>JAMPIT010000230.1:26672000-27920000 GCA_026261815.1 Monarcha castaneiventris obscurior | reverse complement strand
TAACAGAAATAAATAATAATTCTGCTTATCTTTATTTGAAAAGAAACAAAAATTTTCAAAACAAAACAAACTTGTGAAGATATATCAATTTTTATTGTGATTTATATATATCTCAAATTTTAAATTGATAATTTCTCTTGACAGCATAAAAATACTATGCAAAGCAATTTAAGTTATTCTTTGCAAACCAACTTTGCCTAATATAAAGAAAAAGATGCACAAGAACAAACACAATATGCCTGGCTGCAATCATAAATAAAAACATAAATTTTATGGCAATACATGTCAGTGATCATTTTTCCATACAACTAATTCACTGAATTCATATCTGATGTTAATTATCATATGAGGAAATAATTTCGAAAGCTAGCACATTTAAAACCGAGACATTGCATTCAAGGATTCATTCCACTATTAAATGAAACAGCTTTGTTTTATTTTGCTTTTAGAGAATGCTAATCTGTTTTAAGTAAGTAAAAACCATTTAGAAAACAGCTCTCACAAACAAAGTGCTTCTGAATGGATGCAACGTCAGATACTGAAAAGGGAACCTTTTTCTTTTACCTAGAGGAATTTAAGGAAACGGGATAAGACTACGGATCAAAGGAATCAAATATTTGATTAATTTACCATCATAAACAGAAACCATTACGTAAGTGAATTTTTATTAACTAACAATACTTTATTGTTCTGGATAGTTATCTAATTTTAGTTTCTTCTTCCAGAGATCTTTCCCTTGGTCCGTTTTAGCGTATATGAATCATAATTGATGATTGGGAGAAAAGAATGAATCTGAAGTAAATAAATTATTGCTAAATTCTTTCAAATGGACTACTTTTACACTAGAACAACTCCTATTTCTTTTCAATTTAATTCTATAAGACTTCAGGGAGTATTTAAATAACAGTGTTCTCACATGAATATGCTTTTGAAGAGTTTTTAGCATTTTTTTTGTACATATTAGTATTTAGAATATCTGTCCCTGTAAACATTACTTATTTTAGTAAATCTTAATCATGTTGGTGGAGTGGTCTCGATCAGGAGGACTGCTTGAAGTGAGTAAAAGCTTGTGGGATTAGGATCTACGTTCTTGCATTTCCAGAAATTTTATGGAAATTATTTGGTGTAAGCAAGAACAATTTCTTTAAACATAGCCACCACCCGCACCCCACAAAAAAATAAAGGTAATAAAATGCTGAAAAAATTTAGGGATTTTTTTTTTGTGTGCCAGTGTTGTCAACTTGCATCATTTTATTGCAGATTTCATGGTATTCAGTGTTTCTATATAAAGATATTATGTTCAGGAGACTGCAATTGAATCTGAATGTTCCATTGATATAAAAATGGCTGGGGGAAAAACTTAAAAGATGAAGGGAGGTGTTCTGGGAGCTCCACAATAAAAAAAAAATCTGAGTAGCATTTTACTAACTCTTACAATACTTTTGAGGCCTGAAGCAGTGTTTTTTTAACTTCTAGAACTGATATGCTATTTCAACAATTAATAAAGGGGCAAGTATCCAGTGTGGTGACGTGACTTTTTGAAACTACCACCATGAATTGATGTTTTGAGTTTAATCACATATGTAATCACAACAATTTCCCTTTTCCCACAAGTAATTAACATACCTTTTATAAGACCTATTTCAATAACTTATATTCTTTATGACAATAGTACCTTAAACATAACGTTTTAATGTTTATTTTATATGTTTGCTTGGGTAAAAAACCCCAACATAACAGCAACTAAGACAATTGCTGGGATCAAAGTTAAAAATATCAAGAAAATCTCTTCAGATAAGTGAAGAATTGCTGGAGCTGATACCAGTCAGACCTAAAGTGTACTTGATACTGGGATAGTGTGAAAAAGATGAGTTTGCAGACCGAAAAAACAGATGGCCCCTTATCACCCCATGGGGCTAAACACACAAGAGCAAACTTCAGAGACACCTTACCTTTACCTTGTCTATCCCTATCAGGAGAGACTGTTATATTAAGGGTTATTGCCTCTCTAGCCCTCCCTGTGATCAGCTTTTGAAGTCCATGGCCAAGAGGCCAGTGTGAGAATATCACCTCAGATAAGAGGTGTTTGCTCTGTGAAATATTCAGGACAGGAATCCATGGAGCCCGTGATAGTTCAGCAGGGAACCACAAACTCCAGCTAATATCTTTTAATCCCCTGTTGGTTTGAGAACTACCCGCCATAAAAAGCATAACTGGCTGTTTATTTGTGCAGGCAAGAGATAACATCTTAAAGTTACAGTCTGCCTTAAGTAGTGGGGATGTGAAGCCCAAAGAAATGAACCATCCAAGCTCATAATCAAAATTGTGTGTGCTCTCTTCTTCTCTTTCTAATGAGATGTAAACATTTTGGCTGCTGTCTCTTTTGAAAGATATTAATCAATCTACTGGTTAGAAATCACAAAGGATAGTCGGTCTTCAAATTACATGCCTTCTTTTATAGCATTTTGAAGCTGTGAACAATATGTTAAAAATTTTCCCATGGCGCAACCAAGTAAATACTTGTGGCACATTTCTATTTATTACAGAGAATGGTTAAATTCTAAGACATAAATCATGCTCTTCTACTAAAGACTACAAATTCCCAAAGACAAGACTAATTCCCAATGCAACGATGCTATAAAAGATCAGACACTTTTTTATGCAGAAATCCACATTTGGAGATGTCTTTCAACAATGTTCTCCCAGGACCCAATCCTGCAAAAGGCACAGGCAAGTTGCTGAACACTGTGTCAAGCTCCATTAGTTTCAAAATGGCCCTAAAACCTTATATTTAATTTGCTGTATTTAAATTGTATTCTGACATGATTAATACTGCCTAACGAAAAAAATACTTTGTTCTTTCCTTTCTTCTACCAAATGACAGCCTTTTTGTTTCAGTAAGGAAAACTATTTCATAAGTTTAATTTCAAAACTGAGAGAAGGTACAACCAATTTTACCTTTTTTGCATCCCTCACATAAGTAATTGTCATTAGCCAATGTTACTACTGTAGCATGAAAGAAAAAATATCAAGAGGTAACTGAAGAGATAAGGGAAGATGACCGAAAAGGGAAAATAATTCTTAATGGTTCTGTAGATTGTCTTTTTTCTCCACTGTAATCTATCCTCTGTCCTGTCCCCAGCAACTGTCCTAAATCAAGGAGTGGGCACCTGATGCATTCTGCAGATAGATTGACACTGTGTATCTGAACATGCTATACAGGTGGTTTTTCACTTGTACCAATTAGTTAACTAGCCAGCAGACAGATTTTCTCTTTGTGAGGCAGGAGTGGGAGTGGAAATGGAAATCTCTCCTGGCTCATTTGCAGAAAGAAAGGCCAAGTGAAAGTGAAAAAGCAGGTCAAATCAATGCCCATTTATTAATATTTCTAATTTCACTCACTTTCTGCTTTGGTAGACCCTTTCCAGAAGATACACCAGTTAGCCAGACAGTATTGATAACAATGGGCAATAACAAAATCAGTACTAAGATTTCTGAATACCTCAGATGAGTTTTAAGTATGTGTCCAGTTAGATATGAGTGCCCCAAAGTCTGAAGACGAGGATTTCCCTAGCCTCAGTAAGTGAGGTGAACTGTTCACTGCTTTCCCTTGGCTCAAGTCCACAGTCCAAGCCATTGACTTACAATATGCTTACTTGCCAGTATGTGAAAGCAGGTTCTTCAACCAAACATTAGTATTTTTCTGGATTTCTCCAAGCACTAATCCCTTTTTTAAATGAAATAATAAAAAAGAAGAAAGGAGTTCTCTTACATCTTCACATTTGCCTTTTACTATGCCGTGTCCTAGAGAGGACACTAATTTTATACAGTGAATTCCAATCTCTTTTCCACAGGAGCCAAGAGACTATTCTTCCTCAGAGAACAGGATTTCTGAAATTTGCTACATTTCATATTTATAAATATAAATATAGTGTTAAGGCAATAATATACCAGATCCTGGAGTCACTGACAAATAAATCACTGACATCTGTACTGCAAGAGCAAATTTAAGGAGTACAAATGTAGGCGTTAACAAACATAACCTGACTTAGGAGGCTGGGCCATCCAATGGCCAGGTCCAAACCAAAGGATATGAGACAGCAATGACTGCTGTGGGCTACAAGGAAAAAGAAACCTAAATTCTTTAATTCTTCCAATGAATTCTGTGAAAATAATTATGTCTAAGTGTTGGTCACCATTTAACTTTTCATCTATTTTGATAGCTTTTGTATTGTACCAAACTACCACTTACTTAGTATTAAAGAAATTACCCTAGAGAAAACCCAAACTTTTCTTTCAGAAGTGAACAAGTGGAAGCAAAGTCTTGATGCTACATTTTCTTGCTGCCAGTCACTGGGTATCACATAGTTTCCAGGAGACAAAAGGGACTGAAAGAAAATTTCTGATACCAATGAGGATACTCCCCAGTGAAAAATTATATCAATGATAATTGCCCCAACCCATCTCTAATGCTGCTATCTCTGAGTCAAAAGCTGAAGATCTATCCTGCTGGATAATTACTTTATCACCTCGGGTACCACAAAGATAACCAAATTATGTCAAAAAAATCAAATCTCTGAACTCAGAAGAATTCAGACAAGAAGGCAGCTGCAGCAACTGAAGTAATTCAACAGTTTACTTCTACCATAAGGTATCCTACTCAACCTCTTCCTTTCTCCACTGCCCCTGGCACATATTGGTCCTTCCATAATCTGATTCAGCCTAAGCCCAACAGAAGTCTCTCCACTTTTTTGACTCAGTTTTCTGATGGGTTGATGAGTTAATGCTCCATGTGTTTACAGAGAGATTGACAAGAAGCAGACCCAGTGCAAGGCAAATAATGGACAACTCAGAAGGGAAAATGGTGTGCAACCACCCTTTTGTATGGCAAGGAGCTGCTTGGAGCAGCTCATGCCAGCTATGAAACTTCAGTCAAAGGCAGTCAGGGCCACAAGATCACAGCTTCTTGTAGTTGAGTCAAAAAGACTTTCATATTTGTGAAGAGATTAGACATGGCATTATAAAAGCCTGAAATGCTTGACTGTGTTGAAACAACTACCAAGTCAAAACTGCTATTCTCTTTAGTCCTGTCAATTTGCAAGGACTCCTTTTTCCAGCCTTCCTTTAACATGAACCTTAACATTAGCCCCAGTAGTCCAAATCAGTTCTCTTTTTCAGAGTCAAGTGTCACAGAAGACTCTCAGACAATCCCAAGAAAGTGAAGTCCCTACCCAAAGACATAATCACTCTACCCAAAATGACTCATGGTCAGTCCAAGGTCCTGTCCAGTAGAGAGTTACACTATTATTTTGGGAGTCCTTTAGAAACCAAGTACATCCAGGAAAAAATCTCAATGAACATATATAGCCTTTTTAGTACTTGAAATACTCAGAATAGCCACATAGAATGTTTTAGAAATACTGAAGCTGGCACATGGGAAACTTCTTCTCTGAAACATATCTGAAGTACCAGGCTTTGACCCTGAGCAGTTCTGCGTTTGAATTCAGTGATAAGTAGTTTTAGCATTAGCCTTTGGTCTGTTTCTAACCCATATACTATATACAAAACACAGTGAGAAACTGAAAAGAATTTCAGTACAGTAGGACAGTTGTAAAGGCTCAAGAAAAGAATAGTCATTGAAGGAAAACTTTTGCATGAAGCCTCTGGTGTCTGAGTGTGCTATGGCATACCTAATTGTAAGGATGCCATCTATTTATGTCTCCTTTAAAGCCTTCCAGACATGGCTGGTACACCATGCTAGATCATTTGTTTCAGCAATCAGTCATCTCTTTATTAAAACTGTGCTCATTACTTCTGAATTTGGTTGGGCCGAGAGCTTTTTATAGCATTTTATGTTACATTCAGAAACCTTGTTAGCAAAACTCATTATTCCCAGTGGGAATTAGAACAGAAATGTGAAGGGCAAAGAAACAAGAAACCAACAGGACAGGCCCCCAAGTTCAACCTGGTTGCTCTTATTTGTATTCTGCAAAATATCACCTCCAGCCATGAGAAGAGATTCCTCAAAGAAGAGCTGTTGGCTACATGTAAGGCAGCAGACTTTTTTATGCATTAATTTCTACCACTTATGCTGACATATCCTTTGGAAAAAACCTGGGCTTGTGAGAAGGGAAACTGCTAATAATTTTAGCACTCTTTTCATTGGTCCCACTTGAATGGAGTGTATTACAGCATTATGCAGCTTTTGATAAATTGAGGGAGTTATTGCAATTCTCTCAAATAAAAACATTATAAGTTGAAAATCAGCTTAGATAGAATCAGTTATACTCTAGGCACTGGATCAACTTTTCATTACAAATCTGGCATAACAGAAGAAAAATATTCCAACAGACAAAATATCATTTACTCTTTAAATGCCCACAGTGGTATCCTTTCCTACTGCTAATTGCTGATTTTATTTTGCACTCTGGTGTCAAATAGCATCTTTGGAATAGGAGAGTAAAACAACAGGAAAACTCCAGTAAATCATCATAGCCCTTAACAAATCCAGTGCTTCAGGAAGTTAAGTACCTTGAAAAAGGTCTTCATTCTTGCTTGACACTTCTCTATTTACTTTATTCTTTTTATGGAATGGTCACTATTTAATGAGCAATTATGTAGAATATTTACTTGAACAGTAAAGTCATCTCAGTGGCTTTAGTGCAAGCGTTATTCTAAGGACTGTTCTATAAAACAAAGAGAAAGTACTTCACCTCAGGATAACATTACATAGAGATCTTCAGTCAGTATAGGTAAATTTAAAAACAGTTTCCTTATAGATATAACAACTTGCAAATTTATGACCAGATCTGACAGCTCCTCTTCAGAATTGTTCAGTACACAAAATTCAAATTGTGTGGTAATCCTAGATATTTTAGCAGATGATGTAAAATTAACTGTAAAGTAAAGCACAAAATGTATCAGTTTTATCTTCAGTAGTTCCATCTAAGGATCAGCAGGATAACAGGAAGGAGCAGATATGTACTGTTTAGGCATCTCCTTACTATTCTAACTATAAAATTCCTTTATGCCCTTTATTTCTTCTACCATTATTTTTCTTACATTTTATTGTCAATACAACTTTTATTACTCCAGTACAAAAAGTGAATTTGATAAAAATATGTTTTGATAATACATATTATATTGTCCTGATATTTTGTGTTTTCTTATTAAAAAAAATAATTTCTAATAATAAAAAGAAACCATTGGACTAGTCAGGAACTGAGACATATTTTCCTCTCACCTGATTATATTTTATAATAAAATCAAAGAACTTTTACAGTCTCTCATCTAAACAAAGAGATCCCAAAAAATTCAATAGTTACTCTGCATAAGAGTTGTGTATGACAGTTCCAAATGCTGCACCCACCTTCAGCTTACATCTTGGGGAACCACTTAGCCAAGTAACAGGGAAAAAGCCACGCCAGTACTAAAGCTGGACCCGACATTACAAAATGAATTCCTCTATTTCAGCTAAACTTGAGTCATTACAGAAAGGGCACATAAAGAAAAATTTGAGATAAGTTGCCTGAATACTCCTGACAGAACATACCAGATATTAGAGAAGCTCTGAGCAAGACTTGGCACCTTTAACAGCAAGACCCTGGGCCAAGAGGGCTAAAAGAGAAGTTTAACATGATATTTGCCTCACTTCTATTTGCTTTTTGATGTTAAACTTGGTGCAGCTCCCATAGCATAATGCCACAGGCAAGGCAGTGTCTGTGAGTAAAGATAATATTTTTAGCAGACAAAAAGTTTTTGTTTGGAAAAACAAACTCCTTTTCTGACATAAACCCTTTTTTGGGGGGAAGACCTTCTTCAGGGCAAAGTGACTGTGAATTCAAAAGTATACCTGTTTCTAATTATGCTAGGTGGCCTTTCATCAGTGTTGTCAATAAAGCTTGCCTTTCCTTACTAAGATATTAGGAATGTAGCTCGTACCAAAGGACTGAGAACTTCCCAGCAGCAACAAGTTCTCCCATATGCCACCAGTCATATCAAATCTTTGAAGCCCTTTTTGTTCTTAAAAGAATATAAAATCCATCACAAAGTTTATGCACGTGGGTTGAGTACATATTTCAAGATGTGTATGTGTATGTAGGTATATTGTACAAGTACCTTTTGAAATCATAGCACTTCATTAAGAGAGAGGATTGGAACAAAGAGCCAACATAAAGAAAAATGTGCCTGTGAAATCCTCAAAGTTGGGGTCAAAACAAATGTTTTAGTTAATGTTCATTCTCAATTCTACATTGCACCAAACAAATCTGTTTTGCAGACAGGTAAAACTTAGTTAAATATTGCTTATTTTAGAGAAAACTAATCAACAGATGAGAGCAAACTGGAAAGCCACTTTGAAAAAATAGGGAAGGTGATTTCAAAAGTGCAATAAGACAGGACAGACTCAAAGTTTCCTTCCAATATTTTTAAAACATATCTCTATCTCTTTTTTTCAATGGAAAAACGACCATTAGTGATTACATTACTTAATACAACTAGAGATAACTTAGGAAGTGAGATATCTCCAAGCTCTGCTATCATCACTGATCTCAGGTGGCCAGATTCCACTCTATAGCCTTCTAGAGAAGTTGAGAGTCACCTCACTGTGAGAAATCCTGACATGCACAACAGGCTCACAGATTTAAAATCAGTATATTATATATACTGCAACTATATATATATATATATATATATATATGATTATTTTGTTGCTGACATGTTTACTAATCAGAAATGGCAACTCCTCAGTAAATAAGATTGTATGACAATACAGAAAAAAATTAAAACGCTGCAGATTACAATTTACATTTCTCAAACTCCATATTTAGTAGACCATTTTTTGCTGAATGTAATTGCCTGCTATATGGTTACTCCAAGACTGTAATTAGTCCAATCTGCTATCTTCATCCAGTGGTTTTTACTTTATAACTTGGGATGGCTGATTGGTTAATACATTTGAATTTTTCCCTTAGACTGTACTCTGAGGGAAAGACATAAATAATTCATTATCAAGCATCTAATGGCTTCCAAACTCCCTTTAATAGCAAGGTTAGTAGCTAAGGATCCATCTTCCCTCCTTTGATGTCACTCTCTCCCTAATTTGTAAAGCTTGTATTAAATCACAGAAATCAGAAAATCCAATATATTAAGTGTACATAAAGTGCTAAAGACTTATAAAGAAAGAATATTTACATGTCCATCTTTACTTTTTGGGGGTATAACTTCTATTTTTTACAAACCCATTATATTAAAACTTAGCACGAATATCTATTTTTAGTCTCTAATATGAAAGTTTCTCTTTGGGCCTTATTTTTTTTTAATAGACTGTTCATTTTCCTACATACCACATACAGTATGTTATGTTCTAAAATAGTATGGTGGAATGTGGAGAATTTTGTTTTGGGGAAATAATAAATTCCTTTGGCTCTGTAAAAAAGGCTTTATTCATCCCTCAGGTGCATGATCATTATCTGGGTCTATCTTGGCTTTTCTCTTAATTTAAACAAGAGCCACCTACTGTAAATCATCTTTTTTTGCTTACAGATGTGCAGAAGGAGATGTGCAGCCTCTTGCATTAAAAAAAGTAGTAAGACTTCTGAAAAAAAGTTATGGAGACTTAATTAATTAACTCATGAATGAAAATTAACACTAATTCTAATGTCACACAGTCTTTCTTTGCTGCAATTTCTAGTTAAGTTGTGCCAGAATATTACATATGCCAAAGCATCTTGGATCCTTAAGGGACATGTAGAATACCTTCTCAACGGCTAAATACAGATAGTTATACAAAGTTTCTCAACAAAATGTCTAATTTAGTACCAGTTGAAAGTTCACTTCTCTCCCACACAAGCTCATGGAATGGTGCTGCTGACTAGGAACCACACATGGAAAAAACCAGTGAGTAAATCTCTCACCTCCTCCTGCAAAACGTTATACTAAAAATCATAATACACAGGGAAATGATACTCACACAAGCACACAGCCTGTTATGTTTCTTTTCTCTCCAGTGTAACCACTGCATTAAGCTGAAAATCTGTGCTAAAACTCACTATGTCTTATTTGCAGCCAGAGGGATACTGCATTTCCAGCCCATTTGTGCATTAGCACCTGTGTAAGTGTCTTTGGGCAGACCCTTGCACTGTTCTCTGCATTCTCCCTTTTCACAGCACACCACTGTGGACAGTTACTCTGTTACTCCAGTGTTGTCATTGGTATTCCAAAGAGCCTGTTCAGAATGCAGTGAAAATTAAAATAAAAATATGCATATCTTCCCTGAACCTCCTGAGGCAAACAACAACTTTGGTCTGTTGATCTGTAACAAAAGGCAGAGGTCAGAAGGACAAAATCCTCTGAACTGGAGTCCATTTGTGCAGTGCTTTAAATGCCACTAGGTCTCATTGACTTCTCCAGACTTTTCCCAAGGCATTTGCCATTAGCAGCAGAGATCCATAATTAGCAACTGTTGAAGTGATATTATATACTAAGTATACTGAATAAAAGTAGATATACTGAAGAAAATTATTCAGAGCATTGCATTAGGAAACCATTTTGTGCTGTCCCATGGAAAGCAATTGATATATAGAAATGTTACAATGCACATTACTGTGCAGAGAGTTACTACATCACCCAGCCTTGCTTAACATCCCAGGCTCAGAATCAGTTTGGCCACAATATCTTGTAAGAGCTAGTGATTTTGGAGTGCTACATATGAGATATGTCAGACAGACCTGTCTTTCAGAAAGTATTAAATCTCTGCCATAAGCACACATTTTGAAAGACTGAAATGGACATCCAAATATTGAGACCCAACAGAGTAGTCTTTTAGAAAAATTTGGCCTTCATAAACACTGATGTAATTCAGGATTAATGCCATGCAGCTGAAAAGATTATAATAACAAAAGAGCAATATGAGATTGGATTTAGGCTTCCAAAGTCTAAAATCTCCAATATATATTTAAAGAGAAGTAACTCACTCATTTGGCAAATGGGGCCTATTGAAAAGCATGAAACCTCTAAAATGTTATTTGAATGCCAGAAAAGTAATACTTTAAAAAGTCAAGACCAAAATGCCAAGAGGAACAGAAAGGAGTGAGCCAGAAACTCTAACACGTTCATTTCCACCCTGTCCATGAGTTGGGCAAGTGCTGCAGCTCTCCAGGCTTCTCTGGGTATTAACTTCTGGACAGTCCTTGCTCTGAGTGACACAGCTGTCATCTCACAAAACAAACATAGATGGGAACTGGACTTATAGAATAAGGTTCCTAACTAGAAAAAATACCAACTCAGAAACGTGTGCCAATGGCAATACCTACATTTAGCTGTGACTTTGTACCCGCCCAGTGGAGGGTCGTGGCCTTCCACAGCATCGAATCCTGCTGACACCAGGACAATTTCTGGATCAAACTCGTTGGCAGCTGGCATAATCACAGTCCTGCAGAATGAAAAAACCCCAATGTGATAAAATCAAAAGAACTTCCATCTTCATGATATAAATTGTCACAATCAGAAAAAACCACAACACGTTTTATTTTAATTAAACCAATCTCCATGGTAGCTGTTCAAGTCCAAGGCTTCAATCAGTTTCTTTCTATAATCACTCTTTTTTCTTTTCTATGACTGAGAAAGAAAAGGCAGGTACATGTGAAAGCCTCTAATATTACTTACACATCTGTGTCTGTTTTATCCTGCTGCCTATAAAAAGCTGTCTCTTCCAGGGAAGTGACTAATGGTTTACAGAGAGCTCTCAAAGCCTGACTGGAAACCCGGACTGCTCCAGTTAGTGCGAACTTGGTGTAAATTTGAACTATAAATTTCTTTTGGGAAAATGTTTGCTTTCCAAACTTTTTTTTTTTACTTCTTAACATTTTTAAATGTTTGTCGAGGTGGGGGGTGACTCTAGCAAAGGAAAAACATGAAATTCCCTTAATCAAATCCAGACTATGTTGTCAAGCCTTTCCAAGGTCAAGCATAACAGGAATGTGACAACCACAAACTAGTGACAGCAACCCCTGCTGGTGTCAGGAAGATAATTCAGCCCTTTACAGTCACAAAGATTCCAGTTTTTTAACCCCTTCCTTGACAAACTAGTGTGTGGATATTTTATCACCTTGATTTTGTCCTTCTCCAATCTCGAAGCATGAAAGATGCATTGAAGGAGAGGATTAGCCCCTGTATTCTGCACTTGCAGGAGTGTTCTTTCAAGCTGACTCCAAAGGGAAGGTGTAAGGATGGCTTTTGCACAGGCTCAGCAAACACTGAGCTGTGCTAAATCAGGGGGACACTGCTAACATTAAAAGGCAAATACACATATGAATGTTCTATCACAGATAAATCAAGAAAATCCCAATTGGTCTACACTGCTCAGAATGTGAAGATTAATTTTGTGCATATGTAATGGTATTTGCTTTAGTTCAATGTTTATTAATTTATTTTATAAACACCTTAGTCCAAAGAAATAATATTTTTGTTGAAAGGTTTAGGTTTTCTGTGGAAAAAAAAAAGACACATTAATGATATTAACAATTCTCTAGGTTTTCCTTTAGTTTAGTTTTTGATCTCTGCATTTATAAACTTTATTTTGTTTTGTTCTCCTAAAAGGTAATATTAATATTAGGAAAATATTCCTTTTACTTATGCAAACATTATTCAGATGAAGCAAAAAGTCTTTGTCAGGGAATAAAGCATTTCAATGAACACAGTTTTACATTTTTAAAAAAGTATAGAAGCAGGTTAAAAAATTTTTATGATTTTGCTGAAATTGCACCACAAATATCTGCAGGCAATGTGATATAAGTTGTGAAATACTCATTTTTTTACATGCCATTAGTAGGCCTCTGCTGAAATATGGATTCCAGTATTGAGCACTGCACTTCAAGAAGGACCTAGACCAACTGGAGAGATCAAAAGCAAAGAAAAAACTTCTAAAAAACATAACTTAAGTGGATGAATAATATAGTAATAATTATTTGATTTGCATAACATGGGAGCAAACGATAAAAGTCCACAAATACATAAGTTGTTGCAAGAGTTCTTACAACCTGTTCTTTACCCTGTGGACAGGACCTGAAGCAGGTGCAACAGGAAACCTGTAGTTCAGACACTGGAACAAGCTTTTGAATAGTAAGAATAAATAATAACATAAATAAAATATTTAAGGAAACTGGAGACTCTCTATCTCTTGGAGTTTTTTATAATAGGTAAAACCACCAAAATATCCACCAAGCTTGCTACAGGTTCGAGCTGACATGGCCTGGAGGCAGGAGGTCAATTACTTCTCCTCCAGGTATTTTTCCTATTGTTCCACAATGTAAACCTCTATAACACACAAAGTACACATATGAATATTTACATTAGACACTACAGTGACTGAACTTTTGCAGGCTAATCTCCACAAAGTTAGGGAAAAATATCAGGAATAAAGGTCTCCTATGCAACCACGTCTTATCTTATGTACATACCTTTTGATACTCTAATTAAAAATTCATTGTCTGAAGCAACACATACTTCCCAAACTTCCCCACGTCTGCAACACATGTGGCATGGATCCTGATTACTGATGAGGACTGTGGCTGATGCACAATCTTCATCTGTCTCCATAGCACCATACATCTTATACACTGAAAGAAGGAGGGATCCTGTGAAGAACCCTCCCTATCTGCAGCCATTTGAGCTTTTGCCCTCCTCCTCTCCATTCACATTTCCTCAAATTCAAATCAGGCTCTGCTTTTTATTTCTTCATGTCAAACAAAGTGGCAGCACCACAGAGTACAGCACAGACTAAGCTCAAGAGTCAGAGGATGGAGTGTGTTCAGTGCAGAGAGAAGCTCTGGAAAGTCAGGTTACTGAGCAGTAACAAGCCTAACCAGCCTAATACACAAAGAAATTTTTGAGAGTCTTATAAGTTGGAACATCGGGAAAATCTACCACACTTTTACCACATTTCAAGACCTTGCTCTAAAGCATAAAGATGTCAGCACATTTTTTAATAACTTGGGCAAAACAATGCATTCGACCCTTAATCTCATTCATAAAAGCAGCAAAAATTGTTTAGACACAGTTTATTCAAAATTTTTGTCAAATAAATGTCTGACATTAAAACTGCCAGCCATACTGAGTAGGAATAGGAAAATTATTAAATATTGAAAGCAAGGTCTTTCAACACAAAAAACCAGGAATAGCTATTAACACCATCTTTAAGAGTGTTGAACAGGAAATAGTAGCACATTCATAAATCTCTACAGAAATGATATATAGGAATCTCAGCTAAAGAAAGGAGAAGGCTATAATGCTAATAACTGGAGGTGGCATTTAGAATTTAGTGTTCTGTTACTGCTTTCAGTATTATCTAAATTCACATTACCAAAATAACAGCTAAGAGGGTTTTTCTGAAAGAAGGGGTTTTTCCTTTTAAAAGTGTACACAGCGTCTGTTACATTTCACCAGAAGAATAACATCCTACTTTTACTATAATATTGTCTCACAAACTAAGACAGAACTTTGCTGCTGCTACTCTGTATACAGTGTATCAGAAGAGCTAACATGTATGCCCTGTGTTGTTCATTTCTTTTTCATCCTCCGTAATATTGAGGGAAGTGGAATGTCAGAGCTCATCCATCATATACTGTTCTCCATTTAATACCGAAGAACCTCTAAGGATTTTTCTTTTTGAAAGATATCAAGGAAAAATAGAAAAAAATAATGTGTTTACTGGGATAACAAGCTTGACTCTTCTCTTAAACATCTCAGAGTGTCTGTGGTCCTTGTTACAGCAGTCAAGACAACTATTTGGTCTGTCAAAAAGATGACAGCCACAAGTCTCAGAGACCATATAGACCTTTGGTTCCTAAATCTCTAATCCAGCATTCTACATTAATCTACAGGCATTTAGGTGGTTACTCTTTTGAATCAATGCTATGAGACCTCTTCTCAGAAAAGAGCAGCTTAATGTCTGGAAAACAGCATAGCTTTTTGGTTTGGAGTTTATGTAGGTAGGACATCTCTAATGTTTGTCTAGTCTTAGCAGTAACTGCTTTGCAGCACAAAACGCCCATGACGATTCTTTCACAAAAATGACAGACACTTTCCTATCTTATGAAGCTCTAGAAGGAATGATATACACACACATTTTTAAATATAGTCTCAATTTCACCAGGACATACATAAAACCTTTTGTCATTTGTCACCTCTCAGGCTTTAGCACCTTCATATGAATACCTGTCTTTAGGAAAACCACAGAATCATAGAACCATAGAATAGTTTGGGTTGGAAGGGACCTTTAAAGATCCTCTAGTCCACTTCCCCTGCCATGGACAGGGACAACTAATATTTTGAGGTTGGTAGTTGTAAAGAAAGCCTACACAAAGCAGCACGAAGATCACTTCTCCCTTGTAAACAAGCTTTTCCTACCTCAGGATGGTTGGACAGGCAATGACAGTTCCTGATCCTTCACTATCTCTTGGGAGCAGAGAACCATCAGACCCTGTATCTTGCACCTCTTCTATCTGGAGGTGCACATCTACACTCTGGAGGGCACAGCAAGGTCTAAAAAGGAGAAATCATCCGCTGACTCAGGATCCCCAGGATCCCCTCAGGATCTCCCATAACAATGTCACTTCCCTTCTCAGCTGCCTAAGAAGAGAATCCTCTGAATCTGATCATAACAGAAAATATGGTGGATTTTTTATTTTTTTTTTCAGCAGGCAAATAGCACCGGTCATACACTAATACATATTCATGTCAACCTTCCCAGATTCCTCAGACCAGCCCTATGCTCAGAAGTCAAGCTGCAGCTGGCAGGATTTGTTACGGTGCGAAGGGTCAAAACTCTGCTCACCAGAAATCCTGGCAAAGGTGCACCGGCAGCCTGCATTCAGACTCTGCTAGGAACACTGATTATCTTATGCCCAGCAGGAGTAAGAAATATGATTTGGCTTCTGGCCACGGGTCACCAGACAGGTACAGACTGGGGACTGGCAGGCCATCACTTCTTTTTGAAGCCAGTCAGGCTCCAGAGCTTATCAGCAAACCAAAGTTAATGCTCGGATCCTTCTCTGACAAAACAAGCAGCTTTTGTCAGAAAAGAAATAGATTTTATTCTTCCACTATGACTCACACTCTCCTCCACTTCCTTCTCCAAAGAAAATAAAACACATAAAAGTGATATTTATTTTCTGTGATCTTGAATCATATAGAAGCATAAATATTTGGTATACCATATTCACCTAACGATGACAGCAGAGTTACAGGGGCATCTTGCCTGGCTGACTGTTTCTTTCTTTTCTCATTCATTTTCATTAATAAACATGTCAAAACTTGAAAGTTTGAGCAGCTGCATCGCAGAAGTTATTTATCCATGATAAACCTTGCAGTTACAGTGAAACTGTGTCTTCCAGACCAACGTCATGAAGATTCGTCTTTCAGTGGTGAGGGGACTGGGAACAGGGCATGTATCTGGGAAACTGAAAAGATTTCTTTTTGTCTGACTAAGGAGATTTCCCCAAAGAATTAATATGTTCCATTTGGGTATGTTGCTGTCCACAGAGAAGCCAAGAGATGGCTTCCAGTTGGGTGTAGTTCTAGAGAAAACATCAGGCATGTGATCCTCCCCTCCCCACCAATCTGAACATCAGATGCAAGACATTAAAGTGATTCTACCAAGGGACTCTGTTTCTTTTATTCTTCCATTCTATTTTTGTACATTCAAAGCACATGGCTAAGATGCTACCAAACATTTGTTCTCCCAAAAGAGATTGCAGAGAAGCACCCAACGCAGAAATGACTCTCCAAGCACCATCACACAGAGCTGGAAATCTCCAAAGAAAGCAAAACTTATTCAAATAGCTACAATTCTTTTGCTGTGTTGGTAATTTAAAAAGGAAACAAGCAGGAATAGCAGCCCAGGACAGTAATTTATGTAACTGAGAAAAGTAATCCATGCTGCTCTAAAACTGCAGATTGGAATGGCTTAGTAACATAAATTATTTGCTCTTTCCCTAAAATCCTCCAGTGTTTTGATCCAGTGATCTTGAAGTACTTTGAGAACACTGAAAAATGGAAAGGCTCATATCTTCAGCTGGTATAAATCAGTATAGCTGTTTCTGATTGCATGGTCCTCTAAAGCAGGCATTTCTTTACCCACTTCACAGATGAATCAGCTAAAACTAAAAGCTGGTAAAAGATTTGAATAAATTACCCAGTTGACTCTTGAAAAACCTTGAGAGAAAATGCAGAAGACTCTAAATTCCATAACTTCAACAAATAGGAAAAAAACCCAAACAAACTACAAAAGCATTATTATTTGTTCAGTTATACCTGACTTGTATTTTGCAAGAATATAGATATATACAATGCATTAGTACTATTACAGTGGGGATTTAGCCACCAAATGGAGACCCAGGCCGTTGTTTGAAAGAATGTGGGTCTGCCTACAGTTTCTCAGTTTCAGATCCTGCAAATAAAATACTGTACCAAACAATCTCGATGTTGTCCTACCTTAAAATTACACAAGTTAAAGTAAGTTGTTGAATGTTTCCTGATAAGAACAGATCAGAAAGCATTTAAAAGATTGCCCCATAGGTATGTGGAACTTACGGTATCTATTATTTTTATGTGTTGTTTGCACATATGTTTTAATGTAACACAGGATCAAGTAATGTCCATCCTCACAGAAAGCTACATAGAATTTCTGTACAACTCTCAGATAATACTTTTTTCTGCATCAATTGATTTTATAATAGTGTTTCTGAGTAATATTTTGGTTTAATTTCAGGGTATCCCTTTGTGCCAGTTCTGCTGTCAGCCCAAGTTCATCCGGCCAAACTTGAGAACATTCCCCCAAAACTCCGTGATGACTATCATCTGACCATCAGCTTTGTCCTGGATTTATCCTCCAAGGCATACCTAAATTATGCCAATTTTGTCTGCATTCATTTCTAAGACATCTATTTTATAGAAGTTTTATCTTTACAGCCTTTATTTTCATATAATTTCTTTTATCCTTATAGGTTTTCTTTTTATATCTTTTTAGTAATTTTATTTCTTCTCTATTTCTTTTTTAAGCACAGTCAATATTCCTGTCCTTACTTTTATTTTATTGTTACCTTACTTGCTTTTTGGAGATACAAAATACATTTTTCTTTATTTCTTCAAGGGGCAAAAGGTACCATATCAATACAAAGTCCTCAGTACTGCAAATCATGGTCGTCACTGGGATTTCCACACGGTTTTGAACTTAATCACATGCCAAAATGTTTAAAGGGTCAAGGTCTTCCATGGATGCACCCATGTAAAAACCATTTATAAAGTTAGCAATTTTAAGTGTTATAATTGTAGGAGTATCTAAGTACCACTGAATGAAAAGTTTCAGAAGCACCAACAGTTTTCTTTTTCTTTTTTTTTTCTTTCTTTCTTTCTTTCTTTCTTGCTTGCTTGCTTGCTTGCTTGCCTGCTTGCTTGCTTTTAAAGACATTTTCAGAGCCTAAGGCTATTATTTGTGGGTTCTTTTTAAAATGAATAATTATTTTGGCATCCTTCATGTAATTTTCCTGAATTCTATTACAGCTGGAACTGCAAGATCTTAAACAGTCAAAAAGCATAAGAAATATTGTCTAAAATATCTGCTCATCCTTCTATATCTTTATTAAGAAAGGTGGTTTCAATGTAATTATGACTCTTCTACATTTGATCTATAATATGCCTCAGTCAGAGTCTCTGAACTAGTATAAAAAGGACCAAAATAAGAAAAAGTTAACAACCAGGAAAACTATGAGAAGAAGTATTACTTTGTGTTTTCCAGAATTCACTTAAAATTTAATAGCATAGTCAAGTAAAATTATCCAACTTCTTGAAACACAGACAAAAGCATATAGACATGTACTATGCACATTCATGTCCATATTTAAAACTCAGTAAAATTCAAAGTTCAGTGGTAATAGGTAAAGGGATTGGCTAAAGATTATGGTAAATAAGCTTGTTCAAAAATCATGGGTATAAGTGTCTCTCAAATAAATACAGGTTTAAAGAAGAGGTTACCTTAAAAAGGAAGTTCACAAATAGAAAGGGAAAGGATGCAAATATAAAGCCTTCTATGGAAATATAGGCCAAGATAATACCTGCAATAGCAGGACACAGAACACTTTTATGCTGAAAAACAGAGTTAGAAAATCTGCATTTTCTATTAAATATTCCTCTGTCTTCTTAGACTCTGACTTGTGGAAACACTTACATGATGAAAAAAAAAAAATTGTTTTTCTACCTTTTAGTTATTTCTTAGATCTCAAGTAAAACTGGTTGGTAACATGCCATTCTTGTGAACAATTTATTTACTAAATTCCAGTTGTTAGCTAAAGGATTGATGTGTCTTCCAAGAGCTGCACAACTGAAGAGATATGAGAAGGAGGAAGCAGAGGTTTAATTTGCAAAGATAGAGTTTAAAATAAAACACAGAGTAACTTAAAATAGTATCTCCAACACTGAGAAAGCAAAATGATGTAAATATGGAATCCCACCATTTTAAGCTAATTATTTTTCTATCAAAGCCATTGTAACTTGTATGGGAAATGGTACTGGCACATGCATACACACTGCCAAATTTTATCATCAAGTATTGTTTAAGATATCATTTAGCTTTCATGGTGTAACATGTTTCTACCAGAAAAACCAATTGAGTGTTCATTACTCTATTTAATGGAAGAAAAAAAAAAAGTAAATCATTAGAAGATTCTTTGCCATAAATATAATAATCACATTTGGGGGTACTTTAACTTTTCTGTTTTAAATTTTCTATAGTTGTTTAGAAAACATATTACATTCCTATCAAGGTTGAATATACTACAGCATTTTCTATAACAAAGTAATTATCAGTTTTGCCTTTCTACTAAGCAATTTCTTTCAGCAGTATTTTATTATAAAAGACTTGGCCTAAAATGCTAATGTAATAAACTAATAATACTACTAAAACAGTTCACTGCTCCCAGTAATCTTATTATATAGCAGTAAGATTGCTCATAAGAAAACAAGAGTAAGTGCTATAGTATCAGAAATACTTAAATACAGAGACTAAAACTTGCCTCAATGTGTCACATTTATTTAACTCACAGAATCAATGATAGCATGACATAGTCTCCAAGGAATTTCTTATATCTACAAAAAAGCAGATTGAGTTTATTCTACATTTCAGTGTATTTTAAGGTACTTGAAAATTTTTAAATTATTTAGCCCTCTAAGAATAGTATAAGAGAAAGGAAAGCCTAGTACCTATTTTACTCACATTCCACAGGAATGGCGCAACTGGGGAAAAGAAGGAAATACTGGTGTTTTGAATAAATTAAAAGAAGAGGGCTCTAGAATATGAGTTTATCTCTAGGTCCAAAATCTACACTCCCTGTTTATGAAAAAACCTTTAGAAAAGCTTTTCAGATTAGCAATATAGCATACACTTCGACACACAGCAGGAATGTAGAAAATACACTCCCTAACATTTAATTTATTGATTATACAACAGCTTAGTTAGCAATGTCAACAATCCTCTTATGTCACCACAAATGATTACACAAGAAGTGTAAAGTACTTTTCAGTTCTTGCAAAAGTGAGATGTGGGGAAGAAGGGAAGGGAAATCTGATTTAAAAATGCCCGGAGACATGAATTGGAGTGGTTCTTTTTCATGGGAGCAATAGGTTGAGCGGGTAAAAGGCAAAGAGATACCTTAGAAAAAGCACTTTTGCCACTAAATTTTCTACATTTCTGAAAAGTGCATGTTGCCCAGAAGGGGATTTTTTTCCCCTTTAAATGAAAAGAAAAAAACATTTTCTAGAAATCAAATTATTTATCAAGGTCATAGCCATTTGCAAAACCGTAATTTTCCACATGCTGTATTCATCAACATGGTTGTGAATACAAAGTACATGAACTTGTCTTTTTTCTCAGAGGTCTCTCCATATTTTCTCTTACCGATGCTTTCTTGTTCTGTCTTATATTTTCTTCCATATATTCATAACTGCTTTTAAGGGTATTTTCTCTCTGGTTTTCTGGCTTATCATTAAACAGAAATTTCACAATTTTCTGGATAGAAACCGCCGTTTTAGTCCATATTGTCACTTTTCCTTTGAAGTAATGTTATTCGGAAAATTGCTCATATAACTAATATTTTTCTGATGTTCTGAAGAGGAGATGCCGACATATGTCATTTCCTCCTGTTTTTTGCTGAAGAACAAGATACACTGGTGGACAAGGAACATACAGACATTTTCTTACACCCACATCAAATTAACCAGAAGGAAGTGCCTCTGATCTTAATTGATGCTACAGGCAGCAACAGCATCCAACACTTCTGTATTAGTAAACACAGGCATGCTTGTCTGCTTCATGCTTGACAGAGCCTTGTCATTGGAGCTGGGGATACTTTGGACCACCTCATACCTCTAGCATGTATTTAAACCGACCAGCTGCCCTTCTTTCCAAAAGTTCCCAAAAATACAGTTTCTATCATACAACAAGGCTTACACAGTACAGAAACTTCAAGTCTTCTCACTTTACCTAAATTGAATGCCATAATGGAACCCATACTGATATAATTTTATTGAGGATTTAGAAGAAATATTTACAGATAACGTAAGGTAACCCAGAAAAGCACTTTTCAATCCCTGCCCTTTCCTCCTCCCTCTTCCCTCCTGCACTCACAGAAAATTCTCAGAGAGAAAGAGAGGAGATATTTGTGGGACCAGGGGGACCACTCTCACTAATGCACTAATCCCAAGGTACCACATGGTGTTAGAAACTACAACTTTTTCTGGTGCAGTTTCAGCTACTGTTTGGTTAGAAATGTGATCTGGTGTTGGCTCTGTGTAGCTTGGAGGAATCCTGTCTCTTTTGTATTACCCTACCCCCATTCTTGCTTTACACTCATTGCACTCAACAAAATAGAGGAAATTTGATAGACTTCGAAGACAGAGAAAATTGGATGTCAGCACTTAGAGATCAACTGAATTGAACGTGACTGGAAGGACTCAATTCACAAATAAAAGTACCAGACTTTTCAGGGAGTATCATCAGGTAGGCCAATGTTTTAAAATGAGAAACACTCTCCTGCAAGAGGGTTACACCTATAACTTAAAGACTGAAGCCAAAGAAAGGGTTGGACAGAACTAAGGCTTAGGAAAATATAAAGCCAAATATGATATGTTGAGGATAATGGGAATTTTTTTCTGGTTTCAGTAGTATGAAAATATAGTTTTACACGTGAAATCCAAAGGGAAGCATTTTCATCTAGAAAGAACTTTAAATATTAAGGAATCAATGTCACAAATGAGAAGTTTAATAAAATACAAAAATAGAAAAAGAATCTGCATTAACACAATAGCTGAAACAAAACCCAAAAGGATCAGAAGATACTGTATCAGCTTCAGAGAAACTCAAGTAATAATAGTACAAAAAAGATACATATTCCATTCATGGGCACAAGGAGGAAAAAAAGGTAAGGGAAAAAAGGAAAAATAAAAAGCTCTGAAAAATAAGGACTGAACACAACGCCACAGAGTTCAGGAATAACATGACTCCTGCATAAATGTTTCCCTGTTCTTTTGTTTTGTTTTGTTTTGTTTTGTTTGTTTGCAAGGAAGGAATAGTGGACAGCAAAGCACTTGGAATCTCAGGCTGAAAAACAAAATATGAAAATGCAGATATATTGCAATGAGATTTAATATTTTACTTAGACTTCCATTGACTTCATGGAACCAATGTTTCTCCTAATAGATTTTATTTGACATCTGCAAAAGAATTGTAGAGTCTTGTGGTCCTAGATCAATCATAACTCTTTCAGTGGTGTACACGGACGAAGCCTTTTATCTGTGCCAGGCATTTTACAGCAGTAAGGCAATCCCACTCACCCCAAGAGAGTTATATTGACACATTGCTATTCCATTTGACAATACAATCACTAGAACCAACTGGTCATGTTGTCAGAACCCCTGAAGAACGGCTGAGAAAAAAATCAAGGTGAAGTTTGGGATTTAACTGAAAAGCATTTAAAAATTACATTTTGATGTTTCTGAATTTGCCTTTCGCCAATGAACTTATGTCCCTGTCCTTGTCTTAAAAAACTGAAGTGCTCACACCTCCTTTAATAATTTTTGGATCCTCTTTGGAGTGATAAATTGGCTAGTCTCCTCAACAGCATGAAACAAAAAAGACTTTTTCTACCATATGCTACAGCAATAAAAAAGAAAGCTGTTTCTCATTATTGGCTGGTCCATCCTCATATAGTTAGTTGTCTTGGAAACTGAGATTGATTATAATTTCAAGAAAATGTAAGAATGAACTGAATCACGGAATTCCTTCTTTCAATGTCCATCTCAATTTACAGTGTTGGATCTAGCAACAAAAACATCCCTAAGCATGATTTCCAGTTCTAGATTTATTTTTGTTGCACTTCTCTCTCAGAGTGACAGTCAAAATAATATAATAACTTAGACTGGACACATGAGTAAAATAGTTGTGAAGTTTCAGAAAACATTGAAATGAATATAAGTAAAATATACATTCGAATAAACCTCACTTAAAAATAAAATAAAATAGTTCTTCTGGGTTTGATATCTGGATGACACAATATACAGGTATCACGTAATTCAAATTCTTCACTCTGTCCAAAAACTGGACCTCTTACTGAGGCCAAAATATATTTAATAAAACATTAATTTTCCAACTATTTCGGAGACCCCATCAGGACTTCATAATCATTTCTCTCCTAAGGATCTGACTTTAGTCAGCTTTAGTGTACTTACTGCAATTAAGTTACCATTAATTTATTAAATACTTTTGTCATTTCTTTACCTAAAATTGGCAACGGATCTTGAAAACTGTTCAAGGGACTAGTTAAAAGCAGCACTTTTCATGCTGCTACCTTTGGATTACCAACAGTCTCCAAAACACTGAACAATAACCTTTTGGCAGTGAGTTCTTCAATTCTAGCTGCCAATCTAGATTTAAATACATGGAATTTTACACCAGCTGAGAAATCTGGCGTATTCTTATCTACTCTTCATTAAAATAACTCTTCCAACATGAATTTGCCAAACCTGTCATAGGGAGTTGTGCAATTACAGTGAGTGAATAGGAGGAAGTTTTTATCATTGCTAATACATGGGAGGCGATCCAGTAGATTTTTAAGTTGTGACCCCTCAAGAAAGGTTAGAAGACTGTTGGCACCTAAGCAAAAAACATTTGTCAGCCTTTCAGCATGAACAGCTAAGGAAAAAATTACTTATTAAAATCTGTATTTTTTGTACTGTGTTGCTGTAAGATAGTTCAGCCTTTGGAAGAAAAAAGAGAATCCTATGTTAGTATAATGTCAAGGGTATGTACAGAATGGGTGTATATATAATCACCCAAGCTGCAGTTCTAATTTCAACACTTTCTGACCTTTTTGAATTCATAAGATCAATCAAATATTATCTAAAGTTTAATTTTTGTCTTCTCACTTGTGGGATAATTCATGTCTTTTTTCCTTTTTTTTATCCAGCTCTGCACACTTGATGGACACTATCGGTCAAGCACTTCTGCAATGAGTTTCCTCTAGGGTCAAATAAATAATTTGTATTTTTTTAATATTATTTAACCAAGTTATATTTAAAAATATACTAAAGTAGCAAAAATATAAATTTAAATTTCATGTCATGGCTGCTAAATTGTTAACGGTTTCTTTATTTTATCTTACATCTTGAATTCTAAAAAAATCTGAGCTTTTAACTGGAAATCTTTAAAATTAATTCTAACCTCAAACATCAGTTGGTGCTCTGACACTGGGAATACTGGCAACCTGTCAGTCCAAGTGAAAACCCAGTCAGGAAGGAAACAGTTATCTTTGAGGAGACTTGACTCTGGAATGAGAACTGGTAAATCTTACTTGCTACAACAAAAAGTAATCCATCTTTCCCATCACCTCGTTGCAGTGCTTTCTTCACCAAGAAAAGCAATGGTAGAGATGAGGAGTATCAAAGATAAAGGAGTGCTTAAAAATAAGCTCATCCTGCCAAGGCTGATATTTTCATCTCCCTCTGGCTGTACTTCATTCTCTTTAAATTCCATTGAATCACCAAAGAAGAACCCTAGTCTGATCATGAGAAAAAAAAAGCTGTGACTAAATCAATAAATAGGAGTACTCTAGCTTGTAATCTAAGTCTCCTTTTAGCAGGATTGCTAACTGTTGATTAAAATAGCTCAAGGATGTTTAAAGAAGCTTCTGCAATTCTAAAATACTCAGTATTTCAATAATTGTACAGTTAAAGAGCATTTAGAGTTGGAAACCACTGTTGTTTCAACAGCTATAGGGTACACATGCAACTTCCAATTTGGCTCTGTTTCTAATTGCAAATGAAGCAAAATCCTGATAAGAAGTTTCTTCAGATTTGTGCTCCCTTGAACAGTTCCTACTTTCTCCTTCCATAAGTTAAAAATTCAATTTGAATTATTTTTTAAATTCACAATTCCAAATAACTGTGTATAATGATTTACTATTGAGGGAAAGAAGATTATTATTAGATCATGTAAATTTGAGAAAAAAAAATGGTGCTCCAGCCTTGGCTTTCATTTAACTTGTTTTACATGCATTCTTGTTATTAATTCATGTTATACATGCATACTTATGATAGATTCAATTGTAGGCTCTGTACAGCTTTAAAAGGAAATACATATTAGCAAAGAATAGACCTCAAGGTATTTGAAGTTTTGTTCACATAAATGTGATTTTTTGACGTTTATTTCAATCTAATCTATGCAAGCTCACCAATACTACCAGAATATCCTGTTATAGAATCTCTGTTTCTAATTCCAGGATGAAAAGACTCACAAAGTTCTGCCTCAACCCATTTAAAATCCTGTTAAAGGTTGGGGGTTTTTTTATTCCAGAGTTGGACTGAGGCTATAAGTTTCTTTCAGTGTTTTATCCAGAGTAGTTCCACTATGTCTTGTGTAAATCATTATAGTCTTGTCTCTCTCACTTCATTGGCTTTTTGGCTTCCATCTGTTTTCTCTCATCTTTTCTTCTACTCTGTCTCATCTACATTCTCTTTCTACTCTGGTTTCTCTCATCTGCTTGCTCATTACTATTAGTCCAGCCTTCTATTATCCCCTTTACTTCCCAGTTATCTCAAAGAGGAGAGAATGTATGAGACCCAAGAGCTTCATTCTGAGAGAAGACGACCACTTTAATTTCTTTTTTGACCTGCAAACTTTAATTGCTTTCCTTTTAATGTAGTTTTAAGACCATCCTGGATGTCTTCACTGACCTAAGCATTTTACTTCTCTGAATGTTGTCTAAAGTACTTTGTGGTGTTATTCCTGGAAGCATAAATTTCTACAGCTCCCATTTGTGCTTTTCATAGAAAACTGTAACTCCCCAGAGTCCTATCTTCACACAGGTTAGGACAGTATCATATTACCTACTTTACTAACCTCTTAAGGGAAATTCCAAATATTTTATTTTGCATGTTATTGTATCAGTTGAAGAACACTAATGAATAAAAAGTTAGACATGCATTTAAAACCTTTTAGAATTTCAAGCCAAATATGTACATTATTACATCTCTGAAAACGGCTTAACATGGAGGCTTAATACCCTACAGCTATCTTTGTGACAACATGAATGTCACAATTCCCTGTTCTAAAGCAGAAATCTAGCCACTGATGATCAGAGATAATCATTAATCCTTAAACTGAATTCAGTCAGAAACTTCTAGCCTGAAGCTATTTGTTTTCTTTCTTAATAAAGAAAAATTCTCCACAAATGTCCATAACAGTAGAGCAAGTTACTGATCTTCCAGAAGTGAGCATATGGTCTCACTTCCTGGGCCTTCATCATTTCTCACATTTGTGCATTTTACCTTGCCATCTCTGTGACCCATCTGGAGACACAACGCCAAAGACACTTAGACAAGACCATCACCTCAGCATCAGGTCCATCATTTAAAGAGTGCACTTGGCATAATTCACAGAATTACTTGCACGTTTCTGTGTCTCAGGCTTGGGAACGTTGGCTGGACACTTAACTGAACTACCAACTCCAGTGAAGTCCCCCATGCTATGTCCTTTTCCTTTGGGACAGGTTCCAGTTATAGTAAAACATCCCTGATGTAGGGAAACCCTGCTTATCTTAATACCTCTGCCCTTGTGCCAGCAGAGAATTGCATCAGTCAAAGCTTTCATTCCTCAAACTCTGCCTTTCTCCTCATGCCATCCAAGGGAATATTTTCAAGCACTCCCCCAAGCAGGGACAAATAGCAATGATCTTGCTCTTCCCAGTGTGAGTGGAAAACTCACTACAAATCAGTGCCCTGCTCTGGAGGAAATTTCTGGAAACTCCAGAGACTTCTACAACTTCCCAGAGGTTAGAAATGAGGTTTAGAGATGTAGCTTGCATGTTGCCTAAATTATACAGTCTCTATCTTTTTCCCTATGATTGTGAAAACTGTGAAAGGTTTGAATAAGAGACTGGAGAAAAGACCATCCCTTTGACAGAATTCGGCTGATTTTAATTTTAACAAATAAAAAGTAGCAGTGTTATTCCATGTAATTCCATGACATACCAAACTCGTTTTTGAAGACTACAACAATGTTTAAAACTGAGATGCTTAATGGGGACCTCTGTCACAGTAAGAGCTGCTACTGAAAGATGTAACTTGTCCTTCCTGCTTTCAGAGACGCTCTGTTCTAAAAGCTGGCATCTATGCCACAGCCAAAGCAGAGTTCATCTTTCAATGAAATGCTGGAGTCATGAAGCTGAGTGATTTGGGGCTGCTCTGTTCATAAGCAGATACTTAAGACAGCATTTTTGGAAGGCAGCCACTGGAGTGTACTATATTACAGAATAAATCACACTGAAAAGATGCTCCCTGTCAAGTTGGAGATACTTTTAGAAAAGATCAGTTACAGAAACCATCACATTTATGTGACTATTTCTACCTTTGTTAGTGGCACAAGCTCATTTCACACACACTGTAAGGTCCCAGATGAGTTCCCTGAAGATTTCACACAGATCACAAAACCACAGGCTCTTAAATCTAGTGGAGAGGTCTCATTTTTTATAGTACAGTGAAGTACAATTAAGGAATGATCTTCCTCTGACAGGTCTGAAATGATCTCCATCCCAATTCCTTAGGGAGTGTGCTGAAATTTAGCCATTTAAAAGATCTCTAGCCAGTGCTTCAACTGCTCTGAAATCTCATAAGTATTATCTGCTCTAAATTTCTGGAAAGGGTCCCTGTTGAGAGGTAGTCCCTTCAGGAGTATATAGTACAACCTGACTAAAACACAGCCTCATCCCATGTTCTTGTTCTCATGTATTTTGGTCTAAGTGCAGCCAACAATCCTGTCTACAGAAGGGGCAACACAAAGATATAACAGAAAGTGAACAACTGCCGTGGTAAACCTCCCACTTCATCAATAAACAGAAAGAGAGACCTTGCCTAGGGATATGACTACAATGCATATTGCAGCTAGATGCAAAAACGTGTAGCTTCGAAATGAGTCAATGTGGATACTGAAAAACTTTTGTCAGAGGGACTCAGTTTTGTACAGGCTATATCATACTGCTAAGAAAAAGGTAGTTTAGGTCAGCACAGTATATTAGCCTCTATAAAGCTTCTTCCAGCCTGAAAGATTACTTTGGGAACAGACATGAGCTACTTACAGTGTGTGTGTGTGTTTGACACTGTTCAGTAAACACAAAATCAATTAGCAGGGGGAGTTCATGAGAATTCTTCAGACATTGCATAGGTAGCTTAAAGCTGGATTGGACATGTTTACGCTTTCTTTGCAGGTATAGAAGTATAGGCATGCTCTGAAATACAGAGAGGGCTTAGAATACTCCTAACCATATATGGATGAAACTGCGATTAAATTAATTTTCCCCCAAGTATGTAAATAAATATTAACTAAAATAGAGATACTTTTAACCAGGAACAGCATGCAAATCCAGATGCCGACAGCTAACAACATACTGTAGGAGTCTCTATGGAAGCTGAGGGTCTAAACTCCCATTGTGTTGCATGGAGGCAAAGGATTCAGTTAGGTTACCTACATTAAGGTATCTAGTGGCTTTTGGGAATTTGAGGAACCCTTCCTGGCCACCTGCTGACTCTTCAAAATGGTACAATCTCCCAGATCCCATATCCTCTGCTATAGCTGTCAGCCACAGCAGTAAACCTCAGCTCCTCCAGTGCATTTCCTGTGGCGTGACTTGTAAGGTCTTGAGAACTGAATCAAAGTCCCAGTCAGTAGAGACAGTGAAATCTAGAAAGTTATTCAGACATCCAGTGTATACCCCTGGTTAAGGGTGAGCCACACAGCTGTCTGAGTTGGGCTGACCCAACTGAGCTGTATCACCCAGAGCTGCACAGTGCGAAAGCAGACACCTTGCTGACATGCAGACGCCTACATAGCAGGGATGCCATTGGATTTCTGAATTTGATCCTGAATTTCTCTCTGTTTATACAGTAGCTTTTAGCCATAACCCAGTGTGAAATGAGAAGCCAAAAATCACAATTTCTTCAATATTATTCAGTCATTCAAGTTAAAAGCTCCCACAGAGAAACCACTCTAGGAAGCCTTCCATTAACACTATTCTCCATCCCATCTTAGAGTACTGGGGCAGAGAAGGTATCCTGGGTAGAGAGCAGAGGAACTCAAGCTTCGTTTTTTCAAACAGAAAGTCATCTCTCTTGATATTCAGAGCAGAAAAGACACAGGGAAGTGAATCACATCTGTATAATCAAATTTTGGAAATAAGATCTGAAAATGTATGGCTGCGTTCCACATTTTCCTTTAGGGTACTAATGTAAATTATTTCTACACAGCAGGCTAAACCTGTTTCCTCTCAACAGCTTACACATTGCTACTTTTTCAGTGCAAAAGTCCTAGTCTGATACTACTTTACTAATAACTATTAGTTATTAGTAAACTAAGTACTAAGTAAACTAAGTAAATAATTAGTAAAAAATTAGTAAACTAAGTAAATAAAGTAAAAATAGCTAATACTATTTTACTAACTTATAACAATAATTATCTAGAGTTTACTAAGAATAATAGTATTCACAAGCAGCATGGGCAATACAGGACTTAGCACTTTGTTAATTCCACAATCTTTACACAAAGTAAAATGCCACAAATTGTAGTTACACAATAGATTCCATTAAAACAACAACAACAAAAAAAGTGTTCTTAAATTTAAGTTTTGTAAATTATTAGTTCATTTTTTAAGAAATCTAGGATAGGATTGACTACAAATAGAAAATAGTGATTCATGTTACAGTTAGAACTGAATTTCACTTCTGACAAAAATATTTTGAGCACAATAATAAAGAGAATACAATGGAAGTCTTTTAAATTTTTAAAGAAACATTGAATTTCTGTGTATTTTCCTGTGTTTTATTACAGCACTATCAGGCAGTGTAGTTATTTTGGAATACTGTACATATGAATCAAATTAAGGAAACAGAGCTATTAGCAGAAAATATGCAACTAAAAGCACTCCATTTTTCTTAATCCTAAATCTGACCTTGTTAACAAGCAGGTGCAAGACTTCACACTATAACCAAGAACAATAAAGAAGCATGCTGTCCTCATTTTTCCTCTAATTGTCCTTTTCTCCAAATCATATTAATTCCCATTGGTTTTATGCGATATTCACCAGTATTACCTTTTGTTCTTTTAAAGTTTATTGTAGTCACGGAAATAGGAGTACAATCCTTTGATCTCTCACATCACACAAAAGTAATCTATAAGAATATAGCATATGCCACAGTATGAGAAATGTATCCCAGTTGAATTCCTTAGTCAAAAGAATTATGTATCTATGGCATCCTCTGTGAAAGTTCTCTGCAGTGAATTATTCCTACTGCTGTTACTGAGTACAGCAATGAAAAGGCACAGCCAAGGAACCACATGTATATACCTCAGGTAGGTAAAGTCCTTATTAACTCTTTCTCTAGTCTTTACCAGGGTGAAAGATATCTGAAGGCCATTTATAACTTTAGAAGCAGTTAAAGCAGCCAGCAGCTGAACTAAATGTTCTTTATGGCATTTACTTTAAGTTACCCTCTTGTTATCAAAGAGTGTAACAAACCAGGTAATGAACAACAGAACGTAGTTCTGCCAAAATGTATGTCGTGGTCATTGCATCCAAAAGTGACTTACTGAACCCAAGTGGTTCAATTTACCTCTTCTTTACACATTCTAAAATGATACAAAGGAAGAATAATGAAAAGCAGAATCAAAATCTACTTTTAAATTTTAGAAGGAAAGCAGATGGATTTTCCATCTGAAAACATTTACAGGAGAGCAAATGGGTACATACAAGGATGACATTTAACAGTAATTTTTTTAGGATCTGTCATTTTAAAGAGGCAGCAAAGTCACAGAATTAGTGAAAGTAGTGAAACCCAACATTTATTCTTTGCTCAGCCAGGGATTTCCTGTGTGGTCTATATAGTGTTTTAAAAATACACGACACAACATCATTACATGAGATAATGGCTACTTTATCAGTATTTTTGTTAGAATTCCTTTTATTAAATTGCAGATTTAGAAGCAATTGTAAGCAAGGTGGAAATTATGAAACTGTGTAGTCCCCAATTCGCCACATAAGAAAAAAAGACCCTTTTTATTAATCACATTGTACTACCTTAAAAACATTGTTTGAAACCTTGGAAATAAGTGATTTAAGCATCCAAGGAATTTTTTCCTGCAATAAAATGCTTCCTCAGTCACTATCTCCTGCTTGATTTACATCATCCAAGTAAGCTTAACTTCACAAAGTTTGTAGGCAGATGTGCAAAGGTCAAATTAAATCACCAGTAGATTTTATAATTTTATTTCTTCTGTTGAAAAGATCATTAGGCATTCATGCAAGATACCCACTAAATCACTAACAGATCACCTAAACTCACTTCTGCCAGTCAAAAAATCTCTTCCAATATACTATAATATTATTAAACCATCATATATGCTTCTCTCAATCACATTAGCCTCCCTAAAATGTGAATGAAGCTGAAAGTACAGTCAGACAAGGGTCATGATTTATAATGATGGGCTATGATTAATAGTACAAACTACCTCTTAGGAAGCATGGTATCAAAAAGGACATTTGTGCCTCGTTTTTTTAATTATAAAAAATGAGAGCAAACAAAAGCTTATGTTTAATAAAGATCAGAATGTCTGCCCATCTGGAAATATTGCTTATAGGAACTTTCATGCTCTCCCACTATGATACTTACACCACTGTTTTCTCACAAAACAACCTTTTGTATTAGAAGGGAAATTATTGTTTTCCAATAATTGTGATGAATTATGATGATTCGAAAAGTTATTTTCTCAGCTCAGAGAGAGATTCATTAGTGCTAATAAAATACACATCAAGATATAACCAGATCCCTGTGATGCTGGCTATGAGTTTAACAGGTTAAAATTTCATAAAATGATGATAAAAATATTAAAACCTGCTGCTTCTCTTTAAAGCATATAACCAATTTGCCATTCTACTAACATAAAACATGTTAAAGTGACAGGTCATATGAAAGAGAAGGAAAACAAGAAGGCTTCAGGGTTCTTAAATATGAGTTCTTTGTGTAAAAAAATTTTCAGCTACACATACATAAAATCTGTGTTTTAACAAATACATACTTATATAATTTATAAATATATTTATAAATCTAAATAATATATTTAGATTATTTATAAAATAACACAAGGTGGAACTATCTTGATCTACAGAAGCCTTCTTTATGAAACAGTGTTGCTTTAAGGAAAAGGCTCAATACCCTGTGGAATGTATGATTCTAATTTTTATGAAGGAATCTCAGACATTTTCAAGATTTAAGAAAAACAAAAACACTATTTCCATGAAAATAAACAAAAAAACCAAGCAAAATTTCAAAAAAACGTACAAAAATCCAAAATAAAATCTCACAGAGTAGACATTAGCAGGACTGATTTTTCAGTCCTTTGCCTCCTGAACTCATTGAAAAAAAATGTTTCTTATCTTGATCTGAGCTATGGTCCCACTAGAAACTAATTTTCATCAATATTTCTTTTATTAAGTGCTAGTGTTGGTAATATGGGATCTGGCACAAATTGGCCAATATTATACGCTTTCATTAGTCTCAGGAGGCCCAATCCTGCAAACATGAATGCACACGTGTAACTTTACTCTGGCTAGTAGCCTAATTGACTTATTAATGAGTTAATATGTAAATATATTCATTTAAGCAGTTGCAGGATCTGTCCCAGGTTTCCTGACAGCAGTCTTCCCAGGGATCTCAGTAGCCCCAGATCATGGATTTTGAAGCCTGAGAGACACCTCTCCAGCTACAGGGTGTCTAGACCTGAAAACCAATTCATGCGCAGAAGCTCAGCTTCTTCTTTTTCCAGCAGCACCACCAGCTGGAACAGCTAAAGAGATTAGGACCAAATTCTGAAAGCAATTATCCTGAAGAGAATAATTCAGAACCAACATTGCTAAAATACCTCAGTTGTTGCTTGCCCTAACAGTACTTCACAGGAGCTTTTCTGTTTTTGGAGAGCCCGTTACAAGTTACCCTGAAGATACCAGGCTGGCTGTAAGGACACAGTTCTGTAGGGTGTCAGGTCTGCAAACACACCATAGGGGTTTCCTCACTTATTCCCACTTCAAAGAAGCATTAAGAACAATTTCTCTTTATTACAGTTTTTAACTAGATTTCTTTCCCCTGTGATGATTAATTAGGCGTTTGTTACAATTTGCTTTCTTTCCACCTCTAAGAATAAATGTACCCTTCTTCTAATCACACACAAACAAAATGTTTTGAAAAGTAATCACTTGCTAAAAAAAATGGAAATTGGGCTTCTGTGTTGTGAGGAATGTACACACATAGCACAGTGAAATTTAACACGGGTAAATGATCTGACTACCTCAAAGTGAAGTTTTTGCCTTCCTACAGTGGCCTTTCACCCTGCCCTTTCCTCCAATCTGAGGAGAGCTGATGTTGATGGAACATATAATGGCTCCTTTCCTGTGTAGTAAAGTCAGCAATAAAGCTCAGTAATTAAGGTGACCGGGGAGGCCCAGCCCAGCAGGCTAGTGGTGTGGCGAACACTTTCAGAACTTCAAACAATATCAAAGTCACTGAAAAACGGGCCTAGTTCAGGACTGGTTTGAATTAAGCCTCACTTCCACACGCACTTTTCAAATCCAAGCTCAAACAAGAAAGCCAAGGCCTTCTGGATTTCATTAGAGCCAATTATCTTATCTGTTTCATCTCAGGCCTGACCCTAAGGCTGGCAAACAGCTATTCAGTGCATTTGTGTGGTTGTTTGAGAAAGCCTCCAGCCAGCCAATGGCCTGAGGAACCGCTAATTAAAACACAGTTGCCCCCTGCCTCAAGTGATTAAATATTTTCAAGCTTTTGTAAATAATTTTTCCATTCTTTGCCCCAAGCCTCAGAGGTCCAATACATGCAGTAATTTATTTAGTTTGTCAAAGAATACTGCTGGAAATAAAACTATAATAGAAACTTAGGAAACTCTTATATCTTGCCTAACTTCTGCAAGTGACATTCTACAAGCTTGCACAACATGTATACTGTTTCTTATGTAATTAAGCCTTAATAACCTCATTGTGTTTGAAGCAATACAGTGTATAACCGGCCCTACATTTTGTTGATAGTCATCATGTTTCCTCAGATGTCAACAAGATATGTGTGCTCATGGGCTTCATGAGATTGTAGATGATGCAGATGTGATGCTGAGAGGTATCCGTGCTTCTGAGATGGATGGACTCCTCTGAGAGACTGGATCACACTTCAAAAGCCTGTTTGGGAAGGACTGAATCCTACCAGTAGCTTACTTTTGGAACTGAAGAACAGCTCCAGAATACAGATCCATGTCACCATGTCCCAAATAAATTCTAGTAGTTAAAATTTGCATGAAAGACATCTGGGCTAGAGGACTTAATCCCTCCATCTCCCTTTCTCAAACCCTAGGAAGACACTGCCTTTTGCATCAGATCAGAGGACCTGATTCTAGCCTGGTTCTAGCACTGGAACCACACAGTGCTCCACCTCAAGTCATCCCGTGCCTCACATGCAGCCACTGTCACCAGTATTGAGTATCTCTCACGCAACATGCTGGGGAGAGGAGGAACTTATATCTCCTAAAGTAACCCCTTTAACTCCTTACATCTTACTATTATTCTTAACAACAACAACAAACAAATTTATATTAGTAAAATTCATTGGAGGTACTGTCACGAACCAAAACTAATTGAATAAAAAGATGGCTCACGTCTATGCACTCTATGGAGACTTGGGGAGCTACAGGCAGAAGCTGTACATGCCAGAAAAACAAAAGCAATCTTAGCAGTACAGGAATTTAACTACTGTCCAGTTTTGTGTGAGGAAATAGAGCAAAACAGAAACGTAATAAAAGATTTCAAGGAAGCTAATGAACCAGTCTTGTAGCAGTTTATGAGAATACCCTACAAGTATGAATTTTATCACACAAAAAATCAGAAAACCTGTACCTGGTACCATATGGAAAATGACATTCATAAGAGCATTCTGAGAATGACATTGCAATAATAAACAAAATGGCTGAAACTTAGAAATCACTTTAGGTGGTTGGAATGGTAATATATTCTGTATTTCAAAGACATGCTACAGAAAGAATTTGCAAAATTTAGACATTGCTGTGTTGTGACTTCCAACAGAGAAGGTCAAAGGTTACACAAGAACTTGCCTGACTGACAGGCAGAAAAATGGTTTTGCCTTTAGAGAGTGGCAGTAGTAATGGCTTGGGGATAGAAGTTTGGTAAAGTAGAGCTTCAGCTAAATGCAGATTTCCTCATTTAGTATATAACAAAGTTATTATAAAATTTCATGATGTACAGAGGAGCCATACCTAGAAGAGAGAAACCATTGGTTGATAAACAATAATTCAATCTGCATTGTGGACAAACTGCCCTGGAGAAAACCACAAAGTAGGAGAAGATACCAAGACTAAAAGCAGAATGTCATGGAATCCCTGAAGAAAGATCAAGGAGGAAAATGTTGATTCTTCCAAAAGACACGTTAAAGGAGATGTTCTGTGTTCAAGTCTGGGTGGAGGCCAGGGACTATCAAGCACAGAAGTCAGGGAAAGATGAATTTTCAAGAAAAACATCATCAGGATAAATAAAAGTGGATTACACACAGGCTAGGAAAAATCAGGGTAAAATGTAGACCCTGAGCTTTGGCTAGGCAGGATTTATGTTAAGAATGGTTTCAGCAGAAGGCTGAGATGCTTTTTTGGAGGAGGTCTAGAATCAGAGGACAAACAGCAATATGTATACTCAGAGGTCTTGGGGATAGAGAGGGAGAAAGGAGAGAGGAAGATGGAGAGCTTAACAGTACTTTTTCTGTACAATGAATCAGGATTGTATTACAAGGGACAAGAGCCTCTTGTCAGGGGAATTAGAGGTTAAATAGACAAATAAGGGAAGAGAGAAGCTTATGTCCCAGGTAGCTCAGCAGATGAAAGAGCATGGTAACAAGCAAAGAAATTTTGAGAAAACTCAGATGCTTTTGAGCATCTGAGAAAAACAGATGAGGAGCAACTTTGTGATCAGAGGCATATGACAGAACTGTGGGAAGAAAAGGGATGTTACAGATGCTATAGAGAACTTGATGAGTGATCAAATTATGACTCCAAGAGAGAAATGCGAAAGTGGGAGGAAGGGTGGTGGAGAGGAGCAGGGAGTATTAGCAATCTTGGAAAATTATTTATACTGCTTGGCACTATTAGAAATGTATTTCCAATCTTTGGGTCTTTCCAATCTCTTCCAATCTACTACAGTCCAAGTACTTCCAATCCAAAATTTGCTTTGCAAGACCACAAAAGACAGCATAAAAAATTCTGGGTTTGTTCAGCAAGTTTTTACATAGTGGCCAATGACTGAACTTAATACAGAGCAAATCAAAACTAACTGAAGAACACTCATCTGTATCATGGTTTTAGTTTCAGGGGCAGTTAATACTTAGCAGTGGCCCATTTGATGGTACAGAATGAGAATGAAATCACTGCATTCCTGATTAGTTTGGAAATTAAAGGGTCTTCAAGATATTACAAACTCTGCATTTCTTTTGCTGTCTGTTTGCAGTTTCTAACAAGAATTACTCTGAAAATGATGGGCAACTTTTTGAAATATTTTTTCTTTGTTGAAAAAATGAGGCAAGTGATCAGATAATAAACTGTCATTTTCATATCTAGAGGGAGTCAGTTTCCATAGAGAGGTCATCACACAGAAAGTGAAGCACATGTTAATGAAGCATGAGGAACAAGAAATCCCCATGACAGGAATTGAAGCACTTGCTGAAGTTCAACAATATATTTTTAGCACTATATTTTTAATCTGTAAACATCTTTTCATCTTTCATCTTTAACTTTTTCAAGAAATGTACTATTTTACTAAAACATAATCCTTTTGTATATTTGCATCTCCTTGATATTTTTTCAGAGACTTCTTTTAAGCATGAGGAAAAGAAAACCCCAAAACATTCCATATAATCTGACAGCAAAGGTATTCATTTCAGATGTGATGAGGTCAGGTTCAATCCCCCGATTTGCAGGAATGGGAGACAAGAAACTGTCTTCACTCTTTCACAATATCACAGAATCATCAGGTTGGAAGAAACCTTCAAGACCAGCTTGTCGAACTGTCATCCCCACACCACCATAATCATCTCTAAACCATATCCCCAAGTGCCATATCCAGACACCTCTAGAACACTTCCAGAGACAGTAACTCTACCACCTCCCTGGGAAACTTATTCCAATGCCAAACCACTCATTCAATGATTTTTCCCCCTTAATCTCTAATCTGAACCTCCCCTGGTGCAATTTAAGGCCAAATCCAATCCCAAAGTGTTGGGATTTTTCACTTAAAGTTTTCTAGCTTCCTAGAGTGATGTCCTCACCAAAAGGTTAGACATGAACACTGTCATAAAACAGTTTGAAACACAAGCACTTAGTTGTTTTCTTGGAAAATTTCAATAGTTTTGGTTTTGTTCCAGTGTAGAAGAAAATCACATGTCATAACCACGGACAGTTGCTGCTTACTGGAAGTGCTGTCTTTAGTCATCTCTACTTTAGTAGTGCACTCCCTGCACAGGAGGCATACAGCACCAGAATCCAGTCAACTTACTGACAGGGAGAAAAAAAACCAAATAAGCTGCATCTTCCTTTCAGCCCTCCACCTTCTATCTTCTGATAAGCATGTACACTCCTATATGCATGACACAGGAGAAATGCATCCCAGACATAGGTATTTTCAACCTGGCTTATCCTATGCTGTAATTAGTTTGCTTTCATTTTCCATTATTTTTTTACAAATTAATAATTTTGGTAACTTTATTTTAACAGCTGATATAAATACCACTGGAAGGCTTGTGGTAGGTAAGCATATGAATCACCTAATAAGATCCTTCAAAAGCTTACTTTGTTTCAAGGCATAACAACTCATGAAACTGCTTGTATATAATCTTAAATATTTGACTGCTTAATTAGGTTAAACATAGTCACAGTATCTAAGATAAAAGCCTGCCACATTTACTCCATCAAAAGCCTCTGATTTCACAAACTCTTTTAACAATGATTTTTGCAAGAAGCTACTATTTTGTATAAGTAACAACTCAGTATCTTAGCTATGAATTATGGTGTCGTGCACAACCAAGACCTGCATAAACTAACAACACAAATGATCAATTTGCTTCTAAATCCTAACCCTAGTATATGTGATCACAAGACAAAGACCCCACTTGTTCTGAAAAAAATATACACAATGGTAAGTCACTCTACAACCGAACATTTTTCTTATACTGCCTGTAAAATTAATGTCTCAGAGTTTGAAGTCTGACGGATTCCCTCACACTGGGTAATGACTTACTATCCCAGAAGCTGCACTGATTTAATGGGATTACTGATGGCCCAAGTAGTGCTGCTAATACCCCATAATGATGAGTCATAGACCTCCCTGTACTTATTCATTAGACATCTATTTTTGAGACATTTATGTTTTCATAGTTTCAAACATCTCCCCACAGGACTAAAGGCTGACTTCAAAAAGTAATGAAATACTTGGAGTTAGGGCTCCAACAATATCCAGTGACAAGAATCCTCAAAAGATCTTGTAGCACTGAGCACAGTGCTATTCAGCATAAGTCATGATTTTAAAATCTGACTCTTGCCAGATTTTTCTATTTTTCCTCAGAATTACTGAAGTTTTATTTTCTAGAATATTTTTTCTATGAAAAATGCTTATTCCTTTCATGCAATTCTTGTATAGGTAAAGTGTAGCACAGGCACACATAATGATTAGGATAAAAAAATATCTCCAAGGAATTATTTTTGCAAAGGCATGAGAACATCTATAATCACAGACATGCCCTGGAGGTATCCACACTAACACTGAGACACAGGTGCGTGAGCACACCAGAACCTCACAATACTTCTTTGCAATCCTGCTTAGATATGAAAGCAACAAAATAAGAACTCCCATTTCTTTTTCTTCTCTAAGTATTAAAAGAAGAATAGTGGAGGTCTCATTAGCTAAGCTAGCTAAAGAAAGCATGAATAAGAACTGTGTATCGGAAAGGCCTCTGTTTCTGCTGTTCTTGAAACAACACTTCTGTCTGATTCTGGATAATGGGCTTTTAATAAAAATATCCACCAAAGGAAAACAATTAAACAATACATAAAGCACCAGGGTGCAATCTAGTGGTTCTGTTACAGTCTGGAGCTGTTCCAGCAGAGAACATGTGGATATTTTTTACAGGCTGCAGTGTAGTTCTCAAAAGTTATTATAAAGCAACAAAATTTAAATTGGGACTGAACATCTATACAATCACTCAGTGTTGCTGTAGGACTTTTAATTCTGACCTGAAATTTATCTCCATGTAAAGACCAGAGATATTTTGACTTTTAGGATAAAAGTATCTTCTCTACTCTTGTTGCTGTTTAGTTTCTTCCAGGATGTTTTTGGTGATATTTCTCAACTTTTCCATCAAAGTATTTGACAGTATGTCAGTTCTTTATCCCTACACCTCAATTCTTTAATCTTTCTGGCTTAATAAAAATTGGAAAATGGTTATAGTGGAAAAGAGTTCAGATACTTTTCAGTACTTTGAAACTACAGACCATGTATGGCTTGGGGTTTTAATCAAATAGTTTTTAACCTGAAGCACATAAACCTGACACATACCATATTTTATTATCCTTTCTCCTCCACCCCCTACTCTGCCATGTCAATAAAAGAAACTGTGCATCTGTAGAAAAGTAAGCCAACACTAATTAATTTCTGTAATGAACGGCTTCACTTTTGTAGTTCCAGTGAATTAAAGGAGCACCATATACAGTTTTAAAATCCTGGTACAGTAAAGGTGAAAATTTTGGGTATTTCAGTCAGAAGAAGTTAGATTTTCCAAATAAAAATAAAGAAGTAGGAAGAACAAGAGGTTGCAGGTTATAAACACTGTTGCCAGTTTTAGTTTTATGGTGAACTTTGAAGTATAACAAAATGCTGAAAAGCTGTTTATACCACTGTTTCAAATGCTTTTAACTCTGCTTTGCCATTTCCTAAGGACTCAGTGCTCAAAACATTTGTCAAGAAAAAAAAAAAAAAAGAAAATTTACCATTGTTACAAAACCTTCCTTAACACACTCAAAAAAATATTCTAAAGTCACAAATCATCAGAGCTATTGAATGTTTGCATATGAAACTTACACTCAAAGGAGATTTAAAAATTATTTCAAGCAGACTTCTACCTTCTTCAAACTTCTTCAAAAGAAACTGCTCAGGCAGATAACTGCTAAGTTATCTTTCAATAGCTGTTTGGTACATCTTTATTTGAATTCTCCTAAAACATTTTCTATGACAGAAGGGAAAAGAGAGACATCTCTGGTTGAAATGCACATCTTTTAATGACACCTGGTAGAAGCGACAAGGTCAGAAATTAAAAACTGATTGAAACTGTAACATATAACTGCAGAATGCTATGGGTGTCTGAAAACAAACTATATAAATCCATACACAAACCATTGTTTAGATTTCCTAGAGCTTCCATGACTGTGTTCTCTTCAGCAATATTTTCCTTCCTAAATGCATTGCCCTTGACAATGCAGAAGGAGTGTGGATAGCCAGCAGTCTCAATAATGTCCACCTCCATTTGGGTAAATCATTGTCTGCCTGTCATACGTGACTCAGAGATTCCTTTATACACAGTGAAATGCTGGACGTTTTTCTGTCAACAAATAGACAGGAGAATTAACTATAGTTGAGATAACTTTTAGCAGTTATTACAAAGCAATATACTGACAAATAAATAATTAGTTTCCATTAGTAAGGATAAGCATGGCATTTGGCTAGTCTGAGGCTATTGTGAATAGAGTTCACTGATAGCACAATAGATTAAAGTCCTGAAGATGTTACTGGAGTCTACTTCTAGATCTTTTATTGACTCATGAGGCTGAGTAACTAACTCGGGGTTTTTTAACCCCTCCCATACTTTTTTCCTTTTATCTCTTTGAAAAGATAGCAAACATTATCCAACATTTGAATCAGAAACTTAGTCTCATCACAGTTTTTAGACCTCATCTGGCATGATATCGTCTCAGCAGCAGCCTCTGGACATTACAGTCATAAAAAATTAATAGCATTAAGTTATAGCCATTAGGAATCATTGTTTAAAAGAACTTTATACTCAAACACTACTCTTGGTGGAATTCATTAAACATCACAATACAGCATTGTACCATGACTCACTTTAAATAGTTAGGTACAGCTAGGAAAAAATGTTGATTTTTGTCTTCTACATTCTTTTGTTATGTTTCTCAGAAACCAAGGCTTCTACTCAGAGAGTTATACAACATTGCAGAGCAGTGATGCCAAAGACAGCCATAATAATATTCAAAATAATATAAATCGATGGCTCGCCCTCATGTGGTGTATTCAGCTCATTTCCAGAAAATAGCCAAGCCTCAGCAATGAGCAATTAAAGTGATTTGGCAACTGGATACATTTCTAAATGAAAAGAGATTGAAAAAGACCAGAAATATTGTATTTTGAGAGAAGAACAATAGGAAAGGACAGGACACAGATCATACAAATGTATTTAAAATAATAAATGTGGATAGGCAAGAATGTGGGTTTTATCTACACATGCAATACATAAACAAATGGACATTTAATGAAAGTGGAAGACTAGTGATTTGAGCTAAAACAAAGAATTTTTGTTTTCAGGCACACATACTTAAGGCCATGAAATTCAATACCAACAGGATACATGAAACTTCTTAAAGTCATCTCAAATTCCTTAGTGAACAAAAAGTTTTAAAAGTAAAATTTACAAGAAAATTAAATTAATAAATAAAAATACATGCTATGTATACTTCTATTAAAAAACTATAGGCAAGTATAGCAATATCATGTTCTTAGAGTTTATGTATTAAATTCTAATGTAAATAGGAAAGAAAAATTACAGTCAATACCTATGCTGAAACAGGGTTAACAAGGACAATATATATGAAAACCTCAAAAGTACATTTATAAAGTTTTTCATTTGAAATGTCAAAATTAAATGTCATCAGATCTGGAAACACAAAACTACAGAAAAAATCAGAGGTTATACATCAATACAATGTTTCAAATGAACTTAACTATGCCCTGTATGGCCACAAGATGACAATGAATATTTTTTGTTAATATTTTTGAGCACAGAATAGAATACAGACACTTTTGAACATATTTATTTTCACCCAAAACAAGCACTAAGAACTGCAAGACAGCATGAAGATTTTCTGCACACCTTTTTTTTTTTTTTTCATTTTCACATTTTAACACATGTAATTTCAAGCATGATTTTAATTTTGAACTTCATTTAAAATTATATTTCAAGGTAATTACAAATGTGCTATGTTTTAAATTAAATCATGGGTATAGTTCATCTTTAACTCTGCCTTATTGCCACCTATTTCTTTTGAATTTGCTGCCTTTCTTAAATTAAAATCAAACATGTGACTGCTAAAAGATAATATTATCATGAGCTATTTCTAATCATTCCAAGAATCACACACACATATATGTTTCATTTTATGCAAGCTTTTATGCACAGGTTCATTAACATGCTGTGGCTGTTTTATGCTACTCTGGAGTAGTGCAAAGCAGCCAGAGCATACTGGCTGGTTAAGCTAAATTTACAACTCCTTTGTTGAATAAAAGCTGTGCAAAGCAGTTGGAAGGCACAGCCCAGTTTCCTTCTGTCTCTTGCTTCTCCTTCACTCTGCTGAACACTCTCATTTGTTTCCACTGCCTCCTGCATCTTCTGTATTCCACTCTATGGAAACACATCTCTCCTGTCTCCTGCAAACTCCAAGTACACACATAGACACACGTGCATGTACAGCACAGACCTGAGCCTCTTTCTGCTGTCTGCTTTACTGAGCACATCTGGTGTAATGTGGAGCTTATGAAAATAATTATTTGAACATTGCTAGTCAACCATTGCTCGTAATTTTTTTCTAGAACTCTTGGCAGAAGAGAGTGGATTACATCCTCATAAACTCGAGTGTAAAATCATCCTCTTAGAAAACAGCCACCATCTCCTTTTGCTTTCAAAGATATTAAAGCAAATTTAACCTGAATAGGTGGAAGTAAATGATGAAACAAATTCTCTAGAGGGATACTTCAGACCTTGAAAATAATGGAAAAGAGATGTGCATTTTTGTTATCTTAGGAGGAAAGAAGAGATGCCTGCCCTTTATAAAAATGTCATTATTTCAAGGATTTTTGTAGCTAGCCCACTCCCTTAACTATGGTAAACATCAAACAACACTTTTCTGGAAAAATTAAATGGTATAGCGATTTGATTACTGCAATTATTTTCCATTCTACAGAAACTTCTCTCTCCTACATTTGCTTCTACCTCCTTGTAGTTAACACAAGAAAACTTATTTTCTTAGAAGAAATAAGAAAGAAATAAAACATATTCCTTTATAAATGAATGAGCAGTCTTCATCTTCAAATTAGCTACAGACACTTAAACTTGATTTTGAGTTAGTTCAAAAATACAATAAACTCTTCCTGTAGCATTGAAGTCAAAATGGCAGACACAAACCAGCACCGTAGTTTTTCCTGTTTCCCACTATAGTCTCAGTGCAGCCACTCACTAAGAATGCCTTTGAAGTGATTACTCTGTGTTATGCTTTCAAATTTTTCTGCATTTTTACACATTAAAGTTGTTTCATCCTGAAGAAATAGAAATATTTTCTCTTACAGTTTGGAGGAAGAGTGAGGTGGAACATTATTCAGTCCTAAAAAGATTTACATAAAATAGATTTACATAAGATAGGTTTATCTGGTTATTTATGCAGTGGAAAATAACTAGTATTCTGCTACCTGCATGTATATATGTATGTGTATGTGTGTAAATGGTTCTACAAATATATTCTGACCTAAAAACAATGTACCTGATATCAAGTACATCATCATATATAATACCTGGTTATGAGCTAAACTCTAGAGACAGAAAAAAAACCTTGCTCTCTTTTTCTGTGGACATTATCATTCAGAAGGATCTCTGCTGTGAAATTTGACAGTCAATCAGGCAATAACGAGCTACCTAGTGTCAAGGCTGCTGACACTTCAAATTCATGCTTGGCGCAATTCTAGGATGAAATTAGGGCTCTGCTGGTGAGAAAGCGAAAGCTGTGTGCACCCCCTGGGGAGTTTTAGATCATTTTAATGCAAATTTCTCAGCTCCTAAGAGCTCAAAGGATTACACTCTGGTGCCAGCCAGTAAGCAGGAAGCCTTGGCTTCTCTCCAAACAGGCTCCACCCACCTGCAAACCTACTCACACCTTGGTTGTGGTGGAGAGGACCTTCACCAGTATCCACTCCTGCCTTCACTAGGGACTGAATACTGCCCGACCTCTCTGACTACTGGCAGGTATAAAGAGAAAATCTCTCCATTTGTCCCTTATTTTTCTCACAAGGTTGAAGATGTTCAAAATTTTCTCCACTCCTTCTTTTGGATCTTCTCTGGAAGTCTGTCTATAAAAGCATGTAATCTAATATAAAATACCAAATAACATTTTTCTATCTCTGAAACTCACTTATTTTCTTAAAAACTGACTTGTTGCAGGCAGAAACTCCAGAACAACAGCTGACTTGTTGGGAGAGGCTGGCAACTCATCTATTGATTCTCTGGACTGTGTATCTCTCTTGCCAGTCTACTGTCTCACAATTCTGTTCTGGCCAAACTGAGGACGTAGGCTACCTCATGTGTGACATTTTGAATAGCAAGGGTAGATTCTGGCCCATGGATAAAGTGTCTCTTTACTAGGAGCTGTAAATTTACCTACCACTCAGACCAGACCTACAGAAAACAGCTACCTGATCTATCATAAGTAGTTCACAGATTTTGTATCCACCCTTGAAAGTTCCATGCTGCTTGCTTCAATGATCCCTATTGAAAACTGTCATACCAGTCATACTAAATCCATGTCAGCATGACCTACAGAGGGCACAAAGACTGTGATCAGGTCAAAAGGGGCTGAGAGTGTAGGGAAACATTTCCTGTTGTTGCTTGGAGAAAAACATTCGCATTCATTACAACATTAATCACAAAGTTAAACTGATGTACTTAAAATAGCAACATTAAATTTTTCACCATCAGAAATTTTTCAAAAGGAGTTTCTAAACTGAAATTTGAATTTATTTGCCTTAAAAAAAAAAAAAGACAGTTATATTTATACCTGCATGTGATTAGTCAGAGTGTAGTAAGTTACAGGAATTTTATTTTCCTGAACAGTGCTTCTTTGCTTAGGAACAGAGACTGAAATTCCCTCTAACTCTGAAGCAGAGTAATAGGCACAGCAGCAACACTAGCTGCTCCCAACAATTTACTAGTGTGCCTTAAAATAGAACTGTGAAGTACATATTTGTAAATGCACTATTAAGCCCAGGTATTAGTCATCAGGATAGCAGGAGAACCAATTACAGTTACAGGCTCAGTATGTGAGTCTGCTGTGGAATAAACTGGGACCACCATTCTCTGCATCATTAGATGGCCACATTACCTAGATCATTAGTGGGATGGTTCGGATCCACACCAAGAATGTTGGGGTGGAAATACCAGATATATTAATATCAGACAGTAATACCAGTGATTTGAACCATCCAGTTCCTTAACTTATGTAAAAATCTTACAAAAGTAGAGGAAACATCTTGGAAAGAGCTTGAGGCACTACTGAGTGTAGAAAATTTGGAGCCTGCCACTTACCATTTGTTTAGACTCTTTTTAAATACAGACAAATGTAAATAAAATTACAACCTTTTCCACAATAACAGTGGGATATTGTGAATATCTAAGACTATTTCTCTGACTAGGGCTTAGACTCTAATTTCAGGTGTTGTTTATCAGAAACTCTGCATATTATTTCATGGGATGCACAGAAATTCTTTGGAAAAAAATCCAAAAAACACACACACAAAAACCCCAACAAACAAAACAAGAGCTTTGTGGGTTTTTGTGGTGTATTTTCAATAGAATATAGTAAAAAATTGTATAAGGTAATAGCACTACTTCAAACTAAATGTCTTGAAAGAGATTAGAGATCCACATTGGTTTCCTCGTGGCCTTTCTTGCATATCATTCTCCTCTAAATGAAACCCCTTTTCAAAGGTGTAGCATTTGCCCAAACTTGAAAGATGAACCCTTCACCTTCCCTAAACTTCACTAAACCCTTCCACCGGACTGTTTTACAGTGAAAGGAAATGGTATATGTAAGACAGGACACTGAAACTCTAAAAGGTAGTGTTTTAGACCATTCTTATCTCCTCTGGTCCCAGAAAATAAGACTTATTAGATCTTATTTTCTGGTCTCAGAATTAGATTACGATGCATCACCTATGAAGGAATAAAATTTCATTTATGAATGAGCTATTGAGAATATTCATTATGAGTGAGCAAAGAGAAATAGAGCATGCAACATTTCCTATCATTCTTATTGCAGTATTTCAAAATTATTTACTTTTAATTAAATACCACTTTACTGCAGTTTGTAGAAAAAAAACTAATGGTCAGATCTGTGAGCATCATAATGAGTCTCTAAAGTGAATGAGGAACACTGGATTTGGACCATACTTCATACTGCTTTCTGTCTGCTCTGCTGGCACTTAACTGCAATCAAAGAGAACATGAACAGTATTTTTTTTCTGCCTGGTATAAATACTTACATTTAAATTTTATAGGTAGAGAAGTAAGCAAGCTCCAAGTAATTTTACTGGCATGGCATAATAATGAAAATACTAGTGACTAGTTAAATAATTAGACTTTTTTTTTGTTGATTCTTCATGGATGATCACAACAATAAATTACCCATTTTTTAAATTTACTGAACTCTCACATACTGGGATACCAGGATTAAGTTAGTTTCACTATGGATTATTCTCCTGACTTTCAATATTACATTAGCTCTTATTCATGTGCTTTTGTTCTACAAACAGTTTTGAGAACTCTAAATGGTACCAACCTGAATGCTGTGAGATACTCAACATCACCCATAGGAGGATCCAAGCCACCTGTCCAAGCAATATTTATGTTATACCCTTCACCAGGGCCACTTCCAACCTGAAAAACAGAAATAAAATGCCGAAAGGAGTGAAGAAAAGGAAAAAGGAGGAGGAAAAGAGAGAGGGAAAGGGGAGAAAAAAATTTCTCAAATGTGCTTTAGAAACAAACATCAAACAACATGTCAGATCAGCCTTGTTTGACAAGGACTGCTCTGGGTTATGCACTTGTTCTCCACTGGTCCCCTGCTCCCAGTGGACAATTTGGTAATCTGGTGTAATTTAAAAAACCAGAGAAGGACAAGAAAATTAGGGGTAATCATGCAACGCAATTACCTGAAAGATACAAATAAAAATGGGGCTCTAAAGAAATAAACCTAACCTCATTTGGGGCTCCACTGCCGGGGAAGAAGTTGCCTTCATCATAGCGATGGAGGGAAACATACAGGATGCTGGGGTCAGCATAAAAAGCCTGCTGTGTACCGTTGCCATGGTGAACATCCTAAAGGAGAAAGAAAACAGATGACAAATGTAATAATGTCCAACTCAGTGTAGAGAGCCCAGTTCTGCTTTCTTTTACACCCCCCTCCCCTCTCTCTCTCTCTCTCTCTCTCTCTCTCAGTTTCTCTCCCTCTCCCTTGCCCTCCTTTTGTCTTTCCCTTTCCCCCTCCCTTCACCACCCCATACTTCCTGAACTTTCAGGCAAATTACTCTTTAATGCACTCATTTTTTAAACTGGCTTCTAAAAATCAGGAAACCATAGTGAGCGTGCCCTGGAGACTCCAGATGAGCAGTCATTGAGAAATCCCAGTCCTTTTGTACAATTAGATATTTATACACCGGCTCTTTGTACTCCTTGCCTCAGTGATGGAATCTAGCATCCTGTTTTATGGAGGAATTTTATGACTTATTAACTGCCAACAGTTCATAACCCCTCAGGCTTAATTAACTAGCCTCATTGGCCTCTGAAGAAAGACTAATGTTTAAACTACAAACTAGTATTTTGCAGAAGGATCTATGGTTTACAGAGCTTTTTCACAATTCTTGACAGAACACTAAACATAAGAGTATTCATTGATTTGCCAAGTTCCACTATTGAGGTCAAAGGCTCTGCGACCAGCTGAGTAAATTGGCTTTCTTGAAACATTCATTTCAGTTCAGTCCCTCAGCAGTTAGATCCACATCAAAAGAGATGCCAGATGCGGAAAGGACTTCATACTTCATTTTTGCAAAATCATGACGGCAACAGTTGAAGACATAGGAATATGATCTCATTAGCTATTAAATCATCTGGCAGATAGGATGGTGCCTTCCACAATCAAGGAGTGACCTTGGCCAGTCTCCATATTTCAAACGTTATATAACGACAGTGAATAAAATTCTGTCATTAAATAAAATGCTGACAAAGAAATGCTGACAGTATAGCTATAACAAAGGCTGATGATGCAGACTTTTCCTTTTTTTTAGTTTGTTTTCACTACTATTCTGTGTGGTTAGACACACAAGAATTTTACAAGTGAAAATGGAAAATCCACTTGCCTTTCAGTAAAAGAAAAGTAAAAAAAGAGCCCTCTCTTTGCAATTTCTGATTTAGAGAATTATGGGGGACACACAAAGTACACTGAATGGCAACACTGTCACTGTCACGCAGTCTGGATTTATTTCATAAATGTTATGAGGTCTAAATCAAATTTAGCGTCCAAGAAACAAAGGTCACATTTTCCTCAAAATGCCTAGACTCCAGGAAGGGTCAAGTTGTACCTCAAGGTGTGCACTGCCAATAGCACAAGTACTGAACATTGCTTGCCCTCCTTGCCAGCTGATGCAGCCCATGAGTTTCACCCACATTGTTCAGAACTCTCTACATTGATGGAGTCCTACTTGTACTGCATTGTGCTTGACTTGGATCTCCTCTGGGACCTCTGTAGGGTAATATTATAAGAGTTTCTTTTCTTTTCTATGTTGAAAGTACTTGAATCAACATGAGGATGGCGTTCAGCCCAACTGTGACTTAATGCCAAGGTAAAACGTAACACATTAGACATGCAAAGGAGAACACACTGGTATGAGGGTGTTGGAGATTTCAAGGCAGCCAGTGTAGTGTTAGATGGTTCTGACTGGCAAATGAAGTAAAATCTGGCATGCAGACTAATCCCAGAATCCCATTCAGTCTTCAGCTGAGACAGAATTAATTGGTTTGCTCCAAAACAGACTCAAATCCTGCTAGCATAAATGCAAGTATAGATGATCTTGGAATGAGGATTTCAACAACCTGACAAGCTATGCTGGGCACATAGCTGGATCTGCAGGGACACAGTAGGACTTCATTTTATTATTTTAATTAGTCTTTCTTTTCCATACATATTTGGGGTTTTAGATATATTCTTGCTGTAACAGTTTCCAAAAAAAAAAAAAAAAAAAAAAGAAAAAATGTTAAAGGGGCATAGAGAGATCTTTTTTTCTTTTTTTTTTTTTTATTATTCAAATCTCAAAACTAGATTTTTTGTCTAAACTTTAATTCTACTAACGGCTCTGTTTTGAAGAGCAGTAACTTCTCTGATTAGACAAAGGAATACGTTCTTCAAGACTGCAATGTTAGCATGTGGGAAATGAGTTCATATTCTGCCCTTAGATCAAATGTATTCAGGGTATATAAGTCAGTTCAAAAGCAGAGATTTTTCCAAATGGTGGAATGAGGAAAAAAACCCTGTCAGATAGGTCCTTTATTTTACTGTAGAAATAGATGAAGGGAAGATACATGAAGACATGTAGCAGCTATGAAGACTACACTTAATTTGTAACTAGAGTACACTTTAGCATGTGGGATTGGATATTACTTTTTAATATTTATATTGTAGTAACGTATAACTGCCAACTTGCATGGGGTCCTGCTGTGCTAGTCACTATCAAAATATAGTCTTAAAGGTTAATTTCAAGTCTAACATCTGTAATTCCATTCTTTCCTTCAGATGCTCCAAACTCTGTTGGTGGGAATGAAGACATCACTATTAACTTGTTCATTCATTCAGTTTCGCCTGTGATTTATCCATAGTTTGCATGCATAAGAAATTTTCCATATGAATTTTTGTACATCATTGTTCTGACCATGGAGCAGACTAGGGACTGGACTGCAACTGCTCCAGGAATGAAATACTCTACATCAGCCATATATTTCTTCCTTTTCACCAGCTGAGTTATTCTGGTCAATGGGACAGTTGAAAAAAAGGCTGAAAATTCCCTATCTACTTTCCTGGGTAAGGATAGGAGCTTCACAGGTAATCATTTTTTGCACAGGTAATTATTTGCACATTTAACCTTGCCTTGAGAAACTGAAGCTGAATTTCTAAGTGCTTATTGGCTAAGTACGTCAAAGGGAAGTGTTTCCCCAACACAACAAATGTAACATTTACAGACAAAAAGACTCAAAAACATTCAGGAATTTTGAGTAGGCTTTTCCTATTAGAAAAAAAATGAGAATAAAGAGAGTTCACTTTTGGCCAGAATTTACAGCAATGAACTGAAAGATTCAAGTCAGCAAACAGACATAACATATAGTAGAAGTGAATTTTTCAAAAATAATAGTTTCTGGCAGTTTATAATTATGTTTCTAAATGACAGAAGAACAATCTGAAAAATATTTGAAAAACAGTCTAAGAATATTTAACCTACCCATATACTTATTCTACCAGTCATTTTTCACTTGCCATTCCTTCTCCCACACTCCCCCTTTCTCTGCTTCTCTTCAACAGTCAGTGAGCATGTTTAACTGAACAAAAGTGCTAGATGGTAAGGCCATGACTCCACAATAAGATTTAATTATGAGTGCAGATATGAACAAGATTTAGACTATTAAGCCCTGCACTTCAAAAACCCTTTAACATATTTCGTCTTTAAATCTTTTATCACCTGCAAAAATTAATTAAGTGCAGATGTAACAGGTTAGGTTTTGATGCCAGGGTTCATTTCCTGTCTATGCTTTGTCAGACACCCTATTACACCTCGTCATGAACTGTAGGAAAACAAAAATGGTGCTCATAAATCAGCATTCAACTTTCCTTGGGCTGTGCATTGGGCTGATGCTTTAAGTGCAAGGCAGAGCTCCAATTCATTATTCATGAAAATAATATAGCCAACATGCCAAATGTCATCTGCATTTAAATAATCCATTTGTTAAATGTATTAAGTATTGTGTAAGAATGCCTTCTATTAAAATACAAGACTAATCCAATGAAGTGGATTTTTAATCACATGGCTTTCCTTCAGGGAACCACCAAAACCTGGCATACATGACTAGAAAACTTCTTGGAGAGAATGACCTGTTGATCTGTTTAACAATATCAAAGTTACACAACAAGTCGAATCATTGCGAACTGGGGAAATTTCGTTACCAATGCAACAACATTCTTTAAAGATTATCTGACAACTTAAAGTTTCTATTCTGTAGGGAAATGTAAACTTGGGTTCTGTAGGGTTATTTTAACAGTGGAAGTATCAATTCATTTAAGGACCATAAAAGTTGCCCTGATCTGTGCCTTCTTCTCATTAAATTGCAGTTAACACCATTAAAGTGAAACATAGATGTTTATAGCTTCAGTACTGCCATCCTGGCTTTAATGAGTTCCCAAAATCAGAGGAAATGCACACCTTTATTGCTTGTAGGTATTAAAAGCGGGAAAATCTGACATATAAATACAAATTCATTATCTTTTACCTAGATGCACTGCAAGTGTGATGCTTGCCAAGAATACATACCAGATCTACAATCAATATCTTGCCTATATTTAGCTTGTCTCTCAAGTATTTGGCAGTAATTGCAATCGAATTAAAAAAGCAGAACCCCCTGTGGAATAGAGAAGAACAGAAATAAGAAAGCAAATCAGTCAGGAAAACAGCTATAAATAATGTTCAGAGCATTTTAAAAAATGCTATATGATCTCTGAGGCCATAAATCTGCTTCTGGGAGTACCTAGAAAGCCTTTTCAGTCATCTGCTAACAATTACAGTTCTTCAGAGACATGCACAATGCAGGTGATTGCCAGTAACCTTAGTGCTCCAAGATGGGCAATATTCCCTGGTACTTACATGGCTGTTGATTCTTCAGCATGATGGCCTGGGGGCCTTACAACAGCAAAGCCATTCTGTAAGAACAAGATAGGTTTTCAATTATCAGCTTAAAAAAATACTTGACTCAGAGCAAAACAGAGCAGCAGGCAGATGGGATTGAAATCTATTAGAGGCTCTTGAGAACTTTTTCTATCCAATCACCCTTTCATAGTACTGCCAGAAATAATACAGTTGAGAACAGTGGCATAGAAACTTATATAAATACACACATGCACATACTTACATACACGCAACATGATCTAAAGAGGAGGAAAAAGGCAGGATGAGAAAGCCCTGTTATCAATTCTGCTGTTTAGAATTTTACATTTAAAAAGGTCATCTAAGATCATGTAATCTTAATTTGCTCCAGTTTGAGATGTTTCAAAATAAAAGTAGCTCGAGGTATATATTTGACATAGTTAGCCATTGTTGACCTTACCTCTGTATGGACTAAATGATAAATTCAGACCCACACACACACATAATTTCTAACAGTAGAAAAAGGATGACAATGAATACCCCATATTTCTGCAAACCATAAATTACACTTGGGAACCTGCCATGCTTGCAAGTTAATAGATTCCCTGAAGTCAGTTTCTAACACACTTTCTGGAACTGTATATAAATTTCATAAAGTACAGCACTAGGATCAGTGATGACCAAGGAAATTTTTGCCTCTTGAGTCACTGAAGATAAAAGAAAAATGGACTTTCCATCCTTCCAGTGTGGGTATGGTAAAGAGAAAATATAGAACTGCTGGCAAGGTAGCTCTATTCAGAAAGTCAGATTATATATTCAAGAAGCAGTGTCTCATAAGGTTGTGTACCATATCAAATTTCTCTTACCAGAGTTAGATTCAGGAGAAATACCACTGCTTCGTTGTATTTCCTCTTTATTTTGACTACTCAAGATGGTCCTTCTATTCAGCTATATATTTGCCATCAAATTAATGACAATTACCACATACATAAAAATAAGAAATTAAAATCTGTACATGAGATATTGGCCCAACTTGTATTTTCACACAGCCTCACACAAACACTTGGTGTGTATGTATGGCTGCAGAACCAACCAAGCATTGTATTTTTAAAGAAGAGGGGATAGGAAGAAAAAGGCTGGAATACTTTTGTATTTTAATAAACAGTATTAAAGTATTCCAGTTTGATATACTAAAACTTGATTAATATAAATGTTTCAGTCTTCTCTTACCTGAAAGAAACATAAAAACTTTTACTAAAGAAACATTAAACTTCCACTCACATTAGTGTAAATACAGAACAACATGGCAGCTAATATTTACATTGGTTCCTGTGAAATCTGTTTATTTACGATCATATGAATGTGTGTTTTGTGTGCACTAGTGAAATTGTCTACCTGTGTTGCTTCACTGGCATTAATTTATAAACAAATACTACCAGGTTGTCTTACTTAATTTGCTGCTAGATGTAATCCAAGCAGACAGCTGCAAAGTTTTGTGGAGCATGGCCAAAGTTCTATCAGAGTAAACTTAAATTACAATACCAAGGCAGTGCATCTGTAACAGTGGTTCTTCTGGCCACCACTTAAAGAATCTGAGGGATTTGACATCATAACTTATTTTGCATTAACTGTCCACATTAAAAAACCGAACCCAAACAAACAAAATACAACAACCCAAAAATTAAAGGCACAAAAATTATACATGTTTGTATTCAGGTAGGCATTCCTGGAGATGGGATAGAAATTGCCTATAGATCAAGCACACCAGAAAAAAAAAAAAAAAAAAAAGGCATTGTGGACTGCACCAATTTGCAGAACTAAACTAGCTTTAGACTCTCAGCTAAAACTGTATTCTCTATCCTTCTGAGGGTATTTTAACATTTCCTTCTCACACAAAATATGACTTAGAAAAGAATTTGGCAAAGAATTCTTGTAGCATTTATGAAAAAACAAAGTATATTTATGCTGATGAATGTTGGGATAATGAGGTGAAAAAAGACTCAGCAAAGAGGGTATTACTAGAGAACGAGCCTGATGCTACCTGTATTTTGTTCTCTCAATATTTTTAAGAATTTGGAAAAAGTCCATGAAAGGCTTACAGCTGCCCCTGCTCAGCTAACAGCTCATTGTCATCTAACTTTATCAGTATTCCCAAAAGGTCAATATAATTAAGATGATTATCTCTAGGAGGATTTCATGGGGCAATATAGAGACAGAAAATATCAACACTGCTGTTTTTGACAATATGACAGTCACAGTATAGGCTTCTCTTCTGTTTCCTTACTTTGACAAGACTCTTTGGAAACCCTGTTTTATTACATCTAGGTAATTTCTGAAATCAGAGCTTAACTACTACAGTTCTCCACCAGCACACAGGATATTCACAACAGGGTCGTGACCATTTCTTATGAGTTTTTACATCACAGAAAGTTCAGTATTCACATGGGAAATTTTCCTTTTTATAAATACAGTGCATATGTTACACTCATGATAAAATATATAGTTGAATTATACCAAACACTGGAAACTAGTTACTATACAGAATTATTGGCAACTTTTGTGCAATTGATAAAGCACTTAATTTCTCCTACTTTCAAACTTTGCATGAACACAGCATACATTAGCACAATGGAACATGATTTTTTTTTTTTTATGTAGGCAATTTTTAAATACCAGACAGTGAGCTCAGTAGACAGTAGCAGAGTAGACAGAAAGGCAAAAATCTGCTTTAAAGATAGAAAGACTAACACACAGCAATATGTTGAGAATGAAGCCAACACACATAAATTCAAAGCGTTTTTGTACAGAGCCTTATTTATACTAGGATACAGACACCTTTATAAGTAGACAGAACATTAAACTGACTGACAGACACGAACATTAGAAAAATGATTCATGTCTGTGCCATTATGTGATTACCTTTATTTAAATTTGAGGATAAAGAGTAAAGCCTGAATAGAGATATTCTAAAATCTGTGCATATTTGAACAACAAAGGAAGAGAAGTCTGCCCAGGCTCAGTTTACACAGAAGATCGACTGCAGATAAACCCGCTGAGTTGGACCTTTAATGAAAACTAAGAAAAATGTTAGTCTTTTTCCACAGTAAGCTAAGTATTCTCTTCCTTCATGACTCTAAATAGGTAGTTGGATGCTTGATTTCCAAAGAACAGAGGTGTACATCCTACTGTGACCTTCTTGTCTTTGATGGTCGAGTTAATCCTGTTCTGTAGTGTGCTGGGTTACACTGTTGGTCTACATCATGCTTGGGCATCTACTGTGCCTCTCTACGAACCTTTCCAAGACAAGTACTCAAGACAATACCACAACATGGGTGGATAGTCCAGGCCTTGGAAGTGACCATCTACTGCAGTCCACTGGTGGTTCCACTGGTGTTTCTATTACATTACCTCTATATAGGAGGTAAAACTAGATGTAGACAGTTTTTCTCTAGGGCAATATGTGGTCACTGTGGCAAGGTGTGAATGACTCTTCTATTCACGTGACAGTCAGGAGCTTGCTCTGCCTTGATTACAAGTGAACCAAGAGTGACGTGGCCAGTCAGGTACTCCAGGTATGGTGAGAAGCCTCAACGAGAAGCAGTGCATACTAGTTTCAGCCGGGTACGACCCTAGTAATAGCATCTGGCTTTTTGTTGACTTCAAGAAAAGCCAGTGCCATGCAAAAAATAGCAATAAACCACAGCAGGCACTCCAAGAGCACTTATTGAAGGAGCAGAAGACTCAAGAAGGTTCAATTCCTTCTTAAACAGGGGGATGAGTTTGTAAATTTGTTTACCACACCACTCTCTGTATTTAGATTATGTGGTTCATAAAATAGATATTGAGACACATCTTTTCAGTTTAAGTTTCTAACAATAGGTCTGGAGTCATGCTCTTCCTCAGCTTTTATTCAAACATAAAAATCTCTAATTACTATTAGAAATTGAAGGTCTTCTTGTATTTTAAGCTGTAAACCCCTGAATGAATGAGCCATGCCACTGATGCCAGCTACTCCAGAGGGAATGGGCACTGAAAGAGCAGAGGCTTCATATGAAGAAACCCTTTTACTATGTGGGTGACTGAGCAATAGAACAGGCTGCCCAGAGAGGTTGTAGAGTCTCCATCCCTGGAGATACACAAAAGCTATCTGGATATAGTCCTAGGCAACTAGCTCTAGGCAGCTCTATTTGAGCAAGGGAAGAGGATACAATGACATTCTGAGGCCACTTCCAACCTCACCTGTTCTGTGTATTTCAGATGGAGACCGGGTAACTAACTGGGGGTCTGAATTCTCCACTTGAAGCTCAACTTGCTCCTAAGGTTAGGTGTGGGAAGTTTTTAATTTCTACTTGTCTAAATCCCTTAACTTATCTAGCAATTAACTCTTAGGATTGCCAGTGCTTAAACAAGGCAGTCTTGCACATGGACTTGTTTTTAATAGAAAGGTTCTATTTTTGCTTCGATGTGCTCATGTTTCAGAATGAGAATTATACAGAAATGTATAATACATAATTATATAGAAATGTATCCATTTGTCCTCTCAGAATTTATATCCCTTGAGATAGATAGATAGATAGATAGATAGATAGATAGATAGATAGATAGATAGATAGATAGATATAAAAAAATATACTTGCATCATATAAAACTCCAATTTCTTTATATTTAAAAGGCAGTCCATACAGTGTATCTGACAGGTCTAATCCCTAAAGTGGCCTTAGTGCAATCTTTAACTCTGCTATCTCTGGTGTAATCAACTCCCACAATAACAAACATCAGGGCTGCTTTAAGGCTTGGCTGCCTACAAGAATCCCCTTGCATCTGGTAGCAGGAAGAAGATAACCGTATTCTTTACCAGTGCCTTACACAATCCTAAGCTATGCCATCCATCAGGGAGGGTGAGCAGGAGAATGAGTGGTGTAAGGCTGAGGCAATCCTTGGGCACCTGTTTGGGACGATTTTACAAGCTACTCATACAGCCAGAGCAGGAGCCAGCATTTGGCCCTGGGAGTCTACGAGTGCAGTGAACAAAACCTGTGATTTAACAGAGCAGTATTAGCAGCATGTAGATTAAGAAAACACTAATGGACATGAGGGAATACCATTTGGTCTGGCAGAGGAAGCTAGTAGAGGCCAAGTACACAGAAATGGACATTAAACACTTAATTCTGATGGAAACAAAGAGTTCCCTGTCTGCTTTCCTGAAGGTCTAAGTGGATGGCACCAGCAAACACACATGAAAAGCAGGTGCTTGCAGACTAACTTATATACAACCATGATGACCTGTTTAGCCATAACTAGTGTTAACTACATTGGGGAAGAAAGCAGACAAAAGAGTTTTAAGTTCAGAGTGGTCATGGAGATAAGCTATGTACCACACATATAATTAAAGTTGTCTGATTATATGAAATAATAACAGTCATTCAGCTATAAATATAACCATAATTGCTGGGATAGAGTATCTAAGAGATGGTTTAATATGAAATTTTGTGATTTTTTTAACTTTGTAAAAGCAAAGAATACAAACTGCTACCTAAAAGACTGCATTGGTAACTTTGATTGATGGCGTTTATCAATCATATCTTTAACAGCAGTAAAATAAGTATTCATTTGTTACTGTTTCTTCCACACATGCATTGTTCAAAATGCTGTGGCTGGGTGTGGAAGAAATGACTCTTTTTGTGGCTGTCACACACCACCTGGAATTTTTTTTCAAGTAAAAGGAGATTTTTACAGGGCAGAGGGTGAGAAGGTAGAAACAAGAGTAGGGCTGAGGCTGCAGGAGAAATACTGTCCAGGAGGCACCTGAGCACAGAGCACATTCCAGGAAAGGAGATTTTTGTAGCCAACCACAGGAACTGTGTGGGGTTTTGTTTTGTTCAGGCAGCCATGGAAATTTGCTGACCTGAAGCTTTACCAGAGGAAGGACACTGTGGGACTAGGGAGACATATGTCTTCCGCTCTTTTTGCCTATTTTCTTTAGAATGATAATTCATTTTAGGTTTTTGTTGCAAGAAAACATAGCAGTAGAGCTGTGAAATATGGCTAAAAGCTTTTTATTCAGAATACTTTTAAAACCAGAAAACTAAGAACTTGGGGGAAAGAGGAGGTTGATTAAGCTAATTCTGTTTATTCACTAGATTAGTACTAATTACCACATGATGATTCTTCCACAGCCCTGTGTGACAAAGGCCTTGAGAAGAGTAAAAACCAAGCTCATTTGGAATGAGAGTTTCAAGTTCAATTTAAGTCATCTATGGATTATACAAAAACACCAGAGTAGCAATGACCAAACTCAGGAGGTTTACTTTGGTATTGATTCAACCTGACGTATCAGAAAGAGCCATTCCAGGAACGTATCGGATTCTGGTTCAGGGGAAACTCATTTCAATTGCTTTCATTCTGTTAAATGACCCTTAACTACCAACAGGGCAACTTCACACGTGTGTGTTTGAGTGTGTGTGCGTGTGCACAGGCACATATGATAAGGTAGAAAAAGAGCTTGTGCTTCACTTGATTCAGCTGAAGTGGATATTCAAGACAGTCTCAGACCATGCTTTAAACTTAGGTGCCTTTTTTCTTGAGCATTCTTTTCAAAAGTGCTTCCTAATTCATTCAAATTTTCTTTTTTTAAGCAGGGAATAATCATACAAATCCTACCAGCTCGTGATAGTTTTTTGTCTAGGTCTCTTCTGTTTCAAGTTTGTCAAATTAAAAATATATGGCACTATGTGTTTCTACCTCCGAAAGCAGTGCTACCATCACCAAGATTTACATATTTAAAGGATATGCAAAGTAAACTAGACCATAATCCTTCTTATAGGTTCTGTACTTAAAATAATTAATCCTAGCTTATAATAGTACTGCAGGGGTCATCTGAGGCTGAAGAAGAATGTTTCAGCAATCTTCCTTTGTATTTTCCATGGTTACATGGTCTGCTCTGGCAGTGAGTTATCTATGATGATGGAAAGTCATCTCCCATTGGGAGAATTACTCCCATCTCCCCTTTGGGAACCCCTCCTAGAAAGAGTACCTACCTTACTAGGTATACTCTTTTTTAATTATATTTTTCACCTGTGTGACTTTTATTCCTGCCAGTCAATTTAAAGATGTTGAGGGACAGGCAGAGAAATGTACAAATTGTTTTCAGAAAATAAATTAGGACACATGTAATGTTCACAAAACAACACACAATGAAACAACTATTACAAGAACAAATAACATTTTGGAAGACATTATTCAAGGAAGTATCATTATTGCAAAATTATCACACCAACTTAACTGAACTGAATTCCAGCTTTTTAAATGTAGTATTAACCATTTCATAAATTTATGGCAACAAAACAGGTGGCAGCATAAAAGTGAAAAACTTGGTTAACAAAACAAAAATAACAGCAGCCTAAGCTCCTTCAGGAAAAATACACACAACAATTAGGCAAAGTAAGTCCTGAAGATAAGATTCTTTGCAAGTTCTAATAGTTACAAATGAAATCTGAAACTCAAAAAAACACAGAGATGCAGAAATGTTCCTTATTTTCCTCTGAGACTTGTCTAATGTGGGGTTTGTACAACCTCTGTACTTGCCCAGTTGGGCAGCAGGAGGGACGTGCCTGCTGTGTAGGACATAGGCAGAGGCAAGGGAAGAGTCTCCTGGTGCCCAGCTGCCTGTGGGTGAAGTGGCACAACAGCAGGGAGGGAGGTGAACTGAGCTGAGCATCACCATCAATGTAAGACATGCAGTTGGGCTGGGCACTAAATGAGAAGGGAGGGCAGGACAGCACCTCCCAGTGCCACATCCTGTGGCAATGAAAGAGAGGAATGAGAGCCTTAGGAGACACTTCCAGGAAAGAAATGCTCTCTCTCTGCATCTTGGTGGGCCCTCTTTCTGAAGGAAAGGTCATTAAGTAGAGGCTAGAGACAATGATTTCCAAGTTCATGAGCCACACTGCATGCAAGAAATCATATGCTAGGCACTACCTCTATTTCTTCCCCAAGCACTAAGGAATGTATCATAAAACTTCTCTTAACTGATAAAATTATTTATTGGATCTAGCTAATGACTGTGGTGGAATTCTATTCACCCAGATCCACATACTCCTCTCTTCTAAAAATCTGTAGTCAGGCAGCAGAGTATGAGAAGCTTTCTACATAAATCTGTTGGGGAAATGAGAAATGATCAAACATGAATACATAAAAACAGACAGACAAGAGATGTGTGGCTCTGACTCCACATAACATAAATACCTCATTGTGCATCAGCAGCTTTCCTAATTATAAACAGCTCAAAAAAAGGTAAACTTCATGTAATAATTAGGCTCATCTCCTATTGTAATATTAACAAGATGACATTCATCAGACATGTAAATAAATTAATGAAAAAAGGAAAAACATAGCATTTGACTCGGTGTAACATCACATTTATAGTACTGTATTTCAGTGGTGTGATTCTTTATTCTCTATTAAAAATTACCTCAAAAGTGTATTAAATGGCTATTAATGACTGTTCATTATATTATTAAGCACAGAATGCTTAATTTTAACAGTTGTATATAATTAAATAAAAAACATCCAGATTAAGACACCCCAGAGAAGGGATGATTTGTCCTAATTTTAAAAAACCCCATACAAACCAAAACAAAAAACAACCCAACAAAAATAACACCAACCCCCCCCCCCCAAACCCCACACCAAAACTCCCCCTCCCCAGCCAAAAAACTCACCACTATTAATTACTATTGCAGCAATTGTTTTAAATCTCTAGTACTTTCATACTGATCCTTTTCCCAGTGATCAAGGAGATCAAAGAAATCTGATGTCTCACAAGGGGTTTGAACCACAGCAAAGAGAATTCCTCTTAATTCTTGGTCAGTTTTTGAACACTGTCCAAATCAGATGAACAACATGTTGCTGTTCTCAATGAGACTTGTGTGCAATGGGACTGATAGTCTCAGGAAACTCAGAATAAATAATTTTTTGCCTTGTATATGAGCTTGACTCATGCCCAACTCTGTAATGAATCTCCCAATTGTTTTGCAGACCTTCATGGTTTATTTTGCAGTCTCTTTCTTAGCAACATGTACCTATAGCTCCAAACTACTACCATCACTTTGTGCAATAGCAAATGATACCAGTTAAGACCATGGAATAAGCATAGAAATTGAAATGTCCTGTCCTTCCTGAAATCAACTTTATATGTCAAATCCCAGTCAATACAAGGTATTTGATGTTTGCTTCCACATTCTAGCTAGGCACAGTTGTAAAAAAATTGGGTTTTAAATTGATTGAATTCATGTCTATAAAATAAGCTATTATATTCAACTTATGTTAGGAAAACCATGCTATACTTTTTTGAACACACATATTCATTCATCAAGATACAAGAAATTTTTGGGCTGCCTATACCTAACTACACTTATAGATTTGATAATCCTCATGTCAGAAAAGCACTTAATTACTTCAGCTTCTCATTTCTGAGGTTTTTCGTCTCATGATTTTGTCTACACTAAACAGTTCTACTCTGAGATTATCCTAATGTCACCATGGCTATTTCAAAAAAAGGCATCAGTGATTCTGCAGTGCAGTGGGTAGATATTCCACTGCCTTCTCTACTCCAATCTGGAGCACTGGTCTGTGGTTCTGTGGTTTCTGTGTATTGTGGGTCTGCCACCATGAACTTCAGGACATACAGCTCTTCTCAGAGAACTGTGGGATTTCAGACAAATCAGTATGGCCCATCTCATAATTTATCTTTCTTTTTTTAAGATGACACCAAACACCCAGTACACCATCTGATAACAGTCCATAGTGGTAAACATCCAGGGAACTACTATGGTGTGCTTCTCCACTGCTCTCATCTAGCTGTTAACATGTTGCAGAGCTGTTATAGCTTGCATGCAATTCTTGGAATCCTCCAAAAATTCTGAGGCTGCAGCAGATAATTCCAGATCCCCATCAGAGTTTAATCCTCCCACTCAGTGCTCACAGTCAGTACAGGCCCTAAATGGTTCCTTTGCATGCATGTTTGCTCAGTGAATGCATGTGAAAGTGGTCAACTTCATCTTCTTTCCCTAAGATTTTCACAAGTACATTACAAAACTGGTATTTTCCCTAACAGAAACAGCTCATCAACTGACTTTGCTACAGATAAAATGGCAGCAAGATGAAAAAGGAACATGTAAAGGCATAAAGGTAGACTGGAACATACAGACCCATGGGTCTAAAATCTTATGGAGATTGTAGAGGACTCAAGAAAACACTGCAAAAATCCCCCTAATGTAATTTATGATATGAGAGTATTGAGAGCAACTTGCTGGCAAACCCTGGGTTTGAATGGATGCAGTGACAAAGCAAACATAGGAAGACTGACAAAACAGCTAATGTCAGGATTGTTGCATTTACAGAACTTCTGCTAACATGCTTTTCTGACAGTCAGGCATTAATAACCTTTCCACAACCTTAGATTAAAAATACCACACACAGATTGATAGTTCATACAGATGCCATAGTGGCATGTAAATCGCTGGGCTTCATGCTGGAAGTCTAGGAGCAGGTTAGATAAACACCAATTAGGAATGGTAGGAATATTCACAATTCTCTTTCACAGCAAATCCTTTCCATTTCTGTTTTCCTGATGATTTGTTCTAAACCAGCTACTGGGCATATCTAAAGAACAACTGCCTTTCCTATGTCTCAACTGCAAGTGGCATGAGATTGGTTCAATTCTATGCATTGCAGAAAAAGATTCCATTTAGGCTCAACAATAATGTTACAGTAAACTACAAAATAGTTCTAAATATAAAATATATAGTACTGAATATAAAACATTTGTTTACAGACTGCTGCAACACCAGTAGCATGAGAAATCTCACAATACCTGCTGATTCTTTTTAGCACACACATAAATAAGTGAGAGCATTCACACTGTGAGAGTCACACCACAAATGTACAGACGTAAGTGGTAAAGATTCTGTAGCGGCCCCTGCTCATGTCGAGTATACACAAGACATACCTCATTATTATTATCAAAACTGGCTTTTAAATTGCCTTAGAGAATGGTGTGTGTCCCACAGTTGCCAACGACAAAAACAAGATAAAAAATCCTTCTTCACTTTCATTAGTATTGTGTGTGGAACAATGCACAGTGAGTTACATATCATACAATCTTAAAGGGGATGAGGAACCCATAAAAAAGGATACATAACAGGATCCCATACAATGCACCCTGTCCTTGATCTGAGGTTTCAAAATTTGTACATTTCGTGTAGTACCTGGCTAATGATTTCAGTGTCTGAACATAAAAGTTTAGTAACTGCATTTGATTATGTCAGAGCTATAGTACTGCATTTCACCTGACTACGCTGTCATTGATACACGTTCTATATCTATCTACATATATACATAAATGTATGTCCTCATTCCCAAACAGGTAGCTAACATATTTTGATTGAAATAAGAGACAGGAAGAAAATTCTCCAAACAGAATTTGGAATTTTAAAAATCATCATTCAGTGCTAATTTAAAAATATATTATTTCCATCTTGATTCTGGAAATAGGCCTGAATCCATTAGTATGTGGACTGGAAAGTGAATAAACAGTTTCATTAAGGAGACATGTTAGCTCCAACAATGTTTATTGGGGCAAGCCTGCGCTCCGGCTGCATATGGTGTACCTTTAAATAGGGCCGTTAAAATACCAAATAAAATGTCAAAGCCTGTCAGGTCTGGAGCTTTTATAAATTGTTTAGACTGGGGATAATTTGGGTTCTGTACATCATGCCTCGCGGATCCCGCGGCACGGAGATAGGAGCGGGAAGGGGCCCGGCAGAGGCAGGGGGACAGGGGCTGGCAGCCGGGCACCGCCTGCCCATCGCCCTCCTCGCCAGGAACGCGGCGCTGCCTCCCCTCTCGCTGGGTGGTAACCTGAGGTTACGCACGTGACTAAACAACCACATTAAAAAAAAAAAAAAAAGAAAAATAAAACTTTCCTTCAAAGGTAGTGCCGCAGCCACTGGGCAGAGATGTGCACTGACTTCACCTCGGGCTGCAGCACCTCGGCGCTGGCACTGCCCGCGGCCGCCGCAGCTGATGCAGTGCCACACCTTGGCGGACGCGCTCCCGGCTCCGGCCCCGCCGCCCTCCCCGGAGCCGAGCGCTGGAACAACGCCGCCCCTGAGCCCCCCGCGCTCCCGGCCCGCCCGGCGCTCCCACCCACGGCGCGGCCCGGACCTCACCTTCAGCTCCCGGGAGGCCACGCGGGCCGCCAGCTCGATGACACAGCCCACCGCCATGCGTGCCGCCCCGGCCGAGTGCAGCTCGTTCCAAACGGTGTCACTGTCCACCTGAGCAAACAGCCGGCCCCGGGAGGAAGGCAGCGGAGAGGGGAGAGCGGGAGGGAGAGGGAGAGCATGAGAGAAAACAAACCCGTGAGGGAGGGCTGGCAGCGTGACAGCCCGTGTACAATAACATCAGTCTTCCGTGCTGGCCAGCTGAAAGGCCTTCTGGACATGGCTTTGCTTATGCTTTTTCTCTGCACGGGCTTCTCCAATGGAAACACATTCCTGTCATGCCTCGCTGCCATTCCCTGTTTAGATTTCTCATTACAAACACTGTTACATCGGCCGGGCCGGGCCTGCTCGCCAGACGCTCCTCACGCCGGCTGGCGAGGGGACGGGGACCTGCCAGAGCCGGGAATGTCCCTCGGGAATGTCCCTCGGGAACAGCCACCGCTGCTCCAGCAGCGCCATGGGCAGCCCGTGCCACCAAAGCTCATCAGTGGCACATCAGTGGCCCCTTTCGTTAGAACAAAAGAATAGTAAACACTCGTTTTTTTCTTCCCAGGCAGGAGTTGTTTAAAAGTAGGAAATTGGAACAATTAATTGTTACGAATAATTTCGGCAGTCACTCTTGCCATATACAGAAAATGGAATTACATAAAGCAAGACCCTTGCTGTAGCTCCAATTTTGATGAACTAAAAAGTTTTGGCTGGAAGGCTTTACTTTGTAACAGATGAATGAGGGTTTTTAAAGCAGAGAAAGTTATCTTTTGCACCTTCTAAATGAGCAAGTGTAACATGTAAAATATTATATATATGTACAGGTGGCTAAGCAGCACTACTTTACAGCTTCAATCAGTATGCTAAAATTTTACTTTTGAAGTCTATTTTTAATACTTCCTTATTTACAGAAACATACCAAAACATAGAGATGAAATGTTGTATATCTCTATATATATATTTTCTATTATGTGAAGCAGACATGATGGTGTTAAATAGTCTGAAAAAGTTATCCAGAGAGACAGCCAGACTTCCTTGATGCTCCATGGGAAGTGCATTTAATTGTATCATACCGTACAAATTTATCATGAAAAGAAAAACGTTTAGAAATAGACAAAATACTGTGGCAGATGCTATTTGGATGGCTTCCAAGCATACTGAGACATGTTTTCAGTTTGAACCAGAAGCTTCTGTTCCTAATTCCTTGAAAAAAAAGGAAAGAAAGAAATCAAGTAATTGAAAATGGATGCAACTGCTATTCGATTCTGGAAGTTCTGAGGAATTTCTCTGATTAGTCATTTGAAACAGAAAGAAGCTTGATCTAAGCTTGATCTTCTCTACACCTGTCAGATGTCTTTGCCATTACTGTTACAATAATATTATATTTCAAGCTACTAAAATGATCCTATTTTTCAGTGTCCTGGACCTGATTTTTCTATCATTTTGATCAGTTTCGCGTGCATGCAGCAGAACTAATGAAAATAGTTTGTATTTGCAGTAGACCTGAATAAGAAAACTGGATTTTGCTTGCAGAGTTTAGAATAACAGTAATGACAGCACACTGTGTTTTCATCTGAGAAACTCGAAATGTTGTACAAACACAATTAAGCATCATCAGCTTGATATGGGATGATTTATTATATTTGTTTTGTAGATTGATAGCTTGTGATTTAAAGAAATTAAGTAGGTTTCCAAAAGATGCACACTAATAAATAGTTAGCAAGAAACAAGAAAGAAACCAAGTAGTAAAAACATAGTGACATATATAACATTAGGCAGACCTTCAAGTTATCTCTCTACTGCTTTAAAGGAACTGTGAAAAAAAAATCATTTTTAAAGGTAATAGGAGATAAATAAGTAGAGGTCATTGGTTAAATCAATTTAATCAAACCATAATAAAGTTTGAAAAATACTGTGTAGTATTTTAAATAAAGAAGTATCAGCAAGAGGTCTGGGAGGGAGTACTTTCTTACCATTTTTATGGCTAGCAAATTAAAGTTAACGTGAAGGAGTGGCTGATGAAAATGATTCAGTGGCAGCTGCTTCGTACGCCAGGGCATGAGCAGGAGCAACCTGCATCCTCAAAGGGACTATGATTCATTTCCAGGAAGGCTGATTAAGTTAAAATTGTAACCACAGCTTGAGAGTACCCACCCTTAAGACAGTTGTCTGCTCTGACACATGAGACTGCAGTCTCTCCATCTGCTGAATGCTGAGCATTGGCCAGGGTACAGCATTTATCATTTTCTGCTTTCAGCTGAGTGTGAGGAGACTGAACTGAGACAATAAGACCAAGTATCTTCCACTGAAAAAATTCCCTTAGACCACTTGAATGACTGCAACCTTAATTTACCTGGACTGGTAGAAAAAATGGGCAATCAGGAAACAGAACAGTGTTTCCTGAGAAATTTTCAAAATGACCACCTGAATGAACACAGGAAATTCAGGGTATTTTAGCTAATCTCTTGGGCATGGCACATGTAATGAGTGGTGAATTCTTAAAACTAAGGGTAGCTAACTGAAGCTGCATACTTTAGTGCATTGTTACTACAATACAAGAAAAGTAACATAAATATATGAATAATTTCCCTGAAAAGGCACAGTATTACAAACTTAGGTATCAAATACTATTTCATATTTTTTGCAAAATAAAGACTGAATTTCTGAAGAACATCTCATGAAGAACAACCTAGAAGAACCTGCATCATACAGCCAACCCTTTAGCTGTAACAACTAGAAAATGCCATCTCACTCCATTTTATATCTCTATTAATTCTATGTATTTCCTTAAATGTTTCAGGTGTTTAAACAGAGATTTTCTTTTACTGTTACTTAATGTTTACTTTGTAAATTGCTGTTGAAATACAGTAGTATAAATGGCAAACCCATTAAAATTACAGCTACTAGTTGGCCCGGTTGTCAGGCTGTATATGAAATGCAGCTCTAAAATCCTACTGATATGCTTTTCTTTATTCCTATGAGATGAAATGGTTGGAGTTTATACAAGTAAAGGGAATAGGATTAGACACTGTGGTTTCTGGTTCTAGTGCATGTATATATCACATATATCTGACAGCCTATCTATATGCTGACTATGCATGAATTTGCGACAAATGTGATGCTTTCTGAATCACAGACTATGACAAAGTCAGATGGAATTTCGTAAGAGGTTATTTTTGTTCAAGTGCTTTGGAGCAGCCAAAGAGTTCAGTGAAAAACCTATCTGGATTAGGATTGCTTTTCAGACAATGTTAAACAAAATTTACAGAAAATGCAGCATTTGTAGCTGAATTCTAACACAGAATCTTAGCCTTTTTTAGTTTAATTATGTATATTACTTCTGTTTAGGAGTCCTTTTAAAATTTTCAGGATAGAAGAATGTTCTGAATTGAAACAAATAAAAAACCAATTTTTTAAAAGCATCAAAATGTGAGTGCTGAACTATGAGAATACTACAGATTTGTTATCAAAAATCCTATCACTGATACAGCTCTTCAAAGAAGAAATGTGCATGGTAGCGCCAAGAGGCAGAGAACACGAGCCCTATCTGAACACTGACTTTCTAACACACATATGGATTTACTTCACTCCCAGTTTCCTGAATGAGCACTGTAGGTTGCAGGCTTTTTCAAGCACATCTAGTATAGCTCAATCATTGGCATGTGTAGCAAAGCTAATGCTCTGCAAAGCTACAGATGATAGAAATTAAGCTACCTGTCCCTGAAGTGGATGTGGAGGCATTAAAGAGGAAGGGAATGACTTAAGTGAAAAGAAATGTGGGTAACTTCTCCTGACTGAATGCAACTAATATTTTAAGCCCCGTGTCCAGAAATTTTCTGCTTTGTACTACAAAAAAACTTGATATGAATGCTTCCTTTAAGAAGTATCTATGTGATAACGCTGCTTCCACAATGAAGACTTTAAGTTTACTCAGAACAAGCTAAGAAAGAAGAAGCCTTACAGCAGAGACACTTCAACAGACAGAAAGCTTTTACTGTAACCCCTTTTGGGCTGGAAATTTTCATTTTAAGGAAGACTGACTATAAAGTTTGAAAGTTACCAGCTCCTTATGCTGTGCTCAGGTTGTGGCATGTGTGAAAGTGGTGAGGAAGGATATGACAATACACCTGATTGCTTACTTAAAGATCTTTCTGAAATCACTGCAGTTGACAAAACTGGAAATGTTCCTTCTCCTGCTATTTGAATTTATCTTGAACCTACCTCAGAGGGGCAAAAAAAGGAGTGTGAATAATAATGCTAAAGCATTTCTAAGATACTAACTGCTTTTTGTTTTACCTGTCCCTTTCCCTGCTACGAAACCTCTTCATTCCTCATCTTCTATTTCAGTCCTCTTTTCTCCAGAAACCTCCTGGGATCTGCTAAGTGGTCATTGTATCACAGTTCTACTGACCAGTGATGCTGCTCACAGTCTGACAAACCTTTCAATTTTTTATACCCTGCATGATATATTCATCTGTGAAAGTTATTTCTCTTTCTCAAATTATTGTAATACATACCCACTGATAACTATATGACAGTATAAAATAGAGCCCATGCTTTTGGATGAATTCAAAGCATCCTAGAACTTTCTCTGCCCCCCTCCCCCCCACCCACAAGCACACAACTTGTGATTTAATGTAAATCCATTTTATGCAGTTGAATTCTGATTTTAATTCTAAGAGGAATTAAAATCACACTGAATTGCTCATCTTGCTCTGGATTCTCTGCACAATTACTGCCATCGTTAAAATCAAAACCAGTCCTCTTAGAATTACCACACATCCCCACAAGAGTTACTCTACTTATTTTCTGACTGCAGGTCAAAAAATGCAATCTGTCATCTACTTGTTCATGGAAACTTTGACCTGTGATGCTCCTTTGATGGCTGTCCTTGTATTCTATGTGTCCAATATCCTGGACAACAAGCAGTTCTTTACATTAGTTTGAAAGGATTCTTTGCCCTTTCTTTAAAGGCATCTTCTTGGATGGATACATTTCAACACAAATCTAGAAAAACAACTACATTATAAAAATTCTGTCCTTTGATATAAGTGGTTATAATACTGAGAAGTAAATAAAATCTGGTCAGCTAACAACAGTGTAGCTATATGCAGTAAACGAACTGATTAAGAATCTGTGACAAATAATACTGGAGAGTACTGACATCCTCAGTGATACTGAAATTTAATAAAACTTTTGTATTGCAGAGCAAATTCTTGTGTTTTAGCTTTAAAAGCATTCAGTCTCACACTCTTTCACTTATACCAGAGCAAACATGTTTCCACCACCGGGTTTTTAAAATTTTTTTTAAAAACCAATAAATTTTTAATTGTTTTTTTTTTTAATTTTTCACTGGCATGAAAACAGAAATTAAATATTTTTCTGAAGTGTTCCGATTTCTAAAACTTGTGTGGCATTTCAGTATCAGTTCCAGCAAGGAGTCTGTCATTCTTAGACACAGTTGGTGCCAGCTAATGCTACTGCGTAAGTTTGTGATATTTTGCTCGTGACCATGAGCAGTGCAGCTTCCCAGGTGTCACACTCGTAGCTCTCACCTCCCACTCTTACAGATGTCCTGGTGATCATTCATCACCTCTGTGATTTCCACTAGGAAGCAAAAGGTCCTCAACGTGCTTCTCAGCTGCTGTTTCATCTCACCATGACTAAAGAAGCGAAGGTGTGCACATCATCTCCAAGGAACAGCTTCTAATGAATGGCCTGTCAGCCATGTCACTCGTTAAGGAACAAAGGAGAAAAGGTTTGCATGGCTGACGCCTTTTCCATAAATCCCAGATACAGGAAGTGTGTAAAAGTGTACTACTTTAGGAAAAATATGTACAGTGAGCTTCCTTTCTTTTTACTGCTATTGCAGCTGTAGCAAAGATTTTTTTCTGTCAAAGGCATTTCCAGCTGTTTTGATCTAAAATGCCTACCATAAGGAGTACCCAGAATATCAGCTTTTCATATTTTCTTGCCTACCAGTGTGGTTTACAAATAAATTGTGAAGGGCATGTGATCTTTAGGCTCCAGCAGGATGAATAATTCAAAGGATCATCACAAATCATTGCTTAAACAAAAACGATGGTATTCCCTTAATCTTGCATTGACTTCTGTGTTTGAATCATTCCAGTAGGAGAACTTATCAGTAATAATATATATGGAAAAGGACTTCTAAAAATAGTTTTAAAGGCTATTATTTCTGACTCCAAAAGCCTCTTTCCAGGTGTTCTTCAAGGACAAGGAATGTGGGTAATACACAAACCAATTGTATGTAGAATACTTAATGTCTTTCAAGTTTTATGTGCCAATAGTGAAGTAACATGAAAAGTCAATCAAAGCCAATTTTCAGAAAATATTCCATATAAAATTTAATTATTAATGAATTACTGAATGCCTAACAGAGTTACTGATGTTGGTAGTCATCCCCTGATTTAAATGCAGCACTCCCTCTGTAAAAACAGAATTCATCCTTAAGTTTGTAAAAAACCAAGTAAATATGTGAGGTCTGTATTGAAAAATAAATAGCTTTGTATTCAAAATGAGAAGCATAAAAATATCAGTCTAAGTCAAGCTGAATCCTGAATAGAATAATATCTCAAAAATAAATAGTTTTATTTGGTTTGTCTTAAACTAACTTTTATAACAGACATCCAGAATCTCAAGGTCTCATAAAGCATACATTAGACACCGTAAAGGATATCAAAACCTTAGTGAAACAGTGATGTGTGGATCATTGGTAGGGGGAATGGAGGGAGGATAGCATGGATTAGATGTGGATTAGTACTTGTTTTTAGAAAAAACTCATAAATAAAACACTTAGGCCCAGATTCAATTCTCAGATATGTGGTGTATATCACCAGATGCTTGTAAAAAATGTTACTGGACTTTCAGGCCTAGCCCTAAGTACTCTATTAATTCAACTTGACATTTGTTTTAGTATTTAATGAGTTAGTGTGTGAAAATGCTTGTGCAACTGCCTTCTTATGTTTGATCTTGGAGCTTCCAGGAGTTTGTAGACAAGGAGATACAACAATGTATAGTTGGTTGTAATGCATACAGTTAGAAAATGCCACTTCTTAGTGCAAAATTCAAGCCCTATTTTTAAAAAGTTTCATAATTTACTGCTGAACACATTAAAACAGTATTTCAGCTTTCTGCCTGGATGTAGATTGTCTTTATGTTAGAGGCCACTGTGGGACTACACTAGCACCTGGTGTTTATTCAGATAAACAACACATGAACATTTCCTCTTCAGAGAGCTCTTCTGTCCATCCTGGGATTAAATTCGGTCGATAAGCATGTGGTATGTTTTTAAAGTGCAAATGTGAATTCTTCTTTAATTACAGAATTACTGTCAAATCAATATGTGTGTGTGTGATTAAGTCTGGGCAGAGTGAATAGTAGTAGTAGATTGGATATGGTACTCTTCTGCTATTTATGTTTAACATACCTGTGCATATTTTTATATACATACATATATGTATATATATATAAAATGTTTCCTATCCTGGCAAGTAAGAAGGCTTCTTTGCAATGTTTGTCTTTGGCAACACAATAGTTTTTAGGAAATGCAGAAAATTAGGTAAGACCTTTAAAGATTTGACTTCACAGTAGTTCATTAACTTTCCAATAATTTTCTGTGATCCATGCACTGTATCTTTGTTTAAAAATTTAATCTGGTTGAGTAGCAAGGGAAAAAGGTCCTTTGTTAGAAGGGAAGAAATTTGGCTGAGGCACCAAATTGTGTATTTGGCGAGTTGTCAGATTGCCATGCCTGAGCTTTCTATCCTTGCCTGCTGCAAGTAAAAGCAGTCTGAGAATATTCTGGAACATTGTATTGTGCCTGCAGCAATACCAAAGAACTGTGTCTCTCAGCTGAACAGTTTCACCTCTCACCAAAACAGCAAGCTCTGTGGTAGATGGCACAGGGCCACTTGAGGGCCATGAAAGGCCAAGAATGGGACAAAATATCTGCCCTGAAATGTGAAGAATTTTTTTCCTTTTTTTGTGGCCATGGTGTTGATATGCTGAATGTGGCATTCCCTCCCTGCCCAGAGATGAGACACTTGCTCTTTACAGAACCAGAGATGAAGTCTGTGTACCTCAGTAAAGGAAGGCTGGCTGTTTCCTGCTGTGATCATCAAGATTCACCTTAACACGCTTGGTTTTTTTTCTAAATTCATTGTGCCTAATATTTGAAACTTAGTTGTTCAAGTCTCCGTCAATAAAGGAAATCAAGCACCTCCAGTCAGTTCTTCTGATGTTAGTTAGTACCACTGCTTCTTTAGTGATGCGTGTGGCTTTTTAATGCCAGTACATAAATCTGGACAAGGGAATCTTCAGAGAGCTGTTGTTCTGGACCACAAGTTAGTTAAATGTGCAGATTTTATCTTAATTCACTATTTTTTCTTTAGACAAACCTCCGACTCTGGATCTGGTTCCAACCCCAGTGGCCTTAAATTGCCTTGGGGTGGTACCAGGGTGGCCTTAGTGATCACACATTTTGTAGACCTCTGCAGAAAACATCACAGTCAACACCGTGTAACTGTGAGTCCTAAATAGTCTGCAAAATATGTCAATTAAAGTATAATGTGCTTGTTGTTTTGAATAAATCTTGGTAATTCTTTAGGGATGGTGTAGCTGACAGGCTTAGGAGGTTAACAAGTCCTTCATTCCTAGAAACCTTCTGCAGTGTGTTCCAAAATGTTGTAACTGGCAAATTTCAGTAGGTTAATGAGTCAGGTAAGTAATTTAAAGTATTAGGTGAATATATCGGCAGTGTGGTATATTAATGATTTCACAGTGGAAGACTTAAAACGAGCTTCTAGGAATTATAGATTGCTTTCCCAAACCTAGGAAACAGACATACTTTTTGTTGAGAAGACTATACCTATTTTGGTACAGCCTGGAATATAGGGGGGAGACACAAGTTAATTCTAACGTCTGTGTGGAGATGGTTGTTCATTTGAGTGCCCAGACTGTAGGCAGTCTAATTTCTTTACAGACATATTTGGTGCAGATATAAGGGGAGACACCTAAGCAGCCTGGAACCTAAACTTGCTACAAGAAGGCAATGCTACTGCCAATATTTTCTTGATTTTTACACTGTTGTACCATGGTAATGGAACCAGTTTGGTACCATTAGCTCTTAGAAGAGGAATGAAGAGTCATAATGTGTAAAGGCTGAAAATTCTTTCTGGGCAGAGACTGAGAAGATCAAGGGAAGACTGAGAAGCAGCAAAAACCAATTTGTTTCCTGGATGACTTACTAAACTTGTGTACTAGTAAAATCATGCCTTTCTTATTGCTTTTCTTCCTGTGTGGTCAGGAGAGAAAGTAGCACTGTCAGCTGCAACAGCAAGGAATGGCAGGAAGAAATTTAAGATTCAGAAAATATGAATGTTTTTTAAGTTTTGTAAATATGTTGAGAGATTTTATAGCTATAAATTTCTTCTCTTGGTAATTACAGGCCAAATTGTTTTCTGATATGAAAGATCTAAGTTACACTTCAGTTTTTGAAACAAGACCAGCTTATCCCAGTGGAAACATCATCTCTCTTTTACTGCTGTAACAGCAAAATTAGAGGAAATGCAACGGACATTCCATAATATGTACAAGCCATACTCGCCCATTCAGATGGCTCAATATTTAGCCCAGGAGCCACTCTGTTCATCTCACTAAACATTAATTCTTCTGAGGTGTGATTTCTTGCAGGGTGGCGTTCTCCCCCAGCTCCTCCTCTTGCAATTTAAAGGTCTGACTTTAGGCATTACAGGTTTGGAGCAGTGTCTTTGGTGGGGAGGATGGGGGGAGAGCAGGGGGGATTGGATAACTGCCCAATTTCATATGATAAAAGTGAAATTCTCTTCTGTCTGCAGGACAATCCCCAGGGAACAACGTATGAAACCCAAACTTAAATAAAATCATATCCTGTTTGCAAACATCATATTCCCTTTGCTTCTCAGTAATCTGGACCCATAAACCCCAGCACAGCTTGAGAGCCCATTCCTCATCTAAACAAATGCCATAAGCCCCTTTATACTTTTACAACCATGTCAGAAAATAATATTGACTGCCAATAGTGATGTGATTGGAGTTGCCTCCTCTGAGCCATAAAAGAAGCAGTCTGTTATCAATTTCTCTAAATGCATCAAGGGAATTATGGGTCGGTTCAGTTCCAAGTTATAAATGACAATTCAAAAGCCGCAGAAGTGTTTGAAGCTGGGAGCCGATGATGACATTATCATAAAAGCCTGCTCTTCTTTGCTTTTGTGGGGTTTTTTGCCTATCAACTAGACAAAAAAATATGGCTGAGAAATGACTTCAAGATTTCTTCACACAGCAGCAGGTCAAACAGGCAAGAAAACAATCACTATTTTTAGTGACAGACTGAGACAAGGAGATGAAACTTACTCCCATTAAAAGTAGATTTCTGCTTCTCTTATTGTCATTTTCACAGCACAACAGGAGAGGAATTGCAATAGATGGATACATTGGTCAAATGACCAGTTACAGCTCTAGTGGCTGTTTACAGATGAAAAATTGTGGAACAGTCTGACAATCCACAGAACCAAAATGTAATTTGTGATTATTCTCCCCATTTGGCCACTTCACCTGCAATCTACCCACCTCTCCTGTAAAACTTTTCACATTCCAAACCTCTGACCAGCTGCAAGAAACCATCTCTTTTTATTAAAACTGCTGGCCATAGAGCTGCTAGTCTCTCTCCAACACAAAGAATTTCATCCCCCCGGTATTAGAATTCTTTAACAACAGTTGGTTCTGGAACAAGGTTAAGCTTGAAAAAAAAACCAATAAAAAGCATTATTGCAGAAGGGAGATCCCATACTTCAGTGGATTTTACAGTCCTGACCCTGGATAGTCTTCTGATAAAAAATCAACCATCATTTAAAGAAAACCTGTTATGGGCAAATTTAGGATGCTAGTTTAGACAATTTTTTTCCTCTCTTTGTGATATCTGTTCAGCTGTACAAATGAAACAGATTTCTGCTCCTAGATAAGAGAGCTAATTATTACGTATATATTTCCTTATAAAACTAAAAAGTTTATTGTTTGATTTCTTCTGAAAAACTAACATATACTAAGCCATATTTGCCAATGATTCTGACATAATCAATCCCTAGCACTACTTAAAAAGAAGATCCATATGGATGAAAAGTTTACAAAATGATTAAACAGTAGTTTTACATGCATTTTTTTCACTGCTACAAAAGATTTAGTGCTGTGATGGAAAAGGATCGGAAAATATTGGTTATGGACATAGACTGCCTCGTTTGCTTTTCAAAATTCTTGAAACAAACTTTCTTTCATTGTAACTGTAAGTAATGTCCAAAGAAGAGGATCCCTGATGTTAACTGCAGTTTTAGAACAGAGATAACAAAATCAGTAATAGAGTAGAATTCAGGGTTACAGAGATTAGTTGAACTTTTGTTTGTGAACAATACAAGCCCATCAAGTGATCATGTCTTCAGTGTTTGGGAAGTCCTAGCTTCCATTCCTTGATCCAAGAGCAGTTTTCATTCTGTTCAGTGATTCTTTCACATCAAATTTATAAGCTGTTTGTGGAGCAGGGCCTCAGAACTAGGACTTGGCAGTATTTATAATTATACATACTAGGTAGATCATATGCCCATAGGTACATGGGCATAACCTACTTATGGATAAAGCTTGCAGTACTTGTCCAGTGCTCTTTCCAGCAGTGGCACCGCTTCAGTGCATGGTGTGGGGGTCCCCAACCAGAAATAATATTTGCTGTCTTATATGGTAGCAACACCCACTAAGATGTGGGGTCTCTGATACTAAATCTAGCCTGGGAGTGGACAGAACTGAGCCCAGGTTTCCCATCCCCTGTATGAATAGTCTAACCACTAATCTATTTAATAATAGAGCTGCATAATAACAGCCAGCAAGGTCCCCATATGGTTAGAAGACAATAGGATCAAAGAGCTCTGAAAACCCTTGTTCAAAATGCAGACATAAAGTCCCCTGCAAGAATGGAATTATTTTTCTTAACACTGTCTTATTATATTCTGTAGCAAACAACTGATGATGCAAGCAAGGAAGAAAAAATATACAACAAACATAAAAAAAAATTCTTCCATCCCTCCCTGAAATCTTTGCATGAACTGCTCTTCCTGCTTTACATTGATTACTGGTTTATATCTCTCAATTAAGTTGAGAGTTACTAAGTAGCGATATTTCTTGTTTCTTTCCACCATCATTTCTGAAAGTAAGCTTAAGAATTGCTTTCCACATAGTTTAAGCAGCTCCCTTTCCCAAAGCTCATCTTAACCAATCGACAGCTAAATATTGCTGAAAGAAAGCTCCTAATCTGATTATTTACCTTGAAAAAGGTCATAACCCATTCCTTTAAAAGAGCCCCACAGCAAGCCTGACAGTAATAATATATAGAAAGGCAAACCAACTAGAAAATAAATAAATAAAAGATCCATTTCTACAACGTGTTCTTTAATCCAATTTCCATGAATTTAAATAAGAAATAAAGCACACAGACTGAAAAAGTGTAGATTAATTTAAATACTTTAAAAAATGAAGTTATACTGAGCAATTTTGACTTGTGTTAGCTTTAGAATGGAAAACATACTGTCATTAGTAGAAGGATTTCAAATCACATCTCTGGTCATGATTTTTTAATACCACAATGACCTGTTTCATAGAAAATTGTATCCTTTAATTTTCAAAGAATGCCATAGTCCTGTTTACTATCCAAAGGCCTCAAATAGATTTTTTCAAGCAATTTTACATAATCTCCTTTTTCTCAGAAGCCTGAACATCCTTTCTCAACTTTATTAAATATTTTTTCAATTTTCTCTGCATCAGCAATGTGAAAAATTACCTTTTGTAATTAAATTATTACCAGTGTAATTAAAAATTACCAGTGTGTGTGTATACTTGTGCATACAGAGTTTACAGAGGTGCACATGCACACACGTCTACGTGTCAATGTGTAATGTTAGCTGAACCACATACTGAGATGATGCCCAAGTTTCCAAATTGTCAAGCTGCTAGTCACCAACTTCCAAATTTTAGGCAGAATCTTCAGCAAGCTCCTTCCACAGTGAAGGAGCTGGAACAATTGCAACTTCCTGATTCTTTTTTTCCTAAGTCATAGTTCAGAAATCCACAAAAAATCACAAAATACTGACGGTTAAAATGCATTTTTTTCTTTTCTTTTTGTGTGTGTTAAAACCTTACCAAATGAGTATTTCTTCTGTCATATAAACATACTAAGTATGGTATGGAGTTTATCCTTTGTGAAGAATAAAAGTAAATAAAACTGGATAAGGTTGCACCAAAAGTTGGCCTCCAGAGATTATGCCTTTATGTCTGCTCAGACTATTCAGAGAGATACTCAGGGAATTCACTGAGAAACTGTAAAAGGGAAGTAAAATATACATCAACCATCCAGCCCATTGATATCAAGAATATTATCATTTCACTTTGACATTGATGACATCAGTAAATAATGGAGCCAGTTGGACCAAAAGCATGAAATATTTTTGTGTAAAAATTTCATATATGTGAAAAATTATTTCTCCTTGGCATTATCTTCACTACAATTTAATAGGAGTGTAATAGGTTTAATAGGTTTTCAATAATTTAGCTTTATTCTTGTACCTAGTGTTGCACCATATTTCTTTCTGCAGATTTTTGTCTACTGTGTCCCAATACGAGCTTGTCTCTCAGGATGAATCCATTTCAAAACAGGACATAAAAATGCCCACTTGATTTATTTCTTTAACAATACCCAAGTTATTGGCTAGCAGCTAGTGAGCCCTTTTCATGCTAAATATTAGCTTTGGCAAATTTTTTGTCCTTTCAGAGAAGTGTGGAGCCATATTTACTTTTCAACAGTACACAAAATAGCTTCTCCAAAGCTTATTGTGCTATAACAATTGTGCCCATGTTATTTTCCTCAAGGAAAGAGCTAATGTAAAAACCCAAAGTGGGATAACTGGAAATGGGCACATTTCCACAAAATTTGTTCCTAACTGTTCCATATGCCTCTTGTAATGTGCTGTTTTCCATGTCTGTGAAAACTCAGTGTGATAATGGCTCATGTTTCATCTCTACATTTTTTATCAGCTTCTGAAGACTTTGAACTGATAGTGCTAGAGAATTAACCAATGAACACATATGTTGTGTGCTGTCCCTTTTGTGAAAAAGCAAACATCTACTTACCCCAAGTCCCCCACAAGGCAACAAGGAAAAGAGTTTTTGAGACACGTTTCCTATATATTAAAGAAAAAAAGAAGCAATAAGCATCATTCATCAAAAAGACATTTAAATACTGGAGAAGTATTTCCTTACTCTTTACAGAAATTCAGATTTCAGTATTATTGTCACTATGAAAATGCAAGATACTAGTACAAAAAGCAATCGTAATACCTAGAAATCAAATCAGCCATGGGACTTTTAAGGTACTGTTTTGCAACAGTGACAAATCTTAAGATTGCTAAGCGGTAGTTTCAAAGGAATATAATGATCAAAATTCCACAGAAAATCACTCTGAACTAGGGTGACTAATCATTCTGATATCTGTAGCTGATAAGCAGCTAGTCTAATCTTCAGCTCAGCTTCTTCTCCAGACAGAGGAGTGAAGCAGGCACCTCCACCCAGCGTAGATGACTGATGGGATGAATTATGCTTGAGAAGTACCTGTTTCTTTTCACTGACAACAGAGGGAACTACATTAAGTTTACATGAAACTGATAACCAATTTCTTAGCTGCTTTTTCCCTTCAAAGTTTTCTCCTTTGAAAATTGCAGCCTTAGTCTTTCTATCTATGTAAAAATGCTGTTTTCTTCATTTACATCAGTGTTTTCTTCATTTACATAATTTACATTAATATTTTGAAAACATGACTTGAAATACTATTTTTTTCAGTATTATTCAGTAAATACATTATACTAAAGGAAACAAAAACTTAATAGGCTTTAGAGTTCAATTTCTAGCTAATTCTACTCTGCACCTTAGCTAATATGTTTACCTAAATACTTATATTTTATTCATTCATATTTATATTTTCTTTTCTCTCTCTCTTTTTTTTTTTTTTTTTTTTTTTTGGTACTACTAAACTCACTGTTTATCTTGATAACAACAATATGAAAACCGGGTAAGGATCTCAGGATTTGATGCAGTTCCTATCCCAGTGTGTAATCTGATCCTAAGGCAGCTGTGAAAGAGAACATAAGCTTTTCCCCTGCCATATCACAGAACTGGCTTTGTAACTTTGCCATCTGGAGGAAACATTAGATAGTGAATCACTCGAGTTACCGAGAGGAGTCACCCATTGTTATGGAAGGGGCGAATGCTGCAGTTACTCATGTTTAGCAGGTGCCAATGAAATGCACAAAGACAATTATAAGCCATCATCTTTGAAGTACGAGACACCAGACTGCAAGGTCTGGGATGAAGAAAGTGCTTTACACTTTGAGTAAAATCCAAGATGCATTTTTACCCGACTAGAGGCCTTTGATCAGTTTGCACAGTATGCGAGAGAAGCCAAACAAAACCTCCTGTGGAGCTACCAGGGGAAATGCAGGTGCAGCAGCTATGCAGAGTATTCTCATACTGTGAGTCCTAATGGCCCCAGACATGCAAGGAAATGTTGGCTGCAGGAGATTGTCAGAGTAGAGGTGCAAGTAGAAGTTTCCAGATTTCTTGCTAAGCAGAGCCAGGGACCAATTTTTCACTTTTTACTATGGGGAAGATGAAAAAGTCTTGAGCAGATAACTAAAAAATTAGTGCTGTTAAAGTGCCGGGAGACATTAATGGAAATATAAGGTGTAATTTGAGATGAAAGAAGGCATTTATAGATTATTGAATGACTCGACATTTTTTCTTAAATACTATGGCAGAGTTGGGACATAAGAGAGAACAGATGAATTCTCATTTATCTCCCTGCAGCCAGGCACATTGTGCCTGGTAAACACTATTAAAAACAATAAACACGAAGTAAAAACAGAAAAGCAGATGGTGAGGAAGGACACGGAAATCAATCAGAAGATAGTACTAAAACTGGGGAAAACAAGCACGTAAGCCTTTTCAGTGTATCAAGAAGCTTGCAGGAATATTCACTTCCTATTGTGTGATGGTTTAAAAAATAGTAGTTGCCAAACTCTGAAGAACAAGAAAAACATTGAGATTTCATTAAAAGAACAATGGGGAAATGTTGGACTAAGAGAAATTGAGACCATCACTTAGCTAGCCTCACAAAAAAGGAAGGCTCACAATACTTTGCCATAAACGAAAATCAATAGCAAAAAGCTACTCTGAAAATGGATTGAAATGAGAATTTCCCATGGTGTTTGAAGTTGATGTCCCAGAAGATATTGGGATGCTTCAAGTGAGGTAGAAGACAAATTCTAAATAATCAAAAATTTTTGACTTTGCACTAGGGCAGAGTTTGTAGTCACCAGCGCTTTAGATTCATTTACTGATAGAGCTAGAAATGTTCCAAGATTTGTATTCTAGAATATCAATGCACAAAGGCAGTAGAAGCTAGTTGGTCAAATTAGGTGCTGAGGCACCCATCACTGACTGAGGTCAGGCCCCTACAGAAGTCAAGGAAGCTGCTTAGGAGGTTGATGACTGGGGACCGAGAGTCTGATGAAATGAGGAAAAATGATGAACAAAAACTCACTTTCAAAGGAAAACCAAAAAAATCCCAAATTAAAAGGTGTGTTCATTTTTTAACCTGATTATTCTCAGTATCATCCCTCAAGAGCAAAGCCATTTCAGCTAAGTGTTTATTTCTTCATTAATTTGAAATTGGAATTGTATGGATGCTTTCTATCCTATAACTAAAAGATGCATCCATCTTTTAGTTGCACTCTAATTACTGACTCGCTGTCAGGGACATGTTGACAGTGTGTTTCGCACTTTTACAAACTTTTAGTAGTAGGAAACTAGACTTAGAGTGACAGTTTCTTAATGACAGTTGGAATGAGAAAAAAGAAAAATATTTGTAAGAAACGTTTACTGTTCAGCCCTTGAATTTATATGGGGAGATTTGTAAGGTTGGATGCTGGTACATGAAGCCATAATGTGACGTGACACATAGTCTGCATATTAGTTTCCTTTGTGTCAAGACAATGGTAGTGCAACATAACTAGTTGCTTAACACACAGTAAAATCCATCAGTCCAAAGCTTAACTACGCAGTAGTGAAAAGTTGAAGTGGTCAATTGGAATAGCTGCGTTTGTAGATCCCAATGCAGGGAAAATAAAGCCAAGAGTTCAAGCAAGTTAATACTTGTAAACCATTAGGAATAGACAAATATGTGCATAAGTCTCCTTGATTTCAGTAGTTTCCAGTCATGTTGTTTTTCAGTCTTCCAGAACAGGTTTTTTCTTGAACTGGGAAACTGAAATAAGCATTTATTGACGCGTAGCACATTACTAGCCCTAGTCATACTTAAATTTCATTCCTTCAGGTGTTTCTTTTCTGTTTGAAAGGTACAGAAGCTGCTTGTTAGCAAAAAAAAAAAAAAAAAAAAAAAAAAAAAGAGCTTCAGACAAAGCACATGCACTCTTTGGAAGAGAAATGGGAAACAAACACTATTCTGGAGCATAAGTGGAGAACTAATGGTGACTCTGCATTTTTGGATGGGTGAACAAGTAAAGAAAGGAAAAAGGTCCTACTTTTCATTAGGACACAAAGCCATCATTTGATGGAACTATTTCTGTAGAAATAAATTATACACTTGCATTGAAATAAGTATTTTCTGAGAAAGTTGTTATTGATGACATTTTTTGTGAGAAACATTTTCTTTAGATTTTTCTCCCTTGGTACACATAACTTGAATTTCTGTAGTATACAAAGACGTTAATTTTAGTGTCAGGATTGGTTAGGTTCAACCTCACTGAAATGGGGACAACAAAATCCGGAGCACTCACACTACATTTTGGAAAAATGTAAGAGACAAGTTCCTTTATCCAAGAGTCTGGAAGCCCAAATGATTAGAGCTTCCAGCCAGAAAACAGGCACATGTGAAAGCATTTGGAAGGGTGTTTTACTGACTTATGTCTTGGTAAAAGGCCATGTGAGATGCAGCAAGAAAATATCCTGGAAACAGAGAGAGAAAAGGGCATTGAGCCAAGGATACACTCAGAATATATTCTAAGAGTGTGATCTTGATATAAACTTAGAGACTAAATGTTTTGGACTAAGTGTCTAATAAAAAAGGCAAAGAATGTTCAGTAAGGAACCGTGGGCCAAGAAATGATTTTCTAAGATGGGATAAACAAAGCTTTCTGCATTCTGTGTACATCAGCAGAAACAGAGTTAGGTCCATCCCCTCTTAACCTTGTATTTGCAACTGCACACTGCATCCCAGAGGCTGCTCAACCACTGAGATCCAAAATTTGAATGATAGTTTATATCAGTGTATGCTATATCAAATAATGTGAAAAATAAAATCAAATTAATTAAACCAAACAAAATTTAAATTAAATGCTTGGCTGTATCAAAAAGGAACAATTTAACAATGTTGATGAAATCAAATAAAAATTTTTCCAAATTTCAATAATGCAGAATTCAGAACTTTTCTTGGAAACAACTTTTTTTATATGAGGATTTCCTACTTAGAAATTCAAGCTCCTAAGAATCTATTACACTGTAAATATTTTTCAGTTTTCATGTTACCTTGGCTAAGAAAATGTATAAACCTATATAACATTATGATCTTAGGACTTCCTGAAGCAACAGTCTGCCTTACAGAAGAAATAGCATAAGTTTCCAAAGCCAAATAATTGCTATGTATTGCTAAAATTGTGGTAGCAATTTCTTTTGATGGCTACTGTTATTTTTGTTTGGGTTGGATTTGATTACATTTAGGAAAAGCCCCACTTCTTAGAAGAAGAGTTATAAAAATAACTGAGAATTAGAGTGTTGCATCCAGTATGCTGGGACATAAAGTCAGGATTTCAGTCACAGATTATTTCCAAAACATACTAGTTTTTTGTGTGTTTCTGACAAGTAGACTTCTACACTACTTCATGGTAATGCTATTACTTGCTTCATGCTACTACTTCATGCTAATGGAAAAGCTCAATTTAACCCTACTTTTGTATTATAAAAGGCATACACTGAGCATTGGCTGTGCATTAAGATATTTTATGTGAAAAACCTGTCCATTTTCTACTATTCTGTATAGCCATAGGTGCATTTAATATGTTAATGTGTTTTTCCCCCTGTTATTCAGAAAGATATATCCTGCATAATGAGAAGACATTAAAATAAAGCTCACTTATTAGAAAACTTAGGCATAGTATCTGCAGTCAGAGTGGCTGAAATAGTTGAAACAAAGCAAATGAGAACAGCAAACAAGCAATTCTGACAAGCAAGTGTATCTTAAATTCCTGGTTTCAAATCAAAGAATACAAGGAGGTAGAAAACCAACTGTGTTCAAAATTGCCACTGACCTCCAATGGAGAGCAAGTTACAATAAAAGGTTAACACTGATGATTTTTGAAGCAAATGAGGAGAAACTCGTATCGCTGCTTTCCAGCCGGTGTATTTTGCTAATCTATATTTGTCTTCCATTGTAACATTCTCCTTCCACATAGCAATGCATTTGGAAAAAGTGAATTTTTGTCACACTGCTTGCCAAGTGTTTTAAACTGACACCAGCTATGACTAATGACAGTGCTGGAATGTGCTGTTCTCAGTAGAATAGAGGCCTGTACAGACCTAGGAGTTTCCTGGGGTCCAGCTTCTGTCTGTTCAGTGGGCTGGTGCCATACAGCAGTGAATGATGTTCAGAGTGAACCAGCTGTATTTCCTCCAGACTGGCTTTTCGACCTCGAATTCGCTGAAAGAAAACAGCAGAGGCCTACAATATTCCACTGACAATATTTAGGGAGAAAAAAAAAAAAAAAGTAAAGGTCCGAAATAACATTTAGTATGATTAATAATGGGTTGAAATTGCGTCATGCAGGAATGTGACACTGATTTGTTTATTAAAGTAATGCTATATGAAAAACAAATGCGTGTGTTCTTTATCACAAAATGCTTCACTTAAGTCTTAGGAGAGTTATCTTAATACAGGGTTTCACATAAAAGAAAAAGAAAAGATTCTGCCTCTTTTCTACATTACATATTAAGAGATACAAACCAAAGGATGAAATATTTCTTAAGTAAGAAATCTGGCTAGAAAAAATCTAATTTAGAGAGCAAAAACTTATTCACACCTGTAAACTGCAGATGTTTTTGGAATGAGGATTAATGGTTTTTGCATCATTACTAGTACTTGTGATTTATGCTGGCAGGAGGAACATGATCACAGTGAGGAGAGACAGGGAGAAAAAGAAAATCCAACTTTAAATACTTTAATAACATATTTGTGTAGGTTTTTAAATTTTTAATGTGTGATCAATATCCCAGGATCATTTTTGCTGTTACACATGCTGACGCACTTGCTTTCTTACATTTTTGTAAGTGAAGTTTGTCTCCTTAACTGTTTCTCCAGCCTGTATTTGCCCCAAAACCAGATGTGAAAAATCTGGGACATCTTTCTACAAATCCATTGAAATTTAATCAGTTTAGGAAGGAAGAAAGATAGGAAAGGAAAGATAAAATTAACATTTTCTTATTCCGCATATCTGTTCCATGTATGTGTTTGGAGTTCCAGCTTGTCATAAAAATATTTATTTCTCTGCTTGTGCTAGTGCTGCCTTTGCAGGTACAGCAACATGAATCAGATTTTGTTCAGGACTGAGCATAATAAACAGCTCTGTCAACAAAGTTCTGGACCCGAGATCATATTTCTGGTTGATATTGGATAAAGTGAAGAGAAAGCAGCTTGCTTTTATGGTCTTGGACCCTATTTGCAGATCTGGTCCTTCTGAACACCAAGGGCAAAATCTCTCACAGCTTAGACTGGATCTGTCTGACTCTCAAGGTCTACAGATACACAGGTACAGCAGGTATCTAAGTAGACTATCCTATTTTCAATTAGACCGGTTTAACCTGTTACAGAAATGCATTTAATTCTAGTTTTCTTGGAGGTTAAATTGCAATTCTTATTGAATCCAACACTTTGTCATACACATTGGAAAGCACCAACCTCTGCACTAGGAGAAGAAAGCAATATTATGAATATTAAAGAGAACGTGCACATCAGAAAAAAGGAGATGCCTGGGGATGGGGGGCGGTCAGAAGAACCATGCACAATTTATATTGAGTTAAGCAGTGGGAATTTTTTCTGACTAATCAGGAAAAATATCCTAAGAGTTAGAGCTAGATGACTGTGGAACAAGCTCCCCCTCAGGGAAATCGTGGAAGCCCTATTTCTTGCAGTGTTTAAAACTTGACTAGACACAGCAGTGGAAAGAACATTTTAGGGAATGATCCAAGAACTAAATGACTTAATAAACCCTTTTTCATCTCTAATTTCTTCAAGCCTCTCCCAGTCTCACATGAGAATTTGTAGCAGTGCACTCACATCCTTTTAACACACAGTTGCACAATCAAAATCAGCACATTATGTTACTTCATGGAGTCAGTAAACTCTGTAATGGTTCTTCTGGGTCAGATAAAATATTTTTCTTCACAAGTGAGGTGACTGGTAACATTTATTCCTTCATCCATTCTCATTAAGGTCTATGTTTCTAACAAGCTGCTTTAAAATGTATATACCCAATTCTCCATGGCAAAACTGGGAAGGGAGTCTGGCTTTTAGGACAGATAAAATAAATGTATAAGAAAAGTAAAGAGGAATTTTATGAAGGTCACGCTGAAGAACCTTGAGCAAAATACTCACTCTCTGGTCACATATTTCCCACAAGGTGTACAAAAACTCTGGGACATGTTTAAGAGAGTTAATTGTCTGGCTTTTTTGTGCTGTTGAATTGGATGCCATAGCCCTTTAACTATAAAAAGACACAGAGCTAGCCGTTATTTTTACAACGGGGTGCTCTGCGGTATCTGATCTGGAAGAGGTCTCCCAAAATGTTTTGCCAATAGCATGCCTGCTACCCAATCTCACCAGTCAAATTCCCTAGGGTAGAAAGAGGTTATGCAGAAACTAGTTTGGTGCAGAACTCAAATAGCACTGAATAGGACACCCCACTCCAGGCAGCTCCCCCCAGCAGGGTCCTTGGAGTGCAGCCATCAGCTGAGCTGGCAGAGCCCAGAGCTGTTCTTTCTCCATGGTTTCTCCAGCTCTACCATCAGCAAGGACATTTACTCTGTAGATGGCAGGAGGAAAGGGAAGGGTAAACAGTGCACATCTGTGCTGTTTCTGCATCCCCATCTCCTCATTTAGTGTTCCTTTCATCCCATCCTTGCAGTATCTCTGCATATCAATCCCAACTATCTATGGCTCTGCAGAGAGGAACAAAAGGGCATTAAAAATTACCTGTAATAATTTCTAAGAATAGTTCTCACACAATGATGTCAGGGTTTAGCAGATCTACACAAGCATATGTCTTAAGTCTGTAGCCAGAGTCTCTCATGTAACTCGGTTATGCAAAGTGATCACTTTTGGCTCTCGCTAGCATGAGTTATCAGGCAACAGAACATATGCATTTGTATGACTTTACACATACACTTTTAGACACATCTTATTTTTATTTGGAAGTGTCTTTCTTAATTTTCATTGACCATGGTAGTATCAAAAACAAAATGTAGCAGAAAATTGGCATAAAGCCAACAAAAAAGGAGAAATACCATAGGAGAACAGATGAACAGTATTTGTTTCATTCCGGAGAATTTGAATAATACATCCACCCATCTACTATATCCTTAGTAGAAGGCAGTTCATCCTTTTCTAATGTGTATGACAATTTGTGTGTTGGCTTTGTCCTCTGACATGTGCAGTTGCCTCATCAACAGAAGCATTTGTACATCTCAGGAGAGCAAAATACTTGTACCCGAGTGCTTCAAAAAATCAGTCTAGAACTAGAAATCCATAGTCTAGAACTAGAAATCCATTGTCCCCACAACGGGAAAATGTTTTCACCTTTCACAGAACTTAAGGTCAAAGTCTGGTCTTCTGTTTAAAAGAGACCATTACATTTTCACACAGACAACCTCTATTAACCTGAAGATTTAGGTTAGACTTTCAGCAGAGTAAACTCATGTACAGACAGAGATTCAAGAAGACAAAGGTGATGCTGCTTGTTTCTCTCTGCTAAACTAACAGGAATTGTGACACAGGTTAAGGAATATTTCTCACTCAGGTCTCTCAGTGTAATGTGTCCATTGCCTGTACTGCTGCTTTTTGTGTGACATTCCCTTAGGCTATCAAGTTTTTAAACAAGGTCTTCAGATTTTTTCCTGCCTTCCTGAGATTTCTCATGGTTGCTAAATTCACTCATGTTTTCAAAACTACTCACAGTAACAGATCTTTTGCCAGTCAGGATACTCACATCACTTGCTCTCCCTCCACCATGTGGGAATTGCAAGCATGCCTCTGACACACATGCACCCACATAGAGATGTATTTATTCTCTTCATGTGTTTGGGTCATCCAGTGCCTAATCTGAATGTGTTAAACACTCTGAAGATTTTTTTTCTTAAAAAAAGAGTAACTTTTCCTGCATTATTTTATCTTCAGTGGCAAACTGTGGTTCAAAGAGTGGAATTTTTCAAATATTTCATTTTATGTGATTTGGCAGACTCAACTTTAAATTCTTTCCTTCTCTCCCCTTCAGTCCATGAGATGTGGACAGCAGGAGGTGTAAGATGCATCCCTAATCCAGAAAACTAGCAAAATTTGGAAAAAATTCTAAGCCAAAAAGAAAAATGTTGCTGGACCACAGTCCCTACACGAAGTAAAAGTGGGGGCACAAAGCAGGACATTCTTCTTTTCTCTTCTGAAACTGTGCTGATCACTGTAGCCTGATGTCAGTCATGTGTGCATAAATTACAGCCCCAAAGGAGTTATCTGAATACTTCCTCTCCCTAGAACAAGTGGAAAGTGGACACCCCTACCAAAACATAATTCAGTCCTTTTATTGTCCCAAAGGTAGGGCAGCTAGACATTGCTCCTTACCAAGGGAAAATTGTAAAAAGAAAGGTAATTAATGTTTTTATGACAATCTTTGCATCTTTTAGCTGCCCCGGTCTGCATTTGATAACTGTTCTACACCTGTCAGCCTTTAACAAACACCAAATGGGCATTTCAGCAAACATACATAAAACTTTGAAACTAATACAAAAATATTGTGTCTGAATTTTGTTTTTCCAATACATATATACCAGGACTATAAAAAAGATCACTATGGGTGTGTGTGTGTGGATGTGTATATGTGTGAATTACTCCTCTCTTCTGCCCTGAACTCAGTCAGGGACTGGTCTCTCAAATATGGCTCTCCAGGACTGGCAATTGTCTAAATGTATTTCTCCCTTGTCTTGAGGAAGCCAACAGGGGAATTAGTCTACCTGTTTGGAATAAGGATATGACTAAAAAAATAATCTGAAAGTTATAACTAATTTTTTGGTTTAGCAGAAGTCCTCTAAACTGTTGTTTGAATAATTCTAGAGCACAAATATCTATGGCTAGAAAGACAAAATACAGTCTGGAAAAGCAAGTCATCCTGGCTGTGTCTGCAGCAGTAAATTAAGCAGTGCCAGGAAACATTCCCAGGCAGAGTAACACAATCATCTGTACTATTAAATTGCTAAAGTGGTCCTTCACACTGTTTTGGCTGAACAGCAACTAGCACTCTCCCAAACAACTCCCAGACATGGTTTGGTCACTGGCATGGGCCAGGAAGCATTCCTGGTAGTATGAACATGGGCCTTTCCATGCCAGTTGGCTGCAAGGGTAGAGAACAGTCTCAGACACATTTTATTTTGTAGCAAATACACAGCTTGTGTACCCCATTCAAACCTCGTTATGATTTTACCAAGCTGTATTTTAGAAATAAATAGGTATGTATGAGTATGAGTAATATATACAGGTATATATAAAGGTGATACATCAAGCTTAGATTAGTCTACCTAAATTAATCTATGAGCTGCAGCAAGCATGGTGTCAGCCCAGTATGACTTTCATCATCCCATGCCCAGTTAGAGATACCACTTCTCTGTACACTTATCCAGTCATCTCTCTTGCCAAAGACCTGAGCTGTGTGAGAAGAGTTAATCCACACTACAGGGTTTAGGAACCACATAAAGCTCCCTGCTAGAGATAACAAGGGTTATATAGATGCAGGTTGTTCATTTTCATGAGGGTTTCTTGTTAGGTTATGAGAATAGGGAGGGCCCCCTAAAGAAGCCTGTGCCCAAGGGTATATACTGTACAAGACAACAAAACCTGAGGTACCTCTGACAGAACTAGTTTTGATCATAAAACTCCTTATCAGACAAAGAGTAGGACTGCAGCCCTCCTGTGGGACTACTGTTTTAGTTAAAGAGGAAAAAAAATCACAGTTACTGCAGAGGATTTCCTAAGTGGCTGCTGCAGGTTGCTGTTGCTAACCTGCCCTTTAGTCTTGGTGTTTGAGGTAATGTATGTGGCAAAACCTGACCAGTGATCTCCCCACTGCTTCTGACAAAAACTCTGGGAGATTATGTTGAGAAATTACATTAAGAAATGGTAATGCCCATGAAGGGGCATTCAGAATTCAGCAGAAGTGACAGTGCAATTGCCCATGATGCTTTCACTATGCACTCTCAGTGTAGTATATTCCAGAAAGTAGCTTGATGGTGGCTTTTTATATCTTAGAGAGTGCAATAACCACTCCTTTAGTGACAAAAGTTATCTATTCAGCTGAATGACTTTCTAAAGGAACAGAGCACCAATTAAGTGTGTCACTGTAGCCTTTCTTATTTTGGAAAGTGAGCAGTTTCAAGCACTTGTTTGATGTCAGGCAAGTGCTGATAGTTTAGTGAAACAAAGGACAGATTACATCATCAAATATAATTCTGTCTCTAGCTACATAAAATGATCTAGATAAACACCACATCTATGTACCAGCTTCACACTGGGACTCCTTAGTTTTATCATCAGAGTTTACATTTTGACAGCTTATTTCACATTCCAGCCGCATTTCAAAGCACACAGCTGGAGTCAAAATTAGCTGAATGCAGTTCAACATGAAGTGACTTTTTTCCTCTCTCCTACCTCACTAGATTATGCAAGACCTAGTAGGCTGTATTTCAGGTTTTGAAATTGTAGAATTGCAAGAGGAAACTAAATCTTCCAGGAAACTCTTACACTTCATCCATCTCAAACTCACCTATACCACTTTTTCATTTTACACCCTTTACAGAGCCACACAATTTACTGCTCAGCAATAGCTGTTTGTTACTGAAGAAAGCAGTACATAGCAGCACACTGCGTTTTCATTATTTTCTCTCTTTTGCATTTTCTTTATAATATGGAGTCCTGAGTCAAGAAGGTAACTAGGCTTTATTTTAGTAAAGCACTCAGCTGCATGTTTAACTTAATCTTGAAGCATGCGATCCCCCAGTGAAACCACTCATGTGATATGTGGCCTTAAGGGCCTTGCTGAAAGAAAGTCTTCTTGAACACTGGAAAAATTATCTAAGCTAAAAAAAAGAATTAGCCTGTTAGAGTGCTGCCATCTAGTTAGATGAGTGTATACAACAAATCCATTTACAGTGCTTGCAATATCTCACTGGCCAGTACACTGAGCTGCCTGCAGACTGTCCTCTGTCTTCGGGAACAGTCACTAATAGCTATTCAAAGGGATCTATTGAACCAGTTCCTTTGGGTTTGTAAAAACATAAGGATATAAAGAAAAGTAATTAAACAAAACATAACAGCTCTGGAAATTTTGGGATCCTGCAAAACATTAGCTAATTTTTGCTGAACTTTTGTTTTGTCTGAGTTTTATATTCTGGTGCATGTGGATGCATGACTGTGTAAATTCTTTATTTTCTGGTTGGGAAGTGTGCTTTCCTATAATACGTTGTTTTAATATTATCAGTTAAGACCAAATAATTCCTAAAACAAATTACTCTCTTATAATAGAAGCAAGACAGGTTTAGGAGTTAATAAATTTGCTATTTACTTTAACAAGTCAAGTATCTGGTCTTAATTTTTAATTACCTCGCACTTGTTTAGCAACCCAGTTTCTTGCAGCCTCGACCAGATGCTTTGGATTCTTCCAGCGTGTTCAGGGTGATTAGCATAGTTCCCACACATACACTGGTGCTTCAGCATCAGACTGTCATACACAACACCTTCAGCACAAAGACAGCACAGTAAGAAACAAATGAAACAAAGGCAAGTTATACTGTTCCCTGTCACGTATACTTTAGCAAAACTGGATTTCATTTGACAACTGGAGCAAGATGAAACTCCCAGAATAACAGAATCATTTAGGTTGGAAAAGACCTTCAAGGTCATTGAGTCCAATCTTTGACCTATCTCCACCTTGTCAACTAGACCAGACCACTGATTGCCATGAACAGTTGTTTCTTGAAGACCTCCAGGGATGGTGACTCGACCACCTCCCTGGGAAGCCCATTCCAATGCCTGACAACCCTTCCTGGAAGGAAATTCTTCCTGATGTCCAACCTGATTCTGAACCTCCCCTGACACAGCCTGAGGCCGTGTCCTCATGTCCTGTTGCTGGTTGTCTGGGAAAAGAGACTGACCCACACCTGGCTACAGCCTCCTCTCAGGAGTTGTAGAGAGCAATATCCTGGGCTTCCTTTTGCTCCAGGTTAAACACCCCAGCTCACTCAGCTGGTCCTTATAGGAGTCACTCTCTAGCCCCTTCGCCAGCTTTGTTGCCCTTCTCTGAACCTAAATTTTTCTTTCCTTTGTGAGACTCTGAATTTTGATTTAAGAGGTGAATCTTGTGATACCAGTAAAGCAAAATTAATTCTCAAGAAATTATATTAATAAATACAATTAACAGTAAAGAAGAAGGGAAAATGGGTGGTATCTTGTTAAAGCTTTTATGGCTAGAAAAAAAACCAGTTGTCTTACTGAATCACTTGTTTTCTCTTTCTCTAGTGGCTAAGGTTAGTTAAAGCTGTTAACCTATATACAACAAGAAAAGGTTATGCATAGCAGTTTAAAGAATATAATTTAGAGAAACCTTTTAAAATAAATTATGAAATGGCAATGCCACTCTACAGTTGTACTGCTTAACTAATACTATATTAATTCCAGGTCTCAAAGTATATCAAATGAATGTTTCAGAGAGTCAAAACAGTGGCAGCCAGAGCCCTTTTTCATTAAAAAGAAAAGTTCCACCCGCTACTCAGTTAGGATCAAATCCTGCTGTTTGAACGCAGTGCGAGGTACCTTTTGAATTTTCTATGGTCATTTATGCAGGGACAGAACAGCTTTATACGAAACAACTATCAATATCACATTGCTCTGTAGCTGTGTATTGGGAGCAAAAGAGAAATTTTAGTGAGTAGGCTCAAGCTAAATTAAATTTTCAAGGCTTTCAAACCAAGTCTGAAACACTGAAAAATGATTTTCTGTATTTACTTGTTCTTTGCATTTCCCTTAGACATGTCTGGAACAAAAATTATTTTCCTTACCCCTATGTGGACCATTTCCATTTGGGAAACATTTGGCTTTTTCTTTCCCTTACAGTTGAAAGGGACTCAAATTAACAATTTCTCCAGCTGCAATACTTGGCATTCAAAACATCTTTCTTATGTGCCACCACTACTGGGGATGCCAACACAATTCTGGGAAAATTCTATTAGCCTGCTACTGAAAAGTCAGCCAGTTAAGAAAATACAAAATTAAAGTCCAGATTCAACAAAATGCTCAATACTACCCTTACTCAGCAAAGTTCTTTAATAAAGTCTTTAAAAGCTCTGCTAGATAAGAGCCTGTATACATCGTGGGTGATTCAAAGTTAAGATTCTGAGATAATTCAGTTAGAAGCCAGCCAGAAGTTATGCTGCTCTAGAAATATTTATGCTGCCATATTTCTTAGCTCATGCACTTTAGAACTGATCCTTTGGGATCTTGCTATTTAAGCCAAAATGATAATACACTTATGTTAACCGTACAGAGAATGCAAATATAATACCTAAGTGCAGTATGACTGAGTTTATGCTAAATGATTATCTAGCAAACATAACAGTTCATTAGCAGTACATTTTTGTAATTACTTTTTTGTTCTGTTTTCCTTTAAAGTAAAAGAGAACCAGTGAAAACCTGGAGTTAATAAGCTAATGCAGCTTAAAATATCTGCTGGCTTTGTCAAAGCAGTTAATAAATTCCTTTCTCTGCAGTTCTTTGCTGCTCTATCATCAGGTCTTGTAAGTTATTTGGAAGTATGCACACAAATAAGTGCATGCTCACATACTTCACTTTCCTTTTCTTGGCACTCACAGTTTCAACTTCTACAGTTTGTTGCCTACTCAGCTTGTCCAGTTTGGCAGTGGCCATTATACCAACAGATAAGAAAACATTTCCTCCTATCCCCCTGACCAACAGGGATGGTGTTTAGATGCTAAATGTACAGGCATCAGGACTTTCAGAAGCTTTCAGGCAGAATAGGCTGTTATATCAAATGCATTTGAATAAAAACACTTGTTAAATGTTAAGACAAATTAGATGAAAGTTGAAAGTATCTTCTACCTGCCATGCTTTCAATTAATTTTTTATTCTTAATATTTGAATAGTCCAAATAGCAGGTAATAGAAATAATATATATACATATTACTATGTTTTTGTTATACAGGATCAGGTGTAATAATGACAGATTTTGATTTCCTGTATCAGGATTGCAACCAATTTTGAAGTAAAACACTGAAACTGTGTATTCAGGATGCCTCCTCTGGTTGACATAAACCTCCTTTTCTTAGCACTTTTCCAGAAGTAGAATATAACTAAAAATGTAATTTTATTGTATTTATTGTATTGAGTTATTTTGTCTGAATCAAAAATCAGTTTAATAAGGTCAGGTCAGTATTGCATGGCAGAAGCATCTGCCCCAAACTTTTAAATACCAAGATATTCACACCACTGAGTGTAAAATTTGTTTCTAGAAGGATTAATTGACTTAAGAAAAGTCTGAAATATATGTTTTCATTTATTGCAAACATTTAAATTGATTTAGGATGTGCAAGTGATTCAGATGTGTGGCTGCTGGTCATACAGCACATGTGCTTGGTACAATACTAGAATGCAGCAGTAGAGATTACTGCTAAAAATAGCCCGTAGGATTTCCCTAACAGGATTCAGCCAATATCTCCCCACCCCCACAAAAAAAAAAAAAAAAAAAAAAAAAGAAGAAGAGAGGGAGACAACTGTTTTCAATTGCAGACTGCTGTGAAATATTAATAAAAGATGGTTATTCTGTCTCTCCAGAACAAATGCCTACAGCCAGATTCTGCTCTCAGATTCCTTGTGTAAATCTGAGCAGCTCCACTGAGACTGGGGGATTTATTCTGGATTTACACCAATATTACTGAGGTCAGAATGTGGCCCTGAAGACAGATGGGAATGGTGCCATCACTGAACCAAACAATGATGAGGGGACACAGGACAAAAGAAACTGAATTTGCGTTAAGTCAGTAAAAACCAAGATTTTCCTGGTGGGGACTCCCTAACACTCATTCATTTCCAAAATACTTTATTCAGGTCAGTTTCTTTTCATAATATTTCAAACAGAGGGGAGAGCAAGAGACCTAAAAATCACTGGCTAGCAGCATGCTTTGAAGAAGATTAATTGCTCTGGAGAACAACAGTACCAATAAGAAAACCCAAGGGAAGAATATCTAATAAATTATTCCAACAAAAAATATGAACTAAATAATGTCAAGTATTCTCTAAACTGCCTAAATGAAAATTAAGTAGACTTTATTTTTTTTCCACCTTTAACTCATTATCTTGTGCTTGTACTGTGTATATATTGTTTAACTCTCACAGCAATAACCGTTCTGATTCCCTTCAGATATTTGGCTGAAAGCATTTTTCTCAGGACTCACAAAAATAGAGGCTCATTTTGATGCCCCTGTAATAATCTGCTGCAACAGTTTTCCTTCTAACTTTTTTTGTCTTCCAAGAATATATTGTCTTTAAATAGGAAAAAAAAACCTAACCTAACAGTAAATTATAAATCAAGGAAGGGACATGTTATTACATTAATTCCTAGAGTGAATTTGCCCTTGCTATATGGTGGACTAGAATTTTCTCCCATTCCACTCACCCATTCCTTCCTTCCATGCTTTTACAAATGGTAGTGTTGCAACTCCTGTGCTCTCTTAAGAGAGAAAATCATAGAACTATAGGATAGGTCAGGTTGGCAGGGAGCTCCAGAGGGTTGTAGTCCAACTCTGCTCAGAACAGGTCAGCACTGTGATCAGACCATGTTCCTCAGGACTTTCATCCTAAAGGATATTCTAAAGGCCATAAAAGAATAAATAAAAACTGGGTCTGAGTTCCTTTCTTTCCACTGATGGATGAATAAGTGCTAGGGCACCATCCAGATCCAGGAAATAATATGCACAGATAAAGCCATTCCATACCATAACATCCCATATGTTAATAATACACAGATTGATTTTTTTTTTCACAGAAACTGTATTAAAGCTGTAGATGTTGCAAAGTCTCTGTTCATTGTCACTCCAAAGGTGTCAATCTCATGACATAAAAAATAGCTCTATTTTCAATGTACTCAAAAACTGGAGTAATAAATGTTATATATGTAAGTCTGTAAGCCTAGACACATGTCAGGGAAAGAAATTTCTTTAAGCAGAAAGGAAAGGCTTAACTGTGAATGCAGAGTTCATTCTGCCTGTGGAACCTGGTCAATCAGCCAGGGGGTTCTGGCAATTAGCATAGGTACAGCTTGCAAGCAGGTACAGCACCACATTGTCCCCAGCGGGTACCTAGAGGATGTAGAAGAGCTGAGGGTGCAGAGCAGAAGTGGAGAAGCAGAAGCATAAAGTTGTAGGGCAGATGAAAATAGGATGATTTTTTTTTTTCAGTAATGAGTAGAGATTATTATATTGGAGGAGCAGTGGAGGGGAAAAAAAGATTCAATAAAACAAGAAACAAGATTTCAAGAAAAGATGTTTCATATTTTGAAAAAGGAACTCAGTGAAGGACTGAGAATCTCACTTGCAATAAGTTGGCTTTTTTTCCTCTTTCTTTCTTTCGTTCTTTCATTCTTTCATTCTTTCTTTTTCTTTCCCTCTCTCTTTCTCTCTCTCTTTCTCTCTTTCTCTCTTTCTCTCTTTCTAGCTTTCTCTCTCTCTCTCTCTCTCTCTTTCCCCTGGTGTTCATGTAGTAATGCTTTACTAAAAGAGTAAGATTCTACTCCCTGCCTAATTTGACTGTTGGCATTTCCATTGCTGAACAGATCAGGTTTCTTTGTGTCACATCTTGAGCCCTTTATGCCAGGGATGTCCCTTTCCCATCACTGTCTCCATTCAGTGTTTGTCCTACAAAATTTCATTCCTGCTCTTATTTTTCCATCTTAGCTTCACACTTTCTTCCTTGATTAGTTCCACTGATGCCAGAAGTCCACAGATCTATGCAACCCCCTTGATCCTGCTCCCCTTGCTGGGGATTATAAAAGGAGGCGTCAGTAAACCTTAGCAATCAGGCTGAGGCAGCAGCTTTTACATTCATAACTCCATTCAACTTTTACGGTGGAATTGCAGATTTTTGAATGGGACAGTGAAGACTACACACAGTGAGCTCACTTTTGGTGTGCTCTGTGAATCTTAGAATGAGTTTACAATGTTTGGGGACTCTATGAACACAACTAGAAATACAGTGGTCTAGTTTAAGAATCCTGTCTATACACAGCTGTTCTTTTTGCAGAAACTCATGGAAAGTGAATTAGTATGTTTGTTTCTGCACAATCCAAATGTTTGTTACCCAACAAATAATAATGCATTTTTGCTTTCCAAGTTCACATTCTAGTTGGAAAGATGGGAAAGCACACTGTCTCACACAGTCCTGCAGTGCCCTTTAAGTACTTCATCCCAAATCAATCCATGGTCATGGCCTGAAAAGATGTAAACTTGCAGGGCATGGGAAGTTCTTCCAGCTGAAGGAAATAATACTTCTGGCATGAACCTTCATAAACAGCAACTGTAAGTATTTATTCCCCTCCTTCCCTCCTTTTTCTTTTTCTTTGTGCACAAAGTGAATCTTCACTTCCGACCATGTCCTAATGTTATAGTGAGATTCAGGCTTTTAAAAAGATGGACCCTCATGCAAAGTTAGATTACCCATAATAAGAAATGAGGTTTCTGTGGTCATTTTCCTTCCTTTGCCTGAAAACCTTTGAGGTTCTAATAACTTTGCTTTGGATAGATCTTGCTCCCTGAGTGACTGGAATGCTCAGGACCTGAGCACAAAACCTGCCTCTGTAGACTCCATGCAACTGTTGAATGACACAGAAGTTGTAGCCAACATCACTTAGTCATGCCTACAGCTTTGCTCTTTCTGTAGAGAAAGGGACCTTGAAGCAGAGACTGACTTGTCAAATGAAGACATTGAGAATTACATTGCAGTTTTCCTCCTTACTGGTGGTCTTCAACTTATTGGTGGTCTCTTTACAAAACAGGTAATGAGAACACAGAGAAAAGAATCAGAGAACAGGGAAATGAAAGAAAAAGCTATAAACGACTTAAAGGCACCAAAAATGCACCTGTTTCTGTATTGCCAGAGCCAGTCAATGACAATAATTTATGACTGTGTGAATATTAACGCTGTGATTTATCAGCTGCACTGGTTGAGTTGGTGCCAATATAGCATCATAAAACAGAGGAGCAGTAGGGCTAAAACTGAATGCATTGCTGCAGGAGGTATTTGAGGCATTTAAGTCTGTTGATCCCACATGAACGAATGCATTTGCCCTGCCTATTAAAAGCAGTCTTTAGGGAATCCTACCAGTTGTGTAGACATGCTGGCTGGGCTGGTCCATGTCTGGGTGAGGTAATGTGGAGTCAGCGGGGGAAGATGGGGTCCTGGAAAGTGGTCGATGTTTATCTGATCCTGCCATGCCAACTGTAGCCATCTGAGCCTGGTAGATTTGCAACTGGTGGACATGCCGATGTGCCAGGAACTCCTGTTTCCAAGAAAACAGCACAGTAGAAAGAAATGTGAGATGGGATCAAGTGAAACACTGAGGGAAACATGTCAACAAATTAAGTTCATTAGGTCAGGGCTGTAACAAACAGTGGGGACCCCCATCCCCCAACTTGTACCTAAGACCCACTCAATAAATCCATTCAACAGATGTTTTCCTGCTGACAGTGAGGGCTACTGACTTTGCTGGAGATTAGGTGATGGCAGGCAACCTGTCAGTTCTCCCTGACAGGCAAGGCAGCTTCACATGCAAAGGCTTATAAAAGGCAAAGTTTTTCTATTATATTGAATATAGAATATGATGTAAAGACATGCATTTTATGAACCTACACAAATAGAATTTAAATTTTCCCACAGCACTGAAAGTGAAAAGCGATGTTCCTACTACTCAGTACCAAATGCGCTGAGCAACCGTGAGTCAAGTTTCTACAGAGAATTCAGTTCCCAGAGCTCCCTGGAAAGTAGCAGTGATTTGCATATAAGTTTTCACAAATGGTTTAGAAATTCAGGAATTGTTACATGAGATCCCACTTAGGAGCCATTTTTTTGGTCGTAACTGCTGCTGGCTGTAGGCAGAGGCAAACACTTCAGGGAAATAGGCAGGTGTGAAAAGACTGTAACAGAGTAGAAAGGAAGATTTTCTCCTCTGTTTTGTCAACAGGTGGTCACTTTTGCTGACATGACAAAGGTTAAAACCCTGTGAAGCCATTAGAAACGTTGGCATTCGCTCACTCCATGGAGTAGGGTTGCTTCTCAGACCCCTTTCTGTTTTTCTTTTTTCTGTGCTTATAGTCCCAGAACCTCAACCAAAAGTGGATGCAAGAGAAATATTTTCAAACCACTTAATATGAATTCAGTTGAAATGCACACTGTGGCTTATAACTGCAGGCTCTGTTTATCCTCACCTGGGCTCAATATACATATATGCAGGAATATATATACACACATATGGCTCTTTCTTTTTTTTAATAAACCCAGTAACAATTAACATTGCTGTGTGTTGTTGCTTGGGACAGCAGCTCAGAGGCCTGGCTTGGACAAGAAGGGATTGCTGGCTGCTCAGAGAGGTGAAGCTGAGTTCAGGCTGTGTGGGAAGGCAGGTGGGAGTACCCGGGAGTTCCCCAGCCCCTCACGCGCTGCAAAATAAATCGGCAGCTCATGGGATGTGAGAACGTCTACCCTGCATGTAATAAAAGGGGCCTTAATGCAAACAAGTGCTCATCAATAACAGCTGAAATGAGAATAAATGCTTTAAAAGGCAGCCTCAAAACCCACATTAATATCTAGGGTCACTACTTCAGTGAAAAGACGTAAGGTCATGGGAAGGGTAAATCACCTGGGACCTTGTCATAAGTGACTAAATGAAGAAAGAAAATATGAGTAAGCAAAAAGAGGTTTTACAAGAATTGTCCTGTTTTAGAGTCATTGAACCATTTCCCTTCCTTTAAATACAGTCCCCAACTTTTCTTATTGCTTTTTTAATGTACAATGACAGGATAGTGTTACATATTCCAGGAAATATCTTGAGATATCTGAAGATATGTATCCATCTAAATAATAAAACGTAACATTCAGGAATTTTTTTCCTGAAATCTATTTTTGCATATTTTTGCTAATAATTTTAATTGTGGTAAATTTTCAGAAGAGGTATCTTTTTTCTTCTTGCAGGCGTACATATCTTTTACAACCTTTGCTGGGAGTGTGTGTGACTGGACACGAGTGAAAAATGCATGGACATTATTGTGTTGAATATTTTCCCTTTGGAGAACAGAAGTAGATACATTCCTTTGTGAGAATTTATTCACTTTTTTCAATGCTGGCTTAGTGGCCAATAAAGTAGGCACAGGAGGCATTTTGCTGTGTGTGGTTTACAGGATTAGTCCCTGCATCCTAGGATCAAGTGGTGGCAGCAGCACTGTCTGTCTGATGCTCGTGTATTCACAATCTCCTGCCTACTCTTCTAAACTCCCAGCTGAGCAGTTTGGAAGAAGCCAAACTCCTGCCTGCAGTAGCCATTCATGGCACAGAATGTTGCTGCCATACAGAAAATCAGCAGAATACTGTTAATTCTGCTGTTGTCCTCAACTTATGGGTTGCCTATAATTAACACAGCTGGTGTCTGTGTAGTTCTTTGAGCAAGGGATTTCTCATATATCTTTCAATGTTCAGTTTCAGTTATCCCTAACTATTCATAATTCATTAAGTGAGTTCACTTTTCTGATAATTATTAGAGTACAGAAGACAAAACGGTTTGTTCCCTATTGGAATGCTCTTCAAGCTAGTAAGGGTGCACCAGTGGATTGTGGTAGTCTTCATCAAACATTATTACTTAAACATACTTTTTAAAGAAACCTTGGAAATCCAGCTGTCAGTGAGGGGGGATTGATGCTGTTTCTGGTTGGACTTTTCTCAGTGCTGGCTGACTCTGAGCTCTGAGGCTTTAAAGCTGCCTTTTCTGCCTTTCTTTTACTCCCAGACATGAACTTTGCTTTTGCAATATCTGTGCTTTTTTTTTCAATGAAGCTGTAAGTTTGCCATTCAGTCAATACCTAAAATGTACTCTTTCCTGGTCTCTAGTCTAAAAAAGTAATTTTAAGTGGGTTTTTCGTTTGTTTGTTTTGGTGTTTTTTTGTTTTGGAGATTTTCTGCTGGATTGTTTGTTTGTTTGTTTGTTTTGTGGGTTTGGGGTTTTTTAGTGTCTTGAAGAAGAAGGAAAAAAAGTCTGGAGCATCACAAAATATAGATATCTTGGGAAGGTGTTCCTATCTTTGCTTCAAAAATGATTTTGTGTTTGTGTCTATTTAGTCAATAGAAACAATATTTTTCATGCAGATGAACAAATTGGGATAATTTTTTTTAATACTAGTCAACCTGTGTGAACATCACCTAAACTAGACATGTATTTCAGCAATTTGTTGGAGACCAAGAACACAGCCTAATCTTGCTCATCTGCATTTTCGGGTCAAACTCTGTCCTGTTTATATCATTTTCCCCTCCTCAAATGAAACCAGACACATACTGTGTTTGACATATGTTTATCAACATAATCATTTCAGGGAAGGAGAAGAAATTTGTGAAAATCTTTTAAAATTTGTTAAAGTATAGAGTAGTTTGTCTCACAAGGCTCACACCAAGGCTTACATCCTCTAGTGGTATCCAGATCCTTTAACTGTAATATTACAAACTGTAGGCATCAGCAAAGTTTAGACTTGTTTAGATTTTAGTCAAAGTTTTAGGCTGACTTCCTGATTAGGTTTCATTTACAGACAACAGGCACTCATGAAATACATATATTTTTCCAGCCACCTACATATTTATGCTGTGAGCATTTCAGATACTCTGAGTCACAGACAAGTGGATTAATGCAATGAGTAATGTGGATAATCAACACACTTATCTGGCTCCCCAAATACCACCTGGCCTCTGGAAGGGATTAAAGCAACACAATGAATTCATCTTCAGGTTTTATGTGTTACAGCCCTGCAAACACATGTCTATCTCCCCAGCAATATGACAAAAGCAGTATTTGCACATCTGCAGGGCTAGTGATTTGTGTGAATATATTTGGACCATTTCTTAGGTAACCTGAGCCCTGGCTTCCCGGCATGGAGCCTGCTAGTTCCAGGTGCCTGAGATTAGTTTATTAGTAGAGGCAAGCAATTAGGGTCTCTGCTGGAGCTAGTGGAGGGTTACCCACCCTTTTCCACAGAAATTAGCTCAGACCCTCAGTAATTATTTTGAGGAAGAATTTTAGAATCAGTATCTAAAGAGGAGATGAGCCTTTTATGAGCATGGGAGGTAAATATTTGTTGTTCTTCTAGTATTACTATAAGGTTTTTTTAGCAGGACTTCAAGTTATTTTTGGTTGGTGTGAGTCTTCCTTTCATGTAGATGTGTAATTTGTGCATTTTGGTGCTTAACATTTTGTAAATTCTAAGGATTTTAATGAGAACTATTTACTTATTTCTACTGGCTGTGAGAACTGATGAGCCATGAGTACATTCTGTCGGATTATTAGATCGTCTATGTTGGATGATAAAGCAAAGGTGAATTTTCTATAAATTAACACTCCTTTGAACTGTTATGTCTTGTGCAGACAAAAAGTATGAGGGATTCACTCATAAAAGCTTTTTTTTGCGTCTCAACAGCCTGCTTTTTTTAATTTAATATGTTAATATTTAGTTTAGTCACAGCTAATTAAATCCAAAGATTGTCTGTAGCATAATCCTATGTGTGTATGGGCATATTCACACCTCTCTTCAGGGTTTATGCTTTGGCTCTTTTTCTTTGTGGTAGAGAAATTTTTTTTCCCTTAGGAATAGCAAATTTTGAATTTCTTAATAGTGAGGTTGCTTCTGTCATATATTTGTGGCCAGGTTTATAGCCCTCTGTTGTTGTGCTTTTAATGTGTTCTGCTGAAGTATGAAGTGTGTGCTAATGTCTTTTAACCGGTAAAAGTTATTCATATTTTGCCCATCCTGCCCTCCTCTCCCAAAAAACCTTCAGCACTACTGACCTTACAATGATTTTCCTCTCAAAGCATTTTTGGTGGTCTGTTTGCTAATTTCCACGTTGTTTGCAGAAAATTACCCAAAGGACGGGTCATTTCCTGAAGGGGAAAGCTACATGCATATGCTTCAGAAAGTTTTGCCTTGGGTAAGGATGAAAACAAAACCTGTTGCCTTTCAGACCTTCCTTTCTCTTCTTCTTCTGAAGGATATTTCTGACACCTGCTCTGCTGCCTTGTCTCACCCAGTGGCTCCTGTTGGAGGCCCTACTCCTTAGCCCTGTCCAGACCTCTGTAGCAACATGGGAACAGAGCACCTTCAGATCCTGCAACTTATCTTCTCTACCACCCTCCTCAGCTTTCTGCCTTCCCAGTGCAGTTGTAGCTGAATGAATCCAAGGAGTGTCCAGGCCAGCCAGTGACTGCATGAAGCAAAATGACCTTGGCTTGCAGCAAACAGAGCTCAGTCCTGCTTGAAGGTCCCTGTGATGGCAGCCTTGGCCCAAACTAAAACAGTAGTCAAAGTCTGAATGAATCAGAAATTCTGGTCACCCAGAAACTTCTCCTTCAAGCCAGATATAGGTAGTTAACAGTCCTTCAGAAATCTCATACAATATATTAAAAGGTTTGACCTTGGTTATCCTCAGAAGTGACAGGAAAAAAACATAGAAAGCAATGAATTCCTGTACAAAGGAGTTTGTTCCTTGAGACAAAAAGAGCTGTGGGTAATTGAAACTTTTAGCAATTTTCACCCAGGAGTTTTGTGATATACTATTTTTCCTAGTGTCCTCAAACAGAACCACAACTAATTGCCATCAGAAACTGAGTAAAAAAAGGGCCTGAGGTCTTCCGAAAAAAAGTGTGTGAACAAATGCGAAAGTGAAGGAATGGTATCTCCCTGTCAATGTATACAACCTCAGATAGAAATAAGTCTGAGATGTCCTTGAAAATGAATATGTTGAGACATCTTTTAAACTGCCCTGTCACTTGGAGAAAACACATCACCAAGAAACCCTACTAGTTTCTATTTTTGACAAAACCACATGTAAAGCCACCAACTTCCATGGTCATCACTTTCAAAAAATCCTGGTATCACCATCTGAAATAAAGTCAACCACAAACTCAGAATCAGCATTTTTATGAAAAGTAAGTAAATTACAAGTATGGTTATGGACACATGGCTTGAATAGGTAGAAATGGATTTAAAGTAGGCAAAAGTATAGACAGGAAAAAACAGGACAGTTAGCCTTGAAGCATCTTGGTATATTAGGTCACATATTATCAGGATGCTTATAGAATTTGGATTTCTCTTGCTGTAATGCAAGGAACACTGTGTTGACTAGAAAATGGGTAAAGAGAAATGAAGCCTTATCAAATGAATCTTAGGTGCAGATACAGAGCAGTGGGATGGAAGCCCTAACCCAAAACAGCCTGGAGTCACAGGCAGAGATTTGCCTTGGGCAGCAAGCTGCTTCTCACAGCAAAACAGTGCCATTCCCTGTGCCTTCCCCTTGCCTTCTGAAGGACTATGGAATGGCTTATTCCAGCTGCTGCCAACGTAGAGCTTAGTACTTAGACTTGTCCTACTGCAGTGACAGCCCAGGGAATGCTTATCACCCTCAACCAGTTTTGTTTTTCCCCTCTGTTCCTAGAGATGCAAAGCTGCTGCTGTGGAGCTCTCTGCTCCTCTCCTACCATCCTTCCCTTCTAGCACAGGAGCAACTTTGGGTTGCTCCTGTTATGAAAATTATGTTATATGTTATGACATGTTATGAAAGTTACAACACTTTTGGGCTAAGAAATAGGGAAGAGGAAAGACTTAATGGCATGACAAGAGTGTGCTCCATCATCAAGACCTGTAGGAGAAGATGCATTTGGACCTGGGGTTGCATGGCTAAATGTGCAAGTCCCAGCTGGAGTCACAGTCCTTGCCTCTGGCTGTAGGATATAACAGCAGGGTCAGGACCCTCTCTTTTACCTCTGCTGTGGCATGGGGATATGGATGGGTTTCTGACCTGTGTTTTTAAAGGTAGAAAGGGTAAAAGTTACCTCTCAGGTGGAAAGTTTCCAAAAGCCTCAGCATCTAAACATGACCCATGCTGGTCCAATGTAAGTGAGGAATCGAGGTGATCACATGGTTTGAGAAGTTTTCAGCTATCTTTGTGAAGAAATATGGACCAAGCAGTCATTATGTTGAAGCCTGGCATGATTAAGAAGACAGGAATTATGGGAGTGACAGAAAAGGGGCTCTAAAGTCCAAGCACTTTTTACTGGAGGGAAATTCCAGGAGCCCGACTGAGCTGCTGGTTTCACTCCTGGTTCCTGCTCCTGTGAGACCTGCCTTCTCTGCTCCCAACATTGGCAGGTACTTGACTTCTGTCACTCCTGCTAAAGTGCTGACTGCAGTGTGCACAGCACTCATCCAAAGAAAATGCAGCACCTCCTCAAAAGCTTGCACTCCTAGCTGAATATTTTCCTTACTTTCTGACTCTACCAGATATGAAATACAAATGTATGAATAATTGGGGTAACAATTAAGGGGAAAAAATAGACCACCTGAATATCTTGTGGGGTTTTTTGTTTGGTTTTTCTTTTTTATTAAGAAAACCTCTGAAGAGGATTCTTGTTACTTTATTGCTTTTACTAGAAAAAACACATGACTTTCCAGAAGTCATTTGGTGCTTTCCAAAAAAAGAATACAGAGAAGTTCAGAAATGAATACAAAGGGAGAATGCAATTGTTCCTGTGCCTCACCCTAACTTTCAGTATTAACAAGTATTTGCTTCTTTTATGAGAATAATAAATAGACTCTATAATAACATTTAATGGTTACAACCATCTAATTATAGCAGCTTTCCAAAATCATTAAGATGATGTGTTGGCCAAAACTGATTAATGACAACATCACCTGTCCCACATGTTTCATTGCTCTGGGAAATGTCACCCAACTCTCTTCAACAGTATTGGCAAATCAGTCTGGTGTTACTTTATGCAGATCATTTCAACCACTTCCATTTTTCTGCTCTTCATCAGAACTACTTTTCTTAGCAGACTTGTATGGTTTCTTTTTAAGGGAAGAATCATTACTTTGGCCTTCTCACACAGAAAAATAATAATCTCCAGGCTAAATTCATCAGCAGTTCTGCTGCAGATCTGTGTTTTCTGCATACTTCAACAAATTCTGCTTTGGTTTTATAGGCAATTCTTCTGAGTTCAGGATTTATTGTAGAATTAATGGAAATTACTTGGATCTGACATATAAAGAGAAAATCTGGGAGAACCCTGCTCTTCAATATAGAGTCCAGACACAGTAACACGTTAGTACCTAAGCATAAAATCATGCAGGTGTGTAGACACCTTCTGCAGATGCCTCCTCCCTTGTATGGAGGTACAGTGAGGTCACAACGGGGAACACCAGTGGACCATATGGTCAAAAAATATATGAGCCATAACCCAGGTGTGTGACCAACTCTGTTCTCACTCTATAGAGCAGTTGTGCAGGTCACTGTATCTAATGCACAAGGCTGCTCTAGAACAGATCTAGAGCAGTCCCACCAAGAAGGACTTGGGGTGCTGGTGGGTGAGAGGCTGGACATGACCCTGCAAGGTGCATTCACAGCCCAGAGAGCCAAACGTGTCCTGGGCTGCATCCCAAGCAGCGTGAGCAGCAGGGCGAGGGAGGGGATTCTGCCCCTCTGCTCTACTCTGCTGAGACCCCACCTGCAGTGCTGCATCCAGCTCTGGGGTCCCAGCACAGGAAGGACATGGACCTGATGGAGTATGTCCAGAGGAGGGCTGCCAAGATGATCAGAGGGCTGAGACAATTGGGCTTGTTTAGCCTGGAAAAGAGAAGGCTTCAGGGTGACCTAATTGCAGCCTTCCAGTAACTGGAGGAAGCCTACAAGAAAGATGGAGAGAAACTATTTATAAGATCATGTAAGAACAGCAGGGAACAGCTTCATACTGGAAGAATATAGGTTTAGATGAGATATTAGAAAGAAATTCTTTACAGTGAGGGTGGTGAGGGTCTGGAGTTAGTTGCACAAAACTGTGGATGTGCCATCCCTGGAAGTGTTCAAGGCCAGGTTGGATGAGGCTCTGAGCAATCTGATCTAGAGGAAGGAGTCCTTCTCCATGGCAGGGGGTTTGGGTGATCTCTATGTTTGCTTTCATCCCACGCCATTCTATGGGTCTGTGACTTCTACCCCTCTGAAGATTTCAGAGATATATATTGCCAAATTTCACACCTTACTTTAAAGTGATTAAAATGCCCACGGATTTCCTTTCTCCAACACAACCGTACTAAGAGACATTGAGTTTCTTGAAAAATTGTGTATGTACACACACACATCTGCAAATATCACAAGGTATTTTAAAAACATTTTTCTCTCTTCAGTGCAGAGCTCTACTACACTTTTCTGATTTTGGAACACAGAGAAATATATATATAGTGAAATATATAGTGAAATGGTGATATAATTTGAGAATACAAAATAAATTATTTGAATATAGGAAGAATGCTGCAGATGGAAAAAGAAACTCACAAAAATCTTGTCAGATTTGTTCTATATATTCTACGTGGTTGTAGAATGCTCTGTATTTTTGTAGAATAAATATATTTCTGCAACAAACAAGTACAACTTCTTTTTGGTTTGGGGTTTTTTTTTTAGTTTTATTTGGGGTAAGATCAAATTATTTGCAATTTGAACAAAAATTGAACTTAACATCAAAAGATTACTTACAAATATTTCCTACTTTGTTTTCTCAGCCTAGGGTTTGCTGCTTTTAACAATTGGGAGAATTGTCAGAATGGGCAGATTTAAAAGGGAGGAAAAAACCCTTATATTTGCTGATTTAGGAACAACTAGAGAGTTAAAAAGAAACCACAAAAATGTTATGTGCTAGCACAGCACAAATTGTACAATGCAGACTGCAAAATAAATTATGCAATTTCTTTTTCCTTAAATAAATCTCCGAACTTAAAATGCAAAAGCAAAGTTCAGAAGATACCATAATATTTGTTATATTTCACATGAAGGATAAATGAATTTATCTGACCTTGCCTCATTGCAATGTAATTCATGTGGGGCTAGATTGCTGTTACAAGTAGGGATGTGGAACACTGGATGGGACTAAAAGGAAGAAGAGAGAGAGACCAGTATTACAAAATCCAAACATCTGAATAGCATAAGGTCCAACCTCTTCCCTTCTCATCCTCTCTCTTTTTTGTGATAATGCTTCCACTTTATTTCCGGTTTTAAAATTTGGTAGCTGTTTTGTTTGTAGGTTCAACTATCATTTCATGCCTTTGTGCCTTTTCCAAAAAAAGCTGTATCTTTCATGTACTCACATTAATCCTCAAATAGAATAAGATATTACAACAATTGCAAGAAATGGAAGCAGTAAGAATAAGTAAAAAGAATACTAGCTGGGGAGAAGTGGGGCAAGAAGAACACTTGTAGCACTTCTGGAAGGTGGTTCATTGATTTGCTCACACTGCATAAGGATCTCAACACTGCATTAGCCAGTATTTTTCTTCATCTAGAAGAGACATCTCTCCAAAGTATCTGGGAGTAACTTACAGGAAAAGAAGTCTGAATGCTTAAAAGACCAAAGAACACAAAATTACAGGCCAAACACTAGTCTATATTCCTCATCTGGCCTCTGTTATGCCTGAACAAAATGCTCCTGAAACAAAAGTCAGCAATTTTAGGTATATTAATTAAAATTTTAAAAACTGCCTACATTTGGAGCAAAAATAGATTTCTATTTTAGACAATGGCTTTGTTTTTTTTTTTTTTTTTTTGAGGATAGCTGCTTAGTACTTAGAATTACTATCTCTTTGTTTTAAAGGCCAGCTGAGATAGTGCTGTCTCAATTCATACATTGGGGAAGGCAGCCCTGAAGATCAACTCCACTGCTGGTGAAGTCCCTTAAAGCACCTCCCTAATCGTGGTCTGATGGCAGCTTGGGAGGAAATCCACGTGCTGGAGATTGTCTTGGAGTTAGTGGCTGAGCAGGAAGACCAGAAGCAGTGGGGAAGAGGCAGATGAACCATTTGGAATGCACAAATACAGCGTCCCAAGAGCTGTGTGGGTGCAGTCCAAGAGCAGAGGCCTTTCAGTAACTCAAAAGGATGGACCTGGAAGTCAGTGGAGAAGGCAACCTCCTCCAATCATAAGTTATAAAACGTTCAGCTCTGTTTTGGGGCCAGTTTGGATTATTTACACAGATGCAAGTCTAGATAAACTAGAGGGGAACCAAGAAATTTATTGTGGGTTTTCACTGGGATAGCTGAGAGAAGGATTTGTCACTTCAGTAGCTGCGTCTTAAAGCATTGCCCACAAAGGAGAGAGGCAGATTTCTTGCAGCCACACAATACTTGGAAAAAATATATGCTGGAAAATATTGTACCAAATAAATAGCTACAACTTTAACTAAATCTAGTGAAACCTGGGAGGACAGAGTGGGGGAACCCTGGGAACCAGTCAAAACAGAATGTTAATTCTAATTGTTGTGTTTAGTTGGCCTTGTGTTGTGACAAGTTTGTTATTATGCAGATTTCCTACCTGCCACCTTCTATGGGAGGATTTTACAAAGTGAAGTTATGCAGACAATTCCCATTGCTTCTTACCTCTTTATTCCTAATTATGTTGGTCCTGTGTTCACTCAAGATAACATTATAGCTGTCCCCAAATGCTCTAGATTTGGGGCCTGTGACAAACGAAATCTTTCAGTGCCTGGAATACTTTTTTTTTCCCCTCTATTGCAGAAGTGTAGCTACTAACATGCTGAAAACTGTGCTGTGCTTATTGTCTGACAATGGGTTTGTCAGTCAATATTTTCACTGGTATAATTTCTTAAATGTCCTTTTTTTCTTCAGATAGATATATGATGTAATATATTGTCCTTAAGGTTTTTTTGTAGTTTTTGTTTTTGCTAGGAATATCATCTTTTCTGCTTTGTGATAAATTTTATGTATATGATGCATATATATCCCTTGGATGATACCATCCTATTAAAGGTTATCATGAAAATAATCAGCAATTTGTCTGCTACATAGAGTATTGTTGTGTGGAGAAGCTAAAGTGTAGACATTACAGATCCAAAGTGCACAAGGATTAGAAATCCTGATTTTTAAGTCCATTCTTTAACCATTGGATCAGTAATAATTGCATTGTATCAGTAATATTCTCCACTTCTGGATCCACATCTTGTTTTATTATGAAATAATGCAGCACTGTGGCTTTCTGTGTTTCATATTACAACAGATAGCAGTGCAGGTATGGTCAGAAGCTGTTTTGGTTTGATGGTGCTGGATTTGACAAAGGGTAGGAGAGAGAGGTCAGAGCAATTGGGACTGTAAAATATCACAACTTTTAGGTACTGCTCAAATTAAAGCATCCCTGCTCTGTATCTTTAAGGGCTCAGAGCAGACTGGGTGAGGAGAGGGAGGCTGATCATCCCTGTGACCCACACTGAGGCATTGTGGCGAAAGGGTGAAAGGGCCCATGCAACTTCTCAGCTTCTGTGTCTTTGGGGGTCATTCTGGTCCTTAATCTTTTTGGGAATATCCAGTCCATTTTTTTTCGAACTCTCTGGAAGCAGAGAAACCAGGAGGAAAGGTGGTCGTGTAACATGGGTGTACACATCATGATGTGAGTTCACATCATGCCACAGCCGGCCCTTAGGGCCACCGCCAAGTCCCAAGAGATGTGCTGGCAGCACTCCGAGTGAGGTAGTGCCAAAGCACTCCAAACAGCTGGCACCCCACATCCATGCCATGGCATTCAGAATGGCCTGGAAGGCCACAGGGGACCTTCTGAAAAAGAATGGATGTTGTGAAATGTATCTCAGACCCTTGGCAGAGCTGCAAAAGTGGGCAGAAAGCTTTGAGGCAGAGCTCAAAGCACTGGGTGCTGCCAGCCCAGAACTTCCAGTTGGAACTCTACAAGACAAGACATGGTTGAAGGTTTCTTCCCAGGAACCACAGGGGTTAAACCTGACCTGATTACAGTATCAACAGATATGATAAAAAATGACAGATTTAGTCCTGAGCCCAACCAGAGAACCTAATACTGCCCAGAGGCCCAGCCTCAGGCAATGAGCTTCTCAGCTCCTTCCCTCTCTGCTTTTCCAAATCCTTCTCTGACTGCGGGTATTGGGGTTTCTCTTTGCTACTCTTGGTACAAAAATGTAATTAGAGCAATTAAACAATAGCGACATTCAAAAAGGGGGAAAATATGTGAGACTGGGGTCAAGCTTTTGACTTTTACTGACAAGTTTAGAACTATCCCTGGTTTTCATCATAAAAGTTCAGATTCACATATCCAAGTGGCTCTTTGGACATTGAAATGTGCTGTACATATGGATATCATTTAATTCATAAGAATTGGATGGCTGCTACCTGGCCTTCTTTGCTTATTTTTAGTCAGTCTACAGAGAACTTAAAAGACTTTCACTGTACAGTTGGAAATAAGAGACAGGATTGTTTTTCAGTTTTTCTCATGTGCATTGTGCAGCATCAATCTAAGCAAAGACCAGGTTCTTTTTTCTGCTTTTTTTTTTTCCATAACCTGGATGTAAGCCCTGATGACTGTTTCTTTCATATAGCAATATTCTCCAATGTCGTAATACAATACACCCTATGTGTTACACCCTTAAGAAGTTCCTGGGCGTCATTCTTTCTGGGAGAAGGAAAGAAGAAGTTGCAAGACTTCCAGTAAATTTTATATAAAATTCTTAATTAGCTGGAGGGTTCTGATTTCAGGTACATCTAGGAGTTGCTCTGGATACAAAACCACAGAAAATGCTTTGAAGATTTGGGTTCAATACAACGTCAAGTGGAAGAATCTGCTACCTCATTCAATCTCCAGCCTTTTGTGTGTGTGACAGTAAATGGAGTACTGAGCTCCCTTTCAGAATCAGATGTATTTATGGGCTAATATCTGTAATACCTGGAGATTCAACGTATTTCAGTACAAAAGCATTATGTAAAGTTATCCGAGTTTATGTGGCCAAAGATCTTTTGAAAACAAAGTTTTGTTACTTGTGCAGAGATTGCTAAGAGCAAAATCCGTCTTGTTACAATGTGAGTAATGCACTCCAACTTCATGAGGCAGGAAGGAAACACAGTGCTAATTTATGAGTAGCTGCCATCTGAAGGCATTGAGATTTTAGGCCCACTGAGTCTTAACCAAAGAAGAGGGAATACCTGAGGCAAAATCTACTTATCACTATATTTTAGTTGCTTTCACCTATTAAATTGTTCTAATTTCAATCCAGGAGTTTTACTTTTTTTCACTGATTCTCCCCACTTCCCACTGGGAAGGACTGAGCAAGTGATACTGCTGTGTGGTAGTTAGTTGCAGGCTGAGATTAAAGCATGGCAACATCACAGGCATCTGTGAGTGCATACATAACCTTGGCCAGGAGAGGGAATACAGACTGTCCGTGCTGTTTGTTGTAGGCAGTGCATTCCCATGGAGGGAGCTTGGGGTGACCAAAGCACATACTTTGTGCCTAAACCAGAGGTGTGAGTTGTCTCACCCAGTGTTTGTATTTTAATGAGAAAGAAGGGAGTGAAACGCCCTGAGCAGGGGTCCATGGCTGGCTCCTTTCAGCTGTGAAATGTTTGTGTCCCTAGTGGCTCTCTTCTCCCCAGGGGTAGAGGGAGTGTGAGAGCCTCTCCTTTTCATTTAAGAAGGGTTACAGGGCCATGCTGCAGAAAGAGCTGCACCAGGGGCTGAAAGTCCCGAGAGAGGTTTGGGTCAAGTCAGGTTGCTTTGGGAGGATTTGGATCTCTGAAGATGTTTTGTTTTCATTCTTTGAATTAAAATTTAATTTAAGTAATTGAAGTACATAATCCGTCTCTGAGGAATGCTGTCTTAATCTTGTCTCTTAGAAGAAAAAGCAGGATTTTTAAATTTTATCTGTTACTGATCAGCTGTATGAGCTTACACCAGTCTTCTAATGTCTCTGAGCTTTCGTGTCACCTTATCTCATCCTGTCTTTATCTCTCCTAACTATGGAGATTTCAAGCAGTTTGTCTTTTGCAATGTGACAGTTCAGTGCTCAACACTGAGGATGCTTGATTGCAGTCGTGGAATTAAGGCACATGATGAAAACCTACCTCAAAAATCCTCTTCCTTACACCCCTTCTTGCCCCTGCCCCCTTCCACCCCAAAAAAAAAAAAAAATTAAAAGGAAAAAACTGAGTTTCATTTAGTTTGTTTCAACATGGTAATTACTCATATAGGTCCAGTTACATTTCACATTAAAAAAAAAAGAACTGGAGCAAAAGGAGGAAAAGTGAGAAGAGAAATTAGATGAGAGAGGTCTAGAGACAACAAGAATCCAGCTTTAAAAAGACAATTTAAAAAAAAAAACTCAGACTCTGGATCCAGGCACCGACATTCTCATTACCTTGGAATAGTCAGAGCACCACAACTGTGGGTTTTGGATATTCATACAGTATGAGGTTCAGTTGAGAAAACCCTGATGCCCTATGTCGCTATGCAACGATTACTTCTATAAAAGCTTTTAAATTTAGATTACCTTTGTTGTGATATGAAGGCTTTTGAAATCTGTGGTTATTTTGGAAGTCTTTTGTTTATTGGTCTAGTCCATTATAAAACACCACAGACCCTAATTATTCAATTCCTCCCAAAATGCCCAGAAATGAATTGCTGTAATGTGTGGTTGTGGCAGCCCAACGGTCAGACAAAATCAGCTGAGAAAGCAGGGCTGGTTGTGCACCAACTGCAGCACCCGCCCGTCACCGGCCACAATCTCTAACCTTTTTGGGAAAAGTCACTTCCATCAGTCAGGCCACTGCAGGGCAGTGGCCGCAAGGCAGCAAAACACTGCTTGGAATAATTCTTTGCAGATGCCAGGAACCGGAAGTTTCAGGGAGAAAAATGAAAGCCATTCACTCTTCCAATGACACAAGCCTTTGATACAACAAAGTCATTTGGACAGAGAGCTCCAAGGTCAGGAAGGCACGTAAAGATTGGTGATTAGAGAAATACTATATCAGCAAAGTGTGGCAAGCTATTAAAAGAAACTGTAGCTTTTATGATTGTGCTGCTGGAGCTTCCCCAGGGCTATTTATATTAGATATTGAGTTAAGCATAACTTATTTAGTCTCAGCATTCCAGAAAACATTTTGATGTCAGCTACTGAAGGAAAGTAAACACAAGGAGGAGGAAACAGGGCTGATCCCAAACAGATAAAAATTTTGTAATTTAATTTTGTGAACCCATGCATGTTAGAGCATTGAGAAAGAGGAATTTTTAAAAGCTTGATTTGACTTAAACCTTGGTTGATAGAGGTATTTAGTCACTGTGCTGCTGGAGGAGGATGGGTGGAGAAACAGAGATGATTTATCACCTTGACTGCTTGCTACACCCTGACAAAGCATGGACACAGTTTTCTGCAGGCATTTTCATCTAGAGCAGATTTTTTGCACATGTGTGGTTCTCATCTAATGCTGTGGGCTTGTGTGTATGTTAAGCCAAACTATTTGCTTAGCTGGGCTCTTTGCCCAGTGGATGTCCTGATGGCTGGTGACAGGGATTTGCCTGCCCTGTAGCAAGCAAGTAAGAGTCTTTGGGACTGTAATTTAAGAATCACTCTATGAGTCTGGACTTTTGGTCACTAAGTGAAGAGTCCAAAATCTGATCTAGAGGCTGGTAATATCTGCACAGGAATTATCTCTCAGCTCAGCAGCTCCAGTGCAGGAATCATGCTTGTTTGTTTCTGTCAGAATAAGTCAATAAATCCGTTGGGGATTCTCTATTCTCTCAGAATAACACTGTGGACCTGAAGAAATCACAGGTATGAATGTAAAGTCAGGTGTGGTTTTCTTTGATTTGCCAGAAAGTACTGTTTATTTAAGACTGGGGAAGTGGGAGTGCTGAAACCTCAAAGTCAAGTACAGCTCCACCCCCTTAACACAGGGGAGACACCTCAACAGCTCCTTGCAGAGGGTTGCCATCTTGATGGTGCTTTGATTCTTAGACTTATTTTTTTAAAGGTGCTTTTAGGTGGGAGGTTAGAACAGCTTTGTTTGAGCTCTGCAGAAAAAAAAAAAGTGTGAAGGAATACAGCAGAACAAGCATAGTGTTACAGGTATCACTCAGTAAATGTTATCTGTCCAGAAATACTGTCCAAGAAACAATTTGTACTTCCTACTACCTTGTTCTGACCAGGTGTTTTAATCATTTTGGATTAAAGCCAAGACACCAGCCCTTTCATTTTCCTTTATCTGAATAAAACATATGGTTTATAAGATTGTGAAGCTATAGTTTTGTGCTTTTCTTGATTAGCATAGTTCCCATTCCATGACCTCTTATCCCTGATAAAATAAAGTTTTTCACTCAGATTTTGAAACTCTACATTTCTGTGTTTGAGTGAAAGAAAACTTCCTCTTCCTTCTCACCTTGCTACTTTTTTTTTTTTTGTGCTAATGTTTTCACTGCAAAGAAATTATTCACTACCACAGAAATATCCCAGTTCTGCAGGTTATATGTTAATGACCAGTTCTCCCAGACAGAGGATCATATTTAATTTAGAATGCAAATGTTATGTCTTATGTCTTCTGGTTACCAAAAATCACAGAGAAGACTTAGCAACTAAGGCTTTATTTGCATGCCCTCTGCCTAAAAACATACTAGTTAATACAAAAACTGCCCACAGATATATTTTTTCCCTTAATTACTCAGCCTTACATACTAGTCCTAGTTCTCGGCATATGTATTAAGATTATGCAGGGCGATAAATTCTCTATCTCTTAATTTGTAAGTTACCACTTTATTGCACTTTTAGGCTGTCCTTAACAACAGTATTTTGCTCAGGAATACAACTAGCGTATATTGCATGTTGTGAAGCTAGATTTGAAGCTTCTTGGGACCCATAGCTAAAAAGGGAAAAGGTTCACTATTTGGTTGACAAAGATAATTCACGGCTCAAGGAGAAGAAAACAGAAATGCGTTTTACCCTAAAGCTAGACAGAAAACTAGTACACAAATTTAATAGAAGAATCTAAGCTTGGCTATGACTGAAGCACAGGATGGGCCAAAACAGATTTATGGTGATAAGAACATGAGAAATGCCTTACTGCATTGGGCCAGTCTGTCGTGGCCAATACTGTCTCAGACAACAGGGGATGCTGTTTAGTGAGAGGATATGAGCATTGCTACCCTTTCTAATTTATTCCCCTCATACCCTCCCAGCACCTGGAATTTCTACATTGTAGATGCTAGAGATACATCCCTCTCTCTTTCCTTTAATATCTGCTTATGACCCTGTTGTCCATTAATTGGTCTAATCCTCTTTTGTACTGCTCATTCTCAAATCTTCCATGGCAACAAATTTCAGACTTGCACTACTCATGGTGTAAAGGAAAAGAAAAACCCAAAAATATTGCAGGATTTGCTGAATAACAGTTTCTCATCCACTTTGCCTGCTGCCCTCCTGATGTTGTGAATGTCTTGGTATTCTGTAGCAGAGTTAGAGATGTTTACCCAGAAGGGTCTGTACACTTTTTCAGCCTTCCATGGTGATCATGTGGCCCTACTTCTCAGTTGTACAAGCTACCTTTTGGCTCAGCATTGTTGAAAATGGTCCTTTAATTGATGTTTGTGCTGCAGCAGCCTGCTAGATTATCCTCTCAATGGAGAAAGGACACTGCTGGCTCCTGCCAGGCTCCCTCCTGGCCCCAGCATGCCCCAAATCTGCCACTTCTTCTCCAGGACAAGGGGAGCATGGCAACCACACAGGCAAATCTTATTATTCAGGTGATAGTCCCTAGGGGAATTTGAGAGGTGCATTTTAGTTTTATTTAAATGTTTAAATGTTTCTGGTTTATACTGCCATGGGTTTGCCTGTATAAAAGCCCCACATTTAATACAAACATATGAGCTTTCCAAATGGTTTCCTCTACACTTCTGTTTTTCAAGCTCTTAATTTTGTCTTTCTTGCTCTCTCTTCTTCCCTATCCTCCCCAGTGGGAGAGAATGGTGCATCTTTGCACAAGTCATTAGTATGTCTGCATTGGTACTTGCAGTAAAACTTTGAACTATAATGCAATTTAGTCAAGAAATAAGAGACAAAGCCTAAAGGTTGAGACCAGCACCAATGTTAGTGGTTTGATATTAAATATATTGCCACTTTCTAATATTTTCAAGTAGGAAATAAATCTCCTTTCTGTTGAAAGATAGTTCTGCCTTTGAAGATAGAATAACGTTTACATAAATGTTAAGGTCTTCTTTAATGTAGCTTTCATTATCTCCTATGTTCCCTCTTTCTCTGAAAGCCCAAGTGACTGATGTCAAGATCAAGGGAGTCAATCAATGTAGATACACTCCAGGACCCAGATAGGAAATAAATCACCCTTACTCCTAACCACAGTAGACACCTAACTGAAGGACAGAAGTTTACATACTCGCCATCCTTGTGGGGGAGGCTAAATTTCCCAGCTACTTACCTCACGGGAACCCCTCATTCATTAACCAATTGGGGTGCTTAGTATCACTTATCAAATAGGCTAATCAAAGTTTGAGAGAAAACAGCTCTTGACCATTTCTTGCCCTTTGAGCACTCCAGGGCCACCCCCCGCCCCTAGACTTTTATCTAATTAAAGTTAAAGAGGGGAAAATTAATCCGTGGAAGAAAATGAGATAACAGCCACCACAGCAGACCATCCCTGAGCCTGGTTTGGCTTTCATCTACTGCTACCTGACAATTAACTCTTCAGCAACACAGGAACCCCATTTTATGGGAGCAGAATCTGTCCCTTCAAACAATGATGGGTGTTGTATTTTCATTTCTCACTGCTCCATGTTGCAGTTCCTCTACTTGTAATGGGTGTGGGTGAATTAAAAAGGTCATCCTTTACTTTCCCTCTCTCAAGCTTGACTTAGTGCTGTTTTCACTTGCAGAATACAAAAGTGAAAACTGTAATATATTACAGTACCAGCAATTCAAGATGTTTTGCTTGGATCCTGTGCTTGCAGTTGGTTACCAACATTCCAGCCTTTCTTGCTTTTGTTGGCTACAAGTTTATAACCCTCAATTTCATTCTCTAAATCTGTCTTTAAGAAGACATTTCACAACATGGGGTTGTGGGGTTTTTCTACCTTGCAAAAAAGTGTGGAGCGTCCCTTTTGCAGATTCACTGCCATTTTTGTTGTACTACTTGTGTTCCTGTTTGGTGTCCTTTTGTTTTAAGTTCTTCTATTTTAAACCACCTGATAGTAAACTTTCAGAATCCCAAAGGAGCTTCCTTTACGATCACTTGAATTTTTCAACAGCTGAAATTTTGGCACTGTGAATACCAGAAATAAGTTAACTCTGGTAACACAGCAGTTGTTAGCTGCACTGTGAATGGAGAAATTAGTGTTTTATGGGGTACTTGGGAGTCCTGAGCTGTGGCCATGCAGCAGCAGCAAGCTCTGCACCTCCAGCTCCAGCAGCACCTGCCAGCAGCAGCACGTAGGGGTGTGGGGGCAGCTCCAACACGTCACCCTCACTGGCATTTCAGGCTTTGGGGCACCGAGGGAGCAACAGCAACAAAGTTCAGCTTTCTTTCTAAAAATACTCTGATACTTTGAAGGCTGTAGTTATACTACTAGAATTTTAGCAGGAAGCATTGGATTATAAAGTTTGTGGGACAGGCACATATGGCCAAAATTAGAAGTGCTGAGGAAATCCCACTTAAATTCTAACTGTCTCAGTGTTGCAACTTGCACCTTGAGGCACTCAACGGTGGGCAAGTTAAGGTAGCTCAAAGTAACCCTATTTGGACTCTTTTCTAGACAATAAACACTGTTTTGATTATTACATGTCTGTTTTGCTTTGGAATGAGTCACTGTACTGGCTTTAGGGGTTTTTGTTTGTTTTTTGGTTTGGGGGTTTTTTGTAGTGTATTTTTTGTTGTATTTTTTAAGCCTTCAAAGACCATGTGCATTTATAGCACTACAGCCAGCAGTAGATATTAAATACCCTACAGGACTCACCTTAATATTGTCAGTACCCAGTCCCCAGCACTTCATAGTGGGCATTCTGCAACATAGTTAACCACTTGCAAATGGAAGCTCTAAAAGATAATAGGGTTCAAACCTTTTTATTTAGATCAAAAAGAAGCCCTACTCAAGCTTCCAAATTTCTTCCAAACTTTAGGAAAATTTTAGTCCATATCAATGTCTAAACTAATATCTGACCTTCCCTTTAGCTACCTGAACTAATCCATCAGCCTGACAATTTCGAACTATGACCTGCAGCTGTTTGGTTATGGAAGGGACATTGGTAGGGCTTTAAAGGGGGATAAGTGAGGCAGTGAAAATGAGATTCAGTAATCCTCCTGTATTTTAAGGTATTTTGCACAGGGTAGGAAGGAGCTGAGACTTTTCCTTGCTTTCCCCATGCCAGGCAGCAGTGGGGGGGATATGGGAGCTGCCTGGGCTGCTGCCCACTCAGCGCTCCCGTGGAGGCAGGTAGCAGAGGGGTGTTTGCCAAATTCCTCCTGCAGCTGCAATGCCAGAGTGGGGAGGTCACCAGGACCCACTTAAACTCAGATATCAATTAATACCAGCTGCTTTACTCTGAAGGGTGGACAGGACCAACTAGGAACTGGAAAATCTGTGATAGGGAAATACATTAGAGAGAACTGTTCTGTACTGGCAGGGGGATAGGCTGCAAGCTGTAACAAGTCTTTTCCATCTCTAGTTTCTACATATATAATTTATATAGGGCACTGAATACTAAAATTGTAGCAAACCTTGGTCACTATCCACAAGAGACAGATTTGATCCAGTGACCCAAAGGCGAAAGGTTCTGTATTCTATTAGCAACCCCCCATAAATGCAGTCCCTCACCAAGGTTTTTATATCAATAACTAAATACCACTAACCTTTACAAGCTATGTGGTAACATATTCAGTCTCCTAATTCTGAGTCATTTCCCATTCAAAGGGAAATTTGAGTTTGTCTTAAAGATAAAAATGGAATTTCTTCAACATTTTGTTGTTAGATTTTAGAAATTTGATTATTTTAGAAAGAAGGGGAAAGACAAGCGGGTTGGATTATGGCTGTGTGTTTGGAGTGTCTAAGAAGTATTGCCCTAGGAGAACACATTAGGCACTCCTACACTACTTTTTTCACACTCCCCTGTGACTGATTGTGAGAGAAAAATCTTCTCTTCCCCTTTACCAGGAATTTTGCATCTTCTACTCTATTGCCCACTGGAATGTCCCTTGGAATTCCAACCGGGATCCAGAAGTTGAGTCTTGATACTAGTGAAACTTGTAAGCAAGATAAAAGTATTTCCACACATTTTATTTTGAACATGCACAAAAATGTGTACAGACTAAGAAAATATAATGCTATTTAATTTCTATTAAACGTAAAAATGTGGAAATAACCAAAAATAAGTTACATAAAGTAGCAGTTGGAGGTCAGTATTTATGTCAGAGGTGGTCTTGTTCTTTTTTTTTTTCCTTTTTTCCTTTACCTACAAGCCAAACACCACTAAGCCAGAAACCACCAACCAGCACAGTCTCACAGTAACAAGATATTAATAGCCCATGGAAAAATCAACATATAATTTTATATTATGGTACTTACTACAGTCCCTGTATTTTTTTTAGTTCTGACCTAACTGTAACATTAGAAAAGGCAGTGGGGTAACATGCAAAAAACGTGTGCTCATTTTAAATTCTAATATATTCAAAATACTGTTGGTAATTTTTCATATTATATGTTTTTAAGGAACTCTCACTTCATTCTTTTGTTACAGAAGGATAGTAATTTTACATACAAATTTTAGTGTCGTTGCTTCTTGTTGATAGAAATCTATCAACCTTTAATACACAGATAACTTAATAATACTCAGTCTATAAAATACCTTTGGGATAGTGACACATCTCCTACTTCAGTCTATGGGCCTGCTGTCCCCACCATCAGTTATACAGGCTCCTCTCACATGAACTCTTTTGCTGTTGTTTTTTGCATACTGAAGTAAACAAACAAATGCTTTTGTTAGATTGCAGAGAATGCATTTGTATCACCTGCATGGACCTCCGAGGAGGTGACCCACTCACTTCCAAGGCAAGTAGGTATCTCCAAAATAGAGGCTTAAAGCATTTTAGTGGTTTTACTTAAATTTACTTCACAGAGGTTCCTGTCTGTTGTGGTGGTCAATGACCTGAACTGGGTTGAAGCGTGCTTAATGCCTAACTTCTCCATATCTACACATGCTTTATTGTTCCCTGCCACATCGTGTACCTTTGTCCCTTTTTGCACACATTCTCTTCAGCACCAGTGATTTCTAATCACTTATTGCTATAGTTCCTAATTCTTTTTATATCTCCTGATCTTCATACATGGGCCACAGATTTTGTTTGTTTGTTTCAATTATATTGATTAATCTCTTGATGTCAAAAATGCCAAATCCAGCAACAGGAATTTTCTGGTTAACTTGAAAAGACCTTAATCTGCATTTGCCTAGCCTGGTCTCCTTGTAGAGGTATGCAAACTGGTTAGCAAACTTTCAATCAGTGTCTCTCAGCCTTTGCCCCTTGGAAGGAGTGACATTGGTTCAAAAGTGCAAAGCTCTTCCCTGATTTCAGGAGTGTTAAAACAGCAGAAAAAACATGAAGCAAAAGAGAAGGAATAGAGACACAGCTCCTCCAACACTCTCCCTGTAGCAATAAAAAGTGAGCTTGAAAGGAAGAATCCACTCAGCAGGCAGGATTTAGAGGATAAGATGTTACACACATAACACCACTCTCACAGGCAAGCCAAGAGCTGCACTCAGCATGCAAAGGTAACACTTTAGGTCAAGGCAGAAATGTCAGAACTTTCCAAGAATTCTGGATAGTCCAAGTGAAGCCATGGAGCCCGAGGTAATGTGAATGTCTACTGTGGCTGAATTGCAGGCTTGCTCCTAGGACTCCATGGGCTTTAAGGATGCTTTGCTGCTGTTTGTATTCTGATCTTAAAACGAGATTAGACACTTGGGAAAACACTGTGTTAATCTGCTCCACAGTGATTCACGCTGGTCACCAGACTGGAGCGAGGTCCTGCTGAAAAGCTTTAAAACTAGGCAACAATATTGGAAGCAGAGCCAAACCAGCAGTGTTATTTCTAAGGCTGAGGGCTCCATTCCAAAACTACTGTCTCCTTTTCTCAAGCAGCTTAGTCTTTAAAAGAGGTCCATTTAATACTAAAAATTACCATGATTTGGGGGTCAATAAATCTTATTTTTTTAAGTGATAGACCACAAAGTGCCCCATGAATTGATCTACTTCATGTTGCCATGGAGTTTGTCATCTCCTTTTTTCTTTTCCACATACCCAAGTACTTCATTCTGCACTCTCCTTGAAATTTGGAGGATTTGGGTTTCTCCCTCTCCCAAGATAGTTATCGTTGGCCAGTGCATCAAACAACTTGTCTAGTGAACTCCAGCCACAGAAGAAATACACCACCTACCAAACCAAAGGCGCCCTCTTCAAATCACAGACCCTTTTGGCAGCCAGTTCCTCTCATACCATTATACCCGGAGCAAACTATAAATCTTTTGTCTTGGACGCTACTTGCTACCTCAAGTGCACAAAACCAGCTTTTACAACAATCTGAGTAAAATGAGCAACTGCTAGAAAGGGATTGGGCTGTAGGTGTAACACATTTCACAGAAATAATTTCATATAGCTCCATCTTTTTTTTTCAACATTCAAAACCTTCCTTCTAGCAAGCTTGAAGCCATTCCTTTTCTGTACCTGCCGATGTTTTTTTCTCTTTCTCTATCTTTGCTTTCTTTTTCTTTCTTGATAATTTGTTGTTGTTGGTTTAGGGTTTTTTCATGGTTTTGTTTGTTTGTTTTTCCTGTGTGGTCTTTCACATTCCTGGTGAGCTAAGAAACAGGCCTTACCATTGCAGGAAACATCACCACATGGTTCTATGTAGAGGAAGAACCTCACCATTGCTGTCTTAGGTAAAAAGTAGATTTGAAAATGCCAGACAAAATTAGTTATCTATTGAGAGCAAAATCTCACTGAATTGTCATAGAGCTTTCTTTAATCCTGAATAGCGTTGTCTTCAGATTGTATTAAAAGGAATTCTTGATACTATTGAAGGTGGGGGGGAAGTAGTAACTCCTTCTAACAACTCCTTGCTATAAACAGTCTGACAACCTATGCACAGAAGGGTACCTTCTTTTTTTTCCTCTTCATTGAAAATAAAACTGATTTCTACTTCACTGGTATATGCTCAGTTTAAAACATGTTTTGAACTGCACTGCTCCATAGTATACATTAGAGTTGAGAGTGTGATAAAGTCTATAAAATGGTAGATTGTTCTAATCCAAAACCCAGTTTAGTATAGAAACAGAAGTTTCAGCAAGGCAGTTAACATGATCACCCAAATGCAGTGACTTTGGATTCTGTGACCAGAGCTCTCACAGCAGCAGTCAAAAGGCTGCTTGCAGATATGAAGTGTCCTTGCAGACACGAAGGCAGCTTCACAACAAAGGCATATGGAGCTGTTTGTCCCCTCCATCACCATTTGCACTTCTCCAAAATGCTTGCTCTCACATGCTTGCCTCAGTCATACATGTGAGTGAGAGGGGAGGGAGGACTTTACAAACACGTGGTTTCCAGGGCTGTACAAAGCTGTAGGCATAGGTTACTTTCCACTTTCTGAATCTGCCTCACATCCATTTGATTATTCACACACTTTGTACTTTGCTGCCTTTCTAGTTACATGGGGCAAGGTATTTTTTTCCTGCTCCATGTCAGATCCAGCTAGCAAGAATTCCTTTGCTACAGGGAAAGAATGAAACATCATTAAATCATAATTTCTTTTCCACAAGCATGGCAGGTATAACCAAGCTGCTTTCCTTCTAAGTCTCCCAGCCCTGAGAAAGGGAAGAGACTGGCCCCACAATACTGCATCTCTTGGGTCACTATAACTTAAAGCCCGTTTGTCAGAAGGAGAGAACAAAGGTCCCTTGAAACAACTTTTTTATCTCTCTCTCTTCAAAAGCAATGCAAAAGTTCACACTGTGTGCTTTTATAATCAGACTGAGCAGGGACCTGAGGCAGCATATGCATCAACAGGGTGTTTTTACTGCAGCAAGCCCAGATTCTGGTCTGAGGATAAGCTGCTTTCTTGTCTTGCCTGCTTTTGTATGCTCTAGGTAAACTTCTTGGAGCTCATGCTTAGCCAAAAATATAGTGGAGAATTTTTTCCCTTCCTAAGCAGGTTTTGCTCAAACACGTTCACTGACAAATTTAAGAAACTCTAGGAAACTGGTGAAAAAGAAGCAATTCACATAAATGTTCTGTCTAAATGAAATGTAAAAGCACCAGATTTGCAGAGGAAATCAAAGTCTGAAAAAGTAATTACACTTGTTTAGATTGAATGCAAGACCGCATTTTAATAAACAAGCAAAACCTTTGGCTAACATCTTACTTCTCAGGCTTTCTCTTATTTTATGTTTAAAATTAGTTGTATTTTCTCCAGAGATCCATAATCCCCAATAAATTAACCTGTCCAAATAGCACATGTACAGGATAAAACCGTATCTTTGATTTTGATTACCTTGCTTATGTTTGGAATTTAGGTAGCCTTGATTCCAGCCATGGTTGTTTCGGTGGGCTTGAGCACCCCCAAACTGCGGAGAAAATCTCAGTTCTTACATGGATCTAGTTAGGCTGTTGGCTGCAAACAGATAAACATATCTCTTTTTTGTTGACAAATTACTTAAAGACATAATTTTGCAAATATGGTGCTGTGTTTATGGTATATTGTTACTCTTTTATAGGGAGCATGGAATTGCGCTGTGTAAGCTGGAAGAAATTACTTGTGAGTGGGAGTGGTTTTATTTGTAGATCCAATTCTCAAGCATTCAACAGAACTAGAGGGAATATTACATTAACTGAACTGTTGCATAGAGACAGCAAAACTGACACTATTAAGGGCATGGAATTTCTTGAAATCCCACAAATCAACAATTCAACTTCTGTCTCTTATGAAATATATTTGATATAACAAAAATAGCTTATTAGCAAAAATACCTTCCTCACCAATCTAGTGCTAGAGAGACACTAAATAGACTTAATATGACACTAAAATTTTATTAAACTTCACTAGCAGTTCTTTGCATTAAAACAGAAGAAGTGATGCTAAAAAAAAATGAGTTGTGATAGGATTTGAAATGGAAATTAAGAAGAGAATCCTTACAAGGCAAGGAGTCTCACCTTCCCTGCTTCCAGGGCACCTTTGACAGGAGTACAGAAGTATATGACTAATGTGATAGGAGCTAAAGATGCAGCTGACCCACATTGCTACAACTGTGGGAGATCAGGATTAAAATAGGTGAAAAATGATGGTTTATAATATTTCAAATTTAGATTATTAAACCAAAAAGTAATTCTTACTTTTGATTTGACTATGAGTAGTGCATTGTCACACTAACAGATGACAAATTGATTTTGAAGACAGTAAGTATATGACACAACATGTATTAGAGTTATAGCACATATAGAGAAAAAGTGTTATAAGTCACTGAAATTAATTTTAACAAAGCAAGATGCTTGTTGGCACAGGCACAAATAAAAATGTATCTGAAGGTGCTATTACTCCACTTCCATATCCTCATGCTCTCATGCATGCAATTTAGAAGCATAAATGTAACTCTGGAGAATCTGTTTTTCAAGTAGTCTGGAGCTTCTGGATTTCTGGAAATCAGGCTTTTAAAATCGTGGGATTCTTTCCACACATCCCTCTGGAAAGTTCATTCTTCCTAATTCAAAAACCACAGCAGCCGGTGCCTTATGGATATGTATGACAGTGCTTCTCTGTCTCTCTCCTCCTCACAGTTTGTCATTTTTGGACTTGAATAGTGCAGCTTACTCTTGCCTGACTCCTCAGTGTGATATTTTTCTCCCTGCCCAGTCTTTCCAGAATCACACTACTGAAGCCAATACAGTATCTTTTTTTTGGGAGGGGAGGAGATAGGGGATGAAGGGGAACGTTCTCCACAAACTCCAGCCTGTTAAGTTATTCTTGGACTTCCTCTGGTTTCTTTTAAGTAGAGCTGTCATCGACATTTGCTAAGTTACAACATCCTAAAGACTCACACAGTGAGGTATGTTTTTTTTCTATAAATGCAAAGACACACACACTGTTTGTGTACACATTCATGTACACATCTAAATATCTATGTGTGTCTACACAAAATTCATCAAAATGTATAATAGTGAAGGCAATTCCTGTACAGTGTTCTTTCTGAAGTTCTTTGGTTGAGAAGCATGTAAATATATAACCTGTTACATGGGGAGACTGGAGTATATGCCCACACCTGTTCAGTAAGTGGGAAGTAGTGTCATCTAGTGGTTAGCTCGAAGCTAAAGGTGACAGGAGCTGTAATTCAGCACGTAGTAAACAACATTTTAAATTCTGGCATTGTTGTACTGTGCACCTTAGAGGAAATAAGTGTTACCTATTATATCTCATTGATTCAGCTAGAAAACAGAGAAAAGTAAAGCCAGTTGGAGAACCATACACTGAAATACCAGAAATAAGTAAACTGTTAAAATGGACATTTTCCTTTTATGCATCCCATGCCATCACATCAATGTTTCCCTCTGATGATACAGACTTCCTCAGAGCATATTCATAGACCATTCTCTTCCCTATAATACAGTTCAAAAACTACTCTGGCAGGATGCTGGCACACTACTGTATAAAAAGGTAGATTCATTTAATGTTGAAACATACTAACTGAAGTTTATTCAATTTCTAAACATATAAGAGTAGGCCAGTCTTTCTATGTCTAGTAATACCTTATAAGATGGAATTTGTTTAAAAGATGGTTCCTGTCCTTTCCTCTTCTGACAACATGATTTTTAGAAATAATATCCTCATATAATCTTAAATACTGTTTAGCATTGCTTCTGGATGCAGGAGTCTTGAGTACTTGCTTACAAGTGAAGGAAGTGGTGGTGTTAAGCATACACTTAAGCCTAAGTGTGTGATTAATTTCTCTGTAGATTTGAGTTTTATAATATGAATGGAGTACTGTATCTGCTGTTAAATATTTGTCAAAAGACTTAAAGGTGTAATTTGCAGATATTCCTTATATAAAAATAACAGTATATCGTTAACATAAAAGCTAACTTACACCTGGCTGCAACATTACTGGTATAAGTATTTGCTGTAGAATCTTAAATAGTTTCACCCATAACAGTTTCATCTATTGAGATGAAAGAAACAAAATTCTACTGGAACTGCTGAATGAAGGGCTAACCATATTAGAAAGGAGCCGTTATAAACAGGACTTTTCCAGCTGCCCTTGCTAATAGGCAATTCTAAAATAACAGTGATGTGTGTCTTAAGTTTCTGCTAACAAAGCTGATTTCTGACCAGAAGGCTGGAGTATTCTTTTTCATCTATTAAGCCCTGAAAGTGACAGTTCTTCTTCATATCCCTAATATTTCCTTTTCAGCTCACCAAGTTCAAAATGTCATCTTTTCTTGTAAAACAAAAAATCAAAGCCAAATGGTTAAAATGCAAAGTTTTGGTTAAACAAACAGTCAGTATTTCAGTGGTTTTATCTGCAGCCTGCAGAGCAACTAAACAAAGCCAAGATATTGTCCATCTCTTTGACAGACAAAGAGCCTCAGAGGTCCAGAATGACATGCCCGGGGCTGGCACGTGATTAGAGTAATTAAATTAAATAGCAGGAAACATGTTTTCCATATGCCATTGCCTGGCCACACACAAACTGTAACAGTAAATCTTTTATATTACATTGGTTCAGGGAAATGTATAACCATTCTAAAAATCCATGATGCCCACAAAAATAAAGGGAGTATAGTAGCATATTCAACAGGCTCCCCAGCTTTGGTCATTGATCTGAAGTGCCAAACAAGTTCATTCCTTATTTATTTATTTATTATTAAAGGTGCAGCTCAAAGTACCCTGAGCATGTGAATGTTCTGGATATGTTATTGGATTTACAGTGCAGGGTAGTGCTGATGCTCCAAATCAGGGGGAAAAAAATTCCTCCCAGTAAAGTGAAGAGACACATTTTGGTTATCTTCCACATTGAGATCCTAACATATTCCTGTCAGTCTTTTACAACAGTTAGGCACTCCAAGCATGTACTAAAAAGGAATTTTTGTTTCAGTTCTATTTTCCACAGCAGCATGAACTCAAATTTCTTTGTTTTCATGGCCAGTTGTTAGAAAAGCCAGCATGTTTATGCATGCCATCATACAGTCATAAGAATTGCTAGTCAGTGGGATCATCTTTCATCCTTGAATTTACTTGTCACTACACTATTAAGATCAACCAGAACACTTGCTAATCTATTTCCAACTCATCTTTCAGTGGTTGACGATGCCAAATCAAATCTCTGGTATTTCTGCTGTGTAATGATTTTGTTCAATAGGGAAAAGGCTGCAGATCAGTGTGGAAGAAGCTGTTAATCAATGAGGACACTTATTTAAATGCTCAGTCCTTGGGATTTTTAGAAGGTGACATACAAGAACACTTCCTATAAATGAGAAACTCTGAAGACTGCGAAATGCTCTTAACATGAAGATTATTAAGAACTCAGAGAAAGCCACTGCAGCACATGACAAGATGTCCATTTAAAGTAAATTAAAAATGTAATTCACCTATTTCTGATGAAGTATATATTGGATAATTTCACAAGCATTTTAGATATGCCATCTTCACTGTAACTATTTCCTTGACCCAGAAAGCTCAGAGATGAAACAATGGTAACTTCAGTGTTTCTGACTTCAGATCCACCACTGAGCTACGGTATTAAGTTTATTAATTGATTCTATTCAATTAAATCAAAATAAAAGCTTCCAGCTGGAAAAATAAATGTCAATTTATATTTGAAAAGTAGTGTAAAATGATAAAACATTGATACTCTTGGCTCAATCTTTAGCAGTTGTGGTATTTCTCAAGTTATTGAAGTGAGATTCAAGATGTAGCCAATAGAGAGAATTAGAAATCGAGACTTTTTTCTTCCATTCCTTTGAATGCTTTCTTTAGTAACTAATCTCTGTTGTTTGATCAGGAAAACTTGTGTTTAACAGTGAATCTGATCAAAGGAGATAACAATGACAAGACAGCAAAGACTAACAATTCATTTTGATAGTAGCTGAGAGCACTCTTTTTTTTTAACCTACCTTTCTCTCTGAACTCTTCTATTCCCTGAAAGGATCGGTGCACTTCAACTTAAATTATTTAGCCTGAATTTTCTATACAGTGGATTAAACCAGTCAGTGAAAAGGCAAAGAAGTTAATCCCTTGTACCATGCTGTCATCTGAGAACAAGGACAATGGGAAAAGTACTTTGTAGCAGGTAGAAATGTGGAGCCTCTGGCTGAAGTAATCATTCTCAGGAGAGAACAGAGTTGCTCTCTTGAGACAAGGAGGGCTCTCAAACCCAGCTAACAGATGTCTGTAAGATATTCACTACTGCTGCTTCACCTCCTCTATCTCCCCTCAGCATCCCTCACCATGCAGTACCCGAGCAAGGAGGACACCCCCCCATCTGCCCCCCTTGCTCCACAACTGGCCTTTGGCCTCCAGCCACTGCACCTTCCCTGCCAGAAGCCAGCACCACCAGGGCTTGGCCAAGCACGTGTGTGGAGCAGTGGTAACTAAAGGCTCATAGCCCTTCCCATGAGGATCTCTTGCATCTTCTGATTGTCAGAAATGGGACAAATCTGGAGAACTTGCCAGAGTTCTGGGCTGGTACACCAGAGGACACCTACAGGGATGTGAGGGAGAAGGGGCTGGGGAAGCTTCTGGGTACGAGTTTCTTACTCAAGGGGAAAAACACGTGGTAGGTTTGGGTATAATTGTTCTGATTTTGCAGCTCTGCCTTTCACCTTCAGGTGCTTTTCCAGCATTACCCCTTCCAGGCACACAATCTTTATGCTGTGAGGAACCTCCATCCCTGTGAGCCACCCCAGCTCCTTCAGTGGCATAGAGGAGATATGGCCTACAGAGAGAACTTCGTAGCATTTCTTTGCTCTTATAATGCTGTCCTGTACTTGGACCTAAGGCAGCACATGAAATCCAGTCCAGTGGCTTCTGCCAACATTAAAGAAATTCAGTTTTGCCCTTGGTGACGTCCTTGGTGAACTACTCAGAACAAAGGGCTTGGACAGGTTTTTTGGTTTTTTTCTCTTCTAGTTCTTATTCCTTGTACCAAAGAACTGCTGTAAGCCTTGAGGACCTCCACCAGCACAGCACTTCTCAGAAGCTATGGAACACAGGGATGGAGCACAGCACCAGTAATGACTGCCAGTTGTTCACTGCTGATGCCAAAGCACTGTGAGAGATCTGTGGAGAAGGCAGTGCCTGAGGACTGAGTCTGGTTTCTAAATAGGAGCCAGTTGTGAGACTACTTTCGAGCTTCTCCTTTTGCACAAAGTATCTCTGTGGTGCAGTCAGCTGCCTGGCTTAAAATCTCCTTGTTTTGCTAAGCCCAAGTTCTTAGTTCAATGGATGAACTTTATAACACAGAAGAGCAAAATACATATACATATATATATACACACATACATATATATATATATATATATGGGTCCTTCTTGACATCAATTTCTGTTTCATTTACAGGATTCTGCAGGTTTAATACAACTGATCTCAGTGGAATTGTGTCCCTGCTTTCCAAATTGCCAAATCCTCCTCCATTTATAACCCCCTCACCAGAAAAGTCTTTTCAATATTTAGCATATTTATTAGAGCAGAAGAAAAATACAAAATGCCAGAACTTCATGAATAAGAAGCTGTTATGCATCAAGCATTAAGTGTCCTTTCTTGTGATTTCCTTAATTACTAGCTCAAGTAATCATGCAGTAGACACAGTAAAGCTGATCCCGATAAGACAGCTTAGTAAAGATCTTAGTAAAGATCCTGATCCTGGTAAAGGGCTCCAAAACTTTTTCTTATCTAATGTACCTCACTCACTCTAAGTACCTGTCTATAAGTTCATATTCAGCCTTTTGTGATTACACTAAATGTGCAGTAGGCAATGTCAGTAAGACAGAGAACCAAATAATGACTTCTATCACTGACTAGCCAAGTTCACAGTATCCTTTCAGTCTTAAATGATCCACTCACTCAAGGCCTCTAGGATTGGGTACTCATGACCAAAATGATGAAGGGAACTGTGTTGTGGAACACAGTTTCAGTCGTGTCCACCTGCATCTCACCTTTACAACAGCAGCTTCACAAGAGCTCTTGTGGGTATGGCATCCCACCAGGCTAAACCCACTGCCTCTTCTCTGACCCAGTGCATTCCATGCCAACTGCTATTGCAGCCTGAAAGCATTTTGAAAGCCATTAAAAGAAGAACTTGAAAATCAAAATGACTTAATGGGTTTTGAGTTATTTTCTTTCATTGAAAGATGGAGGGAAAGGGCCAGAGAGGTGAAAGAAAGGATTACTTCTTTTATGGGAGGGCCCAAGCTACTATAACAATGACATATAATAGTATTTAGCTTGAAAGCAGTCAATGGGTTTGGGAAAATGAGCCTGCCTGGTTAGTGAATTATCCATCAGCATGGGTAAGTAACAGTCCCCATGCTCATTCTCAGCCTCTTGCTGCAGGAACAGATCTTGCTCCTGTTCCTTTTCTCTTGCTGGTCCTGAGCTGCCTGTGTTTGTATTCTCAGAGCCTGCCTGAGAAAGGAAGGAGATTATTATGAAAAAAAACCGCTCACACAGCACAAAGGGTAATGCTGTGCATATTTTAGCTGAATAATTAGCATCCTCAGTGAGACCAAACTACCTGCAGAAAGGGGCAAATCAGAGCTGTGGATGTCAGAGGTCCCTGGACTGAACCTGGGGTGATGGCACCTGTATTCAGCACTCCCATTTTCATTTCTGTCAGAAATGGTACAAGAGAAGATTTGAAGCTCTCTGTATAAAGTCAGTAGCTCCAGAAAAGTGAAATCTATGCAGAAACTTATGGGAAACTATGAGAAAAGACCTCTACAAATTTAGGTAAGAGGTGAAAGCCAAGAAGTTCTAGAAAGCAAGGAAGATGCCAATGATGCCATGATGATTTTTGTCTTTTCTTTTATACCCCTGTTATACCTTTTTGCAACTTCTGTATTCTCGGTGCTTTTTGCCTACATTCTTAGACTTGTTTGTTAAGCTAAGAGACTAAACATTTTAGAGGCTTCGTAGTTAGGGTGCCAGGGTGCCCAAACCCCAAGGTCCTTTCCAGAACACATTTTGTAAACTAAGATAGAACCATCCAGGGGAAGGTTCCTTGGGAGGGGGGGCTCATTTGAGCCTCTCATTAGGGAATATTTGATAGATACGCTAATTAGTAAGACCTAGAATGTAAGACCAGATCTAGGAGAGAGAGACTTTGAAGTAGTGATAGTGAAGTGATAGTAGTGATAGTAGTGATAGTAGTGATACACAGAAGTGTATTCGAACTGTTTGTGGTGCACCTAAAGATCCTTACAATAAATACCAAGGTAAAACCCTTTTTCCTCTTCTAACTGTGTTCGCCTCTTGATTTTTAAGACCAGGATAAGGCATCACCAAGAGATGTGCTGTTGGGCTTGGGTGCCTTTGATACCCTACGACAAAAATGGCTGTCAAAATGGCTGAGAAATGAGGTAAACCAGATCTCCACCTGTCCCTGTGTGCAGACAGGTAGCTGAGTGATGGAGTTATGGTCTCTGATGTGTAGTAACTCTTCAGCTTTTATTTTCAGTAGAGAAAGATCTAGGAGAACAAGCCTTAGAAGCAGCTGGTCTCAGTAGTTGTCCTTCTGCACACAGCAGGAGAGCGTTTCCCAGTAGTGCTTCCACCCTGTGCTCTTTCCTGGTCTGTTCAATAACAGAGATCTGCTTTAAAAATCTGCAGGCTGCCACCTAAAAGCTATCACGCTGATCTTATTGATGGGAGCAAAAGGAAAAGACTAAGGAAGGAGTGTGAGACTGAATCCTCCATGCTGTACTAGGTGTTTTACAGAGAACTTGAGCAAAGCCTTCTTAAGCCCTTGACGTTGCTGCATTGCTGCAGTCTCGTAGCTGTAATTTTCACAAGCCCCTTTGCAGAGGAAATACAGGCATTATGAACAGAAACACCTCCTTGGTCTCCTGGGGATCGAAGGGTCACACGAGAGGAGACAGATTATGCACTGCTTTCTACATTAGAGCACCTATGTCTCCAAGGCATTAGGGCTGAGCTGCACTTCCAGGACATTAAACAACAGAGCTTTATGAAGATTTAGCCAGCAATATACTGAGGAGTGCATTAACTCATTCTCATATTTTAAAGGAAGGAGAAAAATGAAAACTTGTCTAACAGGGAGAAAGACATTCAGAGGTCAAAACAGAATTCTTTCCAAAATGAAGCATTTAATGAAGTAGCTTTCCAAGAACACATAATCCTCTTCAATGACAATATTAATGAAACTCTGTGCTGTAGGATACAGGAAATGATAAATTGCCCAAAGGTATGAAAGAAGTATCATCTAACTGTCAAAATGTGCAGTGATAATTACTGTGATCTGGACTTGGAGGCTTTTGATTCACGCTAGTTATGTAGCCCTGATTAAGGAATTTTTCCTAGTGTTGCCCCAGTAGTCTCCTGACACTCTGCTTTCTCTGACAAATGGGAGCAATAACAAAAGTATTGAGGTGCTATATCCTAAGGATTTGAAAGAGGAAAAGAAGCATAAAATCTCTTGGATCTAAAAATAAAGCAGTGTCAACATTATTCCATGCAAGTACCAATAAAATGAAATAATTCTGTTATATTGTAATGCTACATGGTCAGACAGACAATTCAGTTAATTAGTTTTATGATACAATAAGTGTTATTGCCTTCTGTAACTGGAAGTTTACAATAGGAGACAAAAATAATAAATAACTAATAACTAATAAATATTAGCAATTATTAATGTTAAGAGATTTGAGGCTTTCTTAAAAAAAAAGGACCATTTTCCCATCCAGCTGGAGATGGGAAAGTATAGTTACTTGGGAAAGAATAATTACTTGTAATTATTCACATTATTATGCACTTTCACATAGAATTAGCGTAAAAAAAGAGAGTTATTCTTCCTGCAACATAGCTTTTAAAGACCACAGTTAGAAACTTGATAGAAATGAAGAGGCCCTTAAGAATAATGCTGAGAACAAGCAGGCTAAATCTTCAGAGGCTTCCCTGCATGTAGATAGATGAAAAATTTTCACAAAACTAATCCAGCCACACAGCACTCCACCCTGCTCCATCCACACTATGTTTGGCCCCAGAAATCATAGAGCCAGCTTGTGTTGTATAGGGGTCCTACTGGGACTGTGCAGTCTCAGACCTGAGGAAGGGCAGGAAGGTGCAAGGTTAGCGTCTCTTACTGGCTGCAAAGTAAAAGGAAACAGCTAAGGCAGCCTACAAAAAAAGAGATGAATTGAGCTAAGACTGCAGTGGCAATCTAATTTAGGAGGGAGGAGAGGGGAGGGTAGGTTTATTTGTAAGTCTGACATTGTTTAAAACTTACATTTCCATTTATCCTGCCTTTCACAGCACTTCTCAAGGCCAAAAATGCTGTAACCATCCTGGAAGGATCAAGTGTACAGAAGGATAATTTTAATGTCATATCCTCCAAACCATCTCCCTCGTATTTCAGGGCTATGTTCCTTTAAGAGCCAACACAGTTACTTCCAGACAGCTATGGAAAATAAAGTAAAACAAATGCAACAAAGACTCCACAGCTACATTCAAAACATTCAGTTAATTAAGACACTGGATCACTTACAAGTATCTGGTCTGTCAAAACAACTCTAGTCTAAGGCCCCCATGTATCACAGCAAATCACATTGCTGAATGATTTCAAGTTACTGAAGGGACTCCTTTCAACTCTCAGCTGCTGCTTCAAGAATCCTTGGGTGGCTGCAGCAGATGTGTGTGCCCACAGGTAGCTGGGGCAGTTGCTCTGTACAGGCTAGATGAGTTATGGGGCCACAGTCAAAACAAGCAGGATTGTGACATTCAAGCTCAGCAAATGGGGGCCAGAAACTGGGACATGCCTAAAGGATGCACCTTCCCAGTCCAGGGTGTGTGTGTGAGTGAGAGCTGAGGAACCCAGCTTTTCTGCTGGCTATGCAGCTTGAGCTAATCCTATTTTTGACCTTTAAATCTTAATCCAAGTTAGGCTGAATTAGAGGAGAAAAAGAAGAGGAAAAAAAACCAAAACAAATGGAAAGCACAAAGTCTATCAAATAGAGCAGTAAAATTCAAAATAAATGACTTGTATTATTGCTCTATCCCAGTGAAGATAATTTCATCCAGGACGCTCTTCTTCTGTTTGCCTAACCAGTAATTCTGCAGATGGTGTTCTAAACTATATTCTTCCACAGAGAAATGAGGTACAGAAGCTCCGTTACCACCCAGATGATGGGAACTGCATAAGGAAATCAGAAACTAAACAAATAAATGAAAATCAAACAAACATTTCTTAAGTGGATAAGTAGGACATGCTGCTAGCAGGACAGAATACAATAAGGAAATTAACTCAGCTTAGCTAATTTTGGCTGCGAATTGTGAAGTGTTCATAAGGGGGAGAAATGAGTAAACACTTTTAGATTGCTGCTTGGGACTAATGTTTACAGATTTTTACCTCAGAATTCCAGTGAAGATAAAAACAGGGTATAGTTGGCTTAAGTAACATGAAGAAAGTCTTAGTGATTTTGATGATAATGAAGATGGAATGAAGATAGTGCACAAATGAGTAGTGGTAGTGTCTGAAGTGCTCCTGCTCTGCTGAAGCATTTAGCTTTTAATCCTATTTTGTTAATGCCAGAAGATGAAAAAAAGGCTAATGTTACAGTATCTACATTACAGTAATGTGTGTCTGAGTATGTAAATATTATGAAGGATTTCCCTTCATTTATTAGCAATTACTTCTAAATTGGCAGCTATCAGCAATACTGGCTTTACTTTTTGGACAACAGGACAGAATAAACATCTACTGTTAAAAAAAAAGAGATGTGTGCCAGCCTGGGAAAAAAATAAGGCTTGTGAATTGTATTAAATTATAATTATTTCCTTTATTATGGGTGCTCTGATATAGGGTAAATAATTTAGAAAAAAATCTAGGTGTAGTCTCCAACACGGGAATGTTGTAAATTGAAAACATTTATGGCTGCTGTTCTAATTCTAACACAGGTATTTAAACAAAAGGAAACTCAATAAAATCCCTGTTAGCATGATTTACTTAAAGACATGGGACTCTAAATATACTATAAACAATGAGGCAAGAAGTACAATGTTATACTGTTAATGCCTGTTTTAAGCTTTCCTCAGCTAAAACTTGACCTTTTATCTATTTTTGGGGGTTGTATTACTGATGAAACATTACATTGCTGCTATACCAGTGAAAATAATTGAATTTGATTTACAGAACTATTTTTTCTTACATACTTATGTTGTTGAAACATAGATTTTATTTTAGTTAAAGTTTTACCAGAATCAAAGCTGCTTAGAGCCTTTGGAAATGAAATGAACAGTTAGAAGAACTAGAATGCAATGGTTTTCTGAACTCTTTTGGTAGTAATAATTCATGTACTGTAGCAACAGGGATTGTTATGCAGTACAAGCTGTTTCTCTCTGTAGATCCTAAGCAAAGTTCAGGAAATGTCACAAAGTATTTAACACCTTCATGAAGTTCTCTACATTGGGACTTCGCCGTCTCATGCAATCGCTTTAAAGTCTGCCAAGTTCATGGATTCCCTCTCCCCCAGCATATTTCCAGGTGGACTCTAGTTTTGTAAAGGCCTTGATGAACATCGAAGTGGTCAGTAAAAGCACATTTTCAGATCAGGGGTCTAGGCAGGTTTTAGAAATGTCATGGAAATTATTACCGTTCATCTGAATTTTGGATAATTAGAAGCTGAGGAACTGGGATTCACTTTTACCTTTCCTATGTGGTATGATCACACGTTCAAGACAGATGCCATGATGGGAAAATGAGCATGCATCAATACTATTCCACATTCACTAAAACTTATAATGGCTGATGTAGGATAAAACAAGAGACCAAAAAGAAAGACTTTGTGTAATTATTGTAAGAATAGTGTAACAAAAAACCTTGCTCCCGAAAGTTTAAATTGTTTCAACAATGTGTAGCAAACATATTTGGTTATTATACAAATCAAAAAACCACTAAGTTACCAACTTTACACAAAGTCAAATATCTGGAAGGGGATCTTTTAAAAAAAAACTTTATTTGAGAAAGGAAGAGACTTATATCAGAAGGCAAAAAAAGGGAACATACAAACAGAATATATTTACAACACAAAACAAGAGATCACCTCTAAGGGTGTAAATTATAATAAATACAGTAGATTTAAAATGTAAGAGACAATAATCAATTAGAAATGTGGTTGTTTAAACCCAGTTTTCCTTTTCACTGGTTCCAGGTAGTTTCTCTTATTTTAATTTTATCCAAATTTGAAAGATTCTGAAATTAAAGTACACGAATGTATTGGGGATTCTCACCTGAATGACATTATAAAAATATCTTTTGTCTTCTGGGAATACATGTCTTTGAAATCATAATGTACAAAATTCTTCTCAATTGCAGATTTCTCCACAAATGTATTTTAAAAGATGCACTATCCCTCTTTGACGAGGCTAAAGTCAGATTTGAAAGAAAATCAAAAATATACAGAATGGGAAACACATATAATTTCATTTTTATAACCTTCACTTTTTGAATGTAAATGTAATTTTTTTCATCCAGGATGGAGAAAAGATTCTGTTCAAATATGAAGCACACATTAAAATCACCTGTGTTTTTCTCAATTAAATCTTTGTCTATCTATTGAGGCCTTTCATGTTAACAGCAGCTATTTAGTCATTTGTTTGGAGACCTTCTAGGAAAAAGGATAATGTATCTTTTGCAAAATTTTAGAAGAGACTGAGTAGTATTAGAACATAATGTAAACAACACATGCTAATAACATATTTTAGAACAATTTCTACATTTGGCAAAACAACTATCTCTTTTGAAACCAGATACTGCACCTTAAAATACCTCAGCTTTAGAAATATAAATATTTTTAATAGAAAAAAAACCTGACAAGGAGTCCAGGTCAGTTTGGGATTATCCATATTAAAGGGGATCTTAATACAATGAATCTTTAACTAGCTTAACAAAAGTAAACCTATAAAACAAGGTAAACATATCAAAAGGGAATATGAAGGAAATGTTTCACTGGAAAGCTTCCTTAACAATTTCCCTACTCGCTTTGTTATTTTCTTTGACAATAAATCAATTCATAGAGTGCCTTTAAAAACAGAGGGAGCGCTGCCCCGTCCCCCCTGCCCCGCATTCCTCAGCACATGAATCACTTGGGCTTCCTGTTTCCATAAGGCATTTCCTGCCCCCCCTCCCAAAATCACTTTTCTGCAGGAGAACAGCAGGGACCTGACAAAGTATCGACTTAAATAAACAGGGCCTTGCACTGCAGCCAGCCTTGCTCTGATGACTGTAAGGGATGGGCCGGGATGCAGCTCGCGGGCTGCACGCACGGCTGCGCCTTTCAGCCCTGGCCAAAGCACCCAGGCAAGCTGAACCTGCCTTTGTCAAGGTGGCATTCTATGCACAGTTGTTATGTTAGGATTTGTCCACGAGACTCCATGGTAAAGGTTATGTGATATTGTACAATTAGTCTTCATTTAATAAAAAACAAGCAAGTGCTTGGGTATCAGATGCTAACGATAACAGTTCTGTGCTTTTCGTGCAATGTCCTAATAACTGACTGGAACCTAACGCTGCATTTTGCTTCTCACCAGTACTTGCATCTGCTGCATTTAAGGATGTCTCTGCGGACATTATCATCAAATAAGACAGAATGAAAAATTAACCAAGCAGTGCAAAAAAGAAAACAATGCAATTTTAAAACAGTGCCTTGCCTTGCCTCTTTACATCCACCTTGTACTTTTCTCTAAATTAAACTTTATACACCAGCCTGGGACCACTAAGATAGCAGTCAGTACCTGTCTACTGGGGAAAAAAATACCCTAACATTAACAGTGTTCAAGACTACAGTATGATACAATATATACAGACAGCTGAAAGCAGAAGTCAGAGGATTCAAAATCAGAAGAATGTTTCATCAATCAGGTCTGGAAACTAATTCCACCAATTGCTGATCTCAACAGGCTAGGTGATAAGAGTTCTCTTTCACTAGAACTAAGCAATGCAAGGTATTTCTGGGCTAACACAACGTCTATCAGCTATTACGCAAAGATTTATGTAGAATAATTGACTGCAACAGATATTTTCTCAATTAGTGGCCATAAGGGTGAGCTTCACTATGTTTCCAAGTGTACATACAACACTTCTGCATTTGTTAAATTCTTTGAACGGTCAGTCAGGATTTGCTAGCTCAGTGAACCGAAACACAGTTGCTTATCAAAGCCTAGAAAACATATGTGATGTTCAGATAATAACCTTAATTACAAATCCTGGAGCTAAATCTTTGCCTATTACCTGTTGCATAAAAGCAGCTTGCTCCCCAGATTCCATTTGCTGGGTTTGAACATCCTCATCACTGTCCAGTGGCTCCTCTTTGACTTTCACAGCCCCCACCTGCTGTCCTATTCTGTCATCCACACCAGCACTGCTGCTCTCAGCCCTAACGCTGGCACTGCTGGCGGGAGCTTGCTCTTCCTGCATCGATTGATCTCCATGAAGCTCTTCTTCAGCTTCCTCCAGGTGACTGCCAGGCTGCTTGAGCTGCTCAATGGACTTAGAGAGCATCTGGAAAGAGAAAAGGGGAACAAGTACTGACTCCTTTCACTGATGCCAAACACCAAGTACTAGATCTGCATGGATGACATTAAAGTGTCCACAGCAAACCCATGTAGCCATGCACCATCAAAACACTGACGTACAAGGGAAAAAAACCAAAAGTCCCTAAGAAAAAGGCCACTTTTTATTCTGCAGTAGAAAATACTACCTATACAGAATGCTATAAAATAATAATAAACTAAAAATAAGGCAGGATAATGAAAAACATGACACAGCTGTTAGACCGTTACAGTTGGTAAACAAGAGAAATTAGTCTTCCTTCATCCTCTTCAAACATGAATGCAGAAATACCATCTTACAGTTAATTTTCCATAACACAAAATAATAAAGGAACAGTAAGATATAAGCAAACGATTAAGCTATATTATTTTGTTGTAAGCAAATTAAAGAATTTTCACAAAAACGTCTTCATCAATTAAAGCATGAAGGCACTGAAAGCCAACAAAGGAGAAGTGGCAAAGAACTGGTGTCGTCCCCTATCCCATGGCACAAGGATACTACAAGCTTGTCTGTCCATGACTGGAAGGACTACAGCAAGTTCCAGCAAAGATGATCTAACACAGCTACCCAGGCAGCACCAGTTCTAGCCCAGTAACTGCTGTTGTAAAGCTCTGCAGAGGTGCTGGATGCCTGAGCGTTGCAATCATGTGCAGTTTGTGTTTTGCCATTTAAGATGAAGCCAATTCATTCCAAAACACTCCAAATGTAGCCCAAAACCCTAAACTGAAAACAATCCCCACTTTGTTGAAAGAGGCACAAATCAGACGTGAGTAAGAAGTTGGGGGGTCAAGTGAGTTTATCCATTTATCCAACTGGCCTGATTGATTACAAGTAAATACTGTTTCATATCATCTAAGTCAAATATCCTGAGAGGGAAAAAACACCTTTTACCATTACTCTTACATACTTTCCTCTTCCCAGATGCCTCCCCTCAACCATCAATCATGTCTTTCAAACTGAGTTTAAGCTAGTGTTATGTGCTCAGTTACTGATTATATGGATGGCTTCAGGATGTCTGTTTTTGTCACAAACCATGGACCATCCAGTTTCATTCAGCTTGCTAATGCATATAGAAAAATGCCGGGTTGTCATGTAAACTGTGATCAAGAAGCTGCAGCTGGATTTAGGAAATCCTATGAAGTCAACAAGCAGAGTTGAAAGATAAATTTATACAGTTCCAGTTGATGCTTTGATGCATATGCCTCACATCAGTGGAGAAACAAATTCCTCAGAGGAAGCCTGTCTGGCTATTCTCACAGCAAACCTTCATTTTTGAGGTGTAATGGGACTTTAATGGCTGACTAAAAAGAAACAAATAAAAAATCCCTCTTCATTACTGTAGTAACTGGCAAATCACAACATGAGTATACTGCATGCTGCAGGTGGCATGCCCTAAACTGGACAATCCTTACTACTTCAAATAATGTGGAGAGTCTTCATTTATTATCAGCATCTGAAAAATTTCTCAGATCAAGCCTATAAATCTTTTCCAGTTGTTTCTCAGGGGCATGACACTGACCAAGATGTACTAAAGCTAACTACATGTAATCAGCTCAGGTACACTCCTGTCACTTATTATTCTTATTATTAATTAGTTAACCATTTGTGGGGAGCCTTCTCCACTCCTCAAGCAGGAAGAGAAAGGCAGGTAAAGCTGCATGGGTGCAGCAAATACAAGTGAGCAAATACAAGCTGAAACATCTGAGGCTGATCCATCTGTAAACCATTCCCTGTGCCAGTTACTTGACACCAGGTGGGTTTTCTGGAGGGGAAGCCAAGAGAAAATGAGTGCATGCCTACAGCAAAGTTAAGACACATATTTAGCTCATTACTGCTCTCCTTTCTTCTATGCTTTTTCACTTTTATGTCCGGCTCTGTCTTCTTTACACTGCTGTATGGGTACAGATCTGCTGCTGAGCTTTCTGAGGCAACACATGATGGACTGCAGTATAGCATCTCCACATGGATCACCTTCAAACACTTCTTGCATGCAATCAGTGGAGAGAACAAGCACACGTAAGGGGGCTGCAGAGACTTAGACTGGTATTTGTGTGCATTTCAACTTGCAGTGTTTTGGAGCCAGCTCCCATGTCGTGGAACTCAGCAGGTGATTTGCTCCAGATTTCAGCACCAGGAGGAGATAAGCAAATTAAATTTTCTAAAACTCTGTGAAATGAAAGTCTTTATATATTTACTCAACAGACTTTACAAAGTGTATTTATATTATCTTCTTTACTGCAAAGTTTTATTAAAAACATCCTTTCCACTGTGACTTTAACTAAGCCTCAGGCAAGGGGCTATGAGGCACTACAGTCATGTATGTCTCGTATGATGGGGCATGATCAAATTGTGTGGATGGAATGGGGGGGACATGACCCAAAACCTGAAAATCCCTTCTGCTGCTCAGACTGCTAAGCCACAGCTGACTGTTTTGTATCACCACAATGCTTTCATATTGTTGAAGTTTTTTTTAATGACAGCTTGGCCCCATCCTATTCCAGTAATTATACTAATATCTTTACTGGGCAGTTCTTCTAAGTCAGAAACATCTAATTTTAAACTATATCTCCTGGTAGTAGTACTGTATCTGGAAACATGTGAAGATAGCAGTTGAGAGTCAGTATTTCTATCTTCTCTATCTAAAGATGGGTTACACAGCAGAAAATGTTCTGAATGAAACACTGCTCAGGTCTTTTCATTGCACAGCTGGATACTTCTGCTTACACTTAATGTTTAAACTTTCCACTTTAAACCCCCATTTAGCATTTTTTTCCTGAATTTGTCTGTAGGTACATGCAGGACTTTCTCCTAATTTTAATGCATCTTTTTTATTTTGAAAAAGTAATTGCTTAATCTGAGGTTTAGTAGGACTGTGTTTAAAAACAATAACAAGTCCGTAGTTTATTTCCCTAATAAACTAAGGGTTGCACATATTGGTTATATTTAACAAGGATACTTTACTGCTATCACCTATTCCAATTTAAGTGGTCACTAAAAAAATGCCTTCATGCTAATGTGACCTATATTTTTTTGCCTTTATTTTCAGGAAATTAAGGTATAAGGGATATGCATGAGTCAAAGTAAATAGTGTCAGCAGAAGAGAAAGTATTTACAGATATTACCTCCATTGCATAACTGCAAGAGTCCAATCAAAAAAAAGATATCAAACATATCCTAACCTGCTTGGTTGTATAGTAAAATGGAAGATTAAAAAATCTGGACACTGCAACAGAGCATTTTGTAGGTCCTTCAGATGCAGACCCTATCTTTTTAAATAAGATGTCTTTACAAAGACACAAAACCACAAAGTCCTGCAACAGCCAACCAATATATTTCCATCCTTAAATAACTGTTCATTTAAAATACATGACAGTCACCTCTAAGAACTCATGTATATTCTTACAGAACACTTTTTCCCCTTCTCCCCTATGGCAGTTAAGATTACTTTACCAGCTCTGTGTTTTGTGTATACATTGTTAGCTGCATTGAAAACAACATGGTGCCTTCTTCCTGTTGTCTCTGTTACTCATGTAGTACAATATTTCTAAGGGATGTATTTATCTTTCAAAATCATTCTCCTGCATTACGGCTTAAACATTAGTTCTCAGTAAAGGAGTAAATGCTCTGGGCATTTCCCCGTTCCAAACAGGCATCACTTCCTTTAGTTTTGTCCAAATAATCACCTGCTATAAGCAATGTTTGAAAGAATATCATTCACCCACAGAAGATGCCAGTCAGATTTGTAAGCTGCAAAACAAAAAACTCAGTGTAATATGTTTAATGAATCTAGATTGATTTACTGCTGCTGAACCTGATCTGGTCTTTCACATTCCACTAAATATTTAGTGAAGTGAATGATTAATCTAATCTGAATCTAATCAGTACTTCAATATTCCTACTGACAATCATTCTATTTTTGCATCAATATAAATTTCTGCATTATTTTTCATTTTTTAATAAGAGATATTGGTAAACTGAGAACACCATCCAAGTACTAATGAATATTCACTTCCTGTATCTTTTTTTACCTCACAGACTTTCCTGGTCACCGATTCCTTATCCAAAGATGCTTTAAACCAATTGACATCCTAGAATGAAAACTGAAATTCAGGTGTTTCTTCTATAAGCCTTAACATTATCCATACCCTTCCCATACTTTAGAGCACACTACCATTTGCCCCATTATTTTACCCTTTACTTTTCCAATACAGAGAATTTTACCATTGAAAACAAATTGCCAAAATGCTATGAATACACAACTTAAGAACACAAATAGGGTTCCTGCATCAATCAAATAAAATTGTGGCCCCAGTGAACACAGTGCTAGTTCAGCTTCAGTAGAGGCAGGCCTTATTCATCATACATGGCAAAAATAACTTCTAAAGACAGATGGCTTTGTTCATGTACTCTTCGCATTATGATTTCTGAGATTTTCTTGAACACAGACTTCTGCTAGGGGCTTCGCATTTAGATCAGTTACATCAAAATCCTCTTTTTATTCTGCAAGTGGCTGGGTCAAAGCTCTCTAGATACAGATATACACAATAATATCAAGACTTTAAGTTTTTTTATTGTAGTAGTGGTCTTCTGGTATCCAGTTGCACTAATTTTAACAGGGGGTTTTGGACTTTGGTCTCCCTTTATTGAGCAGAATGAAGATCTGCAATGGTGATCAAAGGGCATATGAGGAAATAAGCTGTCATTTGGACAGAAGTATATTAAAGCTGACAATGGCAAAGCCGGTCTTCCCTAAGACAAGCTGAGTTCAGGTTACTTCACATTCATTATTAATTCTGGGACAAGGGTTTTTACCTACTTTTGGAAGAGATGTCAACATTTGCAGAATGTTTTCAGAAGGTCAGTGGACTAGATCCCACAGGTATAAATGTCAGACTTCAGTGGAGACATATACCATTTCCCACATCAAAAGCCAGGCATCTGACAGCTGACCAGAAATAATCCATAGGGGATCTCCTCTTTGCTAGCAAGGACAGAGGCACACCTTGTGGCAATGATTTGCTTCTTTTCAGAATGTAAATGATCCAGGGGAATCCTTTACCTCTGACCTATGTTAGATTTTGCTTGTTATCACCCCCACTGGAACACTGGCTTGCTCATGAAGTATATTTTTTCCTCAAAGAAAATAAATGTGGGGTTTTTTTAATACAAGATAAATACAAGAACAATGGGGTGGGGAAAAACTGGTTCTCTTCCTGTTTTTGTTGTTACACCTATAAGTCAGCCAAAGAGATCTGACCAAAACCAGTTTTCAGGGAGTGCTGACACATGCCCTATCATCTTAGCTCAGGGCAAACATTCAAATTGTGGGTTCGGTTGAATACTAAAGACTTAAGTACTGAAGTCCTAAACATAAGGAGTAAAATGTCAAGAGAAAACAAAAAAGATACTGATTTGCTCGAAGCTCTTGGTCAACCAGCATTTCACAGTCTTGACAGTTTAAAATGGTTATGATCTTTATTACCAAAACTTTTAGGATCCTTGAGTATTCCTTACTAAATGAAACCTCTGCATTTTCCATGAATGAAAAAGCAGGAATTACACCTCTGTGCAGATTTCATTATACCGCCTATGAACAGAAGAGTAAAGGACGGAACAACAGAAAAAAACAAGTTCACGTGTTCACTTGAAACATGCCCCATCTTATCCCAAGAAAGAAAATACTAGGTTGCTTTCCTACCTGGTCTAGAATATCTACTGTTTAAAGTTTCAAATAACTATAACTGCTTTGCAGAGTTTGATTGTAAAGCTGTGCAAATTATGTAATGAAAAAATAACTTCAACTGTGAACAGAGGCAAGTTTTAAGACCAAACAAAGCATATTCTAACACGCTAGCAGAGTTTAAAAACCTTATGTAGTCACAGGTGTTCAATCTGAACTTTTAGCAAAAGAAGTTAAAGAATATAGCTTTAAATTCACTATTTAAAAGCTACTCCACTATTTGATCCTTTTTGATCTTTTTAAAACTCTCTTGTGTATTGGCTACCCTTAAATTCCAGTTTTTAAAACTCAGGTTCTGTAAGTAGATAAGGAAGCCCCCTGGCTTTCTGTGTCCTTGCAGAGGACAGATACATGGTTAGAGCTCTGACATTTTTCAGTACTATTTCTCAAAATGGTTCTTCTGAGAATGGAGAAGGACCTAGATGCTGCAAAGTGTAAAATCTGATAAACCACACTCATCTTCAGAAAACCCACTGCTTCTCTGGCTGCAATGTGATCTCATTCCTCCTCAGGTATTTGCTGCTCTGAGGAGTTACTGTGCTCCTGAAGAAGGCTGGCTGCTCTGGAGTAGGAGTAAAGGAGGTTGAGAAGCTCTTGGAACAAAAGTAGGTTCAAGGTAGACTGAGGCCCTAGGATAGACTTAAATCTCCACTATCTGCATGTGTGTATAGCCTATACTGCACAGAATTAAAGCTAGGTTCACCAGTTTTGTCTCTTCATCACAAAGAACCATGTGAGAATGAAGGTGTATTTCAAGTATGAGAGGGAATTATTAACATGTATTGTCGTTGTAGTTCTACTGAAAAAAATGTTACTGAAACAAGCATTATCACAAATCAATCTTTTTACTTCTTTATCCTGTCTATCTCTGATAAGATGTAATGCATTCCTAGTCCTGTGTGACTAGGAATATATGGTTATGTGCCTCAAGTTTAATTTTCACACTGGAGACAAATGTTCATATATGCCACAGCACATACCCTCAAATGCTATTGTAGAATTTACATCAATAAACATATTATCTAACAAATAATAATTCCTGCTTTGTGAGGAATGCATGAGCTGATGGGTTTGTAGTACAAAGAGTCAGTACTTTACCAGTTAAATATTCTTTTCAGACAATTGAGGGAAGGTGAAATATTTTCAAAACCTGAGGCTACGAGATATACATATGCCATCTTGATTAAACATATGGAATGCATACTCAAAGAAAAGCCAACTGGAGTCCTAGTTGAGTAATCAAAACACCCAAGCTGAGAGGGGTTAACATGCAAGGATCAGCTCTAAACTTTGAAGTTTTCTGGTCTTCATTTTTCCTAATTAAGACAAGATTTAATAACCAAACCACTGTACAAACTATGTACTTAAACTCTAGGTTTGTTTCTAATTTTGTTGGGAATTCTTAGTAGATTCCAAAGAATCAGTAACCCCTGGGAAATTCACCCAGTAAGTAAGGTGGATTGATTTTTTTTTTCCTTAGATACAAGAGCTGAACGTCCACTTTTCATCTTTTCTTCTTTGACATTGCCTCATATATATAGTTATTAAGTAACACTAAAACAAAAGACTACAACTAAAGATGCATAACTAATATCTTTTTAATACTAGTGGAGCTTCAGCAAACAACTTTTGGAAAGTTGTGTACTAAGTGCAGAAAAATGTGCTCCAAATAAAAACATGTAATTACTTGCATATCTTAATTTCAGACCAGGTAACAACTTGAATTTGTTGTAGAAGTATCACTTCCTGATAAATCTATTTATATTCTGCTGCTCTTTGTTCATCAATGGATGGTCCCTTTTCTTCTTCCCCCTGCCCCTGCTCAGGATAAGGTGTTACTGTACAGGGAATCTTGTACTACACGACTCAACTCTGTGTCAGATATCAGCAACAGCACATTTTTCTCTTTCTCCTTATATATTCATTTTATATCACCATATAGGTAACAAACTTCCATGCTACCCATGGAGAAAAATCAGTTTGGTAAACACTGATTTAAATATTCTCCAGATGTTTAGTAAATATCTTACATAAAACTGATAAATTTAATCAGCTGATTTGAGTTCAAATGAGTTATCTATTTATGCAACATTCCAGTCCACAATGAGAAAGGTTTTAACACAATTCAAAAAGCAGCAAGTGGAGTGATTGCTGCAGCTCAGAAGTACACATGTCAATTTTTAAGGCATTATTAACCATTCAACAGGAAACCACCTGTCAGGTAAAACTGTAAGCTGCTTTGAACTCTATTTTGTTGGATTGTAGCCTATTTCAGAACCTTGAAATTAAGATCCATACAAATGTATATATCAACTATGCATAAACAAAAAAGATACTCCTGCAAGAACCCCATGATGACAAGGCTCCAATAACTGAACTTCCTTCTTACTTTTCCACCTTTAAATTTAATGGAAATTCTTTAATTTGGGAACTCACCTTATTCATGTGGATCTGCTGCTGGTACTGTTTCTGCTTCTCCAAAAATTGCTGATGTTGCTGCTGGATGACCAGCTGGGCCAAAGTACTCTGAGGAAGAGGAGCTGACTGGGTTCGGTTCAGTGGCCTGTGACGAGGCACTTTGTGGGCAGCTCTTATGCCAGGTGAGACTCTCTCCTTTGCTGCTAAAGGAGACTGTGGATGAAGAGGAACCACTCCTGCAAAACAGGAACATTTCACTCCCCTGTGAAAAACAACAGACTAACAGTTTTAACAGGAATGAAAGCTTTCAGTAAGAAGAGGGGTGTATATTGCAGAACTCTGCATCTACACTGATGCAGTGGGACGTGTACCACGTGCCTTGCCATGCTGGGAAGTTCAGCTGCTGCAAAAGAATGTGATGAAGTAATCATTTTCTCTTTTCTGTAATCATTGAATTCTTTCAGGCTAACAGACTGGAACAGAATCACTAAAAGGGAAAACAAAGGTAATGTCCTTTTTTCTTCCACCCTTCCACTTTTCCCAACAGTTAGGATGTATGGTATCTGTATTACCGCATCTAGTTTAAACTGAACACAAATGTCATTAAAAACATCTTAAATTAGTATTGTTGGAGCTTTGTTCATTACCAGTCACAAGAAGTTTTTGCTGTCTCATTTGTTCTTTCAGCAACAGATGCTGCAAGAGAGCTTGGTGGCTGCTGTTTGGCTTTCCCTCCAAAGCAATGTGAGGATGAGTTGACGATGGAGGAATGTTTCCTCCATACTGTCCAGCCAAGGCCACTCCTTGTCTAAGTGATGGGGTCTCCCCCTTCTGCTTTTCTTTGAATGACGACGAAGCCTGTCAAAGAACAACAAGCATTGGTAACTGCTTTTCAGAGAAGTGGCCATTTAAACTTCTGCATGATTGGATGGTCTTATGTCACTCTTTTTAAACACATAGAGAAGAAAGGGTTAACATCCCTAGCTTACACTTTGACTGTGAGATGAAAAGGAAGAACATGCCAGTTAAATGTAATGCTGTGAGAAACTGAGTAATGAAACCAGTTGAAAAACAAATCAGTAGTAAAAGCCAAAGCATAAGGAACTACTAGTTAGAACATTATTAATGAAAGGACGGGACCTATCCTTAAAATTCCTAAAGACCTTCCCACAGCCGCCTGCACAGGAAACTAGAGTATCAGAGGAAATAGTTTGCATTGAGTTTGGAATAGGCAAGGCTTGGTTTTTCACATAATTTTCCATCACACAGCAAGCCAATCAGCAAAACAAAATAGTTACCTGTAGTAGTGGGAAGCTATTACTTTTCCTGGAGCACTCCCTGACTCCCTGAAGGACAGCACAAATGTAAGTTTTACGCTTTGCAAAGCAAACTTGCACAGTTAAACTCTCATCTACAGAATCAAGAGCTGTTGTATGTGTGTGGCATTTTGAAGTCCCTTATAAATTGCACAGCTATTGATTTAAAGCTTTTGGAAGTTTTGGCCCTCTGTCATTGCAAATGTACTTTATATTGCTTTGTTCTTAGGCTATTAAAAAAAAAAAATCTTGAGAAGGCAGTTCAAGCAGAATAACAATTTTTACAGCAAGAATAATAACCTAATAGAAATAAGCATGTTGAGGCTTGCAGTTAACACTTATGGTGTGTCATGGTAAAAACAGTATCTCTGATAATCTGAATTCCATAAATTCTAAACCAAGGTTTTCACCAATATTTTTTTGGTGTGTGCTTACTTCACTCTGCTATCACCCTCCCCTGGAAAACAAACACCAAAGTAAGCTTTACATTCACTTTGCAACTGCTTATTCTAGTAAGAGAAATAAGCATTACTTGCATAAATCAATCCCTTTGTTTTTTCTAGTGCCAAAAGTAATATTTGGTGCTAGTTGGCCACATCAAAAGCTTGTAAGTTTTGAGTGAGCAAATGAAACATATTTTCATTTCTTTTTAATGTTATAAATTTACTTTGAAGCTAGTTATATTTTTGTGAAATAGCTAAGAAATTTTTTATGATATCCTCTGAGAAAGTAAAGCACTACTTTTCATGATGGTCAATTTTTCCATCCTTTAAAAACAATAATTTGCTAAGACTTCTAGAGAACGGATTTCAGGCTTACATAACTTTCTTTGCAAAATTCTGTACCTGATGTTAAAATGTTAGATTGTAGCAACATGTTACTGCTAAGAACAGTAAATGTATTGAAAAAGCCATAAAATAACATGGAATTTTAACTCGAAACTACATCTGTATTTTTACTTCTTTTGTTGTTGTTGTTGTTGTTGTTGTTGTAAAGCAGGTAAGTTTTGACCAGCAGCAAAGTTTTCAGGTATTTTACTGAGCTACAGGAATAAGACATTCTTCTGCTACAGTGTTCCAGCCCAGTTTAGGTCACTACTGGAATCTCATAAAAAGCAGCAGGTGCTGTAATTTATCAGGTAGAAATGATCATATAATCAAACTTTTATACTAAATAATCTCCTCATACTTTTAAACTAAATAATCTCCTCATATACTTCCTTCCACATCTGAAATCTGTTATCTGGCATAAATGCAATGCATGTGGCCCGTACTTAGCTAAGATCCACACTGGCACTTGTTTATTTGAGATCAAGAATGAATATTGCTTTCAAGTTGTGCCCTTAAATATCCAGATGTTGACCAATGCATAGAGAGGTCTGGTTCCAACTTTGAATTACTTATGTTCCAAAATGCTAAAAATAAAGAGAATAATCAGAAAGTAGGTTTTCTGGAAGCAAACGTATGCAGGAAGGCCTGAGACTGGTAACTTACACTGATTTGAGGTTGTATTGCTGGAAGTCCCAAGGTAATGTTGGGCAGAGAAGGGGATGTGTACAGACTCAACAAGTTCACTGATTCATCCTGTATCAAAAGGCGTTGCTGGGAAACCAGGTGCTGGAATAAAGAGGAAAAACAACAGAAGTAAATCTCCAAGCTTTTTATCTTGGTTATTTTATCCTCATATCCCAATACACTGAAGGCCAATTATGTACCTGTCATTGGTTTGCATCCCAATGGAGTTCCAGATATGGAAAATTACTGTCCCTGTATAAATACTGTTGATAGTTCTTTCCTTAAGAAGACAACTGATATGTGTCTGGGATTATTCCTTGGTTAGTAAATCAAAGTCCCATGCAAAGCTGAAATCTTGAGGATTCCTAGACCATCTTATCTACTTCCCATCAGTTCAACATCAGTTCTTAGCAACTGGACTTTCACTCCAAGAAACTCAGTGGAAATTTACCCAATGAATTAAGGATTATATCTAGCTGATTCATGAATATGGATGCATTAAACCTTCACCATAGATACTATAACATTTGCTGTAAGGTATGAAATGTGTTTTCTAACTAGTCTGTGTCTTTTGTTAGACAAATTATGATATTAGGATGTTTCAAACACATTATTTACTTCCATTGAGGTAGAAATTTTGTGTAGAAAGTAAGACATATTGACACATCTGCCATTTAAAATAATAGACTGTCTCTCTTTTTCTGTCTGCATATATACAAAAGTAGCATCCTGTCATTCCCTGATGATGGGATACCCCTCAGAGATTTCCTAATCCATTCAAGTTAAAATCTTTAACACTTCTTTTGAAGACTTGTGATGTAATTTTCAAGGATGTGGAACTGTTGATATATTTTTAATTACTTTAAAATAAAACCAGACATTCTACAAAGATCACCCTTTTTCTTCCCATAGATTAATTGGTAAGAAACATAAAAAGATTACCACATCAGGAATCTTTTTGAAGCCTTTGCCTTTCACTCTGAACAGTGATATTTTTCAACATGTGGTCTAGTATAGTTGCTTGAATTATATTTTCTGTTTAACTCTTGCTTCCCTCCCAGAACTTTGACACAATAAGAGCTACAAAGGTCTTATTAGACTTAGGAACTCTGGCATGATATGGTCCCCAAGGGAACAACATCCTTGAAAAAGAATACCCTGTGTAACAGTATGACACAGTGACTGCTTTCTTCCCAAACAAAAAGCATATGGGACTCCAATAATAGACCACCTCCAAGAGGGATACTGCACACTCGGGCTTTGACTAAAGTAAATATAATAACTTGTCAAGCATGTTGTGGGGAGCTGTAGATTTTCCCCCGGACAAACCTGGAATATCAATTAACTCTGTAAAATACTTCGTGTTAATACAATGCAACTTCAGACCATCAATGAAAAGTGGTTAAGCACAAAAACACAGGATGTTATTCCAAAACATAACCTTCCTCATACAGTTTGTTTGGAGATACGACCTATCACTGAGACAATAACAGTAGAAGTCTATCCCTGTAATTTTCTTTTGGTACCTAGGGAATGTCAACAGATAGCGTAGGAAACAAAGAAGCTCCACTTGCATATTACATTAATTCCTGGCTAACAGTGTCTTGCCTTGATAACATCCACCTTTGACCATGAATAAATCCAAGTATGTCAAGACTATGGAGATATTATGGAAGGAGTCTACAAATATTTAAGTGAAAAATGGACACTCTAATGTGACTCTTAGAATATAATCAAATTTGTAGCAACTGCAGTATTGACACAAAACCACTTGAAAGATTTATGTTTAATATCTGGGTTTTGGTATGCCACTATTACCTTCTAAGTTTTGAATTAATTAAAGTAACAGTGGCAGGGTGTACAGCACTAAAACACACTCCCACATGAAGGCTAGGCATGATTGTTTCATCAGCCAGAAGCAATGATGTTATTTACCACAGGAGTTTAACGTTGAAAACAGGAGTTTATTAGTAAAAGCATCTTAATTTTTTTTCTAACATTGCTAATAACCTGTCATTTTCATTTTGGTAAGTGATTGGTATTTTAAAATATTTTCAGGTAATATTATCCTAAGCATCAGTTTAACCTCATCTCCCAAAATAAATGTAGTAGTCCACCTCCATAGGTTAGGGTCCTCCGTGTATCACAGAACCCCAGAATGGGTCAGGTTGGAAGTGACCACTGGATGTCATCTAGTCCAACCACCCTGCTCAAGCAGGATCCTCCAGAGGCAGAAATATGTGATCCCAGCTGCAGCTTTTCTGGCACAAGCAGGAGTTGCCAACAGAGTAATCTGGCAGCACAATGGCTAAGCCATGTCCTCAGCCTACACGCAGACATGGTGGTTTGGATTGGCACCGAAATTACCCCAAAGAGCAACTTGTCCTACTTGCTCCTCTACGTACCTACTCCTTGGGTCCATAGATCCTGCTTACTGATGCTTAAAATAGCCTGTCAACAGTGTTATCCTCTTTCTTAAAATAGAGTACAAGAACTCCGTGTAACAGTGCAGGATGATCAACAAGTAACCACGAGCTACGGTGCTTTAGTTGTGCTGTGGGACCTGCTGAGAAGCAGGAACATCTATGTGTGCATGTTTATATGTGCACTTATAGATTACAAGGGGAGGACAAAATGGTTTGACTTTAATATTCCTCAGCTGTGGAGCTACAATAATTGTCACAGCTTTCAATATTCGCAATTACTTACACTCGTATTTCTTGAGGCTTTTGGGATGATTTAAAAAACAAAATTAATTTAGACTCTCTTCATGTACACTTGACACAAACCTCATCAGCTGGTCAGAAACATACACATTTTTCCAATAGACCCTTACAAAGATCACCTCAAGGAGCTGAGTATTAAAAGCATGGGGCTATGGGGCTGCACAAAACAAGTATGTGTTTATCTGTCACATATGTAATTTATGTCTCCTGTATAATCAAGTGATATTCTAGGAAATACTGCTTTCCAAAGCACAAATAGAGGAAAGAAATTGATCTGAAGCCCAGTTACACCAACTGGAAACTTTCCATTGCCTTCAATGGCTTTTGACCAGACCGTGAATGCCTAAAATTAATCTTTTCACATGACTAAAGCAGGTCGTCCCTCTGAACTCAAGGGACATGCTGTGCAGGGGCTCAATCCTGCTTGCATTTCTTAGGCAAGTAAGAATTAGCCCCAGCACAGCAGGTGACCTGAAAGTGTATGGCATGCTACAGGAGACAAATAGCTACTGCGGTGAACCTTGATGATACTGGAGACAACTGCGCCTAATAAAAACAGGATTTTATTTATAAGGTGCAATTAAAACCCTGAGTTCAACTTTCAAGTTTCATATAATGAGACCAGTGTTTTAACAAATGGTAGTGAAAGTACCATTAAGGGAACTGTGATAGTAAAAGATTATCTGCAAAGCTGCAGCATGTGCAGTGCACCTTTGTTCATTCAAAAAATTGTAAACGTCTACCCACCAGACTGTCTGCTCCAGAGAGTAAACCACTTAAAAGTCTCACTATTCCAATAAATGTGGTATAAATACTTTAAAAATCTGTTTCATTACTGATAATGCTCTAATTCTGCCCATGCACTGGAGTGTAATCATTTACAGTACTGACTCATGTTTTACTGGTAAATGACTCTGTCATAGCAACCTGTTTTTCCCCAGCAAAAAGTGTTTTATTTGCTGCCATGAAAACCGCGGCTATCCACCCACTCAGATATGAGCACAACACTTACTGCAAATGTCACAACAACGATTATGAAACAACAGCAATGTGAGTCATGCGGGATTACAGAAAAACAACGGATATTTTGGGTGATTTTGGAACACTCATCCTATTATTAGAAACTTCTGTCCTTTGTGTATCTGATGAAAAATTGATTAGCTGTATAGCCTTTGAGAGCTGGCTAACACTAAACAAGGAAAGAGATATGTAGGAGTTTGGCTGCTGCTAAACTACCAAAGAAAATCCCACTGAAATAAGAATCACTGAGACTGAGATTTATGGAAAAATGTTTGAACCCACAAGACCACAGTACTAAGAGTCAAACCAGAGAGGTAAAGAAATCCCCAACTGAATCCAGAAATGGAAGTCTGTAGTTTCAGCTTCTTAGCACATTTCACTGAGTGAAGTGACTGACGCCAGCATGAAGAGCTCAACTTCTAAAGGAAATTTTTAGGCTCATTTGAGCATCTTTGATTGTATGTTGGGGTTATAATTTTTGGTGTCTGGCACAGAAGTGGCAAATAATATGCAATGCAATGTTCTATTAGCAAGCAGAATATAACTCTGCTGGTTCTTGCTACAACCTTTCCAAATCTCCAGAGACCACCAGCCTGACCAGACTGTATCTATTTCTGATGGTGCAAGTGTCCAGAAGCTGTAACATGCAAAGTAAGAAGCACCATGTATCACTCTGAGACATTTTTGCCCTTCCATCTTGTTGTATCCTCAAATCAATAAAAGATCCAACTGGATAAGATTTCCTGTTTAATACAGCACGTAATAACAGCCACATATTACCAACTTCCATGTAAAACATCCCCAGCAGTAAAATACACAACTTAATTCCACTGAACTAGGATCTGATCTAATCCAAATGATGGCTCTTACTCTGCATCATTTAGGTTTCTTTGCAATCACATATGGGGGGCTATGAGACAAGACCACATGTTAGCCATCAATGCAATTTTTTTTTCTTTTTGGTTACGGGCCAGAGAGAGGCTACTAATCAGTGTGCAGAGGTCACCCACCTGCCCCCTGGATCATAGTTCACACACACAATTAATTCATTATGGGGAAAAGTCACTGCTGGAGGTTGAACTGCCCATTCCAGGGGTTTTTTTTAGGTGAATGTCCTGCCACTGACCTGGAGAAATAGCTTCATTAACTAAAACTCTGTTAAATCACATTTTCTTATGCAATTTTTCTAACATAAATAGCATAAACCAACAATTAATAGAAAACCTTGCCACCAAAGCAGGAACTGTGGTAAGTATTGGTGCTGGGTACAGAACATTGTGGAATTTGAGTCTCTCTTAGTCGAATTAGCTTACTGTCCCTTTACAATACTGTCATGGAAAGCATGACTTGGGCATGTCATCAGTGCTAAATGAGGTTTATCACAACTGATTTACCATCTGCATTCCTGCTGTTATAGGCACGTATGTATGAAACTGAATAAGGAGTAGTTAAGATTCCTTCCATTTACAATCTCACTTTACAAAACAAGTATTCAAGAATTCTGGCATGACATTTACGGTGGTTAAGTATTGCCCTGATAAGGAAACTGAGGTACAGTAAAATAAAAGGGAGATGTGACAAGGATTTAGTCACCTAACTCCAGTAGTGTGATTAAAGAAATCTACTTCAGCACTCATCTGAATCTGGGACCACCCTAACTCATATGTATTAGGATCACCAGTGCCTAAACCACTGTTTTGTACCCAGGAGTTCCTCATCAGCATTCAGCACTGAGCACCTCTTCAGGTCATCCCAGAAAGTAATATTATTTCACAGCTCCCTCCCACTCTTCCAATAGCATTACTGCTGCTTTTCCCCGATCTTTTGTTACCAAAGAGTCTTCTAAACATGCATCTCAATCATAAAGATATATCTCATATATAACATACTTTGATGTCAGCCTGTAGTGTACTGGTATCCCAATTACTCTGCTTGTGAGCATGATCAAATCAAAGTTTCCATCCTCTTCAGCCTAGAAACCTGAGCAATTATCTACACAATAATGAATCTTACCTCAGCTTGAATGTTAGATGGCAAAACTGAGGTTTCATTTTCTGTTGTACTGCTGGTCGGACCATTGCTTGGGGAACTGGGACCTGATCCAGGGGAGCTGCTACTGACTGAGGATTCTGAAAAACAGATTAAACATAAAATAATTTCACCCTGGAAAGGTACACATGATCTTGATTAATTATATAATCTTTATAGCATAGGGCTTTTTTGCTGTTGAAAATGTCTATTGGTTACACTACTTACTTACATTAAAGACTCTTGATTCATCTTCCATTTCTTTGGTTTTCTTTTTACAACTAACAAGGAAAGATAATCTTGGTCTTTCCCCTTCTGATCTATCTGTGTCATGTAGGAAGAATTTAGTATTTATTTTTCCCACAAAGATGGTTATGCTACTCAGTATCAGGCAGAGACAATGACACAGAGCTTGTAATGAGTAAAGAAAAGAAACTCTTTCCATTTTAATTGCCTAGAGTCCTGCCTCTGTAGGAGATCAAAATGACACAGATAGCAGGCCTGCAGAGGTCATGATAATGTTGTCAATTCAGGAGGCCTACTGCCATCCTTTGTGTCTAGGAAGGGAATGAGCCCATTGTGGACCAATCATTACATACACAATTACTAATGGCAAAAGATACACTTTCACTTCATCTTTGGCACAAATATGAAGGAATATTTACAGTATGCAAAGACATTTAAATAGGATTTGAAAGGCTGCATGCTATCTTGATTTAAAATGTCCCAAGTTCTGTCTAAGACAAAGGGGGAGAGGATGACCTCATTGTATGTTGTTGTATTGAGTTATTCTTATTCTACATTGATATAAATCATATTTATGTAATGGAAACAGTTAAGAAGGTTAAAGATGGAAGAGTAACTCACCAGTGGAGGTAACCCTCTTTCATGGAATAGCTTTCAAATTAAAGCACTCATGAAGTTAAAGTAATTAATATATAAATGTGGAAGCATATATTCTATAGCTACTTCTTTGCTTATTCATTCTTTATGCCTTAGTTCATATGCAAAAATACATTTTCACTTTGACTGACATTACAGGAGGCTTCCTAGCTGTTACTTGGATCTCTCTGATTTACTGAAGTGACTCCATACCCGGCTGTACTAACTGGTCATGTAGAAGTTCTTGCATTGTATTTTCAATCAGTATCATAGAAGTGGTGACACACAAACTTAATGTTTTTTCTCATTTTTTTAAAATTAAAATAGCACTTTTTGCATAAATAGGGATTTAAATAAAGGGCTATTTTCAGTTAGAATAATAAAAAGCAAGGGGAAAAAGACTTCAGGCAACAATGTTTAATCAGGGTTATTAAAGGTCCAAAATGTCATACAGTCAATATTAATAATTGTAACTGCAATCTGAAAGGCTCCAAGTTATTGTCATATCTAGGAAAAAAAGACATCTATTTTCATGTTTCTGCTCTTTCAATGGCATCAGGAAAAAACCTCCAGTGATAAATATTTCACTTTATACCTTACTTGTAAGTGTGCAAACTGTAAAGAAATCAGCTAAAACTAAGTGGATATCAAGAACCTCACAGAGGCTTCAGTAAATGGAATTAATAACTTAGCTGTAGAAAAATTATAATCTGGAAATAATTTATAAGGAAACTATTTAGTAAATTTCATGCTTATATTCACATCTATGTTCCAGTTTCACACATGACATACTGTGTAAAGATGTCACAAGAATTGCAGGTACAGGGACACTGATATGAGTTTGTTCAAGCTGTTTTTTAAATTCCACCTTGGTGTGACACAATTCTGATATATCAAGTGAATTCAGATATGTCTGAATAAAGATAAGGCCTGATCATTTGAAAAAGCCATGAAGCTACTAAATATCAATGCAAAGTCAAAGCAACAATCATCAGGATAAGGTCTAATACTGCAAATGCTCATTTTGTTTAGCAGACAGTTTCAATTCTGAAGTACCACCACTATTCTGTGAGCTGCGGCAACTGATACAGAATTTCCCCATTCTTAATTACCTGTCACCTCGAAAAGACGCTTCTTGAATGAACCAACATTTCCATCCTTCCTCCTGAGTAAAGGACTGCTTCTCCTTTCTGTCACCTTTTGTTTTAATCTCGAACGTACCTTCAAATTGGGCTCTGAAGCTGGAAACGAAGAGAAGAAAATATGTGACTATAAATCCAATTTCTGGCTTGTTTCAGACACCACTGGCCCTGTAGGACCTCATCTGATCCAAGGAGGGCTTGGAGGCAGAGATTTTACTGCCCAACCTTCCCAGCCATCCTGTCTCTCCTCATACAAGTTCGTTTTAGATTGGGAGCTAGGAAAGAGAGGAAGAGAGCTGAAGAACTTCAGAGCCCAGTATTTTTCTCACTCCGTTGCAACTTTGAATTTACCCATTAATTATTGTTACTACCATAAGTATTCATAATAGATTAATGCAAATTTCATTTACATTATTTTTATCTCTCTTGTAGGTGAAAACTTGGAAATCACATCTTGGATCTTGGAATGTTGTAACTGGATTAAGGTCTAATTGCAGAAACAGAGAGAAGCCTCCACTGGTGCCTTTTGATTTCTCTGAGAAATATAAATTATGACAAGCTTTGCTGGCAGAACATTTCTTGGTCAGCGATCTTAGGCCCAGAATTTTAGTGTTTTCCGAGTAACACACCAAACAACTAGATTTATGACAGTGTCCTAAGAACATTTACAGAGAAAAATATATGCTCTGAAAATGAAGAAGTAGGGTTGATTCCCAGAAAACCTAGGATTATATTTAATGCACCTCGGGCAAGTTCCACCCTTGTTTCCTTAATGGATGCAGTCTTTTCATATGAAGGCCAACTCTGCTGTTCTTTTTATTTTGTAATATTTTTAGCACGATAAAAAGTTTCATGTAGTCATTTATCGGTTCTTCAAGTAAACCCTGTATCAAACAGAGTGCTAAGAGCTAGAGAAAGACAATTGTGGAATAAAACTTGTTTATATTTCCCTTCCCAGAAATGAGGATTGGCTAAGCAATATCTCAAAACAGAGAGAGCTAGAAACTGGGATCAGTTCTCTCTCCTATGCACAGACTTAAACCCAGCCTCAAAGAAGGAGCAAGAGTTAGAAGAAAAACAAAATAAATTATATCTACACTCAATTCAGAATTACACCATTTGTCACTTTGGGGCAGAAACTCAATCCTACACTTCTAATTCTAGTCCCTGCCCATCATGTGACATTGCACATCTATTTTCCTCCTGTCCCACCTGTTCCCTCAGGGATGGGGAGGCTAGAAACGGTCACTGGAGAGCAAAAGGGCTGCACCCTACTGCAGAGTTGCCATGACCAGCAGTACCTGCTGTCACACGCCGGCCTTTGTCATGCACTGCATCGCATGTGGCACGCGCTGCCCTCTGAAGACCCTCTGCCTTGAGTACATTTCAGACCAAGATATGCAGGCTAGCACAACAACAGAAATCTTTAATAATAAACATATTAACTAGAAATTTCTTTTTTATCACCTACTACCACTGTTAAGATGAATAGTTCAAACAACAAAGTACAGATGACTTGTTTGCTACCTAAGATACCATTTGCAATGAAACTGAAAATATGAAATATAATAATGGGCTCCGATTACACTACATCCTATCACCACAGATCTCACCAGGTGTGATAACATTTGAAAGAAAAGGTGTTCGCTCCTTTTGCACTTCCATATATTTCCAGTTCTACTATTCTGTACCCTCAAGAATCAGGAGACTATGTCTGTACATATTCTATCTGTGCATCCGTGACAGGTGAATGTGATACAAATCCTCTGCAACACTCACTGGAGAAATTCTCCCCTTCTATGTAAATATTTCATGCTCAGTCACAGTAATTGCCTTTCTATTTTTACCAAATTCCCATCATATTCTGCATCTGAATCCACCATACAAGTACAGAAAACAAACTTTAAAGTCAATATATGAATTTATAAGCCATCCGAGAAGATGCATTTAATATTAAAAGGCATGGAGTAGTTTTAAAATTGTAAAATAAACCTCACACTATGAATCTAAGCCAATGTTTGAAGAATGTTTGCTTCAAATACTGGTTTTTCTGAATGTCCTCCCTGAGACACGGCCAGCTCCTAACATGGTACTTACTAGGACACAACGACTAGCAAAAAGAATTCTGGTTTCAGTGGACAAAAGATTAAAATCTAAGCACTCTGAGGATATCTGGTCCAATGAAAAAAATGCAGAACTGGACACTCATTTCTTGATTCCCAGCAGTGGCTGAGGCATTGGCTTGGTGTGTGACTGTAGAGATCACTGAACCATCCTGCTCCACCAAAGCTGGGGCAGAATTATTGTTCACTGAAAGAGCTATGGGTCACAACAGCAATCCTATGTGCTTTGGTGCACTCCTACATGAGGGCAGTAATAACACATCTAAAATTTTCAACTCTCTTCTGACAGTTAAAAAGGCAAAATTAAGTATTTCAAGCTTCAAATATGGAGCTGTGAATTGCAATTATAAATGCATATACATATATGCAGACACTGACTGCCTCAAAGCACGTAAGTAAGATCATTTAGAAACTATTTTAGTCCTTTAAACTCTGAAATGTGAATGTTACCAAAAATTGAAAACAGATTTTTCAAACCTTTTTTCTTTAATTAAATTGTTCCTCTAGTATTTGCAAGATACTTGGAAAGTCATAGTGGCAAATGGTCCAGAATTATTATAATTAATCTGCTTTATGTTTCAAATGAGTATTTGGCTCAATGGTTTAACTAGTGGCTCTTAGAAGTGGTTGTACGGAGGGATAATATTCAAAATAACTGTTTTGCATTAGCCACTCCTTAAGTATTTCTACTGCACAGTATTTGCTCCTTTGCTCAGCTTAATTAATCCATTGCCACAGCTGACTATATTCATCACACAAAGTCATTCTCCATGGGGAAAAGTGTCACATGGGGAGTCAGCGCCAAGTAACTTTAGAGGCTGAAGATTTAATCCCCAGATTGCTGCAGAGCAGCTTTCTCAAGCAAATACAAGCCCCTAAGAATTAACTTTTTTTTTACAGTAATACCACAAAATTATTGAAAAGACCATCAGGGAGTCTACATTGTGATTCAACCATAAACTGAGACATTGACACAGCAAGAAAATTAATGCACGTGGCTAACTTGCTATACACTGAATATCCCACTGTGGTCCAGACTCAAAACCAGATTAATTCTACCCCATATAGCAGACATCCTGTATCTCACCTTCCTGAGGAAAAGAGGCCTCTCTAAAGCGCTGGAAGTGCCGAATGGGGTGGGGTTTGATGGTTTGCAACTACAATGGACTGCATCATCTGACCAAGGAACCCAAATGACACAGAAGAGAGAAAAACAAGAGCACACAGCCAGGAATGTGGCCATGAGAATGAGGAACACAGGATGGCAAATTTTCATGGCAGGAGTCTGGTTGGATGGGCTATGAATCTAAAATATTGCTAAGAAACAGTATACAGCTGATATTGGTTTAGCTGGTCTCTATTAGGCTAACTTCTTTGCTCCACAGATCTTTGCACTTCTATCATATTTAGCACTTCGATACAAGTAATAATCAATTGTCACTTGGAGAAAGAGAACATATATTATTTGAAAGTGTTTTGTTGCAAAGAAAACAAGAAGACACAGCTATTTTCTCTGAAGGCAATCAAAGCCGAGGTCATTGATCGCAATAGGAATCAGCTCATACCCATTCGAGTGATTCACTTGAGAGGACTTCAGGAAAGACTAGTTGAAAATGACTTCGTTTATGTAGCTGTAGCATAACTTGGAATAATGAGATGTTACGGTAGTATGGCTTGTTCAATTTTACTGCTATTACCTGGCTTATTCTCTTTTTAGTACTTGTAATTATGGACTGGTATTACTCTTTAAATGATTCTAAGTGGGAAACAGATAAGAAAGATACAGAAATGATCAGTTTAAACGACAGCAGAAGATACCACAGGCAATCAAAGGATTGGTTACCTAACATCTTGCCATGACTTGTACTTATCTCTACAGAACTAAGAACTGCTGTAGGGGCTCTACAGAACTAAGAACTGCTGTAGGGGAAGGAGAAAAACAGTGTCTCAATGATCTTTCTCATATTTTATAGTGGCTTCATAGAGGAAGAAAGAATAAAATAACTGTACTCTTAAAATGGAAAATATACAGGCTTCTATGTAGGTACACATTAATTTCACCACATGAGCCATCACTGATCAGGTGAAAGAAAGTTAGACTCTCCTAAGAAGCTGGATACTCAGATACAAGCACAAGTGATAGGAAAATTATTAGGTGAAGTCATTATGTCCTACACTCCACTTTGCTTAATATTAGCAATTTGCAGATACTAGCATTTAAGAATATAGCCTGGGGCTAGATTGCTCCCAAATGAGCTGAGGTTTTCTTGACAGGGCTTTGCTTCACTGTTTCTTTTTATTAAATATACAGAGGTATTTAAGAAGAAGGAATGAAAATCCTTTTTACGCATGGGGAGAAGACATATATATGAAGAGAATGTAAAAGACAACAATGCATTTCTTTCTGATGGTTCCTGGAACACAGTAGTACTTTTGTATCAGAAGAGCGTGTGCCAACTTCAAATCAGCATTTAATGAAGCCAGGCAGGAAATGGGGGATGGGAGAGGGTGCATAGCAAGCAGGTCCTCATCTCGAGGCTAAAGCCATATATAGGAAACCTGAAGAACAGAAAGTGAGCTTTTGTCCAGATTTCGAAAGGCTCTGAAGTGAAAGGATTTCCTTTTCCTCACAAGCAGGCTGGCTTAGAAAAGCTGTGGGGCAGTCGAGGTAAATGATGCTAAATTTGGCTAAAAAGATTCCAACACTAGCATGAGCAACACTAGCAAAACTTACTTGAGAAAGAAAAATTGCTCGCCATTGCCCAGGCATCAACTTCTATATTAAAAATAAGACTATTTTTAAAGCAGCAACCTGAACTTCCTGAACATAATTAGGTCACAGAAACAATCAAAAAACAGAGACTTCAAGATCTTAAAGTAAATCTTCACAGGTATTCTTGATTTCTTTAGCTATATTTTTTTAAGCTGTAAAGAGTCATATGTGATACTGATTTGAATATATTCTGTGCTGTACTCCATGCAGGAGTCTGGGGTTTTTTTCTGGCTCGTATCTAACAAGTATCAATAACTGAACACACAGTCAAGAAATCTGTTTATTCACATCACACAGGTTGATATACTAGAGACTCATGTACGGACAAGGATTCTGTCCTGTACAACACACAACCATGACAGTCCATGCCTGAGATAGCTTAAAGTTACAGCACAAAATGATGAGGTACGGTACAGACAATCAGAACTGCAGGAAAAAACACTAAGATGGCACTGGTTAGCACAATAGGGGTATTGCCATCATACCACTGGTTTACCCTTTGTCAAGTTAGTTTCTAGCACTCTGGCAATTGAAAATTTTCAAGAAGATACTGCATGTGGATAATGAGGTAAGTTGGAGATTTCTGTTGTGATTTCTCCTGAAGCAGGAAGGGCAGAAAGGGAAAAAAACAACACTGAAGAGATCCTCATTTTGTCAGGTTCATTGCATAGCTCAACAGGCTCCTGGTCCATGCTGTGGGCTCCCAGACACCCTGGTAATATACATAAGTAATAAAGCAGCCTGCCTGCCTGTGCTGTGCCTTGGACTTGGAGACCGAGGAAAAGGTCAAAATCCCACATTAATACTACAACAAAACCAACCAGAACAGGCATATCTTAGGTTCTTTAGAAGCTGGTCTGAAAGTAGTGGGCTAAGGAGAAACTTCCCAGTATCCCCTTGCATTGATGAAGACAGAATGAAATGCACAAGACACCCTTAAGCACCACCAGAAAGAATAAATGTGAAGATAATCTGGGCTTCCTCACCCAAACTATGGATGCAACCAAAGCCTGGCAGAAAGCTGGAGAGGCAGAGAGACACAGGTCAGGGACAAAAGCTGTTTCCAGCTTCCTCAGCAGCTTTGTGAAGAGTTGTGAGTGAGTCTGTCCTTCTGAGAGCCCTGGTGGTCTCACAGCCTTTACAGCACATGTTTCTCACAAACATGTAACTATTCTCTGCTCTGAATGAAGTTTCTGATTGCTGCTCTGGCTTCCTGTAGGCAGCCACAGAGTGTTTCAGCCACCTCCACATGACTATATAAAGGATAGGCAAGATGAGCAGTGCCTCTTTGTCTTCATTCATGACTGACTGACATTTGCTGTAGAAGGCCACATCCCAACAGAAGTCAATATTGGAGAACATACGCAGGGACATTCTCCCCACTGGATGACAGACTGGAAGACACCAGCATGCAGAATTCTGTGGGTTCAATGACTTCTCAGTTCTGATGATTTAAAATGCCACTTCTGAAAGAGCTGTAAATTAGATTCATGGGACTGACAGCTATTTACACATGCCCTCTAAAGCTCTTCCAAGAACTACATGGACCTGACCGTTGGGTGGTCCCAACAAGGCAGGAGAACCAGATACAGCAGTACAGGATGGAGACACTTTGTTTTTCTGGCTTGCATCACCTAATGGGTTTTCAGGATATACTGAAACTGTTTCCTGTACAACCATTCACTTTGTGGGGAGTGCTGGTCATATGTGAAACCCTTTAGTCCTTTGCTTTATTTTACTTCTGTAAAAGGTAGAATGCTTTATTTTTTCAGACTAAGGTAAATATCCATTCCCTAAATAAAAAAACAGGTTTAGTGAAACACATGGTAAAAGAGCTAATTAGATTAGAGGGGATCTTGCAGCCCTTTTGCTCTCTTCAGGCTAAGGAAACCAATTTAACAAGATTAGCAAATTTTCATTAATTTTCTAAAGCAGGTTCAAAAACAAAATAGTCCATGAAGCTACTTTAAATATCTAACTTTTCCTTGTTATTCACTGCAGTCTGTATAAAACATAAAATATGTGTTTCATTATCCACGCAAACAAGTGTTATCTTTCTAGGTATAATTTATTGAATTAGATGTAGAAATTACTGTACTGCTTGGATTTAGCCAGAATTGGAGATCTTGACTATCTGAACAGTATGATGTATTTCCTGTTGATATATGATCTTCATGTAACCTATAAGGCAAAAGAACAGGTCTCTTGATAGAATTTTAAATAAATTCTAGTTTTTAGCAAAGAAAAGCATCTCCTTGGATTTGCACCACAGGGTTATACAGCTGTTTCAAGGAGGCCATGGTTTTACTGGACCTTATGAATCATCATTACATCTAAAGTCTGCTGAAACCGTGACATATCAATACTATGTTAGGTTCATCTTAATCTTCTTACGGGTGAAATAATATCCTTTTCCAATAATAAGTAGGGGATTAAAAAGAAAATACTACTTTACTGTCTTGAACCATGGAATTAAAGAACAAGGATAGTATAAAATTAATTTTCATCTCTGCACGTTGTCAAATTCTGTAATTTTATTACACCTTTATAGCACTTTCTGGAGCCAACTTGTATATGAGTTCTCAGTAGGTGTAAAGGAGAAAGAAGAAGATGAAACAGGTGCTTGAATAGAGGGTATCCCTCATTTGAATGGTAATAATTCAAAAAATAAATTAAGGTATGCATGACTGGTAGTCCTTCTAGTTAGTAGTTCTTCTGACCATCTACACCAGTTGGTTCTAGCTGGGAAGAAGTAATGGGAATATAATATCATACTTTCTGCAAATATAGCAAATCCCACTCTTCAGCCTAAATCCCCCTCTCAAATCCACTGAATCCCAAGAAAAAAATACTCTCTTCAGTGAAGAACTGCCAGAGAAAATCCCCTAGCCCCCAAAGTCAAAACTTTCGCCAGGGTCATCATTTGAATCCTAGATATATGATCCATTTTTTATAGAACAATCATGTTCATGATTATGTTGTTCCCCAAGCCCCATAAAAGAAGGAATTAGTTCATAGAGTGTTTAAATCCCACAGATTTTAATCTAGGAAAATATCCAGGAGTGATAACTCACTGATGTCAGGCAAAAAGTACAATCCAGTATTTCATCGACCTTCAAAAATTAATGATGAAACACCAACAACTTTTCCCTCATTTTAACAGGGCATCTGCATTATCAGGAAATAAGAGCTGGTTAGGTCCAGACTGCTGAATTGTATTCTGGAGTTGTCCAAAAGCAACAGGATGCCAAGAAAACAAAGCAACCAAAACACAGTGTATCTTGCTCTCCTAGCAGATGAGAATCACAGGCCAAGTTTATCTCAAAAGTAGGAAGGAACTTCAGCTCCACTGAAGACAAATGAAGATAAAATTGGCTCTGAAGCAGTTTGGACATTCAAGAGATGTTTGTTTTCTTGAACTTCTATAGGCAAGGCCAACTTTGTGAAAGTATCTCTTCATGTTAAGCAAAGTGAGAAGAAAAATCCCATGTTTGAAGGTTTAATTGTACATCCATGCTGCACCTTCACGACTATATTGAATTAAAATAAATTTACTTTTAGATAGGTTCTTTATGCTCTGGGATATAATTCCAGTCCCCTACAACTTAATTAGGTAAATATACAATGTAACCTTCCATCTGGTAGAGTAATTTAACAGGAATAATTGTGCACCACCATAACTCAACGAGACACTGAGGAAAACCATTGAAATGCTATTTCCTTTCCTTTGGAAGAGAATTATGTACAATTTCAGCATGCTTTGCATTTCTAACAGTTAAAGCCAACAGGGAGGTATCACTCTCATTTATATTACTTTCCCATGAGAAAATCAAAAGCAAAGTACAAAGCTTATGCCTTTGCTCATGAATGGCTCTGTAATACTTACTTGGCTTTAGCCACAACATGTTATTTGGCAGCTAAACCCCTTAATTAAAGTTGTGGGTTTGAATAGATTTTTCAGTGAAACTATGTTTTGCAGGATCTTGGAGAAGTGCAGTCTTTACTAAACGATGTCTTCTATTTTGGATGATCCCATACCATGTGATTTCCACTTTAAACTTCTCTGTTTCTCTCTTTTTGCCATCTTTTAGATGTTCTTGTTTACTTTTCTAAAAGTTTTCAATTGTCTCTTCTCTAGATACAGTGGAAGAAAAATCCTAGTCCTACTGAAATCAAACAGGACAGTTTCTACAACTTCAAAGAGTCTCAAATTTTATATGCAGTATTTTGTAACTTACTTATCCAGAGGGAACAAGCTTTGAAATACCCATTAAAAACATTCCACTTCATTTTCAGTGGACATTTTGCTCTTAAAATGCTTTAGATTTTAGGACTGCTCCCTGTTGCTTATTGAAGCCTTTTCTTTAGGTTCAAAAGTCAAAAAGGTGTCTAGTATCTGATTAACTGCATGTCAAAAAGTTATGCAAGCTACTTCTTAATGCTAGCTTATAAAGCAATTTTGAAAACATACACAGTTAGTGTAAGAAAACTTTCATGTAATCACCTGAAGCAGAACTTCATGATTCAATTTTGGTTATATACTGGGCAGTAAAAGAATGAATATATTATTTTGATCAAGATTGTATAATTAGTCTAGTTATGAAGAAGGGTCAGTAGCAGCACAGAGTAATTACTTGCAAATCATAACAGGATATATGCACAAGTAGTGGGATTTTTGCTAAAAGAGAAATACAGTGAATCCGGAAACTGAGTAAGTTTTTTACCCACACATAAAAAACTTGCTTTCTGCAATTAAAAGTAAGTGTTAAATAAAATACATTAGAGGAATAACCTTCCACTGATGGGAAGACTACGATGATCTTCATGAGAATCATTCTGGTGATGACTCCTGTTGAACCCTGGTGCAGGCCCTGGCAGCCAGCATGACACCAAAGCATACCTACACAAGTTCTTTTTGACAGTGTCATTAAGCCTACCCTAGCACTCATTTTTATTTAGTTTTAAGCTATCTCAAAAAAATTCTCCTCTAACTTGTGTTCAGTCAGAATGACAGGGCATTCCTCCTCAGCCTCATCTTGGGAGGCTGCAGGGCTCTGATGGGCTGGAGACAAGAGCAGCCCTGCACAGTGACATCACATTTCCTTGGAGCTGCTGGCTCCCAGGGCCTCGACACCCTGGCTCCCAGGGTTTGGCCCATTCATTACATGAATCCAGAGTGAATTCTGATTCACTCTGCAATTGCACATGAAAGCTTCTTCTCTTTCTAAAACCTCCTACTACTGATCACATGCTCTGAAGTTATTGATACTGAATTTGGGAAGGCTAAAAATTTTTGGTGATTAATGGGAAGAGGAGTCATCATCAGGATACTATTTTTCCTTGGCACTGTGATAAGTACTGATTTCTTCTGGGCACGTTACCCAGTCCAAATTTGTTGAGATGGTTCACCAACCCAGGAAAACAAGGACTCTGGAGAGCCAGGAATGCTTAGCATCCCTGGAAAATGGGATAAAATTAGGAGAATCATATGTTTGCCTCACTTCCCCGCTTCAATAAAAAAAGTGCCTCTCCCATTTATTGTGCTCACTCATAAATTCAGAGAAAAATAGCACTCCTCTCCACTAAGCTGGACTTCTTCATTTTGGCAGACATGGTAATTGGGGGTTTGGGATAGTCTAACCCTCCAGCTTTTCCATATACCGTTACTTCACAAAAGAGTGTTTTCCTAGAAAATGCAAACAGAAATAAAATTTGGTGGCAGAAAAGGGGAAAAGAGAAAAACCTTCACACACAAAATGTTTTTCTTCTGAGTTTCAACTGCTCCAGTAAACTACTGAAGTCACTAAGTGCACAAAGGAAATATTCCAATTAATTTCTTTTCTTAAAAAATTATGTCTGCTGAGTTCTCATTCAGGAGTCTTTCACTCTCATTTACACAAGAGCTACACTGTTATTCTACTGCCTAATCAGATTAACTTAATATGGTTTTTACAGAGTGATCTTCATGGCTGTGCAGGACAGCCTTCTCCCTCTCTTTCATCACAATATTAAACAATCCTTCATCTCCTCTATTTTTCTGTATGAAATTACACAACTTCTCCTATCCAAGGAAGAACCTCATACTATTTGCTATTAAAAAACCCCCATGCTATGCTTCCATTGAGTATGCTTCTAATTTTTGGAAAGGGAGCTACAAACATCTTCTCAAATTGTTATATTGTGAGAGATCTTCTATTTCCTAAGCACAATGCAAGTCATAAGTTTACAACTCCATCTGCAAAGAAAGATTCAACTGGCACAAAACCAAAATAAATAGAAATACTGATTGACATTCCCATTCTTCCATGATTGTGCTAAACTCAGGAAAAAAAACCAGTTCATACTTGATATGATGATGTCCCCAAGAATTTCTTCCAAAAAAAGCCAAAACATGAAACAAAATGCAGAAATTTCACCTACAGCAACAGTTTTGAAAAGTATGCAGCCTTGGCCAGAGAGTGAACCCTTATCGGAACTTACTGGCTTTTGCTGGCACACAAAAACTGAAATTTTAAAGACTGAATAAAATGCAAATGTTAGAGCCATTTGCCAGAATTTCTGCATTTTGACAAGGTAAAAAATAATAGGAAAAAAATATTTGAAAAGATCTTCTACCCTACCACCCCATGTTGCTTACTGTGTTTTTGTTAGTTTTACAGTAACCCCATAAAGAGGATAATATTTTCCTGGACAGATAGTCACAGAATAAAGGAGATCAACAAGCAAAAGTTCCCCATATTAAATGATCAGGTTTTCAAAAGTACATGGCTCCCATCAGAGCTCTTAAAACAGTCAGTATGAATTTCAAAAGTGTTCAGTAATAGGGAGGTATTTTCAAACATCTCTGGGTAATTTAGATGCATTAGTCTCACTGAAAGTTAATGAGCCATGTGCTGCTCAGGCTTTTGGGTGCTTTGCAGAAAACACATGTTATAACTGGTATCCATGGTGCAAGTTTTGGGAATTTTTAAAATTTGATCTTATGCTGTTTACACGAAATTCTGCTTGTAGCCACAGATGTGTAGCTTCTCCTTATGGTATATTTATCTATTGAGTGAAGCAATAGGTCCCCTTGCTCTGCTCTTCAAAGTCTGTCAACGCAGAGCATCTGAATGCAGCTGTGCAAAGAGTTGCATTTTCTGGCCTCTAGCCCCTAGGACAGTCCCAATCCTCCATGCAGCTAAACTTTTTGAAGCCCACTGCTGACAACTTCTGCTGCATGTTGTACAGAAAGGAACAATCCACATGGCTGAGACTTGTTGAGTAACCACAGTCACTACACTAGGATGTTAGCTCAGGTACCTAAGTGTAAACACGGACAGAGCAAGACTCTTAAATCTTTCCCTAGTTACCTATGCATTCCATCATTCTAGATGCTAGAAGAGTGAAAGCTGCAGAGAATACTTTCCTTTGTACCATTCTCTCAGAATTAATTTTTAAAAGATCAATAAGGAGATGCCACTTCAGGACTAATTAAGCAAAGATTAAATGGATTACTGAACAATAGAGCAAGCAAGCAAAACTCATGATTTACAATGCCTGTGTGCCACTTGGTGTTCCCTTAGCACTGAAAAACACATTAGGATGTCAGGAACGAATTATTCAGCTTTGTTGCCCATTAAATCTGATCTCAGAGTACTTGATTCAATCAGAATTATCTTACAGGAGCATTTTATAAAATTGGAGAAGAGAAAGATACCTCTGTATCTTATAACGATTAAAAAAAAAAGAAGTAACCTAAAAAGCAAAACAAAGCTGTGATTAAAAGCCACAACAGGTATTCCTTTCTTAAGGCTGAAAGGAATGTGAGGTCTGCTTTCATATGAATTGCTGACTTCACGCAGGTTCAGCACCACAGAGGGTTTACCAGGAGCCAGTGGCAATAAGCGTTCATAGCCTGAAGGGAAGGAAAAGAGGTTCACCCCTCATGGCAAAGGTCAGATTTCTGCAGGCTTACAGCCTGTCCATATACATGAGTGTTCGTGGGACATCTTTGTCTAGTAAGGTCCCGTGAGGATGACACAGGCTCCACAATGTCCCCTCTGCCTGGAGGATGGCCCTATAGCCACCCAGATCAGTTTAGGGTCATTTGACTTGTGTCGATTTGGTTCCTGTTGCTTTTACTCTCAACCTGATGATCATTGAAAACTTTGTGGGGATGTTGCTGAAGGCTGGAATTAAACAACTCTAATACACAGAGAGACTGGATGTGTAAACAGGATATTAACAGTTGCTATTTTCACGGATATGGAGAGCTATCAAATATCCTCTGTTGTTAACATACAACATGCTGTACACTTCATTTATATTTGCTTATCAGAATCACTATGTCAATGTCATAGAAACAGTTATACTAATGATTATATTAGTATTTGTCTATTTATTCTGTAGATATCTTTTCAGAGAGTCATCATGTCTTTTGTTCAATTTTTGGAACTGATGCACTGCATGCCCAAATATTTGGAATAACATATAGAAAACATCTGGATTTAATTATATTATAGTCCTCTTATGCAGACAATGGGAATTGAATTAAGGAATATTTTGAAACCCCCACAGAGATATAAAAGTATTAGCAGCTGCACGAGAACTTTACTGTTACAAAGTTTGAAAATGTTTTGTTTTACAGATCAACAGTCTGACACATCATAAATATCAATCACAACGTTTAAGATATATAAACATGGGAGAAAAATTAAAGCTTGCATTTCAAATATATGTAGATGGATTCACAGCATTTAGAAGACGTAGAATGTATCCTTCTGTTTAAAAAATGAAAATGTATCATCTATTGGCACAGAAAATATAAGTTGTACAGTGGTATTAAGCTGAGAACCACATAAAGATTTATCATGATGAACAGCCTGAACAAGATTTTATAGAATCTTGCTTTATTGCCACCATATTGTACAAAGAGTAATTCAGCTACAAGAAATTAGCATTTTGCTTTTCATGCTTCCATTCCTTTGAAAATATGTGGGGATATAGTATGAGCTTAGAGAGTCTGCCCCAAAGTATTAGATACAGGCTGGATTTTCTCTCTGAATGTATGCTGGTTCCAAATGCCACTTCTTTTCAAGTCAGTTTTGCAGTTAGTTTTAAATCTCCCAGTGGCTAAATCACATTCAAAGGCTGTTAGCACAGTAGGGGGTCAGACTTTCTCTCTGAACGTAACTATATCACTCAACAGCAGACTCATGCAATAAGCGATCTAATGTTTTCTTTTCCTTTTCCCCCCTCCTCTGAGTGTCTCCCTGCATTCCTGGATACCAGTCACTGCACCAAGGTCCTGAGGCAACAGCCACAGGGACTCCACTGCCATTCTAGCTTTCTTTATGGTGCAGAAAAAGCTAAGTCTACAGTTCACCTGCTGTCAAGACAAAATATTCAATTGCTGGACCTTCTAAAATATTCAAAAACCTTCAAAAGAACATTGTCTGTGCGTCAGAAGACAAGCAAATGCGTGTATATGCACAGAGCACAGTGCTGATAGTGCCAGGCTCATGGGTTCAATTCACGTTTGGGCCATTCACTTAAGAGCGGGACTCCATGATCCTTCTGGGACCCTTCCAACTCAGAATATTCTGTGATTCTGTGATACCCATACAATATTTGACAACCAATGACACAAAATACAATATTAATCCTTCCTCCTCTTTCCATGATTTCCCCTCAAAATGCCAAGAAAAACATTGTCTAAAGGCAGAATACCATCTGAAGATAGATGCTGTATCTACCAAGCAGAACGGATAAAGTTATTTAAGCCAGAAGTAATTCTGAGGCAAAGAAAATAAAGATCAATGAAATGATGATCTGTTTAGAAACAAAATTTATCAGAACTGAAGTTTGCACTAGCTGTTAGCACTGGGAAACACCAACTCTTGGTACCATGTGGCCAGGCTGACCTTGTAAATATGCAGTCTGGATCTTTGAACTTATCCATAATATCATCTTGAACAGGATTTGTGGAATATGATATACGCCTTGCTGAGGGACAGCCTGGTTAAAATAAAGGGTGGGAGAACTGCTGGGCAAGGGGCTCGAATAAACGACGCTAACTCACCCGTTTTACGAAGTGGAAAATCATCCTTGGCATCCTGTGCTCCTGGTAAAGTGTATTTGTATGGTGGCGAGGCCCCGCTCAGGGGTGGAGAGCTTTGATCCAGTGAGGTATGGTGGGCAGCCCTGCAGCAGACACAGAGGTCACAAATTAGCAGTCACTGAGGTGACCAGCAGTAACTATCTACACATGTTGTACACGTCTCAGCTGTGTTTATGTTCTTGTTCGTCTAAGTGTGCACAAACCACAAGCTCATGTAACCAATTTCACTCGTACAGTAAGTTATGGAGCTCCTCGGGATTCCCAAGAACACACTTTTTGCACTCATTATAAAAGTCACATAGGATAAGATTCATGTTGATCTACAGAGAGGATCTGCCACCAGTTTGGGGAATTGACCATTTCAGGTGGTTGCATTTTAATATGAATCGGCTGACACACAGCAAAAGCCATTTAAGGCTTGTTCATCATGTACAAATAGATGTATATTGATCAAGCCTTCTCTATAAAATGTGGGGGATTTTCAAGGCAGGAGGGCTTGTATAAAATAAACCAGAAATATTGAATTATTATCTGTTGGATACCCCTCTCCCCCAAATTATTTAGTAGACAAGGTAAACGAAACCTTGAATTTAACTTCAATTTGTAAATTTTGTGAGCACACCACTCTGCAGCACATAGCACACATGTCAGCAGAGAAGCTCCAAGCTGAAGAGTGTTTTCTGACAACTGTTGAATGAAAGAAATATTGTGGGCAGAGCTTTCTGAACAATCACAACAGAAATTGCATCATTTGGCTCAGAAACAGGGGTTGGGGTTTTTGGGTGGGTTTTTGGTTGATATTTTTATCTAAAGAGGGAGAGGGAAAGGAGCGAAACTTTCAAACTTGGTGTTTATCTGAACATAATTTTACTTGGCCTCTTACAGACTCTGCTTGTCTTTCCAACGCAGTGTGGTTACTCAATAATACATCTCTGTCATGAGAGGAAGTACCACTTTCTGCAGTGTAGCAGAAGGCATCCTCTGCAGAGCTCCTCATTCTCAGTCATCTGAAGCTCAGATTATTGGTTCAGAAATCTTACATATTCAAGAGACTTTCATGCATTATTTGGAAGAAAAAAATTAAGTACCATATCTCCACCAAATGCAATGTAACTGTACATTAAATCATGTTACCAAAATGCTCTGGTTAGCTCAGAATGCAAACTCCAAGAACCAGCCTTCAGTAACCCTTTTTAAAAAGAACAAGTAGAAGATGGAAATCTAGTGTACTATATGCATTTCTGTTTGTCCTGTTGAAGGTCAATTCGGGCATGACATTGAAGTCTTTCAGAAATGTGGCCAGAGTTAATTTTGTTGGATTCATTTATGTGGGGAATAAAAACTGCAAAACTGTAAACTCTTAACATGTCAGTAAACCCTTTTCAGGACTCAACAAAGTCACTTGCTTCCATGGTCTAAGCAGATTCTTGTCAAGGCCAAGTTATCATAAGAATATGCAGTTAGGATACTAAAATCCATGAGTAAGAAAAGTTAAATGACCTCTGTCTTTTTCAAAATCCTTGTGAATTACTTACACCATTCAAGCAACTTTACTGGAAGCAAAGCAGCATCTCTTCAAGAAGGAATGTTTTGTGATTGATTCAAAATCCAAGTAAGACAAACACAAAGTCATTCTAACTGAAAAAATTTAAGATACTTGCAAAAATGACAAGTATAGTTGTAAAATTTGTGATAACAACAGAAGATGAAACAGCTGAAATAAAAAAAATTATACAAATTTCTGAGAGGGCATTGTCGTGTATAGCTCTCATCTCATCACTGAACACTGAATACTCCTCAGTTCAACCAGAAATACAACACTTCTGGCTTTTCACTAATTTTTGGGCTGAGCTTCTGCCTTGCTCTGGGGCAGACTCTCAACACCCCTGCTGGAAAAGCATTCTGCCAAGTTTTAGCTGACACTTCAGCGAGACAAGGAAGTAGCTTAATACTGAACATACGTGTACCAGAGCTTGGGGTGGCGGCTCATGGAATGATTCTTCCCATTTGCTGGGGAGTCTTTTGTTGCCGATTTACTCAACAGGAACTCTTGAAGCTTCTGCTTCACTTCTGTACTGGCCACTGCCCCTAAGAAACACAGAGTTAAATGCATCTTATCTTTAATTTTAAAAAATTACCTTTTCAAAGAAAACAAACCCCCAAACAGAGTCTGTGTCTTACTGCTGGAAGTTCTGTAAACTATAAAAAACTATTGGTGGAAAAAGTCAAAATTAGATAACATTTGGATTAAATGCTTGTCTGTAGAAGCCTGAATCTGGCTATGACCCAAAAATCCAGTGAAGTCATAAGGAATATTTCAACAGTAGATGAGGCCATTTATCCAGGGCCAGATGTACCTAAAGAATTTAAATTATTTCCTGATAGTTCCCAACAATCCAAATACAAAACCAATGACAGAAGTAAAAAGACAGTAACAAAAGGTCAGTTTTGAGTTTTTAGTAATGAATGCTTTTTCTTCCAATAAAGTAATAGTAGTAACACAGCAAAACTGTCCTTGAACACTGTCTTGGTTATAAGCAGAACACTGCAGAAAGAACCAGCAGTGAGGCTTTTAATTGGAGCCCCTTAAGAGCCTCTACCTGTGATGTCTGGAAGACAGAAGACAATGCATTTTGACCTCTCCTGGTGTCTAGCTCAATACAGAACAAAAAGTAGAGCATGTCATTGTAAGGTTAAACTGCCAATTCCAGCTTGCAGCATGGGATATGCTTCTTTACTCACAGCCAAAAGAAAATGCTCATTAAAGAAAAAAAAGTATGAAAACAAAAAATCTTTTGGTTTTCCATAATCAGTGACAAAAAAAGGGATGAAACCCCATTTCTTTCGAAGTTGCAGTACTAAGACATCCTTGATACCGTAAGTATTTGTTTACCCAACCCTGACACACCACATCTGAGCTGCTGAACATGTCCCATGTGACCAACTGCCCATAAAATACCTCTACTACCTCTCTGCTTCATACCCCAATTCTCCTGCCCACACCTTCCTTCCCTCCTCTACTCATTAAATAGATCATCACCACCAACAAACTCTGAGGGCTGGGGCTGGGCCTGGAGGGGTCACAAGCTGCTTGGCTTGCTGCTACATACTGAACAGCCACCCAGCAAGTTCAAATTGAGAAGGGAACCATCGAGGTCACATCTCTGCTCTTCCTCTGGCAGGAACACCAATAAAGCCCAACTGTTCATGTGGAGGCTGATTTTTTTTCATACTACTTAGAGGAACCTTTTGTTCCTGCAGTTTCTACATGCTCACACTTCTGGGCCAGTAAGATAGAAATTTTTTTAATGAGCTCATTTGTTCTTCACAGTACTAAAAGCACCCTGCACACCTTAATTTCTAAAGCCTACAACATGGTACACCTACAGCTGTTGAACTGATAGATTTTTCCACCCAAGAAAAAAAAGGTCTTTACTGCTTCAGTCTTTGTCAGTTAATTCTTGTGCTCATTTAGCAGGGCGAGTAACAGTACCTGTTTGTGGCAGCTTAATTTTGAGTATCTTCACACTGTACTTCAACCTGATTTTCAAACTCACTAAAGAGAATTATTTGTATCTGTCTCCCTCTAGTGAGCACCAAACCCCAACAATCCTTTACAGTTATTTTTCTTATAGCTATATATAAGCTAGAAATAACTCTTGGTTGTGCCTCATGAATTGGCATCAAGGTCAAACACAAGACAGTTTGAAAAAGTACTAGCAAAGTATTCAGAAGTCTCATCCTAAGATATTCTTAAATACATAATTTTATTTTTGGTCTTGAAACAATGCTCAGCAACTTTTTTTGCTGTTTTGTAGTGCTTTCTGAATTGAGGAATAACCTCTTCAGAAAGTTCTTGTGTGAAGCTTTATGCTTTCAAATTTCCTCATTTTTGTATAAAAAGAGCTTGACTCTTGAGATGCATATATACAAGTCTGTGAAACTGTGCTTTCCTGCAGTCTTCCAAGTCTGCACACAAACCAGAAATGTGTTTCTGTGGGTGCAGTGGGTGGCCCTGCCCTTCTCAAAGCACAGTCTTGACTTCTGAGTATTTCACACAGGAATAGGCTTCCTTCAGGTTCCTGTTCATAGTTCATTTTGGCTGGGAGAATGCAAAGGGGAATAGATTAATTTCTTATTAGGATTCATGGTACATTGGCTCTTACTTTCTCGTCCTCTTTCTTTGCCTCGGAGGGGAGGAAGCTGTTGCTCCCTGCGATGCCTCTCCAGTTCCTGCTCTTGTCTTTGCTGCTCCAGTTTCTGCTCTTTTTCAAGGAGTTCTTGCTGTTGTTTAATGGCTAGGAGTTCCTGTTGTAACTTGCACAGAACAAAAAGACATGAGAAAGTGCAGTTTTCTAGGTCAGTCCTGGTTAAAACAACCCCCTTGAGTAACTGAGGATCAGTGCTTGCTTTTATGCTTACACTTCTTTTCATCTCTTAACTGACTTTCAAGTGGCATAGTGCATTACTGGTTGTCACCAAATTGAACTGTAATGTCAGGTAGCAGCCTGCTGCTCTGGTTTCATTTCTTTCTCTTTTGGCAAAGATGCCTGGAAACTTCACATTGTTCTTTGCCTATACATCACCCAACTCTGGCTGCTGTGCTCTGCTGCATTTGTCAGCTCCATCGAGTGGAAGCTTAGCACAGCAGCACAACGGCAAGTAGATAAGGAAAACAATGAAATGAAAGGCAAGATCATAAATTCCCGGTCAAAATCCATTATAGGAATCCTACAGTAGTGCAAGCAATCCCATAAATAATTTTCTTTTTGTATTATATGAGGCAGCTCAGAGAAGACTGAAAATACAACACTATTCAGACCTGCCTCCCTTTTACAAATGCAAACATAATGCACTTGCCTATCAATTTGATTTGTGGCCACAAACTCGAACAGCAGCCCAAAAAAAGCAGTCTTTTAATATACTAAAAACGGTATATACCAAAAAACCAGAAATATTGAAGTTCAGCTGAAAATGCAGGTTGTAAAATAGGTTGTTTGATTTTTTTGTGGTGGCTTCATGAGCTTGATGATTCTCATTGCCTTGGTCTGCTGTGAGGAAGTAGCTGGTAGGTGCCTGCAGTTTTGCTTTAAAAGGCTTTTATCACCCCGATACAGAGAAAAGAGCACTCAAACACCACCTGTCAGTCACTGCAAACCTTTCAGGCATGTCCCCTTTCCGTGTCTGCTTAAGCATATTCATTTTGCAGATAAAGTAAGGGATAAATGAAAAATGTTGCTACCTTGATGTGCTCCTGGAGCTGGGCTTGATGCTGGCGGGTCAGGTTTTCATGCTGCTTCTGAAACTCTGCAATGAGCAGCTGTTTCTGAATCTGCTGCTGCTGCTGGATCAGGAGCAGCTCCTGCTGTAGCTGCTTTTCGCGCATAATTGGGTCCACCATGGGAACCATCATCCTGAGATCGGTTCGCAAGTCCAAGGGTGAGATGGGCTCCAGCCCCACGGGAACCTCCGACTTCACATCCACTGTGGGAAGAAAACAACAAAACGTATATCTATTAAATATAACAGGAGAAGGAGAATCGAGAGCATGCCTACTGGGAAAAAGACCAATTTCACTCAAAGACTATTTCAGTGTACAGACATTTCATGTACAGTACAAAACATTTAATGCAGCCTACGCTGTATGCAAACTTCAGCAATCCTAGAAGCAACTGGAGATCTTACAAGTTATTTAGCACTTTCTTTCCATTCTCTGCAAAAATACTCCCAGATTAATATTCTGCTAAACAGGTTAACACATAACCCAGTTCTAAAATCATGTCATAGCCCAATGGAGCAATATTTAGTGAGAATCTCCTAGGCACTATTGATGCTACACAATAAACACCCAGGGCACTTCCTCAGCATTAGATGAAGGCCTAGCAGCTCCCACTGCACTGCAAGAAATTTTGCAAAGCGAGTGTGTAGATTTTCAGAGGATAGTGTTACACATGAACAGCTACTCAGTGCTGCGTGGCTACTGCATATAAATACACCTGGCAAACACAGAGGAATAACATATAACACTGGAAAATAATTTGACACAAAGTTTTAATAGTTTTTTGAGAAGTTTTTGGAATAGTGACCACCATGATTGGAGTAGATTAGACATAGAACAGAAAATTAATTATTTCAATTTGTTGTAGTAAATGTTAATCCAGCATTAAAGTACTTAATGGAGGATCCTCTATCTCCTAATTTAAATCGAAGGGACTAAAAAGCAGTAGAAGAGAGAGATTTGATCACTTTCCCTACAATACTTTAAAGCTCAGGTTTTCACATCAAGAGAAGGGAGTGAGTGTAGCTTTATCTGTTTCGAAAGAGCAAAAAGCTAACAAGTAACATAAGTACAAGAGGAAAATAAATAGCAGCTGAAGGTCTCTGCTAAAGCCCATCAGTTCTGATTCCATCCACAAGAGGACAGTGAAACACAAACACATTCACCCCTGTTCCTATTCTTCCACTATCTTCATTGGAAAAAAAGATTATTAACTGAAAACAAACATGCTGTCGGAAATTACTTGGGAACAAGGTTTTAAGCTTATTTTCTCCTTTTGCTCTGCTGCAGCTGTATTTGTTTTCAAGGAGAAAACCAAAATGAAACAGAATATTCTAGTAAGCAGAGCAACTGCTTACTAGAATAAGCAACTGAAACCAGCAGAATTGAAGCAGTAAAAGCTGAAACTGCAGCAAATGGAGAGGACTGAATTCTAACTGTATGATCAAATCTATTAGCAAGAGATTTTATAAAAAATAAGAGAAAAGGCCCCAAATATTTTCTACGAAAAAAAATCTTTTCTACACCAAATCTTTTCTGATCACACTTTTTTATTCTCAAAATTCTAAAAACATACACCTTTCTGGGCCCTTTTTAAAAAAAATCCTAATAACTGTGATTGTAAACCTCAGAGCATAATTTGGCTTCTTAACCCACTATCCCAACAGAATGATTGTGTCTAAGTGCTTACTTTTGTTCTGAGACTAATCACTAAATTATAAAAAATCACCTTTAACTTACAAAAACTACTCTTGATTATAAATAATTGCCACCGACCAAGAGAAGCAGAGAGGCAAACCCCCAGCCTTTCATCCCATTTATTCAGCAGCAATCCACATTCCATTTGTCTAGACTAAATATAGCCGCGTTTATACAAGAAATCAATAGTGCTTGCAGAGAGCAAAGCAAAGACATGAATATTTCATCAAACCCGGAGAGAAATGGCAATCAGCAAACTGACAGCAAACAATGTAGGCTGACTGGCCCGCCAGATAAGTCTCCTGTACTTGGACAACGGCTCATTGCCTGCAAGTCACAATCTTATCATCAGCACTCTTCTATTTTTAACATTAATTGCATTGTAGGTGACAAAGTTTTATCATGTTTAAAGGGGAGAGATGGATTTTCTTACATCTTCTGTGACAGGATAATAAGCCTTACTAGGAGCAGTAACTGGAGCTCAGCAAACCCTGCAGGGTTTAGTTCACAATAGTGTTTGCAAACTGAACCCCGCAGCTTATTTTGCAGATACTGGCTGCAAATCAACCTCTACAGATCTGCACGGTGATTCAGGCTGATTATACTTCCTATGTTGGACCAGCATCCCAGTCCTTAATTTTCAGAGAATTTAGGATGAGAGGAGGCGCCCAGATTTTTCTAACAATGGAAATTTCCTTTCACTATTAGTAAATCTGCAACAGAAACCAGGCTCAATTTGGTAAGCTACACATTTTCTAGAATTTTCACACACTCACATAATAAATCTAGCACTGGAATATCTACTTCGTCAAGTTGACCTTAACCTCATCCCTTAATGCGGGGGAAAACAACATTAAGGTAGCTCTAGACTTGAATCCATAGAAATAAATACATAATATTTCATGTATTTTCAGTGTCAATGTATACTGACCAATAAACACAAGCATTTATTTCCTGACATAAATACTGCTAACAGTAAGGTTACCACCAATACTTCTAACAACTGATGACATAGCAAATATTAATTTTAGGGGTAATTACTGTCTTAAAACTGTGCTAAGAAATTGTTAGCTGAGTGACAGTCAACCTCATCAATGAAATTATTTTAAACAAGTAACTATAAGATCACCAATCAAACTGAAAGGTTTGCTACTGTCTGTTTCACAGCCCTAATGCCACAGGCCATTACATTCTTATTTGTTACTAGCTGGAAAGAAAGAGACAAAGCAGCTCCGTGGAACTCCATCAGTGTGAAAAATGTGTAATGGAGCAGAGAATCAGAATCAGCGTCTTTAAAAGCTTTGACTTCTGGCTGAAACATCTTCCTCCCACCATCATGCCATTGCAATTTTAAGTCTCTGGAGAGCAAAGGTGATGCAGAATGTTTACTCTCATTGGGGCTGTTTATGTTTTTTATCCTCTCTACACATATATATTCTACAGGTAAAAAATTAATGTCCTGATCAGTGCCCTCAACTTCAAACATCACGAGGAGCAGTGGGATGCAGGATCCAAGCAACAGGATTCATCAAAATATTAGACAAAGAAGGAAAGAGATGGGTAATGAAAGCAAATATTAAGCAGAGTTTGATAAAGGCTAACTTCACTTATTTTGCAGGATTTTCATATCATCAATGAAGTAAAGCTGTAGCAAGTACGGTTCAGAGTGGGACCCTGTCCTCATTCTCTCCACTGCAGTCCACAGAAGATCCTTCCCAACAGCTCTGCCAGCTACAGAGCAAGCCTGGGATTCCTCTCTAAGGTTAAATAAAGACAAACTCTCTGAGCTCATGTCAGCTGCGGTGAATACAACAGTAGGCTGCAGAATATTAACTAAAAATGTTACTGAAAGCTCAGTGATTCCAGGAAATATGCCAAAATTTGAGTAGAAAAATATTTAATTTTCAGTTACAACACATTGCAAAAGGCATATGTATTTATTTTTCCTATAAATACTCAATTGCCTTTATCTTGAAACATAACAACAAAAATAGTCTCAGAAGAGTGTCCGTATCAATTATACTCTGTAGAAGGCACTTCCCACAGGGCTTTTGAAATTCTATGGAAAGAAAATAAGACACTTGAAAAATGGCATCCTTGTTGAGTGATTTAGATGCTTACAGCATGTGTAAAAAGAGGTAAAGGAGCTTGGTTTAACCCTCAGGCTTTGCTTTTTGAAACCATTCCTTACAATGGGAACACTGAGCAACTGTTAAATCTCCCTATAAGAGATGGCATTTCAAGCTCTGTTTCTGGTGACTGGTTTCAATTCCTGGTGTATTAGAAACACAAATCTTCCAAATCACAAGTGCTAAAGGAAAACATCAGAAAATAAAGCAGGCTGCTTTCTTACCATCATCTTCCAAGAGGGGCAATCTTCTTTTTTTGTTGGCAGTTACCTTTCTTGGCAGACATTTCTGCCACCTTTAAATCCAAGAACTTAAACAAGGAATGATGTCATCAGCTGAACAGTTGCCATTCCTGATTTGAGATGCAATCAAGAAGAATTCTACCAGACTTGCTTATGGACCATTGTCTAGTACATTTATGATTCTTACATAAAAGAAACTGTGTGGACTGCTGGCACTGCAGGGATCCAAGTTAACCTTTTCCCAAAGGAATGTCTGAGTTACATTCTCGGGCTGGGACAGTAAAGAGGGCTGGAGACAGGAACAGGGCATGAAGCTGGTGAGACTCCTTCTCCTGCCTTGGTTGTTCAAGGCAAACTTACACAGGAGAAGCAGTTAAAGTTTATAAAGTGAAAAAGGAGGACTACAAAAGTTGGAACACTAAATGAAAACTACATGTGACAAAAGACAGATGACAATTTTCTCCAACCAGCAGTATTAGGTAATAAAAACATATTCGTGAAAACACACAAAACCCAAGTAAAATCTAGAAGAACCAGTATGCAAAGAAATGGCCACACCTCACCCCAGACAGCATGCTGGTGAAGTATTACAAAGAAAAGGGAATGAGAGAGCTTATACCAGTGCTACTCTTTTGAACTCTGCTCTACAAAAAAGAGCCCAACTAAAGTTAATAATAACTTGTACAGTACTTTTCATAGTTTTCATATGTTTTCATGAAATGAAAACAAACCAGAACAATTTTGCACATTTTCGTGTAAAGGAAACTGGCTTCATTTGGAGTCTTCATTCAAAGAAAGTGAAAACTCTTCCTTTTTGCAGAATTAGCCATCAGTCAGTCATGACATAATCAGAGCACTAAGGAGTTTACAGAAAAGACCCCTAAATGCTGAGAAGAGCAGAATCACAGAATCACAGAATCACCAGGTTGGAAGAGACCTTCAAGATCATCAAGTCCAACTCATGTCCGAACACCTCAACTAAACTAAACCATGGCACTGAGTGCCACATCCAATCTTTCATTCACCCCCTCCCTGATAAAGATAATACTTGAAATTTACTCTACAATTTAAACCTAGATTTTTTTTTAACCATATTTATGTGCCAACTCATTCAGGACTTGAAAAGCAGCAATACCTGAAAAGCTGTAACAGTGTCTTTGAAACAGATTGAAAAAAAATCTTTGAAAAGAATGAAAAACTGAAATACCATAGGAGGCTGAAAGTTGCAGCAATAAGGAACAGAGGGTAAGAGGGAAATTTTGGTGGCCATGTGAAACACAAAGTAACTGGCAGGAGATGGGACAGAGAAGGACTGGCCAGGCAATAAGACATGAGTACAGGATGAAACACAGGAAAGGGAGTTAAAATTTCTGCTCTGAGAAGCTGCGTTACAGGAGCACTGCTCATTCTGTAATCTAAGAGCAGCCCTGGCATAGTGATAAGGTGGCAGTGAGGCCGCAGTGTAAATAAGGAGCTAACACAGGAGTGATGTGTTCGTTGCGAGGATGATGGGAAATTAGGCAAGCAAAGTGGTTTTGAATAGCCATGACAAAAGAGGACTGAGACTGGCATGAAAACTGCCACAGCAATTGTTCAGTGTTCAAGAGTGCAGAAAATGTCCTAATCTGGAGACCATTCCCTGGAGGAGAGGCGGCTCGCAGCTTCCTGGGGGAAGCAGTGCCACAGCAAGACCTGCGTGGCAGACAGCAGGAGCGAGAAGCTGAAATGTTAAGAATAACTAGTGACATCAGAAGTACAAGTCAGATGATCAATAAACTGTGAAAGATTAGGTTACTATCATTTCAGCTCTGGTAGCTAAAGTCTTGGACCTCAATTCTCAGCTCGCATAATCTGTCATTCCTCTGTTAACTTCAATATGGGCAAAGCTTCTTTATGCCACCTGAGAAGCTTGATGCAGAGCCTCTCTCAAGAGAACAGGGATGAAAGAAGACAGCCTTCCGAGCATCTCATTTTAGCATGGGGACAGAAGCAACCAGATTTAGGATGACACTTATTAAACTTTTTTTTGCAATATATGAAATCAGCAGTTTTTTTCTCCACTCTCTCAATTATATTAGAGAGTGTATCAAACTGAAAAAAGTGTCACCTAGATTTCACTGAATGTTATCAAATATTTTTGATTCATTATATCTCCTTATTCTTACACTGGATTTTGGTTGTCAAAGGCAAGGAAAGCAGAAAAACCGCAAATGGAAATGGAAAATTTCTTTCAAAGGTAGCACAACAACTTCTTTTTGGCAGTTAAGTACTCAACTGCACTTTGAATTTTTAATACTTCATCACTTGGAAAAGAAAAGATGCAAGAAATTAAGAGACACTTCAGATCAGGAAAAATATTTTCCAGTTATTTTCTTGGATTGTCTCTCAAGAGTCAGTAATTATTTTAGAAAGTACTATCATTTAATTAGAAGTATAAGTGAACTGTCAAACTTGATGAGGCACTCAATTCAGTTTATAGTATTAAAGAGAAGTGTAATAAATTAAACTAGGAAAGTATTCCCTTTTGTTCTAAAAAAGAGATCTTATCATGATTATACCTTTTTCCTATTTCTTTTAAGTGTTTGCATACATGTCATAATGAGAAGTAAAATAAATGCAAACAGTGATCTGGGCTTTGATTTACCATACTCTTATTTCCCCGGGGCCTGGAAAGGAAGCTCAAACAACCACAAACTTCTAAAATATCAGTGAGAGGCCTTGAAATACCAACACTGAAGTTACAGTTAGCTGGCTTTTGTAAAAAATCAAAGGCTTTATTATATTGATTTACTAAAATCAGATTCCTTCACTCCAAATTGGCTTTTGAGTCAAACAGTCATAACAAGCACAAACATAAATACCATCTAATTTGTTATTGCCAGAAAGTTTTTACATGTTATGAAGTTTGCTGTTTCTTCTATACTGAATACTTGAGCGAAAGTTCCACTTATGAGCCTGCCAGAGTTCATGCAAATATCAGGCCAACCACTTCTGTCACAGCAATAAAGGCAAATGTGTCCAGTAAATCACATCAGAACGTGAAACACTTTTAAACTCAAACCTGGGATGATCTGTTATCAAGAAATCCAAGCTGAGCTATATTTGGGTTTCTGAGCTACTTTATTTATATTTCACCTAGGAGAACCCTTACATACACGTTTCTCTACACCCATCAGCACACAGGCATATTTTCACTTTCCAGAAAAAGCCTTTTTGATATAAGGAACACGAATACCCTAAATTCTAGATACTATTGTTTCAGGCAAGATAAAAATAGGACAAAGATGAATGCAAATATAGTTAAAATGTAGAATTTCTATGTAACTTTATTCCCAGTTCCAATGACATAACTGGGAATGTCATAGAATTTCTATGTAACTTAATTCCCAGTTATGACATAACTGATGATTCCATTAGATAATGATAATAAATCAGTGTAAATTATAGCATCAGGTTAACCAATTAGACACTAATGTGTCCCCTGCATGGTATCAATGCACAAAAAAGTGTCAGGGAAGAATGTAAAATAGCATTCTTTTGGCTGTGTATCCTCTGTGGACAAATCAGTACCACTGTCAGTCAGAACCCAGTGAAGACACCAACTCAGGTTTGACTGGGTGGCAGCACCACTTTTGGTTAAGGAATTGTGTAGGTACAATATCCCCAAGTCAGCAAGTACCAGCTTATCAGTATCTTCCAGTCACTTCAACAAAACCCTAAAATTAACTAATTAAATTGAAAGCATGTGTGACATTATTGTGTGTGTACACTTGCAGACATACGCAAGTCTTGCATCATATCCTGAAATGCTAAGAAAAAAATCATGGAGCAGACATGACACAAAAGGCTCCTCTCACCTCCCTTTTTAAAACACGTGTAATGATTGATGCCACATACCCATGAGAAAGGCAACTTGCTTTCAATTGTATTGGTATCATTCCACATTAAGAGACAGTGCACCAAGTCCCCCCTGTTGCTATGGATGGCTGCAAGGACACCATGGGGGCTTCTACAGACCAGCAGTCTTTGCCTCATCACTGATCCAGAGACAAAACGAGGCTAAAAAGGGTACCAAATACATTCAGAACTTAGGATTTTCACTTACTTTTCTCTCATCTCTTCTCTGCCTGTGAATATTGCAGGCACATTTGTGACAATGTTGAGTTTACACCTGCTGAATATCTCACAGCAGTGAGGCTACCACTATTCTAATCTCAAGGTGATGACAGAGATAGCGGAGAGAGGTAAAAACTCTTCCTTGAAGTGAGAGTATCACAACAGCTACCATTTGGGCATGCCAGCAGGTATGTCCTGAAGTATCACAGGGCAGCATGCTCCAAGCAAATTAGACAGTGGGTGGAGGTTTGCTGAACAAGTATCCCCAAATAGCTTTGCTATTTCAGGGGTGTGACAGCCAGTGCTCCAAACAAAACCCTTGGAAGGCAAGATGTAGGGCAAATCTTTCAAGGAACTGTTGGCAACTTTTTTTTTTTTTGAGAAAAAAGATGACTGACCCCAAAAATGCATTGAAAATAGTACCTTCCAGTTCCTTTTCTTGTTGTTTTTGTTGTAGAAGTATGTGCTCCCCAAAACACTACAACAATTAGGGTTTTGGATTTTCTCTTTTTTACTGCATAGAAAAATCTAGCATTTACACTTAACTTCTTAGGCTTACAACCCATCTATTACATCCAGGAAATCAAGAAAGACCTTCTATTATTCCAATGTTTCTTACAAATATTTGTGGGACATCTTGATCTTTGACAAGCACTTGGTTAAAAATGCTGTTGATCCTAAGCACAGAAACAGGGACGACTGAACAGAACCCTTTCCCCCAGGGGAGGGGGAAAATCCAACAGAAGGATATTAATACCTTTTCTAGAATCTTTCTAATGAGACAGTAAATGTTATACCAGTTGGAAAGTGGCAACACAATACTCCTTACTGTGCTAGCTCAGAAATAAAGGTCTTATGTATTTTATGCAGAATTAACAGTTGCAGGTTTTGCATTAGCAAAGATGCATCTGTTTGTATTAGACATTTTTTTTTCCTATTCTGCTCCCTTTTGTACCACGCTGCCTTAAACTGCAGCACACTCAGGGGATTCTCTCTCCCTCTGCTCACATAAAACACCGAACATATTTGCACAGGGAGTGAAAGAAAATGAATAGATAACACTAAATCGCTGGCTTGCTGTTTTTCAGAAGTCCACCTGCTGGATTACTGATACCTAGCAGCAGAAGAGTTGACAACATGCAAAGAGAAAACACTGTGGGTAAGGCAGGGAAAATGAAGGGAAAAGATAGGGTCTTGGTGATGATGCAAAGCAAAGGAAAGGCAGGGTTTATTAGACTGCAGAACTGAATCAGGAGTGGGAGGATATGAAAAGGGACAAACAGTGCTAATACAGATGATGGGAATATTAGGCAGTGGTCAAGCCCCAAAGCTGGATTCACAATGACATCAGCAGGCAGAGAAGGTGGGCTGCTCTACAGAAAGTAAAGGAGGAGATACTGAGGAATGTCGCTCTCAGCTTGATGAAAGGGTTGTAAAGATTTTAAAGGTCTTCATCCAATTTATTTTCTGCTGCAGACAGAGTATGTCTTTCAGGGAACAACCTTGACTACCATGCAGATGGCCTCATTTCCATTACTGAGACCTTACATAAGGCAGGCACTCCAGTAAAAGAGATTACATAAAATATACAAAAAGCATTATGAACTCACTAGCAAGGAAATGCCAACCTTCTAGGATGCTTTCTTATATTTTTGTCTCATTAATGTGAAGACAGTTGTGGTTTTGTAGAGTACAGATCCAAACCATAATCATTTGCAGTAAGTAATCACAAAAAGTTTCTCTCATATTTTGCCATTTGGGGTTTGGGGGAATTATTTGAAAAATGGAGACAGACATCTCAGGTTCACAGCTGTAATCCAAATATTGAAGAACTATTTTTTTTTTATACCAAAAGGGTGTCTTGGCAAAGATAAAACTCTTAGATGTTTACTTTTAAAATCAAATAATGTTCTCGAGCTGAAAAAAAAATCCCAAGCTAGGTATAAAAGACCTTATTCATGTAATTGTGTGACACACTTAGCATCATCCCTATTACACTACTTATATAAATTGCACCTTTCCAATTTTTTTCACTTTTCACCACAGTAAATGATTTCAAGCCTACTTTGTCCGTATCTGTGTTTACTTTTTTTTACAATCTACTTTGATTTCTTGAAAAAGTGCTGTAAGTCTCTGCTCTAAATTTAAAAGATTTCAGATAGCAATACTAACCTACTACTAATGCTACACTGTATGAGAGAAAGAAAACATATTTCCATGATTTTTTATAATGATGTAATATTAAAGTTAGAAAATATTATTCATGATTTGTGCTCTCCAGAATGGAGAGATCCCTGACAGGCTCTCTTTGGAATGCAGAGATTTGGTTTCAACCACCAGAGGGAGTCAATCTGATTTTTCAGGACAACTACAAAATCAGAATGAACAGAAAAATCACCAAGAACTCACTAACAAATGACACTATTTAATTCAGATTTATGTGGATACCAAACATAATGAAAATAAACTTTAATTGGGGTCTTGTCCATTGAGATAGAAAAATCACCATTTTCACTTCAAGTGCTCATTAACAAAATTCCAACTAATACAGTTTTTTTTATATGACCTCAGATTAACAAAATTTTAAGGAATAAAAATATTTTACATAAGAACAGTACTTATATTTCTACACAACCTACTACTCTTTCTTGAGTTCAAGACACTACTGTACTCAAAAGTCTTTTTACCAGCTGTAAATACAGCAGGTTTTCTTCAGTTTATTCATGGTTCAGTCAACTCAATCAGCAAGTAGTTATAGATTTACAACGGTGCATACAGGAAAGAAACAGACATTTCTCCTCACTTGGACAGTCTTTGTAATTTTTAAGCACTGGAAAAGCAAACTATATAAATTATTAAGATGATGGCAACTTTCTCAGTACATTAGCTGGAGATATTTTCTGTAATTATTATTCTAAATAAACACTGAAAAAATGGTTCTGCTTTCTGTAATATCCCAGAAACTAATAGAACACTTCTAAAAATTAATCTGTGATGTCAAAGAAACAACAGACGTCAAAAATTTCTACACAATTCTGATGCCACTTAGCAAGTGCAGCAGAAAACTGAAAAATCCAAAAGTTATTACCCATTTTCGTTTTTCCACATTTCAGCAGGTCCGTTTCTCTTACTAGTGAGTTGTTCTTTTCTCCCCTCATCTCATCTGATATGTAGAAAGTCAGTCAAGTCAGTGGGTATTTCTTCAGTTTCAAATGAGAGAGTCTTTCTCAAGTAAGTTTTGCAAGAAATTAAATTTCCTATTAAGAAGTCTACAAAAATCAGTGGGAACTCTTCTCAAATTTCAAACTCAGGTTTCAGAAACCCACAGATCAGGCCTGGAACAAGCACACTAGACTAATGGAGTCAAGCACTAGAAATTACTCTCTGAGAAACTCTCCCGGTCCTCTGAGAATCTCAGCCTAATCATTTAAATAAATCCTAGTCATATGGAAACTCCCACCCCCCACTTAACACATTAATCACTCAGAGGAGAAGTTCCTTCTCACCAGACCTAAGATGAACAACTCTCAGCACATTTAGTCCTGTTGACTGAGCTTTTGAACCTGGCTGGAAACATCATTACAACAAGCTAAAATTCTGCAATACAAGAGGCTACTTGAAAGTGCTCAGGTTCTGCACTCTAAGCAGAACTTTTTGTGATCAATGAGATGGCATTAAAAAGATGTTATGGAATTATTGCATCAGGCATTGCATATTAAGGACTGGGAAAAAAAGGCAGTGCAACTAATTTAAGGTTTGCCATGGAAAAGCTGTAATATTAATTTTAAGGTAAAGTACTGAGAGAGCTTGTTATCACAAAGAACTCATTAATATGTTTCTTTAACATGAGACAAACTGGAATCTAGCCTGAATCATCCTCATCAAGGTACTGCAGAAAGCTGGATCCCAAAATGTTCAACAAAGCATTTTAATTGCACCAGCAGCAGCACACCTTAGTAGGTTTTTCTCTTCATAATACATGGGGGTTTTCTCAGAAATGTGAAAGTTCTTCCTGACTGCTTCACTTCCTATGGTTTTTATATTTGTGCCATGCACACTTATATCTTAGGGTTATGCTGCGAAGAAACAGGAGTTTATTTTGGTAAGTGAGGTTATTTTCACTAATTTTTAGATGTGTTGGTGTTTGTTTCCCTTTAATTAGGATCTGATAGTGCGTACCTGAACTGAAATTTCTACAGTGTTATGGATTTCCCTGTGACCAACCTTGGCCAAGCACCCTCTCTGCTGACTATAAACTTCAAGGAATTAAATGAATGATGAGACCATGGTGGTATCCATAAAGCATGTTTCACACAATGTCCTAGGACCTGAAGGTGACGAATACAGTCCATGATGCTGACTTCCCCCTGCTCACAACATAAACCACCACGTCCCAGAGCCCACCCAAAATCTACACAACCCCTAGCTACTCATGACTGTGGACAGAAGCACCCTGCAGAAAGTACAGGGATAGTAGGGTCTGGACACTGCATAAATAGGGAGAGAATGACCAAGAGTCATATCCAGTCTGCAGAAAAGGATATCTGGAAATGCAGCCAATGGAGATGACACTGATTTCATCCATTCCAAGTACATGAGTACTATTCTGTCAATTGAGAGCTATGCACCTGATGAAACGCCACCAAGAAAAGCTGATACACAATTCTATCACCTTTCACTTTCTCCACAAATCAGAGTCCCAAAGTGACCAACACATGCTCTTGGTTCAGAAAGAGCTAACTTATGCACCCATAAAATTCCATTTCATTTCCAATCACATTGACATCTACCACATAAAAAATGAAAACTGAAGCTGGTAGTCAGCACACACGTAAAACAGTTTCTGACCTTAAATGCTTTTTGAATACAGGTAAAATTAATAGCTCAACTCCACACCAGAGATGATTAAAAAAATAGCATATGATCGTTCTTAAAAAAAAGGAGACAACAACCAAATGTCACTGTCCATTATCATCTTTGTTCATCCATTTCCAGAATTTGTACCATCTTTTGAAGATTTTCTTCCACCTCCTCTTAGAGGACATTCTGATAAAGTAGAGAGCTGAGAAATATGTCTTTTACTGAAGTAAATGTTACACAGTTCTAAGAATTTGCACAATTCACTTCCTTTGCTCTTCCTTGACAATGTCTATTTAGAAGACATCTATTTATTCCTCACCACATTTCACAGTTCCTGTTTCTAAATGAGAATCATATTAACAAAGGGTAGAAAGACACAAACATGACTAAGGAAACCAAGACTGTTTTTTTTTAATGTAGGTACAGTGGTGTTTCCAGAGGGAAAAACATTCCAAAACCTTCAAAGATGGGCCTCAATGCAATTTACCTTTCAAGACATTCTGATCCTCCCAGAAAACAGCAAAATAAAAAGGTGTTTAAGATAAAATGAGTAATTGTAGGTAACTGTATTACACTATAAATGGTTTCCAATTTACTGTTCATAACTAAAGGTCAAAACTGACCCTCTTCCAAGAAACAAATCTGTAACTATTTCATGATAAATTTTTGTCTGTTCACCACTATTTGTCACATTGGATTACAAGCACTTCTTCCTTCCTGTAATACAGTGAACATCATGTTAAAGTAATTTCAAGATGATATATGGTATTTTCAAAAAAAACCCCAGTGGAGTGAAAGGAATCCACTTTCCACAAATTCACTCTGTGCATAGTTATTACTCTTGTCTCATTATTTTCTGCTTAAACTAAATTACCTACGTCCTCTTTCACACTGCAATACTTTCAGGGAAAAAACCCTCAAATACATAGAAACCTGCTGAAAGAATATGAAGATCACAGCACAGACAGTAACAAGAGCAACAGAACTGTGGAAAAAAACTCCAGCCAAGCACAACCGTATTTTAGGAGATCGCGTAGCGAAATTCAGATTTTTTTGTGCGTGTTTTGAACAGATGTTGTGTATTTGCTCCTTCCCATGCACTTTATAAGCTCTTCACCTTCATGGGTACTACTTTTGACTCTGGAGCATTTGTTAGTGCCTCCTCCCACTGTGAAACTTCACTGGTAGGGTCACTGAACCAGGGGTATAAGTTGGCATGGGCATGCAGAGCTGTTCTGATCCCTTCCCTGTGGTTTCCTTTCCCACAGCAGGCTATCCAGTATTCCAAGGCATAGCCTGAACCAGTATAAACTTCCTGCAAAATGACTGTGGTTCCATTCCTTAGTCTAACCTAGGGCACCAGGGGCTGACCACAGTCTCTTGAGTACAGATGTATCAACATGCTACTGGAGTCGCTGAGTAAAATGATTAATGTATTGAAATACCTGTATTTGCTAGCACAGTATGGTCTTAATCATTTTCTCAGGCTTTTTGGAATCTGTAGCATGCAATGACATAAAAGATTAGAATAAAACACAAAACCATGAAGGTTTCTTCTCAAAACACCTTTTTGGCCACAACACGAACTTCACTGCATCTCTGCGGGCCATTAAAGGGAGTAATCTACTGGAAAACAATATTAATTGAAAAGTATCTTGATAAAGGGAAACACTTGAAATTTTGTTCCATTTAGATTTTTTTGTAAATCTATATATAATTTTATAGTGATCTTAATTTTAATATTTTTTATTTTATTTTACTGTAAAAGCATGCTACAAACACACAGTTTATTCAAAAACTGCAGAAGCATTGGGGTCTGCCATCATAAATCAATCAAGGTGAAAAAGAGCAACTAAGAAAAAAAGTAACACAACTTCATTTGAAGTTTACATTTTCACTTTATATATAAATATATATACTAATATATATATATACACACAAAGACAACTAGACTAAGAAACAGACGCTCTAAGGCTCTGCCAAGAGCTGCAAAATAAAGAACCATTTGGATCATACTAGAAAAGAGTATTTCTTCTTACATAATGCTCCAGCTAGTGGTTAGTATGGAAAGCTAAAGAAAAATGGTTCAAGTATAACCATTATTAAATCCAAGAAGAGCTTAAAATTACACCTCAGGGAGCTAAGCTGCTTCACGCTGTGCATAAGCTGCACATCTCCTCTCCCAGCAGTTCTCGGCAGCCCTCCCAGGCAGGGTGCAGACTGTAACAGATCTGCTGCCATAATCCTCTCCCTGGAGAAAAGGAGGAGCTCCCTCGTCTTGTTTTAGGAAAGGAGATGAGACACGGGCTGAAGTCACTTCGAATATGTGCTGTTTGAGCCTTAAAGCGACAGTCACATGAGATACAGCCAGTGATAGGCCTTATTGCCTTAATAAACCAATACGTATAATCAGAGTCTGTGAGAAGCAAGTGCTAGAGCTGTGAAACAAGCAGGAGATGGGTAAGCAGGGACTGCAAAGAATTATTTCTTCATGGATGAATATGAATCCAATACCCCACACTTAGCTAGCAAAACATAATCCTGTATTTAATACAATTAAGCCAATTAACACCATATGAACACTATTTAAAAACTTGTCAAGTTGGACAGCCCAGCGCCTAGGGAACAGTTTCCATTCAGCAATGATAAAACCACTCTTACATTAAGCAGAACTTTTGCAGCAGAGGAGGTCCACTTCAGAACAAAAAATAGCCCATGATAACTGATATTGACAACTTCCAGTAGCAACCTCCCAGCCGTCTCAGTGACCTCTCAAAGACAGAACCACTGACATGAAGCCAATAATCTTTAGGTAGTTTCAAACTAAGTAAAGAAAACCATCTGGCAAGAAAACTCAGCCATCCAACCACAGGGCTGCTGAACTGCTTTCCTGAGGCTGGCTGCCACTGGGGTTGTGTACTAGAGGCAGTGGGGTGAGAAGGGGATCTGCACCCACTGAACAAAGCTCTGCTCCCCCCAGCGACACACCAATATTCTTGCTGAACCTTCTTTTCTGCCATTCCCCGCTGGATGAGTCGGTGCAATATGGGGCAGGAACAGTCAGATAAGGACAGAAAAGTGGAAATCACACTCTTGTGGTCTTTCTAAGACTCCTTGTGGCCCTCTCCCTGTACTCTTCTGCTTACAGTTGGCTTCATGGCACCAGAACACTTAGTAAGACAGAGGAATGACAAAAATAATTTCTTCCTTTCCTTCATGATTCATAATTGGCATAAAGTAAAAACAGCTCCCTTAAGTGAGGTGGAGAAGAAGGGAGTATGAGAACTTCACAGATTTTAATGAGACAATAATGAAAAAGGGCTGCCAACTCCAGGTGTAAGGCTGGTGGCTCTAATGAACCACTGCATTATGGTAGACCTTGAAGTCTGGGTCTGGACTGAAATAATCCATCTGCCAACTGTTTACCCATATCCATGGGCTGGTTGCCAGTATCCTTCTGTTGTGACTTTTCCACATCTTAAAAGGACAAGCAGTTTCAAGGCCTGTCTTCAGTCTAAATGTGTAATTAAGGATCACAAGTAATTACCTGTTGCTTTCATTCCTACAGATTTTGCTCACATCTTTTGCTCAACTTCTTCTGGCTGCTAAACCTTACCAAAGTACTCACCTGTACAACAGTTCTCTTAGCCCAACAGGCATTTCACACTATTTTGCTGATCTATGATAAAGCAGGTAATTTCAGAGTGAAAATCTTAAATGGGTGAAAAGGCGATGAGGGAAGTAATGCATTTAACCCCACTGCATTAAAAAACAGATGTGCAGAGATCTGCAAGTTTTCAGAGTATTTACAGGATAAAAAGCATTCAAAAGACAATCTGTGCCTTTCATGTTAATTCCTAGCCTTTCTCCTGCCTCCTTTGACCCACACTCTCAGCAGAGTCCTGCTTAGAGTCAGCCTGTCAATACTTTCCAGGCTGTGGCAGTCCCCTAAAAGTAAGGCTACTTGACATGTTCAGAAAAGGGGGACAGGCATGTACCACCTGGCCAAGCTGGAGCCTCTGTTCTGCTCTCCACACTTTTCAGGGTCAGAGCAGAGAAAGACAGTGACAAATCTACTGGCAGAAGCCATTATTTATTCTCCCTCATATGGACATTTTGCAATCTCTCTTATCTGAACATGTATATTTGAGCACATATATAGTAAAACCTGATTGATCACACTGGAAATTTCCCTGCTACTACATCTTAATATTTAGATTGATAAATAAGAATTTGCTGTCTCTTGAAATCATCTTCTGAAATGTCTTTCTGGATTTTAAACTGTGCCTTTCAACTACCAGTTTAATCAATTAATGCGATAGTGCCGCAGTTTTTGTGACTATTGCATAATCCTTTAGTCAGAAATGCTACAATGCAGTGTTATTTATATGACAGTCTTCTCTAATGCCAGTTTCCCTTTTGAAAACCACCATACAGTTTGCTTTTCGGATCATATTAATTAATCCCTCATTGGATTAAACTGCTATCATTTGTTATTTGTTATGCTGTTAGCAAAGAGCTGGGTCTTACTAATTTCCATGTAGTTTGTGTACAACTTAATATCATCTCCATTACAAAATGCTTCCAAAGCTTAAAAAATGGTCTTTAATCTGGAAGTCCTGTTGCATGGCATGTTTTATTTATAAGCACTTTCATCTGTAGACAGTATTTTCCCACCACATTTTTGTTTGCAATTTTGATGGCAAACTACAGATAAGAGAGCAGTCAGCTCTACATGACAATAAAGACACAGAGCAGATATCTTTTGCTTAGGTATGCAAAAGACAGCAGAAGTTATGTACAATTCAGAGCACAACAGCTCTTTGTGGATAAATGATGAAAAGATATGATTTCTTCCAGTGAGTGGTAAGTATGCATAACAAATAGTTGTACCACTGTTTGGTTTGGGGTTTTTTTTAAGAATGTACCACAAAGTGGGGAGAAGTACATGGCTGGTGCCTGCACTCTTTACTGACCATTTCAGTAGTGTTTCTATAAATATGGCACATGAGCAGCTATAAAGAAATAGTTTTAAAAATAGGTCATAGGCATTAGGAGCAGATTATACTATACAGGTGGGAAACAGTGACTTCTGGCACAAATACAGATTATGACTGTGTTCAACATGTAGGAAGTCTCCATCAATACAAATCAGCTGCCATCAGTGCTGAATGAGCTCATGTTGTTGCAGAGCACAGCATGAATCTTTGACACAGCTCTATTGCCTTCCGTGAGATATTTCTATCTCAAAGGAGTAGAAAGTCAGAAAACAGAAACATTTCTAATGTGGGTTGTGTGAATAGACCTGTGATGCGTGCCTATAATAAAATAACATTGCATATTCCTGATAGCTGCCGGTATTGGATGAGAAACTACAGAAAAATCCACAGAAAAGAGAGACTTGCTATTCCTAGAAAACAGTCACAGCTAGCGCAATTCAGGTATACAATGCCTCCTCCAAGGCCAATTTTCCCAGGGAAATCTTGTTTATCAATGCCAAAAAGTACAGTGTGGTTGGATGCTCTTCAGAACCCTAATTGCACAGCTCTTCTTCACCTACCTGGAGTGGGATGGGCACCAGATAGGTTATGACCACCTCACTATCCACCAAAGAGTGCTAACTGCTTTCCTAAAAGGTGCAACATAAGAACCACCCTGGCTGGCAGCTTCCTCCTGAGATTCGTCTTTTGGACACAGGATACATTCTTCTGTCCTTGTCTTGCCAGTTCCCTTTAAAAGAAACACTAAGAAAGGAGAGCATGGCCCCAAACCAACCACAGTAAAGCAGTCACATACTTAGCACACTTCCTACAGATGACACTTTCTTTAATATTTTAAAAAATCTTACCATCCTATAAAGTTCAATATATTGATAATCATGGAAAATATGATATATATCAAACCCTTGCTTCTTTCAGTCATAGAGTATCAAAATAGCAGATTTTCCTTTGCAGTTAGTAAGTTATTCTTCATTCCTTCTGCTTTTGCTTTCTGTCCTGACTGTAAGGCAGAAAGAAAAGGAGAAGAGAGAAAAACCTTTACAAACAGTACTTGCCACCACTGCAATGTCCAATGTCCAATGTAGCATACATAGACAGACTTCCAGAGGAGAAACGGAAGCTCAGATTTGGACTCAGAGTATAAGATAACTTTATTCCCCTTTGGGGTTTTTTTGTTTGGTTGGGCTTTTTTTGTTTGTTTGTTTTGGGTTTTTTGTTTGTTTGGGGGTTTTTGTTTGGTTTGGTTTTGTTGTGGTTTTTTTTTTTCTTTTTGTTTTGTTCTGCTTTTCTTTGTCAGGAAGAAAATACAGAGAGAATATTCAGAACAGTAAAGAACAGAAGGGTAAAAAGATTCCCCACAGAGATTTCAGTCACTGGCCAGGATGCCACAACCACATTCCTCAGCAGAAAACCACGAAGGTGAACAAAGAAACAATAAATATTGCCAGAGATCAATTGCCAGTTGAAAATTGTTGGAGACAATCTTTTCCTTCAAAAATATTTCTTCATTCATATGGAATCCAACTGATGTGCTTTAAAAGCCTCTTCAACAGAATTCCTTGACATCTGTAATAATTCAATTTAATGCAATATATTGGCTTTTTTGGCTACTGCTACTAACTATTCAGCTGCTAATCATCTTAACATTTTATTTCCTGAGAAGTGAACTGGTATAGAGAATGTAAGAGAAAATGTTAATCAACTGCACAGATACATATTTAAATAGGATACGGCTATTAAATTAGATTTTAAATTGGCACTAACTTCAAGCAGACACTCAAGAACAGGAAAAAGTAGTTTTAAGGCTGTTAGTCTACATCAAACATTGAATCACAAATGCTTGTTTTTTCCAAAGGGTTTTTTTTGTCTCATCTGTTCCCCAACTCTCACCACATTCCTTGTACTCAGCTTCTAATTCTCAGTTCCAGCCATCAATACAAGCTCAGTGTTCCAGTTTATCCTGTCAGGTTTCTCTTTCCTACCCAGGGAAAGCAAGAAGAGTAACTGAGCATAGGAATGACAGATGTCCTTTCAGTACTTGGATCCAGGTTCAGATTCAGCCTACAGCAGCCAAGAACCAAAACAGCTGAGCTCTAAAATGGAGCACATTCAAATGTAGATGAGATGAAAACTTCAGGTTGTCTACACAGCTCCACAACTTCTATCACACAGGAACTGTGGTTTTAACAAAATCTTTATATTGGCCAGACCTTTACAAAGTGAGTAAATAAAATGCATTTTTCTAGTGTGATAGTACTAGTATGTTCCTGCCACAACAAATTCCAAAATTTTTTCTCCTGAATGTGTACATGTACATGTCCACATGTTCTTAAAGATCAGCAGAAATTTTAATATGAGCACTGTAGGAGAGCCACATCAGAAAAGCAGGTAAGGTGACATTTGACAGGCACAAGACTTGGCAGGCCTGCCTTGCTGCAAGCTCAGCATACCTGTAGAAAGAAGCACAGACCATACATCCCTGAACGCTGAACTTGGGAATTTAGGGGGAAATTCTGACCACATTGAAACGAATATAAAATATCACACGAACTTCAACAAGGGTGAATTTTACACACACTTTCAAGAACTCGATTATTATCTCTCTTCTGATTGAAGCCAATTGCAAAACTTTCCTTAACTTCTACTTTAACAGTCAAATGAAATTTCAAAATTCAGGTTGGAAGGTGATTTCCTACTGAGACAGAACTCTGTGAGCTGCGAGTAATTACTTCATGCAATTACAAGTCCTACAATTTCCAGAATTTACAGGTATTGAAGCAGACTGCAAAGAAGATTTCATTTTTTTTTAATCTTCTGAGTTTTTTAATATACAGTTGGGTTTTTTTCCTGAACTAAAAGAAAAAAAGGTAAAATGTTAAAACCCAGGAAAACCTTTATGGGTTTGCTTTGTTCTTCCCCAGCCATTGTAGTATCACCAGCTTCTAGTAGCTTATCATTATTTGTTTAGCTCCATGCCCATCTGTGGTTTGCACTATTCATGAATGTGGGGGTGAGCTACTGTAAATCAGTCTTTGACTAAGCAGATGATCTGAAATCAAGGAACAGAATACAAGAAATTAAAAGACTTAGAATAACTGACTGGTGAATGTAATTCAGATGCCACGGAGATTTTGATTTGGCAAAACTCATACTTCATTGAATTCAGTGAAACCCTTTCACTGAGGAAAATGAATTGTAGAGTAGGTGAGATGAGAGCACCCAAGAAATACATTTGATTTTTTTCCCTAAATTTGATAATTGCTATAGGGAGGTAGATGTGCTTAATCTAGATGAAAAACTGATTTGCATGATTCCTGAAATTCTTGTGAAATGTAAACTAATTTATTCCTTTGGGCAAATCTCTGTCATTGGTTAAAATAAAAAGTAAATTCCAACGTGATACAGAGAAACAAAATCCAATATGTTTAAAATCTCTATGTATTATATCCCATAATATTAGTACTTATTTTGGATCTAATTTTGAAAGTAATTAAATCCGTCAAAGATCCTCAACTAAAAAACTAAGGGGTTTTGGGTTTTTTTTCCCCAAAAGCACACATTAACAGAAAAAAAAAAAAAAAGAGGAAGTGGATTCTATTGGTAATTCAATTGAAACAATGCTGCTCTTAAGCATTTGTCAGATCTCTGTGGAGGCAACAGTTAATACATGGCATTAAGTTACAAAATCTTGTAACTTGTTACAAGCAATCTTGTTTCTAAGAATGAAATGTTTGGCAATGTACTATGCCAAAGTTCTCATTTCTTGTAGTGAGAATTTTGCTGGCATGCATCTTTGGAATTAGCCTGAATCAGATCAAACTTGAAAGTTTGCAGCACCAGTGTGTTTTCTCACAAGATGTTGACAGTAAGAGGCTGCATTTTCAGCAGATATGGGTAATCACTTCCTCCTTCTATTCAAAGACAAAGCTCTGCACTTCTGAAAAACAGAAATCTAGTAAAAAATAGTATTTTGGGAGAACCCCTTTCCTCTTCAAAGGAATAAAATGCACTGAAGATTGTTTTAGTTGAAATTAGTTCCTTCTATAGACAAAATTTATGTGGGGGAGTTTCCTGACCAAGGAGACACACAATGTTAGTTTCTCTCCATGATACTATGCCTGGAATACAATTCAAAAGCAAAATTATTTTCAGTGTAGTCATATTAACCTGTTTAAATAGCAATTCTCAGTGTTTTTTATATTTCCTGATAGAGAGTTAATTTAATCTTGGCTCATTGTACCCTGGAGTGAAACCCCACCTTACTCAGTTACTGAATACACAGAAAATTTACTGCATATTTATCATGTGTCAGAACTAATGACATCAGTGAATATCCAGTTGCCTAGAGCCAGATGACAGAGTAGCTCTGCTGACTGAAATGGAAACTTTGCCAATCTGTGCCACCTTTAACACTTTGCTAGATAAAAGAAAACAAACTGGAATCCACAATCCCTCCACTTTCTGGCACTATTAAATGGCTTGTTAAACCACTAGTGCTGGTGAGTGATGTCTACTAATATGAAAAAAATTTAAAGCTTGAGCGCTGGAGTCCTCTTTTGCACTTTGACTATATGCCAGCTTTCTGAATTAAGAGTTCTCCTTGAGTTTTTGACCTTCTGAGGTATAGTAACCGAAGAAAATAAAATCTCTTTACCACCAGCAAACACCACTATATCATGAAAAATTACTTCTGCCAGGATCCTGAAGCAGATGACAGTTCACCTCCAAGGTACTTGGTGCACTAATTATTAATGACACTTGAAGCCAAGTTACCTTGTTTTAAGATCATTCTTGATATGAAAAGCTGCAGACACCCCAGAGTCTCAAATCTGGAGATGCTTTCAAAGGGACTTGGAATAGTCATTGAGAGAAATGTAGTGAAGTTTCATGCTTCCTGATGATTCTAGATATTCTAATGATGATAACATACAGCTACTCCTTTCATTCATTTTCCTTTCTCTTTCATTGAGAGCGCAATAGCTGTTCACTCCACTGTCAGATTACAGCTTGAAGACCTGTGCTAGTTGAGAGAGGCAAGGAACATGATATTCCCCACAGTCTGTGCCAGCCTCCCTGCAAGAGGTCCATCTGAGTCAGTCTGCAGAAGGTAAGCAGTAATTTAATCACCATGCTCATTCAATGCTCATTCAATTTTTTTGTCAAATTACCTTTATGTCAAATTTTTTAATCTCAGTATTTTTATGTGCCAACTGCAGGTTCTGGATTTTCTTCCAAGGACACTGGAAAGTCATTCCACAGAGACCAATAACAAGGACAGTGTATTTTGATTGGCATCAACAACCAGGTTAAATTCATAATGGTGTTCAAGTGATGAAGATCTCAAGATTACCACCAATCCCCTGAGCTAACCATGCATTCCCCTGAAATGAATTTACTAACTCTGCCTAAAACTCATTCGCATTGCTCACTTCGGCACTATTTTCAGCAGGGTGCTTTACATTATGAGCAACTTCTACAGAAATTCTTCCTGGATGTCTTATTGACTAGACAGCACACCTGTATAAATTCAAGCCAAGTCTTTGCATCAGCCATGATCTTAAACTGCTGACTGCAGAGATCCAGCTCCTTTCCTTTGAGAGTGCTATATGCAGGGTATGTCTTTAAATTCTATTTAGCTTCCTTTCTTTTAAGCTATGTAGGCTGTTCATATCCTTTGTACTACAAATAGAACAGATACAGTTAATTGAAGGCATCCCTGCTGCTGAATTTAGCCTGCTAGTCTGGTAGTCTGAAACTTCAGAGGAAGTTCCTATAACACGGAATGAAAAGCTACTTTAATTTCCTCTGACCCCATTATAGACCAAAACTTTTTGATAGAAAGGGCTTTTTTGATACAATAGGAAGAAGCAGTTTTACCCTTCTGGCAATATGCTTCTAGCGCTCACATCGAGCAGAAGCTGGATATCTTACTGGTACACAAACAACAACATAAAGGAATTGTATCAGGATGCAAAAAACTAGAAGGAAAAGTTTGATTTTACAAACTGGGACTTGTAATTCACTTGCAGGAACACACAGAAAATATATTAGAATTTGGGGACGGTTTTAAAAACTTTTAGTTCCTTAAGAAAGACCTTGGATGAACAGTCAGGTGTCTGCAGTCATTGGCCTTCCAAGTGTTTTTGAGAATCCTAAGGTCCTTCTCGCTAATTCTTTTTGCTTAAATAATTTTGAAATGTGGATCTTAAGTAATGAGGAAACTGCAGCATTTAAGTGCTATTTTACCAAAATAAGATCAGCTGTTTGCTTGATTTACACCTAGAGAGGGAATTCCTATAACCTTCTGTTTCCATAGGGACTGTTAAAAGGTAGTGTACGTAGAATTCTTCTGTGAGTGTTCAGATTACACTGGAAAAGTGCAAGCACAACCCTGCTTGTTGGAAAAATAGTGCTTTCTTTGCTACTGCTTCATTTCTGTGTAGTCACTATTTACCAGTTTGAACTACCCTATGTTAAACAGCTTACTCTTTCCTGAGGAAACAGTGCTAGTGAACCTGCTAGAATACATAGTAGACCAAAAAACCTCAAAACCTGCAGAAGGAATTTACCTTATAAAGCTTGGTACTGCTTTTCTTGAAAAGCATACTTTAATGCTACTTTGAAGTATTTCAATACGTCTTTAAGTAGCAGAATATTCAGAAGCCTGTGATTCTGATAACACTGTTCCCATTTTAAACTCCATCCTATTTAAGAATTTCTATTGCTCTGATGTTTTGCTCTTAAGTAAGACTGAGTTTGGACATCTTGACCTCATTTTCCCAATTGCTCTTGCAAATTTAAGAGAGAAATTTTTGACACTGGAACCGGAAAAACCTAGCTGTTTTGTGAATCTGGATTATTTTCTTTTCCTTCTATTGTTTAATATGGTTCTAGAAATATTATTTTCCTAAGTCATTAAACTGTACACTTCACTGGTGCCTTACAAGAATTGGGGGACGCAATGGGAAAAGTTGTAAATGACTGAGTTGTTTCATTTAGAAATATACTTTCCCTGAATGACCATTAATTACTTCCTACATAAATTTCCTAAACAATTATATATACCCAGCATTTGTATAGGTGAGCCTGAGCAAGATTGATGAATTTGAGGTGATTTATTAAAACAGACCTCAAAAAGGTCTTATGCTTAACACTGCAGGGTCTTTTCCAATGCAAGCTTCCCTCTGCAGTGGTGAGTTCCGGAAATTTTTGAGAAGAAGGGACAACCAACCACCTACAGCACATTAGAGGCAAATGAAAGCATAGCAATCCCTACATATACTACACTCTTCCTGTCTGAACCATGCAAAGCGGGTCCCAGTTCGAGGTTTTAGGACATACTAGTTAGCTAGTTCACTTCACCCAGCAATGTGCAGAGGAAGGGGCTGTACTTAAGGGCTCTAAAGAAAACCCCTTAATTTCAGAAGAAATGCATACATATTTCTGTGATTTCTTTCTGTATGGATAACCAAATACACTTTGCTGCACAATGCCTTGCACATAAATTGTGGGGATTTGTTGTCTGTTGCCCTCTGGCACCACAGTGTCAGCCTTGGATGTCTCAGGCTGAGAGAAGCTGGACCCAGAAAACCAAAAGAACAAAACAAACCAAGACACGTCAGGAAATTACCAACTGTGCTGTGACTCTGGGATGGGGTGGGTATGTTTTCTTTTAATGAGGGCTGAATATTAGTCACATCTTTGAATGTTGTTCAACACTGCAGATATTGTTGATAAAACAGAATGCTTGCTGAACTAAAAGGACATTTATAGAAAAATTAGCACAGATGGGGTGAAATTATAAATATGTTGTCTGGACATCTGTGTCATTTATACTGAAAAACCTAAAATGAATGATAATTATCCACATTTAGTGGAGCAAATCTTATTCACTGTGTAAATAATACAGTGCCTTTGGCCCCCCTCCAGCAAAACTATATAGGCAAAAAACCTTCAGGCTTGTACTGGTTACTCTCTGATTCTGATCTAGGCCCAAAGCAGCACCAGTTTTCCCCCATGTTGAATCTGTAGGAAGAGTAGGATCAATTGACCCGTTCATTGGATTGTATTTCAGTATTTCATACACTCATTTATAAGCACAGGATGCTGAATGATTAAGCCTTCAAATATTGCTATTAATTTATAAAGATTTAACAAATTTATACATTGCAATAAGAAACCCCAGAGAAGAGATTAAGGTCTTTTAATATTAGCTAACCCAAACTCTTTTAACTCCAAATTATACACTGGTTTTCAGTTCACTACTGGTGCTCTCAAATCTGCATTTTTTATGACAATGGCCAGGTTTTCTTCTAGTATTTATTACTTTCCTGAAGTGTTTTCTGCAGCTGTAAAATTACATAATGATGATGGAAAGCCTTCCTTAGGACTTTTAAATTACTGTTTATCGTGCATTGGGTTTTGAGTGTACTTTCAGTTACAAGCATTTTATTTATCCTTTAGGGTGATGTGTCCTTTGAGCTCCATTGTTTATTTCAGAAATGGCAAAAAGAAAAATGACAGGTGGAGTTCATTTCAAACATAACTCTCTCCCCCAAGACATCAGTTTTCCTGTGGATAATGTGTGGCATCCATTATATTCAAAATGGCTTGTTCTCCTCTAATTGAATTCCAGATTGTTATTTTTGTCAAAAACAAAGGTTTTCTGTGTTCCCAAAATAATTAGGCCTGATTGCAAATCAAATTATCTAATTTCAAAGGCTTGTTTCCCTCTCTGAAATGCCCATTACAGACAGACTACAGATGACTAAGACTTGTGTCATCCGTGACTTTATTAGGAGAATATTCTAAGTCCTTCACTTTCCCTGTAATCAGAACTATAATTTCTGCAGGTTATTTTAAGATCAAGCTACAGCTAAAGCAGGAAACTCAATTTTATTCTGAGCTCCAGACATGTCGACACAGCAAAGCAGGGCTCCAGTTTTATAGGCTATCTTCTTACAGAAAGCCTAACACTGGTATTAAATTCAAGCTCTCTATGAGATACACCATGCTGACTACTATCAGACAGCTCTCTATTTGTGGAATGAAGTGTGGCACAAATGTTTGTTTTGATAATCTGTTTATAAGCTACCCTTGTAGAAACAATACAGGCTCAGTATGGCCACGTCCTTCCCTCTCTCATTTATTTTTAAATGAATAAGGAAAACAATCCTGTACACAAATGAAAGAGAAGAGATAACCTAACAGCAGCAACGTGCCCTCAAGTTACCTAACAGCAAGCTCAGAGCACGTGTTTCCATTTAGCTCTGCAGCTTTGTTAGTGGTATTTGTTTCAGTAAAATTCCAGTAAATTACAGAATTAATTCTATGGAGAGAGACTTTACTCTTAATTCTGCTAAGACAGTTAATCATGATGTAAGCTGTTGCACTAACAGTATAAAGAAGGGGCAAACATCCTTCACCCCTAAAATGTGAAAAATATACCTTTAAAATGCAAGGAAGTTTTAACAAAAGCTTTGGGAGGACATGCAATGCACTTTGTAAAACTAACGTGTGATGAAATGTAAAAGTAAATTAGCAGCGACACTGCAGCCATGAGGTTTTCTTGAGGCTGTGGAAAAAATAGAACATTGTTAGTACTCCACTACTTTTCAACAGCCTAAAGTGGGCCTCACAGCTAAAATGTCATCTCACATTTGATTTTCTATTGCCAGAATATAACTTAATTAACTTTTTTTCCCCAGTTTGATGTTTGTAACTCAACAGAAAATCATTACTTCTTTAATATTTTCTCATGTTCTTCAGAAAGAGCTTGAGGTTGCTCACAGTATCAATCAGTTACCTCCACCTACACATTACTTTCTGCACTGTTCCTTTCTTTTCACTCTCACTTTCTCATTTTTCCCTACTAAAGAAGTCTGTTTTCCACCTCTTGTTTCATCTCTTAACCTTTAACATCTTTCACACTGCCTTTCCATTCTGCATGTACAGCAAAGTACACAAAAAGGGGCTGATGCTAACAGAGCTGCTTACTAGTTCTAACTGCTCTTCTCAATTAGAATCCACCCAAACATTATCCTGTCTCTCCTTCTACCTTTCTTACCTGTGGTACCACTGGGAGGAGCAACACAGTCCAAATTTATTATTACTTGTCTTACTATTATTACTGTGGTTATTAATATTGTTATCATTACTATTAATAAATACTTGCATATTACTAAAGTTTTACAAACTCATAACTAGATTATGCCCCTAGTTGAAAGTTACCTGAATGTGAAAGGGAGGGAAAGAACAAAATGGAGCTTCTTTCTTTCCATGTCTCTTATCTTTCCTTTGTAGCTCAGAGGCTGTAATTATCATAAGGTATCATGACTTCACATGGCACCTTACCACATCATGAATTCTAATTGGTGATGACTTTTGAAATAATCCCTGTGAAATTACAAAAATCAGGGACTTAAAAAAAAAATCTAATGACATGGGGTACAAATACATGAATGCATTCCCCAAGTCAAGAATTATTCCAATTGCACTTTATAAAAAGGATTTGTCAGTCCGATTGCTTTACTTTGAAAGAGTAGCATGTCCCATAAATGAAGGTGACCTGTGTAAAGCTATGAGACATCCTTGCAGTCTAAATGTCAGGGAGGAAATTTAGTATATGAGCTATAAAATAGCTTATTTGTGTGCTTAAGTTAGATGTAGAATTATATATTATATTGATTCCATGCTTGTTATCTAGAAGAGTCACCCTTATGTCACTCCCATTACAGGAATCCCTGTGTCAATGTAAAAGTTTCAAGGACGAGCAAGTGAAAGAGTGAGCCAAGGCTCTTCCACATATCAGCAAATTACATACTTGGCTAATCAGAGGCCTTAATTTCATTACATTTGGTTGATGCTTTCTGTAGGTGATCAGAGAATTTAGAAGGATGAATTTAATTTCGTAACTTCATTGCACAGTTCATTTTAATTCAGAAAGCAAAGCAGTTTTGAACAGTGACTGCAACAGAGCACCTGTGGCTGCAAAGCAAATGGATTTTGTTACCCCTGACATGAGCATCACTAGTAAGGAACACTTCATTGAGTTTCCACTCACACCCATTCAAACAAGTACACTCCTGGCTCCAGGTAAGCCACATAAAAGCCCAAAGCTTCGATGTTCTGCATAAAACTAAGGAGACAGAGAAGTATTAAAAAAAACCCAACAAAAACCAGATAAGCAAAATCTCTTCATCCTTATCCCTCCTCAAGACGTTAACATTTATACATGCAAGACTAAGTGTTTTGGCTGCAAAAAACCCTGATCTCTCCACAGCACTCAGGGAGAGAAGTGTCAGCTTGGTGTGTTCTGGAGGAGCACTGAAGCACTTCGAGTTCCTCTGTTCTGTCTTGCTGAACACCAGAGGAAGATTTTGAGGGTCCAGGTTCCATTAATTAGGGATTCTAAGATATATAAACAGTATTTACATCTTTGTAATGCAGAAAACTGCCATTTTATTTACTAAAGCTGAAAAAATTTCTACCCATCAGAACTGCACATATAGTGAACCTCTGTTTCTCTGTTCTCCTGGCTAGGAGCAACATGAAACTGCTTATGGTTACAAACACAATCAGGCAGGCTTACATTGAAAACTGAGCTGATTAACTGGGGAGAGGCTGACAGTAAATAATTTCTTCATGACTGTTTGGAAATTTTCACCAAAGACTTAAAGGAGAAATATTACAGCTTCCTTCTTCTCCTTTCCTCCCTTCCTCATCCACTCCACTTCAGAATTACCCTGTTCTTTACAGCTCTGTCCAGGCTGTTATCAGCTGATAAGTGATAGACACTATACTTGAGCTGCTGTTTTTCATTCTTGTTGCAACTTAAGAAGCTGCCAAGAAATGCCACTGAGAGATCGGAATTTTCTAATTCCTGGGTTCTTGTAGAATGATTCACAAATATGGTAGTCACTCCAAACTTTCCACTGGAAATGACAGCTTTTGTTATCTTGAGGCAGGAGGTCTGGGATAAGCCTGTGATCATGGTAATCGAAGTGCCCAGTGTTCCCCAAACTTCATATCATAGCCAATGCTTTCTCTCCTTTCTCTAAGCTCTAGGAGCTCACTAGAACAAGTGTGTGAGTTACACCCATCTGTACAAGTAGCTTAGTTCTGACATATCCCAAGTTCCCAAATGTGCAAGCTTCATAAGCTTGAAGATTCTTTTTAGGTGTTTTTACTTCTATTGCCAGATAATTATGGATTCAAAGGCAAAGTATCCATAGAAATTTCAATAATTTATCCAAAGATAATCTAAAACAAAGGAGAACATGCAAATGAATACAGAGGGATGCTATTTGTATCCAGGATATTTCTGAAATTGTAACAGTGAGTCAGCAAAACAACAGCTTGAATGTTGGAGAAAAGCCACTAGAAACAAAGAAGTACCACTAAAGATAGTTCACAAGAACTGACAGCACTTCTCAGAAATATTATAGTATCAACTCGTTTTGTATCAGTTGCTCACTTTTAGCAATTCTTAGCTAAACCAGCTTTAGCAAAATCCAAAGCAATGATATGCTGGAAGAAAATATTATGACTCTGAGAAATCATATATAACACTTTCACAAAGACAGACAGAGGGCTCAGGTAATTATTCCTTGCCTGTACTGAAGCTCACTGCACTCTGCATAAAGATAAAAAAATCTTTTACATCACAAAAATATTCTGTTTCTTAAAGATCAATAAATGAATATTTTTTTATATTAAATACATTACTAAAACTCTAGTCAGACTACAAAATTAAGCCCCCAAAGCCTGCCTTAAATAACAGTTCCATATAAAGTAAGCACGCTGAAACCTCTAGCCCTTATCTGTTTAATGAGGGCACCATGAATTCACAGATATTTCTGTAACACAGCAACAACCTCTTACGTTTCACAAAAGGTGTTGTGTGAAGATATTCACACTTGGAAAAGTTCTAAAAGGTGGGCTCATTAAATTAATAAACTTAGCATCCTGAGTAGGGTACGAACAGGGTGAAGTTAATAATGCCTGCAGATAGGCATGAAACCATGAAGTTATAGAAACATTTTCATCTTTCACGCACTACAACCATAGATACAATAAAGGTCCTGTAAGAGGAAAACGTGATGAGACCCCACAGTTCCTAATCCTGCTGGCTTCTTGCACTTTGTCCTTTCTCAGGTCCTTTATTCACTCTTTGCCACTTCCATCCAGGCCCCTGGCTCCCATTGTTCATCCAGTCCCATCCCTCCCACCATGTTCCATCTTCCCCATGGTACTCAACCAGACACAACCTCCTTGGTCGATCAGTCAGTTCCCTCCCTGTTCAGTTTTCTTTTTATTCCCCTTTCTCTCCCCTTATGCTTCTAGTTTTCAACTGGCCTTTCACCAAAGTCTACTTGTCACCATGCTTGGTGATGGAGGTGGAGGGGGTCTGCACAACAGCTGAGGGATACAAGATCTTGCCTTTGCTTCAGGCACCAGGAATTGCACCAGGGCTGCTTTTGGCTGCCTGGCCTTTAAAACCAAGATCGATAAAAAGGACAAGAACACAAGATGCTAACTGAAGACAGAATACCTTGACACCAAGTAAAACCTGATCTGCAATTTAAATTTGGCCAACAAAAATAGATTTGCACAGCGAAAATGAAAATTTGTCTTTCAGCCACAAGTATCACATGCCAAGTTCCTGATCTAAAACACAAAAAGCATCAGAGTTTCATGCTCTAGAATAAGGCAGGTAGAACTTTTCAAGGACAGAATAGTTTATTTTTGTCTAGCTCCTTTCTCAAAAATGGTTGAAATGTTTTGGCCAAAAATAACAGGAGGGAAAAAAAAGAAAGAAAAAGCAGCCTCATTTTAGCAGACAGCTGAATAGCACCTTCACAAGCTTCACAAATATTTACTGCTATTTCCTTCTAAACTATAAATGTTGGTAGCACATCACAGTAGTCTGAAAATCTCAAAGATACACTGGTTTAAAAGTAAGCCTTATAATTTTTGACCACCACTACAGTGAGGATTCTGTTCTATTCTGGTATAAGATGTGGCATGACTAGACAAGGAAAAAAAATACCTGAACAGTAAGAACGAAAGAGTTACCAGCAATGAAAGAAAAGAGTTACTAGTTCTTACCTACTAACAGATGGTTAAAAATAAAGGATAACATATAACTTATGGGACTTGATAATAATTTCACCTTGCTATCCTAAAATGCATTTTCCATTGCCTGTTGAAAAGCTTTGGTAATCCAGTTCCAGGTAACTGATGATTAGTCTACCCAGTTTGAGGCCTCACACAGACTTGTGAGTCCTGTCATTTCATAACACTAAAATAATTTCACTAACTTCTTTGTGAGCATGAAACCAGAAGTTCATTTCCTCTCCTACCTAAGGTAGTTCCTCAAAACATTTGCCTCTGCTTTAAGGAATCTAAGTTTTAAAAAGCACTTTCAAAGGCTGCAATCAAGTTTAAGATGATGATGAACATCCAACCAAGTTAGCAATGCAACTGGAAAAAGTCCTTATTAATTAGAAGTCTTGAATACTTACGGCCAAACAAAACTTTTCAATGTGCTAAGTTAAAGATCTAGTGACATTTATTATGACAGCTAAAGTGTAAGACTTCATCGTTTTTTCACAGCCATTGTAATCATTCTTAGAAAGTAATCATTAAAAAATGATTACACGGTCTTTTAATTTCACCTCGATCCTTAATCATAAGGAACCTTTTCTTGACCTGATGCTTCCAGAATCTCTCTGCAAAAGGTCTTCTTTATAACAGATTTATGGAGTGAAGTCCAGGTATGATAAACTCTATTTCATATTGGTGAAAAACGGTATGAGTGTCTAAGCAACTGAGTTTTAAGCACAGGGTACCTGCTCTCTTGGATCCGACCCCAAAGATTCAGCAGCTTGCAGAAGAAAGTCCATACAGTCCTAAACAGGTATAACACATTATTTTATTCATAGCTTTACTTATCAAGAACTTGTTTCCAGACTTACAAAGCTGAATAAACTCTGTCCCTCTCGCCACAATGACCTCTGCGTGTCCTGGGGCTCCTGCCAGTGGCATGATCCCACTGCAGCAATGAAACTGGGACAACGGCTTCCATTTACTTCTCTGCTCACTTATAGCCAAGGAGCTTCAGCGGGAGGGAGCTCAGCAAAGCCTTACTGCCTGTATCACTTTCTCACTTCTCAAGCAACAACAACGGCAGTGTAGGCACAGGTGCCAGAAAAAAATGCATAAGAATATATAGTTTTGCAGAGGCCTCAGCTGCGCACGGCCGCCCTGGGGCCTCCATTCTAAAGATAAAATATTTCCTGAAAGACTGAAGAACATCAGCATGTGATTTTGTTCTTTCTATAATAAGTAAGAATAATACTTAATTTCATGCTTCCCTTTTCAAGTTCATAAAACTATGTAAGCCTTCACAGATGAATAACATTTGCTTTTGGCCCACGTACAAGCAAATGAAACTTCAAATCAGAGAGTAACTTTTTCTGAATATTTTTCCATATATAAAGACAAGCAACTGAAAGAAAATGGCAATTTAATTCCAGACTTTACCAGCTGGCATCAGATATAAATTAAGATCATTAATTCTGGAACAGCAACGAATGTTTAGATGTTGGACAAGTTGGATATTTATTCATGTCACGGTGAATAAGGGATCAACATTTTGCATTATTTAGGACACAAAACACAAAGTGGACAGGAACTGGCACCCATCTACTAAACAGACAGTTTTTCTATATATTTTATCAAGCAAACAAACATGCCCTAAGGAACACTGTGAGAAAATGACTGTTACCAGTATAACTAGGAACTGGTTCGCATTTTGTGACAAATTATCCAAGTAATTTGAATTAATTCCACAATCTGCATAGACAAAACGCAAATAATTTTGTCACAAATCATAAATTATTTTCTATTCTTTGTTTTTTCTCATTTGGTGATTTCTCCCCTCATTAAAACACATTTCATCACGCTAAGGCAGAATCCAAGCCTTCCCAAGGTGTTGTGATTAAATCCATAGCTTTGCATGAACTGAGAAAGAACAAAGGGAAAATGACAATAGAAATCCAAATTCAGAAAAAAAGTTAATTTTATTTAACTTCAGGAAAGGTCAATAAGAAATTAGGATATTGTCAGTCAAGAAAATGAAATAAATAAAGTGATAAGGACTTTTATAGTGTAAGACAGATGCCTCTTGGCAGAAACATATATTAAAATATTTATGGACAGTGCATTCAAAACATAATAAACATTAAATACTGAAATGTGACACTGTGCATGCCAAATAACTAGACTTTTCATCTTAGTGCCATTTTCACTCATTGGAAATCTGATGGGCTGCAGATTGCTCTCTTTATTCTTTCATCTAAAAAATTCAGAGTAAACATGCAAGTGCCATCTTAATCATCTTGGGAAATTAAGAGTAATTTTTTCTTAATTTAATTTAGTCTACTCCAATTTTCAACAGGCCTCAAAGTTCTTTTAATGCATAGGGGCCCCATAACTAACATAAACAAATCCTACACACATAAGACATCCTTCAGGCCAATGAACCCCAAGCCAAACAGGTTATAAACACTTTCACTTTATTTCCTTCATGATGGGCGGAGTACATTTGTGCGTACAAGGACCATTGTGTAGCTGTTATCATGTCCCAACACTGCTGAGTTTTTCTGACAGAGTAAAGCAACACAATTCAGGGAAGTCCAAGCAGAGACATCAGGCAGTTCTGCTGTCAACTATATGGGTCATCTTGAAGAGAAAACTAAATTTTATGGCACATGAGCTACAACCTCCCCAGCAAATTAAACAGACTCAAAGGTGACAAAGCAAAAGATCATGACAAGCCCTGTAAAGAAAGAAAATTTAAGAAATACAGTATTTTATACAGACTGCAAACGTACAACTCTATACTGAAGTTTTCATAAATTAAACCAGATCTCTCATTTCCCAGCAGTCTAATCTCTTAGAAAAGTTGAATCTTTCCCAAAGCACATTTGTTTCATCTAAGTGAAATTATTAGTACCCAGAAAATTGTCAATATTCTGACTCTGGCAGGTACAATCCAAAGGCCATGGAATGACATTAGGCAAATTGTTCCAGGAGATAGCTAATGCCTGCTCCTCAGAGGTGACAGGCGATTACCACCCATTTCCAAGCTACAACAAGCATTCTCTTAAGAACTTATCCCACATCCAGGAATACCAGAGGTATCCAGCCTACCTAACAGCACTGTACCTCCAGAGACACCTTGCATGTTGGGCATGCCAGATTTCAAAGGTTGGCCACTCAGTGAGAAGTTATTCTTCCAGTGCTGTCATCTGACCAAGAAGGAACACGGTTTTGAGCATGGCCAGAAAGGGATGACAAAAAGAGGTGGTAAGTATAAAATCAAATGCTGTCCTCTACCATGCAGGATCTTCATTTTTTTCTCTACTATCCACATGAAATAATACTATTAATTACCTTATTAAGACAGAGATTTTTCGAAGCTGCAGAAACTAACAGCTAAGAGATACAGAGGAAAGACAGGGAAAAGAGCTAAACACTGACTAAATGCCTGATAAATTTAAGGCACATGTTCTGACCTATTATACACTGAACCCTATCCAACAGTTAAAACCCCCAGGTTCAGGTGTGCCTAAAAGCCCGTAATTCAAGAGGAGATCCTGCCTGATTTAACAGCAGTGGAAATATCTTACATAGTGCTAACAGCTCAAGAGTATAAGGCTGTTGAGTATGAAATCTTGGGCAGAAATGAGTAGACATTATATTCCTCTTCTTGCAAAAATACAGACACTTACTGAAGCTATGCATGCCAAACATGTCTGTATTACTTGATCAATACCAACTCAAACAATATTTTGTACAGATATTGCACATAACAACTAAAACTGTAAGTCCCACAAAACTATTATTGCCTACTGGATTACATGTTAGGCAAAAACAGCTGTCATACTAATTTAATCATTAATAGCACCCAACCTACAGAAGCCATTTCATGCTAGTGAAGTCAGCAGCACCCAGCAAATGCCCCGTGTTCTGACATTATCATGTACAATTCACAGATGCTGTTTTGCCTACACAGAAACTTTAGGTTACAATGTTCAAAAGCCACCATCCTGTCTAGGGACTGTTGAGAATAGAGGACTTCTTCCTTCAGACCAGAACAAATCACAGCAGGGAACTCCACTACTTTGATGAAAACAATACGGCTTTAAATTCAGCTAATAAATGAGGTTCTAATTGAATAATAACATTTTTCTACCCTAAATCTAGCTAAAGCTGCTCACTAATCTTGGAAGGAATATTCTGTCTATACAGTCTACAGGAAATTAATGCACACCATGCAATGTGGGCATTATAAAATGGAACAGGTAAGAAAATAAAAAAAACTGCTTGCATCACTAAGTCTAGCCCTGTGAATTTCGAAACACAACTCCTCTACAAGTAATTTTAATCTGTAGCCAAATAGCTGTAGTTGGTGCTTTAGAAACTGCTTCAGCTTCCTACCTTAGTTATTTATGTCTCTGCTCTCCACAGCTTTTACTGAGACAAAAAAGTTCTAACATCTAAACTATTCTTTTCTTTGCTTCAGGCTACTATTCCACTCTTTACCATCTTTTGAGAACAAATAATTCCCTTCCTTCATTTATATTGCTACCTTGAAGTTATTTATAGCCAGTGCCCATGTCCCTTGAGCTCTCTGTTATAGGCTATAAATATAGATCCTTTAATCCCTTTTCATATGTTTTATCCTCTAGTATTTATATCAGATTTGTAATCTTTATATTTTCTTTACATTTTAAACTCTTTGGACCACAACTACAGACAGGATTGTAAATGAGTGGTGAAACAAAAAAAAATTTTGTACATTTTAAATATGACCTGTTTATACCACTGTAACTGTGAACAAATGAGTCAAGATTGAAATGCATAAACTACTGCATTTGCTTTAATCTCCTGATACTTTTAAAACAAGTTATTTTGAATTTAAAATTTCTAATGTTTTGTCTTAGCAAAAATTATTCTAGCCAAATGAGACCCATGTATATAATTTTAAAAGAAAAAAGGGAAAGAGATATTCTTTCCCCATATGTTCTCTAGGAAACTATATCCCCCATTAACAGCCACAACCGAGCCAATTTTTGTTTAAACTTGATTTGTTTTAATCTCATAGACATTTAAGGAACAAATCAAGTTTGATGCAAACTGATTTTGTAAGATGCAGTTCTGAGCTTTGAATTCTAATTGCAGGCATACTTTGAAATACAAAAAAAATTCTCTCAAAGGGTTAACAAAATGGTGACTGAAAAAGGGCTTGGATTTCATTGGGGCTGTGACACTTGGTACCAGTCAAGGATCTGGTCCACAGACTTACCTGGGCTTGCAAAACGTCCTTCACAAGGTGTCTCACTGGAATTTGTGTCCTGTTCTGTAACTTTATGTGAAGTTACATGAACTCTATAGCTGATCAGAAACAGTTTTGAAGATAAAAACCAGAAGGGAAATAAATATTCCTTTTGAGTTTCAGAAAAGGTTGACAGTGCAGTGAGGCAACAGTAATTGCTATTTTAATAGAGGTCTGGAAAGAAGAATAATGGAAAAAAGATTGATTGGGTTAAAACCACAGATGAAACAAATCTCTTCAGGATATTTCATGGAAGGTTCTGAGGAATGCCAGAGGTCCTAATAAAGCTTTTTGATAGGGAAACAAAATACAAGAGTACATTTCATTTTTTGCATGTGCATGGTAATTTCTACTGGGAGGAGTGAGTGGAATATACCTTACTGTGCTTCATTAACCTTAATATAACCTTAAAAACAGATGGCTGTCATTGCAGACAGCTCAGTGACAACATGTGGTCAATGTACAGCAGGATCCAAAACTGAAAAGTGCTGAAAGCAGGATAAAAGAAGGTTTTCATATTCATCAATGAGGCTTTGTCATCAGGAATATTCCAGTTCTCTTATCCCATCTCAAATGGAGCCATGTCAGAAACAGGAAAAGACTAATTGGATTTAAGATGATTAAGAGCTTGGAAAGATTTCCATAAGTAGAAAGAGTCTGATTTTCATTTGTGCTACTATGCTTTTTTTTGCATGGAACACATACTATTTATATCCACCTAAGCATGCATCCATCTATATTGGAAGAGGAAAACCATATTATAAATGAGAATTATTTGCATAACTATGGGCCTTCTGGGGAGTGCAAGTAGGGGTTACATAAAAACAAAGTGGATTTAGTGCAGAAATGTAAGATTAATATATACAGCCTTCCTCCAGCAGAAAGTAACTACAGTCTTTCAGGTAGACTTTATAATTGCATTCAGAATCATGACGTTTAAGCACCTGAACGTGTTATCTAAGGAAAAAGATGAATTTTCTTCTCTCTACTGAGGGTTTGGAGAATTTGTCAAGTACCACCTCCTGAGAGCTGGTCACAACATGTTATTTCCTACATGATTGTCACTAACTAATTCTTCTAGTTCTCCATTCTGTCCCACTGGGGACACAGTTTGTGGCTGTCACCAGTTCAGATGTGCAGACTTTCACAGCAAAGAAACAGCAGTGAAAATCTCTCTCCTTTCAGACCTGGCATCTTCTGCTTTGGCTGTTACTGTGGAGAGCACAGTCGTTTTGAAGGGTTCTGATCCAAAAAATGTCTGTACAGCCTTGTGCCAGCCACGAGACTCAAACTGTGCCTTCAACTTGAAACTGCACTGAGTAAGAAATTCATAGCAACAACTGGGAAAATTATATGGTCCTTTTAATCTGCATTTGCTAACATGCCAGCATCAGTTAGTTATTTTATGGTTTTAGTTTACATTGGGAAGTATTTGATACCATTACCTAAAGCAGCGACCAGGAAACAGCATCACACGAAAGTAAAGTTTTATCCCATAACTTGAATTCTATTGATTTCCAGATTGTCTAGGAAGTCTAAGAACATACTAAAGCACACTTAGGTTACAAACCTACCACAAATAAAGAATGGATCAGAAATTGAATGCAAGAGCCATGAAGGCCTTCCTGGAATAGATGCTGCACTAGTACTGATACAGCTCCGAAAGGAAGACACCTACTGGTTACAGTACATTCAATTTTGGTGCAGGTTGCTAAGGTATCAACAGAGTATCTCAACAGAGATATAATACTCTACTTAATGCAAAACAATGTACATTTTCAGGGTATTTTCCTTTGACATTAACAGGTGAAATGTACCCCATGGATGATGAAAGGTAAATTATTGACAGCTTCACAGGGACAGAATTAACATAAATTGTACTTAATGGCAAAGTGCTATGTAGTTCACTGGAGTTCAAAAAGGTGCTAATTGAGCATGAAGTTTTAGGCTCCGTCCTGTAAAATGTTGAGAGAAGCAAGGTGAAATCTCCAGAAGATTTCCAAGGCAGTAGTTTAACATATTTTGGGGCCACGGTATGCCATAGCTGAAACTGAGAGGAATGAATGTGCCTCCCTGGCCCCTCTGACCCCCTAGGATGATGCCCTCCTTCCCCACACTGCAGTACACCCTGCAGTGGCACAGGGACCTGGGGGTCATGTTTTAACCAAGATAAGCTCTTCTTTCCACCAGTCCCAATAAGACACATGAATACCTGTGCTGGTACAAATGATGTGACTGTTCAGCAGAAGAATGAAGGTGCAGAAGAAAGGAAGAAAGGACAGTCCAGATCTCTACACTCACTCATCTTTTTGAGTCTACAGTACAACACTAAAGCCTACTTGGCTGCTAATGTTTTAAAACCTGCCATGCACCCAGAGCTCCTAATCACTACCAGAACAGACCTGTGATAGTATTCCTTAGAAGAAATAACAAAGACAGGTCCTTAAGAACGAGTTCCTGAGGTCTTGGGAGCAAACATGTGCTGCTGCACCTTTGGGTTTCTGCAGATGAAAAATGGCAGACAGATGAGGAGGTCTATGGAATGTGCATCTGCCTCTGGTGGGCTGCTAGGCCAGCAGAAGGAAAATCACTTTTGCCTCAGGCACTCATTCAAGCTTACCTCAACTAACTTGTGAAACCCAGAGTTCCCAAAATTTTTGACAGGCTTTAATATGGCCATTCCAGAGTGTCCTCAGTGAGGAGAGGCAGAGTAAGACTCGCGATAAGGCAATATATATACATCTTTGTAAATACAGATGCATACCAGTGACAAGTAGATATGCATGACCATAACCAGAGAGGCATTCTTTCTTAGATGAGGTTTGAGATTTTTAGCCCAAGGGTAATTTTTTTTTAAATATTCCCATTTCTAACCATGTATTTTCTAAACAAAATAGTTGTGTCAGTATCCCTAATCATCCATATCACCATTACTTAATGCAGCTACATTAGCATTCCTTCTTCATTTCTTTGCCTACAGCCCTTTGATTTTGGCATTTGTAATTTCCCTTCTTAGTAAGTTATCCAGCTGCCCCATTATCATCCCATATACACTGGCACAAGTGTAAAAACAAACCCAGAAAATGAGCACAGAGCTCAGAAAACTGCCTACTAGGTCAGGAAGAAAAGGCAAGACAGGAATGGTGCAGCTGACACAGGGATGGAAATTTGTGGCAAAGCTCTGCTGAGATTGCTCTGCAGGTTCTCCAGGAAAGCTGAGCTACATTTGGAGGAAAGGAGCTCAGGATGGTGAGATGCAGCAGAATGTGCAGTGCGTGCATTAAAAAAAAAAATCTGTGTCCTATACCTCTCTCTCTCATAAACCACATTCTCAGACCAAGAAAACAGAAAAAGAATCTCTACAAGGGCAAGAGAAATCCCTCAATACTAGCTCATGTGTCATTACAAGAGCAACACAGCCCTGGGTTGCTTTTAACAACTCTTGTTGATTCTAAAATATTCATACTTTCCCATGTATTCTTCATGATGGCATTAGAGATTTCTTTGACAGAAACTTCTGTCATCTCAGTTGATTGCTTTCTTAACTGTTTTCAACTGTATTCTTCCTGTCTTCATGGACAGTTAGAACTGGGCTTCAAAATCCCCTGGTTTCCACCTCCCACATAGTTCTCTTACATCTTCAGAGCCTTTCCCACCCTCCCTCACAACAGCATTTTAACATAGGAAGTGCTTGTATAGCTCACTTCTGCCCTACTACTCCATTTATAAAATTCTCCCATAATTTCTTCAAACCTCTTTCTCTTCTGCCAGTCCTTCTTTCATACTCCTTGAGAAAACCTAAGCAAAACTTAATGTATCCTATGGAATTATTTCTCTGATAACTACTCACAATTCTTAAAAGAAACAATAGAGTAAAACTTTCTTCCTCTTCTGAAATAGATCCTGTAGGAAAAACAGTAACAGCAAATAAAAGAATGCAAACTTTCTGATGTGTGCATGGGAACGAGCGGATCACTCTTTGGAGCCTGGAACCGTTTTGAGCATATGCATGGCACAGGCTGGAGAGCTACCAGACGAAGGTAAAATGCTCTCCTGAATTTAGGTCCCACTAGATTTCTGCAGCTGCTGTGCAAGGATTTTTAGGACAAGCCTTTTGAAGCATCCTAGAAATTTTTATATAGTCCTTTAACATTATGTCTCTACCTGAAATAGGAGAGTATATTAATATAAAGACAGTATAAATATGAATACTGACTATTTTAATTTTGCTATTTCTAACACCATTCTGTGCCTCGTACTGATTCCATCACTATTTATGTTAGCAGGAAATCTCAAAAGTTCTAGGTATTTTAATTTATGTTTCTTTGTGATACTGCAATATGTATATTCTTTTAAGCACTTCAAAACTTCAAGGTCAATTCAAATTAGAATATAAAAAATTTGAACAGTCCAGGAGTTTTACATTTTTGTGTCTATAAAAAGGCTTCACAAGGCTTAGGAAAAATAGACATTTTCAATGGGGATGTTTGTCTACAGTTCAAGCAAGCAGATGTAGAGAAGTAAGAACTTACTGTCCCTGCAAGAAATGGAGTTATGAACAGGTAAATAAAAAGGCCAATACTAACATTTTACTAAATGAGTACAAAACTCCAAGAAGAGTCTCTGTGTAAGATTAAGCACTAACAGTCTGTTTTCCCTTCTCTCTCTCATTGTTACTGCACAACACCAACAAGGTAGTGGCCTTGGGCACCAAGAAAGAAAAAGGAAACTTGGATTAAGAACAGAACAATTGGGGGAAATTATTAAATTAACATTAAGCCTGCTCATTATTCCATTCCAGACTTCATTGAAATTGAATAACTGTGGTTCCTCCCTGTGGCATGCATACCTTCAACCACAGGGATCATGAAAGAGAACAATAGTCTTTGATTGTAAAAACATGATTTATAGATTTGGCATTTTCAAAGAATTCATTCCGTTACTTCTCGTCTCCTTTTGATGATATTCAGTCTGATTACTAGAAAGAACATCTTATCACTAGAATAAAGCATCCTGCATTTCTAGCACATTCATCTGCAAAAGCCTTGAATTCTTGGAGCTCATCATGTTTGTATACTCCACAGGCTAGAAGGAGTTTACAACCATAAGACACAAAACAAATAAAACAGATGTGTTGGCTATGCTCAGATTATACTAAATGCCAAAGTACCTTTACAGTCATGCACAGAACTGCCAGACTGACAAAAAAAATGAGCTGCTTATTATATAATGGGAGTTAAACCAGCACGGTATCATTCAAGCATGCAGAGGCTTCCACCGATTTTGCAAGCCTTTTTATACCAGTAACTTTTTAAAGTAGAACAAATCAGGTGCCCCCTGATTACACACAAAATCTGCACAAAGACAGAAACATACCACTTATTTAGAGAAGAAAGCTAAAAAAGATGGAATTCATTAGATAATTATAATCCATTAATATTTCCCTATTTTGTCAGTTGCCTGCTTCCTGAGCAACAACTGCAGGCAGAGGCTGCACTGACACCCAGCTGAAAATCTGCTGCTTTCCTATTTTTGCTGCTCTTTACTAAACCGCCACTAAAAGCTAAAAGCTTGCTCCTAGTTATACACATACAAACACAAAGATCCCAGTGAACTTCCTTAGGAGAGAATGAGCCTCTCTGTGTTCTTGAACAACAACTCTTCTTTAGGTTTCAAGTTTTTATACTGAGTAGAAACGTTTGCATAGCAGTCATAATGAACAGTTTACTAAAAATCTGTCAATTTGCTGAAGCTTCCTGTTATGTCTTGTGAAAATCATGTAGAAGGCTACTCGTACAGCAGACATCACTTTTATGTAATGGAACTAGATGGGTCCATTTTGGAGGAGATTTTGCATATGTGACACGTTCACACTGAACATGGAGCTTGACAGAGCCGACCCCTAAAAATAGCACCTGGTTATCCTTGTTCTCATCAGCAACCACAACCCTGTCTCAGCTCTGTCATTCGCTGCATCAATCTGGCACCCCTCTCCCTCCTCCAGAAGAGACAGAAGCAGTGGTACCCTAAGGTATCTTGCTTTAGGAGAGGTAAGATGTTTGCATCTGCTGCAAGCACACATTTTAAACAATATCCCTGCCCCTCAGCAGGCAGTTATCATGTTGTTTTGGCAGCAGGAAGGAATCTGTGGTTTTTCTTGAATGTTGCTCTTCTTTATTTAAACTACCAGAAATAAAGCAAAAATGACAGAATGCTCTGTCTATAAATAATCATTCCGGTGTACAGTTATATTAGGAGGTAACTCAGATGGCATGATAACGCCTAACAGGCTAATCTTAGACCTGTAATGCCATAAGATGAAAATAACTAGGCTAAGAATAACTGACCCAGAGGAGTCAGCCTGTTAAAGAGATCCACAGAACAGGGCATTTTAGATTTTCATGTGTTTAGCAATAATATCTGCCAATTCGTTTCTCTACGATATTTTGTATTGTACCCAACATTTGAAACCCTACCCACAGCAGTAATTGGGAAAGGTTAAAATGCAACAATGCCTGAAATCCCCCCCATCATCTACACAAAAACCTGAAATGAATGTGCATATTTTGCAGGCTATCAATCTATTCTGCTTTCTCCCAGCTTTTGGTTTCTCTGCAAAGACAGTGCAGAGGAGAGGGGCTGGGAAGTCAGCACAGAAACATGGGTCTGATCAAAGCTCTGGCAGTGGAAGTGTTACAAGCGTTCCACATATTGACTGCAAACCCTAATGAACTAAATGCATTCTGCACATAGTTTTACAGAAGGGAAGACTCTGGCTGCAACTGTGTGTTTGAGTGCAGTGCAAACCAATAGGTGTTATAAAGCTGAACAGCTAAAGCAATAAACAGCTGAAGTAAAAAGCTGTTTTCCAATAAAGAGATTTAGTTCAACACACTGAAGAGAGGGGAGCTAGTGTCTTAGCACCAGTACTAGCGAACTTCACTACTAAATGCAGTGTTTAATGGTCTCTGAAAAGCACTGAAAGAGGTTTTGAAGTAATGCTTTGCATAGTTTTTTAATTTACTTTCCAGCTTTTCTAACTTGCTATTCTTGTCAACCTTGTACTTTGAATTTCAGGCTTTTCTCACAACCTATGAATATACCTACTAATACAAAGCATGACCATCAGGTAACCACATAGCATCAGAAGCTGGGACTTGAATAAAAAAAACAAAAGAAGGAAAAGGCAGTGTTATAGCATTAGACACATGAAATTGGCAGCATTGATCTGTATTCAATGTCTTCTCAATAACATAAAACAGAAAAAAGCAGCTTCATTCCATTTTATCATGTTTTTTGTTCAACTGAATTCATAACCGAAGTTTTGTCCAGCATATATTGCAGGGCAGAGCCTCTACTCAAAATCAGTGAGATTTTAACTACATGAGACCTGCAGGTTTGTGTTGCTTGTTTCTTCTCTTTGTATTAACTGTATCTGGCTAAGGCCTTACACTTCCCTAACAACTAATTCAAATACTTCAGCTACTACTATGAAGCACCAGATTATTTTGTACCTCACCTTTACAACAGGCATTGAAAGAGCCACTCCAGTTGTTATCTAGAGCTTCCCTGTGCTGAATTTCCACACTCAATTTTTTCATTACTCTGAGAGTAATGAAAAACATTAACCACAGAGAGAGAACCACAAAGCTCAGCATAGCTATTCTCATTCTTTCTGCTCTCTCTCTGAATTGTTACTGCCTGAGACACCATAAATGCAACATTTGGTATCTGTAAGAAGTTTATGTTACCTGATTGAGATATGCAAATATGTCAAGCTTTTCATGAGTATCAGAGCAAAACTTTAGATGAACTTGCTTTCTGCAGGTTCTCCACAGGAAAAGGTGAGCAGGTGAAGGTTTAGTTCAGAAAAAAAAAAAAAAAAAGGAAAAAATGGGAGAGCAAATACCAAAGAACTTTCCCTGAAGGCAACATAAATCCATGTGTAAAGCAAAGCACGTGTATACAAGGTCATGCAGACACAGGATAGATACAACATACACGACAAACTGTGTACACTGGGGTTTACTGAGGGAAGAGCGCTCACGAGGACCTGGCAACCCACGTACAGCATGATGCGTGCAGCAGTGGTTCTGTCATTTATATTCAAGTGACACAGCTTACATTTCCCGACTGGTGCAGAGAATAAACATTCACTACATCCACTTTCTACATTTGTGAAACTGAAGGTATTTTACAAGCCTGTAGGTAGATGAAGCCAATTAAATTAATCATTCTGAACCATTACATTCCCTTTAGAAAAGTTTTGTTTTATCGATTCCTGATCCTGACAGGTATCATTTACTTTCACAGAAGGATTAGCTGACATAAGCAGGATTATGTAACTTGCTCAGGTCACCTGTCAACTCATGGACAAGCCAAGTTTTAAGCTCACGATCTCCTTGAACTCTGGAGTTTTTCAACACAACAGCTGTGGGCAGGAAGCAGAGGATGCTTTATCCAATAAAAACCAAGGTGGAATTCAGGCAGGGTACTGCAAGGCTGTACATCAAGACATGGCCAGTGGAGAAGACTTAGCAACCTTACCCTTGGAAAAAACAGCACCGTATATTAAATCACCAAAAGTTAATGAACTCGGCATTACTTCCTAAAGTTCCACACCTACAGATACCAGGACTGGGTAGGTCCTTCCTTCTCCTTCACACAACTACCATCTATTTGAGAAATGTAATCCCTGCATTGGTTGTTTATTAACTACACTTTAATGAGTGTTTTTCCCATGGACTGTGCTGCACCAAATGCCTTTTTTCAAGGACTTACGGTTTATTACCTGTATTGTGGAAAGATCAGAGGACAGCTGAATGTTAGGATCCACTGTGGCATTGCACACACATGGAAATTGAGTCTTTTTGGGTAAAATAAAATGGACAGCATAGACAAATAGTAATTCCATCTAAATAAGAGGCTTTAGACTCCAGATTTATTTTGTAAATGTGAAATTCAAATAACTATGGTATCAAATAAGAATAGATCAGCATCATTTTCTTAAATAAAGATGCACAGCGCTTGCTGCTGCATTTTAGAGCAACAGTACCATATGGGAGAATCTAGTTCAGTCTTCTCAAGATAGCTGAAACTGCTCTCTGCAGTAAGGTGTAGGTGTCTGCAAATTACACAGCTTCTTGAGTCAGCGCCGATCTAGATTGCTCCATTCATAATTAGACTTTTGATTGGTACCTATCCAGATCATCTCATTCATAGTATGACTTACAAGCAAGGATGGAGACAGACAGGCAAAGCAGTAATTGAGGGAATACCAGGAGAACTGCTTCTCATGACAGAAGTATTTCCTATGCATGCTCTTCTTAGAAATTTCTTAGACATCTTGCTTTGCAAATATGTATCCATTGAGCAGTGAACCTGTCCTCTTTGGGGATCTCTCCAGCCCAGTTTAAAATCAGTTGCATAATATATGTGCACTGTATCTGGATACCAGCAAACCTGAAAATCTGACTATTGTTGACAGTTTAAGTTATTCTTGAAGTCTTTGGAGCAAGCACATCAAGGCTGCAAAGCATAAACATTCAGGGATCTGTTATTTTCTTAACTACATGCAGATTTTTAACCTGAGTATAAGCCACATACACTTAAGTGAACATAACTTTAAAGTAAGGGCATTGTGAAAAGCAAAATTCAAATGACTGATTCTAGCTTCTCCAATTGCTAGTGCTTACTGTCATACCCTGGCTATTTCTTTCTTCCCTACATGCAACATAAATGGAAACAATAAAAAGTTACCAGAACTGATCCTGCAAGATGCTGAACTTGAGGGAGCTGAAGGTAACCAAGAGCAGCACCAGGCTCTGAGGTTTCATGTGACAGTCTGAAGTGAAACTGCAGACTATGTATAATGTCAACTACTTGCAGTCTAGTTGTGTATTTTAAAGGCCAGCTGAAACACAGAGGAGGAATATTTTGTGTTCTACAGAACATACATATATACCTACATATATATGTATACTTAAACGTCTTTTATCTGGATAATGTTTTTGAAAATAAGGTTTTGTGGGGATTGTTTTTAGTCTAAACTCCCCCTCTATTCTACTTGGCACTAAAGGGGAAATTGTGTATGTTATATGGACTTACTTAATGTACTATAAGATAAAAATCATCAGTTACATATATTCTTCTTTCTAATGAAGGAAAGCAGAGCTATAAACTTACAGAAATTCACCTCTTTTTCTTGAGTTTCAAATGAAAAAAATTGCTATTCAATTAGTTGACAGTTGGAGGGTAGCATAGTGATAAACCCCCCAAATTTTCACCCCTGAACCATTAATTTCAACTTGACATAGTGCTAAAAAAATAACAAAAAAAAGCCAAACAGGAGGGAGAGGACACAATCAGTCTTATCTCTGACCAATTTAAAAGCACTGGACACCTGTTGAGCTGTTCAGGAAAACTAAGGAAATTTAATAAAGCAAAGCAACAATTCTTAAGCAAGAGGTTGACGCTGTAGATGGCTTTGCAGAAGAACTGTAACACTTCCAGGAAAACTTTTGCTCTTACCCACTGCCTTTGCTAGAGCTTCACTGTTCATAGTTATAAACTTGCCTTCACCTGATTTGTGTCCCTGAAAAAAGGGGCTGAAATTGGTGATCAACAATCTAAAATTGTATGTAACATGAGTAAAACTTTTAGCTCTTTTTCTACAAAGCAGGAGAATAAACAGTTTTTAAAAAGCAAACAGACATAGTCTCAACAGGTGTACCAAAACAGGTAATATGGGAAGAGAGGTATGTTCTATGCACAAAATTCTTTTTAAAAGTTGAGGTCAGTCAAGTTTTGGAAAGAAGAAAAAGTAAAAGCAAAAAAGCAAAAAGAAAAAAAAAAAAGAAAAAAGAAAAACAAGAAAACAGCAAAGGGGGCATAAACTAAGACTAAAGTACATGTAAACAATTCAGCCTGCATTCCACATATGGGTCCTCTATAAAGCTAGCACTTTCTGAAAAATAAAGTCAGAAACCTATGCTTAAAAAGATAGAAACCAGAAAACACTGTGCCTTAATAGACAAGAATTTCATCTCAATGAAAAATGAACTGGAATTAATAGATTTTAGAAGAGAACAGGAAAGAGTAGACAACCTGAAATTCTGACATTTTTGGCCCGTCTAAATTAATTGGCAACAATTTTTCCAAGTTAATTTATCCTCAGTACATCATTTGCAGGTTTCAAACACAGCTAGGAAAGAAACTAGAAAACACAGGAGTAGCTTGAAATACATCAGGGAACATGCAATGTTCTTTCTGAGCAGCTTTGAAGTACCTTCATTAAATAACACATCCAATTTACATCTCAGTGAGTCATTACATGTAACCACCATTGCCAGGTTCACAAATATTTTTAAAGTAACAAAATAAACCATGCAGTTTAAAGAAATTTTGAAGTAACACTGTAATGAAAAGACAAGGGGGTTAGTATTAAACCCCCTTCATATGCAAACTAGAAAAAAGGAAACTCACAGAAAGAGCAAATCCTGTTTATAATAGACATATGACCAGAACTGCTTAATGTGGGGCTCTAAATGCAGCCTCCTGACAAGGTCTGTCTGAGGAAGCCTCTTCCTGTGAACAAGGCTGTACCATGAGCCCCATTTTGCAATCACGCAACAAAACAAACAAGGAAACCCAAACTCGACTTCAGTTGTGAGCATTTTGCAATGTCTGGAAAGCAGGAGACCAAAGGAGACAAACTCCTCGCACAAGCAGCAGCTGCTATCTAAAATACTCCCAGAATTATATAACAACAACTTAGATAAAGCCCACCAAAATAAAGTCACTTCTTGAAAAGAAGGGTGTTTTCTTGTCATGCTAGGCTGTATGTTCCTGGTCAGCCACTCAAGTCTAAGGCACGGAGCTGTCTCTTACCTGAGCTGATCATACTGTGCATTCTTTGCTGAGCCAAGAGCTGTTCACGTCCAGAAACCCCATCTGAGGAAAAACACGATTCACTCTCGTAAATTGTCTGCAGCATATTCCACCTGGTCTGCACTTCAGCTACACAAGAGATTCATCACTGCACTTGCACATAGGCGCCGGGCACGACCCTCTGCGGTCCTACCTCCTCCAGCGAGGGTTGTAAGATAATATGCTTCGGCAATTAGCAGTGTTTAAGCGTTTGCACAAGTATCTATGAGGAGAGGGGAAAACCCCAAATCCAGTGTCGGCAGCCCCCGCCCGCAGGAAGGAGCCGTGAGCGTGCGGGGGGCTGAGCGCTGCCGAGTTGGAGCAGTTGCGTTCGGGCAGCCAACGGCAGGTGGAAGAAGAAATGAAGAAATATCTCTGCGCTTTGGGCTTCCTGAGAGGGCGGGGGGGGGAAACTGCCTCTAACAAACCATCAAACCGAGTAAGCCACCTTTCCAGGGGACTAGGAGCCGCGGAGGGTTTAATCGGAATTGACCCCAGGCTAGCCCCGCGCTGCTGTGCCCGCGCCCCTCTCCTCTCCCGGCAGGCTGTCCCTCGGCCAGGCGGCTGGGCGAAGTTGGCGGGAGCAGCAGCGATAACTCATTTGCATTTGAATTGACACCCTCGTGGCCCAGCGGCGGCAGAAATAGAACAATGGCCGGCCTGAGCCAAAAATAGGTCAAGCATGGCCGGGTGATTGGAGCCTGCATTAATGCGTTTAAAAATACCACAGCAAACACAGCTGTCCAGTCTCTGTCTTTCAAACCGCCGCCCGTCCTCTGTGCACCGCCCGGCCTCGAGCTCAATTAACCCCTTCCCCCTGCCCAGCCCGTTTCAGTGGGATACGATACGCCGGGGAGAAGGCAGGCAAAGCAGCAGGGGGACAGGGACGGTCCTCGCCCGGGACTGGCGCCCCTCTCCCTCCTCACCCTCCCCCGGGGAGTGTTTTGTGAAAAGAGAGCACAACGCCACGGCCTCTGTCTGTATCGGTCCTAAAATAACGGTGGGAGGTTTTGCTGGCGATGTGGTTTCTGCCTCGCCCACGCGCAGCCATCCTGCTGTTCTATTTTTGCTGCCCGTTTCTCTGGCTACGCCACAGTTGGCTTTGGCAGGGGAGCCAGGCGGCCGCCAGCTCCCTGCAGGACCTGCAGCCGCCGCCGGAGAGGCGATTTCTGCAGCTAATCGGGCCGGGGGGAGCAGAAGGCGGGGGCCGATGTCAGTGCGGGACCGGGTTTTGTGCGTGCAGCTATAAGCAGCCTTTCCGTATTTAGCATGCTTCATATAATTCTTATAGTAAGTCACCAGTTGTGGCCCAGCATGTTAGACACGCTTACCGACTATGCACTATTTGGTTGACTTGCTAAAATTTGGAGAGGGACTGAGTAGTTCACACTTATTTTTAGAAACATTAGGCAATTTGCACAGCGTCTTTTTCAGTTCTCCAAGATGATGTGGTTTCAGAAGAGCAGCGTCTGACAGTGTATCAGACAACAGCACCATGCTCCTGTGTGGTTTGGCAAGTTTCACACATGCAAAGTTCATTTTCATACTGGTATTTCAAAAGTTGCATCTCATTTGATGATTAATATACCTACAAACTGATAACTTTCATTTCAGTGTTACAGACAGTACTTTACTTCTCAGAGTCCTACCCTGCCCTATAGCACTTTTTATACAGGTGACCAAAGCCTGTTGCTACCTCTATTACACAGCAGCTTGACTACTCTCCTACCAAAATTAGGAGTCTGCTTCCATGTCCCTGCTGTACGGGAGCAACAGTGGCCACTGGGATGTGGTTCCTTGTGGTAATTAAGAAGGCAACACAGAAGTTGTATTGGAGCGTTCCAAAAATCCACCCAATTCTCAGCTATCAACATAATATTTTGCTCCTGAAGACACAAGAATTTGCCCAGTATTTGAGGCTCTCTTCTGCCTTTTGGTGAAGAATCCTCTGTTTGCTCTTTAACTTATATGATGGATCATAGTCAAGGGCACTATATTTTTTAATATACTTCTCACAGTTGTGTTACCAAAGAAAAGATTCCCAATAACAAAGTACTCTGACACTCCTGTGATGTTTAGCTACTTGATGGCACCTAGGAAGTCTGTGGCTCAAGTCTTCCCATCATCCCAAACCTTTGCTTCCTCTATGTGCCAAATCACCTGGTCCTGCTGAGAGTTGAGACCTGTGCCCTGGACAGAGAGAGGCATCAGGAGCTGGCAGCAGCAGGGGTTTTCCCTGCAGAATCCTCAAGTTAGCACCTATCACTTCTTGCCACCCTGCTCTCCTTGGCGTCTCTCTTCCCTTACCCCTGTTCTCCACAGGAGCACTGCTCCTGAGGAAGCAGTGGAGCTCTGCAAATGCCATCCGCCGAGCTCTGCAAAGGGGCATGAGCAAGCACAAGGGCAGTGGTAGCACAGTGACAGGTAGGGTGTTACAGTGCAAGATTTCAGATGAGCATAACACATACCATTGCATCATTGACTGCTGACAATTTGGTATCATAAACATTTTCTCTGGAAAGTAAAAATACCCAAATGTTTTGTGGGAAATATGTGGCCCTTCCATGGTACAGGGCAGTTTAACACAGTGCAAGGGGCATCACCAGTAGAAACAGAAATCTCCTTTAATGCAGCAAAAGCTTTTTATAGACAGGAGTAAATAAAAAAAAAAAAAAAAAAAAAAAAAAGGTGGAATTGCTTGTGCCCTTCAGCCAAACAGAACATGACGCTGTTTGGTGATTCAGCGCCTCAAAATAATCAAGTTTCATATTACAGGGAAACACTGGAGGAATAAGGGAATAAGTTAAAAACAGGTCAGAACATGGAAAATTGTGGAGTGTGGGATCCTGGTATTAGGTACCCATATGTGTTTATAACTTCTTATATATGCAGCTGCGTTTTTAAAGATAGCCTTCACAGCTCTAAATGGCTTCAAATACTTCAGTAACTAACTAAAAGCAAAGTATATTCAAGAGCAGAAAATGTACATTTAGATATTTAGCTGCAAATGTTCTTAATTCTGGCAAATGTATTTTAAACTGACAGACACATAAACTGTCCTATGTTCACTAATTCACAGACCATAATAACTAAAGCATTATGCTTTACATTTTAGGTGATATATAAAAACTGCATCAAAATATTTTACTTATGAAGTCAGTCCCCCCAAAGGTAGGGCTTTTACAACCTGAATTCATCCGACTTGCTTTGACATAATATAAGCCTACTTTGGTACATGCTTAGGTTTAAAACACATGTGTAAATCCATTTCTTTTCAACATACTATTTAAGCACATGCTCAAATTCTATTGATTGCAATAGAATTTAAGCACATAGTTAAACACTTTGCTGAGTCAGCCCAGACTTTAACTGCACAATCACGTGAATTTAAAGAGATCCTTAAGAGTCCCACAGGGGAAGGATAAAGGGTTCATGCCTGAAGAAAATCTGGTTTTTATTTTTAAAGCTATGGATGTTATAAGGTGACATTTTCATACAGGAACATAAGGGGATTTTTTCTGTTTTTTCAAATGCATTTCCTAAACTTGGGAGAAATTTAATGACACTGGCGGTGAGAGTAAACTGCTGAAATGATTTAGTGCTGCTGAGGTGACTCTAAATGCAATCAGCCACTTTATAGAAAATGTTAGGCATGTTAGTAGCACTGTGATCTCATTACAGCATTTTCACAATGTGTTTCTCTTATTTTCCCTCTGAGTTGTTAAAAACAAATAAATATAAGGAAATTAAATCTGGAAACCACATTACTGCAACATTAAGACTAAGAAATTAAGCCCTCAAATTAGAAAGAGCTAGGATTTCTACTGCATTATTAACTCTGCAACATTATAAGTAATACTTTTGTCTTCTTTCTTTCTTTCTTTCTTTCTTTCTTTCTTTCTTTCTTTCTTTCTTTCTTTCTTTCTTTCTTTCTTTCTTTCTTTCTTTCTTTCTTTCTTTTAATTTTCCTTTTAAAGTACAAACAGTATATTGCTGGTTGTTTTTAGCATATGCCACTTCTCACTCATGTTATTCCGGAGCATAGCCTTCATTAATATTAATAATATCGTCTCAACTTTTGCATTTTCTTACTTGTAAATGAATCCTTGCATAGATTTTTTTAATCATATTGCTCAATTGTATCACATAAATATTGAACACGTTAAAAAAAGATATGTTCTCTAGCTTCTAGTCATATGCTTAAATGAGGACCTTGCACTCTTACAGGTGTCCCATTAAACCTTCTTTCAGCCCCTTTTTCATTTGGCAAGTGAAAAGGCAGCAGGTAATAGCATGCATCATTATCAAACAATTCATAAACAAGTGGGAGCTAAATTAAGGTTGCATGAGTAGTATTAAATTTGGCCTATTTCAGTACTGAAGGTTTGCGTTCTAATCTTTGCAGCCTAAAGACTTCCTAACTATTTCTGTGTATCTAATCACTGGGATTAAAAAAAAAAAAAAAAAAAAAAAGGAAAAATTAACTATTGTATAGAACAGATGTTTCTGAAGCCACAGTTCATTAGATACCATTAGTACCACGTGAAACCCAAATATCCAGCATAAATTACTACATCTTATATTAGAGGATTAACTATGTTAACGAACAGCAAAAAACTATTACCACAGAGAAGCAGATGGTTTGGGAACAGAAAGAAATCAGGGGAGATGCTGTAATGGTCTGGTCCTGCTCCCTCTTGGAACTAAGGGACCATATTCCAAGTCCCTGGAGACGTTAAAATGGATCACTTAACCCATGTGCTCTGGTTAGAAATACAAAGTACAGGAACGTTTCTGACCAATTCTCTGTATAGCAAGCCTTGGCATTGCCTGTGCTTTCCTTTGCAGTGCTGTGAAACCATGTGATGGACATTTTTTAAGTGAAGAGAAAACTGCAGTTCTAGTGTTTTAGCTCAATTCAAGCTTCAAAGGAATTTTCTGGGACAAAGAAAGGCGTATCTGTAGCTTTAGGGGATTTTGTGACAAACAATGGGAGAATAAAACTTTTCGAAGTTTTGAGGATAAGAAGTGCTATGCTAGATAAATGTATGGCTCTCTTATCATCTCTCATATAAGAATACAAAGAGCCTTGCAGTTTTCTCATGCAAATTAGCTCAGGGGTTTTGTAACTAGTTGATGACATCACTTCTTTCTCCTCTTAAAATATAACTTTTTGTTCATGTGAATAAATCTACTAGAAATTGAGTCTTAGCTTCAGGACAACACCTCAACAGCACATAGTTGATTTATAAGCACAAAGCTTAAGTAAAGCATATGCTTAAGAGCTTCATAAATTCAATGGTACTTTCCTGAATCACAAAGCTCAAGTAATAAAAAGACCCTAACACTAATATAGAGCTATGAAGTAAATAAATATTTAGGTTAGGAAAAACATACAAATTCATTAATTCTGTTGACAAAGTCATTTAGCAGGTTGGAACTAAAATCTCCATGTATTGTGGCAAGACTGAAGTAAATTGCACATAAACAACATGAGCCAAAGCAACATCAGATACTGACAAATAAATGCCTCAGACCAGCAAAGCACTTTGTGCCTTTTTTATGCCGTCAGTGAGTTTAGAGGAGATATGAGCAATACGAGATTTCCTGGCTCTTCATGGCTATGCCCACCTTCCTTAGAGAGACATTAGCACTGTGTCTGCTGCTCCTGGCTCCATCAGGCACACGTGGGTGGACATGGATAAAGGAGCCCTCGAGCACATCACCTGGGACGGTTGCCAATATGTTCAGCATCCTCCAGGCGTTTCAAGCTTGTTGCACACCTAATGAGCAGATAATCTGAACCTCCATGCAGGGTTTTGCACTGCACTCCTGGTCGTGGATAGTCTGGCAGGTCAGATCAGCCTGGTCACTGTTCCTGGACAATAGACTACTAAGTTTCTGTGGCTGGAAAACCAATACAAACACCATCTCTAGCTTGTAATATATGCCCGGGTTTCAGTGGGTTTTTTTTGATTTAAGACAAGAAATGTAGGCCACACTTGCTGCCTGGAGAATTGAACTGTGGAAACCAATGGCTATGCAAAGGTCTTGGAATCATAGGAGAAGCCGGCCAACCAAATACAAGATACTAGGATTACACCAGGACCAAAAAGGCTAATAAAATCCTTGGAAATATAACGTTTGTACTGAATAACAGCAGTTATCGTAGAATATCATGGGATACTGTAACTTCTCCCAGTATAAATACTTGAAAAAGAATGCTGAAAAACAGAGGATGGCTAGACATGCCACATGCATAAAATGGGTTTGGAAAGCCTTTGAAAACTGGAAACTCAAAGACCTGTGATACTAAGTTTATTGAAGAAGCTCAGGGGTGGCTTGGCCTTGTCTGCAATACACAGGGCAAGATTTCCAGTGGTGTAGTAAAATGGTCTTTCTTTTAAGAAATAAGGCCTTAAGAAAAATTAATTGATTATAAAAATTCAAGCCAGAGGTGGAGATGCATTTTTAGCATGCTTCAGCCACTGCAGCAACTTACAAATGAACTTTACATCAATATTGACCATGTCTCTGAAAAGAAAGCTTTAACAGTTCTGTATGTCAAGCTTAAGGCAGGTTTTGTTGTAGGACTCCAAGACAGGTCTTATCACATGACTCTAAAAAGGTCAGATCATGGGGGTAGAATCATAGAATTGTTTAGATTGAAAAAGACCTCTAAGATCATTGAGTCCAATCATTAATATAAGTTCATCTAAGTCCACCAGCCAGTTCCCACTTCAGGTACCTTCAACGCTAGTAAGAACTACTGAGTGAGTATTGCTTAATTGATGAAATTGATGAAATAATAAATTCCATAGTAATATATACCTAAACTAAACTAATTATTCCTATATCAGAAATAATTTTATTATTTGAAATCATCCTCTCCTGAAAATCAGAGGCTTGATTTTTGTTTTGTTTTTTTTTTTAATCCAAACTATGTTTACTTTCCTATGATAGTGGATAAGTTTTTACAAGAGCAGAACAATGGAGTGCACTGTAAATAACTTGGGAAAAAAGCCTTTGGGGAAAAAGAAGAACCCACAAAATGCTTGCTTCATTTTGCTATTCAAAGCTGCCCTTTTAAATCAAATAATTAGATTTCAAAAATAGAGTCTTTCTAAATACAGGCTTGGATTCATGAAGCGATGAGGTGGCTTTACAAAATATATTACAAGCAGATTATAAAGCTATAGTGGATTTATAGTAAATAGATACCAATGTAGTTGTAACAATTACTCTTTTAAATTTTTGAACCAAGTAAGATGTTTTCTTAAATATAAAAAAAATTAAAAATAAGTCAGAGAACTGTTGCTACAAGCCAGTGGAGGCTTGGCCAAGAAAAAACATTTTACATACAGCACTAAAAAGGGCCTCTTTTAATTTGTGGGCCAAGGAATGGACCTGAGGTGCCAGACCATGTGCTTGGCTGTGGGCACACACCAGTCTCTCCCACTGTGCTGCCTGCTTGGATCTCCTTCCTCTCCCAGCATCTCAGCCCCTCACAGGGGAGCATTCAAGCACATGGAGAAACAGCGTTGGATGCACAAACATGCCCCTGAGAGCAGTAACAAATTGACCACTGCTGCGCTTTGAAAAGGTCGTATCTCATGCTGGTCAATAATGCTGTTATGAAACCACACAAAACTCTCATGGTTAGCTGGGTCAGGATGGCAGCAATCCTCTCCCGGTTTTTTTTCCAAATGTTTCAAAATGTGAACCCAGATCCAGTTTTCATCTAATTTTCTTCATCCTCTTGAACTTTGATAAGGAACAGATCTGCAATGCAAAATGTAATCAATATTCACCAGCTTGGAAGCTGATTTTACTCTGCTGGTGAATTTGGGGCAATGCTGAAAGGATGAAACCATGACTTCATTGGATAAACTGTAAATATTTTGCCTGACTCCAGTAGAACCAGCATTTCTTCTGAGGAGCAATACGATCTTAATTTTCCTTGTGTAAACAACAAATTTATAGATTGCAAAAGAGGGGAAAAAATTAAAATACAATTGAAAGCAAGGTTTCATAACTCTGAAATTAAAATTACAACACTTTTCAAGTAAATATAACCTCTCCCTTTAGCTAAACAAACCACCTTGAAAATCTTAATGCAGCTGCTTACTGCAACTGAAAATACCTTTACAATGTACTATGGCACTGCCAAAATGTGTCACCAACCTGACTTTTGTAAATACAGGCATGCAACTGGTATTCCTGAGGCCAAACCAGCCCTAAGAAGGCTTTTATCCATCCTTCAAGCTGATTTAGCCAAATCTTGCAATGTTCAGTTTGCTTGGCACTCAATCCCATAGAAGGGATGGAAAAAATGGAGAGGGAACCTGCAGCAAATGCCCAGCAAAATCACAGCTCAGCAGGCAGATGTGGGCAGCTGCAGCTGCTGCTTCCACATGTCCCTCATCTGCCCCATCTCTGGCTTAAAGGAGAAAGATGCAGGTGCTTGAGCTCCCTAGGACAAAGGGACAAGGCTGGTCCCAAGCCCTAGTTTCCTAGAATGAGAATTGTTCACAAAAAACCTGCCAGATTGTTCTGAGCCTCAAACCACTGTGCAATGGCTAAAAATTTGCACAGTTCAGAACTGATAACTTGCATTAAAAGCATGGGGAAGCAGGAAGATAATATACTGAATCCATGTTCAGACCATACTCCCATTCTAATCAACTTCAATCTGATATATTTATGTCTTGCAAAGAATCTGAGAGGGGAAAGCTCTTATAGCAACTTCAACCCTAATTGCTGCTGGGAAAGGGCAGTCCAAAAATTAAGTAATAATTGAAAAGTAACCTGCTATCACTGGCATCTCAATGCCATGAGCAGAGAAAACAGACTATTTTAGATGAGCTTAAGCTTCTGACCATTCAAAATGTCGGATCAAACTTGGGCTCAAGGCCTGTTCTAAAAATAGTCTAGCAGTCATCTGCGCACTTCATACCCTGCTGATTGGTAGTCGAGAGAACAGGATGGCAGGGCAGGTGATAATGGCAGGAAAACAACACCTTTCAGTCAACAAATCAGAGGATCTGCACTATCACAAGCCAGGTCTCACACAAGTTGTCAGTCACAGATGGACTGGTCTGTGCATGCTATGATTGCACTTGATTTCCAGTCCCTTCTCCTCTTGTTAAAGCACTTGCCAGTGAAATAAACTGCTAAGTACATTTCAGTGCTAAGTACAGAGATTTGGATTATTTTTTTTAATCTGAATATAATCCAAACAAAGTGTTATGATTAGTCTATGAAAAAAAAGGAGTGCATTTTCAGCAGCCCACAAAATAATGCTGTACACAGGGTAAGTGGCAATCTTGGCTAAAAGTAAACAGGGGCAAAAGCTGGACATTTAAAGGTGGCATGTATCACCCATGGACTATGTCCACAGGAATGAATAAATAAATCCCAACCCAGATTATCTTAAACTTTAATAGTATTCTCCATCTTCTCTCCTTACCTCTGCCAGAATTCTAGAAAAAAAGAAAAGCTAAAAAGGTGGAGACAGAAAACTTGGGCAACTAAAAAGTGAACATACAGTTAGCAAATGGTTTATTTGTCATGACTGAGGCAGCTTTCCACATCTCAGATGAAAAAGGATGATAACTAAAGCCATGAGACTGGTTTTGTGTTATCTGAAAAAGGGGTGCAGCAAAATTGGGCAACACCTTAACTAAAAATAGATGTGCTGTTAATAATAGGGCTGAAAAAAACCCACATAAGTTAATTTCCAGTGTGATGAAAGAGACTTAAGTTTGGTCAAGCTTTATTTTTTATTTTAATTGCCAGTAAGAATGCTTCTAAAAATAACATCCCCGTGGTTTATAATATTAATTTGCTTACCATTCTAAAGAAGTGCTTGTCTTCATTTTTGGGCTATACAAAAATGTGACAACCTTGCATTTAAGGACTAATTTAATTGAAGTAACACAGCAGAGCTGGTTTTATTTAGAAACTTCAAATAAAATGCTACTGTAAGCTATTTAATCACACTGCTTTCTTTCAATCACTGTTTACAGGCACACAAAGCTCATTTCTCATAAAGACATTATATGTATAAATCTCATATGTGTGCGTATAAAAATTTAAACTGATTTAAAGCACTTTCAGCTACTGGTATCACACACCATGCTTGAAATAATAAAGCACAAATACATTGACGTAAACAAAAAAAATAAGCTAAAAGGTACACAACTGTCTCATTTCAAACATGTGATGATCAAGTATTTTATTGACTTGGGGCCTAAATCATTGTATGTACTTTTGTTCATTTAGTGTCCTCTCAGATGCAGCAGAAAGCCTTCAGCAATTCAGAGAGACAGTATGCTATTCTGGGACCCAACAGAGAATGAATAAGTTGAGAAGTTGAGCTATATTTGCAAGGGGAAATCTCCAAGGCATACCTACCAACAAGAATATGAGGCTAGAAATATACCAGGATGGTTGCCAACAGAAATATTTCATCAGTCAATCTTTTACAGTCCTATGGGTCCCATTGCAATTTTTTGCCATCTTATTTAGCACTGCAGGCACCAGCAACAAACAGGTTTGGGATGTACTTTCATTTCTCACACGCTTTTTCTGGAACTCAGCTGTTTTGTGATACTTTGCCTTCTGATCCAAAGACCACAAGCTTGTCACAGGATGCCACAGGGGTTTGTGCATATGACTGCAGCACGAGGAGAAGGAAAGGGTAGAGGTGGTCAGTAGACCATTAGTGGCTATGTACCTCCTTCAGAGTGACCTGCAGCTGCGGAGGGGTGGATTGAACGATCATGGTAACTCCTTCAGTAATTTCTTCTCAAGTGGCAGTGGAAAAGAATGTGTTTCTAGTGCATGAATCCAAGGACAGACATTTCTCCAGCATCCTAAATATGACCATCCTCTAAAGACCATGTGTGCTAAACAACACATTTTTGGAACATTGAAATCAAACCAGCTATTGCCACAGTCTTGGCACTGCTGCACTGCTGATCAGTAGAATGATGTTTACACGGATGGGATGCAGGCTTCACTGGTAACATCACATTAAGGAGTTCCTTATCTGCTCCTGCTACTTTGCTGTCCTCGTTCTGATGGCAAGGTTTTACATATATTTATTCATTTGAAAGGAGATCAGATTAGATCAGATCAGTTTTCCAGTACACCTCAAAAAGCACAAACAAAAAAAGCAAGACCCCAAAAGCTCAAGAACAAAAATCAAGAACTTTTTATCCTTATGAGGTCCTCTGCCTCATCAAGCCCCAAGCACAGCGACAAAAGTTCAAAGGACTCCTGACAGTGCTATACTAACACAGAGCTCTTTTTACCAACTGACAAGACAGGTATCCAAGAAGATTTGCATATTGAAAACATTGATGAATACAGAAAATCTGAAAATCTGTATGGCCATGCTAATATATATAACCAACATGACTGACTACTCAAACTAGCCAACATATTTAAAGATATGCCCAAAGCCAACAGCACTCAAATGTATTTTGGACACTATGAAGAAAAAAAAAGTCTCAGAACTCCAAACAGGTTATTTAAAAAACTCAAGGTTCTAACAATTCGTGGCCATGTTGGTATAGATCTAAATTGCATTAGTTAAGTAAACAATTAAGGTCTCCATTGAAAAGGAGAACAGTATTCTTTAATTAGTTTCTATACAGAACACACTATTTTCTGATGATGCAGTAGAAGGAATATTGGGTTAGGCAAATTCTACAAGACTTCATCTGATGCCTTTACTTTTCACAGAACTTCAGATGGAATTTAGGCTACCCTAGGACTTAGACTAGCTAATGGACTCATTTCCTCAGAATCTTTAAATGCTCGTGTGCAAAACTCCCCCACCAGCCTGCAATATTCCTGTCTCAGAGGAGGCAGTAATCAGTGTGCCATTTATGCACTGAGAGGACAAAGGGACATTCTCAACACTGCTGGCATCACAGGAGAGGCTGATAAATAATCCATATCATGTGGCCACCCCATTTGATAAGGTTTACACGTATTTTCATTGTCTTTGGAAGGGCGAAGTGATGCCCAGTAAGGCTTGCTATGTGCTATTCTGCTCAACATAGACTTGAAGAGAATTAATTTTGTCCATCATTAAAATGAACAATACAATTTTCAAATTTTCTATTTGTAGACAAGATATGACAGTATCTTACCCAGTCTGTAAGTGGGTTGAGCCCTTGTCATCTTGGAAAGTACAATATCATTACCTGATTTCACATACAACACAACAAACCAGCCTGAACATGGCTTATGCCATTCCCTTTCATTCAGAGCATGAAATAGTCTGTTTCTGACTCTCATGGATGGCCAGTTCCCATATTTGACAAAGTAACATTTTTTCCCTCTACCTGAAGCAATGTAATTTTTTACTGGCAGAAAGGAGACCTGCAGCAGTCCTAGTCTGGCAGTACCAAGAAGAAAATTCGCATTTCATTCACTAAGCTATGAGATGCATACAAAACACTAGTGGACTTTTTTTGGCTATTTGTTTTTCTTACAGTTTTCTACTTTTCCTGTGGTAATATTCAAACAGATAGTGTGACATTTTTACGTCTATATATTCATCCTATATTTCTTAAAAGTTTCCATCAGGGATGGTTAATGAATGTTTAAAAAAACCGAAAATGGTTAGGGGATTAGGATTGAGCGGTCTTGAGTTGCAATTGCTGATCACAGATTTCCAGTGATCAGAGATCCCATACACCTTATGCTTCAGTTCCGCATCTGACCAATGGGAATAAACAGCAGTATATTTCACATTATTGTTTAAAAGACAAGTGCTTTAAGGGTGCTCAGACATCATGTAAGTAGGAGAACATGCACTTTCTTTAGGCTAAAATGCTTTTGCCAAAATATTTCTACAGCACACAGTCAGTTAGCAACTGGTAATCTGCATCCTTCCACCGGGAATTGGCAACACTGATTATTATCCATGACTATCAATGCTTTTTAGAGCCTACATTACTTCAGATAGTTGATTATTACCAAAAATAAATTGCACGTGATTTCCCCAAACCACAAGAGTAGATGTTTCTTCTTCAAAAGCCAGAGAAAAGCACAAAAAGACTGTGCTTGCTTTCATATTTCAAAGGCTTTTTGTTTTTAGCTGTGCTCCTTTAACTTGTCCGTCCTTTTGGAACATTTTATGTAGTTCTGTAAACTACAGAACATTGCCACTTGCAAAAAAAAAAAACCCCACAGCTAAAAAAATTTTATGTCTTTCTAGATTCCCAGCCTTACAACTTACTGATATTTCCATTCACAAGGAGAAACAAGACAGCTTAGCAACAGCTGTGGCAAGCAGTGAATCTCACTTATGTAGACACGAAGTGCTTGGTGCTAAAGAAAAAATCATCAATTTTAGCTCAAGACAATGAATTAAAAAAGAAAAGCAACAAATACCTAAAAACCAAATTCATACCTTTGAGTAAACATTTCTGCCATTGAATCTGTTGCACATTGATGAGTTAATGAGTTCAACTGAAGGACCTTTCTTCCCATTCAGCTGGAGCTGTGGCCATACATGCCTGCTCCTCATCTCCAGCCCAGAGCTGGCATGGTCAGATAGTTTTTGGTCTATTTTTGGAATAATATTTAAACAAAGGTTGACCATGATAAATTGTCTCTGCTCTCGTCAACATTAAATTAACCAGTCCTCTGGATACCTTTCCCATGAGTCTGGAAACCTCATTTGCAAATAGGGTAAGTATTTCTGTAGGATGTTCTTTTCAAACTGACCAGAACAGTCTTTGTATTGTGTGACCTGTTTATAAATGCAATCCTTTCCTTCTTCGTTTACTACTCCCACCAAAAAGGACAGTGTTTTCCAAGCCAAAAAACTACTGAGGCCCATCTTTTCTACAGTTTTCCTTCCTTATGTTAGTCTTTCTTCATTATTACACAAACACAACTGTCTGTCCTGCTCTTCTCCTTTAACTCTACCTTTCATTCACTGCTGAAATGATTGCTCTCTCCATGTTTCACGTAGTAAAATCTCAGGCAAAAGACACTTCTGAGGTTTCTCCCATGCTATTCTCCTGTTTGTGAAGTTTCTCCCATGCTATTCTCTTGTTTATGAAGAAGTATACAAATACCTATCTGTTCTTCAAAACCTGGCTTAAAACTCTCCTTTGTAGGTCAATACAAGGATTTGAGCTCCTTTGCTCAGAAAATCCCTGACATTACAAGGTAATATGGTTCTTTTCATCCCTGTCTAAGTATGGAGTTTATACATACAGACAAGGTATTTCCAACCAGGCTGAAAAAATTACTTGGAAGAAGCCTTGTTGTGGTGATGATAAGCATAAAGTGCCTCCCATCAGATAAAAGAAAGGGTTCTGGCTTTGTACTGTCATTGCACTACCATCACTATTGCTCCTTTCCTGTATTGCCGGTGCTGGGAGATATTTCACAGATTCACCGAGAGCCTGCTTCTGCAAGAAAAGTTCTTCCACTGGCCAGCTACCAGCTAAGAAAATACCCTGTAATAATTAGAATTCATATTATTCCAAACCCACTAATTCAGAATTCACTTCACAAGGTTTTAACTGCCATAATCTCTGCTAAATGTTGAGCTCAAAAAGAGACGCAAAGCATTCCTTAAAAAACGGATCATCAAACATTTATCAGCTCTGCCATTCTTTTCACGCATAGATGACTGCCTCTCTCATTTATGGTTTTCTCTCTTGTATTTACTTACTATAGTTTCTGCAAAGAGTGGTCCACAATCTCTTCTCCCAGAAGCTTCTGATCACTAATTTTTTGTTTTAATCTTCATCAGTCTATATTTATCACTATATTTCACACATTTGCCGCTTCCTCTTTGATCCTTTAATAGACATTGTGCACTGCAATTTCTTTACTTATTAACAGCCTGAACATTCTTCATCAAACATAATTCAGAATGTGTTTTTTAATGCTTGTTTTCTTATTGTACTTGCAAACTTTCATCTTTCCTCTCTCTATAGAGATGCTTCAGGATTTTTTGTCTCAACTACTGAAATTCTCCCTTTGAGTCCTCATATTCAAAGTAAACTTCAAACAGACAATTTTGTCACATCCCATTCTTTTTTTTTTTTTTTTTGGAGAGGACAATGGTGGTTATAGCATTCAGAAATCATCTCACATTTTAAGCTTCATTGCTCTTTACCTTGTGCCTCTTTCCCCCTGGAAACATTTAAAACATGTTCTTTAAAAGCCAACAAAAGGGTAGAGACCTCTTCTGTTTTGCCACTTAAATAACAGAGGCGATTCTTGAATTCAACATTTTCATGTGATAAATTGGTGCAATCTCAACTGAAAGGGAAAACATCCAAAATGCATAATTTCCTTTTGACTCGCTATGTCAAAGTAGATGTAAGGACACTGGCAACATACTATAAGGCTTGTATACTTCATATTCATCATTTGTAATCTCTCCAGAGGCAGTTTTAGCCTTTTTTATATGGAAAACAGAGAGGTATAAAACTGAATTCCTTTTGACTCGCTATGTCAAAGTAGATGTAAGGACACTGGCAACATACTATAAGGCTTGTATACTTCATATTCATCATTTGTAATCTCTCCAGAGGCAGTTTTAGCCTTTTTTATATGGAAAACAGAGAGGTATAAAACTGTGTTTTCAGCAAACATGAAACAAAGGTAGGCTTTTTTATTACGTAACAGAAAACACTCTTTCCACTGTGAAAGGAGTTGCACTCTGAATAGAAAAGGAGGAGTGGAAGGTGGTTGCAGAACAGGGATAGTTACTGTGCAACTTGAAGTCTGCTAGGAAAACAAACACAGAAAAATGTCACTTTGGGAAAAACCACATTGTTTATCAGTCTGAGACTGAACAAGATGCAATGACTTAAAAGCATATGTTCAACGTCATCAAACAGGATGAGCTTGCAGAGCATACAGCAAAGCTTTGTGAACATGTCTAGGTGCCCAAATTTCAACTACTTCTTCAGTTCTCTATGGATAATTTCCTATCTAAATCTCCTAAATCATTACATTTTCATTTCAAGAGTGTGTTCTTGTGGAGGGGTACTTTCTATTTTTTGCTTTAAGAACCATGTGCATGGATGGTGCTACAGAGACAATAGGGGACTGTTTTGAAGCAACTTTTACCTATGCACTTACACTCACACATAACTGAAAAGAGCTCACAGAACTTGTCATCCATGGATATGGAAGATTGGCACCAGTCTTCCTTTATTAGCTGAATATTGACAAATATCAAGCAGTAGAAAGCTAAACTGCTCAAGAAGAAGGTGTAACATCAGCATGCAAGTTTTTTTTTAAAAAAAAAAGCTCAGATGAGTGACTCAGTCTGTTTTCATGATAAAACAAACTTTCTAGAAGTAACAATAACAAAAGGGAGTGAGGTTTTTCATTCTACCAGGACATTCAGCCCTGGTGTTTACAGGTGCTTTATACCAACTAAGCAAAAAATAGCAAAGAAATTACTAGGTTATATTAAAAGAAAAGCTTAAAATAACCATAGTGAGCTAATGTTAGAGGTATGCAAGGAAGGTTAGGTCATGCCTACAATGTACCATTGCTTTCAGCTGTAAGATCTTTATGAGCTCTGCAAATACACTAGTAGAGCTGGTGAGAAAAGCATCATCAATAAACCTGGCTTCAAGCCAGCTGTCCCCTTGTTTCCATATCTCCATATATTACTAACTATTATGTTGATTTTCCACTTATTTTAAGAAAATCCTGACAGCTTAGTCACAAAAGTTCCTGGATTACTTTGTATTCTCTTATTTATATGAGAACAGAGATGATAGCCCAGCAAAATCACCTCGTGTGAGATTTCCTCATTTTTGTTGTTTTTATATTAAATACGAGGGTAGAGATATGACTCTTGCTGTCCTAACCTCTTCCACACAAATATGGTCACATCATGTCACAAAAGATGGTGTCACATCTAAAATTAGAAACAAATCTCAACTGTGATGATTTTAACACTGAGTCTAACCTTGAGAAATGCTGAGTGCCTTCCAAGAGGTACAGGAAAATGAGTTTGAGGGTTCTTGGCAATATACAGATTTTGCATGCAGAATAGCAAATCAAAAGCAGTAAAACAGAAAAAAAAGAAAAAAAAAAAACAAGGGAAAAAAAGAAATAGAGATCAATTTAGAAAAGGTACTATGGAAAAATAGAGTAGAAAGTGACAGGATTAGTGCTATCCATTTATATATAATACTTGGGGAATGTTTTTCCAAAGACTCTTAGTTTTTAAGGTTCAATTCAAAATCTAAGCCTGTGGCTGACAGGACTAAACCTGCTTCAAATTATATTAAGCCCTGCAGATTTGACCCACAGGAAAAATAATGACATTGCATATTAAAGATAAGCCTTAAATGACCTTATTTACTTCACTATACCACCTGACAGGATCGATGAGATCACTAGCTATTTCTAAATTATCCCAGATCACAAAAGGAAAGGGGGGTTGTAAACACTGGAGTAGGAAAAAATAACAAAGACAAAACTACGAAACTAAGAAAAGACTTCCTAATTCCAGCTACTTTGCAATTTTTTGAATTACACTTCACATTATTTTCTATTGTCTTTCCACTTCAAGTAGAAATTTCCACACAGCTCTGTAACTAACCCCATTTGCAAATTACTCAGAATGATCAATACACCAGATTAAAAATAAGTATAATAATTCATAACCATAACATCATTATCAAGGAAGACTGATATTTCACTAAATTTAAATCTTTAACAGTGTCCATTTTAAAGCTTGTTAAATTGTCTACAGTTAAGTGGAAAGCAATTTTGTTTACTTTTGTTTAAACGGGGATGTGCGGTTGCATGAAGAATGAAATTTCTTTTAAAAACATATACTGATGGAACTTTTATGACAGAAAACGTTTCCACCATGTAAGATGTGCAACACATGCTTTACCATCACTCTTTTTATAAAGTTTGTTTACTTCAGATTACACTGCATCAAAACCTTTCAAATGTAAATATTATAGACTTTCTGACAAGAAACTGAGCATTAGATGTCCAAAGCTCAAAATGTCTGACTTCCAGGAGAGACTGTGAGAGCTGCAACTGTATCTCATACTTCTCAATAGAGTAAAATACATGGGCTGAGTTGTTTTTCCTGGGAGAGCCACTGGATTTCCCTGCCGCTGGTTCAAGCAGCTCTGGAGTCCACCCCTGTGTCCCATCCTAAAGAGCACACGGAAAATACAGCCAGGGGAAATATCTGTCTGTCTCACAGCTTAGGGCCCAGTGAAAACATCAGTAGATGTTTTCTGTATTTTATTTTACTTTAGTGAACATTTAGGATAACCCTTATCACAGTGAATATCGAGAAGTGCTGAAAGTTGCTGCAATACATGAAAAGTAAGAAAACTTGAAAAATCAACAAACTTAATTACTTATCAGAAGACATATTTCATAAAGATATATGAAAGATACTCTCAAAGGATGTGGCTCACAGCTATGGCAAGATCTGAGCTTTCATTCAAACTGTAAAGCTTCTGGTATTGCTGTTGGGAGTTTATCTGAGCTCATGGTGTTCAGCGCTAGGGAAGAGCCTGCAGGAGAGAAGCTTTGGTGGAGATGTTTCTGTTCCAGCTTAAAAGTGGCACAGACAAGATGGAGTCAAGTATCAAACACTAACTATTTGAGCTTTCCCAAGGCAAAGGTGCAAATTCTTCAGTCTCCTTCCTGCACTTGCAATTTGACTTGAAGGATAAATACTTCACATCTGTGCAATCCATAGGAAATTGCCTGCTGCCACCTACAATTGATAGCTCCAAAAATAGAATAAAATTTATGTCAAAGGGAAAAATTGATTGATTGGGAGGAGGGAATCATTAAACAGAAAGAGAAAAAAAAGTTATTTATTTCCTTTGAAAGGTTACAAATTAAAATTCCCTTAGCAATGAAATATGTGTTCAATACAAATGTCTGCCTTTGTTTTCCTACCTAGAGATGAGTTGACAGTGCAATTGTTAGTTGAATTACTGCTTCAATAAAAATCTGCCACCACAAACACTTCAGTTATAAATAAAAAAACAAGTGAATTGTCTCTTACTGTTTCAAAAGCTTATCAAAACCACTAAAACCCAACTTGACAATTTATTATTAAAACTAAGTAGAAGACACGTATGAGCTTGGTTTTACCATGTTACATTTCAAAATCACAGAATCATAGAATCATAGAATCATAGAATCATAGAATCATAGAATCATAGAATCATAGAATGGTTTGGGTTGGAAGGGACCTTAAAGATCATCTAGTTCCAATCCTCATGCCATGGACAGATACACCTCACACTGGACCAGGTTCCTCAGAGCCCCATCTAACCTGATCTTGAACACTCCCAGGGATGTGGCATTCACAAGTTTTCAGGGCAACCTGTCCCAGTGCCTCACCACTCTCACAGTGAGAATTTCATCCTAATATCTAATCTAAACCTACTTTCTTTCAGCCATTCCCCCTTGTCCGTTCACTCCATGGTCTTGCAAAAAGTTCCTCTCCACCTGTCTTGTACCCTTCAGGTACTGGAAGGCAGCAATTAGGTCTCCTCTCAGCCTTCTCCTCTTCAGGCTGAACAATCCCAATTCTCTCAACATTTCCTCATACAAGAGGTGCTACATCCCTCTGATCATCTTGGCAGCCCTCCTCTGGACATACTCCATCAGGTCCATGTCCTTCCTGTGCTGGGACCCCAGAGCTGGATGCAGAGCTCCAGGTGGGTCTCAGCAGAGCAGAGCAGAGGGGCAGAATCCCCTCCCTGGCCCTACTGCCCACGCTGCTTGGGATGCAGCCCAGGACACGTTTGGCTTTCTGGGCTGCAAGTGCGCATTGATGGGTCATGTCCAGCCTCTTATCCACCAGCACCCTCAAGTCCTTCTCAGCAGGGCTGCCTTGGAGTCATAACATGAAATCATAACATGATTTAAATATTTCTGCCATTTCTTGTGTACACTGCTTATTTTCTCAGTCCTGCATAATAAGCAGCATAGCTGCAAATGCCATGATAGGAGCTGGCACTGCACCATTTTAACCTGTGTTATCAAAAAACCCATCTTTCATCCAAGTAATCTAAGAGTTCACCTCTCATAAAAATGTCACACTGTCTCTTGCACATATGAACAGTTTCCTTGCAGGGAAATCACTTGTTGATGAACATCATGTAAGGATATTATGAATTATTCAATATAAAAAGCTGTGGCTTTTGCAAACACAGAAGTATAAAGTCTGATACACCAAAACTTCACAAAAGCAGATGTAACTACAAACAGTAATCGTCTGATCTGAGCAACCAGGTCCTTGCTTGACCTGATCCAACTACACTACTGGCAAAGGCAACAGGGTAGATATCATTTTTTCTCACTCTTCCTTTGGTTTTTTTTCAAAGTGATATTTATGTTAAAGGATAAGAACAGCTGAAACAGAAATGAGACACTAGAAAGTGCTAAATCCTCAGAGGCTGTAGAGAGATTATGTGGAAAAATACCCACCTGAAAACACAATACTAATGAATCTCACCTAGTAAGGAGAGCTTGAGAGCTCAAAAACATCCTTCAATAAGCTGAAGTTGTGTCCAGATGAAAATCACAGAGGAGTAAATTAAATATAGGAACACAATAATTGTCCTTCCCACACTAAAAAATATAAGGATCAGCTAGCATATTGACTTACTAATTCTGCCTTCAAACACAGGAGCATATCCTTTCTATAGATTACTTAGTCCATTAGGGACTCTCCACTCCTACCTGCCCTATTTTATTGCTCCCAAGGATGCAGTGGGCTCTGGACAGGTCTATAAGCAGCAAAATCTGGTAGAGTCAAAAAACCAGACATATAGCACATGCAAAAAAAAAAAAAAAAGTATTTGGGCTTTTGATGACCTAATATTTACAGAGTGATAAAAAGGGAAACTCTTAAATATATATATGCATATATATATACACACACACACGTTGTGTGTGTGTGTGTGTGTGTGTGTGTGTGTTTGTGTGTGTGTAAATCAAGAAAATGCTTTTTTTCTCTGAAATACAACTATATTTGGCACTGTTTGTTCAATCTGTATGTAAGTATATTTTATTCTTCTAGAGTTTCAGGACCTCACAAATGTATAAATCTAATGTAATCTGAATGAGGTGTCTGCAATGTCACCTTTTAGATATGCTGTGTCTTAAGACAAAGTAAGTTAACATTTAACAAGTCTTGCTAAGTGAGCCATCCCCATTCATTTAATGGCATCCCTAGCCAACAAAAGGAAAAATATGTCACCATAACATTATACTAATAATTAACTGTGCTGCTATTAAAGGCCTGTGCTGGAGGCTCCATAGGGACAATGAATCACATATTTACAGTCTAGCCAGAAAAGAAGTTGCTTGGTAGCCAGGATGCTCACATCTGCTAAAAAATAATTGCAGAGAAAATATTAAAGACCAAAGAAAAATAAAACAAACCAAAAAAAACCCCTTTGTAATCCTTTAAATTTCAGGGACTTGTTAAATTTCTACAGGGCATTAATAAAAAATTACCTCTATACTCTGCATTTCTTTGTCATAAAATATTAGCACAGTTTGAAATATTCTGAGGTGAGATAAGGAGATATAAGTGCAGATTATGACAGAGAAATCATTTGGTTTTATTCTTCTCAGAGTTGTACTACTGAGTTTGGAGGGATAAATTATGCCTCGTGTACACCTGTATATAATCAAATCTAAGAAACATGAAAGTAAACAAAATTTCCTCAGAGAATAAAGTCTATGAAGTTGTGGATTACTGAATCTAAAGAAGAGACAATTTCCACAAAATGCCCCATGATGAATAATCTTGAAGCAGAATAATTACATTTGGCTATTCTATCTTTTGGCTGCTGGAATTGCATCCATCATGCAGTACTTAATGTCATCCAAGCTTATCACAGATTCCTTGCATACTGCTTTTCCCTACATATCTGAATCGAACAGTTAGAACTTTAGTTAAGAATTTACTTTCTCATATGCACATATATGTATGTATATATGCATATATATGTATATATAAATACATGGAAATGAAAAATGAAATGCTTAAAAATGTTGTTTGTATTATGTATAATTACTTTTATCTGACAAGTTCCAATGAATGATTGAGAACATGACATAAATCTTCAGCCTAAAAAAAGAAAGCAAACATAGGACTGTCCTAAAGATACTCAAACAACATATAATTTATTCAGTAAATAGCTTCTGAGCTTACTGAGTTTTAGGGACTGACTCATGACTTTTATTCTGGGTGGCAATACAGCCTCACCGTCTCTCAAGCATTTCCTTAACTGGACTGTGAGGTCAGAACTGAGCAATGAAAATTCTCTCATACTTTCCCAGGAATGAAGGGTGAGGACTAGCAAAACAGGTACAATTTCCTCCTGTTTAGTGTAGATTTTTACCCACAGATAAAACTAAATAAAATAATAAACAAATAAAATTAAAACAAACAAACAAACCAACAACTAAACAAAACAAACAAAAAAAACCAGAGCAAACACAAAAAATCCTTGAGAGAAATAATAGCACAGGGACTCTTCTGCTCTTCAAAGACTGTGGCTGACTTTGAAATAAATAGTTTTAAATAGCAAGTCCTTTTAAGCAGAGTTTAGGTAAAACCCTATTACCTAGTAGCTGATTAAAAGGGACTGTCTGCTATCTACAAGTACAGTTTGGGTCACATAGTAGAGCATCTGTCATTTGAAAAGAGGCTGAGAGAACTGGGAATGTTTAGTCTGGAAAAAAGAAGGCTTAGGGAGATCTTGTGAATGTGTATGAATACCTCAGTAAAGAAGGAGACAGTGTTCTCAGTGGTGCTCAGTGAAAGGATGAGGCAATGAGCACAAATTGAAATACAGACAATTCTGCCTAGAAATAAGAAAAAAGTACCCCCTGTATACTGCAAAGGTTATCAAACACTAGAACAGTTTGGGTCAAGACAGCTGGTGTATTCTGCATCTGGAGAGAAATTCAAAACCTGACTGGACACACTCCTGGCAACCTTCGGTAGCCAACAATTCTTTTTTCAAAAATGGGAAAAATAAAACTTCTGTGGAGAAGTCAGAACTTACTGAGACATCCCATGCATGAATGGATCTTTGTTCTCACACTGAGATTCTCCATCTTTTGTGGTGCTCCACGTGAGTCAGGAAATCACCTGAACACCTTTCAGTGCAAGACTTATGCATGAGATCTACACTTACAAGTTCATGGGTTTTATACTTTATTTTGTAAGTAATTTATGATGGTGGGTCAGCCATAGAGAGGTTTATTTAAGCAGCCTATTTTGGTGAATTGAAACACACAGCTAATAAATTCAAGCCATGAATAGACTACCTGGTCCACATGTAGCTCCTGCTGGGTTGATATATTGGTGTTCCCATTGCAATCCAGCTACTGGTGTCCATGGCCTGCAGAACTCTACTAGCAGAAGGCATTTTCATTTGAGGAGAGCACCAGTCAGATGATCTATTGGAATGTCTTAGATGCTTTTGCCTTCAGTGCAGAAGTTGCACAGGCCCTTATTTAGGAAAAGTTTTGGGAATATTGAACCCCAGGTGGAAGTAACAAGCCTCTGGCACAGAAGAAGCAGCCTTCAACCAGCACAGTGTCCTGCAGAGCAGACATGGGCACCACGGGCATCACTTAAACCAAAGCAATCTCAAGTCAAACCAAACAATCTCTCAGAGGTTTAAATTCAGGCTAAGTTCAGGTTTAAAGACAGGTTTTACTCTACAGACCTAAACCCAGACCCTTAGCATTTCAGTGAAGAAATTGCCACATGGAAAATCACTTTCCCTGAGCTGGGTTGAAGCATGCTTTTGTAAACTGTGTGTGAGGATCAGAGCTCACTATCTTGCAATAATACAACTTCATGTACAAGCCCACAGAGACTAGAGGAGAAAAGTTCAGCATTTTTCTGAACTGATGCAGGGAATCTGTTCTCACAACTTACAAGCAATATTAACCTTCTTATATAGAAGTGCTCGCACCAGTACTTTTAAAGTGTAAAGTACATATTGCTTTTTGGAGGGGAAAAAAAAAGAGACTATAAACCCAACAAATTTCCATTAAATACTTCGGGAAAAAAATTAAAAATTGTTTTGGAACTTCTGTACACAATTCCATTTTGGGAAGAGAAAATTCAGTTCTTTTAAAGTTTATATTTCTTTCTAGGTTTTGTGCAGCAAATATTTACTAAAGGCATGCTAAGAAAACTGTTTTATTTACTTTATAGCATTGTAACATCTAGGGATAAATTGTGCACTTGCTGCCAGAACTACAAATTCATACAAAAGTGACGTAGATGAGATGAAAGGTAGGAGAAAACTGAAAACCTCAGTACTGTTGTCATGCCCCTTGGCCCCACCACCCCTCAGAGTCTGAACTAGACTTGTTCATTGTGTCCAAATGTGTCAGGAGCAGAATTATGCAAGGCCATGGCCCTGTTACACACTGGGGAACTTGATTTTGCTCCAGAACCAAAGTTAAAAGGCCTGGAGCTGGTCTCCATCCCCAACACAGACTTGGCAGCAGATCTATTTTTATTCCACTCCCTAGGATTGCAGGCTTTGGATGCCACTTGGAGTCCAGCACATGCTGCAGCACCCAACACAGCACAGCTGCCTTCATCACTAGAGCTGAGCACCAGATGCTGGCAGGGACAGCACAGCCCAGACTCCCAACCCTTTCATGCTGGAGTCTGTACTCTGCAGTGTGGTGGCTTCTCCAGGCCAGAGTGAGCTCCCCGTGCTGGAGGCTGTGTGTGAGCATGTGGTGGAAATAAATGCTCCACCAGGCAGCTTCTTCTGTGAGCCCTCCAATACTCGCAGTTAGAGAGCTAAAGGCATTGAGCAGTGACTTCAAGTTCGACTGTATGACCTCATCACATGAATGAACTCATAAGACATCATGAGTATTTTTAGGACAGAAATTTTGGAAACCTTCAGCATTGGTCTAATTCTATTTCCACTGATTTCAGTTCTGCTATTCTAAAGACTCTACAGTCATAGTATTATTGAAGACAACAGGAATCTAGTAGAAGCTGACATAGTCTCTTAAGCTGTAGCACCTTTATATTTTAAAAATTAAATACATTGCTGAAATAAAATTGGGTTATATTTTTAAAAAGCTACTTTAGTAATAAATTATTTTTCTTCCCTTCTCGCTTAATCCTCTTTTTCTACAAATGTAGATATGAGTTTCACTGAATTTGGAAGGTCATGAAGTCATGCCAGTTTACACAAATTTGAAACCAACTTCAAAATACACCAAATGATTCATCAAGATACCAGACTTCACTCTAATGAGAGTAATGAACTTTTCAGCTGCAGAATTAGTATCTGAATTAGTATCTGATCACATCACTTGGACAAATATACTGGAGAAAAAGACAGCACATTATCAAGTCGGGTATAAATAGCCTCTGGTTCACGAAAACCTTTGTGGACAACAATAAAGTATTAAGTGGAAAGTAACTTACGGTAATTAGATTTAGACTGCTACTTAAGGAAAGTTGTGATTCAATACTAATAACTAATTTTACCTTCCGTGATTAGTGAAAGCTGATTAGAAGTATGTTATCTGCTGGCTCTGACACGATTATTGTCTTACCAAAAAATGCCTAATTAATTTTGCTGCAGCTACAAACTTTTGTTTAGCAGATATGCTCAGCAACACTGCCAAGCATTCCATTACCCATCCATTATTATGCTCTCCTATAATGTGCAAAACTCTTGTGTAGAATTCAGGAAATTTTGTTATTGCTCAGTGTGACTGAATTCTGGGAAGGACTGAAAAAGTGGATTTAGGATCAGTGTTCTCGGACATAATGTGTAACTATAAAGTAAACTCACATTTTTCACAGTCCCAGTCAATAATACCACAAAAATACATGAAAGTTAAAACTGTCAGAGGCTTCCCTTGATACTAGGACATTGCAAAAGATGTAGGTAAATGTGGCAACTGTGAAATTACCTAGACACAATTCCATTTAATTTCATTTATTCACATGACAAATTATTTCATTGCTCAGACTGAAACTTCAATGAAGATTAGACATAACAGCAGATAAATAAGACAGATGGATCTTTCGAACAGTTCAGGAAGGGCTGATGGCATCTACTGTCCAAAGGATCTTTGACAAATCCTTGGCATTCCACACTGGCTAAATAGCAATTCCCCATTGAGAACATGCAACAAAGTTCCCCACAAATGGTTTTACCAACTGAATAAGGACTAACTAGTTCATCAGAATTAACAAAGTAAAGAAAGACTTGAAATAGATTAACTATTATGTTCTTGAGGAGGGTGGCAGCTGTAGTTCCTTCAACTAAATTTTTTCACTTATGCATATATTGTTTTTTCACTATATGGTTACCAGCAGCACAACAATTTCTCCAGATAAACAGTGCCAGGAATTCTCCACCATCAATGTAAGGCTACTATTGTCTCAGTAAACAAGCCAAGCTCTGCCTTGTTTGTGCAGCACGCACCAGAAAAAGTTAGCCTTCTCTTTGTTCACTTAAAGTTAACAGATAATTTCAGAGATCCTACCAATAGCATAAAATGATAAAATTATTATCAGCTCTTGACATAAGGGGGTGCAATTCTGTTCTCCTGCACAGCACTTCCTATTTAATTATGGCTGTTCATGGTCCCTGAAAAAATTCAACAGAATTGCTCTGTTCTCTTCTTACAGTAGCACAGAATTTCACAAGGACAAACTTGGTAACTTAGCTGTCAAGCTGATGAATAAAGTAACTTCCCTGGGAAGGGAGTGCCCTCCAGAAAAACACTGATGCAGCCACAGACATTGCTTTGCAAAAGAGATCACAGGAGATCCAGAATCATTTATACTTATTTAAGTGAGAAAGTTAAGTGAGAAAGTGGAGATACATCAGGGGACACATTGAGGATCTAAATTCTCATATCAGCCTGACCTAATATGGATTCTCTCACCTCACTAACAAATGTTTCTTCCAGAAGAATATGATGATTTTTGCAATGTTTTTTCCTTTTCCCTCTGTGTTTTCCTTCTTTTTCACATCTCCTCATGCAGCTTCAGAGAATTTAGACCACAATTCACAAGATGTATGTTCACACTTCTGTCTGTGCTGTTCTTTATACAGGTGAGAGGTTTGTAGTTCTCATTCAGGTGAGCACAGAGTACGTTACAAACCCATTTCAAAAGAGGAAAAATGCTTTGCTAAGTTTTACCTAGGGCTATGTATAGGTTATTAATTTACATGGCAATTTCTTACTTACCTAGAGATTTCTACAGCTGCTTTATTGAGTGTTCTATGGGATTAGACAGGGAATCTTGACCAAATGGAGTCTCTTAATAATGCATATGGAGTATGTCAGTTTTATTATTTGGGGTTTACTGTGATTTAAATGAGAACAGAGACAGGCCTTGGCTCCTGCCTACAAACATCAGAGCCCCTTATGTTTATGCTTCTTTTATGAAATATTTTTAAGTTAGAGAACAGAACTGTCCCCATAGGCTATTTTTCCTTCAGGTGCTGAATCTAAAATCAGTGACTGAAATTTACAGGAGAAAAAAGACCTTTGTAATCTTTCCAGATCCCAAATGGGCAACCCCTATTACAGTATGTTTTATTTTCACCAACTAAGGTCCAGCAACCATGAAGGGCATGTGAGCCCCCATAAACCCTACACACTAGTTCCACTTGAGTGAAATGAAGGGAAACTGGCAGGTTTGCTGAAGCTCCAATAAAACTTGTTTTCTTGTACTAATTTAACAGGGTACCTGAGACCTTCACCTATTCAAAGTCTGTCTCCTCTGCCATCTGCTGGAGCCCTACAATATAAACCCCAAAATACCATACTATATCATACTATATCATTCAAAATCTACTGATTATTATAATTGTTATTATTATTATTATTAATTATTATTATAATACTAATAAACTGGATATATAACCTAATAATCATAAAAAATACTCTACTCTTATCAGGTTGATCTAGCACAGCAAGCAAGCTTTGATCTTGGGTGTAGCAGTTAGGTAGGCATTTCATATCACATAAATAAAATTCTTCCAGGCCTTTCAATAAATGAGCATTTAAGTTACTAGTCCAAATGTAGTCTTTCTTACAATATATAGCCAGTTACTCTAATGTAGTTCATAAAGTTACCTGAGTTGTATCAATTTGTAATGGAGTCCAGACTATTACATTATGCTTCTCTATGTTTTTGAAACAAGAGTCAAAAACAAGTTTCAGAGTTTGAGCATTCCATACTACCCATATGCCTTGCAGCCCCCTGTAAAAAAGTTTGTACATGCTGGTGTCATGTGAAAATGCATTCTGAGCAATACATTTCAGGATCATTTTTACAGGCATGATGTAGATTGTGGTAAATCAAAACAGATCCTTTTTGCCTGAGCCATTTCAGAACTGATCCCACATCAACAAAGAGAAGCTTCAGGCCCTTCAGCTCACAATGACTTTACCTGACACTGACTATAACTCCAATTAAACCATGATTTTGCACGTCCTGGAATAGGGACAGAGTGAGTGAAGAACCTACCATTCAGGTTATCCAATGCTCTCATTATATTACCCTGTACTTAGCTTCTCACAATTGCAAAATAACTTAACCTCTTCCTTACCCCAGCTGTTTGCCTCCCATAATATTCAAGGTGAGGGGGTGGAGCAAAAAAATAAATAAAACAACAGAGCCAGCTAAAACAGCTCTTTTGGAGAGGAAATCTGGACAAAAGGAAAAATTATTTTGCCCAGAAAAAATCCCTATCACTAACAATTTTACTACCTTAGAATCAACACTCCCACAGTCTTAGAAATAGGAAACAAAACTTGCCAGAGAAGATACTACTTGAACAGAGAAGTGTATTTTACTGCTCCCACCTAATCAATCTTTTGTTGAATTATGGATCTGAGTAGCACCATTTAAATATTGTGCAAGGAAAAAAAAAACTCTTTCAGTGGCCCAATAAGAAAATTATCTGTTGATCATATACTAAAGTAGTCCTGCTTTAAGAAGGATATGAGCACAGAAGACCTCTAGAGGTCCCTTCCAATGTATATTTTTCACTGTTTCTGTTATCTGAAAAAGGCCCACCTAGTCCACAGCTGACTGGGACTGTCCTTGAGCTTACTGTTTGGCAATGCTGCCAGAAATGTGAACCAGACCATAAGAATCTCTATGGGCTACACGCTACTGGCTGTCAACCAGTGGAGTTCAGCATGGGTAAATTAACACAGGCCCGGCAGAGTCTAGGCAGTCTGAAGCCAGAGTGTTGTGCCAGACAGTATTTTTCTTTTCCAAATTCCACATTACCTATGCTCAGCTTGGAGGCTGTCACCTGAAGGAATACTTCCTTGTGCTTTTACTGAGTTAGGGAGTTTTGTATGAACAAGGAAAGAAACTGCAAGTCTTCCTCTTGATTACAGAAGCTGAACACTTCCTGAGATCTGAATTCTCTCCTTGTCCTTGTATACAGTTCCTGCTAAAGTCATTGACCTGTGATTCCTGAAGTCCCAGGGAAGGAGAGAGCTATGGGTCAGCATCCCACAGCTTCCATGTGAGACATTTTCCCTCTTTGTGAAAGACTAAAGGCGTGTTGACACAGGTTGTTGGGCCAAGACTCTGCCCAGGGCCTACTAGAGAGCCTCTCCCGTGCTGTTTGCACGTTGCCATTTGCTGACTGGAGCAGGCTGTAAGAATTTCCCTCTCTAGAGAGCCAAGGAAAAGTAATGATCTTTCCATTCCCTTTACACTGGCATGACACTGAGTAGAGTGAAAATCTGATGTGATGTGCAGCAGTCTCCTGCTAAGAGGTGACAACCAGTAGGTCTCCTCCCTGTTGCCAGCTGTCTGTCAGGTGGTGGCACCACCAGCACACCTCCACCCTAACACATTCTAAGAGTAGGCTTCCTGAGAGAGGAAGCTTACCCTTAGAATAAATTAAAGGTGGTTTAAGCTAGCTGTTTGCACAACCATTAACACACAGCAAGAACAGAGTAACTAGCAGCTCTGCCTTTGAGCTGTTAATTGTTGGGGTTTGCACTAGGTTTATTATTTAGGTTGATTGCAGGAAGGGAGCTCATGTTTCCCCAGGAAAGCTGCCACTGTTGTGTGAGACATCAGCCTTTACCCATGGTTCTCCTTTGAAATAACAAGATGTTCCTCAATTAAGTGAAGGACAGAGCCTGGACATCTACTTCAGTGTTGTGGTTGCCCAGTGGATGGAGGCAGGCTTTTGAATTATCAAGTAAGGTGCTAATGCAGGGGAGAGGAACAGATACTGTACATCTAACCCTGGTATTTCTTACTGGGTAACTGGGAGAAGCCCATTACAGAGCTGCCTGCTCCTCAGGAGCTGGGACTCCTGCCTCCCCTGAAGACAGTAGAGCCCAGCATGCCGCTGTGAGAGCCCAGAAGTTGGACAGCACAGTAGGCAGTTTTAACTGCATGGGACCTCTCTGAAACACAAAGTTTAAGCCAAATTTATCCCAAGCAGCACCTGGTTTTTTTGCTGTTTTCTAACTGAATGTTCTGATATTATTTCTCTGGGGTTTAAGTTTTGATTTTCTGATGAAGGAGATATTTGCAATGGAAGTAGAATGGATCTGACCCGATACATAGTGATACTATTACTGAGTACTTTGAGAAGCAGAATTTTTCAAGTTGGGTAGATATATTGCTATTTTAGATAACCTCTGAGGATATGTCTGAATGACAGAATGCTCTGCAAGTCAGAGCTATCCTGTCTTAATATAGCCTAACCACAGTTCTTCTCTCAGAAGAATTTGGGAAGCACAGTGTAGAACATCTTATTATACAGCTTTTGGTAAACTAGCTAGATCAACCAGAACTAGTCAGAGTAATTCATCAGCAGTGTACTGAGTTTGAGTTGTCTAGCTATAAAGGGAAAATAACACAATTTCATCTTTTAAGGCCATTATGAGACCAAAAAAAAAAAAATCTGCGAAACACTTAGATAAAATAGTCAATAGCCACTATCAAAAATGCTAGAAAATACACAGAATTCTGTATCCAGTGCAGGATTGAAGGGCAGGTGGGAATAAAGTTAGAGCCTTGCCCAAAAAAAAAAGACTGAGACATCTTTACGGAACACCCTATACAGCTAGACCATCTATCAAGTATTATCAAACAAGCCATATTCTGTAGGGGGGAAAAAAAGAGTCATGACAATGAAAGTGAAATGTCTATGCACAAGAGAAAAGAAGGCAAATTAGGGGTATATAGACAATCTAATTACAGTCTAACTCTTCTGTTTCAACATGCCACTATTTTACCTTTCTCTCACCCTTTTTTTTTTTCCCAATTCCATGTGGGTATCTCACACACACACTTCAAATACTGAAATATATGTAATACATTTTCTAATTAAGAATTTCCCATTCTACCTCACCAGAAATTAAAAAGCAGCTGTCTTCCCTCAGATTTCATAGTGCAGTCTTTTTTTTAATCTATGTTGATAAACCAGGTTTCTAAAATCAAGCTTAAAAAAAACCCCAAACCCTATTTCCTTTGTTGAAATATTACAGTCCTCTTTATATGTAGGAGTAGTGCTTTATTCATTTACAACATGACACCTGGTTCTGCAATGGTTACACAAAGATGGCTATTTATAGACCAGGGAAGCACAAACATCCCTCCCACCTCTCCCAGTACAAGGGTCACAGAGCCCTCACCTGGTACTAGATTCAACATGACAGGTGATAACATAGAAGTAAAAATAACTTGTCAGTATTTCCTTCAAAGTCAGACAATTACTGTTTGAAAACAGGTATGATCTGTTCTTAATTATGGAAGATTTCAGCACAACAGAATACAAACAGGTGCACAAGTACCCTCCAACAGACACATAGGTATGTACACATGTAGACATGCACACACACATTACTTACACAAGTTTATTTTGGTCAGGAACCCACATGAAGTTGAGGCTAACATCAGTTTTAATTAAAATCAGCTCAGTAAACCTGATACTGGATTTCCAGTGCTAAATGGAGGCTTACAGGACTCTAATTAGGATATAAAGGCTCTGTTCCCAGTGGAACAGATCCTCAGTAAACCCCTCTGCTAGTCCATTATCCCCAGCCCAGAATGCGTCACTGGGTGCCTCTGTCTATTTTAGCCTTATTAATGTGTTTAGGCACATCCATCAGTGAATTAGCACAAACTGGTCTGAGGTTTCAGAATGAGGGAGCCACTCACTTCCACCACATCAGCTTTACCTCTCACCTTCCAGAAAAATAAATACCTCAGGAGTTTCTTAAGTAAACTGCTCTAGATATATAGCAGGTTTCATAGTAACAGACTGCATTTCAATAACTTTATGCAGCAAACAGGAAGGGGTTTTTAGACAGTACACAGAGACTAAACTCGACCATTTAGGTTTTGAGTTACAAGATAGACATGCTCTCAGGACAGGGGATATCTCATCCATACAAACAAAAAGGAGTTAAAAAAATATTTACTTTTCAAGTATCCTGTACTGGTTCCTGTAATTCTACAAGCAAATCACAAACATAAAACCAGACAGAGGAATTTTTAAATAACTAATGCTTTTTAATAATTTTTCTCTCTCAGTATACATCTAAACAGCCATTACTCAGTTTTATTACTTATTCAGTTACTTCTGCTGTTACCCAGAGAACCTCATGTTGACAGTTTCTTAGATCAGAAAATGTTTCATCATCAAAAACTGTTATTTCTATGTTTCTATGACATGTGACTATCAAACTTCATAAAATATTTCACACTACTTTTAATTTGTAACAGCATTACCAGATTAGTCATCAGGACAAATGTTACTTGGGCTGCACTCCAAGTGTTTATCTTAAAAGGGGTAAAATACAGGAATGAAATAAATATAAGGCCAATATCAATCACTGAATGTGAACACATTAATTTTTATAAGGCCTGCCACAGTGCTAGTGTCAAGGAATTTTGCACAACTCAGTCATTTCACTTAGTCATCCTATATGGACAACATCCTGACTAAGAAATTGATTAAATCTGTAGAAAATCAAGACCTTAAAATCAAAGCCAACAGGAAAAGGAAACTGTGAATAGCCTGTGCCCATTACCTGTGCCCTGCAGTTCTGCAGGTGACCAGAGGTTAGGCACCACTGATTTAGGGCATCCACACCTGGTAGGCTCTGCTCTAAACACTGTCTAATACAGCAGTGAAGTCACTGATTTATATACTGATCAGAAACTGCTTTTGAACCTACCGAGGTTTAAATTGACTCAGCTGATTAGCTGGAGTCCACATCTTCCTGCACTTTTTGAGACTTTTCTTATATTCAGTATCATGGAGTGATCCTCCTCATGTGACAAAATGAAGGTTTGTTAGGTTAGGTAAAGAAAATGTTCTGAGAGGCCTTTTTCTCAACTTCTTTTGTAATTCCATTGTCATAATCAAGCAATCATTTTCCACATAATCAAAACACAAAGGAACCTGACATTATGCAATCACTTTCTTTAATCTGGGAGAAAGGAGTTTGTGTTGATGCTAATTGCCTTCCTTGAATCTCTTCTTGACAACTGATCAAACAAATCATGATCAAACAGAACATATGGAATATTACTCAGTCTTGCTTTAGCTTCGTTTACCTTTGTAATAGAATGTGCATCTCTTTAATACAGCCATATGCATATTATTTCCATTTTTTTTTCCCCAAAAGGTATGATAATCATGCTGGGGTGATTTGGAGAACACAGAAATGCACAATCTATTAGAGTACCCTGAAAATGAAAACCATCTGCAGGGAAGTTTGTTCCAGTGAGGCCAGTTGAATCTGGAAACAACAAAGTGTTGTGGGTTTGGGATGGTATGAAATCTTCAGTCACAAGGGTGGTTCCTTGCATTTCTACTTATGGCACAAGTTATATCTAGTAGCATAAATTCCAGCACCCTATTCTTTATGACATTACATAATTTACTTGTCAGATAAGGCCCTTCATGTTCATGGGCAATTATTTATATTTTAGCTCATACCCATGTTTTTACATTATCTCATTATGAGTTTGTAATAGAAAGGAAAATCATGAAAAATTTTTAACATATTCTGGAATGTAAATCTTTATTAAAAAGACCCCAAAACTGCATGTTGACTGTAGTTTAACTGCTGTAGCGTGTACTTCTCTGACTAATGGTAGCTGAGATACCTTTCACACATAAAAGGTCAGACCCTTATTCAAAAAAGAAAAAATAAGAGGGTAAATGAAAAGACTTGAGCACTTATGAGTGTAGTCATTTTACCAAGGCCATTTAGCAAAATAGGAGAAAATGCAAATAAAATCAGGTCTTTCTCATTTCCAGTCATCTGTTCTAATCGCTGGATAATAGCAAGTTCCTCCACTCCATTTCAGAAAGCTACCCATAGAATATATCCTATAATTAGCTGAAATACCAGCTAAAATCTTGAAGGGTCACTAAGGAATAAATGAATAACAGCACTGAATAACATAAAAGAAAATTATCAATTGTAGTTTACATATGCCTCCATCATATTTGCAACTTTTAAATTTCATTAACACTTGATAAGAAGCCCATTCTTACGGGAAGAACCCAAAGTGAGTAGAAATTTAAATATTCTTCAGGAAGCTGGGGAGGTTTCTGTCATTTGAGCTTTGCCTTTTTATGAATTCAAATAATAACACTCAACAAAGTATTCAGACAGGAAAAAAGGAACAATAACTAAAGTGTTTCTCTAGTTGCAGTTAACACGCAGAATTGTTGAAGTGTTGGATAGATCAGATCAATATAAATACTCTATTTACTGCTGTGAAGCAGACAAGAAAAAATGCTGTGAACATTTAATTACTACCAAGAATCCAGAGAATCTAAGACATTAATTTTAAATATTCAATTACCTATTGAACAAAAATCTATTAGGGTGCTGTCATGAGCGTAGCGGCTGCTTGTTAACTCTCCGGCATGGCAATAAAACTTGGGCAATGCATGTAATTGTACTAGGGATCAAAGAGCTGAGCTCCTACTGAGAAGCAAGTGTATACACTGCCAATATTTCATCATTCAGAGTCACTTTCCCTCCTCTACCTAATATGAAAGCTATAAAAACAAAACCAAAAATCCCCTCAAACTGTTATTGTTAAAGCCAAAAACTAATTAGTCATTGCTTCCCAAAGTGTTATGTGAAAAGTCTCTAGAAATAATGGGCTGCATTCTCAAATTTTATAGGTTTACTGAGTCTAGTGTTCTCTGGTATTTCCTGTTTCCCTTGCTAGGGAAGATTGAGTCAAGTTTACAAGTCATCTTGAATAACACGCAAACTTTTCAATAAAGGCAATAATCTGTAGATTTATAAAGCATACAGTTAAAATAAAGACATGGGTGGTAAACAAAGGGAACAGCAAGAGCTTTTCTGTTGTTTTTAGAACTAAAATTCACAGCATCTTAAACCTTTTAGCAGCATATGATTTGCCATTTCAGTAGGGTTTGGTGATGCACTTTTGTTTTTCTACTTAAAATATCTGAGCTTGAAAGCTGCAATACATCATATTACAGCAGGGGGAAAAGAAAAAAAACAGCCCATCTAGAATACTATTTTGTTTTTCTGTATGTTAATGTATACATATGATAGTAGCTATAGCTGCTAACGATATGGGAAACAATGAACAGCTTTCCCTCTCTTCCCTTGTGAGACATTTCAGCAGATCTCAAAACAAGACATATAAAGAATTCGATAGATCCTTGAAACACCTACATATGTTACTTTTCCAAGCTATGAACCGTGCTCTGAACAATTAGTGATGAGGAATCACCTTCTTTCTTGGTAGCTTTACCTGCAGTGAAAATGGGGTTAAATGTCATGACCTTTGATCAAAGCCCCAAGATGATGATTCAGACCCCTGGCCCCATTACACTTAATGGAAGTTCTGCTATTGACTTTATTATGTCAGGATTTCAACTCCTGAGATCACTTAATTGTCCCAAACATTTATCACCTTGTTTCTGTTTTACAGCAGAGCTAAAAGCATGTCCAGAACTGCAGCCATGTGATCAAACACTGCTTTAGTGAGGACCCAAAAGAGCAAAATACCATCTTTCAGAAAAACAATTCCTAGATCAGCCCCTGAATTTGAACACAATCCCAAGTCACTTTCACTTATGACATCAAACAGCATCACAGCTCAAGTGGATATTGATGTATTTTTAGTTTAATTTTATTTTACACAGTCATTATGAATACAAGCTACTCAAGAAAATGTTCTCCCAATACAAGATAAATTAAAGCTTTCTCTATATCTGTGTCCAAGTGTATCTGACACCTTTCCAGTATTGTTCTGTTCTTCATTATGTCATCAAAAAGGCACAGACTGTTCAACAACTGTGTTCAAGGAGAAAATGCCTTTGATTTACCTAATAAAGAAAATAAGTGGATCTGTATGCTTAGCTACCATCCATATTGTTAAGTTGATAAATTTGGCTCTTTTTTTCCTAAATCTTATTGTGTATTTAACTCACACAGGCACAAGGCACTGGAAGTCTAGAAGAATCTACTGCCTCTTATGGCAATATGATAGAAGCAGCAGGACTGGTACTGAACAAAAAGTTAGATTAAAAGAAGAGAAGAAAGCTGTGCAGTTGACCTAATCCAAGACCCAAAAGATATATGTTAGCAAGGCAGAAATGTATGTCTTTTTTTTTGTTCCCCCAGGGATAGTTCTTTGTATTTGCTATCAAACTACACAAAAAATTACCTGGAGTTAGTAAACTTAAAAGTAAACTTGTAACTCTCAGGTTAAAGACAGGTTTTCTGCAGTAAGTCTCTGCATTGCAAAGATTCCTTTATACTCAAAGGAAAGGTCCAGTTTTTAATGAACTAACCTTGGCCTTAAGACACCGTAACAACATGCTTATCTCACCAGATTATATATAATGTGTCTTACATGCATGGTACTCTTGGCTAAGTTCATAAAAGCCAGAGCTCTAAGTTTATCTCTGGCTGATGTTAATTTCTTAAGAAGTGGACGCATCTGGATGCAAATGGGGGACATCAGCTGAAGTCCTCTTGTACATGATCTTGGAAAAAACAGTTGCCACAGACGAAGTAGCACTTTCTCCCTAATCAGAGCTGCCTTCACTCTGTGATCAGACATAATTTGTGCAGTCTCATATGAGAGAAAATGGAAGAAAGCCATAGTATGCCTGTATTTTGTTTTTTAGCACCCAGAGCCTCTAGGTTTTAAACATACATTAAAAAAAAATAAAAATATTTTTTAGAAGTGAAATCCAAGGTACCTGTTTTGAATAAACTGCTGTGTTCTGAGGTTACTGGATTGAAAAACTAAATAGGAATATTAATAAAAATGTTTCAGCAGCTTAAATCTGTAATTTAGTACATTTCTGTACACTCACCCAGTAGTTCTGCACTATAAAGTTACTTTCAGATTTATACCAATGTATTTCTAGCAGCAAATCTCCACTGTTGACCATTAATTTGACCTCTTTCTAGCACATATCATGTTATAACACTGAAATTCTTTATGCTTCTAAGAATAGCAATGTAGAGATTCTGAAATGATTAATGACAGTTAGGACTGTTGAGCTCAATGTAGAAAAATAAAATAGGGTGTACTGCCATCCATCTCCTGAAACCTGGAAGATTACTTTTCCTGTTCTGGGGTGAGGATATTAAATTTCCTAAGAGCTCTACTCTTACAAGATTGTCAGAATGTCAATGGCTTTATCCAGCATTTGTTCTAACATATAATATTATACATAACTGCCTAGAGGTGCCAAAATACAGGCAGAAATTGAAGGGTGGTTTTCTAAAAATATAAATAGGAATGCCAGACATGAGTTTATTATGAAAACTTGAGACTCCTAAGACTCAGGAGATCTCCATCACAGCCATGTTCCTGCAAAGAATTTTTCTTTTTAAAGTACTCCCTAACAGAGATCCTTTACCTTTCCATAGCAGACTACAGCCCAATCTGCTTGAAAAACCTCATTAAGGGCTAGATTGCTACAGAGACTCTGTGGAATTTTTTACTTCCTTCATAGAGTTGCCAGTGCCTATTAATGAATTGCATAGAGTTAAAACACTGATCTCTACGAGTCAGTGTATGAGTATCTCTTCTGCTGGTAACAATGAACTTTGCACAGTCAGATAATTAAAGGGATGAAAACAAACCAATATGACAGTTACAGTGATATTACCAGAGAATTACATATACACTTTCTATTTTGAAGGGTGACCATAAATCTCAGTGAATGCCTCCACATGATAGCGGAAAGACAGATGAGGCGGGCACCCTCCAAGTGTGGTTCAGACCACCAGTTTCAATGGAGTAGTGAAGGAAAACATAGCACACTATCCTGGAGCAGGTGCCTGATTTATAGATGGTTAAAATGACGCAGGAACAATTGTGCTCTGTGCATCTTAATGTCACTTTTTTCACTCATTCTTCTGACTCAGAAGACAAAATTCTGCTTTCTAACCATATTAAAAACACAACTGACTACTGTTGAAGATGTTACACATGAAGAATATATGTCCAGTTCACTTAGACTGAGCCTACCTCAGTGACGAGCTGCTGTGTCTTATTCTAGTTTCTCAAAGAAGAGGAGAATCACTACCCTCCATTTCCAGCACTTAAGCAGAGGGGGAAATAGTGAGCATCATGGACAGCAAAAATTCTTCCTCCTCCTTGGGTGGATAAGCAGATGTAAAAGAGACACACAGCCTGCTGTGCACACACCTCCCATGGATCACAGGACAAAACAGGGGAGACAGAAAGCCCTCACTCAGACTGTCATTGCTTTTCCCCTGGTCCCCCAGTACTGCAGTCCATCATGTAGAAATAGCAGAGTTCATTATGAACAGGATGAAATAACCTCACAAAGGACCCAAGAACTTAGTTCACAGCCCATTAAATTCACAGCATTGAGATGTGAAACAAGAAGAGTCATTTCTGTATGGCTGTGAAGAAACAAAAGCATTCAGGTCTGGATGGTGAAAATTTAGACAGCAAAACAAATCAGGGAGACAAGTCAGGACTGTTGATGTGTGGCAGTACATGAAGTTCTCTTTCATTACAGATTTGCTTGGTGTTCATTGCTGGTAATGTGCAGGTGTCATTGCACTTGCCTAAGAGCTTTTTTGTAATGAAGGATGGATTTTACATACTATTAAAATTATAATGCTGCTACCGAAAGCAACTTGAAGGACAACAAGCTGCAAGCTATTGTTGAAAGAACAAGATACAAATGTGTTCCTTCTTCATATCCTATTCAGCCATTTATCATTCAAGCAGGAAATTTTACTGCTCAAATAATAGCATTTACAAGGATCCTAGATCTATCATTCCTGTTTCAACATCAGCCATATTTGAAATTCTCAACATTTCTTTTACAGGCCTTATAATTTCAACATATATTAAATGAGAGACAGTGTACATGGAATATATGTTTCTTTTACTAGACTCAGATTTTATAAAAAATAACTAATTATAAAGAGGAAAAAAACCCCAAGTCTTTTAACTTTTGGTGAAACTCAAATAACAAAGATAACACATTTTCATTTATTACTTGTTTGATAATTACTTAAATGGATTCAATAAATTACAAGTTTAGGGCTTATTTTAAAGTTCTTTTATAGAACTAAAATTGCATTGAAAATTATTTAATTAAGCCAGGCAAGCTTTAGGTGCATTCACATGGCTTTTAGAACAATTCAAAATTGAATAAATTAAACTCTTCTAGCTTTTTAAATACAGAGGTAGCAAATACAATTCTTGGAAACACTCATAAGCACCTTTATGCATATAAGCAGTGCCTTTGAGTTCTATTCATGGAAGTGTTTTCTGGAATGAGGCCCTATGGAATAAATGTGAAAGTGGTACTCTATTTTCTAGTATTAAATAAAGCTGAGGAGTGTCTAGTTTTTGAATAGCCACTTTATTCTTTCTGTCTATGAAAGCCAGTGCTTCGTTGGTGGCATGCTTTGAAATTTCTAGAATCCATTCATCTCATATTGGGAGTTGTTCTTATTTTTATGCCATGAAAAGTACATAAATTCTTACCGAAGGAAAAGCATTTTTCTCAAATTTCTATTTGCATGAAGAAACACATACATTTAGGGTCATCCTTGCAACTTATCTTTTTGTTTCAAGAAGATCATTCTTCATTTTTTTGTATCTTGATGGTGGTTCACAAACATATTATTCTTCATTGAGATGTTGGTTTCCTTAAATCTTTTTAATTTTTTTTAACTTTATTCCTTGCACTTGCTTTTCTGAAGATCACAGAGCAAGAAAAAGCATGTAGATACATTTTGTATACATTCTTTGTGCTCATGCTTGAGAACTCTTCCTCCAATACAGTGACAGCTCATAGATATGTTGCAAGCAATTTTTTCTTTTTGGTTTGTAGTCATTGAATTTTAAATTACTAAGTAACATTAAAATGATGAAAGCAGGATATTAATGTTGCATTTTAATTGTATGAGAGAAAAGCTTTGCTTTATAAATAAAGGTAAATGATATTTTCTTTTTTGTTTTCAAAGGGTATTTGGAGACACACACTTTAAGTCCTTGCTGCATTTATAATAATAAAAATTTCGAAAAAGAAGAGAAAGATCAAGATCTTTTCTATAACCAAAATATCGTGATATTTCCATCAAAATATTTTTATTTCATTCTGGAATTTCCATGCTTCGCATTCCAGATTATTGTTTCCAATATTCATCATGAGAATTTCAGCCAAGACAAAAAGAAACAGACTGAATTTCACAGTTGTTCAGTGACATGAAGAGTTTTTTCAGTAAGAAACTTCCTGTGACACCCTCTCTAGTGGGATCAGAAAAGTGAATTAATTCATAGAAGTTATGACAGGCAAAGTGATGTGTACAAACAACAACCAGGATTTAAAGTATTCATGTTAGGATTGTGGGTGTTTATTTCAATGTAATTAGGGAGAGAAGAAGGAAATACATGTACAAATACCACGATCTTTTATTAAAAAACTGTCCTGATGGATATGTATGCCTGTTTATACACATGTGAAACACTTTTTCTGACTTTGAAGACATCTTCCCTATTGGAGGAGACAAAGCCAAACACTGATACTTCTCTGAAATTAATTTCTTTCTGCCAGGCAACCTGGGGTACTTCTAGACCCAAAGAGCCCTGAAGGGATGTCAAGAAGGCCAAAGCACCTCAAGTGGAGAAAGTTTGGGGAGATCCTACCCTAAGTTTCAGAAATTGATAAATTTATGTAAGCAGGGCTCAGTACAGGCCTGACAGAACAGTTTCAAAGCTCGGGACTGTCTTGCTTCCTGGTGCACCTCTTCCAAAGTGGAAACATCCTGTGTTCTTCAAAAGGGGCTGTGCAGCCCCAGGACTAACACAACAGAACAAGAACATTCTAAAAATCCAAGCATAAACCTCTTCAGTCTTTCCCAGTAACTACCTACCTGTCCCCTGAATTTGGGCTAATATTGGCAAGACCACTGTGGTCTTTGTGAACTATTCCAAAAGAGCCTCCACATGTCCTTCTGTTGGTCTTGACACTAGGAACAAAATTATTATTAGAAAATAACAAAACCAATACTCTCAAGAAAAATGTGAGGGATATTTCCTACTGAATATCTATGCTACATAATAGAGGAAATATCTCTAAGGATCTTAGATGAGGATGAAATCTACCACCCATAAGATGAAATCATGAGTGGAAAAAACAGAATGCCTACCTTTGTTCTATCTTAATTAGAATCAATATATCTGACTGAATGTAACATTAAATGAATTAAACACCATGCAACAGACTCAAAACTAGGAAAGCATTGCCATTAAACAATATTAAGAAACAGTATTTTATATAAAAGAGGTTCAGTAAGGTCATTGAAAATGCTATTCACTATTTTTATCCTTCATTAACACTGCTAGTGATGTAAAATCTGAATTACAAAGCTGAACGAGGCATTAAGACTCTGTTCATTTAAAGCAGAACAAAATAGGTTCTAAAGTAATCAGCTGAAGAAATAGAGAAGGTCTACTTTGGGCAACAGAAAAAGCTTCAAATTGCCATGTTTTGACCCTCAAGGGGGAGGACTTCAACCACCTGTAACCTACTGGAAGGACAGCAGAGGAGAACCCAAGCAATCCAGGAGGTTTCTGGAGGGAACTGGTGGCCACTTCCTAACACTGGCAATTGAGGAAGGGACAAGGTAGGTGCTCTGCTGGACCTTATGCTTACAAACAAGGAACTGGTTGGGAAGGTGAAGGTCATGGGCAACCTTGGCTGCAGTGACCATGACATTGTGGAGTTCAGGAGAGGAGGGCCACTGAGACTATTGGGAAAGTCTGGAGTAAAGACTGACCATCCTTAGAGGAGGATCAGGTTAGGGAAAGGCCAAACATTACCATAAGACCTGATGGGATGCACCCAGGAGCTCTGAGGGAGGTGGAAAATGTTGAGGGAGGTGATCCTTTCACTCTGCTCCACAATGGTGAGACACATCTGGAAGGATGTGTCCAGTTCTGGGAATAAGGGAAGCTCCTCAGTATGGGAGAGACAGGGACACGATGGAGCATGTCCAGCAAAGGTTGACAAAGGGTCTGGAGCCTCTCATTTGAGAGATGGAGAGAGCTGGGCCTGTTCAGCCTGGAGGTGAGACAGGTCAGGGGAAACATGACTGTCTGCAAATGTCTGAGCAGGGATAGTGTTGTAAAGATGGAGACAGACTCTTATCAGTAGTATCTAGTGAAAGGATAAGAGGCAATGGGCATAAATTAAGTACAGGAAGTACAGTTAAAGATAAGAATAGACTTTTTTTCCTGTGAGGGTGGTCAAACAGTGGAACATGGTGCCCCACAGGGGTTATTAAGTCCCCATCTCTGGACATATTCAAAACCTTACTGGACTTGGCCCAGACCAACCTCTAGCAGCCAGCCCTGGTCTGAGGAGGGAGGTGAGAGTATATGATCTCCAGAGGTTCTTTCCAAACTCAACAGTGTCATGATTTTGTGACTCTGTGAAACACATTGTAGTATTTTATTGTAGTTGGAGCATGCAACAATCCTACCCTTTCACTTCCTATGCCTGATCATGCCAGTATTAAGGAAAATGGCCAAATCATTGACAGAATTTTGTGTTAAAAGGGCAAACTTAAGCTCAGAGCAAATAAGCTCATTTGATTCCACATTGCTTTTGTTAAACCAAAGGAGGTACCACAGAGGCTAATTATTTTTGCTGTTCTTATCCATAAGCATTACATTTTTCAACGTTCACAGAGAAAAACTTTAGTTAATGAGATCCATAAAGATTCTTTTATCAGCTTATATTGTGAAAAAGTATTAAAGTCTCCACTTTCGCAACAGGCACATGAAATATATAGTTTTATGATATATTACCAGCACAGGAACTCACCTCCCCCTTTCCCCTGAACCACCTGCAATTTTTAATAGTCATGTATCGCCAGGGTACCAGAAACCCATAAAAGTTTAACCTGACAATTAACAACCAGGTAAAGTTCCAGCCTTGTAGAATATTTTGATTACTTCCAAGAGCTTTTCACAAAATACTGAAAATATTTCCACAAAATTTCTACCCAGAGTTTTACTCTAATCTACAAAAAAAATTGAGTAGCAGGAGAAAAATATAAATGTATTATGCATTTAAAAAATTCATCAATTTTTGCATATATGACAATAGGCCTGCCAAATCCAACTCTGGATAAAAAGCAGTTATTTGTTCAGAGAAGGTGTGGGGGTGGGGGGGAGGGATTAAAGAAAAAAAATTTAAGGACTTTCATTCTAATATTCCTCTGAAAGGGGAGACAAAGTAACGGTAGAATTCACCTATTCTATACAAGTTAATCAAGGTGTGAAGTATAGTTCAACAGTTTTCAATGCATTTTATAACACTTCATTAAAAAATAATGATGTCAAATGACATTACCTTTGTTTTCAGCAATTCTTTAAAAACCAGCTAAGTATGTATCAGCTTTTGAATCATTTTCAGGAATACATGAATTGTAGTGCAAAACAGTTACAGTTATGTAGATCTGGACTGGGATGTACATACCAAAGTATACATTTTTTGGCATTACCATTGATAATCACAGATCTTTAGCACTGAGAAATACTCCAAATAAGTCTAGAACACAAAAAAACCCACCTCTAAGAGCTTTAATTATGAAGTAAGAAAGTCTAATGTAAATTGGCAGGAAAGAGATCGTAGACAATATTGTTCACCAACTATAATAGGCAGCAACTCATATCCATCACTGGTGCTCATTTTTTGTAGATTCCATAGTTTTGCAGGTGAATACAGGATCTCCTAAATATGTAAAACATAAAGAGCCAGCATAAACATGTCCATCTGGAAGCAGAACGAGTTGGTAAAGAAAGCTGTTGAACAAAGTTAAGAATACATCTTTGCTACTGGAGGGCAGATGTCATGAATAAGTGGGACAAAACAGTAGTAGAATGTCAAAGTTAGTGGGACATAGCTAGAACTGCAAGCCTGGAATTTCACAAAATTAACAGAAGTTATTTGGAGAGTGATCCAGTCTGAAGAGGATGAAAACAAATGAGAAAAAGAGAGCTAGGAGAGGAATGAAGCCATAAACTTCAAGCTTAGGGCATTAGTGGAAGGACTTGGAGAAAAAAAAAAAAAAAAAAAAAAAGAAGAGGGCCTACAGGCATTGGGACAAAAGTAAACAATGAATGGAAAAGGGTTTGCATTTACACAACATCTTCCTGCCACAGGGATGCAGGTACTGCAGTGACTCTGCGGCGTTACAGCTGAGCACACGGCTGCATTCACAGGGGACCTTCAAGGCGCCACACTGTTCAAATGGTGCAGTTACACCTTGCCTTTGGGCCAAAAACTACTTGAATCCAGGCTGTTAAAAATGCTGCTATTACGCAAAATTAGTGTATGCAATCTAGAGAAGCCAATTTATAGCCCTAGACAAGTCCTGGAAACACCCTGAATGAAAGTTCATTTAATTTCTAATGCTCCAGTCAACTTGATAAAGGAAAAGTGCATAGAATTTATATAAATGCTATTAATCTAAAAATACCAAATTTACATCATAAAAGAAGACCAATTTTTTTTCTTTAATCTGAAGTCCAGTACTGGGACAAGGATACACCATTTTCTTAGATTCTTCTCTTTGAACTGATTCTACTGTACAGGAATCTCAATTCTGGTTTTTTTTTCCCCTTTCTATTCCTTTTCCCCCATTTTTCTGCTTTTGCAGAAAATAAATATATACAACTGCAGAACTTGATAAGTGTTTGGCAATGATGAACTACCAAGCAATTTGAAAGAATTATTATTAGTTTTCAAACTGCTATGATTTTTGTCAGGCCAAGTTACAGTCTAGGTTCGCAGGTTACTGTGCACTGACTTCTAAAATCTCACTTCTCAGAAGAACGCCATCCATTACCACTGAAAACAAATATTAACTGAAATACTGCCCAGAAACTCATTTGTGCTCCCTTACCCGATCACAAACTAACTGAAGAAATACCTGTGGACTTTATGGCACACTGAAAGCCTCCTCCAGCTTTTTAAAACAAAAAACAAAACAAAACAAAAAACAACTACAACAAAATCTAGCTCCTGCCTAGTCACTTAATTTTTTTAGGCAATTATTTCTGTCTGTGTTTGCGAAAATTACAATAAAATCAATATTTATACTGAAAAGAAACTCCAACTAAAACAAACTAAAAAGACTCTGTCAAAGCCCATAGGCCAAACATTTTCGGACATAGGCTATAAACCCTAACTGAAAACATTTTGACTTCATGTTATTTTTATCTACTGTAATTTTCATTTCATTATTATACAGAAAAGGGGATCAAAATAATTTACAAGTGCAGATTAAAACAATACTTTACAACAAAAAATGCAAGCATGTGACATTCTGGTAATATCTAATTTATAACTTACTTGATTCTAGATCTAAACTATAATATTAAGCACATACTCCACTACTAGTCATCAGTTCAATTCACATTCCAATAAAAACAACAAAAATCACTCTGCATTCCCACTTTGTAGGAATGGTATTTTAAGAATTTCTTGGAGAGGTTCTTGGCTTCTCAGGAAAGAGCTCTCAGAAGAATGAGCAAAAAGGAACAAGCAATTCTATTTATTTCCGATTCCCTAGATGTTCAATAAGAATTTTAATTCAGAACTATCCTGTTTATTCAAGTACTTTCAGATAACTTTTTTCAAGTTTTAAGGGCCTGGCATGCAGTATTAAGCTTCATCTGTAAGTGCCATAACTCTACATGTAAAGCATTTATTACCATTATTTTTATTATTTTCAGTTTACAGTGCCAGTGTGCAACATGTGCTTGATTCAAAAGTCCCCCCAAGTTTAACTGAAACAGTCGTAATGTCTACCAAACAACAATGAAAAAATATGCCAAATAACACCTTTATTTCCTCTTAATTAATGCAACTTAAATAATACCAATATAGTAGTGAAATACTACCATGTACAGTAAAATAAAAACCTAACTTCTACATCTCAATTTCTAATTTATACATTACACACAATGGGAAGGTAAACAAAACTGAAAATTCAATAATCCTTATTTCATTAGGAAGATATCATGAATGTAAAATTGTTTACTTGGAAAGGAAACTCTACATGAATTCTGGTTTGATTTGGGACAGTCCTTGATTGCACTCCAATTTAGGTAGAGTATGGCCAAGAAACACAGCTCTCTATGTAAAACTGCAAATTAAGGAAGTGAGACTGATCCATCTGGGTCACTCCTAGGGATCAGTCTGACCAAAAGTTAACACCATCTACATTTATCTGTTTCTTCTGTTTTGCAGAAGATGGGGATTTTCCTGATTTTGATATGCATATCTTGGGTCATTTATTTCATCTCATATTCACAAAGGAAAATGGGTTATTCAGCTTAATCACAACATTTTACTCATGGCCAGTTAAATAACTGTAGGAATTAGCTTGCCACACACCAGTGATGTGCCTCATCATTTTTTAGCTTCATAAACAAGTCAAATGAAAAAGAAATCTACCTTTTATTAACCAGCTTCTAACACAAAGTCATTTATGCCTCACTCTGCTGTGACCCTGAGTCAAAGGAAAAGAAAAGCAACTGCAATAAGTTTACCAGTAGGTTGCTTTATTGAAATCTATAAGGTGATATTTTTTAACACAATGAAATCATCATAAAATATGTTCTGTATTCATGATAAATTAAACTGTTATTGAACACATTTTCACAGTAACACCACCCTTGGATGCAAGGGATTTTGTAGATTTCAAAAAAGTGGTTTTGTAAGGTGCTGTTCTACTTAAGGTTAAGTTGTATTTTCCATTATACACCCCCATTTCCAGGGGTTTATTATTCAGCCATAAAGATCTGCTTGGAATATGGCATGTAAAGGCTAAATTCAGAAGCATTTTTTTCAATGAATATTTAAGGAAAAAAACCACCAAACACTCACATTAGCTATTTTAAAATAGTAACATTTCAGACATTTAAAGAAATTTCACGCCTGCAAAGATTTGAGTCTGAATCTGAAGTACTGACCCCAAAAGCCAAAAAATTATCTAAATAATCTCTACAGTGACCATCTGCCTGATGAAGCCCAGTGCTCCCCCATGACAAAGCAGAACCAGCAATACTAATATTGCTGCTGCCTAAGCACCACAGCGTTATTTTCAAAGACTGCTCTTTTCAGTCACCTTCATGAGTATTTGAATCTTCTCTCAAATCTTCCTCCTTTTAGGTGTATATTTTTCAAAACTGCAATTAAATTAAAACACACTTTTCTAGTTTGTTTACAGAAAAAGAAATGCAAGATGTTCCACTTTGACAAGCACAGTTTCTTTGTTTTGTTAAGATATCAATAGTGCTTGCATTAAATGAACTTGTCAATATTTAATTTACATGATTAAGTTATAGTGATGTAGGAACAGATGTCCTGGGTCAGAGTACAGGTTCACTTAGCTCTACACCCAGCCTGATGCAGTAGCTCGTGTGCTGGTACATAGAAAAGAGTAAGAATAGAACAAATATACTGTTTTCCCAGTCTCCAACTATTTTCAGCTTGACTTCTTGAGCCAGTGCTTCTAACATATTTAAATCATTGCAAGAGTAAAAATTTCATGCAAAAATTCCCTAATTTTCTCTGGAAATTCTGAGTCTGTGAATATTTTTGGGGTTTAGCACATAAAATGCTAATAATTTATAATAATTCAGTACAGGGACATTGAGAGAATGTTACATGCATGTGCACCAGTATGTGACCATGCATACACAGCAACTCAAACAAACTTTAAAATGTTTGATTAAAGATTAAAAAGGCAGGAAATACCAGATTAATCTCGAGGGCACAACTTTCATTTTAACATCCTTGTGCACGGCTGATGTAACCAAACCTCTAACCATACCTCTGTGTGCTGGCTTTTTCCACAGAATTTCTGACACATTTGCTCACAGCATTCATTGCTCTATCACACGTTTTGCTCTCTCCTCTTTGATCATTATGTAATCTATACTCACACCTTATTCTTTGCATGGAACAGCAGTGAAGATATAAAGGCATTTCTTTCCAGGCTCTTGACACTTCCTTACAGATTTTCCTCCAATTCACACTGGAGCAACATGCTCAGTTTTAAGTTTTGCAAAGTCTGATAAGATGTGCAGCAGACTACTGATCCACAGAAGCAGAAGTGCAGCACTAGAAGACTGAAAATAAAGAGGAGCCACTTGGTTGCCCATGTGGGACATGACACGTGACATTACCTTTGTCCTCAAGCAGTGCTTATCACTACATGGCACTTACAGCATTCCAAGTACAGTTGCTCTACATTTCACCTGCAGTGAAGTGCTGCAGTGGATTTCTGTCCCAGTCTCCTCATCTATTCAGCCCCAAGCTGCAATCCTGCAGTCAGAGTGCCAGTGTTCCTGACCAGGAGAACACTGTGACACCTCTACTCCCCTTCATCAAATGTCTTGCTCCTTCCAACTCTTTGGGTTTCAACTTGTGCACTGTGAGGTCTGTTAATCTTTCCTGCTCTAGATTCTTTTCCCAAGAAGTTCCAGTGTGTTCAGAAACCCACCCTGCACAGATTTTTCTACCTGTAAACCCCTAGTGTCAGCTCTGATCCAGATGACCAAAGTGGTCACCACAGGCAGCAGGAGCACAATGGCAGGAGAGTCCTGCCTGTCCTCAGGATTCGGGGAACAGAGCAGTGCAAAGCTGTAGTGCACAGGGGTCACACACATCCTCTATGCACCAACATTTGCAGTGCCTTTACTAAAGTAACCATTGCAATACAGACACATTGCAGAGGGACAGCTTATTCCACTTAAACCCTGTGTTTAACTAGTCAGTGCATTTACTATGGGTTTAGCATTAACCAAAATGTCAGTGTAGACAAAACCCTTCCCTCACCATTTTTAAATGTTCCTATTGCACATAGTGCTGGTGCCATAAAGTACACACTGATGATTTACCTGCAGCTGTATTTCAGTGAAAAAATCCTTCCCACCCTGCAACACCCAAACATGTCCCCACCATTCTGGGACAAAGGGGGATGGCAATGTAAATCCTTAAAGATTACATGGCCCCTTGTGAACGGTTAAGTGGAGATTATTTTAAAGACTTAATTACACAGAAACCTGACACACTCCTTTTTAATGGGCAGGCAGACTGTTGTTTATTTAGTTTTTGAAATCTAGTCTAAATTGGGCCTTGAGAAAGAGAAAAGTACCCTAGGTTTCAATTAACAGATTGTCTTCCACTAGTCAAGGGATAATTTGAGCTTTACAGAAACACGTGTAAGAAGTAAAAATAAAGCATAAGTACTTCCTCATACTGTATATTGTTTTGCATCAGCCTAGTTATTCTGAGGTTCATCACTGGTATTAAAAATCTACATGTATAATCTAGTTTAGAGGATATGAACAAAGTATTGTTGTCTCTTGCTACTTATAAGTCATTAAATCTTCCAACAAAGTCTAGTTTATGAACAATGGTTTAGAAAAACATCATACATTTAAGAGTAGGTAAGACAGAAGCTTTCAGAATGCAACTGTGCAGCAAAAGGACTGTGTCAGTTGATAGCAACAAAATATTTTTGTGAGAGAGAGTGATACTAGTTAGCAATATCTGTACCAAATTGGGAAATGTTTTGACTGCAATTATGCAAATTAGTGACTGGGACTGTCTGTTTAGATGTACTGGCATATATTTATGACACACATGTTGTGTGGAATGTCTATTAAGTAAAAAGATTTTTTTTTTTAATAGAAAAATCAAATTCTTAATATCAGAGAAAAAGACTTCAAAATCTTTTTTTCATAGTTTGCATTCATAATGACATAAAAATTAATTCCTGTAGACGGGTACTGCACTGCATCAGAAAAAAAAACCCAAAGCAATACTCTTCAAAAAGAATAAGTGTGTTACTGATGAGAATGAGGAGAATTAAAAACTGGGTTAGAAGCTAGGCATACAATAGCGATTTGCTGTTCAAATTGACTAATGCTTAGGTCCAAAGAAATGAACCATATTATTTTCTCTTTAATGATTATCATGAAAGAAGATCTGCACACTGCTCTCAGCAGATGGGAGTAGCAAGAAGGAACTTATACATTTAAGCCAAAAAACCTCAAGTTTCTACCTGGTATGAATTTCTGAGTTTGCAGTATGCTTCAGTGTCAACAGAGGACAGGATGATTATCTATCAAAGATTCAAGAAAACAAATTGACAAGTTGGTATGTTCTTCATGCATATTATTTTAGCTTTTAAAATATACATATTGGGTGCAAAAAGGAACACAGGTGCCCACTTGCAAGAAAAAAATATACATAAAAACTACTAATTTTTTTTCCAGGCTAGTTTCTATTCTAATTGCGCCAAACTGTACATGTTACTTTGGCTTATGGGTATCTACAGACTTTAGAAAAAGAGCAGGGAAAATTGATTTCTGCTTGACAAAAGAACGCTAATTGAAATGTTATAGAAAAACTAACACTTAATAGCTTTATAAATCCTAATGATTTCAGGAAGCAATTAGCAAGACAAGCTGTCACACAGTCACTGCACTGCAGACTTTCTATCATGAATTCCAGACTTCTGCTCTTCTGCTAAATCTTGCTGAAATTTCCCAATGTGATTTAAAGCTTGACGGGAAAAGACAGAGGGTGTTATCATTTTAGCCCTGTTGCCTCAAGAATGAAGGCCAAAATTCTTGCATTCAAAACTAGTATGGCTGCTCTAAAAATCTTGACAATATAGTATTACAAATTTTTTGATGTATTTTTGCTATGATTTAGGAAAACAGGGTTTTTTTAAAGGAGTTTAATTCATGATGCATGCTTAACTTACTGCTTTTCTTCAGTTTTACATTGCAATTCTTTAAACACTTCACTCCATTTCTCTGAGCTGTCTTCCATCCATTTAAAATCCCCATTGTTCTTGCAAAATTACATTATTCTATCTAAGAAGGAAAGCAAAGCTGTGTACCATATGGTATCTTCACTAAATTAGTAGCAGTTTCACTGATGCCAGTGGAAACCAGAATTCATCTACCCTACAGATTGCATCTGCATGTCATTGTTTGGGGTTAAACCACAAATGAAAAGGCAGTTAGATTTGATCGGTTAATTAAGCCTGGGGGAGTAAAAATATCATTAATTTAAAAAGATAATTATTTTTCTGCTCTTTCAATTATTTAGTGATAATAAAAAAACCAGCCGTGATGATGTCATCATGCTGGTTTTCACCACACACCTCTCAGAAAGCTGCACTATTAAAAGCATGACTTGCCCTGATAAAAACGCAACCTGCCTTCCTCCCACCTTCCATGGTGCTATGAAATGAATAAACACTCAGCAGCTAATATCACAGGAGCAAATTTTAAATGAATTGGCATGCACAGAATTGCTTCAGTAGAATTGTCCACCCCATCATGCCACAACTGTGAGTACTTCTGCAGGGGCAGGTGTACTACTCCCCAGTTTGAGGCTCAAGAGGAACCAAGCTGCCTTTGACATAAGGAGAGAGGGTCTTTAGGGCACCTTCAGAGTCCTGACAAGGTGACTCTTTCAGATCAGCAAAGAATCCTGGATGTACGCAAAGTCCCCAGCCTGGCTCAGCAAACACCTGGGATTGACCAGGGGTCATGTGGATGACAAGAGCCTCAGAGGAAGGGCATGTCTGCCTTCTCTGTGGAAGAACCAAGCTCATCTATTGGCTGTACTTGTGCAGCTGGTCCATCTCCTTGGCAGAAAGCCCTGCCAGTGGGCAGGATTCTTTACTTGACACATCATTCCAGGCAGAGTTCAACTGAAGACATAAATATTTTTAACTCGCTGACTTGCCTCACCTATTCAAAGCATGGAAATTCCCCAGAAAATCCCCCGGGCAGCTGCTGTGGCTTCACCACCTCCAGCCTGCACCTTCCATGCCCCTGGAGGCTGGCATGGTGCCCTGCTCTGCAGGTGGCCAGCAGGGAGACACCTGCCACCCTCACTTGGCTCCTGGGACAGGCTCAGGACTCAGGCACCCGGCCCAATGGCATCCTGGTCCATTGCTGAAGGCTTTGTCAACAAACTCAAGGCATTGAGCCTCCCAACAATGCTTTTGAAGCACTTATGCCCAGCCACAGAAAAGACTGACGTACTGGGAACAGAAAATGCATGGGCAGGAAGAAAAATAAAACATAAAAAATAAACTGAATTTAATATGGTGAACATATTCTATTTTCATCTTTAAATCCTTCATTTTCAAGGAATATGAGGCTTCTGTAAAACTTAAATTGAAATACTACTCAACTGAATGAATTCACAGCAGAAGGATCTCAGACTATATCAGGGTTACGGTTATGGCCATAAATTGTGATTAAATGTTTATGAGTTAAGTGAAATATTGCAGGCATGATCTTTTTTCTTTTTTCACTGCAGGGGTCACAGATACAGTGTAAAATCCTGGAGATATTTAGGGGATTGTGGGTTTAAAATATGGTTATTTATTGTTAGATCAATTTATTATGGCAATGTTTAGGGGCCCCACCTGAGATGGGATTACCACCAAGAAAGGATCTTTATAAAACATAGTAGGGGCAGAAAAGACCAACTCAGGGCCCTGTTGAATGGAGATAAATAAGATGTAAAAGGCAAAGAATGGGAGAAGCAGCATGTTAGCTCAGTAATATAAGTAAAGAGCTGAAACACAGAGATGAGATGATTTATCTAAAGCAGTACTAAGCATCAAAAGAGGGCAGAGGAGTACTTAGGCCAAGGGCCACCTCAAGTTTTCAACTGATACCAGCGTAAGAACCTGGAAGTAGAAGTGGACTAGATTATGCTCCTGTTTTAATTAGAATGCCACACTCAATAACCTTCAATTTTCATTCCTCTCTAACCAAACATCCTATCACAGTGTCACAGACAGGAAGATGCTGCTTCAGAAAAAAACCTTTTACAGCTGTGTAAAAACTTTCCTAAGAGTAAAATTTTCTGATTGTTCTGGGTACATGAAATGTAGCCCAAAATCCAAATACAAGCTACTAAGACAACAAAAATTGCCGTAAGTTTAGGAATATTTTTCCAGCCTTTATTGCGCATGGCTATGCACTCAGTGAATCAGATCATCCTACAAATATGGTTTTGATCTGATGAGCTCATGATTGATTCAACCAAGTAGTTATCCTTCAAATCCCAGTTTTCTGAAATAAACTTTCACAGGGATATTCCTCTCTCCTGCAACTCTCAATTATGCACATACCATATAACAGTTAAATTAAATGCACATTTAGTAAGTTTGGTCTGCAATTACTTACTTGTGCAGGAACAGCTTGCACACTCTGGAAAGTTTATCTTTTTAATTATGAGTTCTCTACTAGATATTTATGCAAGTGAAATTGCCACAACATGGAAAGATGTGTAACAGCTATTTACATTCCCCTGTGCTCTGAACAGAACACAATTCCTTCAGAAACCTTAGTGCGTATTTATACATTTAAAGACCAATCTAATATATAAACATATATGAGGTTCCGGCAGCTCCTGAAAACTTGCATATCCTGAATTTTCATGCATGAGTTCACAATGCAAACAACACAATTTTAAAGCAGCAAAATGAAGTGTGGAAGAATGTGTTTACAGAAATAAAAGGAAAAATAAGCCCTGGTTTATGCAGCCATGTTACCTTACCCCACTAAATACCACCCCAGCTGAAGGAAGAACCATTAGTCAGCCCTTCAGTGCTCTGCCAAGCAGCAGCACCGGTGCTGAGCAGAAAACCGGCCTGCAACCAAAAACTCTTCCTTCACAGGTTTAAGAGGATGCACCACAGCTAAGACTTGCTGAATTTGAAAGGCCAATCAGCAGGAAGCCTGTTAAGGCTTTCTGTTCACAATCCAGAAATCAGGAGAGTTCATGTCCCAAGTGCCCTCCCTAAGAAGAGGTAGACCTCTGATATGCTCAGGCATTGAGGGTAGTAAGAGAAGTGGGCTGGCCAGCTCTTTTTCTCTTTCCTGAATCATTTCTGCTTCTCTATGCTCCTAGATGCTTCCAGCGCAGTGTTCCTATTGCTCTTTCTACTGCTAGAGAAGTTTGGACTTGAGCTTCTGGAATGCTCATGTGTGATTACCATTTAATCAATCACTCAGTTTTCCTCACCATTACAGCTGGCATAAAGCAAGATGTAATTTTTAATACTTTAGAGTTTCAATAATGCTAAAAGAAAAATGAGTATCTTTGTGTCTGGCACAGCTTTAAAGAATGTTACAAGCAAGGGATGTGTAAGAGCTTTTCAAAGCAAAATGCACTGTGGAATTGTATTCAGCAGGAAGAGTAGAGCAACCTAACAATAGAGGTTGCAACCAGTTCACTCCAGAATTACACATCTATATATACATACATAAATAAACACAGAGAAATATGTTATCATGATTACATATTTTCTATCTACCTGTTCCAGAATTGAAAATAAACAATCCTTGAACCATAAATTATCAATATTTAGTTGAGTCTCAACAGCAGAGTGCCTGTCAAATCCTTTCAAGTGACTGAATTAATTTCAAATACTTTGTTGCTCTTTTTGAAACAGCGGGGAAAAGAAAGAATTCAGCAAATAGCATCTGGGTCCCATGAGCTCTGTGATAATACTATGCCTGTATTAAAAATGTTTTTGGAAATCCTTGAGTACATTTCCAGTATGTCAGAAATAAAGACGACTGTCAGATACTCTTATTAATCAGTTGGAAAAGCCAAAACCTCCCAGTGGGAGGCAGAAATGTTATACTGATGCGATTATGAGTCACTGCAGTTTTGTTTGAATCGAGGCCATTTATTTGAAGGTCTGCTGCCCAAAAATGCCTCCTAATTTGCAAAACTCTTCTTTTTTTTCTTTATTCCTTTTCCCTTCCCAACTTTTTTTTAACTGGATATCTTATATAAAAATTTGTTTCCATCACTTTATGCTGAAGAATTTTCTGTTGGCCCTCGTGTAGCATGATGCCTGTGACATCCAAAACAGAGGGCTCCAGGATGTCTGCCATAAGAAAATATAGTGGCTTGCTTTATTTTTAAAGATTAATACAGTTGGCAACCACGAGGACATGAATGACATGATTTACAAGTTTGTGGGCCAGACAAAAAAGGATCGAAAGATTATCTGCAAGCAAAGAATCAACATTTCAAACTGAGGAAATAGGAACAGAAAAGGCTCATCTGTTCACAGACCAAATCTTTCCAGCAGCCCAGGGTAGCAGGGAAGAGAGTGCGGGAAGTCCTCTGCGCCAGCTCCCTCTGCAGGGGTCTGGCTGCAATTCTGGCCAGCAGATTTCACCCTCGGAGCTTATAATTGCGTGTAATTCCTGTGTCTGAGTGGGAAACAAATGCACATGTGAGCAGATCACTTCTAATGGCTGGAAAATAAATCTAAGACAAATCTCTTATTTTTGGGCGGTTTTGTCTTTTTAACCCAATTATGTTACCTGAATTCAAGTGCCTGCATTTTTAGTGTCTAACTGGCAGCACTTTGGAACCTTGCCATAAAGAAGACGCTGTACATTAAGAAGTATCTGCACTCTAAAACAGGTCATTAACTTGACTGTAGCCCGAGTAGTTTGTGAATGAATAAGATAAGCTACCTTCAACAGCACTCTAAATATCAGTCGTTTCCCCTTTGCACTTCATGGCACAAGCCTGGTGAGGCACATCTCACATGCTTAGATGCCTTCTCTGGGTTTCAGGCTTCTTCCAGACCTACTTTTATATCATGAGAGACACTAGAAATGGCATGAGAACAGGAGCTGAATGAAAGTTTTGTATTATGAGTCCTGAATATTGACATTCCTTGGCATTTTTCTCCTGGTTTCCAGGTTTTCATAAAAGACAACAGACTTCTTGGTTGTGAAGATCATATAAACTCCTAGAAATTGCCAGGAACAAGCAGATGGGGACAAAACCACATAACATGTCTACTGGTAAGCTACAGACCACAGTCTGGAGAATTCAAAAAGCATCAATTACTCCTGACTTTGAAAGACTCTTTCAAAGGCATTTCTGACTCCTTCCCACACCAGCCCTAAGGGAAGAAACAACCCTCTCATTCTGCTCTCAGCCCAGCATGGAAAGCGAAGGATTGCTTCAGCTGCACCATCCAGCACAGAAAAGGAAAAGAGAAAAAGCACAATTTAAACCAGGGTGGGATCAGGGAAGGATACTGCAGCCAAATCAAACACTTTCCAAATGCTGGAACAGAGCGCAATCCTAAATACAAATGAACCCTGCTGGGTTTATGATCTGCACAATGAACTTTATCAAGGTATCAGTTCAAGGCTACACCCTGTTTACAGATACAGCACTCAAGCCTTTCAGGGGCAATGGTAATACTAGGTAAATACATGCTAATAATGACTTCTTCCCAAGGATTAAGTTGTAGCAGTTTGGAGCTGAACATCAGAGGTTCTTGTTCATGTTTCCTGGTTTCTCATTTTCTGTACCCAAATGAATGCCTTCTGAATACAGTAACTGGAAAAAATGGTCTTTTCGCTCAAGCATTTAAACGGTCAGTCCTCTAGTGAATAATAACACCAAAGAAAAACAATACTAACCGGATGGACTGAACTCCAACCAACAGCTCCCCCTACCAGCCAATTCAAAGAGGATCCAGAGAAGCAAAAAATGAAGTTTAGCATTCCAAAGCACTGTGAAACTAGAATATAAGTTTGGTCCACTGATAGCAGGAAAATTTTAATACGTGCACAGATTTTTGTGATGAAAAGGAGCCTTATACCACATACTGTGTCTTAATGGAGTGCAACTTAAAAGTCACTGAAAAAATACTGGCTTTAGCTTTAATGTAATGTTTAAATCTACAAGATAAAGGTTTTCTATTTTGTTTCATAATATGAGAGCTACATTTTACTACAGCTGTGTTGGGAGGTAAGGCATCAGCTTCTGCAGCAGAAAATGACATACATGTGGAGGCAGCTGTTGACCAGTTTACTGTAAGCATTGCAGATTCCCAGAAGCACTTGGGCTCAAAAGGACCTTGGGGCATCTCCAGCCTAACCTTCTGCTCTGCCAGATCAACACTGAATTTGGATTACATTGTTTAGGCCTTAATCCCATTGTGCACTGGAAACCTCCATGGGCAGAGGCTCCACAACCTCCCTGAGTAATGTATTTGCCAAATTATCCTCATATAGATTTTTTTTCCTTTTATTTTAAATTTATGACAGCTCTTTCTTGTTATCTTGCTAGACATCTCCATAAAAATCCTAGCTCCACCTTCATGGCAACATCCTCTTAGATGTATCAGAAGGCTGCTATTCCCACTTTTATTCCTACCTTTGGGAAATCCATTTAACTAAAAGTAAGTCTCAAGGGCAACTTACAATGGTTTTTTGGACACACAACACACACATTGTTTGCATTCAGCTACACACAGAGAAAGAACTCATTTATCATGAGGCTATGTGATCCATCACGTAGACATCTCCAGACGTCTGAGCTGACTTACGCATGTTACACAGCACACAGATAAATCTACCTGTCTTGTGCACACGTATCTATTCAGCATACCAATAGGGCATCCCGTATTTTGACAGCGTTTTATCTGTGATTTGTGCAGGGATTTTCAGTTCTGAAACAGTTTTCAACATTCTGAGCAGCTTCAAAGAGCCATTTGCATTCCTTCCTTAAAGAAACCTAACAAAACAACAAAAAACCACAAACTCCAAAGCCACAAAATAACAACCAAAAAAAAATCACCAAAGCTCAACAAAACACTCAAGTGTTTAATCAAAATGTTTTCTTCTGCTTTCCACCAACTGTTTCCCTTATCCTCCCACATACGGTTAGTTGCCCTGACTCTAAAGTATGTATTAATAGTACAGTGTAACAGCAGCAGGCCCAAAGCACGAATTCTGCATCTGAAAATGTGAGATTCCCAAACTTCTCAGTGAAAGGTGCAAATAGGTATTTCGAATGCTTAAGAAGATCGACTATGTTGATTCTAAAAGTTGTTATATACTTATGAGTCAGAAATCTATTTTAGTTCCTTTAGGATTATGTTTATGACACTCTCTAATCCTTACCTTTGAACTAAGGTTCTTATACCTTATATAAGCACAAAAATAATACCTCTAATACCATTTAAAGCCTTCTAAAATGTTTATTGGTTTCCCTAATACTTCGTGAGTATATAAAATACTCAATAGTGAAATGGAGTGATTTAAAGCTTTTAATAGCTCTCTAGAAGGAAAAAAACTGTATATAATTTGTTTGTTGCCTTTTGTCTTGTAAAATGCATACCTATATCTGAAACTTGTGCTCCAAAACAACACACATATATATATACTGTATATAAATTATGGATATATATTTACTGCCGCATGCCATTCCTATACACCACAGACTGACACATAATTATAGCCCTAAAGAAGGTTCCCATGTATGAGCAAAGCACTTCTGCCTGCACAAGCACAGCACAGAAAAAGCACAAGCAAAGTGTTCAACATGATCACAGAGAGCATGAACAACTGAATACATCCCATTTTTTTCCTCATTTTTTTCCCCCTAAACAGCAATATATTGTAGCATATTCATGGAACTGCACATCAGAAACTTGCTCTAAGTGTAACTTTCTCCTTCAACTCACAGAACATTTTTGCTTGATGCTACATGGCTAAAGCCATAGCATTTGAAAACCTCCAATTTTAAATGCAGCTGAAGAGTAACCTTTTCCTCACCGACATAAGTGAATGACTGATAGGTGTTACAGTTCAGCTTTTCCAGGTACAAGAGACATTTGACAACAGCTCACTGCACTTTGACTTACACTTATACATTTGTCAAATGCAGGGCCTCAAAAAAACATTTATTACTGTAAGAAGCTTCATCAGTTCATTAGTTACCAACAATATAACAAAAATATTATACATATCTACAAATAGATATTTCATCAAGTATCTGTAGATAGATGCTATTTAATCTATCTTTTAGCAAACTCCATCATGGGGAGAAAGAATTTCTTTCTATTCTAATTAGACACTCTTTTATCTTCTGATCTTCTTGCTCTTAAAATCTTTCACCAAAAAGCAAAGTTCTCCACCTGTGTCTGCATTATTTTGTATTTGTCTTTCACAAAATCCATGTAGAAATAAACTTAAAAAAATAATATCCTTATATACACATATATTACTGTATGTGCACTCTTATTTATATAAGAGAGTCCACACGTTTATTCAGGCATCTCAGGAATGCTGTACAAAACCCTGTGTGCAGTCTCAAGCACCAAGTCTACAAGAGAGGAAATCTGTGTTTGCTTTCATAATAGTAAATCAACTTAGCATGAGGGACAGAACAAAATTCTTTCTCTCTAGTCACCTGCTAGTTACTTTCATATATTAAACACACAGAAAATAAACCATCGTTAGCCATACAGTTTTATTTGCAGACCCTGACTTCCAAACAGTAAATATGAACCAGCCACAGCGCAAATATTCAAATCCCTGTGAAGAGCAGAAGCTGTCCCAGCCCACATGCTCAGTGGTCCATCAGCTGCTCCACTGCTGGAGCCCGACTTTGCCATTCCCTGGAGCTGGGAGCCCCAAGGTTCACAGCCTCATGTGCCAGTGGCTGGCACTCAGGCCTGCTAGACGACCTACAAATGTCTTAGGATTCTCACAGGCAGACTGGGAGAAGAGGGTGTATATAGGGGATGGCAGGATATCAGAGATTACAAGAATAGACACTGCAGCTGTGAGATGAGTGTAATGACCAGTAACCTGCTTACAAGGAACAAGCTCCATCTATACCCTTTTCTCTTCATCTTTACTTACTTTCTCCTCCCTGACCCACTTTCATCAACCTTTGAACCTTCCCTCAAATATCCCATACCAAATCCTGCACATTCACGCAACCCCATTAAAATATCTTTTAATAAGTTTCATACAATCCCAAAATACTCTGGCCACAGAAACCCTGGCTGCAGAAACTCACATGAAGTCCTCTGATCCTTCAGGCAACAACCTCCCTAAGATTTGGTGCTGGTTTTGGATGGGTAGAGTTAGGTTTCCTCATAGTAGCCAGTATGGAGCTATGCTTTGGGTTTGTGCTGAAAACAGTGTTGATAAGACAGATGTGTTTTTGCTAATGCTGAGCAGTTCTCACACAGCATCAGGGCCTTTTCTGCTTCTTGTGCCACCCCACCAGTGAGCAGGCTTGGGGTGCACAAGAAGCTGGGAGGGAGCACAGCAGGGACAGATGACCCCAAGTGGCCAAAGGGACATTCCAGACTATATGACATCAAGCTCAGCATATAAAGCTGTATGAAGAAGAAGGAAGGAAAGGAAGGGTGGGGGGGGGCATTCAGAGTAATAGAATTTGTCATCTCAAAGTACAGTTGTGCTTGATGGAGCCCTGCTCTCCTGAGGATGGCTGAACATCGGCAAGAGAATAAAAAGTGGTGAATGAATTCACTGTTTTGATTTGCTTGTGTAAGCACCATGTTTGCTTTACCTATTAAACTGTCTTCATCTCAAGACACAAGTTTTCTCACTTTTACCCTTCTGATGTCCTTCCTGTGTGTCCCCAGCACAGGAAGGACATTGATCTGTTGAAACAAGTCCAGAGAAGAGCCAAAAAGATGAATAGGGGGATGAAACACCCCTCCTGTGAGGCAAGTCTCCGAGAACTGGGATTGCTCAGCCTGGAAAAGAGAAGGTTTCAGGATGACCTAATTGTGGCCTTTCAGCACCTGAAGGGAGCCTAAAAGAAAGATGGAGAGAGACTATTTACAAGAGCATGTAATGAAAGGACAAGGGCAGTGGCTTCTAAATGAAAGAGAGTAGGATATACATTAGAAATTTTCACTGTGAGGGTGGTGAGGCACTGGAACAGGTTGCCTGGAAAACTTGTGAATGCCCCATCCCTGAAAGTGTTCAAGACCAGGCTGGATAGGGCTCTGAGTAACCTGATCTAGTGGAAAGTGTCCCTGCCCATGGCAAGGTGTTGGAATGAGATGTTGTCTAAGATCCTTTCCAACCCAAGCCACTGTTGTTCTGTGATTCTCTCCCCCATCCCACCGTGGGGTGAGTGACCAAGCAGCTGCATGGGGCTTTGTTGCTGGCCAGGGTTAAACTACAACAGATCTCATGCCATCCACAGGAGAGGTTTGTTTTGGTGACTTTCACACCTGGGACCTGGACAGCATTAGGCACAGGCACTGGCAACACTTGGGTTACTGCTGCTACAACTGTACAGTGCTACCGACAGCCCTCTGACTTTGCTGTGCCCTCGTGGGCCCTCTGCTCAATCCCTGCTCACCACACCCAACAGATACCCATGCAATGATCCTTCTCAAAAGTGGCTTTATTTTGCTAACAAAATCACTAACTAACCTGAAATTCATTTCTGATGGTATGATCTGTTGTCTGGTGATAAAAATATAAACTAAATTGAATGTTCATATTTTGTTGAAATATATTCCAGAAAATCTCACAAGAATAAGTATGATTAGCCAAAGTCAACAATGGGATGGTGTTTAAATTGGCTGGACTATGAATAGTAAGGATAGGTGTCTATTCAATGTAAATACACTCCTAAAGACACAGGAATTTCCCATCCAAGGTAATCAGTGAAGTCACCCACACTAGGTGAGGGTGTAGCAAAGGCAGTGCAAGATAACTACTATAAACAGGCTTGATTTTATTAGTAAGCTAGCTTTCAACAGAACTGTTTTCATGTACAGGAGGTATTTTAATAATCAAGCATCATGGACTTAGCACTTTCCTCATATGCTATTCGTGACAGAGACTTGGCACTTGTCACCAACATATTTACTATGATGCTATCACAAATAAATGGACTAAAATAGAAAGCAAAAAACCCTACTAAATCTAAAATTTACTCAAAATATAGGCTTTTATTTTAATGGTCAGGATTTCAGCTTCAATGTTTAATTGCCGTGGGGAAAATCTAGTGTAATAAACACTAAATTCAGTTCAGTGTTGAAGATCTAACTTGGTATGCAGCAGCAGCTGAGAGGATTTCAGTGATAAGAGCTGGTGCACACAGACAGAATGGAGAAGAATTCTGCAGCATGAAGTCTGCCAAAGCCTTCCACCATTTTTTTAATTCTAAGGTTTTGGTTTATATAAGATTTGTAACTATTTAGAATTACTTTCATACTAAGAATAAAAGAGAAGATGATAAGTGTTAATTTCCAGGAAGTTTTTAAACTGAAAAATAAATTCCATTTCAAAATGTAGCCCAGTGAATCTCGGCAGAAAACATTAACAGTAAATGTGTTAACAATTTTTGAAGTTTATTTGCAAGTTCCATGGTCCTAAAATAAAAATAATGTACTTCCTAACTTTCTCACCCAGAGATAACTGGAATTTCAAGGAACAGCTGAGGAATGTTAATGATCAATAAAAGAGATTTACTTCAGCAGTTCAAAGTTTGGGAGCAGTACCGAATACATCCCTTTCAGAGCTAACGCTCTGTCAGTGACCTGGACTATTGAAATGTCATTTATGGCACCCTAGTTCTCTCTTACTTTTCACTCTCAAGAGGTCCAGTGCCACATAAAATTGACATTTCAAATACCAAAGCAGCAGTGTATTTCCTAAGCAATTATACAATTCACTGATTTCCTCAAAGAAATAAAAAACAATCATAATAATCATAAAAAAAATAATCATATGACACAAGACAAAGATCCATAAATTTTTTGTGAGAAATTTTATCTTGTTATCAAGTCTCTTGACAAGTACTGGCACCTGAACATCCTATAAAGTTCCTGCCCTTCTAATTCTCTTAAGCAGAAGTCCCCCATAAGCATCTGAATAAACCTGAAAATCCCAAAGCAGTATACTATTATCCTTCCTGAATATACCTAGATATTAGGAGTGCTGCTGTTGGACATTAGATTAACTAATCTTTATTACAGAAAACCATTCTGGTTCTGTCTTTCTTAATACTTTTCCTTTAACAAAAAGGAGTGCAATTATTTATGCTTTCCACTGCTGTTCAGGCAGTTTAGTTATATATAAAGAGAGAATTGATACAAACCAGTTGGTTTTACTCCATGCTTTGCATAAAACTACATTTCAAGATTGGAAAGGAATGCGGACATTTCAAAACCCACAGATGTCCCATCAATTTTTTTGTTTATATTCACTTTTAATGAGGATTTGTAAGATCTTGATGCTAATTTTAGAGGAGGTGCAGTATCTACACATATTCTGCTCAATTTAATATTGAACCCTAAAGTAAAACAATTCTGAGTTCAAAAACAAGATGAAAATTCCACTGAACTTAACAGGATTGCAAGAAATTTATTCAAAAACAGAAATTATCTACCAAATTTTAACCAAATTTAAATTGGGAGTATTGCATTAATTATAGAAATTAATTTTGCTATGTCTAGCTGCATTACAAATTATTACCTGCACTTCAAAATTGCAGGTAATTTCAAACTTCACTTTAATATTGATAATAACCATTCAGAAATCCTTAATCCACTGGAAAAATAACAATGCTATTTCTGAAATTAAATAAAACAAAGTGTGAGGAAAAAAAAAGTAGATGATTGCTAATTGTATTACACCTTTTAGGCTCCTGTGAGAATGGTGCATAGACAGGGTTTCAGTTTTGAGCATGAGTAATCCTATTGATTCCTATAGAAGTATTCACATTCCTAAGATTTAGTATATACTTCCATAGATTGCTGAAAACTGAACAGCAAAGCTCTTAAGTGAAGTGGAAAAGCATCATCCTCACTTCTAAGAAAGTAAAGTAGTCAGATGCATATAATAAACCCTGTTCTCTTTTATTTGTTTGTGTACATGAATATAGTGAAAACTAACCTTAAGAATCTAAACAGTCTCCTGAATATATTTCAGTTTTTATTTAGCTGTTTTTTCACTCCCTGTAACAAATTTTCCAGGTATTTTAATTCAAAATATATATAAAAAATACTCAGATATATAGCTAATATCAATTTTAAATATATATATATATATCAAATTTAGAAAAGCAAGTGTCATATTAGAATAGGCACAACTGGCTGCAGAAGAAGAATTAAAATATTACATGGAACTCAAAGAAATTCATCAGAGACCATCTCTTACTGAAGGGTAAGGAAAAGATCACATCCTAAATTGAAGATAGCTATTGGAAAAAGAGAAGCAGAGAGGCTAAAGTGAAATCATTTCATTCCACAGCTGTGAGCTGCTTGTGACTCAGAGACTCTTTGCTGTTTCTAATATAATCCTTTTTGTGCCTCAAGCTCCGGCAGGTCCCTGAGCCTTCACACTGCACTCTCCACTTCCCCACATACGTATGTTCTGCAAGTGTTTGTACAGCAACACAATACCAGCATTAGCCCAATACAAAAACATCCAAGCAGAAAAGTGTTTAAATCTCGTGCTGTATTAAATTAAATGTAATGCAAGTAAATGTTTCAGTTAATAAAATCTCTCTGTAATAACTGTTAATCATTGTGCATTAAGATAACATTTATCATAATAATATTCATTACAATGAATAAGCTGATTTGTTAATAATGCATATGTCACATGCACTTCAACGGGATTCCTTTAGTCACCAACACCACAGCCATTATTTTTAAGTGCTTCCAAAAACACTAATGTGCAATGTTAATCTGAAATCCATACCTCTGTTATTTTCACGAAGCAACCGGCAAGGTTTGTTTAGGAAATTTCATGCCAAGCTTCAGAAGTGTGCTCTCTAACCTTCTTCAACACATAATTCAAGATAAACACTTTCTTCATGACAGACGTTTCAAGAGATGAAGGAGTGGAACAAAGGCAGAGAGTGACACCAAGCACAAGTTCTGCACCATTAAGATGAATGGACAGATTAGCTGGAAAATCCATAATGACACGTTGTGCTGGCTGAAGCAGTTCTGTTTATGTAATTACAGCTTTGTTGCTTAAACTAAAGGAAGCTCTGAACAAGACCTTTACCTCAGTATCCCTGCACCAGCACCTCACCAGTGCTTCAGCACCCCCATCCATCAGTGCCAACCACTGCAATTCACCTGACGTCTCATTAAGGGTTTTAAAGTGTCACCTACCACAGGACAAATGGCTCATTAGCCAAACCATTATGGGCTAAATACAACCTTGATGCAAACTGTGCCAAGCAGCTTCAGGTATATTGCCGGCAAGAGCAAAGTAAGTCTACCAACATACTCCCATCCAGCACAGCAGACCCACGTCTCTCATAACCCACAGATTGCAAGAAAATGTCTTCTGCCTGCCTTTAAAAAGAGCTCTATCCAGCCAATCTAAAATACAAAAACTGGGAGTGCAAGTCTTTGTGTGCTTGACTCTAAAAAGAAATACTAAAGCAACTTTGCATGCAAGAAAGCCTGCTGCAGTCCAGCCTGCCTTCTCAGTATATTTGCAGCAATATTGAAGAGCACAATGCAGAGGTGTGCCATGAATTAAAACCTGACCAAGGTTTTTCTTGCAGTAGTGATTGATCATGTCCTAACTGTCTTAATGGGATATTACAAGAGAAAAATTATCTATGAGTTAAGCAAAACTGGCTTTCCTGGAATACTAGATACTGGATACTGGATAAAAAAAAAACAGCTTGAATTTGTGTATGACTGTTCTGCATTTCTCACCAATAAATACACTGAAGGCTCCTCAGAACAACTGAAATATTTCTCTAGCATTACAAATAGCCTAGTCTAATGTTGGCCGAACACAGATTGCTGAAAGATTTCTGGGTGCAGAACAAAATGGAATCTTCCATGTTTTTCTTCTAGGGAGGTGAATAATATACTGACAGAGATCTTCTTATGAAACAGAACACCTGGCCCCAAACTAATGGTTACCTCTGCTTCTGCTTTAAAGTCACACCATTTCCTTACAGCAAAATTAGCATTAGCTCATGATGGAAGGTAATTTGTGCACTATCTGTGCTGAAAATGATAGGAATACCGGAGAAAATGCTTTAAAGAAACATATATTGATCCCTGTATTTGTGCAGTTGGATGTGGTGGTAAGTTTGCTTCTTCTAGTCCTGAACTTCATGAATCCATAGAAGATGAGGATCAGATCCAAAATATCCTAAATATTAACATTAATCAAAGTTGCAGTAATCATATGATGCATTTTCAAGTCTGCTTTAAGAAGGATTTCCAGAGGCACAGCAAAACTTCTGAACTCTGCAGTCACTGTTTGAGGAGATTATATTGTTGTAAAGAATATTGGGTCAGGAAGAGACAGCGATTGCAGACACTCATGCCCAGGTTGGCATACAAACTGCTTAAGGGGTAAGGGGGTACACAGTACCTCAGCATATGGTTCCATGAGTAAATCTTTTGCACAACATGGGGAATCCAATACTCACTCATATCACAGATCAGAATATAAACAACTAAAGTATTTCAAACCTCAAATCTCCAAAGCAAGTTTTCCTGAACTCCCATACAGTCTAAGCAGCACTGAAGCTCACCAAGTGCTTTCCTTTGGGTGAGGATGCTGCAGGTGCACAAAAGTCGGTCTTTCAGTAAACCACAACTTCTTTGGTCCAAGGTTTGCAGTGCTTCAGTTGATCTTGACCCCTGGCCAGCCTAGACACTAGGCAGAGCAGCACCCTGATCACCCTTAGGACAGCTGTGCTCTGTACATAACTAAGCTGTCCCAAGAAAATTAGGTTTCCCTCAAAATGCAGACATAGCAGCTTTCTTTTCAAAGCATAGCTGTCCCAGAAAAGTAGTAAGGCTGCCAGATCCTGGCCAAGCTTCCCCTGAAAGCCCAGTTTAGCAGGAAGCAGAAGACCTAGATCCAGTTTGCTTCTCAGCTGGAGGAGGTCCCAAATGTAACTTCTGCTTTCTGACCTACTTGAATTCAGACAGTTGGAGAGTTCGGGTATCACAAGGTAAAAAGCAAGCAAAAAATGGTACCTTGCTCTGGCTGACTGGTGAAAGAAGATCTAGGTCCTGATGCCCAACCTCAAGATTATTTTATTTTTACTGTTTCATAGGAAGTTCAAAAACTGTCACAGCCCTATAACAGGCTTTTAGTTTCCTTTCTTTGAAAAAAAAATTGTAACACAGATTTAAAATCTTGTATCATACTTCTTTTGAACATTTGTTAGCATTCTGAGCAGGGAAACTTTGGTTGCTATAAAATCTCAACAGTCAGAGAAGGTGATAAATATAGCTTGCAATGTGATTATACTGAAACAGTTTGTTCCAGTCATACAAGACTCTTGACTTGACATTCCAATTAAAAAAAGAAGCAACAGAAAAAAATATTTCAGATACATACTTTGGTATTGAAGTTAAGGAAGTATGAAATTTTCTTTTTCTAAAATGAAGTAACTGGAACAACTGACATTTTAGCTACAGCAGCTACTTATACTTCCTATAATTTCCCTTTATTTCTAGATCAAATTGGATAAAAACTTCCCAAATTTGTGAAAGCAAACTCTCTGTCATTACAATGACTACATAGGTTCCTTATCTTCATCATTAAGTTCACAGGATTTACTGTGGGCATAAAAGATCATGACCTCTCATCAAGAAAAAATAGTAATTCCTGAAGACATATTGGTAAAGTTTAGGTTTATGCATACAAATACCAAACGACTTCTCACAGCAAAATTTTCCACAACTCTCTTAATGTTTTTTTTCTGACAGGAAAATTTCTTCTACTTTGTTGGTCAGGGTCTTGAGAAACAGGTATTTGGCCTGGTGAACAGTGGGCTGTGCAGTGCAGACTCTGACCAGATCATCTGGACAGCTTAACAAAGCAGGCTACTTTCTCACCATCAAAGTGCATCCCACTGAAAGAGCTATCGATCCTCTGGGACTTGCCCGGAGCACCAGTTGCTCTCCCAGTGTCAAAGCCTGCAAAGGAAGGAATGCATTCCCGCTAAGGGGAGCCTGCCAGCGCTGAGTTAGCACTTGCACGAGGACTAAAGCAGCTGGGGAACGGAATCGGCCTTTCAAGAATAAAGAGAAGTTAAGTTGGCTAAGAGTTCTCCCAGTAAAGGACTGGCAAAGATGAAAAAATCCTCTCGCTATGCATAGCAAAGGAAATTACATATTAAAATGCCCATGTGAAATATAGATAAACTAAAAATCCTGGGAGCAGTACTGCTTTTAGTAGCTTGACTAAATTGTTTTGCTCTATTAACAATCAAAACTCAGTTAAAAAGCAAAAAGTAGGTATCAACTACTTAAAATCCATCTATTATTACAAACGTTGAGTTCTCTGACCTCGATTTGGTTGCTGCCAGGTAAGCCAGGCCAGAAACAACATACTATTTCCTTTTCCCAGTTGAAAGGAATCTGAGTTAAGAGTCTGTAAAAAGTGTAGCAGGAAGAATCTCATGCTTGACTGTCTCGAACTTTAGGATGCAGTTTAAATTTGCTGCTGTTACAAAAAGAAAAAAAAAAAAAAAAGTAGCTGTAAGGCATAAACTCAGTATTCAGTGACTCTGGCCAAGCACACAGCAGTGCCAGGTTCTGCCGTGACAGCACAGCAGCTCCCAGGCCGCTTGTGCAGCAGACTGAGGAAGAGGCCAGCTCGTTAAACTTTCCATCGGGTTACGAACAATCTGCTTTCCAAATCACACGGGCATTCTAAAGGGTGCCATCAATTCGGTTCTCTGTGTATTTATTTGCTTTTAATTAGGGGAGCCTCCTGTATACCACTGCTATAAGAACTCAGTAGCAAGAAAGAAAGAAATGATGGGGCTAATTCTCCTTAGTTTTTGATTGCACCATTTGAGAGTGGACCTAAAAGACAGCTATCCACTTTATATATAATTTTGTACTGAGGTAAATGAATGCAAATGTTTCAGATTAAAAATAGAAGGCTTTGGAAGACACTATAAATATTCTTCTAAGGCATATGATGCTGAACATTTACTTCCACTCCGGCCCACCCCCTCAAATCTATTATTCCTGTTCATGAAGATCAAAGGTAATTAAAAGTTTTGAACAAGAGTTGTTTTCATGATCCTTTGTCTCAACAAACCACTGTAGCCACAGCAGCATATATGTTCATTTCTGCTTCTGAGAGGCAGAACCCATTACTTGCTGAATTGAGTTACAAAAGAACTTCTTCTCTCTATGTTCTCACCTACCCGATACCACTGCACCACGTGTGGTTGGGCTTTGTGTCCTATCTTTCACAATCACCCCCTTAAATAACCAAATTGTGAGAAGGCTATGAAGGACATGTGTTTTAACCATTTACTGTAGCTACTGCTGACCTCTTTACCTTGGCTTTCTTTATTACCAGAAGCACGGTACCACCAAATGGCTGGAAAAATCAATCAGAAGAGTGCCAGCAGGTAGACAGTGCCATCAAACACCTGTTTATACCATACCATAGAACACAGCTCAGTGTAAATCACCCTTTGGGAATGTTTAAAATTTACTTTTTTACAGAAACTATTCTCTACAAGTCTGGATGAGGCCCTCCAAAATGCCTTAAAAATCTAATAAGGAGCCAGGAATTCTTGTGGTTTCATTCTAGTTCTGCTACTGACTTGTTGTGTGGTCTTGGAAAAAGCCCTTATCCTTTCTCTGGCTTTTATTTCTCGCATGTGGTGATATTAATATGCAGTAGAAACTGAGGCTATATCATATGTGAAGCTGAGAAAACGACATACATAGTAAAAAAAAAATGCCAAACCCTAAACTAAATTCATGATCCTGAATGCCATTTTAAGCACTGAGATTATTGCTTTTTGGCAGATGAAAACATTATTGTGAAAAACACAGGACACAAGTGCAAAACCCTATAGCTGCCATATATGTTATTCGTCTATGCACGCTTTTATACCTGGTGGTGTCTTGACATGCACTTTCTTGCCTTTCCCATCCAGAAGTGGATGTACTTGGAGTAGGTGATGCATTGCAGGATGATTTGGTTCATGGCATCTTTTCTATACGCCATCATGGATCTTAATTCCCAATGCCTAGCCCACTCCCCTAAGCACTCTGAATAAGGAATCGTGAGATTTGTTTCATTACCATTATGCTCCCAGGGACGGCAAGGAATTTCTGACTTTATGAAGCCAAGGTTGCAACATTCACATGGAAAACATAAGTGTGACAACTCTAATTCCTGAGCTCTGCATTTTACTGTAGAGAGTACTACTTTGAAATATTAATCCAAGTCCTACGTCAGTTTTTCAATATTAGTAAAACTCAGTACAGCACACTGACAGTATGTCTAAGTTTCCCACTCTCAACTATGAAAAAACATGATGTGTTCTGGAGCGCCAGTACAGTAAATGACTTAAAGATTTAAGGACAAGATACACCTACATGCAGTGTACTAATAATTTATGAGACTGCCTTAAACAGCATAAGTGAGGCATTACAAGACCAAGGCTCTGCAGAATGGCTTCTGAACCTCACTGAAGCCTGCCAGATGCTGCTGAGCAAAGGGCTCTGGGGTCCTCTCTGAAAGACAGTTCCTGTCCAAATGAGAAGAGCCTTGCAGACCTTCTTCTGGGGAAAAATAGCATTTTACCATACTGTCAAATTGTTAGAGTTCAAAAAATTTCCCGCTTTGTTCTGGGGATGAAATGGAGGCATTTAAAGGAAAAAAAAGAAAACCAGCCTCAAACTGTTGAGTAGCTGCACAGCTGGACACTGTGGTGTCAGTCCCAGATGTAACCACAGCCAAAAGGGCTCCTGAATGCTCCAGGTGTCAATTCTCCTCTATGCAACATAAACCTTTCCAACTGAGGATTTGTTTTGGATTAGTTAAATTAGTTCTTTTGCAATAAAATGTTTGTACTGGATCCATGAGAACACCTAAAGCACTAGAGAAAAGTCCCCTATTGGATCTATCAAACAAGAGTTTCAGTCAGAAAGTCAAGAAAACGACACAGAGAGTCATCACGGCATTTAGATACATCTTATATAGTAATAAAGTTATTTCCTAGGCTCTCCACTAGAGCAAAATTGGCACACAGGGTTTGATTTAAAGCACGTCCATTGTACTGTGAGGAGCCTCTTTAACCTGCAATGGTCAGAGATGATCTCACAACTTATTGGAATACACGCCTAGGACAAAAAGCTCACTTTTTTGTTCCCATTGGAAATTCTTTCATGCATAGTTAACTAGATATTTTTATAGAAGTTGTGAAAAATAATGATATCTGATATGTCATAATTTACCTTAAGATCCATGAAGCCTAGAATAGTAGTGTAACAAATTTTTAAGGTAGCAAGAATGATGAACAGAATTTCACACTACTGGCACTACTGGAGAGATCGATTTTATTCTGTCTAAAAGAAATTCCTTTAGTTCCCAGGAAAGCCAGCTGGGCAAAGAGACTCATTTTATTATAATTTTCCAATGAATAATAGCATTCACACCTATTTGTTGAGAAAATATTAAATGACAGGATTTCATTACTGCTTAGAGGATTTTGCAACCATAGAAACCTCTGCATTAAAGAAACTGTGAAGGAAAATTCTGTCTGATGCTTTTAGGGAAATTTGTCACCAAACATAAGTAATATGCCCAAGAGAGTTCACAGCATCTATAACGATTATTTCTCAATAAGTTTAAGTATTAATAAAATGACTCCGTGCATTGAAATATACAGAATAAATTTTTTCTAGAGTTGGGGTACGTGCATTTGGTCTGTTTCTTCTGCAGCTGAAACATCTGTTTGGGAAAGACACAGCAACCTAACACCTGCTGTTCGAGGCAATGCCCTGGAATTTCCTTAGTCTTCTCATTCCTCGTTGCAGAGCTGGAACAGCAGAGAATACATTTGATTTTGCCTGAGAGCAATAGACTGTAAGGTTCCAGCCCTTTGTATCTTACAAGTACTCTTCAAATATCAGCACCATCCCTAAACTCATCTGCAAGAAAAGTAGATAAAAATATCACTGTGCACTTGATCACAAATCACTGTGTGACTTGCTCGAGGGTCCTAGAGGATGGAAAACAGTAGTAAAATTGAAACTGCACCTTTGGCAGGCCTCTCATGACAAAGGAGGTGGTTGTGGCCAACACAAAGAGTAAAATAGGATCTGAGGAATGCTTCATTTATTGCCAAAATTAATGACAGGCATGTATGTAATGAACAGCCTGTATTGCCTTGAGATTTCATGCTTCTAGAAAGTAGGAAAAACAAGAAAGTTTGTTTGTAAAACTATATATGTATGTCTGGGTGCCTCTACTTTCCAAATGTCACGTCATTGTCTTTTGCATTATTCAAAGGAACAGAAGAACAGTGCAGTAGATTTGGAGATGGTTTTGTTAGGGGATTTTTTTTCCTTTTAAACAGAAAAATAAGCCTTCTACTTACAAAGGATAAAAACCAGAGGCATACATTTAAACTGTAAGGGTACCTGTGATTACTGTCCAAGTAAGAGTCTAAACACATTATTTCTCACATTCAATTTCTGCGTTCAGAAAAAGAGCTGCGATGTACAGCAAATGCAATAGTCACTTTAGTGCCATAGGAATGCACCATGACCCGAAGGCTGAAGTTCTATGACACCTTGTAGAGGCTGTAAGGTGTGATAAAAATTAATAAAGCCAAGTCTCTGACAAGGCCATTTTATTTTGAGCGAGTGCTTTAGATAAAAAAGGCTCGTTTCACCCTCCTTGAAAGTTTACATTGCAACCGAGCTTTTCCAGCATTCAATCTGCCTGGAGACACTCCCTGGGATAACTTCTTTCTTTCAGAAATGGCAGAAAGAAAGAGATGGTAACTTCTCCTGCAGAACTGACCTGACCCGATGCATGTGCCACCCTCCCGAGCTCACCCCCCACTTTGTTCTGAGGTTTCTGCACACTGGCTACCGGCGCTCCTTTCCCCCTGGCTTCCCAAAAGGACAAAGTTAAGTTTCATAAACAGCAAAGTGTGCTAATTCAAACAAAACACAGGACAGAAGTTCTTTTTAGGCAGTGAAGTCCTGTCTGCATATTTTAGCCGTTGCATAATTGTTACCTTTAGCTCATAAACTTCAAGGTCAATTCGAGGTCAAGAGTAGGTGTTTAGCACATGAAACTCAGAAATGCTGCTAAAAGCATGCTTTATAAATCACTGTACTTTCTTCTCATTTGGAGTATTTTTGTGTCTAGTTTTTTCTTACTGTCTGGTAGGTTTTCATCTGCCTTTATAAAATGTACATTTACAAGGTGCTTTCAAGCTAAAAGTATAATTTATATACTTCAAATGCAGACTAATGTATTGCTGTATTCCAGATTTGGCTATTTCCCCTCTAACATCCACATCAAATGTTGCAAGTTTGCTTGCTGAAGAGCAGAACCCAGCCACTGAAACAAGGCACTATTAATTCAGAGCTGGTATCAAGGATCTGAAGGAATTTACGCAAGTTAGAGAATTGCTGATATACAGATTATTAAAAATTTTTCTCTCGTATTTAAAGTCATGTTAAAGTTTACACTCAATTAAATTCAGTTGAATTTGTCTTGGTCTCACTCACTTCTAGAAGTATCTGCTATAATATGTTTTCTTCTTTTCAGTGATGAATTTTTATTTTGCTTAGGATAGAAGCACACTGTATAATGATAAGCATTATAGAAAGATAGTTACAAGAATACTGTAACAGTGCAAAGGGGTTCCCAAGCTAAATAATTACTTAAGCCTTCACTGACATGAGCCTTCACACAATGGTAGTTCAGCATGGTTACTGGCTCTGTGCACTCCCTCCTGCTCTTGATAGGCATCACACAGCAAAAACTTGTCATTGATGTCCTTCGATTACATTGCAAAGGTCAGCTTTGCACCCAGGGAGTAAAAGGTTCTGACAGTGGCTTTTGCATCACTCAACAACAGAATCCAGCATTTAAAACATGACTCAGGAGCACACAGGAGGAGGGAAAAAGTAATTTACTTAGTGCTCTTTAATTCTTTGTGGTATTATGAGAGTATATCAGAATTTATGGCTACATAGCACATATTTTTTTTTTCCCAGGAGAAAAACCTTTCATAACCTGCTCATTTCTGCAGCAATCAGGAGTTACAAGATCTAAGTCTAGTCATAAATGTGGTGTCCTGCTGAAAGCAGTTTGGTAACTTTTTGATTAAAAATAGTTCAATGTTCTGTTGTGTTTTCAAAACACAGATAAAAATGCTAAACCAACAGAATTTTTAAAAAGCAAGCCTTATTGATGGTCCACAAAATTAGTTACTTGTTCTTGAAAATAGAGTAATTTATTGTTAATTAAGCATTTTTTTTCATTATTTGATTACATTAAGATTTGCTTTGCAACACAATAGCCTATGAAGGTCAGTATGGCTAGAGGAGAAATCCTATATCCTGTGACAAATCCAATAAGGGTATTTGGTTCATAGAAGTAAAGTGTTTATTAAAATATTTTGCTGATTCGCTAGGGTATTGGGAGACATTCTGCGGAGTGCATAGCATGACATTCCCAGAAGGAGACACGTTTTATAGTGAAGTTGTCAACAAACTTGTTCATGGGATAAACTGTTGGCACAACAAAGAGTATATGAACAGATTGTGAAGGTTGGGGTGCTGACTATGCAGAGTGGAGAGAAGTGGAAAGATGGAACTGCTTTCTCCCCCTCTGCTTCTGCTTATATAGAGAGGGAAAAGGTGAAAGATATGATTTTTTCATCGTTTGCTGGACGGAACAGAAAATATAAACATTCATACAAATCGTACTATTTTTAGTTTTTGAAAAGTAAGACGATCAAGGAAATGTGTTACTGCTGTATTTCAAAGCTGAAACAGATGTGATGTGTGGTAGGAAGGGGAACATCTCCCTCAGCACTATCCAAAGCAGCACAGCCCACCAATAAGTGCTGTGCCAGCATAGCAGGACACGCTCACATCACTCAGTGCATATCGCTGCTGCACATTCCCCTCCTTGAAACATCATGGTCAGTAGCTATGAATGTCAATATGTAAAGTGCCAAATATATTTCTAAGTAGCACAAACAGCAGTATGCTTAAAACTGAGACTAAAAAAGTAGGAATAAATACTATATTAGAAGAGGAAATAAAGGAGTAATTTACTCTGCAACCCCTGTTAGTTTGCCGTTTCAATTCTAAGGAAGGCTTCTGGCTCCCTCTAGGGGTTTCTACCTGTGTCTTTACAAAACATATTTTTTTAATATAGTCTATAAAAATATTTCTCTCTTATATCTGGTAAGGGAGAAGAACTATATGATTCTGAAATAACTACACATGCAAATAATATGTGTAAACATTTTGAGGAAGAGATGCTTCTTTTGCCCCTCCATGGAAAAGGTAACAGGTATGATAAGCCCTCTTTTCTTATATCCTAAGTGCAAAAATGTAGTGTGCATTTGTTCTTAAATTACCACGACCTCCTACACGTTTGTGAGAAAATATTTCAAACCAAAGCAATTATGTCCAAATCTTCATAATAATAATCTTCTGACAGACTGTGATGTGAACGATCACTAATTATTTTTTTCTTAAAGTAAAATCATCAGTTATATATTTATGCACTTCCTCACTCCAGGTTTTTTTTTTTATTACTATTATTCTGAGTAATGTCAAGATATCATTATTTACTGAATGTTTCAAAGTAAATTCCAGTCTATTCTTGTGCTTGAAACCTATCAAACAAAATCAAATTAATAAAGGACTTTGTTTAAATCCTACTCTAAAGACTGTTATTTAGTTACATCTCACTGAAGTTTACACACTGCTAGCATGCAAGGAATAAGTCCCCACCTCAATATAAACCCAACAGCAATGTAGGAAAAAACAGTTAGAAAGAGAAGTAATAAGTTTGCTGTTTGTAATCTGTTAGAAAACATTTATGATCTCTACTCATAAACTAAACAAGGTAACAAGGCCCAAAAATCTGTGCGCCTCTTCCCTGTGCTGGGCTGGCCATCTATGCTTTGCAGTGTACAGAATGCAGGTAAGACAGGGTGACAATGAATCGTTAAAAGAAACACTGAAGCTGCATTATTAGGGTGTTTCTAACAGTGACAGTCAGCTCTTGGAAATGTCAGCACTGGCTCACTTCCCTGAAGAGTGAGCGTGTGTGGATCAAGCCCAGCCTGTTTGTATGAATCCCTTGTAGAGCCCATCAGCTGAGGGTGTTCAGCAGGCTTTGTGTCAGCAGATGGCTGTGGGACTAGGAAGCAATTGCAGCAAGAGTTTAGTACAAAACTGAGCAGGAGCAGCTTCAAACCCAAGCAAGCTGAGCCATGCAATAAGACTAAAAGCAGCTCCGGGTATTGGCAATCCTGCCCAAATGCCTTGCCCAAATGTCCATGACTTGCTCAGATCCAATCTAATCAAAAGCCTGGAAGCCTGTCCAGGGAAATGCAGGCTCACCTCTCAAACCACTGAGCAAAGTGAGCCATGAGGCAGCACAGCAACAACAAAGCCATTGCATGCGTGCCCGCTGCACTTAGAGGGATTAGTGGGGGTCAGGCTCCCATGGCCGCACCTGCAAAGCTCAACACTATGACATTAGCTAATATCCTGCATAAATCATATTCCTTCTGCTTTAAAAGCAAATAAATAGCTGTGCATGTGTCCTCTGACCTTCATTGCTGGGAAACCTATGCAGTTTATCTTTGTGGCAATAGACCACGCTCAGCTAAACACTGCTGGCAGGACGTCTCTCTACTGTTTTAAGTAGAAATGAAATTCAAAGCGGCTATACCCATAAAGATTTTTTTTTTTTAATCCTTAAGAAGTGGTAGGGACTTTAAAAAGTGTGAAATAAGGAAATTTAAAAAAATATAGTAGAATGTACCTATGGGTTACACAGCTAGAACTACAGTAAGAAATGCCTCATTAGACATTTATGGTATAATATCAAAAAAGTCCAAACCACAGGTCTGATTGAGGAACCATATGAGCTTTTCATCTTCCTTCATAATACAAGGACAGACAATGAGTTTTTGCCTGCCACAGCTTCTAAAATCTACTTAACATTTAATTTCAACTCAGGCTCAGATCCCAATTACAGGTTCAGCCTATAAGAAAACACAGTAAAAACAGCTATTTGTTCTTTACCATAAACTTCAGAATAACAAATATACAAACATATTTGTATAATAATAGTATTTTTAATAAATTATTACAACTGTTATGAGAATTAATACTAGTCACCATACCTCAAAAATGGCAATAGTTTCTTAAATAGCTTTTCTCCTTAGAGGGCATCATTAAGAAGTTAAGAAATGCTTAATCTTAATGGGGGGAATATAGGACTAAAACATCATATTGAAATAATCTGGGTTTTTTGAATTCTAATTCTGCAATAGATTCTGTAAATCAGTATCTTGTGAACGATGCATCTAGAAAAATAGCTTTTTTGGGGGGGGGAACACACAATAACTAATCTGATATTTTTCTGCTATTTATATTGTATTGTACTGCAGGGACACAGTGTAGTAGCCCTAGCTAATTGTAGAATCCTTTCAGGACAGCTAGGAGATTTTAAATTACTTCAGATATCTGAACCAAGAAGGAACTGGAAAAAAATCCATTAATTTTAATAATCAACTCTATTGATGTGTAGAAAATACATAATATTGATAAAGTGTGTTTCTCACATAGCCAGTACATTTATGGCAAAATAATATCAATAATAGAAAATATGTAATTCATTATATTAAGTAGCAGAATAAAATTATTTAATAATTAGAAATAAAATTAAAACGTTGCTTTAAATTTTAATTCTAGCTTTTCAAACTGACAAAAAATCTCTATTAAGAAATAAATGCCATTTATCATTTCTACATAATGATGCTGTAAAAATTAGGTCTTGAATATGCTATATAATTACATAAATGAAAGTGCACCAAAGTGAATGTAACATTACTATAAGTAATTTCAAAATCAATGCATTTGACTGCCCATATTAACCAATGAGAATTGAGCTTTCTTATGAAAATACAGCTGCGAAACAAGACTGGAGTGACATATATTCAGGTCTCTTTTGCGCATGGGATTTAATTTCACTTCAAAGTTTAGAAATCCCCACTGTATTCCAGAACTATCAGTGCTTGCTTGCACAATACCTTGGCTTAGAGGAGCAGCAGACAGTGAATGGCTTATAGCAAAGGCCCAGATCCTCTCTGCTAGCAGGACAAAGGAGGAGAGCACAAACCTGAGCATGATACAGAATCCTGAGAGATTTGGTATGAAGAGGTAAAATGACATGTCTGAGATCCTTCTGAACTGCAGCATTCTTGGGAATGCAAATGCAACTTTTGGATTTAAACACAAGGCAGTGAGGTTTCTGTTTTATTAGATAAATAAACAGTATATGTAAAATGTGACTTTTCATTACATCACTAAAACCTACTTTGCTCAGTTAAAATCGCCTTAATGTCACAGGTTTCTTTCTTTCTACTTTTCTTTTTCCTTCTACAAGTTTTCCTTTAAATTAGATTGAAAGAAAAGACTTGATAGAAAAGTCTGGTTTAGCACAACGAAAAGCACAAGGATAGCTGATAACCTGAAAATCTCAAACTAGCTTCAAGCATGAGTGGGTTTTAACCAGAATTTGGCAACTGAAATGTATTTGCAGCAGTCTATATGAATCAGTTCAGACGGTGGTTTTACTGATAAAAATGAAAAAAGTGATAGACGTGCAAAAGGTTTTCTAAGGCAAAAGATGTGGGATTGACTTCTGGATTTTTCCCAATGCTCTTATTTGAAGATAGATCTAACAGAATTCCCTCGCTCCAGTTTTATAGAAAGATTTAAAAGTAAAAGGAAAAAAAACCCTGCAGACCAAAAAACCTCCCAAAAACACCCAAACAAAATAACCCAACAAAACCCAAAACAAAAAAGCAAAACACCACCACTATTTCTGGCAGGAATTTCTTGTTTATAATTTAGGCTTGGCTTGGCTAAGGCCATTCTTGGATTGGCTAAGGCCACTCTCATATAAGCTAAATTTAAGTAACTAATAAACTATCCTAGAAGATTAACAGAAAATCTAGAATGACTTCTCATCCCATAAGTACAAATCAATTTTAATTCAGTTCTGTGGAGGTATATAGTTTATATGAGCTCACTTGGTTCAAGACTATGTTTTTGATGGATATGGCCTTCTGTTTGTTCAGCTGTAGAAAAGAGGAATGCAATCCAGGTTGACAGTGAAAAAGAGTAAAGAAAACTTTATAAACTGAAGATTCTAGAATTATGGCACCAGCTTCAGATATAAACTTGAAAGAAAAATTAAGAAGCAATACAACTCCTGAACTGAGATGTAAAGCCAATAAATAATCATCAATATAACAAGAGAACAGAAGGAAGTAAAAAAAAACCCAACACCCCCCCGAAACCTACCAGAAAAAATCTACAGATTGTGTACTACATTTTTTCATCTCCAGAATTTAATTAGCTCCAAAAGAATATTTCCATCCCTCTGCCATACACACATTTGTGCATTGACATAAATATGTATTTGGCAAACAGAATAAGCTTAAACTTTAATAAACAATAACTCCAATGTATTTCACAATTTTTCTAAACAGTAGAGAAACTCATTCGGACTGGTCTGAGAAAACAGTATCTTCTTCCTGGCCTAACACACAGAAGTACTTAAATAAAGTTCATGTATTTCAGTTAACTCCTCCATCACGTAACCACCCTGACTGGTGGGGACCTGCTGTTTCCTCCCCGATTCCCAAAGGCTCTGCAGGGAGCCTACTGCCCAGGGGGCTGACCCCAGAGGAGAGATCGGGGAGCTGCCAGCTGGTGTTTGTTCTGACCATGCCTGGAGCACTAATGATAACACACAGAAAACTAAATTAGTGTTTTATCTGAAAATATTCAATCAAACAACTAAGGCCAGCAGAGGGACCCATAAGGCAGGAGCAGCCATGCAGCTCTGCAATTGCAAGAACTTTCTATTCAGAGTGTAGTTTGGGGATGGTCATAGAGTTTTGCGCTGTGTGCCCCCTTCCCAAGGGCTTCCCACAGACTGCAGAACTTTATGTGCACTGCCCAGTGCAGAGAGTTCCTTGTGCTGCTGTTCTGAAGAGGATTGTTTTTATTCCGTTCCTCTCCCTTGCTGCTGCCATTCCTGCTTAACCAGCCAGCCTGGGAAGCAGGGTGACCAAGGATGGCTGGAGGGTGATCTTGCTGTCCCATGGCAGTTTTGGCAGCAGAACAAAGGACTGGTGCACCACAGTCTGGTTGGCAAAAGAGGAAATGTCAGATGGTTGGTCACCTTCTCTAAACTGGCTCCATTCAAACTGCTTTTGAAAGAATAACGATATTTAACTAGTTTTATCTCCATTGATCATCCCTGGTGTTTCTTACCTACAGGTCAATGCTGGAGAGCAGATGGAAAACATCAGTCTCACACAGAATCATAGAATATTCTGAGTTGGAAGAGACCACAAGGATCATCAAGGCCCAACTTTTGGCCCTGCACAGGACAGCCCCAAGAATCACCCCATGTGCCTGAGAGCGTTGTCCAAATGCTTCTTGAACTCTGTCAGGCTTGGTGCCATGACCACTTCCCTGGGGAGCCTTTTTCAGTACTCAACCACCCTCTGGGTGAAAAACCTTTGCCTTACATCCAACCTAAACCTCCCCTGATAGAACTTCAGGCCATTTCCTGGTGTCCACAGAGAAGAGATCAGTGCCTGCCCTTCTGCTTTCCCTTGTGAGGAAATTGTAGACAGCAGTTTTCTCCTGATGCTTTCACAGTTACATCCTAGGAAATGAGAAGGCAAGAGCACAGTAGAAAGACTGAATGAGCCCGTCAAGCCAAAGCAACAACTAATTGGACCAAGCCATTAAAACATTATAAGAAAGTAAAAGCACTACATTAATACTCCTCTATTTTATAAGAGTGAGCAATAATCTCCAATTCTAGCTACACAATTAGCCCTGTCACTTGACTGTGAAAAATTCAGTACAAGGCATTAGGTAACATTTGCTGCTTCAGTTCCTAGCTTGTACCACTAAATGTCATAATTTTTTAATCTGTGTCAATACTGACTGCCAACAGCACCCTGCACTGCAATTTATCTGACACTGAAGTTTAAGCAAATAGCCACGCACAAAGTGTTGCAAATAGAGTCCCCAAATCCTAGGCTACCCGGCAGTGAATTCAAAGTTAGTTTGCAGCCTCAGGCCATGCTAGAGAAAATTCTTCAATTTTGTGCAGAAGAGAGATGAATGACAAAGAGAGGGTAGCAACAACATACAGGCTACTTTATGATTTTAATCTGTTGCAAGCGACTTGTAATTTGCTCTCACCTTTTTACTGTCAAACTCATTGCTGGACCTCTATGGTACAGCCCTTAAACAATATATATCCTAATTTCTTTTCAAAGCAACACTGCCAGTTTGTAAATGAATTTGTAGTTTTTTCTGTAATATCTGGGTGGCTGCACTAAATCTCCATAGTGATTCCATTACTAGTGTCCATCAGAAATTTCCCATACTAATGCCATTGTGAGTTCTAGCAACAACTTCTGACCAGATCCTTGCTCAATGTAAATTGGATAGAGCAAATTTAGATGAGGTATGAGCCATGTGTCTTTGACATAAAACTAAAGAAAGTTCCAGACATCTGCCTCAACAGGATTTTGTTCAAAAAACACTCCTACATACATAGTTATAAATATACAGAAGGTTGTATATATTTATTCTAGAACATATATTTGATAAAGATGACCTTCTCTGCAAATTGAATTGGTAAAGTTTGTTGGTGGGAACAAGAACCATGGAAATGAAAAAGGAAATTAAAAACAACATTTTGTTTGATCACAGCTTATGTTCAAGGAAAAGACTACAGCAATGCAAACAAGTTGGAAGGATCTGGCTGCTTTTTGTTTGCATTTTTTTTTTTCTTTTTAATTTGGATATTTAATAAAATGCAGAATTGTGCCATCAGTATGTAAAGCAACTTAACTGTCTGTGGCTGTACTTATACAATTAACATCAACTGCCCACATACATATGGCATGGAAATACCATACAGCCTTTAGTTCCTCAAACACATGAGGCTGAACTGTCTGAGCTTTCTCTCACTACAGAAGGAAAAGGAACTGTCCATATGTGGGGTCGGTTCCAGCCAGGAGATGGCAGCAGTAGGCAGAATGATTGCTGAGGTTCCCTCATTTATTTTAAGTATATGCTCTTACGGTCCTGAGGTCAACATTAACAAAAATGTGAAAAAGACTGGAGGGGAGAGGGAAGGGGAGAAGTATTTTTCAAGGTCATAACATTTACAGTTACACTGACCTCAAATGTTTGTGGTTTCTAATACTCACTGAAAATTCAATGCTATGAATGGCAATTATAATTAACACAAGAGATGATAACTTATGGTTCCTATGGTAATTCATGAGATAGCAAATGTGGCTGCCGTTTCAGCAGTCGCCTTCATGCCATTTAATGCACAAGGAACTCTTTAAAAATCATTTTCATTTTAAAGAACAATACAGTCTGTCCCTTTTATCCCTCCTCCTCTTTTTTGTTGATAGATGCCTCCAAAGTCTATCATAGAACTCTTCAGACTGGTCAAACAGTTCTGGGAGTCCTCAAGGAGCTGTGTCATCTCTCCTCTGGAGTAAGTACTGCAAAACTATTCATCTGGCAGTGTCACCACCACAGCTAAGCCTGCTACCACTTTGCTTGGCCATGGTATCAGCAAGGTGGCAAAGGGAACCAGTCTATATTGAAACCCCACTACCTGAAGAGGGTTCTCACCAGTAAAACATTTCCGTCCAATGCTACTTGCACTATTTGCTCAGACCTGTGATTGTATCTAACTCATTTTATTTTGCAAGAAAACCAGATATAAAGATTAAATTTAAATAAAGTGCAAATATGCAGTGAATACTCAATGACATTTTTTAAAATGAAGAGAGGAAAATTAAAAATATTGCATACAAGCGCATTACAATTAATTATAAAAGAAAAGTTACAACATCAAAAAGCAGGCAGAAGATCAAGCAAGTGAAAAACTCCAGATACTAATAAAAGACCTTCCTTAGAAGAAGCTATGACATGGGTGGAGTCTGTATTAGAAGGTATTTTGGAGATATTAGGGGGAAAAAAAGCCCACATTATGGAATTTGCCATAGATCTATTAAAACAAACTACAAGCAGAGGAAGATGAAAAACTGGATGGCACTTGACCTTTGAAATAGCAGAGGAGTCTTTTAAGGGGGTAGTTTTTGTTTGACTGTGTTTTATTTGATATATAAAATAGTGAGTAATACTTACACATACATTGAAAAGTGCCTGAACATATGAAAAGACAGAAAGCAAGCTAAGAAAGCTTCTCCAGCAAATATTTTCCAGAATTACCAGGAAGACATCAGTCAGTGTCACCATCATATATTTGCTTTTTTTCTTGAAATAGTGCCTACCATTGTGGCAGTGTGCTGCAGTCCCTTGTCTTACCACTGGCCCAAGCAGCCAGAGCACTGCAGGCAAAACCTACCACAGCTTCTCTGGGCCAAGCAGGTGAGTCTAAAATGTGTAATGTAATAAAAACCAGAGAGCATGAAGCCTGACAGTAATTCTCTGTCCTAAAAGTCAAAGAAATTAAACTAATAAATAAAAAATAAAAAAAATACCTTGGTATTGGCAGCAATAGATTTTGGTGAGCTGATCTAAAAAAGCTGGGAAAATAATTTTCTTTTCAGCATCTTGTCAACACAGAGAAGATTTTTCAAATGCAAATGTGCTGAAACATACGGTCTCAAAGAAGAGTCATTTTCTTAATTTATTACTACCATATAATGACTTTATTTTGCAAAGGGATTTAAAAGTTACTGGAAAGAGTTTTCACAAAACTACATGACTGACTTCTTTCTTTTCTTTTCCATAAATTATCTCTTTTAAACAAAGCAAGATGAGATATGCTAAGAATTTATCTCCACAGTAGTCATTTCAGAGAGAATCAAATTTCAATAGAACAGGAAAAGCTACTTAAAAAGAGAAAAGTGTTTGTGAATTTTTGCAGAGGGGAGAAAATAAGACAGTTGTTTAGTTTCCCATATAAGAAAAAGAAACAGTATCTTTGATTATGGTGGGCTTAAAGCTAAGCAGAAGATATCCTAGTTAGTAAACATGACTTCATTCTTAAGAGGCTTAAAAATGCCATCACCAAATACTTGACTTCGTCAATCAGAATAACTGAAGTAACGTACAACTCACGCTGTAAAAAAGACTAATCCAAAAACTGCCTCTAAACATTTGAAAACAAAGCATCCCACTAGGAAGACTATTTCATAGAATCATAGGATTGTTTAGGTTGGAAAAGACCTCTAAGGTCATCCGGTCCAATGGTTAGCCCAGCACTGCCAAGTCCCCCATTAAACTGTGGCCCTAAGAACCACATCTACCCATCTTTGGAATATCTCCAGGGATGGTAACTCCACCACTTCCCTGGCCAGATTACTCCAATGCCTGGCCACCCTTTCAGTGAAGAAATCTTTCCTAATATCCAACCTAAACTTCCTGTGCTGCACCTGGAGGCCGTTTCCTCTTGTTCTGTCACTTGTTACCTGGCAGAAGAGACTGACCTCACCTGGCTACACCCTCCTTTCAGGCAATTGTAGAGAGCAATAAGGTCTCCCCTGAGCCTCCTTTTCTCCAGACTCAACACCCCCAGCTCCCTCAGCCGCTCCTTATTGCCCTTCTCTGGACACTTTCCAGCACCTCAATGTCTTTCTTGTAGTGAGAGACCCAGAACTGAACAATAATCACTGCCCTGGTCCTGCTGGCCACACTATTGCTGACACAGGCCAGGATGCCATTGGCCTCCTTGGTCACCTGGACACTAAGTCTCATGTTTAGATTATCTCTCTAGATGTTGCTTTGAAGGGGGGAAGGGGGCGGGGGGGGGAAGAAAATATCTTTCTATAATTTTGGAGATTTTAGGTGACAATGAGAAGCCTCAAAAATAATCTCAGTGCTCCAGATTTTTTTTCAATATCATATCAATACTAATTCAAAGCTCCATCTGTAGGTTTCTCTCCATTATTTGGGGATTTTGCTGAAGACGGAAGATGCATTAATTCCCAATCAGTCATCTGCAAAACTACATCCAACACAATGTAATACTTTTACAGTCAGTGGTGAGAGATTTGGGATAGACTGCTAATTTCTAGACTAGAACAACATACTTTAAAAAGGGATCAAGAGGCAGAACTTCTTTGACATTCAAAGTAAGAGACCGATGTACCATAGGAAACAAAAATCAAAGCAAATAAGGATGGGAAAGAGAAAGGTGATCAAAATATGCAGGTGAGTGTAAAAATGTGAGGAATTTCTCCTTAAAAGCTATTACATCCAAAAGGAACAGTACACTTGTGTGACCAGAGCACTTAGGCAGAATAAGAAAGGCTAGGCCACTTTTATACAACTAAAACCCATAGAATTCCTTAAACAAGAAGAAATATAAGCCCCACAATTATAATTTCTCTCAGACAATGCAGTTATTTGGACTGGCATACCTTTACAGTATACTGAAACTCTGTATTAGATAATATCTGTTCCTCTATGTACTTTTTTTTAGAAATAAATATGCTTTTGTAATGCAGTCAGCTGAATCTAGCAGGATCTGTCAGGGAAGAGAGAAACTAGAACAGTTAGTAGCAACAAAACATTGTAGCAAGCTGGTTTTGGTCATTTTCAGTGGCACCCATAAGCAAAGGAACAAGTGAGAAACAATTTTATAAACACATCACAGAACTATGAAAAAGAGGACATGTGAAAGCTTGCTGTGTTAACTGTCCCTCATCCAAATTTGCACAACGTCATCTGGAAAAAAATCTGGGGATTTTTCAGGGCCAATGCAAATCTAGTCTAGATCTAAAAATCCTTAATGATTTATTCCTGAAATTCCATTTTTATGTTAAAGCTGTGCACCTTAAACTTATCCTAGATGCAGAAGGATCAGTGGAAATTTCTATTTGAAACACCGCTTCCTTGCAATGGCTACTCTGGTTAACAGCTTGGAAGTACCAAAAGTTACTACTTCTTAACAGGAGAGCCTGCCCAGCTCTGGGTTGCCACATGGAAGTGCAGTTTGGATAGTTTGCAACCCTGGATCAGAATGTCCTCACTGCTGAGCAGGGGTTTCCAAGTGGACTGTGGTGCAGCCAGATCCACCCCTCTAACACAGAGCTTAGCACAGGTCTTTTCACCTACAGGTCACTGTGCGTGTACAAAATGTAAGCAAGAATTTTAGGCTCGTTAGAAGTGAAGCTCGCCTATGACCACAACCAGGAAAGGTTCACCAGTGCCTTTATAAGCGCAGTGCACACACACTCAAATGTTAATATAACTTAAAAAACACAAGTGTCTATCCTAGGACTTTAAAAAGCTTTAAAAGCTGGTAAGCTTCAGAAAAAATGCTAAAAAAGTATCCTCAGAGGCAAAAGTTTCTGGGTACTTACAGGTCAAGGCAAGACAATCACCTACTTCACATTTCTGCAAGAAATTTCATTTATAGCATTTAATTTCTTAAGTGGATCTCTCAGAAGAGCTGCTTGGAGCAGGTGAAGCACCCTTTTAAACTTGTACATGCATTCTTCATGGCAAATAATAATAATTCATTTGCAAGTATAAATGGCAGTCTGCACAAAATACATGACCTCCCTATCTACGCTGTGCATATACAGTACATTTTACTGCTAAATGTCAATTTCTGAAACCATGGCCTTTTGAAACCTTTCTCAGACTGTAACAGGATACTTCAGCACCACTTTTATTCTTGATGAACAAAATCTGTGCATTGCCCGTTGTAGTTAATCTGTACTCAGCAGGTTTCATTGTTAGAAAATAGCTCACAGAAAAGATGGAGCTCCGTTTATTTTGAGCTGTGGAATTTAAGCTATAACTGCCTAATTAGATTTCAAAGCCCACTGACAAACATGGTCTAACTCCACTTGAATATCTTCTGATACTGAAGTGAGTGCCTCTCCTGATACAGAGGCACTGAGGTGACCCCTACAAGATGTGGGAGCCTTATTAATGATGAACAGTTAGGAAATATAACTATAAAAGTCTTCATAAACACGGAGTGAGAATTACCGTCAACGGCTGTTGTGATTTCAGGATTTATGACAGATTTATGCCTTGGTGTATGCTATAGTATATTTCCTACACACTCAGAAGCAACTCCTACCACATAAACCAGATTTTTTTAATTGAACAAAAAAAGGGGATTCCTTTTTGAAATAAAGTCTTCAAAATCAAAAGCCTTTGATTTCCTATGTGTACTGTAGCATCCTCTCTCTGATTTCACTTTAGACATACACTTAAGAAAACACAAATTCAAGGACTAACTCAAAAAATATTAATGTTGTAGCAGCTAAATTTTGTATAGTAAACAGGCTCAAATGCAAAACACAGTCAGTTTTCTCCCATTATAGAGCATTCCAGGTCATGGAAAAATTAGTCACCTCAGAGGACAAACCACAAAATTGGTGCAGTGAGCAAGAAACAGCCTAAAAGTAGCTAACAGGAATCCAAGATAGACACCTGGGTGGCTTGACGCAGTTCTTCACAACTAAAAAGACTGATTTAACAGGAGCTTATTTCCAGGTAGGTGCACACTTTAACCAATTCCAGTCCTTCGGCACACCAAAAAAACCAAACAGAAAATCTAATTTCTTCAAAATATTTCCAGAATTTTCCTCAAAATATTTAGAACAAGTGCCAGAGTTTTCACTGGATAGACCCATGACCCTTAAAAGCAGCAGTACACTGAAGAGAAACTAGTGGAACAAAGAGACAGAGGGAGAGCAACAAACAGAGAGGAAAGAAGAAAAAAACAAGAAATAAAAAGAACTTGCAGTAGCCTTGAAGAAATTGTATTAGGTAAAGCAAACCTGGCAACCCTTGCAAATGAACAAGACTCTATGCTGTAAAGGAAGGAAAAAGAACCACATTACTTTCTGCCAGTATGACTCAGAGGAAAATTCCTTCCTATCCCAAAAATCAAACCATTAGTCTATCCTGACTTGCCATTCAACCCAGTATCTTCAGATCCTGGCCTTTCCTCCCCTCCCCTGTTTTGGCAAAGTTCCTCAGCTTATCTGTTTTACTCAACCACCATCATATTTCTGGGCCTCAGGATTTACACCATCAGTTCTCATCCAGCAACACCCAGCCCCAGCATTAACCTCTCCTAACAGATCTGAAGCTAAGCTGGCCTTTCTGGCTTGGGCTACCTTGCAATGCCACTGGCAGCGCACTGACCAAAGTCAGGGCAAGGAGGGGCAGTCAGGGCAAGGCATGTGAGAGCAAAATAGCCCTGGGAGAAAAAGATGTGCAAAGAAGAGGCGGGGGGGAGGCAGTGGCAGGATGGGGAAGGCATGGAGAATGAAATCCCAGCAGCCAGACTGCACTTCATGAAGACATCCAGTTTCACCTACAGAACTTTTACACAGCAAAGGACTGGCAGCAGATGGGGAAGTGACTTTTAATCACTCTCTGTACCATGGACTCTAGAGGTTTACCCTTTGCCTCTCTTCCCCTCCTTTTTTTTTAACTGCAGGAAAAGCAGAAAAGCTGCCTGCAGCCTAGCAGAGGGGAGAAAAAAATCTTCCTAATTACATTGGCCTGAAGTCATTTATTTTTTCCTTCCTTACACCTCCTACTTGAAAAACTAAGACACAACTCAACTCACTATATTCATTCTGAAGATGAGAAGGAACATTCTTGTCCCCTGCTGCTATGGAAATCAATACAACGGTTCATAACTGGGTGCAACTCCACACATCTCATTCAGAAACACATACTGACATTGCCAGCCTACATGAAAGGACACCATGGTTGTCCTTTCAATAGCATAGCTGCCCACATCTTTCCTTCAATGAAATATCTTCTGTGAGAGGAAAAAAACAATACTGTGAAAGCAACTGTCACTTAGTACTTGCATTTTCCACTATTCCAGTGCTGGTTCACAGGAGCACATGGAAAAGTGTCTTCTGTGTTCTACAATGTGATTTCCAGCAGGACCTTCCCATTTTTAAGCATCTAAGAGATGCTAAAGAAATTCAGAATAGGAAAAGTTCAATACCCCATAAAATGGTAAACAATGCTGGAGACAAGAATAAGGCAGTTTCAAATACAGGGAGAGGATATGACATATAATATCAGATTACTATTCTTTTGCTTTTTAATCTCGCTCCTACTGAGAGCCTTTGCAGACTATTTATAGTTATGATTCAGTGTGTTTGGTATGCCAATGTGCTCTACAATAATTCTACTAACAATTTAATTGCTAAAAACCCCTTTTGCCATTAGACTGTTAACATCTGAGATTGATAACAAAAGCACAGGGTAATTAGATGGGGATATTTAAACCAAATGGAATTCATGCATTTATTACACACTTGGTCGCTCATCTAAAATTAGGTATCTAATCTGAATATGAATGATGAGAAATAACAATGATGGGGAAAAAAAAACAATTAAAAAACAATACAGAGATAAACGTAATGAGTTTTCCTCTTTTTATCCATAAGTGCCATTTCAATTCCTGATTATAAAAGCAGCCTAATGTGATTTCCTCTTTGGTTTATGACTTCAGGCTGGCAGCAAAGCACATTGTTAATTGATCAAATACTTCATTTCTTTTACTTTATGTTTAGGCTTTGATCTTAATTTCTCTTGTGATTTCTGCCAGGGTTGTTTGTCATACTTTAACAAAATCCATGAACCACAGAGGAGATGCTAAGCTTATATCTAGGCATTTGCTTATGAATAATCTTCCTATAGTCTAATTTACATAATTTTATTGTTTAGTGGATTCTTCCCATGCAGATATATTACTGCCAGTGCAACTGTACTTGAAGTGGTGTCAACAGAGTGTGCTTCTGAGAGTTATAGTTTGCATATAAAAATCTACTCTGGTATAAAATACAGCATATACCCAAAACACAGTGCCTCAGAGGAAATTCAGTTAACAGAACATCAGGAGGAAAATCAGTTTGGCTATATTAACCTATAGGAATGCAAAACACAAATAGAAGACAGACATTTTTAGAGCATTTCTTAGAGCTTAAGAATCTGTTAGTTTGTTCTGTTTATTTTTAGGGAAGTAATGTATGTAGAATTCTGCCCTTGGGTTTGGGATGCTTAAGAATTAAAAACTGACATTGATAATTAATTTTGTGTTTAGAAAGGTCCGATTTTCTGTGATTGAATATACTGGAAAAAAATGTCATTAGGATTTTTTTTAAACATTTGAGCTATTTTATAGGAATTTGTCCATTCAAAAAAAATTTGCTAATTTCAAGACAGCTAGCCAGTGATCACATGCTAATGGCATCATAAAATCTAAAATATTATCAGTGTCACAAGAATGCATTCTGACCCCATCACCCAACACCATTCCTGAGCAAGGACCTACAGACTTTTTATTTGTTATTATATGCTACCCTTTCTGAATTACCTTCATGCCTCACAATCTTTATGTTTCTTCAGTCCTGGGGAAACCAAGACACAATATACAGGGACACTAAGTCCCACTAATTAAAATTCCAAAACCCTTTAATTGCTCTAGTTTAAGCAATTTGAGTCCCTTAATTCTTGATCAGACCCCCAAGGCATTCTGCACATCAAGAAGGTGGTGCACACTGGTGCCAGGCCAGTACAGCCATTGAAAGGAATGGGCATCAACGAAGTGGAATGATGTCCTGAAAGACTCCTTGAGAACCAGCCAACCATCCAACCTACCTCACCCTCCTCTCCCATCAAAGCAAGGCTTCCAGATTCACTATCACTTCACAAAACTGATTTACTGCATTATCAAAACTGGCACTGAGCCCAGGTAGCCAGACCTTAGGACAGGGCAACAAGCTCAAGAGTCCTGACATTTTCTGTCACTGAGAAAAATGAAAAAAGCTTCCTCTCCCTCAGCCTTGGGGGTGCAAAGTTAAATTTTGCTTATGGTTTTCACAGGCCTCGATCTGGCTCTGTATCTAAAAATAGAGGAAATTAAGAGTATTTTCATTACTAGTTTTGTTGCACATATAGGAGGAAAAGTGGGAAAACCAAAAGGTAAATAATTCAGATGTGATGCAATTTGCACATTTAGAATGCATAATTAAAATTTGACAAAGATACAACTGTTTCCATTACAATCCCAGGCTACATTCACATGGCATAATATGGGAAAGCCTTCTTCTTTTCCCTGCTTCTGAACTATGTCAATGTGATGTCAAACCTGAGTTAACTCAGCTCCAAGACAGTCTAATACTTTAGATTTGGCAAGCAATTTTGTCCACTCTGAGATTTTACACACAATAACCACATCCTTTGCAAACAGCCTTCTCACCGGCAACACCTTTGTAAAGATGTACCCTATACCTGAAGGCATGAAAAATATAGGCCAAAGTTATTAACAGTAAGAGTTAACATATCAAATATAAGTGAGGAAATGCTATAAAGAATGACACTGCATCCCAGTTAATGGAATGTATCTGATACTTTGAGGAGTGTAGTTTGGCAGTGCAATATGTTAAGAAAAAGCTTTCAGTACTAAATAGATTTTCTTCACGGTTGAAACCAAACATTTGAATTAGCATTGCACAACTATCTTTCTTTGTATTTCCTGGTGCACACATATAGTTTTGTGATGTTTGTTTCCAGGCTTTGGTGCATTCCATTTTTATCAACAAATTTTTTCTCACAAAGGATTTACTTTTCCTTTTCTTTGTGGAAGGGAAACTCTTGGTAGGATTTCCATATTGATAAAGATTCTCTCTTTTAAGCCCAGTAGGACAACAGTTTGTTTTGTTCAGGGAATTTTGATTCTTCACACCAAAAAATCTTTCTTTTGTTGGAAACAAACAAAAAAACCCCAAAGGAATCAATATTGTATAACACCTACGTGGCTCTCGAGAGATCTCTCTCTGTGCAATAAGAACAAGACCGTATAGTAGGTTCATACAAAACAACCATATGGTCTCTTCAGTTAACCTAATAGTACACAGATATTCAGGCTAAACTTTTTGTGATCACTTTCTCACACACAGTTTTTTATAGACTCCCAAATGAAGCCCGGGGATTAAAAAAAAAAAAAAAAAAAAGAAAGAAAGCAAGCATTCAAGTGCAAAATATTCCTAGCTCACATGGACTGCAAAGCATCCCCAAAATAAATGTTTACATGCCAACCCACCTACTTACCTACTGGTATTTGTGCTTAAGCCAAGAAGGCAAGTGAAAAAGCTTATACAGTCATGTATTTTCTGGAAAGTTAAGAGAACATAGGAAAGCCTCAAGCCAGAAAGATTAAAATCAAATACCCAGGGGAAAATTTTCAAGTATTTAATGCCACAAACACCAGTTTCTAGTTAGTTTAGTTCACACCAAAGCAGGGTAAACTGGACTGCAGATTTACACATTTCTGAATATACTGCTTAGCCACAAGCATTGTGATAATGGACAGAAAAGTTGTCCTGAGTGTTTTAAAAAAGGCAGGACTGATGTGTTTTCACAGACACATGAATACATTTCTCTACTCATGTAAAAATTGCATGTACAAAACAAATTCCTGAAAACAGACCTAGACTGATGAAATTGAAATGTTTGGATAGTAAAATATATTTCTGAGAGCTGTGATACAGACTGCTTTGAAAGATGAACTCGGTTGAAGTTTCAGCAATTGATCTGAAAACCAAAAAGCTAAAAACTGAAATTGAAGCAAGGCATAACCCTCCTAAGTGTGGCAGTACATCACAGCACAATTTTAATCCACAAAGAAATTATCTTGTCCTGATGAGCTACTTCTCCTCCTGCTATGACACTGGTCCATCTCAGCCAGTGGAAAACGGTTTTGCCATTCTTGGCAGCCAAGGCTTAAGGCAGCTGCACAAAACCCAGCTGTTTTCATCTGGCTTGATAGATCTGCCCCACCAGCCAGATGAAATTACAAAATCAAGCAATTGCAACACTCCAATGTTCACTTTTATGTAGAGTATTAGAATTTGATATTAGAAGCAAGGGTCCAAACAAACCTAAGAAATTAGTTAAATGCTAAGGCTACACTAATATTTAGTTCATGATTTCCAAAATGGCCTCAGGAAGAGAGTCTTAATTCTGGGTGGATTTTTGGAAGCAACCTGGTACACTTTTACTGTAATTTTAAAATACATGAAGACAAAGCATATAATCTAAGCTCTATTAATACTATATAACATAATGTCATAGTTTACTTTTCTCTCATCTTATTATTTCAAATATTCAGATTGTAACATTCATTTTTTTCTATATTCTTCCTTTTAGAATTATCTTTAAACAAAGTTTGCAAATGCTTCCTTTTGCTGATGAATTTGCTTTTATCTGTATTTTAAAACTTGACAGAATCTTTTTTTTAGTGCTCTAAATTAAACATTATATTATTTTTAAAAATAATGTTCTTTTCTTTTTGCCTAGTCCTTAAGCCTTATTTCAAAAAGAATTTAAAATTATTTAAGCTAAGTAAAAGAATCCTACTATTAAGAAATTAGAAAATTACAGAAACTGTCTTTTTGGTTTGGATTTCATGTGAGCGTACAGAATCTTTGTCCTACAAGGTTTCGCAGAATGATAATGCAAAAATGTTGTATGGGTTTCTAGTGTAAAGTTCCAGCAGTCTGAAGATGAGTAATTTTGACAAGTTATTTTGAACTGAATGAAAATTATACCAGTTAAAGGCCTGGTTTTCAGGAAAAAAATAATGAATAATCTCTTTGAGAAAGTTGAAAGTAAAAGTTGACAGCTGTCAGTCTGGTTTGGGATTTAGGGTTGGGGTTTTTTTGGTTTTCTGAGGTTAGTAAATGTTTTTAAGCTAAGAAAAATTGTTTCTGCATAATGCAGAAATGAATACAGAAACTTCATGTAGCTTCATCATGCAAAGTGAAATATACATACACAGAGCAAAGTATATATACGCAGTACAGCACATTTATGTTAAATTATACCATTTGATAAAGTACTGAAAATACTTCAGGAAATCAAGTATAATCTCCAAAACTAAATACTCTACTTAACAACAAAAACACAATAGAAAAAAGAGCAGACCTGGATAATTTCCCAGTCTTATTTCCTAAACTGAGTTTGTTCCACTATTCTAATACGCTACACCCTCAGTTAACAGATCTCAGAGTCATCTGCTATGTCCCTCCCAAAACTAATAATCCTCTTGGTTTTCACCTGTTCTCACGTACAACATATTTCTATGGCACCCATTAGAGGCAGAGACACATTCAGGAAAACTCATTCTTCCTCAAACATGCACATCTTTTGACAGCACTGAATGCTTATGAAATATGATTTCTAAATCCAGAAAATAAGTTTAAGAAAATGCTAGTCTGCTTTCTGCTAAAAAAGCATTCAAGCAGATCTGGAACAAAAATGTGATTTATTTTTTTTAAAAAAACAACAGTTTTTTAATATAGTACAACACAAATGGAGTCTGTCAGGTTACAAGTCTCAAGGCACTTCACAATTTTCAGCAAAAGCTGACAAAACTCTGTCTAGCTAGATATGACATACAAAACAGATTTTTCAACTATTATCTTTTGACTTAACACAGTAGGTGAATTTCAAAACAAAAAACAGAACAAGTTCAAGAACATGGTAGCTATTAGATGTGAGACTGAAACTCTTGAATTCAGGGTTAGAAGTTGGCAAAGTCTCCCTTCAGGGCAAAAGGAATTTGCTCATAGACAAATTCATGCTTCAGACTACACACCAGTCTGTCTTTTGTTACACAAGTTGACTGCATCCAGAATAGTGCTAAAATCCACGTGCTGCATAGAAATAAAGATCTAATAATAGAACCAGTGCACCAAATACATGCAGAAACTAATACAATTTCTATAGCAATACCTCTGTTAAAAGCAGGAGATATTCTTTGTATCTGGTCTATGCACGTCCACAGACACTTGCAATATTATCTCTAACATCTACAGTCTAAATTTCTTCAGAGAGGGACATCTTTTTGTTTCAACATTCCTTGCAGAAACAGAACACCACCAGCAGAAAAAAAAAAGAAAAAAAGCTGAAATTTCATCACAGCCTCTTTATTATTATTTTTTTGCAAATATTTGGGATGTGAAGGTTGACAGGAAAAAGTCAACAGAGTTAGAGAAATTTTAAGGATAAATAGTCATTAGTTGCAAATATTCCAAGTTGCTCTGTCTCTTCCTCTGTAACACAGAGCCAGTCAATATAAGGTTGTGAGCTGGAAAGGTAGGAATTCCTATCACCCTCATAACTGCCAAATATTTTACAAGCTGATGTGCAGAGGAGTTTCTTCATGTAATAACACAGTGGTTCATCCTATGACAAGCTAGCGCTGGACAAACTAGTATAAAAATGAAAATGTCTGTATATGTGAAGAGTCATTACAAGTGGCTGATTTATGACACATAGATAATGCTTCTACAAACAATGGTTTGAGTAGCACTGAACTTAGACATATTTGAGTATTGCACAGTGCATCTACTGTTGACACCCCAAATAATATACTTTTACAGTCTTTGCTGTGCAAGTTTGAGTGCAAATTGGTTTTTTACACCTTTGTTATACCATTATAATCACCAGACACTCCAATTTCAAATGAAGACCGAAAGAGAATAGATTTGTCTTTGAATGTCATTAAGATCTACTGAGTTATTAGTTTGCTTAAGGATATTCACACTGGCTAATGTTCCTCACATGTAAACATCTGTGGCTTGGGACATTCCCAGGCCAAGGAAAAGTGAATGCCATGGCCCCAAGACTCACGCTATATCATTACACAGTAACAAATCCAGCAGCCTTGCCCTGGCTTGAAGGTAGTAATAGATGGGGACAGAAAACATGGGGATTTCTGTTTGGTTTTGTGATTTCTTAGAGCTTTTCTTTTTTCCTTCTCATGTTCTCTGTTGAAGAAAACTGCCAGCACTGCTGAGATCTGCTGCTCCTAGCACAGTTCCAGTTTGCACCCTAAAAATTCCTAGTGTGGAGTGGTAACAGAAACCTTTAGTTTCTTCCAGATACTTTTTGCAACATAAGTGAGAAGTGTATATAGATATATGTATGATGGAAAGTATGACTTGTTTTCACTTTAGTATTCAATCGTGTATCTAGCACAAATGGGAAAGCAGTAGACATACCAACTAATGATATGGCATATAAAAGCAAAAAATACATCAAATACCTTTATTGAAGAGCAGTAGTACCTTTACACCACTTTCAGAACCCTTTCTTTACACTAAAGCAAAGTTTAGTAAATAGAAACATTGACAACCTGGCAATTCCAGCCAACCCTTACAGACCTGTGCAGCCAGAGATGACTAAAGAGTTCACTGTTTGGAAACTTCATTTCTATGCTCACCTATCACCAGGCACAATATCCTGAAACCTTTAGGTGCAGCTGAAATACAGACAGCCACCACTACCTGCACATTTGTTTAGTCATAATAGGCTAGAATTAGGCAGAATAGTGGCTGGAGAATTATTACTGTTCCAGCTCTTCAGATGCTTAGTCTAACTTTAGTTTGTTCCGGATTTTTTTTAATCTTATTGCTGGCAAGAAAGTATCTCTCTGTTTAATAAAAGTTGATTGCTTTGGTAATGAAAACTAAGTAGGTGTGTTGCAATTTTTAAAGACACTGTACAAAGTCAGAAGCAAAATGCTTTTTTCAAACCAAAACTTGAAGACAAATCATAGCTTCTGAGAAGGTGCAAAGATATACATACACTAATCTTACCAGCTGGAAATACTAAATTCCTGTTTAGAAACTAGGCTAATACCCTTGGAAATTGAAGTGTTTATATATATATCCTACTTTTTGATAAAACCTACATAAAAGGAGCTTCCGAACTCAAAAAAATACATTCAGCATTTTGTTGTTGTACTAACAAACTTCCAATTAAAAAACTATGGTGGTTGTTGGGTATTTCTTTTATCATAGGTCGAGGGGATTTGCAGGTAAATTCACTTTCTTGTGCTCATAGTTTTAAAATCATTAGTTTAACAAGCCTAAATTATTTAATTTCCACAAATGTGTCTAAAAGACACAAAATAGTTTCATTCACTGCTTAAAACATGTCTTCCCCAATCTTACATACAATATGGGGCCAGCATTTTTGTGCCAGTTTCCTCACAATTCTCTTATTTAATTACTGTTGTTGCCATTTTCAGCCTAATTATTTTAGAAAACAGGACTTTCATTTCCAAGTTAGAACACACAGATAAGGGCATTTACTCTACTCCATTGCTACTTCAGCAGCAGCAGTCAATTTTTTAATGTAGTAAGCAAAGATCGGCTCAAGTAGGAAGAAAGAGGTTCCAACACTTACAAAGCTATAAACTTTCTCTTTCCTCTGCTTTCCCCATTCAAGTCCATTACCATAATAATAAAACACACAAAGGAATCTGGCTTTGGTTTGGGTTTTTTTCACCAGTTAGCACGCCTTGATCCCACACACAGCAGCGTGCTGAAACGACTCCAGCACTTTCAATGTACAGCAGCACTGAGTGAAGAGAGCTAGACTGGAGACTCTCCTTCTCCATATCCAAGAAGGGTGTCAGGACAGAACACTTGAGAACAGAAGGGCAGCCAGCTGAAGAGAATCACTGTCAGATCAAATAAGGGAGGCTCGAGAGGACTGGGCAAGGATCCAACACCTTTCATCAGGCTGAACCATGGCCTGGTACACAGTAACATCTACTGCAGTCAAAGGATGGCACCAGAGCAGGGCACACTACTCACTCAGGACAAACAAAACCCGAATGATCAGGAAAAAAATAACTGGTTTTCTCACTCTTTAGATAACACAGAAAAGTATGTTATAGTAGGCCATGTCTTCTTGTTGTTTTCCCCCAGTCCCCCCATGCACACAGAGGCTGACCCTCACCCGTGTCAAGGCCCAATGTCTTCCCAACTTTCAAATCTGACCTTCAAAAATTCCTCTTTTTCTGGACTGTCCCAATCAGGTCCCTTTTCCTGGGACTTAGCTAACCCTCTTCCTCACCTGTTCCATGGATTTAACAGAACATTTGTGAATACTGCATCAAGTATGGGTTCCTGCTACTATGTGGCATGTTCACAGACCAGCAAGAGACCAAAGAGTGCCTGGAAAGCTGCCTGGAAGCAAACAGCCGCTCAGCAAAAGCACAGCTTCAGAAGAAACCATGTTACAAAAGCATAAATGCTGTCTTCATTTCCAAAGTATTACAGGAACCAGAGGTTGCCCATTATGACATAGCTAAATACTCTCATCTAAACCAGGGCAGTACTGAATGACTCTATTTCAGACACCCACGCATGGCTCCAAAACAAAATACTACAAAAAAAGCATTGGAAGAAGAGTACTGGGAAACAGTTCTGTTACAGATTAAGGAGCTGGTGGCAGACCTAATTTAGGCTTGGCTGATTCCTTGAAACTTTTACAGCAGGTCTCAACCACTTGTTAAATTAAGAAAATACCTAATTCTGTCTAAAGATACAGAAAGTGATCAAAGAGGGAGGGAAATAAGGGAAATGTTTTTCTCTTGTATTATGAGAAAAGCAATCTTCTTAATGATGGTGTCTTTGTGTGTGTGTGTGTGTGTGTGTGTGTGTGTGTGTGTGTAAAACGGTTTTTTTAGCTCCGGAAAGGAGAATACAACTTATCACCCAGATGTTACAAAGATATCTTCATTGCTGAAAACTACTGAGCATGCTGATGTTTGAGGAAGTGGTAAGGCGAGAACCTGAATGTCTCAGGAGTCTTTTACAATAATATCACACTTAGCTTTGCACTCCTAACCCAGGGAAAAAAAATGCCCTGTGAAAGGCTGGTTAACCCACTTCATCTCCTATACTGTTCATCAAACAGTGAAAAGCCTCCTAGTAACCATAATCCTAGTAACCATATGGAAATGTACCAATTTGGATTCTGAACCAAATTAGAAACAAACCATTAATATTACTTTGGGGGGAAAAAATAAGAAAAGGGACACTTCAGTTCATTAACATCTGTAGCAATACTGCTTAGCAGAGATTTTTTTTCTTTTCAACAGCTGCCAGGTGGAACTGGCCATTTTAAAAGGCTTATTTTAGTGCCTTGCAAAGGAAGCTCTGAAGCACTGAGGAGACAACAATGTGATCTTTGGATAGAGGTATTTATTTGGGAGAGCCTTATAGCATCTACCTCTCACAAGCAGGAAGCCCATTCTGTCAGCAACAGCAAAACCACAAATAAGCATCAGCTTCTTGCCTCTTTTGACCTAATTTTCACTATCTTGTTTAATATAGCTACCACCTGAGAAAAGATATCTAATGCTCAAGGCTACTAACAAAATGTCACAAACACAGTGGGCTTTGCTTCTAGCAATGCTAAGGCAAATAAAAGTTTATGCACCCCACACGACATTTTTCCCTTCGCTTGTCACAGAGGCTATATAGTATTGTATTATACATTGTATAAGTATTGTATATTGTACACATTTCTAAGTACCAGTCAGGAAAAAAAATAATCAGATGTTTTTTCCCTCTGAGAAATCTCCAAGATCAACCTTTCAGATTCATCTGGGTTGTCCACACAGATCTAAGTTTTTAAAACTACTTTCATTCCCTCTTTTTAAATTATTCTGAATAAATGATATATGCCTACAATACGATGAGCACATTCAGTCTTAGTTCCTATTCATTCCAGTATTAGGGAAGTCTGAATGCAGTGTTTTCAAAGATGTTACCTCTAAGTCTTTCCAATTCTTTTATTACCTTAAAGTACTTTTCTAAAATTGAAACATTTTCTCTCATCTGTCAAAATATTGCCAGCAGAATAAAGCTGGTAGTAATTTGTCAAAATATTTAATTGCAAAAATGATCTTAAAATCAAGCCCAACTCCCTGAGCTCCTTAGAATCTGCTGTCAGAGAGACAAAATGTTTTTAGAAGAGTTTGAAGCATTTAGCTATATTCATGATAAAACTGTTGAAGCAAAAGACTAGTAGCAAGCAGCAAAATATATAGACAGTTAAAACAGAGTTCCCATTTTGTGCCTAAAGCTGGTTTACCATATATAATAGATAATGAAAATTACGATAGTGCTTCATGGAAGCTATATATACCACTAGACAGACTTCTTTTCTTCATTTACATCTCCTGAGGAAAGGAATACAAACAAAACAAACAAAAAGCCTACCTGACAACAACAATAGAAAACACACACGCACACCAAAAAAAAAAATAAAAACCAAAAAACCCATGACCAACAACAAAAGAAACAAAAATCCCAGAAAACAAAACCATGAAAAACACTTATCCATTAAGATTTTCAACAGCTATCCACTAGGAAAAAGCAAGAATCAGAATGACACTGTTTCATGACTCTACATTCAGACTTTTGATATATATATTTTACAAACATAAAACTCTTAAATAATATTGAGGCTAAACAATTCAGCATTTTTAAATTTAAAAACTTTGACATATTAATTGCTGTTAGAACTGCTGTTCTTACATGGATTATAGCAAAGATTTTAATTAAGTGCTCCTATGCTACTTAGGACCCTTATAGCAGGGATGAATGTTACTCAATTAACCAAAAGCTTTTATAATTTGTTCCTCTTACTCACGGATTAAAGTTCCAAACTCAGTTTATGAAGCATTACCTACATCCTCCTTTGAAAACAAAATTATTCACTTCTTCAATGAGCTCCCTAAAATGTGGAAGAAAATCACTTTGAAACACATTTTACTTTTTCAACATCAATATGAGAGAATCCTCTATGCTCTGGAGAGGAGTGACCACCTTCCTTTGCAGAACATTTTTCTCCCAGTCTGGCCTTTCGCAGCTAAGTTCCACTAACCTCATTTTCACCACAATGCTATCCTGTGCCAATATCCATGTCTAGCCAGTATCTCCACCAGCACCCAAACCTAAAAACCTTAATAATCCATCTGGTGTTGCCTCAGTTTCCTAAGGATGATATGTTAGCATGTCTAGTTAATAGACCTTGTCTTTACCTGCCAGTCTTTCCCCTAAAATTTAAATCAGCTGAGGCTATTGCTTCTCCAAATAGCAAGTTATTTCTGAAATGGGCAATACTGTCCAATACAAAAACAAACAAACAAAAAAACCAACCACCCCAAAAAACAAAAGCCTAAAATTAGGCTGTGCCTCATCACCATGATAGCCCTTTATGAACTCCTGGCTGGGCTTGGCCCACATGTCAGAGAATGCCCAGCTTCCCTAAAGCAGGTGCTGTGTGGGCCTGGGGTCTTGCAGGAACTTTTTCACTGCCGTGTAATACTGCATGGTTGGAAGTTATTACATGCCATTTAAATGGGCCTCAAGAGCCTTTCCAAGAAATAGAAATTTCCCCATTTTGCTTCATATATCTTAGAATTGTATAGAAGTCCCATTTCAGATCTTGAAACATCTATGCCTCATCTGAGCTCACCTCAGAACTAAACTGAAGAGTAAAAAGGTCCTTGAAGAACTGGTTTTGCTTTGTGTAAGACAAAGAAATCCTCAGCCGTTTCTTTAAGTTTGGACTTTACAAAAGCTTCTACCATGTGTCAAGATGCACGGGGTAGATGTAAATGTCATTCCTTGAACCTCCATGCAAAGGGCCACTCCATACAGTGTGAGATTTCCCATATAATCTTTTTCTTCTTTTAGAAGCATAATATTTAACTTTCCCTGTATTTTTACTGCTATAGTTACATTCTCAAAGTCTCTAACAAGCGTCTGTGAAAGTACCTGAAGGGTAAAGAAGAATCTGCCAAGAAAAAAAGGTTGGATTCTCAGGTTTGGCTTTGAGAAACACTAGTGAGAAGAAATTCTCTCTTTAATTGTGCTATCAAAAAAAGCTTCTGGATGATACAACTTACACATTACCCTTTTTCAGAAATACATCTAATTGTATGTCTCCACATGCACCGTTCCGCATACTCTGGGCCAGGGGTATGGATTAGTGGGTTTTCTTTCACATTCAGGGGGCATGAGGGAAGGATGTCAATTAAGAAAGCAAAGACAAGGTTAAGGTTATTCATGGCAAATGGCAGTCTGAGAACTGCAGACTGTACGTGCCCAACAATGCTTTCATTTTCAGTAACTGTAGAAAGACAGAATCTGTACCACACACTGTACGGTGTCCAGTCCATGGAAGCAGGCCTTGACCTTCAAGCTACGTTAGTTCTATTTTAGACTACCCTTTTCCCAGTATATCAATATAATAGTACAAAAAGTGACAAAGATTTTGTTGCTGATGTGTAACTTGTCGAATACAGCAGATTTTGAAGCAACAAAATTAAGCTAATCTGGTTTTGCAGCTTACAAGTAACACTGTTTTTCTGTGAAACTTATTCTTTCTTACACATTAATTTCTGAGAATCATATTTGAGAGAAGAAGAGGAATGGAAAGCATAACTGACGGAATCAAAAAGCTCAATTTGCCTGAAAGCAAATTTTTAAGCTCTGGGTAAAGCTGCTTACAGCTATGTATTTTGTTAAAAAAAAAAAAAAAAAAGGCATCTAACAGGACTAAAACATCATACAGACTATCATGTTTATTTTTCAGCTATATTAAGAAAACCCCCACCTTATATAAATATTTAAATGTTTTTCAAAATACTAAGTATTGAACTGTTCTCAAAAGGAAGACATCTGAATAGCAAACTGCCTGGTGCAGCCTACGAGGCTGCTGGCCTTCCTTGCTGCAATGGCACACTTGCTGGCTCCTCTTCCAGCTTTTTCACCAAGACCTCCAGGTCTTTTTCTGCAAAGCTGCTTTCCAGCCAGTTGGCCCCCTCTCAAAAGTGGTACATGTGGTTATTCCTCCCAAGGCTGAAGTTCAACCAAGAGAAATGCAAAGTCCCACATGAGATTCCTGTTGGTAAAACTCTCCAACTTGTCAAGGGCCTTAATGAAGCTCCTAAGTAGTTCTTTCACCAGTTTTCAGCCCCTGGGGAACACTACTAGTTACCAGCCTCCTGCTGAACCATGGGCTGCGGTTCACAAAACCTTTGAAAGTTCACAAAACCTTCAGCCTGTTTGTAGTCCACCTCCCTGTTCACCTATCTACCCATATGTCATCCATGGCAATGATAGAGGAGACTGTGCTGCAGAGCTCACTGCAGCATAGACATATATACAACATCCACCAGTCACCCTGCAGAAGGCTGTGAGATTGGTGAAGCATGATTCTCCTTTCTAAGTTCACACTGACTATTCCCAATCACCTTCTTTTCCTTCATATGTCTGGAAATTATTTCCTCTGTTGTTTGGTCCCTCACTTGCACAGGGATCAAGCTGAAGATGACTAGACTGTAGTTCCCTGTATTATCCTCCTTGCCCTTCCTGAAGGCAGGAATGACATTTTCTTTCTCCCAAATACCACATTCCTCAAGGATAATGAAGAGTGGTTTTCACAATGACATTGACCAGCTCCCTGAACACTTATGGATGTACCCCACCAGCTCCCACGGACTTCTGCATGTCCAGTTTGTGTTCCTCAATCTTCCTCTCTTGAGGATGGATCAGTCTTCTGTACTCCAGACAGGTCCCATGCACCTGACTCTGAAGGTCAGCAAAAAAGACAGTATGGAGAAGATGCTGAACACCTCAGCATGCTCCATGTTCCCTATCACGAAATCCCCTGTGCCATTCAGAAGTGGGCTGACATTTTCAGTAGTCTCCCTTTTGTGGCTGATACACCTGCAGAAGCACTTCTCATTGCTCGTTCTTAATGCCCCTTGCCAGATTAAACTCCAACTGAGCTTTGGCTTTGCAAGCCCTGTATCTCCCTTTTCCTCCAGAATCACCTGTCCCTGTCTCAACCTCCCATATGCTTCCCTTTAATGACAGATTTCTGCTAGGAACTCTTTGTTTACCCACGTAGGCCTCACAGCCATTTTGCTTGACTGTCTACACATCAGGATGGGTCGTTCCTGAGCTTGCATGGGGAGATCCTTGAGAAATCAACCAGCTCTTCTTGACCCCTCTTCTCTCCAGGCCCGTATCTCTTATAATTGTTGCGCAGCTTGGTAACAGGGCTGTGCCTGTGTGCACATCCAGCACACGTAAGTCCTTAATTCCCTGCGTGGCACAGGAACTCCCCAGGGAGCTCTCTACAGGGATGAAATAAAAGGACCTATTTACAACTCTAGCTGCAAATATATATTTTGACTAATTGTCAAAGGAGCTTGCCATGTGGGAATTTTGGAAGGTTCTAATGATTCCCCCAGGCATGTCCTGCTGTGTCTTGACAAACTCATCTGTTTCAGTGCATTGATTATCATCCTGAATGGAATCTCTGGCCATTTCAGAGAGATGCTCAGGCAGTTTCTGCAGCAGAATTAACCAAACTGCACTCAGGTAAGACACTTGCAAATAGACCATAAACTGTTCCTCTAGATGTAGAAATGGTCACATTCAATAGTTCCTACAATTAAGATTACTTAGGAGATGATTTGTACATAGTTTAAGATACTCTCTAGCAATGACCACACATGTGCCAGGGAGATCACATGAGACCATGAGTCAGCTGGGCTGCAAGAATTCAGCAGAACTGCGGTTTGGGGAGTCTCATGCAATCCAAATGAAAACACTGCTGCAAGAACCCACTATTCAGACCAGCACCTGATTGCTTTGTTCAGGAGATCTGATTGTTCAGGGAGTCTGTGCAACATTTTTCTATTATGGGACACTACCAAAGCGTATTTGTGCAAGTCCATGACTTGAAAAGCCATCCTCAATCACAAACCCTTCATAATTATACGATTACTGTTTATTTACTGTTATCAGTACTTTGTAGGCACCTGTAATGTCAATATGGCAACTGAAATATAGCCACTTGATGTAGAAACTTACTGAGTCAGTAAGCCAGAAAAAAAATTAATGTGATCATAATTTGCATCTATAATGAATTAATTGAGTACCTGCTCTTAAAGTAACATTTCTTTCTGTGTTACGCATTTATACTACTACACTACCATGTTGATGTGAAAAATTAAGACAGGCTTACCAAATACTTTAAACACACACTTAAAAGGCATACAGTTACAATCAAATACTTCAAATCTTATTTTTCAATGAAGGAACTTAAGCAGATCACTGCCTCTGATAAAAAGCCTCACAGATAGCCACCAGTGTGGCACCTGTGTCGAGACAGTACTAATAACTTGATAGGTATGTGACTATCTGAAGAAAATAGGTAACTAGAGAAACACTGCAATTATTACACGCATATATACTTTAAAAGTACCTAGTTCTGCAAATAATGCCATTTCTTTTATGAGTACATCTTTTCATCCTTTTCTCTACTTGTGATAATGCTGACACACAAAAAAATTGTGTAACAAATAATTTCGAAAACATTCCGCACACGTTTTTAAAAGGTAGCAGAGTACATAGACAGATTTCAACATGGGTTGCCCTTGTGGTTATTTAAAATTTCCCAGTTAGTTTATTTCACTTTTCGTAAGTTATTGAAGAGCCCTCCATACATAGTTCAGGTCTCCATTTCTGACAAATGTCTGAGTAGTAAATTAGCTTACAAAATAACTCAGGAACATGTTATTGTAGCAATCTATTCTGATAATCTTAGTATATTCCTTGAAATAATTAATTTGGTATCAATATAAAATTTCCTTTACAAATCTGAATTCATAACAAATTATAGCCAAAAAAAGGCCATACAAAAAAGGCAGACCAGCTACATTGTGAGATACTGTACAAAATAAAAATGACTGTTCACACACACTGAACCCAGAGACACACAAATTTAATACTCAATATAAAGAATATCTGTTTAAATTCCAATTCCTTCACCTGCTTCCACCATTTTCATTATCTTGTACTATACAACGCAAATAGATTAAAAAAATAAGTGGTTTGGGCAGCAATCAGATGATTCTTACAATATTTCAACTCTTTTTCAATTGTGCAAATTGCTTTATGAAATTGTAACCCTGAATACTGAAATGATATTACCAGAAATAGTTATGGAATTTCTGTACTTTTTTTCCCAAAATCACTGCAATAGCTACATTGATCCACATTTAGTAAAATCTCTATCAAATACATGAAAACAAAAACTTTCTAATAAAGCCTCACATTTAGACATTTATTACTGAACATGATTTTATAAGAGAAAATAATTAATTAGCTAGTCCTTCAGCTGTACCTCAAAACTTGAACACCAGTTCATGCATTGCATTGCTGTTGCCGTGAACCTAGTTATTCTATTAAGGAAAATGCAGTTTTACTAAATGACAAACTATTTTGACAAATAGTCAAAGCCAGGAAAATCCAGGAAATAGAGACATTGTTCAAAATATTTTTGTAATATAAACATGAAGCAAGTAATACTATTTTAAATGCTTTGACATTGTGCTCATTTACTTCTCCAAATCAGATAAGTCTTTTTGTTGCTCACTGCCAAGTTTATGAACAAATGACAGTCATTTACAACATCAGTTCCATTAAATGAAATGAAACTGAGGAAGAAAACATAAGTAGTTATGACCAAAGTGGTATTTTTAAGTATGGTAAAATGATTAAGGCAAAGTGAAATGATAGAAAGGCCCCATAGGAGTGTTCCATTCTTTATCATTAGAATGTCCAAATTTGTAATATTGTTCTGGGATTCAGAGCAGACAAACACAGCGCAGAGAAATATTTGTCAAACACAGATGTCACATATCAAGATGTATGAGTAACTGTAATCCACTGTTCATTCCTTATCCACATTAATACATGAAGGGAATAAAGGAGAAAGAGGGCAAACCAAAAACAAAAACCCTTCTTTGCAGGCTTCTAGTCCTTCAGTGTGACTAAGACAGCTCTCCTAAGGACAAATGACTCCATTCACAGTAGAGCAAGAAGAACTTTGAGGGGAAAATTGCAAAATACATCTATGCATGATTGCTATCAACCAGGTTTAAAAATCTGAAAGATGGCACTCTTAGAAATATCATATGAGGAACATGAACTAGGAACTTTTAGAAGCATTCCTTTATCACACACAAATATACAGCTAGACCAAAATGTACAAATAAATCAACTTTGTATTTTCTGACCCAATGATAAAAACATCCATTGTCTGCAACACTGAAAACACGTTTTAATGTTAAAAATTAGAATTAATGTCTCATTAAAAAGGCACTTCTTATTATTAAAATAATTATGGAAAAAGCACTTGTAGGCACCACACTGAATATGCAAGAAAATATAATTAAGCTGATGCTGCAGAGAAAAGAAACAGACCTCAGGACACAAACCCAAGACCTGCAAGTGCCCAGGGTTCCATACCAATTTAACACAGAGAGCAAAGCACAGGGCTACCCACAATGTATCACTCTTTCAGAACTGGTACTCATGATTCAGGGAAAACTGGGAACTATTGCTCTAAACAGCCCAAGGACTGAAGTGGTAGCATTTTATTTCACATCATTAACTTTGCCTTATTCAATTTTGCCAAGCCTTCACTCTGGCTTTGCTGTTAAGAATATTTGTCATTTACTACACCTACACCACATTGTTATAAGCACATCTGGCCCCTGAATTCAGAAAGGGGTTGGGCAGAATCCCACACCATTAAAAATTAGTTTGCACTTTTGTAGCTTCATAAGCCTCTAAAGCCACAAAGATTACCTTTAATTACAAAAGGCACCATCAAGTATTTTTTACATACAACTTTGACTCTTTACATGATCTACCCATTAACTGGGATTTATCCAGTCTCATGTCAGGCAAATTCTGGTGGCAATAGACAGGTTGTCACCCAACAATGCCGGTCTGTTAGTCCCAGCTGAAAAAGTGCAGAAGACACCTTTTTTTCAGATTGGTTTTTTTCCTCTTGTTGGCCCTGAAATTCAAGGAAAGAAATGTAATAACTTCCAATGTCTGGTGCTGAAATTTATTTTCAGGGAAGCAATGTCTTTCCTGCAGCTATTGACTGCTTGGAATGAGAAATATTTAGGAATTCCCTCAACAATTCCCAGATGAATGCATATTACCTCACTAACAAATGCACCACATTATGGGAAGTAGGTAAAGGAAGAAAAGGGAAGTGTGGAGTCCTTTTCAAACTATCCAGCTCCCACTTCAGTCTGGATGGAAGGCTACAGCTAATTTGTGTTCTGCTTGCCCACAGGTTTTCCCTAACTAGGATCACATCCCACAGTCATCAGTCACCTTTGCCTTTCAGGGACACAGTTATTTAGGCCCTGCTAACTACAAAGTGCTTTACAGAACTCAGAAAATAAAGAATATCCAAAAGCTTAATTGTGTAACAAGCTTTTTAGGCTCTGTTTGTGCCACCTGACTTCAAAGAGAGGGATTCTTCTTAATCAGCCAAGGAAGAAAAGAATTTGTATGCAAACAGAATTAAGCTATCAGTAAAGCACGACAGTTGAACGTGGATTCATTAAACAGGGCTGCATCTGAGGACTAAATTAGGCATAGGGAATAGATGGGGGAAAAATGTATATCTTAAAATGTGATAGGGTCCATTTACTAGATGAGATTACTTTTCTCTACAATACATTACCCAAAGGCACTTCCAAAACTGAAGGAGTATATTACATGGTGCTAATCAGAACTTTTTTCCTAAGTAGGTCAAATGTTGAAAGAAAATATTGAAATCTTATGCACTGTTAAAAAAAAAAAATCCCGAAAGCCGTACAGCCAAGGTGCTAATCACTTTCTAAAATATAAAAACCTTCTGCATAAACATTAAATGTAGCACTTTAAAATGCACAGTCACACACCTGAGGCTGTTCTTTCACTGTCATTTCAATTCAGTCTGTAATAACCAAATGAATTTTAATTAGAAAAATGCCTTTATTTGCATATGTAGTTGTTTAACTTCACAAAGATTGACTTGTTTAATTTTTTTTCAGAAATCAAAACATCCCCAGTTCCAAATGGTCAGGCATATATAGAGTTCAGATTTTTTTCTTTGTTTAGAAGAACATTAATAAGACAAGACAGGGTTTGTTTGTTTTTTCTGGTTTTATTTACCATAGGTATACTGTACCTTTGAATAGCTTTGATGGAGAATGAGGCATCATGGGGAAGGACAGTGAAGGAATTAGCAAAACAAAAGGAGAAATAGCTTTACTGACAAAGTTCAGAACAGACAATTCTGACTCAGGTTCCAGCAAACACCAGTTACACACTGTCCTCTATGTGTGTCCTGTACTGCACATAACTTTGCAAATTCCCAAATTAAGAATCTCCTTGGGAGAGTGTGTTTCCTAGCCATTATGCTAAAGCCTAACTGATGATTATCCATTATTACCTTCATGTCTTCTTTCAAAATTCAGATTCAAAGAATATATACAAGTTTGTGGATGGGCACGGGAGAGAGGAGTTGGCATGGATTTAAATGGCAATACCATTAACCTCTCTGAAGACAGATGCAATAAATCTCTGTGTGCCTCCTGGGCTAACAGATAGGGGTTTAACTGCAATTAGGGCAGCACAGGACCCTTGCTGCTAAGAAATAGGCTCAATTAGTTTGGGCATAGTACCAACACAGCTTTCTGTAATCTCAGGATGCAGCAAGAATCATCTACCAGCTGTTTGCAGCATGGAAACAGTAAACTAGCATCTGTCTAAAAAGGACATATTGACTTACTGATGTTAGAGCTATAAAATCAGAATTAGGATTATAAATTTTGCTGAATGGGGAATGATGATTGGGAGCAGCAGAATCAAATTGGAAAACAGACTGAATATGTGAAATTATGACTTCTCATTAAAATGGGATGGAAAGAAGTGGGTAACTTGCTGGGGAGTACAGGACTATACTTTGGTATTAAAAATAGGGCCAAAGTAGCTCCTAAACCAGGTGAGATTTAGAAAGGCCCAAGAGGAATTTGCACCTTTACCACCAACAAAAAAATCAATTTAGCAATGCACTATAGCCAAACTGCTGCAAACTCTGCTTCAGCAAGAGCTTCACATAAATGAAAGATATTTTTTACTCTGATTATGGATTTGGAGGGGTTTTCTTGCCCTATAATTTGGAGAAAGATGTCTATTTCAGAAGGGTTTTGGGTTGATTTTTTTTGTTGTTGTTTCTGAGAATAAAGAAAAATTCTGGACAAGAAAATAGCTTATCGAATAAGCTGTGTCTTCTGGAAAATGTAATAAAATACTATACTTCCATGCATATAGCCTAATTACTAACAAATCAGAGAGTAGACAAGCAAGAGCCTCACAGAATCACATAAAACCAGAGTCTAGAACACTGTCTTGCAGAAGGAACAGATTACTGCAGTGAAGAGTAATTGAAGGATGAGGGTTCTTTGAAAAGAAGAGGATCCTACCTACACACAAAACCCAACATTACCGTCCAAGTGAAGGTTTGCTTTATATTCTTCACATACATAACCTGTATGTGAAGAATACACATACATAACCTGACACAACAATTGGCTATGTGTCTCAGAGTCACACAGCAATAACAAAAAAATGTTATTTTTAAGCCCAAGTCAAAGTCTGGAATCATTCCGTCTTTCCTGCTCAAGTTAACTTATTTTCAGTTAATTCAAGGCACCAAATGTGGTTTTGTAAAATAGCATGTAGTCTTCCACACATTTGTTCTGGTCTACAAGTATGTGTTCAAGCAAGAAAAATAACCTAAGTTAATTAGCAAATAGTTAACTTAAGGAAGAACAGTCTTCAGCAGACATACTCAAAGCTTTGCCATGCCTTCATGGAAAATAAAGTAGCTCTCCTAATTCAATCTCCACACTAAGTATTCTTAGTAGACATGCGTGACATTAGAGAGAGAAGGTTCTGGTTATAAACCATAAATATTCATTAAGGAACGATTGCATGGCCTTTTCAGAAAAATACATGTCTGAGAAAAGATTATATTCTTTAGAACTTTTGCCAATTTATTATTAAACAGCATTCAACTGTCTGTAACATTTCTAAATGCAGCAATTCAGAGTGAGTGAGTACATGAAAGGATAAATCTGGTTCACACAGTCTAAAATCTTCTTCACAGTCTGGGAAAACACTACAACAGGGAAAAAATTCATAAGAAAAAAAATCTTCATCTGTCAGTCAAAGATTCTCCTGGCATAACTTCAAAACTTTACTCCCACTTTGCTATACGTTTTGATATAAAAGTTCATCCTTTCAAATCATCATGTTAGACTCAGCTAACAATCTTGCTAGAATATCTGCAAACAGAAATCTGTAAAAGAGTAAAAAATGGTTGTGATCTCCCAAACATTTTTATGACCTCACACCTTTAAAATTCAGTGTTTTGTTTATTCTCAAATACTGTGTTCATCTGCCTAAGATAGTTTGCTTAAGGACCTCTTTTCTTCACCCCTCTTCCTATAAAGACAGATAAGAAAGAAACTGGAATCATAATACCAAACATGAAATTAATAATGCTGTTCATGATTTTTCCCATGAATTGTACTGTTTACTCCCGAATTTTATTCAGTATTTTCTTCTGTATGGAAACAATGTATTAATTCCTGAAATTTTGTGTCTTATTTTTACAAAATGTCTATAATTTTCAAATAGATCCCAGGTGAAAGAAACCTCCTGAGACATAAGACTATTTCTTAAATAAATGGCAGCAATAACAGTCTTTTGCACAACAAAGATTTGACAAATTGTAAGAAATTAATGAAAATCTACAATTACACAGATTATAAATTACAGAATCAGCAGCAGGATTGTTTTCATTTACAAAGCCAAAAGTAATTATAAATAATGAAATAAGAGAGCTCTAGTAACAGCCTTGGTTAAGAGTATCAAATTAGTGAGCTGAGAATAATTTGAAAAATGTAGCAACACTAAAGAGCCATCAGAGTGATGATAATTGGCAGCATCTGCTATTTCACTGCAATAGCACATCAAACCAGCTGCAAATGTAGGGCTTTTTAAGCTTTCTCACAGAATTACACACTTTCCTGCTTCCTCTGCTTTCAAACACTGAGGTACAGTGATCTTCTTCATACAATAATATTTGATGAAAAAATTAGGATTAAAAATAAAATGACTTACCAATATTTGTGACACAATAGGTGCTACTTTAAACAGAAACTCAAATAGGGAGAATGTTTTCCAGCCTCTATTAAAATATTCTCAAGCTGTTACATGAAAATTTCAGCTCTGTTCCTACAGAATTCCTGTATACTCTTCAAACCAATTCTGTTCCATTTAATCTTCCACTAACTCTGGGTAGAAAATTAGATCCAAAAAAAAATTAATCATACTATTCAGTGAATTGTATGATTCAAAATTCTCCATTAACTCTTGAAACTTACACTGTCAGAATGATGCTGCCATTATTTGAGATATAGAGGAGGCAACTTAGAAGGTTCAGTGAGGCTTTAAAATGCTACTATTTCCTATAAGCTACAAGCCTTTAAAATCTGATTAATTTGGGCTTCATAACTATAATCATTATTTTGGATTTTAAAAAGTGCTGGGAAACATCAAACCCCACCATTCCTCTTAACTCAACTGAAGTTTCATTTCCTATAAGCAGTCAGACACCGAAGGCAGGAATGCACCATGGAAAGGATAAAAAATTCTAGTTGTTGCCCACGTGTCATTTGCTCTCCACAGCAACTACAGAAGATGACAAACGCAGGCTGGACCTTGCAAGTACCTATGGTGGGGAGGGAGATTACAGACAGATGAAATGAAGGAATGTGCAACTGCCACAGAGACATTCCAATGGAGCTGCTAAGTATCTTGTCCTATAAACTGTGAAATCTGAGACAGCTTCATTTATTTCACATGCTTCCAGAAACAACTACATAGAGAGTGCAATTCTGAAGATTCCCTCAACCATTCCTACTTCTGACCTCCTCCTTCCTATAGAAGTATTATGTGATCAGATTTTAAAAACATTATTTCAAATATCCAGCATACCCTCCCACTCAGAGCAGTGGTAATATTCAGTATGGTGGCTTGCACTACATTTAATGTAGCTGAAAACTATATTGAGCTCTACATATTTTCTAGTCAGATATTTGATTTTATGGCCTGACCTGCCTTTCTGTAACATTATTCATTTTGCCTGTGTTGTGGATACAGAAACAGTACTGTTCTAACTGGAAAAATGTATCTGGGAAGGGGTGGGGGGTGTGCAGCAACCTTTTCCATAACATTAACACCACATAGTACAGAAATGACACAGGAAAAGTTTCTCTGGAATTATTTTACATTTGCTGGCACACCCTTTCACTTACAACTAGCAGCAAGAGAAAAAAATTGAACTAGAGGAGGAAAGCTGTCTAAGAGCAAGCTGTACTTGAAAACACGTCTCAAAAAAAGGGGGGTTCTTGACCTAAACGGATTCCTCTCCCCCAATATTCAGGATCCAATGAAGTTCATTCATTTCAGTGAGAGTCAGTTCAACAGTTAATAATATGAACAAGACTACACTTGTTATGACTCTTAACACCACAGATTTTGGAATGGATAAAAGAACAACTGCTTTGAGATTAAATACTGGATTGGGAATATTGATTTGAAACACTGGGTTGAATTAGGATCCCTGAGGTTAGGCTCTGGTGACACATATAATTACATGATGGCTCCTTCTAAGACCAAAAATAGATGGCCTCAGGAATAGCACTAAGCATATGTAAGTGCTAGAGAGAAGAAGAAAAAGAATTGACAACACAATACCTTAAAAATTGAACAACAGATTCCTCACACTGATGGGCTAAAATTTCATTTTTTTAATCACTTTTTGCTTCCCATTTTGCAACAAACTTGGTACTAACATTTTAAAAATTTTCCTCTGCACTCAAAAGAGCTAAAAAGATATTTTTAGCCTGGTTTCCTAAGGAAATGAAACTTATCCGTTAGGCCCTCATCACAATAACTTCTGAATTCATGGTGTGATTTCTGCCAGGTCTGACAGGGTGTGAAACATATTAGGTTCCCAAAAATGGCAGCTGGGAGAGGAAAGAGAATGTAAGTAGTGCTCCCAGTGTGGAGCTGCCCTTGCTAGACCACAGGGAGAGCACCCGGGAGCCCCTCCCTGCCATGCCTGGGACCAGGCTGCTGCGGCTGTGCTGCTCAAAGTGGAGTGGGGAAGGGATAAGGCTGGTTTTGACCGAGCATATTGTATCCTTTAGTGACAGCTGGGATGACCAGATATTTGCATTATTCCAGTTCAGTTGGAAATGAAATTAGTGTTGACAAATCCCTCACTAAAATGCATTTTGTTACAGGTCCACCATGACTTTTAAGAATGGTGTAAATCCAGCAACAGGCACTGCAATGCAGTGAAGGCTAAAGGAAGGGGTGAAATTTATTACTGACTTGAATGAGCAAAAAATTCAAAATATTCCAAGGGGATCTCTTGTAGAGAGAACCACGTAAAAGAACAACAATAATAACAAAATTTGGTATAAAGAAGCAGAGGACAATATTAAGGGTTGAGATGTCTGTAAAACAAGCTTAATTTGTCACTTAGTGAGGAAAACTTAGTTGCTAATTATGCTCATGTTGCTCAGATGAGGGATGTGGACGGCCTCAAAAAGCAACACTTCCTGCAGCTATTACTGCTGTAACTTATTCACTGCTGTTAGACTTAACATCCAGTAAGTTCTGTAAGAAGAGAAAGAGTTATTCTTTGATGGCTGTTAAAAGGCATCATATTAAAGGTAAGTTGTGTGGAAACCTTTTCATCACTGCACAGCCATATCTTAGAGCACAAGTGACTGGCAGCCACAAGGTCACTCCTAGCTGAATGATCCACAGTCCAGCATGTTTTCTTGTGTGAGATTCAAATGGAATTACTTGTCATGGTTTTCAGTGTGAGATTATAAATAAAACCATACTTATTTCAAATCCTTAATTTTCGTCAACCTCATGAAGCTCCTCAAACATCTGGCTTAATGTTTTCACCTTCCAAAAGTAAATATCCAAATCTAAACTAATAGAGCAGCCACTTTGTAAATACATACTGTAGAAACTATAGAGTGCTAATGTGGATAGATAGCTTGCAATAAAATAAAATTTATTAATTAAGAACCCAAAATATATTGCCAAATTTTTAATTATGCATTCTCTAGGATAAACACCCATTACTGGGGTTTTTCTTGCTTGCTTGTTTGGATTTGGGTTTTGGGCTCCTGTTGCTAGGAAAATGATCATTAAAAAGCTCCTAATACATTTCAAGTAAAGCTATTAAGTAAAAAAATATCCTGACAACAGAAGTTAGCTCATCCCACTAAATGACTGCAATAAAACAGATTCTGAACTGATATGCCCTTCCCTAGTCTTGGGGTATATTTAGCCACATCAGACAGATGATCAGTAAGACAAAAAGAAATAGCTGTAACAAGTAAAACCCCTATTACAACTTTTGGCTGTGTACTAAGAATCCAATCTAATTCCCATTCAGACCAGTAAATACAGGCTAAAATCTTCCATTGTACTGCTGCCATGACACCAGGCTTGAACTTAATATGGACTTCATGGCTGATTGACAGTTTTTTGACCACAGCAATCATAAACCCAGCTAATTTCAGGCTTAGCTATACATCTCCACTGCAAGATATCCTCACTTCAGATTATTTAGTGCATTTAAAAGTGAAATTATACTAAAAAGAGTTTGCTTGTTTATTTGACCTATTATTTGAGACTTTAAACTGTAATAATTATTACTACTAGAACCTGCAACAGAAACCATCAAAGACAAATCTTCCAAGCACCAAGCAGTAGTAGCAACCAACATAAATGGCTTCAGCTTGTGAAGGACAGCACAGCATAAGATACAGCACTTGTGAGAGAAATGGAAGTTCATTTCTCAACTCATTCATAAAACATCAACCAAACCACTTTGTAGACCTTACAAACCTGCATTGTTTTTTCAATGGTTATTATTATTATTTTGGTAATCAGGTTGTAATTTGTCAGGTGAATATATCCTTCTGACCCTGCATGAAGTTTGTTTCTAAGGCGGGTATGTGTCCAGATTTATCTACTACTAACAACACAAGATCTTTTTTCCTTATGATTATGATAAAACACAAAGCAATACATCTTATTCAATTTTTAACCACTGAGGATCACTTCCAATTCAAATTTTAATTTCGATCTAAAATGAAAGGAACTTACCAGTTAGGGTGTACATGGTCTCTCTAATGTATCTTATGGTGGTTTAGAAAGCCAGCAAGGCTGTTCTGATATTAAAAGCAACAATGAAGGGAAGTGGTTAGTCAACTAGCTGGTTCTGTTATTCCCTCCCACTTCTTACAGCAGTACCTAACTCTGTGGTGTCATAATTCAGCTCACTATCCCAGTTCTTAATTTTGCTTATTTTTAAAAAAACAAAAACAAAAGAAGTGTGACAACACATTTGCAGGATTATTAGTGTTTCAAACCAGATGTTCAATACCTATATTCATAATAAATACCAGGTACCACATCTAAGCAGTGGTAACCTCTGTTTACTCAGAGGGAAAATGAAACAAAAAATCATAACCAAAAATCTATTTAACAGTAGTTTTTCTCATTGCTGCTTTGACTGAAGGAAATAACATTCTGCATTAGTGGGAATGGAAGAATAAATTATCTGTATATATCATTAGTTAAGTTACCTAACAGCCCCAATCAAGCTGATTTTCAGTCAATGGACAGGGGATTTTATTCAGGTATTTATGCATCTGTACATGAATAGGGGATTCTACCTTACAAAAAATCAGTATTTTATAGTCACTTCAAGTGACCAAGGGTAACAACAGACAGAAAAGAAGTAAAAATTACTCTTTTTTTAAAATTAATATGTTTAATTTTTACCTTAAAGCCATATTTGTTAACATATTTTCATACATGTGCTGTATGCTTCTTCATTTCAAGTTACAATCTGGTTATGTGGAACTTACTTCAAAATTCAATTTCACTGCTGAGCCATGATTTTTTTCTAATACATGATGTTTAACACCACACGTTAAAGGAACTCTGAAAGAATCAACACAATCTCAGTGTCCTCCTTTAGTAAGCTCCTTTAAACACCAAGGATTTTCACTTTTAGCAACAGTGGAAAAAAATAACAAGACATCTCCCTTTGTTTCTGTGCAATAAAACAATATAAAATGGATTAAGATGAGTTGGTTAAAGCTGAGCCACAGAAAGATCCCAAGTTTATCTTCACACTTGTGGTCTTATGGTTTACTCAATGTTTTCCTTTGGCATTTTTAAAGTACATCAAAGATTTACTGTCTACATCCAGAGGTTTGGGTGTTTTGAGTACTGGAGATAAATCATAAACTAGACCAAAGTTCAACTTCTCTCCCTACCAAAAAAAAACCATCACACCCAAAAGCCAACATGTGACTGAGGCCAGAAGGGACTGCACTCTCTGTGTCCCTCTCCATCATCCACATACCCTGCCCAGGCAGCAGACTATAGAAGCTCTCCTGCTTCCATGGAAGAATGACCTGGCCACAAGGCAGCAAGAACATGCCATACTTCACTTTCTCCGACATTTCTTTCTTCCATCCATAGGGATTGTCCATCTAACCCAACAGAGAAGCTACATTTTGTAAGAACTTTCAAGGTACCCACAAAAGTCTATCACACATTTATTGCCATCCTTTTCCACAGCAGGTCAATTCTAACAGCATTATTGTTGTGTCTTCCCAGTAACTTGGTGTTCAACTGGATATCACCAAGCCCCATTTGCTTTATATTGACAGTGCAAAAGACCTTACAATAGTAGTACTAATTTCTACAATATTTAGTTACTAAGCAGACTCTGTGGAATCATGCCACCTCTCCTGGGAGGAAAAGAAAACAGGATCTGGAGAGACTGAGATCCTCCAAAATCTGGAGAAAATGTAACTCGTGCGGGTTATTAAAAAACAATTTACTCAGCAGCGGAGAAATGTGGACTAGGTGATGCTGCCTGTTTTTTATGCAATTTCTTGGTATAGTAAGCAAATACATCATGTTCATAAATACACTATAACTGCTGTGTGTTTCTCCTATCTCCCTATCAAGATACTGTCCCATACTTTCACTTACTTGATGGTTAAAGCATTCATGGAATTCCAACATATACGTTGGAGTAGCTCATACAAAGCATTCATGGTTCATCTGTAACCATTGCCTCTTAATGCTCGAACTGTCCTTTAGCTTAAGGACAGCTTTTCCCTCACTTGTACTGACTGCACTGGTGCAAAGGAATCTTGGGCTGTGGAGCAGCTTTGACAGCTTTCCCTGACACATATTCAGAGAAACTGGGGGTGGGCAGGTGGGTGTGGTTTTTTTTCCAGGGACACCTTTCACTTGTTCAGGTTGCTCAGAGCTTCATTCAAACTTACCCTGAAGACTTCCAGGATAGGGGTCCACAACTTCTGGGTAACCTGTTCCAGTGGCTCACCACCCTCACAGTAAAGAATTTCTTCCTAATCTAAATCTGCTCTCCTTCAGCTCACATCCATTCCCCCTTGTCCTATCATTATATGCTCTGGTAAAAAGTCTCTCTCCAGCCTTCTTGTAAACCTCTTTCAACTACTGGAAGGCTGCTCTAAGATCTCCCTGAGCCTTCTCTTCACCAGGCTAAACATCCCCAGCTGTCTCAGCCTGCAACTAACTTTAGTTTCTAAATAAACAACCAGTTATTCAAACTTCCATGAAAAGCCTTCAACATTTTTCATGAAAATCCACAAATTCAGGGTCTTTAGAACTGATCAGAGAAACCATGTTGGAGATTCTATTAGCACACACTGACTGTGCGTCTCCTCTCAATCTAATCCACAAATTCAGGGTCTTTAGAACTGATCAGAGAAACCATGTTGGAGATTCTATTAGCACACACTGACTGTGCGTCTCCTCTCAATCTGCTTGTGCCTTTCTGCAGATTACAGGGCAGCATGAGATAGAGTAGTTACTTAAATAACAAAACAGAGATAAATTGCCAGATTGCATCATATAAAGAAAATTCTATCTTGGGCTCTAGAAGAATTAATTAAAAAATCCTTTCAGTATCTGCTGAAATCTCAGCATTCATTTGTACAGTGGCTTATCAAGAAATAGGAAACTTTAAATATTGATAGCACATACAAACTGGTGTACTAGAGATAGTGTATAAATTTGTCTTCATTGGTCACAATATACATAACTAATGTGTATGCCACATGGAAAACATACCAGACATCTGGGCAACCCACACATTTTGGAATAGTCGACCACAGCTACTCTACTAAATCTACTTCTACAGAGTTCAAATGTTGCTGTGTTTGGTCAGATGTTTCTACTAGGTTAACACCACCATAGCAGAAAAAACAGCTACATGTTTCATTTTAAAAGACAAAACATGATAAACTAGAATATTTTTTATACATTAAGTATCTATTTTTCTTCCAGCATGACTGTTGACTATGTCATCTTTGCTCTCTTGGGAAATCATTACAGTTCTCCTTCTTATTTAAAATAATAATAAAAAAAATCTGCACTGTTATAATCCCCATTTAGACCAGTTGTTATACATTACTGAAATTCCATGAGGAAGTGTAAGTTTTACAAATATGGACAGCTTGTTTCATTTCCCTGAGCTGTTTCTTTACAATGTCTTTCCATAAAGGGTGGGGGGATAAAAGGAAGAGCAGAATCTAAAAAAGGTGTTCATATGGACATAACAGAAATGGCGGCTTTTAAAAACTGAACTGTTATTATTAAACATTTTGGTCAATTCAATGGACTGAAAACACTCCTAACTAATTTTACAATGTCAGGGCTGCACATCCCAATGTGTGTAGCACATGCTACAGTGTAGGCCTTCAGCTACCCAGAGGACATTGGTTTTCTGAAAGTTTCTTTGAATAGCAAAGCTCTTCCAGTCTCCCTGTTCCCAGCATCCAGGCAGCCCTTCCCAAGGCCAAGAGCTCCCTCAGAGGAAAGCTTGATAATTATGCACATCACAGGAGAATCAATGCCAGCTTTCCTTTTTGGGAGCACCTTGAGGCTTCTTCCACACACAAAGATGGAGACTAAACAAGCACTAAATTAAATGAGAACAGTCTTTATCCTGTGTAGGGTTACACAAGGAGCAAATTTATTTTACAAAGATGGCTTATTTTCAGAGTCTAGGAGACAAATGTAACTTATGTCTGGATCACTGCTGGTACAGGCCCCTCAAGCTGTTCCTGGATGGAGTCACTCCAAGAAGGTTCAGCATTGCCTCCTCCATGAGTGATAGTCACAGAGCAGCATCTCTCTATGTTCTTATGTTACTCAATTTCCACAGCCAGAAAAGAAACTCATTTTGTACATATTTGTTCTTACCTCATGGATCCTTGCTATGTGAAAAGACTGAGCATGCTGGAAATTTCAAAGTTATTATATGTCTTTCCTAGATAATGTTTTCTCTTACAATTCAATATTCCATTACCTTTAACTCTGTGATCTGGACCACTGTTCACAGTTTGACTTAAAGGGAGATGACCAAAGCAAGAAACATGAAGCTGTCACAAAGGATTGACATCTGAAGTAAAATTCTTCATTGAAATTACTACTCATTTATAAAACATACTTTTTGGGGACATTTTCTCTCACACATCCGTCGAAACACAGAGAGATCAGCACCTTACACACAAGAGCAAACCACTGATGTCTTGTTCTACCTAACACGCTGTGATATTTTGTTTGCAATGCAAATTATGAATTTCATATTTGCCCACAAGCATTTTCAGGTGAAGTTATACCACATTTTGTAATATTTCTTGCAACAGCTCTGGGTTCTACACACTTAAACACACATTGTGCTTCATGATACAATCAAGACACTTCCTTTCAGGTCAGTATGAAAGAAAACAAATCAAGCAATAATGTGCATTTATGATTCCGTTGCTAAAAATGACTGTCACAGGATGCTCAAAGTGAAAAAACTGTAAACAAAATTAGATCAGACAGGATGAGAACCTTTTTCCTCTCTCACATTTCAGAGTACACAGTAGCTATGGAAATAAGCCAATATATTAACATGTATAAGTCAAATTGGGTATTATTTCTCCTTGAAGACTACACTTTTCAAACAAGTTCAAAAGTACTAAAGTTGGCTCCCAAAATCCTCTTAAAATTTCCTTTAGCTTCTAGATGAAACACTGAAAATATGAAAAATGGCATAAAATGTGTTACAGAACTGGTGCTTGCAGCAGTACTTCAAAAAACTCATAGTGATTTTTTTTATTCACTTTTAGTTGTTATTAAGGCTTTGATTCTTAGTTTATGTACTCCAGATACACCAGTACAGTGTTTTAAAGAACCTAAATATAGATTCTCAAAACATGAGTCAGAAAAATAAGAAAAGAACTATAAATTTGCTGGTCAATTTGAAAAGCATTGACCTGGTATAGCCAGAAAGTTTACATCTGCAGGAGGAAAAAATGGTGCAGAAAATAACAGATTAACAGTCTGTTATTTCAGTGTGGGTGCAGAGAAAGATAAAGGATAAGTGTCGCTGCATTGATTCTACAACTACTCTTTATCATGCTTTTAACATATGGCATGGATGCACAAAGCTCCAAATGAGGAGTATTTTGTGAGGAGCTTTTTTTAAAACCACAAGAATAAACAAGTAAAATAGAGTACTAGGAACGTCTCTACAAAGGGAGCACCATACATAACACTTTTTTCCCCTTCATTAAAAAAAAGTATTTTCCAATTTCTCTCCAAACTCAATATTCCGACTGTTGTTTTTGGCCAGAAGGCCTCAGCAGGGCTACTCCCTAAATGCCCAGATTTCACAGTTATAGTGGCTGGTGATATTTTTGTATTCTCCTGTCTTCTCGTCTATGATTTACCTATCATTTAAGTTTCCAGGCTCCATCTGAAGTGAGCATTAGGATGAGATCTGGACATGTATGAGCTATTCCTCTGCATATTTAGTTACACAGAAAACAGACCTGGCTATGTAGCCCAGCCAGGAACTGCAGCACATACCAGTAAGTACCCACGAAATACAGAAAGACCATGAAAATTATTAGGATTTTTTTATCTTTTATTTCCAGAAGACCACTCCAAACACCAAGTACAAATGCATTAAAGCTTTAACAGCAGAAATACTATCTTACCTCCTATACTTGCCTTTTTTGGCACTATTTTAGATGCAGTGATGCCTGCTGGCTCAAAGGAAAGTAATCTTTCTTTTTCAGGGAATCATATATGCAAAAGCTAAAGCTACTATATTTACTTTGTCTCAATACTTTCAGCATTACAGAGAAAATACATGGAAAAAAAAATCCAGAGGACAAAAAAACCTCATAAGGATTCATTTCTTCACCTTTTTTCCTAGTTTCTTAATAATTTTCTATCTCAATTTTGGAACCTGTTCCTTTTGGAACCTTTTCTCCTCATTTCTCCCCAGCAGCAGCAACACAGGTACTTTGTAAAACAGACATTAATGAGATAAGGCTGGTTATTCAAAGATTAGGAGAGATGGAGGAAGACAAACAGGTTAAAAATACATACATTGAGTGATTATATGACTCCTAAATTCTGTATGTCTCTCCTTTGCCAACATTTTTCCTCTTCTGAAACAGAAGTTGTGCATGATCACGTCTTTCTTATAGACAGCAAATGACAGCAAGTTGCATGTAGATTTTTGAAGTGCAAGCGGCTCAGCAAAGAAAAAAATATTTACCCAAAACCCAATAAGAATTTATTTTTGTTTTGCCAAGATTGTCCTATGGTCTAATATTTTCAAACTGGTACCTCCTGAAAAGTAGAATTTTAACAATGAAGATTTTTATTTTACATAATTACTTTTGAAGCTTTCAAAGCTCAGTCAGCTCCGTCTATTCAGTCAGCTTTACACTATGCAGAGCTTGACGTGGATTTTATTTGGTAATGCCTTAGGTTCTAGTTATTCAACATCTAACTGCAGCTTAATCTTCTAATCTCTTGTTCTGCTCATCAGTATGATTTTTACATATGCCAATCTCTAATTGTTTAAGGGGAAGCTTAAGCAAAAAAGCAGATGGAGAAGCATTTAAAGGTAAAGACTTTGAGGGACCTGGTGCACACTTCACATTTTTATAAAGAAGCTAATCTCTTCCACAAAATAGAGCAACTTCTATGAAGGAAAGTTTTAATCGTCAAAGCAATACTTTCTATCTTCTAAAAAAGCTTTGCTATTATTTGATGAACCATGAAAAATTTTGAATGATACTGCACAAGTGATTGTACTGGAACTGCTTTCCAGTGTCTAAGCATATATACATAGCTGCTTCCACAAGTAACCTGAAAATCTTTTCCAGTGCTGTCTTAATTTTTAATTCTGACAGAAGATAAGACACTGCATCTGGCTGTCAGTGTCTTTAAATAGTAAGCAAACACAATGGCTCTGCAATGTACCTTTCTTGTAAGAAAAAAACCCCTGCAATTATCACTGTGTGGTACCCTGTATATCAGCATGCACTGGAATATAAAAAGTGCCTATTATCTGTACTGTTACAGACTACAAAATGTGCACCCCCAAATCAGAACAGCAATTTACCAATGATGGCACGTCTTTAAATAACTATGTTAGAAAAATGAGCATTAAACAACTTTTAATGGCTGCATCTACAGAAAACTTCATGGCACTAAGCCACAGATCTTTCTCATCTGAAATTTATATTTAGATACATAATTTCTTTTATCTGTATACCAATTCCTCATTGTTACAGAACATATGCTCTTCCTCAAAATAACTTGCTATTTTTGTACTATTACTCAGCCGCATACTTCCACAAAGCTGCAAGTGTTACTTCAGATAAACTTAGTGCCTTTTTGGCTAGTTTCCATGTTACTTTAATGACAGAGAAAAATACTAACTAATGAAGCATGATCCTGTACCTCCTCCACTGAACTTGGGTTTGCTTTGGGTGAGGGCAACAAAACCAGTTGTTTATCAGTCCCCAGTTGACTGGTGGGAATGGAGGGGAGGAAAAAATACAAGTTCTTGCACATTTCCCCTCTGGTAGAAGTCCTTCAGACAGGAACAGTATCATATCCTATCTCTTAGTAATTCTGATGACTTCTTCTGTTATTTTACGTATTTCTGAACAGAAAATAGCAGTGGTCCAAACTGTACACTTATCTACTTAAAAAGTGGATGAAAGATGATGTTAAACAGTCACAGGAATTAACAACACTGTTCACAAATATGATAAGCATCTAAGTCTTTGATACGATGCATTCAGCCACAACAACTTAAATTTCAAATGTTTTCAATAAATTACCATTGCCTGGCTAATTGCTATTCAGATGTTCTGCAATCTTTGAATTTCATAGCCATGCTACAATACTACCTCTTCCAGAACATTTTTGTATCAGCTGTTACCATTAGCACACTTCCCTCCTTCAATCAAAAATATGACTGTGCAAGACATACAATTCAGCAACAAAAAGTCTTATTTTATCTTTAGAAGTAACTTATTGCAATCATAGAGATATGTGGGGTTTGCTATGTATTTCTTAAAATAGAGACACCCCACACACTTCATACAGAAATGAAGTATTTCAGTATTCTTCAAAATGAAGCAGCAGCTTGTTTCCTACAGGCTTTAAAAAACAAATTGACAGTTTTCCTCTCCATTTTGATCACCATGATAGATTCAAATTTGTAAAGATAGGGAAAAAATAGGAATTTAGCAGGACATAATACTACTGGCTAAAACCTAGTTGGCTTTTTTTTAAGTACACATAAATTTCTTATCAAATATTTCTTGCTTTCTCTTCTGTCCTAGAAAACTACTTTACACCACATTATGTGAAGTTTAATCATATAAAGTAATACAGTCTCATGCAAAAAAATGTCATTTGTTTAATCACATCATTTGTACATATTCTAGTCAATAATGCTAAAGCCTACAGAACCAGAAATGTATCATACAGGGATGTAAATAGTTTCTAATCTAAAAAAAAAAAAAAATCTGTAAATAAAAATAATTTTAACCCTAGAAATTTACTGAATCCTAATTTTATAATACTTTCAGCCTTAAATGGACTTCCTAAACTTGATGACTTTGGGCCAGTGGCCTTCCTCTGTAACTCCGCCCTCAGGAAGCTATAAAATCTGTGTCCTGATAAATCCTCAGCGTGTTTTGAAGAATAAGGTTTCCATTTGTTTGGGGACTTTCTGAGAAGAAACACACTGCTTTCAAGAACTACTTAAAGCTACAGGAAAAAAAATGCTTTGGAATTCTGAAGATTGAGCGCAAATGAAGTTGCTTCATGACACAGTGAACGCATGATTTTATGTTTGCACAGCTCCAGTCCAGCAGGATTGTTTCTGGACATCCGACATGAATCAACAATCTACATTGTGAACTTACTTTCCCTTGAGCATATCTTACCACTTTTCAGGATCAGTGGTTTTTCATCCATTTTCCCTATAATTCTCAGAGGTGGCAATTATTATCCTAGGAAAAATTATCCTAAATTGTTTGTGGTCATTAAGTAAAACTGCCAGGGCACAAATTAGTTATAAGGGAAGTAACCTTCAGCTGGGGAGCACTAAAACACCTGAGAGCAGGAATATGTCTCCAACTGCTCCAGGAAGAATAAAATGAGATGGTCTGACCAGTTTAGGTGTTAGGCCCACATATGCCAGAAATAACAGTATACTTTTAAATATGGATCTATTAGCTTGCCCTATCAACATTAACTATCCTATAAGCTACTTTTGCAGAGTTTTCCATATTTGTTAAATGACTCCTGCTAAGGACTGCTCCACATTACACAACTCAGCAGGATGCAAGAAGCTCTAAGAAGGAAGTTGAGGCTGTTCACTGGGAGGCAGGGAGGGGACAGCAGTAATGTACTGAACTTCTGTTTTCCTTTTCCATATTCCACAGCATTCCACATGCTACTGGTAAGTAAATTACTTGGCTTACTTAAAACCATCAGAACAAAAGCAAAAAAGTGTAATCACTATGCTGATTTATCCACTCTCCCTTACAAACCTATTCCAGCAATTTATCTGCCTGGGAGTCAGCCGGCTCACATCACAGCACGGCAGGGCCACTATCACTTAATCATTATCATTAAACAACGTGCAGCCACACAGACATGGCTAAGATGGAGTATTCATTGCCCCTCTCTGTCTCCCACTGGGAAATTAGTCTGTTATCTTTTCACAGAAGCATAAGGTTAACACAATATGTTTTTGCTGCCGTAGTAGCTCTGGCTAGCAGAATAATTCTTTTCAATATTAGACATTAATAGATGGTTAAGAAAAACTTCTTTAACACTGTTGTCTTTACTGGTCAGATCCTGATGAAGAAATGCTGTACCAACCAAACGGGAACTCAAATAAACATACATATAGCAGCAGACATTTGTCTACATGTACATGAATGATCTCGTAGTCTGAAATGGGTCCACCTGTAAATTCATAAGTAATAAAATAAAAATAGAGAAAACAATCTAGCACTATGACCTCTGTATATAGCAGACAGGCTTGGATCAAAGCTTGGTTTGAATTTAGTGGACTTGATTAAAAAAAATAAAACATAATCAAAAAAAATTCTCAGCTGACATTTCTGACTGCATTTTGTTTGAAAGTGTCCTGGTCCACAGTTTGAAAGAGTTAACATTCAGTCATTGAAAATATTCTTTATTCAAAAGAAATGAAGCTGTGCATGTCAGAAAACCTTCAAATACCTCAATACCACCTTGTCAGTTTCTCTTCATTAAGTGAAGATGAGCCAAGATCAGACTATAATTTTTTCCTTTTAAAAATGAAAAAACTAAAAAATCTCTTAAAAAAAATCTCTTAAAAAACTTAGTTTAAGAAGTCAATGAAAGCATGTTACAATTCCAGCTGGTTGTTAGATGACATATAAGGTAAGACCAATATCTTCATCAATATTCTCAAGCAGCTGCCCAGGGAAAAGTAACAGCAGGTTAAGTAACAACAGTTATGATACTCCCCTCTTCCAGACTTCAAATCCTTTCCACACTTTCCAAGGAACCTTCTCAGGCAGATATGATTGTGGTATGCTAAGAAACCTTCAGGCATTTCTCCTTATGTACTTGTTCAGAATCACCTTAGACTCGGATTAAAAAAATAAATAAATAAACAGCCCCTTCCTTTATTTTGAACCTGTTCCCTACCTGTTCACTTGATACCCTTTAGTACCCACGGGGAGCCCATGCTGGAGCAGGCTCCTGGCAGAAGTGTGGAGCCATGGGCAGAGGAGCCCACACTGGAGCAGGTTTGCTGGCAGGGCTCGTGACCCCGCAGGGCACCCATGCTGGAGCAGCCTGTTCCTCAAGGACAGCACCCAGGGAAAAGGTACCACATGAAAAAGAAAACTGGGAGTGAAACTGAGCCCAGAAGAACGGAGGGGTGACAGAAAGGTGTTTTAAGGCTTGGGTTTTACTTTCTCATTATTCTATTCTGACATGACTGGGAATTAATTTAATTTCTCCAAGTGAGTCTGTTTTGACTGTGACAGTCATTGGTGAGTGATCTCTCCCTGCCCTTATCTCTGTGCACCAGCCTTTCACTATATTTTCTCTCTCCTGACAAGCTGAGGAGGGGAGGGATAGAGCAGCTTTAGTGGGCACCTGGCATCCATCTACCCACCACACCTGCCAAAGGACGTGGCTTTGTTTATGGGTGCCAGTCAAAACCCTGACATCTGACACCTGAAATGTTCATTTGGCCAAAACCAAACTGTAAAATACCTCCAGAGCTGACTAATTCCATGTACTTGAATTATCAAAAAAACCCCAAACAAACCAACCAACCAACCAATCAAACAAACAACCAAACAAAAAACCAGCAACGAAGAAAACTCACTAGAATATTTGAATCATTATTTAATTCACATGTCTGAGACTCACTGTCCTGGTTTCCTAGAACTGATCCTTAGTGATTTTGTTGTCCAGCTCAGCTGGCTCTTTAAAATTCTGAAAATACAGCAAAACTCTCAGATTCTATAAAACAGCACTTCAGGACCTTTGAGTTTACATAAATTTTGGCCCACTATGAAAATGAACAACTCTTCAGATGAGAGCCTTATCTGGTTACCTGTCTAAAATATGTGCTGTTTCAATCTCTATGTTATACATTTTTGGGATTGCATATCTTATGCTGTAAAAAAGACAAACCACAAACCCAGCATACTTTACATTATTTGCATATATTTTTTTAAAAGCATGTAATGTAAAACAAATGTTTCAGGAAATTAATATTGCTTATTAAGGAAAGCATCTTTCTCACAGTCCTACATTCACATTGAAATAATCCAAGAATTTGTCAATCACAAAATATTCAGCAGATACCAGAAACATAGTTTGGCATGCAAAGAAGTATTAGGAGTTTGAATGACACATTTATTGATAAAATATGAATATATTCATTCTAAGTGTATATTTCTACATCACAAACCAGATTTAGTTTTCCATCTAGAGAAAACTAACTTTTTGTAAATTCATATTCAGCCTACTGTTATATAACCCTGATCAATACAGTTAACTCCTGTAAGTCTTGCAGTTTTTGGTAAACAAATCTTCTATCAATAGAAAAAAAAGTACATTGGTGTGCCAAAATTCCAACATTCGAGTTTGATTATGAATATAATTTAATAAGTAGTTTATCTCTTCAAGCATCCAGGAGACATGCTAAATGCATGTTTAAGAAGTATTTGCATTTCTTTTACCTTTAAATTGTTGGCATTTCCAGCAGATTAGAATATAAGTATGCAGGAATTGAAAGATAAAAAAACTCAAGCCCTGTGAAGCCATTTTTCAACAAAATTATTTTAATTTATTCAGGATAGAAATGCAAATAAATCTTTTGAACACATACTGAGCACAGAAAATTGCTATGAGACTCCAATATGATTATTATAACATGAGGGGGAATGTAGAGAAGTATTAGTTGGCAGCTTGGAAATGAGAACTTCTAAGGATACAGGCATCAGATAAGCACTAACAGGTCACAATGACTTTCAGTCCAGAAGTAGCAACAATAATTTTCAAAGTAATATCAGAATATCAAGAAAAATAATACTTTTTCATCAACAAGCCCAATATAAAATAACATGGGTTAAAAAAATGTAAAAATTGTGTTATAATATATATTATATATATTATATATAATTGTGTTATAATTGTAAAAATTAGCATTACTCGAGACTGAGATGACCTTGTGTGGGCTACAACTGTGTGAGCTTTCATGCACCCTCCTTCTGCCCCTTTCTCTTTCCTCACAAAGATATTTTGTGTAAAAAAAGAAAAAAGGTCTGTCAGATGCATCATTTTACTTCCATCTGACAGGAAAAGTGGAATAAGAATCACTTATTTATTCAAATATGTTAAGCTTTATAGAGATATACAGAGAGCGGAAGAGCACTCAGAAGCAGACATACAACTAAAAGCTACTGCTTTTAGTACACACAGAATTAATAGGTTCACACAGACCATCACAGTTAATGAAATTAGCTACAAATCAAATATAAAAATACCAAAATAAAATTGAAACTGAAAATTTAATTATTTAGCATATATAGAAAAGACCAGAAAAGGGACGAGACTTTCCTCTTTCGTGGTAATCTTAATTTCTTGATTCTCAGAGGTAACACAGGTAACAAAGAAAAAGCCAAACATTTAGTTCTTTTGGCATTTCCTTACTTAAAATATTTAGCAATATTAAAGAAGTATGGAGTTTGGTTTTTTGGGGGTTTTTTTGCTTAAAGATATATATTTGGGGAAAACTCTGATTACATTAAAAATTTATTCTAATGTTGATTAGTTTGGGGAGTAATTAATAGTTATACATCCACCCTAAATAATATTAAAACAGTTTCGTTTACTGGATCTATGGATCATGGATCTATGTCTTCTTTTCCTAAATTTTTTGTGACAAATGATATGGAAATCACTCAGCAAACTCTACCATAAGGTCAACATCCTTTCAAATATGAAAAGGGAAATATATCCCTTTAAAAGATTGTAAGGAAACCTAGAAACAAGCAACCAGATCACTGTACACTTCAAAAGATATATTGCACAGAAGAGAATATAATACAAAACAGAATAAAAAGCTCAGTTCTTTTCCAAGAGCTACCCTGAGACTAACTCATCTCATCTGTCTCCTGGTCACTAACTATGAATAGTATAATGGGTCCTCTTCCTTACAACTACCAAAATACTTTAAATCAAAAAATTATGGTTTTGATTACAATAACATAGTGAGTTGAAAACAACCAAAAAAGTCCAAACAACCCAACCACCAAAAAACCCATGTACAAAAGCAATTATAGACATTTCATCTTAAATGAAGAAGAAATTCAAAGGAAAATAAAAATATTTGAAAACAATCCAGACTTACTTTTAAAAAGCATGGTTAAACTAGTTCAACCCCATTATGAATACACATTCAGGATTAAATTAACTCCATACAGTTTAGGTAACTTCCAAAAAAAAATTAATATAAATTAAATTAAGAAAGCTGATTTTAAAAGCATTCTGAACAAGGATTTAATGCAATGTGACGAATCTGCTTCAAATCTAGTTAGGGCATATTAATTTTTTTTTCCTGTCCTTGTGTAAACCAACCCAAAGACCTTGGAAATGCTATCATGCAGAAAAGCCTGGATAGGTTTAAGAGCACACCCTGTAATGTATGCAAGACTATCTATAATAAGTGCAAGCCTTTATTACAGCCTTATTTTTTTCCTGCTTAACTTTGTTTCCAAAGGGGACATTTGCATTTAAATTATTAAATTTAGATGTTTTTGCCTTTAACAAGTCAATTTCCCTCTTCTTGTGGCAGTGTTAAAATGAGGACAAGGATCTACTTTTAGACTAATACTAAAAGTAATCACAGAGGAAGATTTCCAGCTAAGCCTAGAAACAGTCACAATAAACCAGCATTTCCACATTCGGAAAAGTTTATTTTTATATATGAAAGAAATTTAGCATTTTCCTGGAAAACACAGGTTTTTACTCTTAAAATCCAAAAGGAAAGAGTGCACTGTGCAAAACCTGTGGTCATTTGCTGTTTTCAATGTTCAACCCTTATTTATACGTAGGCACAAAGCAATCCTAAACAGGGCAAATAAATATGTTAATTTAATTTCATGTGCGAATTCAAGCAGACAGTCAGGTATACTAAAATTATCCATCTTTTACAGGAAACACCAAGATTACCTGGCTTACAATAACTCTCAGGCCATGCACAGCAAGAAGTAAAGGAGGAACAGATGGCTTTGATCTGTGAGCAAGGGTAACTCTACCTCCTAATAGCCTGCCTTCACTTGTGCACCAGGCATGATCTTTCACAGCTTCCATCCCCTAACTGGCTGCATGTTGGGCTGCTCCTGCAAATGCTTCTGAGGGTATTTCAGTCAAAAAGTACCAGATTAGCAAAACCCTAATATTTAAACTGCTGGCAGCAATCTTGTTGAAAGGGCATGCAGTGATAGGACAAGGGGTAATGGCTTAAAAATTAAAGAGGGCAGGTTTAGATCAGGTATTAGGAAGAAATTATTTACTGAGAGGGTGGTGAGGCACCAGAACAAGTTGCCCAGAGAGGCTGGGGATGCCCCATCCCTGGAAGTGCTCAAGGCCAGTTTGGATGGGGCTTTCCAGTCTAATGGAAGGTGTCCTGTGCTAAAAACATTGGAATGAGAAATTCTTACTTGTGATGCCTTTTAAGTGAAATATTTAGATATTTCGTGACGCATTTGTAAAGGAAGTCACTTGAAATTTCAGAAGTTAGAGCACAATCACCAAATCCAGAAGTCAATTGTTTGCTCTAAATTTGGTCAAAACCATGACTGCCTACTTTTCCTTCCCTTAAAAGTAACTAGTTCCCATTAAGTACTGCAAATATCTTTACTGGTACAACATACTGCTTTTCTTACACCCATTCCAATCTGCTGAACAGCACAGCCAACATAAAGCTAATCTGTGTCTAATCTTAATCTCCTCAAGAGGTAAGTGTGAAGGGGAGGAAAATAGTAGATAAGCAATGCATTCTCTCTTCTACCAGATTCTTAACAAAGGAAATGCTGAAGTCTCAGCCAAGGAGCTGGGGCAATATTATTTTCCCTTCCTCTCTTGCTCTCCTGTTTAGGAGTGGGTCATAATTATCCCAAGGCAAATACAGTAGTAACCATTTTTAGGTCACTGACAAAATATTTAAGTGAGAAAGCCTGGAGCAATCAGATCATCACAGAGCTTTTCCTACAGCTGGGATGATCTAAATCCAGGCACTCATCAGTTTAAGACTGAATGTCATGTATACAGCTACTTAAAAATTCATCTGCACGGCTTTATCACTTCTGCTGTCAAAAACTAGTAAATTCTTATAATTTGATTTCAGCCTAAAACATCTTAGAAACTGACTGTAAGTGTTACTATTTTAAGAACCACTTGTAAATTGAACCTGCAATCATGCTCAGGCAAGGACAGATTTGCAAGTTCTTAAATCGCTAGTAGTTTCAACCAATAATCAAACAGACCAAACAAGAGCAATTTTTTTTTTTTTAAAGTCAGTAATTGCATTTTCAAAGCACTTTTAAAAGTTAATTTCATACTGAAATGTTTCCAAAAAGCTTGTAACCTAGAACTCTGCTTGGCATCAATTAGTATAAAAAATTACAGGCCACAAAAATCTGATTAATCTACTTCCTGCAGCTAAAAAAAAAATCTCATGACTCATGGGTATGACAGGTGCAAAAGAATTAAAGTCGAGGAGAGAATGCCACACTACCAATTTCAGACAGATTTGCATTGTAAATATATTTAAATATAAGCATTTAGAAAAATAAAACAAACACATCTTACCAACCCACCACAAAGCTAGTTCAGGCAGCTAGTGCTACCTTCAGAAACAGGTTGGAATTTTTGTGTGATTTCTCATGGGAGGCTTAAATTTATAAGATGATGACAGTTTGCATAGGAGACATTGAAGTTGAAGAATTCTGGGAGATTGGATGAAGCAAAGAAAGAAATCTTTATTGAATAGAATGAAAACCTTACAGATAAAAAGGGATTTCATTCAGAAAATTCAATTATTCATTTAATTATAGCTAATAGTGCTAAGATTGAAAAAAAAAAAGGAGCTAGAATATCAAAGGCACATCAAGATCTTAACTAAATCCAGTTATCACAGAAAATATAAAACACTGATGGGAGAAGGATGTGGAGAGATTTAATCACTCAATATGACTGCTTTATGCCAACTGCAAGTAATTTCTACCATCTGCCTGTAAAGCAGACCCCTTAATAAATCCCATCTTTCAAAAGCCTTTGCTTAAACCAAGACTCATTTTCTGGGTCTTCTGCACAACCATCTTCATCTGACATCCCTGCTCAAAAACCTGGTCACTTGCTTCTCAGGTTTGTACAGCTTGGCTTTTGTTACAACAGTCCCTAAAAGAGGCTGCTTCCTCAAATGTATTCCACCTGCCTCCCCCAGGTTTTCCTATAACCATAACACCAGTCCAGGTATGTAAGTACAAGATTGAAGAGCAATTTATCTGCACACAGCTACAATGGTCTGAGGCTGTGTCATTTCACACTACACTCCCCCAGATGCAGACCAGTAGACCTCAAGAAGAAAATTAGGATGATCCTGAAGTTTGGGGTATTTGCCTTTAAGCCTCCCAATCAAAGCACAATCCCCCACCCCAAGTGGTTTCAAATCAAATAAAGTAGATTTGAGCTTCAGTTTCCCACTTCCTAGACTAGTCACAGAGATGCCTAAATGTAGTCTGAACACAGGACCCTAACAACAGGCTGGTTAATTGTGGAAACTGCCAAGCCTCAGAAGAGGTTTTGGTTTGAATACTATTAGTTAAGCCGAAGTGTGCAAGAAACCCGTTCCTGAAGCCAAATGGACTGTTGTTTGATGTGCACATGCCAGATATCATTCTGACACACTTCCTGTACTTTGTGTAATGTCTTACTCCTGCAAACTTACTTCACACAAGTCCCACTGATCATTTCCCTATTAATTTAATTTATATCCTTCTTCCCTTGCTTTCAGTGGGATCATTCCCAGAATAAGAGCTTTCTGGTAAAGACGCATAGTCATAATCCAGCTCCTGCTGAATACAGCTGTGAGCAGTAATTGTGTATGCCTTTGAGTTTATTATTATGTAACCTTCCTTTGGCTTACCCACATGGAGAAATATTAAAATAAATTAACATTTTACTGGCTCTGTAATTGGAAGTGTCTCTTCGAAACAAATATGTTTATCAAACAGTTTGACTGGGAAAATACATTACTGTAGCTGCAGTTACCCAAATTACACGCTGTCTAAAGCAAAAAGGGCAAAAGCCATCTGGCTCCATATAACTTACATTTTCTAGACAGCTTGCAGCTGGTTCTGATTAAGCAGCATCTCAGTACTCCCAGAGATCTATTTTTAACTCTGCAACTTTATTTTTAGTGCTCGCACATCCAAGGCACATGGTGTTTACATTAATAAATGAACAACCGCCTACAGTTAAGAAAAGCTTTGTGCAATTCTTGTGGCACAGCCACTGCGCAACATAGATGGATGGTTAAATAAAACATCATGTGTTCTAACTAAAGAGACCTTGTGCACCTCCTGCCTCTTTACAGGACTTCAGAATGCCCCTCTGGAGAGCTGGAACAGCAGGAAGAAGACAGTGATAGACAAGAGGATGATTTACTTTTCAAGTAATGTTGGGTGGCATATCCTAGGAAAAGAGTACATATCTCCTGGCCTAACACCTCCCCAGAGGAATTTATAGATATGGAATAACTATCAATGTACAATTTGGAGTGGCTGAAATCCACTGCTAAAGCCCTGAAAATGTCAGAACAGGGGATGTTGTAAGTCCAGGAATCATTACCAATTTGTTTTTCTTTTTATAGATAGACACACATGCACCCAGAGTTTACACTTGATTTTTGACTGTAAAATACCAGATTATTCCTGTACTATTAAAATACCCCTCTCACAAGGATATTAAACACATGCACCAGAAAGGTTAAATGTAGAACATGTTTTGTGATTTTTTTAAGGTCTCTATTTTTTCATTGCATAGTATGACTGAATTGCGACATCATAACTGGGGGGTGGGGGGAGACCAATAACCAGCTACAATGAAGTCAAACACACACATCTAAAGAAAATCCATGCTACAATTTTAGAGCATTAATTCCATTATTCATGAACTTGCAACCTATTCTATGGCATAGACGACTGTGGACATGTGACATCCTCCACCTCTGATCCCTTACTCTTCCCAACCAAAGCAGGCAGCTGCACCAGCCAGTGTGAGTTGTCAAAGGGACCTGCTGGCACTCTGCAAGTGGGTATCCTCCCAGAACTTGGTTCTGGGCAGTTATGCCAAAAGGACTATTAATCCCAAATGTAAAAGGTTTTTACTTCTTCCAGAAACACTTCCCAGAGGTAAGAAAATACAAAACACTGCAAAAGTAATCCAGATTTCCTTTTAGCATGCAATTAAATGAATTTGCTCTTCTATCAGTGGAAATGTTTTCAGCACCATAAAGTACTGACTAGCTGTAAAATCTTAGTTAACTTTGAAACAAATCTCCATTTCAGCATCTAGGCATGCAGAGCATGACTGAAGCTGGTCCCAGTTCCCTTGTGACACTGAGGACCAGTGCCAAGCGGAAGGGAGGATATTTCCCCAGGAAGTTCTTTCATAAAATTTCTTTTCCTTACTAACACTTTAGACACACTTATTCTCATGTATTCTTAGGTTTCTGCATATGTCTTCTCTAAATACCTTTTTTCTTATATCCTTGTTCTTTATTCTTTTAAGCTAAAGTGTTTCCCCTCTCCATAGCTCTTAAGATCTCTTATCTCACTTTCCCTTCTCTATGCTGCTTTTAAGCCCCTGATGTCCCTGTTGTTCTTCCTAATCCTCTGCATGCTAATGCTGGGTTTGTTTCATTTTTCAATTGCCTGGCTGGGGAGTTTCCTACCGAAAGGACTATATCATTAAATTCCAATCTACTTTTGGGGTCTGCACCCCAAAGACAGCCACTGCAGTTTAGTCTCTCTGCCAGAGAAATTAATGGTGCCTCCACAAGACTGCAGGCAGTCTTACTCAGCAATTTGAAATCAAAACATTATTTGTCATCTAGCACGGATTCCTTGGATAGTAATGGCTTAAGGAGTACACAAAGGAAGAAGCTTTCTTGTAAGTTTTGTAAGAAAAGGCAAGTAGACCCCTCAAATGTATCCAATAATGTGGTGCAAAAGGCATGTTCTAATATACCAGACTGAAAAGCTAAAACATTTAAAAGTCACAGAAATAACACATGGGAAAGGTGATGCAGTATTTCATGTAGAAGCACAGTGTTTTGAGTTCGTCTCTTTTCTTCTACTCTTTAAAAATAGCTGAACAGAAAAGCCAAAGTACTCAGTGGCTATTTCAGGATTTTCCTGACTTAGCTTACATGTACTTGTGAATTTGTCCACAAAAAAATTGTCTAGGGCAACTGCTGAATGCTTCAGTAGAGAAAAAAAGATATCATCAGGATCTGAGGCAGCTTTTGAGTAATATAAAAGAGCGCTCTTTGCACCCACAGCAACTACTGAAAGCTGAGTTGGGGATATCTAAATGAGCTGTATTCACTTTAAGTCACTAAAGATATACTTCAAGGCTAGAGAAACAGCTGCAAGCACCTTAGGGGGAGCTGTGAAAGATATCTGATGTCTGCTTTTTTCATGAAGCTTAAAGTCTGTGCATTATGCACTGGCCTTCATTGCAGGGTGCTGCCTCAAAGTAGTACTGTTTTTAAATACAGAGTAGATGTTTTTTAATACAAGGGATGTGAGTCACACAACACAGAGCATACACAACCCTTCGTTGTCTCTATACTTAAAATATTTTTTTGCTTTACCATGCCCCAGTTTAATAATCCATTGTGAATTTCTCAGTTGGGTCAGATCATTCTCCATTTCCCAGCGTGGGAAAAATCAAGATTACAGACAACATTAAACTTGTGTAAATGAATTTTCAAATTTGAAAAACCTGTAAATGATTCCCTGCACAGCACATTTGCAGCCTTAAAGAGCAGTATACAGAGGAAGCCATGTGCAAGGGGTTGTCATCTCCATTACTCGTATCATGGCAATGTTCTGCAGTCAAGCACTGAGGGGTAAAAACCCTTATTAATCCATAATGCAGACAATTGAGAATGACTATGTCTGCAAATTTAGAGTTACAAACCAATGAGAGATTAATAAATAATAAGTACTTGCATAATTTTACTTTTATAGAATAGAAACTTTCCTGTCACTTTCAGGTGGCACTTTAAGAATCTAAGAGAAAAAACATGGGAGAGATTTAAAATTGTTATCTATGAAAAAAGGTTAAAGTAACAGATTTTTACAATTTAATAAAGAGAAGACCAGAAAGAAAAACTAACGAATGCTATCCTAGGAGAAGAACATTGAACAAGATAGAGGATAAAATAGCATGGCAGAGATCAGTAGTTCTCATGCCTTCAGGTCAGCCATTAACTACAATTGATAACAAAGGGAACTTTGGGCAGGAATTCAGGGATCCTGAAATAGCTCAGTGCTTTGCTTTGGCAGAAACTGCCAAAATGTTAAACCAGAAATTTTGAACTCAAAATATCTTATGTTTAACTAATGGGAGTTTTCTCAAACCCACTCAGGTTGCTTTTCTTTCTGCCAGAATTTCCAGCCAGAGGTCAGTACCTGAAGGAGACTCCCCTCTGGAACAGACATTGAGGTTGACAACATCATCACCCTGCATCACAACCCTTAGAGCTACAGTCATCACAAAAATTAGGCATTAGCTCAGGACCCCTGACAGCTACCCAGCTTCGTCATTATTAAAAGTTTCTTTAAAAATAAATAATGAGTTTCTAGGTATTACATGACATCAAAATCCTCCCCTGCAGAGAGTCCAAAACAACGTCTCTTGTGTTGATCTGTTTCAGGCCTCACTAAACCTTCAAAATAAATTCTCAGAATTTACAAATCTTGCATACCTAAACTGCAATGCTAAACAGAAATAGATATGACTAGTAGAAAAAGAAATATATAATATAATATATTATATAATAGATAATATAAGTTTCCAAGTAAAACCACACATGAGATCATCAAGGGGGACTGTGGAACTTATTGTGGTGTTACGTTTTAAAACTGAAAATCATCTTGTCTTCTTAGAGAAGATAATTTAAGAAAATACAAAGCCCTGAGGCAGGTTCAAACCACGAGTTTCATTGGTTCAGCAGGGCTTGGATCCACCCACAATATGCACATCATCATCTGAAGGAAAGTATGACACCCCCCTCCCCAATTTAAATCATATCTTGGGCTCCCTTTAGATATTCATTTGCTAAATGCTAGAAAGCAGTCCTTAATTTCTAGATTAAGATATTCCATGCACTCTAACATTTTAGATTTTGTAATAAAGTTTTGAAATTGCTACCAGCTTCAAAATTAAGGTGCAACAAAATAGACCTGCTTTTTGTGAGTTACCAAATCTGCAAATTACCTGTTAAAAGTGTTATAATTATCACTGCAGAAACACTTATTCTGCAGAAACACATCTGCCAGAGACAAAATTAGGAGGTGGTGTGTGGGTGGGAAAACATTAAAAGTTGGCAAACAAGCCTTTTTTAGGGTATTGAATATAATCAATATTCATACAGCTAACCAAATAAATGAAGAAACTAAAACGTTTTATTCATGAAGTTTAAGCTAACTTTCTGTCTAATGCAACATCTTAGAAATATAGCCTTACAAAACTGTAGATGTTATAAATTCATATATGTAAATATTAAATCTATGATCTTTTAACAAAGCACATTTCATATATTCCTAACTGCCGTGTTGCATATATCTTAGTGAATACGAAAAGAAGCCTGGCAGACAGATGCTGAATTATCACTTTAAAAGTTGTATGCTGTATAATGTGACTGATAATGTGACTTTGTTGGTCATTTCATTCAGCTATAAAAATGTTCACTGAGCCTCCAAATTCTGCATGGACAGAACAGGTAATTTTTAAAATCCATAAACCAGAAATGACCAGTAAAGTGAAGAAGTGTGACGTAGTCCTTAGTACTTCTATCCAGCTTTACCTATGGTTAAGCAGTCCCACACTTCTGGAAGCTGACCATGCTTCTCCTGTTCAAGGATGACTCGTGATCCTTTCTTAGCAATGTAGAACATGAGTTAAACATACTTTTTCTCTTCCCTCTTCCTTCCCAACTTTGCCAAGATCATTGTGTGGCTATGTAGTAAACCACACTGAGGAACCAATCCAGGCTAAAAACAACCCTTTTTTTTGGGAACAGCTGAGCCTGGATCAGTTCCTGAATCCGTTTCATGCTGTGGCCACACAAATAAGTATACCTGGCACAGCTGAGCAGCCAATGAGTAGAGTGAGAACAACAGGCAAGCAGTCATTAGAGTTTCCTATTCTGGCACTGCCACTGAAAAAGTCATTTCTCAAAATGTAACCTCCCCCTGGTGTCTCTTTGAACCACAGCTCCCTGGCTCAGTAACCCACCAGCTCTCCTACCCTAGAGATGACTGTCCTGTCTTCTCCCCCCACAACAAACACACAGCAATGCATCTTGACACCACATCCCTTAGTCAGTAATTGAAGTGAAAGAGTTGTCTGATGAGCCAAATCACTCAGGAGGTAAAGTGTTATTGCAGCAATGCAGGAAGCATGAACATCTTCCATGCTGTTATATCGTGTTTTCAGATATAAAGAACCCTGCTAATAAAGACATTGTAAAAAGATTTTTGTGTCTATTGTTTATCTGGATACTGCAACAACAACACGGAAAGGTGAGGATTGAGAGAGGCAAGAACTAGGAAAGCCAACTGACCTGCCAAATGGGGTACAGCAATGAAGCAACTGGAGAGACAAAATTTTGTACTTAGAGCCTTTGAGCTATATTAATTAGGACTTCTTGAAAACACAACACCCTGAACTTTCCCCCCCAAATGCCACCCTCCTCAAACAACATGCGAAACAGTACATTAAAGCAAATATTGTCTGTAGAAGAACAAACAGATTATTCAGTATGACAAGACCAAGAATGGAATTCAGATGCTGGGGAGAGGGAGAGAAATAAAAAAGAATAAATGGAAAAAATGTCCAAAAAATTTTTAAAGGAACAACAAAAGTAGATGCACTCATCTAGGACTGGTCTCACCCACTGAGGGATTAGGATTTCTTATACTTGGCACAGTCCAATGAATACTCTGTATAGATGACAATCCAGCTGCCTAGGTAGGAAATTCATAGATGGTAGTGAGCCCCTCCTTCCTCCAATAATATAAAATTCTAGGCCCTGGACCATATGGATTGGAGCACAGGAAGACACGTCAACTGCTGAAATCAGATGGGGAAGCGACATCTCTTTAGCTGAGCTTCAGATTCTGACTTGATTTAGAATTATGCAACATTTTTATTCCTAGAGAAAATTCCCGTACTTAGGAAAGGCTCTACAGGTTATGCTAAAGAGTTTGCTTCAAGCAAAGGCAAGCTTTCATGAGGCAAGGCAGGATGCTCCCATTGTGTAAGCTTCCAGCAAGCACAATGACTTTAGGATTACAGACAGCAAAGTAATAAAAGAAGAGTTGTTTAAATATTTCCTGTGAGACTGGAATCCAAACTTCTGAGTTTGGAGGCTTTCCAAACTCATTTAGAGTGATGGCAGACTTCTATTCAGTAAAAACACATGAAAATTTTGCCACACATTTAGTGACAATCAAAGCAACTTCTAGGTGGCTGTTGGGATTCATAGTTTGCAACGATGAGCCACATGAGGAATTAGCCTCTCCACTCTTTTCCAGCATATTTCAATGGTTAATTATCAACACTGTCATAAAACACCATATTTTCACTCTCCAGAGAGAATGCAATCTTCTGATTTGCTTTTCTAAGGTCGCTCAAAATATAAACATATACATTTACCTATTTAAAGTTCACTGGACTCCAATGAAAGTACAACTGTGCCACCTTGGTTTAATGAACTACTAATCATCACAAAGGACAGTGGAATACTGTGTTTTGTCACTGGACAAAAATTTGATGGCAATTTCTAGAGGTGCATGTTCTTAGTGAGCACTGAGGATAAATTATGTACTTAAAATGAGAAAAAGTTTTCACCTCTAATTTTAAAAAGCCATTCTGAAGAATCTTTACAAGCTTTGTAAACCTTTCAAGATTTATTTCCAGGAAACTAATTTACCTTTTAAGGTCCTAATGGTCAAAAAGTCATACCTCTGCTTTGGCGACACAGACCAACAAAATAGTTATTTTGAAAGACAAATTCCCAGACAAAAACCATTCAGCAGCCAATATTAACAACTGACTCCTGAAAGAAAAAAGCAATACAGTTCTAATTGTCAAGCACAGTATCTGTTTGAAGAGATAGCAATTTTTTATGTATGTATAGGTTAAAGCTTGTATGCATATATCATCTTAAAGTACCACAAAATTACACCAACAATTCAGATTTGTTTTCTCAGTTAACCTGAATCTGCTGAAAGTAGTAACTAATCCCACAACTCACTGTCTAGGTGTTGTCATTATTTATTCACTTAAAATCCAAAGAATTAGCATACAAAATAACAGACCTTCGTGAACCTGTGCAAGTATGAAAGCACAAATAAGAGTATAACCATGACACTTCAATGCTTTAATTATCAATTTTCATTGTAAATGGTACAAATTACTTCTAAGAGGAAGAAAAAAAGCATAGTAAGTAGCTCCATGTATTCACAAACTTTAATTATAGCAGGTGAACAAGATGATGTTTTCTTATCTAATGCATACACAGAGCATTTTATTCATTGTTTGGTAGTCATGTACATTAAATCCCCAGTGGCAGAACACATTTTAAATCTGAATTTTTCATTCAAGCTTGTGAATTATTGGGATTTTACCTAGAAATACCTAGGTGTATATATATAAGCCTGATAAAGATGTCAGGCTTAAATTATTATGAGGAAAAATACAGAGACGTCTTTTACATTTCATAAGGGCAAACTTAAGATTTATGTCAGACTGAAACTATTTTGGAGTTCTGTAAGGAGATTCAAGAGGTCAAAATCTGAGCTGCACATGTCAGTCATGCTTTGCATTAGAAGTTAAAAAGAGCAGGGAGTGCTGTGAGGCAAGAATCCTTCTTTTACACACATTATATTAAGGCTGAGCTTGCAGATTTTATTTTTTTTCCTTTTTGAGGTCTTAAAGAGCTGCAGTACTCTGTCATACATAGACAGACAGACAGAGATATCTATTAATCCTGAAAATATTGGGCCATAGTCAATGAATTCACCATATACATCTAATCCAGCCTGTGATGCAGTTCTTTTTCAACCTAAGGAAAATTCATCACAAAGTCATCACAAGGAACAAATGTGTATGATTCCTTCATTCTACAGTCAGAAATCTGAAAAACATCCATGCACTTAACTTCAAGGGAACTTAAACACCTGCCAAAACAGACCTGTATATGAAGAAGAGGTTTTAGCCTTCTGGTATTTAATTTACTACTTTGTTTTGGACTCAAAGTTCTCTTACATCTTTTTACCAAAAAACCTGACAAAATACATTTTAAAGTAAGATACATGTTTATTCATCAAAATATTCATCTGTTCACAGCACCTACTGCTGGTGAAGAGATGGTTACTGGACAGAAATGGAATCTTTCAGTGCATTTTAATTTTAAAACAGTAGTGAAAATTGCATTTTGGAACTTTTTCTATATTTAGTCTTTACAAATAGGAGGAAAATTATTTATAAAGATGCAGAGAAAAGCAGAACAAGAAAACAGGGGGAGTCAGCTTTGCAGTGAGGAAAAACAAGCTATTTCTCAGGAGGAACAAACAAATGCCTATCAAAGAAATTCAGAATCAAGATGACAGAAAAGTGATCCAAAAGCACGAGCTGGCAGCATTTAGCATACGGCTCCTTTCTCTCCCACTCAGTTTATTAAGAAATATCATTTACTGATGACTACAGCAGCTCTTAGAAGACACTAAAGACCTGAAAAAATAAGTAATGTTCTTGAAGAGCAAAAAGAAGTTTGGACAGTGATTTCCAAAATGTTGTATAACAGACTTGGATTTTAATTCAGTAATTACAGAGCAATGAAAGAGCTGATTTCACCTAGGTGTATGTAAGTAAACCAAACACATTTTGAACTTTTTATCTTCAGCAGCAGGCATGTTCAAATGCTGCTGTAAAGCAGGAACAGTAAAGAGCTCTCTGACTAGCTTTCCGCAACAGCATTTCACCTGTCTGCAATAGTAAGAGCCAGAAAGTGGATAAACTGGATGTGTGGTTTCCCACAGGGAAACTGCATTACTCAACACTGCTAATTTAGCAATAGTTGCAGCATCTTGGAAACTGCCAGACATGTCAAGAGTTCCAGGTATTTTCCCTTCTTCGCCATTTATTAGTGCCATGTATTAATATTAATTCTCTCTCTTCCGTAACAGAAAATGATTCCATGACTAATTTTATTGATTTTGATGTTTTGGTTTTTAATAGAAACTTTTTCATTTAACTATTCCAATATTGCTTTTCATTTCAAGGGGAAAAGTAGAGCACAAATTCTGAAAGGTCTGGGTGACAGGAGAGGCAAAGGGGAGAAGAAATGAGATTTTTTCTGGATTCATTCTCAGGTTACAAAAAGAAAACTGATGATCTGTATCTTCACAGAAATATTTATAATCCACCGTTCTCCATAGATGCTGTTTTTTCTTTGAAAAAATCTGGGTAAAAAATACTGTATTAAACCAACACATGCTTTAAATGAAGCAATCTCTCTCCCGTTCAGATGAGTAGCATCCTTTTCAAGGGCTGGAATCCTTGGAAACTGAGCTGGTAGGCACACAACATACACAATCTCCAACTACACCACCATGTTAATAGAAGATGTATTTCAAAGTACTAGAGAGTTAGAGACAGGTAAGTCCAAAATACACGTGAGTATATTAATTCAACCCCTCCACTCGGCCCTGGTGAGGCCCCATCTGGAGCGTTGTGTTGAGTTCTGGGCTCCTCAGTACTGGAAAGACGAGGAGATGCTGGAGAGGGTCCAGCACAGGGCCACGAAGATGATGAAGGGACTGAAGGATCTCTCTTATGGGGGAGAGACTGCGGAAGCTGGGCCGGTTTAGTCCAGAGAAGAGAAGACTGGGAGGGGATCTCATGCAAGCATACAAATATCTCAAACGCAGGTGCCAAGAGGTTGGTGCCAGCCTCTTAAGTGATGCTCAGCAACAGGATGGGGAGCAGTGGCCATAAACCATTACACAAGAAGTTCCACCTCAACATGAGGAAGAACTTCCTTGCGCTGAGAGTGGCAGAGCCCTGGAACAGGCTGCCCAGGGAGGTCATGGAGTCTCCCTCTCTGCAGACATTCAAAACCCACCTGGATGAGTTCCTGTGTAACCTGGTCTACATGACCCTTCCTTAGCAAGGGGGTTTGAATGGTCATCTCCAGAGGTCCCTTCCAACCCTAACAATTCTGTGATTCTTTGAAATAAATATTTTCTTCTTCTGACCAACACTTTCTGTGCGCAGTAATCAGTTTCAGAACATGCAATGGCTACAGAATGTAGACATTTCCTTAATGATCTCACAATTTATAACAAGCAAAGTAAACATCAGCACCTTTCCCTGTTGAGATTCAGCATTTACTTAATAGCTTTACAGATTAGCAAGTGCCTGGTCCCTGAAGGTTCAAAGAGCTGGGATCAATTTAATAGGATACAGAGTTGTTGCAAGTAGATGTTGCTATGCTGGAGGCCCCACAATCATTGCATCGTACAATATAAAGAAATACTTATGTGCATTGGTTCTACAAACAAACTCTATCCAAAGAGGTTCCTCAGACAATGGTTGAATACAACATGCATAATTTTTGCTTGTTCCACATAAGGTCTTTCAGTGGGCTTTTAGACAATTTAAGTTTGAAGGGAAAGCAATTCTAAAGAAATACATATTTTTTTCACTTAGCACATCACATCATAAAACCGCAGAAATTTAGCGTAGTGCACACAATCCTTTCTACAGCATTTCAGAATTTTTCATTGACAGAAAAAGCCATCCATGAAGTGGGCTGGCCTATACCATTCATCTACAGAGCAGTACTGCTTTACCAGTTTGCCTCTCCCTTTTTGTTCTCTGTTTTTTTCTTTGAAAATATATTTATCTTCTGTGTAAACAGCATGTATGAATGTACATACAAAAGCTATATATATGTGGGCTAGATACATTGTAAAAAAAAAAAGTACATTCACCATTTTGTTGCAACTTACAACCATGACCCAAAATATCAACATTTACAATATATTATGAAGATTTTCACAGGTCTTATGTACAAGACACACAGATTGGTATTCAAATGAGGTAGCATCCTGGTGTTACACCACAGAAAAAAAGGGTTATAAATACTGTCTCTATACTGTATGTGCTTAAAGTGTCCTGCTTAGAAATGATTTTAAACTGCCCTAACCACTGGCTGTAACTAAACATAGCAACTTATTCCCTGAAGAAGTTCAAGATTATCAGGAATAAAAAAGAAAAAGCTCAAAAGCCCCAGCTCTAACACTACTAAACACATCTCAAACAGGCTTTTGCTATTTAAATTACAAGCCATAAATGCAAGAACTGCCTACCACAGGCTCACCATCACAGGGACAATACCTCATGTCATTGGCAATTCATTAATTTTTCTTTTGGAATACTATGGACACTTGCAACTACTGGAGCATCTTACAAGTGAAGCAATTACATATTTTAAACCTAAGTTGGAAGCTTAATCACAGGAGGATCATAGAGTCATAAAATAGTTTCAGTTGGAAGGGACCTTTAAAGTTGGATGGATCTGCCCTTCCATCTCTTCATCTCATAATTAACCCTCATAAAAAACAGACTCCATGAGAAAGGAAAAGTAGCAATAACAATTGCAATGGGATAAAGACATTGGCCATGTATGAAAAAATATGCACACTTGAAGAGGATTGGAAAAGAGGAACTCAGTTACTATGGATGCAATAAGAAAATCTAGCAATTTTTATCTTCTAAAAAATTCTAATCAAATGTTAACTGCTCAGAGAAATGGCAGGCTTCTCCTAACACTCTATTTTCTACCCATCTATTACAGGGACAGCTCTGGAACCAGTACTTTGAGTGACTTCTGAAAGGTGACAGAGCACTGCACAAAACACATCTCAGACTCCCTCGGCTGGGGGACAGAAGAGATGCCACATGGAGACGCTCATCCTCCTCTAGTTCATGGCATTTACTTTAGGCAGGATGCGAGACTAAAGTCCAAATAAATCCTGCCTCACTTCTGTTTCCCTGAGGCAAAGAAAAAGGAGGATCCCATGGCTGACATTACCCTTGAATACTGCATTTCTGTACATGCCACAGAGGTGTACATGGTTGGTGAAGCAACTCAGAGTGTTCAGAGGCTAATGATGGGGAGCGCTCAGGAGTAGATTTGAAGATAATTAGGCACCTAATTCCTACTAAAAGTGATGTTTCTTAAGTGTCTAAATACCTTTACAGGTAATCTGATTATACTGAATATTTCTCCTTTCCTGCATTAGATGTAGCCTGCAGAAATAGACAATAAATATGCATTCAGGTTTGCTATCTTCTTTCTTCTTAGTGATAAGAGTAGCAAAAAATTTACTTTCTTTTTGTGAGAGCCAATTTCATTTTTGGCTATTTCCACAGACCACATCTAACACAAAAGAAGAAACGTTAGAAAGTACCAAATCAGCTGGAGTATCTTGGCATCTGAACTGCATGTTTAGGAAAGTACAAGATTATTTCCTACTAAGCACCACTGTGATACAGATAAAGATGTGCCTTTCTGCTGAATGCCCTGTCATGCTCTGCATGGATAATTCACTGCATGCACCAAATTGCACTGCAAGAAAAAGAGGCCAAGTCTGAAACCCAGCTATGCTTGACTCCATTTGATGTAAAAGCTATTGCCAGTTCTTAATACTACAATGAAAAATTCTCAAAAAATGCTCACTGAATTAAATTTCTTTGCAATAAAGCACGTACAGATAAATACAGCTCACAAAGTATTACAGTGTTTTCCCTGATGCTTTTATAGGCTGTTTGCACAAAACCAAAGCAGTCATAAAATAAGCCACCTGTAAAGGGTTATTTTACCAACAGTGCTAGGAATAGATACTTCAAGTGTGGGTGAACAAAGTGTGAACCATATGGGACGTTGCAGAGATTTGAATTGGGGACTCTCACTCCTCAAAAGAACTGAAGTCAAGGCATGTTCCATATGCAGCATTCTGTTTTCTTGGAAGTTTAAACAGCTACTGATAGTTCGCTTTCTATCAAGTGAACCTGCAGTGGCTAATTTTGCAGGCATTGGATAAAGCAGGTTCAGAGACCATTGTTAATTACACGTATTTAAAGGAGGAAGCTCTGCAGAGAATGCCTATTATGGCCAAAGATGACTTTGGAATTAAAAAGAAAAATAACAGGATATCATCTGAACTCTTTTTTTAAAAGCAGCAACTGTGCAAAGACAGAAAAATATTGTCTAATTACATATATTAAGAACTAAACAGTTACAAAATGCCTATTCATGTCTGATTATGACTAATCAGTTTCTTAATAAAAAAAACAAAAGAAAATGTTTTAAATGTACTGTAGGATTATACTGGCTTTACAATTCAATTGTGATAAGGTATCCCCAAAATTGCCTTTTCTGCCTATACATTCATTGTCCTGTTTTATAAGAAGTGTTGCATATCAGTCACATGCCAAATTCATTTCATCAACACAAAGGACTATGTACTTCCTAATAAAGGACATTTTTCTGCAGGAGTGAGGTATAATATAAGCAAACTGACCTGGTGTTGTGGAGCTCATTGTTCTTAATGGAATGGTATCTTGTCACCAGTGTAAAGCAACTGTGGCTGAAGTTGTTCAGATTTTGAGATTCTTCCAGAAGTGTGGTGAATCTGAGTAAAATAAAGAAGAAGAAAACACCTTTGACTATTTGTTGAAAATGTAATATTTTTAGGATAATATAATTATCTCAAACATACTTAAACAGAAGAACATTTCAAAACTCTCACCCTAAAGGTTCTTTCCATAGTGTACTTTTTTGCTGCAAATTCAAGAGCTGATGACCACTGAAAACAAGACTAAAATTCAGAAACCCTAAAGCTTCAGAGTAGCTCAACTAGAAATTTGCATTACAGCCCACCTACAGTTACATAGGAAAGTAAAGGATGAACTGGGTCCTTTCTCTTTCCTCTATGATTAGGGTATTATATGAAATAGAATACTTGAGGTAGAAATATCTGGATTATATCCTCATGTCTGAGCTGGGGCCAATTCACAGTTTTACTGGATATGTCTGCAGTCAGCATCAAAACATGAATGTGCAGAAAGAGATCTGCATTCAGAAGCCTTTCTGGAATAGCTACTACTTCCTAAAGCTGCAGTGCTTAAACAGCTCACGAACAGAACTTGTTGAAATAATTAGCATAGCTGAAGGGATCTCCCACGACAAGCTAATGACATCTCTGACACCACAAAGAGAGCTGCTAATGGCGTGGGCTGCTCGAGAGTAGGGCAAGGAAGGTTCTGCAATTTGGCTGAATCCTTTCACAGTCCTGTGGCATTCTCAGCTCAATACAGAAGCAGAGGCAAAAATGTTCCTCTAATACTCCCATCTGCTGAAAGTTTAAAGCTATAGAGAAGAGGCTTTCAGGGAACTAAAATATATTTTCATTCAAGCATGATATAAACAGCAAATGAGAGAGAAGAGAAGGTTGTAGTGCATTACGACTGTGACTATCCTATTCAGCCAGTGCTCCTGAAGTATCTAAGTAGTCAAAGATATTCTTAGTGCTGAATATTTTAGCAGCTTTTGTCACTTTTTTTAAACTACCAACTGCACATTTAGTTTCAAGCTGAGCTCAGCCAAATTCGAGATAGTAAATTACATTTTAACCAAGTATAATCATTTAAGTTTAGCATCATTATCATTCAAGAAAGGAAAATCACACATTTAGATAAGTAACTTCTGCTTGTATGCCCCCTAAAGCAAGCTGGACGTACACTGCTCAAATAGGCGTGATATTTGGACACATCCAACACTCCAACAGACAGCACCTGTAAAACCAAAATTCACGATACTTCATGAAAATCCGAATTACTTTCCCCTGCTTACCTCATGCACCAAAATTCATCAACTATCAGATGGAACTACAAAACTATATATAAAACTGAACAGACTCTACTGTTAAGCCCAATCCAAAACCTGCCTTGGGGCAGATCCTTCCTTTGGCTGTGGCAGGCATATAACTCTAAGATTTATCAATAAAAGCACAACCAATACACAGTTCAGGAGTTCTAAGATTCTACTTAATTTCACTGAGCTCTTTATTATCCTAGCAGCTACACAGATGATGAAAAAATACTTTCCAGTGAATCCAACATCCATTCATTCAGTATCCAGCCTCAGCAGGGACTATGTACTTTTTCTCAGAAAGTAGAAATTGATGCATAACTGTGGACTTTATTTGAGTGAGTTTTCAGTATACATTTAGAGTAAACAGTATATTTGAGCACTAGGAAAATTCTGGGCATTAGGATTTGATAATATTCTAATATCTGAAATTGAATTATAATACCCATTACTAAAACCATAATTTTGTGTAAGTTTGCTTTGTGTAGAGCTCCCATCTAAGTGGATATTTGAAGCTCGTATGAGAGCAGAGAACATGTGGTCAGTTCATAATGCACTCTCAAATGGGTAAGCTTTTTCCTCAGAAAAAAATCTTCTCTTTTTTCCCCCAATAAAGAAAATTGCTAATAATTGGGATAGCTGTGTGTGAGAGACAGAGAGAACAGTAGATATGACTGGCATGCTCCTGTCAGTGCAAATATTCCATCTGAGTGACATTCCTTACTCAAAACAGTGGTCCCACCAATCCTGTACTGGGTTGTGATACCAGCTGTGCTGAAACTGCAGAAACAAGCTGCTTCATGGTTCTTCCCTGCTCTTCCAGAGCAAGGAACACTTACCCTTGGAGAAGAATCAGGTTAGGGAAGATTTAAACAAGCTGGCCATACATAAGTTCATGTAACCTGATGGGATGGATGCTCCCATGAGAGCTGAGGGACCTGGACAGTATCACTGCAAAGCCACTCCCAGAACAGCTTTGAAAGGTCATGACTATCAAGAGAGGTTCAAACAGACTGTAACATCTCTGTTCAAACATCTCTCCTGTCTTCAAGAAGGTCAAGGAAAATACAGAGAACCAAAGGCCAGTCCACCTCAACTCAGTTTTTTGGAAGGTGATGCACCAAATAATTCTGGAAACAATTTCCAAGCATGTGAAGGACAGGAAGGGGTGGGAAATAGGCAGCATGTATTTATGAAGGAAAATCATGCTTGGCCCACATGATAGTTTTCTACAGTGAAATAGATAGAGCATAGATGGGGTGAGAGCTGAGAATGTTGTTTATCTTGAATGAAGAAAAGCTTTCAGCACTGTTCCCCAGAACATCCTCACCAACTGTGAAACACAGGGAAGTGGACAGCAAGGTGGCTGAAAACAGTCTGTGCTGCCAAGCTCCAAGGGTTGTGATCTGCAGGCCACAGCCCAGCTGGAGGCCAGTCACCTCAATGGAGCCCCCATGGGTCAATAGTGGTGCCAGTACTGCCTTTCATTAAGGACCTGGCTCACGGTACAGAGCATAACCTCAGCAATTCTACAGACAATTCAAAATTGGAAGGCATGGTTGAAGAGCAGATGGTTCTGCTGCCCTTCAGAGGGACTTCAATGGGCTAGAGAAACTGGATCTACTGAATGTATGCGCCAAGGCTGGGGTGGGTGGCAGGGAGAAAAGTGAGAAAGAGAAAAACCCCAAAACCAGAGGAAAATGAGGTGCTCTATTGCAGGGTAGCTAGGTAAAAAGCAGTAAAGACAGAACAAGACTGTTCTCAGTGATCCCCAGAGACAGAAGAGGCAATGTGCACAAACTGAAATATGGGCAATTCCATTTAAACTTTAGAAGGTACTTTTTCCCTGTTATTGAGGCCAAACATATAAGAAATAGGCTGCCCAGGGAGTTTTTTGATTTTCCATCATTGGAGATTGTACACAGTCTCGGACAACTTGCTGTAGCTGACCCAGCTTTGAAGAGGGGTGTGGACCAGGTACCTCCACAGGTCTGGAGATACTCTGTGATTACATGATGTGGAACATTAGCATTTTTCCTTTTCAAGATCACCAAAGACAGCATCAGCATTGAATATTCATTGCAGTTAAACCTAGTGAGAATAATTCCAGTATAAGAAAGTGTTCTGCTGGGATTCCCATAAAAAGATTTCTGTTAAGGAATTTTGTAAATTCAACTGTACTGGTAGTCTTATATTTAATGAAGTGGCAGTTGGCATCCTTCCTGATACTCTATTTCCATATATTTCATGTAAAGCAAAGCTTTCGCTAAGCTGAATGTTGTTGTTCAGGTTCAGTTTTAACAACTCCTTGTAAATATGATACAAGGCTCACATTGTCAAAGCTCCCATTCAGAACATGAAAAATACCACATCACCATATACAGAATTATATTCACAACACAGACACTCTCATTCGAATACACTTCTACTGATAAGCTGACATGCTTCATTTCTTTCCCTTTACTGAAGGAATGTCATAGTGAAAATTAGACACTATGAACTGCAGTGCCACATATTTTTTTAATTTTAGCACTGAAAGTTAAAAAAAGCACAACTCTGGCCATTGTACATTAAAATTTCATGAGGGGTGCTTTGCTCATTGGGAGATGCATTTGTGCTCCATCTCCACACACAAAAACCAGCACACAACTCCAGATCCTGAAGATACTGAGGTACAACAAAGTCCTTCAGGATTTAGGATAGACTAAGTGCAGCTCCTAATGCACGACATTTTAACTTTAACATTTTAACATCAACATTCTAAGGGGTTTTTTTACAACATTTTAACTGAATGATAATTTATCCTTTACTCATTATCAACTTGGCATATTAGGCTACAGCACCATATGCAGCAAATTAACTTCTACCTTCGTATACATTAGTGACTTGCATTTGCTCATCCAGGAACCATAAACCTTCCCCTTTTTCTTCAAAGGAAATTCAACAGTTAATATACTTCAAGGACTGATGCACTTTTGAAATTGCTACAAAAGAGCAGTGCAAGATGGAATATAGGTTTTTATGCCCACCAGCCACCACAAACCTATTTCTCATGACTACATTGTAGGTACAGTATTTTCCAACATAAATAAGCATTTCAAGTGAATACTATCCCTTTAAACTCTCATCTCTCTCTGTGTTGTCCCAATACTATATTCACTGACTATATTTTTTCTATCTTGTGTCTATACTTCAAAATTCTTCTGGGAATTGAGTTTCTGAGATAGGATGCAGTGAATATAAATTAACAGAATTCAGATGAAAAATATATTTCTACTTCTATTTTCCCTGTGCCCAAGATGAATTTTTCATGAGAACTTCTGAAATGAATCCATAGTTTCCAAAACTACATCCTGGAGGTATCTTCCAGATCTTTCTCTTATAGGAGGATTTTTTATCCAACTCCAAAATACCTCTATTATGAAAGATTTTGTGGATAAAAATATAGAATTATACATTTCATTAAATACTGGACATGATAGGTCATTACCCTTAATAATACATCTAGCTGTTTCTCTGCTGCATATATTGTTTTTAAATAGCTTTCAGTTACTTAGAAACAAAATTGTTGTTTTAATTTGAGATGCTGGAGGCCATTAACCTCGAGTGCCACAAGAAAGGAATATTCACTTCTCACATTTAGCAGCTTGTGTGTTAAAAAAATCAAACATCTAAAACAGCTGTAAGAATTGGTACAAATTCCATTGTCCAATGAACAACATAAAGACTGGAAGACAAATCACAATGGGCTTTCACTGAAGTGATTTGTAGCCATGTAAGCCAAACCCAAACTGCCAAATCAAACCCTTCTAATCTTGTATCAAACTTCTAAATTTGATTAGGAAGTAAGCTGGCATATGGAAAAGGTGATAAGGTGTTAAGGAATGGCGTGAATTCCAAGACAGAGTACTTAAAGACATCAGTTCAAAAAGCAAATGGCTATTATAATTGGTTTACAAATGTAGAATAAGTAAAAGCTAAACCAAAATCAGGACATTATGCAACAAATGCTATTACACAGTGACCTTTATATGCAAATATGGTGCAGACTTACTTGCAGCAAAAAGACCAAAGTCTAGTCCAATAGACATTGGGGTGTGTAAATGCTTTCAGTAGGAATTTGGCAGCTCCACAGCAAAGCCTTCAGAATCCAGAGCTCAGTGCAGGATTAAGTATTTTACCATAAGGTATTCAGGCAACTTATTCTTAATTAGGTATCTACTTAAAGACTTTTTGAAGTCTGTAACAATTTTGCAGTACGTACTTTTGAAGGTTTGATATTAAAGAACTGCTCCAGTAGCTGGTGCTGGACTGTCATACTCTCTATATTTCCCAAACAAAGTAATTTTTGATGCAGTGCCTAACAGAAAAATACGTCTTACAGAAACTGTAAAGAATCCTCGGCTATACTTCTAGCATGCAACTATTTATTTTGACCAAGAAGTTAAATCACTATGTTTTATCAATTACTCATATGCAATATTAAGCAGTGTTAGACCTCACACATGTCGTGAGCACACGGCTCACACTGTTGTGAGAAGCTCAGACGTCTGTCCAGTAAGACAAATCCTCCTTCCTGAAACTCTCTTAAGCAAGCAATAAAGCTCTACAGCTATCTCAACAACCTCTTTTACATTCACTGTCTACTACAGAGAGGAAGCAAACAAGTTTTCTAAAACTAAAGGTGAGATGATATCTTCCACTGAAAAAAGAATCCAAGGCCTCAATCAACGGGATTAAATAATGTCCTGCTAAGCTGCTGCCTGGACTTCTGCTATGCCAGTTACAACAAATTGGCACAAGCTTCTGCTCTATTTCCCAGTGAAACCAGTTAGAAATACAATATAGCTTAAAAAAAACCCAAAACCAACCAACCTTTTTTTTAGCCTCATAAGGATTTGGAACTTGTTCACCATGCAGCTGCAGAAATACTCTTGCTACAGCTTAAGTTGTCCTATCTCACCCTTTCATGCCAACCCCTTGTCAGAATTAAAAGGAGTGCACATCCAGCTGTGCCCTCATAAAGTAGAGCTGATGTACAAGATTTGGCCTGTATCAAGCACAACCAGGCACTAGCAGATACCACACCAGGTGACGGACTGGCCTTTATGATGCTTTCATTGCAGGAAAAGAAAATATGAGACAGGCCTCTAAGTCTGCATTTTGATTTATTTTTTTTAATTATGCCAGATTTTAATCAGTACTGGAAACAAAAATAACTTCTTCTAGGGATAAATGAATCCTAAAATTCAGAGCTCACTGAAGCACATAAGGAAAGTAACAAAGAAACTAAAGCCTTTTTCATTGGAACTGGTTGCCCATCCAGGTTGTCTCCAACCTTGGAGATATTCAAAACCCAAGTGAAAATGGCCTTGGCCAGTCTACTGTAGCTGACTGTGCTTTGTGGACCGTGATTGAATTAGACAATCTCTAGAGATGCTTTCCAGCCTCAGCCATTCCACTACAAGACACTAAAGAACACACAAGGCACACAAAGAACAGCCCTTTTAGGTCGTATGGAAGTGGGTACAGTCCTCTCCTCTCATGCAAGGGCGTGGAGAAACTTCCACCAGATGAATACAACTGAAAGAAAGAATGTCTCTTAAAACTTCTCAAAAAGCTGGACAAAGTGAGCCACTACAAGAAATTACAGAATCCAGCTTACTTTGAAGGAAATCACAAATTCTAAGTTTCTTTTATTTTGACCCTCTTCCCCAGCACTTGCAAAACTATCCAAGCTCCTGGGAAGGAGCCATCAGACAACCGAAGCAGTCAGTTTAGAAAAGCTTTCTAAATTCTTAAATTTGCCTTTGAAAAATTGTAAGTGAACTTCTGTGGTGAGCAAAGTTAAATGACAGCTGGACTACAGACTCAGGTGAGCTCTATGAGCTCTGCACTACTGACCTATACTGTACATAATTCAGGGAGAATTTCAGGGAGGCCAGACTTCATTAATCAGTAATTTATTACCAACCATCATTAATAACTTAGTCACTGGTAATTAAAACAATAAAGAAATAAAAACCACCAAAATCTGCCCTTTCAAGTCATGTGGAAAGAAACAACCCTGCTGTGCATACTCTTATCCGTCTCTGACTGCTGTATGTCCACGAACACCCATTGCTTTACAAATGCTTGAGATTAAGGGTAATTTTAACCCACAAAAACTATTAACAATGGGTTACAGTAGAGGGAAGGAGAGAAGGAGATGGACTGTTTATTCTATGTCTGCATACACATAAAATAAAAAAGAAAAAACTCTACAAAACATATTCTTAATAAATAGTTCTACACAAGAACAAAAAGTTAAGTAGGTAAACATTACATTAGAACCTAGAATAACTTTCCCCATGGGTTCAGGTAACCCAGCATAGCTCAGTGCACTAGAACTATGAACTTGCTCTTTCAAAGGAACAAGAAGTAGACGGTGAACAGAACACTTCTGAAACCTTTTGAGCCTATAATATGTAGTTCACAGTACTTCAGCTTTGGTTTACATTTGCCTTTTCACCAGATGAAAACTGAATTTCTCTCAAACACTTCCCCTTCCTTTTTCTTAAACTGAATTGTATTTCAGCTGTTATTGACCTTGCTGCACAGTGTGGTAGCTGACATATAGCTACGGATAAAGAACTACTGATAGGAACACAATTTTCCCCTACTCCCTTTTTTACTCTATCTTTTCACTTAAAGGGCAGTATAACAACTAATTTCTTATGTTCTGAGTTTAATCTGAGATGAACAGCACCTGAATATTTACCACAGTGGGATTCCGTAACTAGAACATATCAGAACATCAAAGCTTCCTTCATACAAAAAAGCACTTTTGTATTTCTGCAACATCACACTAATTTAGAATAACACAACACTTCTCATGAAACAGCAGGAATTATCAGCCTCCCTATGGAAATTTGTCTGGTTTAGACAGACTTAACAAGAAGAGACCACTTATCTAGAAGGGAAAGCCTGTAAATGGAGTTTCATATGCTTGGCCTGTGATCTGAACTGCTTGCTCTCTTAAGGAATCAGTCTTGCTTTCCTTTTCAGCTCTTAAAGAAAACTTGACAGCATGTGATGGTTAAATTAAAAAGAAAAAATATAATAAAATTTTAGAAGGGCAACTTCATGACTAAACTTACTCACACATTACAAAAATCTAATTTGGAATTACCAAAAATTTACTTTCAGTATACTTGTTTGCATTCAATAAATTTTTTTCTGATTTTAAGACAAAAGGACATACTCTCCCTCACTGAAACCTTCCTGAAACCTTAATTTCTGATTTTGGGAATGTCTAAGCCACTTACGATATAAGGCATCATTTTAGGAAATAAAATATTTTTAAATGGTTTCTGAATTTTATCACTTGTCTTAAAATATTAATCTGAGAAACAAATATTTGAAGAAATATGAAGCAGAGAACTTCAAATCTGAAGGCCTATTTGGATTGTTGGTAATTCTGACTTGTACGTGACAGAAAATTTTCCAGAAAACCAAATATTACACAGGAGTAAGACATGGAAAATACAAACTCGTGACAACTTAATTTTAGGTCAGGAGTCCCTGGAATACAAAGAAAGAGAGGCACCTACAAACAGGTAAAACACAAGCCGAGCACCATGGCAATTACCTACAGGAATTAGTCCACTTCCATTATGTAACAGAGACCCCACGTGAGAACAGCATCGCCTTGTGTTTGTGTAGCACTGAAAGGAATTCCTCCTGCAAGGACCTTGCAAACAGGACAGAGATGGAAAACAGGGCTTAGTGCAGGCACCAAGCACAGTGATGAGTATAGACTGACATTTTAAGATTTTTACTAAGTGATAAAATCACATTAATGAGAGAATTGACTTAGGAGAGGGTTTATGGGTACATAGAAGTCAGCAAGCTTAGAAGGAAGTAGAAGTAACATCTACATATACATTTTTCATACTTGCAATTCATTACAAGAGATGATTGATATCCAGTGTTATTTCATGCAAGTAACTGAGATGACTTAAAATTTTCCATTTAAACCTATGATGGAAACATGGATTTATCTGCTTAGCAGAAAAAAGGATTTTTGTCTTTATAAACATGAAAAATCATTCAGCTTTTATTGCTTAACAGCCAAGTAGTTTTCTGTTCATGAAAAACAAGCCTCAGTCAATTTTTCCTCAGGAAAAGCATATAGATGGCCAAAGAATATATAAGTGAAGTTATTTTATGAAAACTTACCCCACAAGAAAAATTTATTTTTGCTGTCCTTGAATTTTATCAAAAATTGGACAAGTTTTTTCACTAGCTTCTAGATACGTTAGGCTTCAATTTTGTCTCTTCAATGTCTAAAGAACTATTTCACAGTCTTTAATTGTTGAAACAGTTATTTGCAGTGTTTGATAAGTAACAAATTTTATAGAGCTCGTCTTACAAGAAAATAAACCTTTCACTGAAGCTGATACTTTGAAGAACATTTGCACTGAATGTCCTTTGACAATAGATTTCTTTAGTGTAGAGCTTTACTTGTTTTCACAAGACAAATTTTAATTCTAAACTAACATTTCTTAAGAGTATGATTCAGCAGAGACTAAATGATAGATGGAAGTTTGATTAACACTTTGGCATTTCCAGCACTGGAATACAAACCAAGAAAACAGACTTTCTGTATCAGGCAGTTACATTGGATCACAGGTTAAAGACCAGAAAGTCTTTTCATGCTGAATTAGTTTTCTGTGATTTCACCAGTGTCACTGGGAAAAAAAATAAATATTATTTTTAATAATTTATAAATTAGTTTTATAGTACATCTTTCCTACTGAAACTTGCCAGCCACAGTGCAAGAGATTTATCAATGCACCTGGTTGATGAATTCAACTCATAAAGGAGAACCTGTGAGAAAATTCTGACCTCTGCTACAGGTGTGTCTTGTCATTCAGCAGTAGCAGTAGGACAGAATAATGGGGAAAGTTAATGATGTTCATGAAGCTCATGGAAAGTTAAGTCTTGTGCAGAAGAGGGGAAAAAAGTCCAACACAACCCACATTCTGACCAAGCTCTTATCCACTCTTGTTCAGTGTCTGAGGTTTGAGGAAATAAAGTGAGACCCAACACACGTAAAATCAACCATCTGTCCTTTCCCCCCCACCATTGGATATATGGATATATATACATATACACTAGCAACTATTTTTAATGTAAATTTTTTGTACCTACATTTAATTACAAGGAAACTTACACCTTTGTAAATAGCAGACATAAATATCCACTATCAGTTCCAAAAAAAAAAGGTTTAAATTTTTTATTTAGCAACAAGCTACAGGTAAAACTTCTGATTTAATAAAATTAATTCTGTATCCATGCACTTTGGCATCTAGCTACATACATGTAAAAAATAAAGGACTTCTTACCAAGTGACTCAGTTTCCCTTCTTGTTAGGATTACAACTGTGGAAAGTACTCTAGTCAGAAACATTTCTCATGCACAATCATGTACGTTTCAACCGTGTAGGCTCTTTCAACACTCAAATTCAGTTTTGAATGACAGATTTCAAGACCTCAAGAAAAATCACTCAAGCAAAAAACACCAAGTTTCATGACTACATGGGGGACAAAAACAAAATAAAAAAACCCAAGAAAATACACATACACTGCAAAACAAAAAACCCAAAACCCTTCCTATGCACATACAAAAAAAATTGCATTTGATTCAGGGGAAAACAAAAGCACAACAAGCAAAACCAGGGCTAAGGATGACTCAATGCTTGTTCATCAACCCTGACTGGATGAAAACAGTTGGAATTAAAACTCAATGGTTTTGGCAAACACTTGCAATGCAGAACATTGCACCTGCCAACACAAACATATAAAACATATAAAGATGTTGTTTAAATACATTAAAAGCTTGTTTTTTTTTCTTTCTATTCTTTCAAAATCCGCATTCTGAACATCCATGGAAGAGGCTGCATTTGTGAACAGCCAGGAAAGAGATCTGAGGGTCCCTGTCAATAGAAAGTTGAATATGAGTCAATGGAATGTCCTGGAAGCCAAAATGGCCAACCATGTCCTGGGGTGCATCAAGCACAGCATCAACAGCTGTTTTAGGGATGTGACTGTCCTGCTCTGCTCTGCACTTGGTGTGGAGCCACCTCAAGTGCTGTGTGCTGGTTTAAGTACCTCAGTATAAGGACATCAAGGTATTAGAATGTGTCTAGAGAAAGGGACCAAGACGGTGAAAGGACTTAAAAAATCTTGCCCTGTAAGAGGAGCTGAGGTCACTTGGTTTGTTCAGCTTGGAGAAGAGAAGGCTGAGGGATGGCTCAGTCTACAGGTTCAAGGGCAGCAGTGTCGGGGGAGATGCTGATCTCTCTCGTGGCCAGAAGACAGAGCACAAGGAAATGGAATGAAGGTGCATCAGGGGAAGTTCTGCCTGGACATTTGGAAAAGGTTCTTCACTGAGAGTGTGGTCAGTCAATGAACAGGTTCCCCAGAGAAGTGGTCATGGCACCGAGCCTGTTAGAGGTCAAGGAATATCAGTCATGGGGTATTTTCAGGTAGTCTGACCTGGTGATCTTTATAGGTCCCTTCCAAATTGAGATATCCTGTGATTTCATGTTAAAATCAGTTTGCTAAGAATATGAACTTAGGGTGCTCAGATGTGAAAGAGGGTTTTGGGTTTTTGGGGGTTCTTGTGTTATTCTGTAGGAATGAACAGGTTTGCCGATGTCAACCAGTCAAAGAGAATTACAGAATTCATTTTATGCTTCAATGAGACTATTCCTCTTGCTGCTACCCCTAAAATAGGTAAAAGAATAGCAAAAGCTATTTTCTTACACACAAAAATGAGTATTCGTCCCCATCTTAGCAGGGAGGTAACGTAGCACTTATTCTGTGATTTATCCAAATCTGTCATATGTTAATCACAAACATTAGAAAATTGAGTGGTTTTAATTACTGCTACATAACTTTAGAGGCAAATAGAATTTTAAACTGAAAAGCGAATCTTTAAAAAAATATTTTAAGGTTGCAGAAGCAGTTCTAAATCCAAACATCACTTGTGAAACTAACATAAAAAAAAACTAATGGCAAACAAAATAGGACATTTCTTAAGCCTTTGGGACTCAAAGGAAAGTGCACAGATGGTTTAGCAAAGGCACAGAGGCAGGACGGGACACAATAAATGGGGGAGGTGGAAGAGAACTGGGCTTCCAGCAGATGTCTAGGGTGACAGGCAACTTTTCTATCATTTCTATGTAACTTTGAGCAAGAGGGATCTTCCAGTAGTAAGGTAAAAAACCTGAACAAAACCCCAAACAAACAAAGGAAAAAATGCCACAGAAACAGGAGTTACAGATTGTCATTCCAAATACAAATATTAGTACATACTGAATGAACTGGATTTAAGAGAAAAGCACAGATACAGTGTTTGTGAGTACACCAGAAAGTATAAGATATTCAGTATAGGATTTAACAGTCCACTTTTAGGAAAACTCAAGTTATAAACTGAGAGAAATATAATTTTTCACCTTTTTTTCTGTATAAAAATCGCATATGTATCCAAATGAACTGTCACCTGCCATTTAAGCACAAGTCACCTTGGTAACCATAATTCTGTAGTAAAAGAGAAGTGAATGAAAGCAGCCCTAGATTTTTTTCCCACAACAAGAAGCATAAGAGAGTATAATTAAAACTATATTGTTACATCTGGATGTGCTGCCAAATTCTTGTAGCAAGTAAGTCCAGATACACAAGCAGGAAAAGATTTTATGTTATTTTCACTGGCAAAGTCCCAACAACCTGTCCACAATCCACGACTGCTCATACAGCTGCAGACTTCCTGCTGCAGACTGCTCACTGCAGATACCTAACTCCTTTTGTTTTGTTACAACACCAGCCATACGGAAAATTTAACTAGAAACAATTTCAACACAAGCTGCATCATTGTGCTTGAGGACATTATGCATGCCATACCACAGGCTGGTAAATAAACATCACATTGAAATATTTTCCAGTATAACCAGGGTTTTTTTTTACTCAGTATAAAGATACTACTCTATTTTTTATTTTATTTTTGAACTTTAATAGCATGGTAATCAAATTTCTCTTGACTTTAGGACACATGAACATCTTCCTGGTTAGATTTGTCTAAACAGAGCTGCACAAAGTAAAACCTAACAGAAAATTTGAAAGGAAGCAAAACAGCAAAAAAATGTGCCCTACCTAGTAGAAAATGCCTAACCTAATTAGTTATTAAATAATTAAAACTATTTATTTAATAAAGACAGACAAATAAAGGCACAGACATTCACAATAAGAAAGCTCTTTGTTCAACTATGCTTTATTGGCAACATAAAATTTGAGCTTAAAGCAAGTAATTATAGAACAACTACACTGTCCCACAGCTGGCAGAAAGCACTTTCCTCATGAACATAAAAAACCCTAACCATAAACTTGTGGCTAAAATAGCCTGTATAAAACCGGATGAGGTTTCCCAAAAATGAGTGCAGTCACGTCACCTCCTTTCAGAACCCACTCAAATTTTGCCTGAGCCAAATCTCAGGTCATCTCAGGCTCCAAAAACAGCAACCAGGCAAATGTAGCTTTCTTTTCAAGGATCTCTAGACTAGAAAAAGATTGACTAAGAGTAGGAAGCAATACCCAGCATCTGTGACTGAAGACTTTTCTGATTAGTGTATCAATTATAAGAAAATATGAGTGCTGTAGTGAAACTGAAACCAAAACAATAATAAAATGTTACTCTTGCCTACAGAGAGACAATTATTGAGCATGCTGCTATTTCAGCACTAGTTCAAAACCTGACTTCCCAGTAAGACGAAGAATTGGCTTCATGGAATTGATGTTATCACATATGAGTAAGTTAAGAGAGACCTTACTGCAGACCTTCAATATATACTAGAGAGACTTATGAGGAAGATCAGAGGCGCTTTTTACCAAGACATGTAGTGACAGGGCATGGGCAATGGTTTAAACTGAAAGAGGGTAGGTTAAGATAGGACATAAGGAAGAAATTCTTTATGATGAGGGCGACGATATGCTGGAACAGGCTGTCCAGGGAAGTTGTGGATGCCTTATCATTAAAGTGTTCAAATTTAGGCTGGATGGGGCTTTGAGCAACTTGATCTTGTGAAAGATGTCATGGGGGTTGGAACCAGATGATCTTCAAGGTTCACTTCCAACCCAAACCATTCAATGATTCTAAGCTCACATTTACATACATTTTTGGGTATGCAAAAAGAAAGACTAGTTGATGCTTCCACTAAAAATTTAAAGTTGTTACAGATGTTGGCTTGAGGTCTAGTACTAACAAAACAGCTAAATACTGATAAAACAGCTACTAATGTGAAGCAAAGAAAAGCCTTATCTGCTATTTATTGTTTTTCTAGCACAGCTACAAGAAGCTCCATAAGCACACAAGTGAAACTATCCAGATGAAAGTTAACAGCCTTTTCACTTTTCAGGGCTAAAAAATAGCTGTGCAGATGCTGCAGCTATGCAGCACATGCATTGCACTAGTCCATAAATATTGTTCAGTTTAATAACCTTGCAAAATTTTTGGGGTTTTTTAATGCCTAGGAAGATGGAAAAGAAGCCTCTCTCTCACTATAACTGATGAAGCCTTATACAGCTGGCATGCTACATATTCAACCCCTCTTTTCTAGTAGAACTAGGAAGAATACCCGTTTCCTAGAGGCAGGTAAAAAGATCCAGTTGCAGCTAGTCAAGAAAAAATTGCCCAGAAGCTGAGAAACAGAACAGGAGAGGACATGGAAAAGGTTAAGAGAATTTGCTACGCTGCCAGAAGATGATGTAAGGAACTGAACTGTACCCCGAGATATGCCTTCAGCTAAAATAGTCAATTATTATGATAAAGAGACAAGGAAAAGAACCAGTAAGTAAAAGTTAGAAAGGTTTACAGAAATGCAGAACTTCCATTCAGAAATAAATGTCAGTATGACAGCATCAGCTTGGGGCAAGGGGAACAGAAAAAATAAAAAATAAAAAGGAGCTGGAAGGCAACTCATGAAGTAAGCAAATCAAAGAATCCTCAGTTTCATGTACTTTTTTTAAGTTTAAATAGAGCAAGATAGCAAACATTTCCATTTCAGCAAGAGGAAAGTGCAAAATAAGTTTATCCATGCAAAAATAAAAATTCAGTCCTGCTGAAATCTATAGGCATGTCCTACTTCCATTTCATAACATTTTAATATTTATTGACACAGTTCAGGTGTTGGACAATAAAAAAATGTAGCAGTATTTATCACTTCTTTCAAAGTTTCATGGCTTTTTTATTTTTACCTTAACAAAAGTAAAAGATCTTCACACGCAGACAAAAAAAACCAGTCAATGTGCCAAGACTCAGGAAGTTCTTTGTCTTTCCTCCTGATACTGATAAGATACAAGAAACATGGTTTTTTTTTTTTCATTAGGTACTGCATATAGCAAGGAAATTAGGCATGATGTTCAGAAAGAAAAATGATAGGATATCTTGACCTTTTTCAAGTCAGGAATATCTGCTAGTATTGTCAGTGAGAAAGACACCTTTTCCCTAGAATGAAGAGGTTTTTGCTACCTATGTTTAGGCACAGAAGTCACAATTAAATGAGGGCATCTGCCAAAGAAAATGCATTACAGACTACAGCAGCTGCTTTGATGAAAAATACGTACTATTACTGTTTCCTGGCCAGAGTAAAACCTCCCTCTTGAAAAAGAGGCATTTAAAGCTACAGCTCTGCTTTCTCAAAATGAGAAACAACTTCAGTGTTATACACAATCAATTAATTTTAATATTTTTCTTCCTCAGCTTTAACAAATTTCCCTAATTCCTCTCTTTACTGGCACATTCCCATTCATAGATGATATGTATCCAGACTATTGATTGTCCCAGGCACTCATCACTTTCTACCTGGGCTTCTCTAATCAGCTTCAACCATGACAATATTTTGCCTGGTTATCAATGCCAACCTGTGTCCATCAACAGCCAAGGAGTATATCTGTATATTCATGTAATACCTTTTTCCTGTAATATCTTTTCAGATATCTATCTGTTAATAATATAACTAAGATGATCCCCTTTAGATGTGCTTTCCAGCTGCCGATCCATTATTCTGATTTTTAAAAATCCTCTCACTTCAACATTGCACATTGCTGTCACCAAATGTTAAGATTTGCCTTGTCCCATCTACGTTTTTTTCTCGTTGACTACTGTACTTCCACTGCTGCCAAAGCATACAAATATTAAAAGGGTTCCTTCATCTCACAAGTCATATTCATCACTAAAACTAAAAGAAAAAGCATAAAAGAAAACTGAAATTCACAAACTAAATCTAAGAGCTTTTCCATCTAGATATGTCATCGTTCTCTTCAACAAGTCTTTGTAGTTTAAAGACACAGATAAAATTCTCAAACTGTGCAATCTTTACTTTGAGCTAAAACCCTCACTTTCTACCAAGATTATTAGAGAAAATGCATTTAACCTCTCTATATTTTACAAAATAAAATCACTGAATAAGTCTTCAAAGAATACTACTATAATCAAACTGACAGGAAAATATCAAAAAAAGCAGGTTAAGAATCTTTAAATTTAGGCAGGTACAGTTCTACTTCTGCAGAGAGCTGAAGTCTAGTATCTGTCACGGGGACTTTGAAAGGCACCAGTTTTTGGTCTGGCTTTGTGTTACTGCAGGGTACACTGAGCAGAGTTCTAAATTATGAAATTGAAATTTTAAAGGAACTAATTTCAAAGTATATGTCTAGATGTAACAGGAACTTGTATTTCTGATAACATCAACTCACAGTATATATGAAATTAGTTACTGACTATAACTTGCATACTGCATACCATTTGCTGGCATACCTCTATGCTAGCATTTAAAATAAATCTGAAATCAATCAACGTAAATTGTGCAGAGAGGAAATTAAGTTCTGTATGTACTGCACATATGAACAAATACATTGTATTCAAAAATATTGCACATATATATTGTAATAATGTATTTCATCCTTTTCAAAAGATGCCTTTCACCACATACTTTAACAAATAACAGCTTAAAATTTTTATTTAGTAAAAGTGGCTTTGCTGCACACAGTTTTAGGCATACTTTATTACTGAGACTGTTACTTTCAATTACATTAATTTGATTTTTAAAAGGTATGACATGTATCTCAGAAAGAAGGAAGTTCAGTTTAAAGGCCTGTGAAATAAATCTAAGGAAGCATTGCCAGCAGGTCAGTGGAGGTGATTCTGCCCCTCTCTTCCACACTCATGAGATTCCACCCGAAATACTGGAACACTAAACCCAGTTCTGGGGTGCTCAGCACAGGGAGGACATTGAAGGAGTTCACAGTAGGGCCAAGAAGACCATTAGAGGGGTAGAAGATATCTCCTATAGGGAAAGCCTTGGAGGACTGGGATTGTTCAGCCTGGAGAAGAGAAGGCTTTGGGGGTGACCTAATTGTGGCCTTCCACTGCCTGAAGGGAGCCCATGAGAAAGATGGAGAGGGACTTTTCCCAAGAAAAGCCCCCATGTAGTGACAGGGCAAGAGGGAGTGGGTTCAAACTGAAAGAGAGTAGGTTTACATTGGATATTAGGAAGAAATTCTTTACTGTGAGGGTGGTGAGGCACTGGAACAGATTGCCCAGAGAATCTGTGGATGCCCCATCCCTGGAAGTGTTCAAGGCCAGGTTGGATGGGGCTCTGAGTTACCTGGTCTAGTGAAAGGTGTCCCTGCCCATGGCAGTGGGGTTGGAACGGATAATCTTTAAGGCCCCTTCCAACCCTAACCATGTTATAAATCTGTGATTGTATCAATCAAGTGAAAAAGGTGCAGTATTCAAAGCTGCAGGTATCTAAACAGAAAATACTGGGTTTACGAATTCTGAGGAAAAAAAGTCTTCATGGCTTACAGAAGCAAACAAGAAGAAAAGTGAAATTTCCATGAGTATTTAAGCCACAAACACTGAAAAAGTAAACCTACTCAGTGCAACAACTCATCAGAGGTACAACTGTGATATAAAGGCAAAATGCCGTGGAAACTGCTCCAGGGAACAGTGACCACAGCATGAGTTCTTTTAAAACCCATTCAAGAAACTACACAGCAGGAGAAATGAGTCGGGAGAAAGATACTTTCTAAAATAGGTAGTTAGAAAGGGGAATTTGAAAGACAAAAGTTGTATTTTGGAAAAAGCATTCATCCATAAAATTAGAAGTTCACTTGGAGGAAAGAGGTAAAGAACCACTTTTCTTTTTAGTCTGGTTGTATGCTTACTGTTAATTTCCTAGCAACTGTAGGTGAATTTTCCCTTACGAATCTAAGAAAACACTTAAGAAGAGTCTTAAATAATTTAGATACATAAGTCTGACTTAAGCCCAGAAAGCTTTGTACTGTCACACATCTATGCCATTTTTAGAGGCTAAATTGTGGTCTTTTTTTCAAATTATAACCTGCATATCAGCTTTTGATGGTGTATCAAATCTAAATGAGAACTGATAGAAGGGATTCATAAATGCCACAGGAGAAAGGATTATTTGTTATGATCACTCTGAACAAAGAAAAGAAGTGATCTCTTCAAGTCACAGCAGCGTACACCCCCTTAGAGCTGCAGAGAAGCAGTAGTGATATTAAGTTCTTCACTGATGTTCTCATGAACGTGAGACTTTCTGTAGCACTTGCCAAATACTTTGTGTTCTCCTAATTTCTCAAATGTTCAATTGTAGCAGAAGTATATATCACTTAAAAGGCAACTTTCTACAAAGAAACAATCAAGGAACAAGATAAGGTTTGTAGCCACATTGCCAAGCCATCTTACTTTACCCTCCTCTTAGCAAGCCTCCCCCAAAGCTTGTGTATGAAAATGAGACAAACATTTCCTTTCTAAAGGAAATCCCTCAGCACCAGTCAGGGCACTGCAGATTATATAGCAAGGGGAGGTCTGGGAGCCATATGTGACCACATTTGGAAGGCCACATGTGGATGTATAATTCTGCTGCCAGTAAGATTTCATGGTCACACATCAGGCCCATGAATAATGTCAGGTGTTCCAAGAGATGGAAACATTCTAAACTGAAGTTTATAAAAGTTCAGTATCCAGAAATTGTGAGCACTTTGTGGAACACCTGCCCCTTCCATGAAGCACCATATACACCATGGAGAGACTGCCACAAACCCTGGTAGTGTATCCTAGGGTCACCTTCAGTGAAGCACCAGAATTGCCTTCAGACAACCTCTCCTGCCTCAGGACCTTTTTCCAGGTCCACACCAGAGGCACAGCCTAGAAACAAATTCTCAGAGCTGTCAGACAAGTTTCCTGGATCTCACTGATTTCCCCTAACATGCTAAGGAAGAACTACATTGAGTTTGTGTCTACATCTACTAATTTTGCCAGTTGGGCAGAAAGGAAATTCAAGGATAAAAATATGTGTTCTGCCTAGAGGACATATGCTCTTTTAGATATTTTCTAGACCTGACCAAGCAGTAAAAACATGGAAGCTGACACCTGAAGAAGTCAGAACAGTCCCTTTCCACTCATCACCCTCAAACTTGTTCTTACATGAAAATCATCTCAGAGATACCAAAATTTTAGGCTAGATATACGTCCTAGTAACTTAATCTGATTGAGCAGAATAAAAAGCCAGATGTGACAGGCTATATATACTGCCCAGTTGCCAGCCCTGAAAATCAGGGGAAATCAGACATACTACATACCACCTGTATCTGACAGAAGGAAACGATGTAAGCTTTCCCCAGCAGCAGGATAAGAGGAAAATAATAATTCCACCATGCAAGATAGGCAACTAAGCCCTGCACTCAGGTACAATCACGACCTCTTGAGTACAGCTCTAGAGACTCCAGCTCTCCCAACATTCTTGTTCTCTAGTCAAACTGCTCTGTCTCTCAGTAGGTGCTTAACTACTTAAGAAATGAAAAACTGGAAAACTTCTTACAATGCAGGACATCCAGGCTTGGTTTCAGACCAAACACAATCATTCCACTCCTGGTGTCACTATGGCAGCTCTCTCCTGGCTATGACTGGAACAGATTATCAAGTGAAGCAGCATTGTGATGAACAGAGAGAGCACACAACTGTTCGTTTCAAGTGTCCACTCCAGGGTGAAGGAGGGAACTTTAGTGTCTCAAGCCAATTATTCAGTTCAGTCTAGAAATAAACACAGTAAAGATGGAGCATGACCTAGTTGCTTTAAATTATTTTTCTCTCTAGATCTCCTATCCAGTGTGCATTTCACAGTCTGCAAAGCCAAATATCACAACTACTGTCTCTAGACACCTGCTCACTTCCCCCTATTTTAAACACCCCAGACATTGTTTGGACCTATTCTCCTGGTCATGAGCAGACAGAGGATTAGAATCATGTGGGAAGTTATTGACCTGGAGAACCAAAGGCTTGAGGAATAAATAGTAAATCCCAGCTGTTTTTGAATGTGTAACCTGGGCAAGACCTGGCCAAAACTGCTGACTGTCCATGCTAGGAGCACATACTCGTGCTGCATAAGCATCCTTCACCAATAGAGGGCTTGGAGCACCAAGCACTGAAGACACTTGAGAAGGCGCTCATGCCTCTCACTGCCTCCAAGTTTTATACTTGGCTTGTCCAGAACTGTGTGCTGTGAGCTAGTAATCACTTGTATGCTGAGCAATGGCAGTATGCTGCTCAAGCTTCATAGTTTTGAGTCTGTCAAGCTGTTTCTTGACAGGGTTTCTTTGCTTGTCATCTCCTTCCTGCCATCAAAGGTTGGCTACTAAAAGGCATTCACCTGTCCTATAATGGGACTTTCATAAAAATTGCAAAAGAAGCACTAGAAGTTGCAGGCTGAATGGTAGTTGGTGCATGTTTTGCGACTGGGAAGAATCCACTCATCCAGCAAGTTTTTGTGATTTGGGAACCGAGCATAGCAGGACTTGTCTCATGAAAGGAAGAGCTTTTTTTTCCCTTCTGACTTTGACCCTCTTGATTCTGAATCACTAAGAGGCCTGTAATCCAAAATTCTGCATCCTTCAGGCCGGCAAGTGGAAAAAAAAATAAGCTAAGACTTGTCCATGCTGGTTGTCTGTGGTTGGTAGAGAACTTTCTGTTCAGAGCTGTGAGACAGACTGGAATTCAAGCTGACACAGGGAGAGGAAAAGAACTGTGGGAAAGAAAAGTAAGAGAAAACATTCTTACTCCCAAAAGGAAGCACCATCACGTGTTGGAAGGTCTTGTACCAGCACAGACTGTGTCAGTATTGGCTCAGTGCTGTCCCTTTGGTGTGCACAGGCAGCACCACTGTGATTACCCATGGCTACATTGTCACCAGGCCAATATAACAGCCAGCTGTGTTCTCTGGGCAACATGTTTCCCCTCTGGTGAGAGGAAACTGTTTTAACCAGCTATTTTACAGCGGCTTTGAGAAGAGATGATGTACACAGACACCGTGCAATGCTCCAGACCCTTCTCCACAGAATATGGTGCATTGCAGTACTCAGAAGAAGAAAGAAAATAAGTAGAAAATCAATTTGATTGCTGGACAATACAGCCAGCACCTTGCATGCTTAAAAATGCTTAGCCATCTAGATGAGCCTACAGGAAGATGCCACAGCTTGGGATGTAGGCCTGAGCATCTAGAGGATATAAAGTTGTACACATAGGAAATTAGTGCTACAATCAAGAGCAATTTCCCCACAAATAAACTCAGATTCATCCTTTTAGAGTGGCATCTAATGTTTCTCCATGCAGGAGAATGAATCCCAGTCTTTATGAACAATCATGGATAGAATTCTATGTGCTTAGACACAGTCACAGTACTGCACTTTATCTAAATAGAATTTATGCCCACTGGACACAGTAAGTAGAGGGTTACTGAAATCTGAATAAGAAACAAACATTCTTTCTGCATGAATCATGCTGCTGAAACAGCAGATTGAAATTGACTGCATTTAACATTACTGTAGAGAGGAATTAAGAGTTTAGCTCTCTCTCTTACAGGTGAGGGCACAGCTTCTCTCTAACTCACTGTTCCAAAAAGTGAAGTGTTGAATGTGCCTTCTTTCTTTCAGGTCCTTTACTTCAGTTATTCAATTCAATTATCCAAACTGTCTCCAATGCTTATACACAAAGCCACAATTACCTTCTGTGAGCCAGTAACAAGAAAAAAAGGGAAAACACACCTCATTCTATAACAAAAAGGCAGATTTTACAACCTTACAGAGAATGGAGGGCTCTCCTGATGATGCTTTCTTGTTCCAGGAATTATGCACTAATAGTGAATAAATTCTATTGTAATATTAAAACTGATTTATTTCCATTGGAACATGAAAGATGATTCCTTCTAATCAGGAGCTCAGCACTAAAACAAAGTGGACCTTCAAAAAACTCAAGAAAAACAGAAAACTTAACTTCAAACTCAACTTCAACAACTTCAAACAGAAAACTCAACTTCAAACAATCAGGCTTTTCTATTATTTGATGTAATTGTCTATCCAAGGATAAATTATTCAAGTCTGTATATTGTATACGTTTCCAGCAGAGCGGGCATACGGGTATTCAAATAAAATAAATGTGATCTTTTTTTCGCTTGGGGTTTTTTTTTTCACTTTGAGACTGTCTTTTTTAGATCTTCCAGTATTTTTCTCACTCATAATACATCTCATAGCTATGTGAAAGGGATGTTTTCTTCTACAGTACCTAAGGTGTTGGTATGACCTTTGATCAGTTGGGAGAAGGAAAAAAAAAAACCGAGACTCTCTAGACTAGAACCAAGATACTACACCATGGAGAACAGTTCTGTAGTGACCTCTTCTTGCAGCTTCCAGTGTGAGGTTAGAGGCAGGATGGAGATAGAGAGTTCTTTGATTGCATACTCACTTCCCATTGCTCCCCGGTGATACTTCTCTATCAGAGACAGTGATTTCTAGCTGCCATCAGCTAGATGGCCATCAGCTAGATGATCTTGCCCAATCCAGTTGCCTGTGTTAGCCTTTATATCCAAGTCCAAAGCTTCCACTTGCTTACTAGAAATACTTCCATTTAAATCATTAAGATTTTACTGGCTTTATCCTCACATGCAATTTTTATTTTTCCTCATTTTGTTGCAGAACTGCAATAAAATAGGCAAAGCTTCTATTAATTTTCAGATGCTTTGCAAAAGAAAAATCAATGTAAAGTGAAATGACAGAATTCCAATTTATTACTATTAGGAAATGAGAACCACAGCATTAAATAACATTGCAGTTACTAAACTAAAGTGTCTCCTCATCTACTGCAAATTGAAAAAAGATATTTTTCACTTGCTTAACCTACCCTTTATTTCTTCTAGCAGCACTGGTTTTAGTGTCTAATCAATACAGGTTTTAATGGCTGATGCAGAAAGAAACATAACTGGTTTCAAGTACCAACTGTTATGTCTGCCCAGATGCATAACACCATTACTTTGACTTTAAACAATTAACCAGCTGCAAAATGGTTAGAACCAAATGAGCTCCTCATTCAGAGAGGATTGTTTCTTCAGCTATCTACTACACAAACATTGTACCTACATTTCTACTCCAAGTAAGGCCACAGCCAACACTGTTCTATACCAGGGTAAACGGAAAGAATTCAGATGTAGCAGTCATCTTTTAAAACAGAAATACTGGTACTAGTATCTTCTTTCATAACAAATTATGAAACTTCTATAATTCAGTATTATATAATAAATTATTGAAATAGATAACAAAATAAAACAGGTGAAAAACCTTGAGCTATGCATTTATTATTCATGTCAATCCCCCATATTTATTAGTGGTTTCTGACAAAAAATTCCTGGTCTTTTTTTTTTAAACAGTGCTTGTTTTTTTTCCCAAAATTCAAATTTTACAGAGAAAGTCCCATGGAATTTACCTTATTTTTTAAAATCGCCCTTATAACTTTACAAGAATTCAATTGCTATTAAAATTCTGGTGACTGGATGACGATACGCAATTAGATTTAATTCCGTATAATTAGGCTGAGTCAATAGCTAACACATTTTCCACCTGACGCAAGTCAAATTCTCATTTTATTTACCTTGATATGTGTCAACAATAACAGTTCCATTAAGATCAGTATAATTAAATATTCCTTTGCCTAACTGAAGCAGCAATATTAGTGGGGAAAGTCTGTAGACAAGAGGAAAACAGCCTGCATATGAAAATCTGATGGATCATTGCACCGATGTACAGTAAGTGCTTTAAGGATGAAAAATAATTGTCTTTGCTTTGCTTTATGTGTGCTTAGCACATGGCCCACATTCTGTTGTGATGCTGGACTTAAAAAGATACATATATTAGACCCCAGTTCTGGCCTTGCCTATCTATACATTTCCCGTTCACTCTGGAATACAACTATATACTACAAATGACAGATGTTGGTCTTTTCACCATCTTGATTTTAACATACTTGGAGCAAGAAGCTATATAACATTATTTTTCACAGAGGTGAGTAATATAAAATTACCACATACATAACACAGCAAGGGCAACCTAAAGATGAGGCAATTCTGTGATGCTTTAAGAAAAATACTTTAGCTTACATGTCACATAGTTAATCTATCTCATGCAAGATAATCACCCTCAATCAGAGTAAGCAAGCAGAATTTAAAACACTTTTTTAATTTGTTTTGAATATATTTATGGCCTTAAAATAAAAAAAAAAAGCCTTTTTTAATTCTCTCTCCTGAAATACTTAGACTGAAATCACTGAAAAGAATCCATATCCTTTTCTCTTAACATGATAATGGATTTATTATGTTGCTTCATTATCTACAGAGAAGTGTCTTTTGGGCTGACATTTCTATGCATAAAACCTAAATTATGGTCCAAATGTCAGCTGAGAAAGACTCTCAGTTGTGTCTCCTGCTGTCTCTCCCAGCTCAGTCTCTTTTTACAAAGACAGCAATACAAACACTCCACAGAAATAAAAAGAGTGAGGACAAAAGATACATACAGACTCCACAGGCAACCAACATCCCAGCAACTCTCTCCAAAAGTATGGATGACGATTCTGAGGATAAGTAAACGCGAAGCTGTATCAGAAAGGATGCTTAATTTGTCACTACAAAGTCAATCAGCCTTTCCACATTTCTCACAGGCATTGTATACAGACTCTCCATAAAAATTGCAGTGAAATTGTGGAAGCAGCTCAGTTGCTACTCTGTGGCCTAAACAAAAAGGATTTCATTTGCCAGACACCCAGAAAAATCTCCTATGCATACCAGCATGCTCTGTTCGCATGTAATCAGAGTACACTGAAGAAGCTACAAACTTATATTTAGGCATCACTAAGGAAAACTAATGATGGAGGGAATAGAAGCATGCAGACAGTTTGATGTAGGGAAAATATACCCAGAGTGCACACCAAAATCTGCTAAATTTATTTAAAGGTAATTTGCAAAAGATAGCAGGAAAGAATAATCAGGAACTATCTTTAATACACTCTTCTAGTTCCTCTGCTGCTTTGACTGCCTGTCTTAATTGAATCAGCCTCTATGGTTTGCCCTAATGAATTCATGAACAATTAACTGCTGCTAGCTCCAATCCCAGATTCCATGATCCCTGCCATTTCTGCTCCTGGCTGGGAAAGAGATGACTATACTACAGTCTTCCATGAATGTCTTCAGTAGATCTGAACCTTGAACAGGGCTTTCAAAAGCTCTCCTCTTAATCTGATTTGTTTCAACAACAAACAGCCCATTAAGAGGTGAAAATTTCATATACAAAGGTGACATCCTGATCTTATTATAGTCAATGGCAAAACTCCTCACAGGCAAGTAAAATCTTTGACCTCTTCAATCAAGGTCATAATACGGTTAATGTTAGTGTCACCCTCAGCAAATTTTTTAGAATATGCCCTTTCCTATCACCTTCTTTTGAAATCTGCATTTTCTTCATAATCTGAATCAGTATAAAGGACACGCACTAGCACAAGGAAGGAGAATGGTTGATCAGCTTTCAGAAGTCCTGAAGGAAGTCTCATCACATTAATAGGCTGATACTGATCCAGTCATATGTATCCCACCAAAATGCTACAAAAACCTAGGGCTACACACCCGTTTCACCTGTACCTTTTTTCACTAGTTTCTGAAGAAAACCTCTTGACCAAAAAACCCAGTTACTAATTTCACTTTCCAGTCAAAAAGAAGCCTTGAACTCTTTTGTTCCAAATTATTAAACGATAACAATATTTAATCACATTTTCATATAAGAATTCTAACTTCTTTCTTTTGTGGGGGACAGTGAAAGCATACAGCCAGATGGAGTGGAAGACAAGGTGTATGTGATGGCATAGAATAAATATAAACACCGTCTTCCAAGAGACTTTGAGTAAGAAACCTGGATATATTGAGAGCAGTTGAATATTCTGTTAGACAGTTACTTCATTCACAATCTTCACAAGAGACTGATGTGTTTGAAATAGGAGAGCTAGCACCTCTGAAAGGTTTTACCCATCTTTCCTTTGTTACACTCTGTTCAGCAGTACTTGGTGTTCTGTGCAGACTGCCCACCTTCCAGCACGGAATGTACACATGCAAGGGGAAGGGACTGCTAGGCTGATACTGTAGTGGGTACCCAAAAATCAAACCTACAAATGTGATTTATAAATGAAAATACCTTTCTCTGATTCGTATCTTGGCTTGGATTTCCCCGCCCCCAGACTATTCATTCTTGTCAGCTGTCACCTTGATTGCCACAGGATTGCATCTTGACTATGACTTCACTCTATTCCTGTGGATGAGATTCAACTTCGGTCCCCTGCTGCTTCCTACTTGCTCTGATTTTTATGGAAGGAAAACTGAGTACACTGAGGCCAAAAACAATACTATAGCAAACTCTAGCTAGATCCCTGGTGCAGATTGTGGCAGCCAGGAGGGCAGACCTAAACCACATCAGTAGATTATGATCTGGTCTAGGTATTGAAAATTATTTTCCATTTCAACTCATTGATCTTTTCATTTATTGTATGTTTTCAGAGAATATATAGAGAAATTATGTATATTCCAACTAAAACAGCTTCAACTCCAAATGAAATATCAAAATTCTGCTTAACTAATAGTATGATTTATTAATCAATGTTGATTGTACTGACTGCCAAAAGAGGAAACACAAAAGATTGGAATGGTAACTGTATTTATTTTATACTGTCCACACATTCCTGTAATTTTAACCTATGTATGAACAACTGAAGAGCTATCTATCTATGAAACAAGCAAAATATGAATAATTTACACATTTTATGCACCAAATAGCTACTATGTGCATGCTGCTTATTTCCCATTTTGAATAAAGTTTAATTTTTTTCCTTGAAAATCTTACATTCATGCCTGCAGTTCACCCACCTCTTGTCAAAGCAAGGTTTAGTTCAATTGTTAGGTACCCTGGAGACTTATTGTTAACTGTCAAAAACTTGAATAATCAGAATTTTGTATAATTAAATGCCTAGACATACAGAATGTCTGTGTCATGTAATTTTTTTCACACATTTCTATAAAGGAGATATATAAATGGATATAAAGTGTTTTAAAATAAAATTCCAATATCACATTATTTCCCTACTCCAAAATAACATCATTCAAGAACTTTCTGGAGAAGAAATATCAAATAAACTTTGTTTCCATGTAAGGTGCAATAACAAATTCTTAAAAGCGTACAATAGCTTGAATTCATTTTATGGTTACAAGACAGTAAAGCTCTGCCTAATGCCTCATTCCTGGATTGTCAGAATTTGGTGTTATTTACCATTTGGTAGATTTGCCAACATGAAGTTTTAGGTTTCCACTTTAAGCAAGCACTAGACCTCACCTGGAATACTGCATCCAGTCTTGGTGCTCTAAAAAAGTGAATGAAGCTTCCTCCAGAGTCTGTCAAAGCAGGCAGGGGCTGGAGGACTTGCCCTGTTAGAAGCTGGGAGAGTTGGACCTGTTCATCTTGAAGATGAGGTGGCCTTAGCAGGGACCTCACACCAGCCTGTCAGTGCCTATGAGGAGCTTTACTAAAAAGATGGAGCCAGGCTCTTCACAGGCATGCATGGCACAAAAATGAGAGAAAATATTCATTAATTGACACTGGGAGGCTATGGCTCAATATAAAGAAATAAAATTGCTATCAGGATAACTAAGTATTGGGTGTGATTGTCCAGAGAAGTTGTGGAATTGCTTTCCTTGGAGCTTTTCCAGTCAGAATTGAACAAATCCATAAACAACCTGGTCTAAATTCTATTGACTCTATTTTGACCAACAGGTCCTTTCCAACTTCTCTGATTTAGTGTAATCACCAACATTACAAAAAGTAATAGGAAATTAAACTTTCACATTGAGCTGAATACAACCTAGGACACATCAGTGAAGCTTTTTAAAATAGGAGATGGAGTACTACCACTCTTGGACAACACATTAATGAGATTTCTATGGGCACAGACTATTATTCTGGTCACATTTGCTGAAGAAATATAAATTCAGATTGAAAAGGATACAGAGAAGGGCACAGAGCTATCTGGTGGAATAGAGATATTCTCACATGAAAATAAACCAGAAGAGTAAACTCAGGCTGACTAAATAAAGCCTCAGAGGATGTGTGATTTCTCTTTGACCAAGAAGTAAAATGAGGAAACGATCAGATAATTTATATTTATATATGTATAAATTGACCACGTACCAATCTATTCACACACTTGCCTAAACATTTCATTACAAGCATGTAAACATTTCTATGTCTGTCTCTTCCTGATGTGCGTGCAGAGTTTATAGCTGGTGACAAGCATCAAAGCCAACAATAAAAGTTTCTTTAGAGGAAAATGAAGGCAGGGGAGAGAAAAACATAAGATAAGAGAAAAACATAAAAAAGGAGAAAGGTAACTGGAAAAGCAAAAGAAGAAAATGAAAAGGGGAAAAGGGAAAACTCCAGTGGCTAGTCAAAAAGAGAAGTGCCAGGGTTTCCCCATTAAGCCTCCTCTCCCAGGTGTCCTCTCCAGTGTATCAGGTGATCCACCAGACTACTTTTCCCATAGAAACCACATAAATTTCCTCATGATCTGTTCAAATTCCCTAGTGCCTGTCCCCACTTGGGATGCCATTAGACCTGAATGGAGTAGTTTTGATCAGAGGCTGGTGTTGTAAACTAAGTGGCTGTTAAGTTTTGCACATATTCTTGGGGAACGCTGGTCGGATATTTGTCTTTCTCCTAATGCAAACTAAAAGCTGCAAAAATCAGTGCAAAAAAAGGCTGGTGAAAGGGGCTCGACTCTTACAGCAGTGGCAACCACTTCCCTGACATAACAGTAGTAGCAAAGCATGGAGGTACAAGGCCGTGAGAATAACAGTATGAGACCAAGAGCATGAGGACAGGGAGGGAAACACTGCCCTAGAAGCTCTGGTGAAAGGTGACAGAGCTGCCCTGGAAAGGCAGCTGCAAATGGAAGACCCTTGGCACTGTAAAAGGTTGAGGCACCAAAGGCACTGTGCAGCACCACTTTCTTTATAAGTTCAGGCTCAAGTTTTCATGTATCTTGCACGCACACAAGATTGGCATCCTTCAGGGCTGCCACTTTCTCTCATGCATTGGACATCAACCTCTTCAAAATATTCTTTGGACCAGGTCTTCTCTTCTCTTGCAGGTTAAAAGAGCATGGCAACAGAAGCTGGACTCAATGAACAGGAAAGTAGAGGCTCATGCTCAGACTGATCAGATAACAGACTCAAGTCTGAATAAAGCCCCAAGGGTGACAGCCATCCATTCTAGAAAAGGAGCACTCTGTATCTTGAACAGAAATGAACTAAAACAGACTGAGTGTCTCAGAGCAGAAATGAAATGAAGATATATAGAATCCATCATCTTCTACTCCAAAATTGAGGGACTAGGGACAAATAAAAGCCATGCTGTAAGTAGCCATCTTCTTACAGGCACTTCTGAGCTACTTTCACTGAAGACCATTTCATTTTCTTAAACAAAAATAGTTTACAGTTATGCAATAGCTTTAAAACAAACTATCCTGATGGTTGGTACATATTATAAACAAACTTCAACAATGTATCATGATTCATGAATGACCAATGTTAACATTATATTGAAAAATACCATTAACAAGAAATTACTGGAAAATAAGAATAAATATTTGCTTCCTATTACCTTTCCATCTCGTAATCAACATCTTACATTGAATTAATGCTAATTAATTCAAGTAAACATCTGCTTGAAGGTTGTGTAACAGAAGTTTTCAATCACTTTTCCCCATAAAGGAATTTCTAAATTGCATTATCACCTTCTCCACCTTGACTGGGTAAGAATGCATGAATGGTAGAATCTAACCAAACCAAAGACCTGTTCAGAATCCAACACCTTTTCCCCAGATGCCCAACAGCAAATGCATAAGGAAAAGTGAGGAAGTGAAATGCAACCATGTAATAGTACCTTCTTGAAACACTCTGAAGCCTCCAGAATATTTGCTGGTTGGGGACATTCTGATTCAGAACCATTATATCTCAGCTTTCTAGTCTTTTATATGTGTTTTATCTAGGAATTTGTCCAAATCTTTTTTTGAACTCATGTTAACTTTTTGCATTGACAAGCTTCTTTGGCAGAAAGTTGTACAACTATATATTGTACAAAAATGGAGAAGTATGGAGAAGTTTGGGTATGTCCTCACAGGAAAGGTCTCAAAGTATTGAAACACTAGTTTTGAGCAGTAGTTAGGCACTATTTCACTGTAATTTTTTAGCTGCTTGAAGATGAAGCTATAGATTAGCAGCACAAATAAACTTTGCAAATTACTATTAAAGTTGTAACAATAAAGTCATCACTAGTGCACACACTGATTTGCACAGTGGCTGCTGCACTTACCCAGCACACACTGACATTCACAACATAATGCGTTCATTACAAGTTACATCGAGTAAGGAAAACGTTCTTTGGTCATGTATGATCATCCTAATTTAAAAACTCAAAACCAAAAGGAGTAAATGAAATGTGATTTCATCAAGTAACGTTAGCTCTAAAATGCCTTACTCATCTATCAGTTTCAACAAACAATATAACCTCAAGTGATTCAGCAATGCGACATTTTCTGCCTATTTATCTGGAAATCATTACTGAAACCTTGAAGCATGACAAATATGTTTTATCATGGAACAGCCTAATGTTCTGTCTTTACAAGAGAGCCATCTTTCATTTAACTCGACATATTTATTATGTACCTTGTACTTAATTGCAGCAAGTTAAAGAACATTTTCTTACATCCTTTTGAGGAGACTGGAAAACTCTGATGAATACTCATTCCTTTAATTTGAATTTCTATGGGAAGTTCATGTAAACGGTATGCATATAGGACACAGCATGTAATCCTCAACAAATCTGGCCCTGAACCCTTTTGTAAAAGGGAAAAAGCCTCACTCCTGAGATGCACTAAGCTCTCTCAGTTAAATTGTTCAGCTATGATTACACTGCAAGCCACAAGTACTTTCTATTGCAGTTTGAACACACATACCCTGAGTAGCTTTAAATTAGCTAGTCTGAATACTGATGAATATAAAGCAACAATGGTGCATGCACTCTCGTAAACATGTGCTTAATTTACCAATTTGGAGATGATTAGACTACATCCCAACTCTTCTGTCATTTTTCATTGGTTAGAGTTGTTCATACACAACAGGATTTGATTACTTTCAAAGCTACATCTCTCCTACTAAGCATTAGTTGAATACTAAGAAACTACTGCAACAACATTTAGGTACCGTCAGTATTCATGGTAACTCATACCAGGATTCATGTAATTTTCAGGACAGGTGAGCATAAATTTGATACATATTTTCAGGATGCAAATAATATTTTTAACAGCAACTTCTATAGGGCTACTTCAGGTAGTGAGATGAAGATGTGAAAATTATTTTCCACTTTACATGCTTTTTAGAAAATATATAGTTTTTATAACTGAATCTCTTTTTAATGTTTTTTTATCAAGAAATTAGAAAATACATATGCCACTTAATCAAAGTATTTTCATTTTTTTTCACAGATAAAAATTCTAATAGGAACAACTGCTCTAAATGAAGCATGTACTGACTTCCAGCAGTGAAGACATTATTTCACTTTTGTTTTGAAACTGCTCTGGGCACAGGAAGATGCTGGTGAACTGAAGGTACACAACAGCTTACAAATTATGGTTCCCATTTAGTCGTGGAGACCAAGCTTCATTCATGGAAAAGAAGGCTAATGGAAAACCAAATACTACTGTTTTCAAAACTAACATTTTAAAGTCAGATTCAAAATATTTGAGTGTATTACACATTCACACAGACTTACAGAAGAATCTGACACTAAGACCAGTGCTTTGGGTAAGCTTAACTATGGTGCTGCATTTGCATCAAGATGGTCACCAAGAAGTATAATGGCATGTTTTTCTCTTTTTTGGAATTCTGAACTGACAATGAGATTTTCGTAAAAAAGACAGCTATTTCAATATTTATATAAAGAAACTGGCACCAGAGGTACATAAACATGACTGACTGCATCTTTCCTCTGAAGCCATGACATGTTTTTTCCCAATGTTTTGGATCACATCTTTGCCATGACAATGATAAAGAGGTGTTAAAATAGTGTATTATTTGCATCATTCATGGTAGAAAGTTCTATACAGTAGAGACATAGATATTTTACACAAATAACAATGCAACTTAAGTGTATGAAGGGATGGAATTGCCTTCCAAGACTGCTCTGGTGTTATGACAGAGAACAAGCTGGCCTCTCTTTCTGAACAAAGTAGGTGTTCCTGGTACAAAACATATATGAGCTGGGGCCACTGATACAGGAATGTATTGGGCATGAGAGAAAATTTAGAGACACTCAGCAACAGGATACCTTCAAAAGATATAGGGATGTTGGGGAGCTAGGGGTCTGGGGAGAGAAGATAGGAGCAGGACAAGACATCTGAGTAGGACAGGACATTTGAAAAACCTTAATGTGAAATGCCTTCCTTTTTTGTTCATGAGTTCTCATCACAGGCCTTTGTGAGCTTGCAAATTAAATCCTGAATAACTGTCACAAAACTATTCTTCTGTCACAGAAAACAAAATGTCAAGGAACTAAAGCTGACAATGTTGAAAGACAAATGTTTAAAATTCCTCGGTTTCTGTGTCAGCACTTGTTCTGTGCTGTTTGTGACAGAGAAGCTCAACAGCTTTTGCATCAGAAAAGCACATTCATGCATTTTCATATGTCAAAAGGTCTCCGCAATTCACCTCACTATTTCTTTTGATCGGCTTGTTTAAAGTATTTGTCTCACCTTAAATTCTAATGTAGTTTAACAGTGGGTTTAGACCTCTTCGGAGCACTTAAAAATCTACACTGCTCAGGGTAGGTCTTCAAAGATGAATACGCATTTTGTGCCTTACGAGTAATACCTGCTTTTTTCTATAACAGTGATAAGCATGAATGATTACTGATTGCTATTGCGTTCCGTTTCATATCAAAACTCAGACATTTTTAGATGAGTGACAAAACGACTGTACCTTTGCTGGAAACTACCTTCCTGATGCCCTGCGCTGCCAACCGGGAAGCTGCCGGCCAGGGTGCACAACACCGCTTTGCCACCGTAAATGCAATTACACAAAATTCTGGCCACCCACCCGGGACGGGACGGGACGGGACGGGACGCACCCGCACCCGGCCCCCGGCTGCCGCCTGCTGCGGGCGGTCCGGCAGCGGCCCGGCGGCGGTGCCCGAGGAGGCTGCACCCCGTCGTCGCCCGCCTGTCCGGCCCCCACGGGGCAGCTCCCCCGGTGCCCTCCGGAGCTCCGCGCTCCCAGCCGGCCGCGGGGAGCTGGCACCGCCCGCTGAGCTCCAGCAGCCGCTCTCCGGCCGGCACCCGCGGCTCGGCCACGGCCCCGCAGGACGCGGGGGTCGCAGGGGATCCCCCGGACCCAGAAACGCGCACACCCGCCTGGCAGGGAAAGCGCACGGGGAGCTGCTCTTCCGCTCACGCTCCCGCGAAGTGTAACTTGCCAGGGGCGGCTGTGTCCTCCCTCCCCCGCCACCTTGCCAGCCCTTACACGGTCCAACTTCCCGAAACCTTCCCGAAGGTCCCAAAAATGCCGCCCCGGTAGGTCGAGGACAACGTCCGGGTGGCGGGACCGGCCGGCCCCGCACTCGCTGCCCGCCGCAGCCGGTCGGAGCGGAGCGGAGCGGAGGGGCAGCCGGCCGGTGCCACTCACCTTCCCGCTCCTCCGCCTTATCTCTTCGCTCGCGGGCTGCAACTTCCAGTGCTTCCCCCAATTGCCATCTTCCACCGGAGCGACGGGGGAAGGAGCGGAGCGGCGCGGCGCGGGGAGGAAAAGTTGCGCCGGCGGCGATTCGGTGGCGATCCGGCGGCGATCCGGCGGCGATCCCGCGGCGATCCGGCGGCGATTCGGTGGCGATTAGGTGGCCATCGCGCCGGCGGGGCGAGCCTGTGCCGTGCGCGGCGGGCGGGGCGGCGGCGGCAGCTGGCGCGGGGCTGCGCGCTGCGATCGCCGCCCGTGGCGACGCGGGGAGGATTTGCTAAAAATAGCGGCTGGCTCGGCGCGGCGCGGCGCGGGGGGAGCGGGGAGCGGCCGGGCTGCAGCGCTCCCCGCCGCCGCCGCTGGGGGCCCCGCGGGCCGGGCCGGGCCGGGCCGGGCCGGGCCCCGCCGGGGACAGCGCCGGGAACGAGCACAGAGCGAGCCCCGGGAGGCGCTCCGGGCTCGGAGCCCGCGGGCCTGCCAATGGCCGGCCCGCCGAGGGCAGGAGCGGCTGGGTTATTCCGCGGGCCTCGGCTCCCTTCCCGCTGGTGGCCCCTGCCTGCCCCCGGGGGAGGGACGCACCTGCCGGCCGAGGGACGGCGCTGAGGCAGCGGCGCTGCGGTGAGGACGCGTCTGGGACGGCGCCCGCCGCTGCTCCACCGGGGGCCGGCTCTCGCCACGGGGAGAAGGGAGGTGTTACGGGCTGCGTTGTGTGGTCCTCGCGTGGTATGCGATTCTGCTCCCCTGGGCTGTCACAGCCCGGGATGATTGCACATTTATCTAGTGCTGCTTTCCTCTTGTGGTCTTCTTATCAGTCTCGATATTTCTTGGTATCTTCGTCTCGAGAATACCCACCTTTCTGAGCCCACACCAAGTCCCTGTGGTACTGATAAAGTCTCCAGAATTCTCTTTTCCTAATACTATTTTACACAGCATATAAAGGACTTTAGTCTATGGAATCTGTCTTAGCCACATTTATTTCTAATCTAAATGTGTGGATAGATCTCTTCATTATTCCGGAGAGAAGTGCCTCCTTTAATTTCTCCCCTTCCAGGGAGAGGTTAGGAAATTAGTTCTTGGATATCCAAGCAATCAAACGGGAACATAAAGCTATCTTCCACATAAAGGCTTTGGAAGTTTCATGCTGCGTTTTAGTCGATTTTTTTTTTTTTTTTTCTGATTGATTGCATTTATTCTTTCCCGATTGTATTGCTTTCAGATGTGCTTCTCTGAAACCAATGTTTAAAATTGTTTCTATCGCAGGGAGGTCTGATGCTGGTCAGACACCAGAAAGCCAGGACCTTCCTAGAGTGTCCCGCAAAGAACAACTCTTCTAGGGGCCAAGGCAGCCTCCCTGCACAGCGGTGATCCCAGCAAGTGTAGCCATTTCTCAGCTACAAGTGATTCCAGCCCTTGTGATTCCGCTCTTTGTGAGATCACCCGAGGCAAACTAGGGGACAGAGAGACAGGAGCCGTGTGTGGCAGTGCCACAGAGGCAGCTTTATTGTCCAGCAGTCCCTGTGAAGGGGAGGCCAGGGACAGCAGCTCCCTGATTCAGGGCAGATCCAGGGCCTTTTTATGGGAAAGGCAGGGGATGGGGTAGGGATCAATTTACCAACTGGATACAAGGTATTACCATACAGAAACAAGGCATGCTGGGGGTGGTTCATTTTCCCACGGTAACCTAGAGAGAAGTTTCTTATCTCTGAGTCCTTTTGCCCTGAGGCTTCTCTCCTCCAAGGGAGTGCAGAGGACTCCTGAGCCAAAGGCTCACAGCCCTCCACGTTTCCAAGACTGGTGAAGAACTAGTTAGGTTAGAAAAAGGTAAAGGTGCCAGCTAAAGAAAGGGGTTTGGATATTTGGGCCTGAATGTCATTTATTGATCAAGGAATAAAACAGATGAAAACCCAACTGTGGTAAGCAGTGGTTTTTGTGACCCTCAAAATAAACCTCGCTTTTCAAAACCAGAAACAACTGTTTCTGAGTATGTTTCAACTTGGAAAGGAATCACGTTAGTTTGTTTTGGTTTGTGTTTTAGTTTCGGAATCGGTTTCAGTGGTATTGCTGGATGTTAAGTCATGGAGTGCCATGTGACGGATCCAAGCCCAGACTGGCTAATGAAATCACACAGCGCTGTTTCCCTGACAGATCGATACACTTCAAACTGATACATACCTTTTGTTTCATTATGTACTCTTGTCCTCTGTCTACTCAAAGGAAGCATCAGCATTATAATTAGGTTTTAAAAGACTAGTCACCATTCTAATGCTATATTGGGAACTCCTGAATTTATATTGGAAAATAACATCTCTGAGACACCTGCGTGTTTTGGTTACTGCTGTGCTTGCCCCACTTATTTCCACTTGGTGCTAATAAATAGAATGAAGTGGAGGTGCATGGTAGTTATATTCACCAGTCTTTATCTTGCTTTTGCATATCTACTCTTGCTGTTCAATTTCTTCATTATCTACTTCTAATCCTACAGACCAAAAAAATGATTTATAGGCTTGACTGACTTGCTGGAGTAAATATGTGCAGTTCCTCATTCAAATGTAGCATTCCCTATGTTACCACTGTCTTTCTGAGTTATTACAAACATTTACTGGATGTCAGGAGGGTGACAAAAGAATGTGCTGTGCCTGTATTATAAGCTTAATTTATAAAACTTGAGATGGGGTGCTGAAATCTTTAAAAGATTTTTATCCCTAAAAAGAGACACGCATCATCCTTGCAGCTTCATCTCTGCCACTTTGTGAACTTGCTGACCATGAAGGCTATGATGCCCTTCATATACACTCTAAATTACAATAATTATTGGATTTTTGAATGGAAGAAGCTTGTATATTTATCACACAGATCATCAGAAAGGTCATTTTTGGGAGGGCAACAAATAGTTTTGGAAACCACACTGAAAAAGAAAAATGGTCTTCCCCATGGTTCCTTACTTTGCATAGTGCCTAGCGAAAGCACTAGGAGAAAAAACATAAACAATTTTCTCTTTTTTTTTCCCCCAGTCAAATAGAAACACTGAAAATATTGAAAACTAATATATATAAAACACTGTAACATCAGTAAACCATTTGACACATATTTTAGTATCATGAATACCGTGGAGAAATAGATTTTGGAAATTCCATGCTTTCACTGGAAACTAACTTAAGTATTAAAAAGGCCCTGAGGTATAACAGCTCATCAAACAGTACCTAAGACACATGAAGTGGTGAGCAATTCCCTCACTATGATACTGACAGGGAATGTGTAGGATGTTCTGTGCTGTGCGACCATTAAAAATTAAGATGATATTCAGCTATGTCCCTTTCCAATCCAGTTCATAAATCATCATTTCACAAAAAGTGAAACCAATCAAGATGAACAGAAAAAAACCCTGGACATTTAAGAAGACCAAACTGGACTTCTAATGTACATGTGCTTGTTAAATTGTGGCTCTGAATGAGATTCTTTTACTAAGAATATTTGCATTAAATCCTTCTCTAAAATTTTAAGATTTGTCTTCCATAAAAAGACCATCAAAATTTGGTCAGGGGAAGGGGTGTAATTTATTTGTGATGTCTGTTAGTTTGACTCTGAGAATTAATTAAAAGCTCTTCTTTTGGGTAAGACTTAGAGTCTTTTAGCAAGTACCTTACTCAGTAGCTAATAAACATTTTTACATGTTTTAGGTTGGGTTTAATTGTTGATTTTATTTACAGAAAGTGGTTGGGTTTTTTCCAGGGAAAAGATCCACCACTTACCTGATCGGTTTTACACCATTTTTAAATAACCTCTTAACTGATACAGTTAACTGCAATCTAAGTAAATTAACACAGATGCCAACATTTTAAAGATAATAGGAATTTTTAGACTAACATTAAAAAAATGAATTGTTTTATATGTACTTAAATGTCTTATGAAAATATATTTCCCACACACTGGAGATAATTTAATGTGTGATTAGCTCTTTCAGTGCCTGGGCTTTCAGGAATGTATACACATACCTACATTCAGTAAGACTATTCAGGTGGTTAAAACTGAACATGTTATTACACGTTTGTTTTAGTGCCAGTGGTTAGCCAATATTTGGAAATTTGTGGACTATTTCTTAGAAACATGATAGAGTCAAGTGGGGTTTGACTCTGACCTATTTGTATGCAGAGAATACAGACATATCTTGTTTCTTTGAATGCAGTAAGTCATGAAATGAGTGACCATTGGCTGCTGGCTCATAATGCCAAGCCTGCACACAACCATGCCCCCAAAGTGGCTCTTTTACTCACACAAGCAAGGGTTTTTAAGTGCCACCTAATGCTGTGGTGAGCAGCGCAGAACTCACAAACATTCATATAAAAAGGGGATCTAAGTAAAATTCTTGTGTGTCTGTTGAAAGATTTCCCTTCAGCTTTGGATTAACTGGAGCTGAAGCTGAGTCCTGTCCTTTATTTCCTATACTGCTCTTGACCCTGAATTCTCTTCTGTCCATATTGTAAACACCTTTGACTGTTGCAGTTTTGTCTGCTTTTGGTCCGAATCCTTTTTTCCCATTTCTAATGTTGCCTAACTTTCTGAACTTTGTATTGAAGCCATTGGTATGTCCCATTATAGTGGTGCAAAGGACCCCTCAGTTATCCTAACCCTGCTCTGACCTCTGACCTTGTCTTTTACTCATCTGAACCAGGTGTCTTTCTCAAAGTCATCTGACAATGGGCTCCAGTAATAGTCTTATCAGGAGCCTTGTTCAGGCAAAGCAGCAAGTTCTTTCACTCTGTTTATATATTTGTGGTGTTTTCTTACTGTCTCCTTGATTTTCTGATGTCCTTGCTTCTTCCTGGCATAAATATGTACAGTTCCAGCAAAGGAGCGCATTTGTATTCACACCTTATGGTACAAATCTTGGCTTACAGGACTAAGCACCTTTTCCAGTCCTATGCTGATCTCCAGTTTGGAAGGTAGATTGTATTCCTTGCCATTACTAAGCTAACAGGCATTAAAAGTATTCCTTTACTTGCTCTGAACAAAACATGGATAGAAGGATAGATCACAACTACATCAAGAACTGCCCACAGATCACAAATATATCTAGCTTATAAAATTCCAGATGCACTAGTCTTTGCAAAAGTGCTTAATAATTGCAAAAATAAAATAACTGGACTTTGCACTAGAGGTGTTTTATTTGTTGCTCATAATCATTTTAGAGGGTAAAGAATGTTATAGAGGTGAACTTCTTTAATTCCTAACTGAACAAACTGTGTTTAAGTTGAGAAGAGGAACTCTTTGAGGAACAAACATCCTGTCATTAAACCTGTCCAGATACTGCTGGTTCAGATGGATGCTTGCATCAGGTTTTGTTATGCATTTATTACAATTAACTTCAATAACAGATAATATGTGATTCTGAATGAAAGAGCAAGTCTGAAATGACACAAATCTTCCTTACTATAATGATTCATCAGGTAGAATTAATTTCAGCTTTCTGATTTATCTTTTTTTTTATTATTATCCCACGCTGTGTAGTGATGACAGAGTTGTGATGGAGAACAGGCAGAAGTTACTGCTGGGAGCCTTTGTCAAAAGCTTGATGCAGGCAGCCTGGGCCTGGTGATGATTCACTGATGATCAAGTGCAACAAACAACTCCATGAGAGCATAAGAGCAAGCCATTTCCTGGGGTACAAAACAATTTGGTGACATTATTATTCCTTCCTGTAATTTCTTGTTCTGAATTGTTAATTCCCAGTCGCGTTTCTTGCCTGAGACCCCACAGCTTACTACCAGGGCAGTATGAACCATGATGTCCATGGAAAGAGAGTTTTCCTGCAGTTTTCAGCCGTGAGGAAAGGTTATTGTTGACTTTGTCCTGGATTTTCAGACAGGAATAGACTTCCATGATATGGAAGGCTAATGGCAGAAGAGAAAGTGACATGTAACTGCTAAGCAGGTGGAAATGGAAGAGAAGGGCTTAGTCCCCATTTTGTTTTATGAATTTTTGCAAATGTAGTATGCACTCTCTGCTTACAGGTATTACTGTCAGGCTGTCTAGCTCTTCTTTCAGTTTAAGGTAGGGCCACAGACACCCTACAATTATCAGTTCTACTTGGCAACAGCCTTGTCAGCTCCCTTTTTGTGTTCATGTATTATCAATAAAATAACACTAGTTTCTGAAAATGACCAGTTCCACTTACATTTCATAATCTGTTGAAAGGAAAAACGTTTGTGACTGAGTAAGAGAAGGAAGGAGCTGTCAACCCTGTTTTGTGATTACTGCCCACAAATGTTCTCACATTTTGCTTTAAGAAAGTGTTCTGACAAAAATATTAGCACTAATAGTACAGTATACATATGTTCTCAGAGTATAAATAGTGCAACTTCATCTCATGAGATAGCTCAGGGCTCTATCCAATGACTTTAATGAGGTTTGAGGTTGCTCAGCATCTCACAGCAGACACTCTACTCCAAGGAAGGTGACATGGTAATCATGTGAGGTGAAAAGCACCGTTCATACTCCTCCAAGCCAATGGGAATCACAAAGACTTGGTGCCTGCAGCATCAAACCTTTCATTCTCCAATGAATGCAAAAACCCATTTCTTTCTCTATCACACTGGATCATCACACTGGATCATCACACTCCAACAGGTGCATCCTCCAAACCACAATATGTATTCAGCATCCTGCTTTCACAGAAGTGAAACTCTTTTGCCCTAACTTAGGTGACAGTGTTGCCCCCAACTCCCTTTTGAAGCAACAGACAGAAGTATTTTCAGAGAACAACTTCTCATTCAACTGTAGGTGCTGAACACAGCTGCGGTGTCTGCTCTATGTTATTCAGTCTTTACAGGTTTCTTTTTTATTATATTACATCTTACAGGGGAATTTTTAGCAGTCAAGTGGCCAGAAACAAAATCGTATTTGTAGACCACCAAGGAGAGTAATGTCTGCTCTTACATAAATTCTGGATTTGTAGCTATTATTAGTTTACAAATTCATGTGCCATCAAGGTGATATATTGTGTTCAAGAATATCAAAAAGACACTCCTTCTAAAATTGTAGTGTTTCGCTATTTTAACACTACAGGATGAAGTGGACATCAACAATACCAATACATTGGATTTAGAGACATCAATAGGGTCCTGAGAAATCTGAGGGTGATTTCAGGGCAAAAGTCAGAAATGAGAATTAACAAGGGGTGTCTTTTACTTACAAAAAATCCTAACTAATTAGATCTAAAATCCTAACTAATTAGAAATTAGTCTGTTTTAAATATTCCACTCTGGTTTTTTGTGTGTCCTCTACAGTTTCATTCTTTTATTTTTGATCAATCATCATGATTATTATCTCTCAGCTACAGAAATTCAGAAAATGTTGCTGAAAAGAGCCTATCATTTCTTTCTCATGTAACCAAATAACTTTGTTGAGGTCACTTTACTGCATGAATGCCCGGTTTCTGAAAGCTTTCACACAATCTGTTGTACCCTGAAGAAAAAAAATGTACTTGTTCGCTGAATACCACCTATTCTGTAGGAGTGACATATTCCACATTTTGGAGGCTTATACGTTTTTTGTGCTAATGGTTATTAAAAAAATTATGCAGTACAGCATAAAATCTTACACATATATATATAAATATTGCATGCATACATATGATCTCTAGCATATAGGTGTATCATATCAATGTATATATATCTTATTTATACATAAGTATGTATAAACGTATGTGTAATATTTAAGCATGAACATACAGATGTATTCCAGATTATAGCTAAAAGCCCACTCTTCATACCCCTACACAAAGTGAAAAATTTTATCTCAAATTCCTGCAGTCTTTTTATTATATAAAAGGAATTCATGATGGTAACAAAATTCACCTGTACATAACCTTTGAAACTCCCCCTATTCCACAGAGTCACAATACTAGAATTGCATAAGAAGAGAAGTAGATAAAGGATGTTCTTTCTAGATTTCTGTCTTCATATGTAAGGGAGAGGGACTATGATCTCTGCCCTAAATCTTTTCTGCATACAATGTCGCTACTAGAGAACATTCAGCTACTTTGAAAACTGAGACTAATAAAATAGTAGTAATATTATTGGTTACAGAATTCATTTAACACACACATATGTTTGTGTTAGCTGGTTCAAATGAAGTGTTATGACATTTCTTCTTGAGGTTTAAAACCATGCAACTTGAGTAATCACTACAGCCAAAACTCTAGAAAATCTTAAACTCACCTATAAAGACTCATATTAAGCAAGGATTTATTAATTGAAAGGTTTCTATTTATTTACTGTTATTTACAAAAGCTAATACATACATATTTCTATGTGAGTGTGCTGCCTATACATGACATAAACTGTCAAAGCTATAGCTAAACAGAACAATTATTATCTTACTTATTTTTCAGTGGCATATATGTAAGACAATTTGAGTACTATTTCCCAGTTTTTCCTTCCAAACCTTCCTTAACAGTTTTGAATTTGTACAGTTTCTTGTCTAGTATGCAAGGCAGGACAATTGTCCATTCTCTAGAAAGCCACATTTTGGTCATTTGCCAAAGCCTTACAAAGGTATTTGTGCATTTTTTTATGGTTGTTTTATGTTCTGATTGTATGATACCATTACAATTTTAGAGTACAGACAATTCTTGGCATAATAAAAGAATCTATGAGGAAACTACTTCATTATGATGACTCACACCCATTTTGTCTTTAGAGGTGGTGAACTGGTTAGCGACAGCCAAACTTTTGGTTATCTTGAATTACAAAGGGATATTTCACTATTGTACCTTTCATGCTGTTATAATTCTGTGCCTGTGCCTGTACCCGTGGCTGATGTCTGGCAGGCTTTAGAACAAAGCTAAATATAGTCAGCACCGCTGAAACAGAATGATGAAGCATAATTCCTAGTAGCATGGTAAAGAATGGGAAATCATAGAATTGTAGAATCATGGAAAGGTTTGGGTAGGAAGAAACACTAAAGACCGTGTTGATCCAAACTCTCTGCTTCTGGCATGGATGCAGCCCACTAAACCAGGTTGCTTAGGGCCCATCCAACATGGCCTTGAACACTTCCAGGGATGGAGCATCCACAGTTTGTCTGGGCAACCTGTTTCACTGTTCCAATGCTTCACCAGCCCCCACAGGAAAGAATTTCTTCCTAAAAATATCTACTCTAAACCTACACTCTTTCAGTTTAAGGCCATTACCCCCTGTCCTATCCCTACATGCTCTTGTAAAAAGTCAGCCTCTGTCTCTCCTTTAGGCCCCCTTCGGGTACTGGAAGGTGCTGTAAGGTCTCCCTGGAGCCTTCTCTTCTCCAGGATGAGCAAACCCAACTCTCTCAGACTTTCCTCACAGGAAAGGTGCTCCAGCCTTCTGGTCATCTTTGTGGCCCTCCCCAACTCACTGCAACAGGTCCTTGTCCTTCTTATGTTGAAAGTAAGGGTTACATTTTCCCTATTCCAGTCAGTGGCAAATTCACCAGACTGCAACGACTTCTCAAATATGGTGGATAGTGGCATGGTCGCCTAATCTGTCCGTTTCCTCAGGACTGCAGAGGCATCTCATCAGGTCCCATGGACTTGTGCACCTCCAGGTTCCTTACATGGCCTTGAACATATCTTCCCCTACAGCAGGTGGTTCTTCATTCTCCTAGTCCTTGTCTTTGCTTTCTGTGACTTGGCTGGTGTGGCTGGAGCACTTGTCAGTCAAGACTGAGACAAAAAAAAGTCATTGAGTACCTCAGCCCTCTCCATATGCCAGTTAACCAGGTCTCCCGTTTCTATCTGCTAGGGCATACTTCTTCCCTAGTCTTATCACTGACATACCTGTAGGAGCTTTTCTTTTTGCCCTTGATGCCCCTGGCCAGATTTAATTCTATCTTTAAATCTATTATTTGCTTTCCAACCTGATCCCTGTCTGCTTGAACAATTTCTCTATATTCTCCTTAGGCTCTTTGTCCATGCTTCCACCCTCTGTAGGGCAAGTTTGTCCAGGAGCTCCTTGTTCATCCATGCGTGTCTCTGTGTGTTCTTGTTTGACTTCCTCTCTGTTGGGATGCATCACTCCTGAGCTTGAAGGAGGGGATCCTTATTATCAGTCCATGGAAAAATCATTTTCTCTAGAACCTAAATCAAACCATCTGAATAAGAATTATTTTGGTACATGTAGAAAAGTACTTTTTAGCAGAAACTGAGGAATGGTATCAAATTTAGCATCTCAGTGCTACTTCATATTATTGACTGGTGACTATCTCTGATTACTAATGAAAAGTAATCAGTAATAGTCCCTGTAAAAATATAGAAAATTTCAGATGTCAGATCTGCTTTTGACACTTCAGTCAATAGATAGAACAATTCAAACATGGTTATCTTTGGCAATCAATAGGTCCAAAGAATTTGCTTCTTTCCCTTTGCTCTGTCCAACCGAATCATCCCAACTATATTTTTCTGCTGTTTTCTTTATTACTCTTTACTTTCTCTTTACATGAAATCACCTGGAAGCATCATGTTAAGTTTAAGTTGTCAATCTTTCCCAGTACATTGCTCATACAAGGAATGGCTGCTACATTTTTACCCAAATCCTGAAGGAAACTAACCAACAACTCATTAGGATTTGATTGTATACTGGGCATGAATACCTTACAATATCTTGCAGTCTGTGGATTTTTGGACCAGTGCTTTGGCCAATGATGCAGAAGCAGATTATCTGAAATTGCAGGTAGTTTTTAATGATAGGCTGAGAAGCTAAAATTCAAAACAACTTTCAAATCCATCTGTCAGCAGCTGGAGGGGGAGTCATTTCTTCAATACGGAGTGATGGTCTTGTGATTTATACAAAATCCTTTCAAATACAGGAACAGAGAACTGAGCACCCAAATCTACAGTTACATGTTTTTCTGTCTGATGTCAATGAAATACAGTGACTTTAGCTCAGATAATTTTTTTCCCTAGTTTCACCACACAGTTCATGCAGAGCTTACCAGAGAGCAGATATGATTCCTCATGCTGCTGATTCTTCACCTGTCAGATTTCCTTACCTAATGGAGGGCACCTTACAGACATATGGGCCAAAGTCTCCCTGGGTTCGGAACTGCAGATTTCTGGGGATGAAGCTGGGGGGAGTGGAGTGGATGATGACAGGGCTGTGGCAGCACAATGTACAATTGCCTCATGGGTTCAAGGACTGACAGCCTCAGGAAGGGCTGAAATGGGGTTATGGTTAGGCTGAGGTGAGCTCCAGGAGAGGGAAGGCACAGTCAGTAAGGCTTGGTAGTGCCTCCAGCACCCTGAAAATAGAACAAGGCTTCTAAACACCTGTTTGTGTATTTAATTATGGTAGCACTAACTTCAAGGAACTTGTACCCCCATGAGTTAAGTTTTTCCTTCTCATTGAAGAGTACCATCTTGATCCATGTGGCCTCTGTGGCACTAAGAGCAGACATAGTGACAGAATGGCACAATATCCTTTTCCCTCCTCAGCATCAACAGCAGCGCCATTAACGGGCATACATGGATCTCTAATGTGAGAATTTGGAAGTCAGGATTTTGAACTGGTATAGTATAGAAATACCTATGTCCCTCAGCACTGAAAGATCTATTTGCCTTGAAGAAAACCCATTTATTGAAAAGAGCCTTAAAGTACTTCCATCTAAACGTGAATGTTTTGTTATTGTATTTTAATTTTTCCCAAGTCCAGTCAATGGCTCCCTTACAGATATTATCTGACAACATGTTAGTTATTTTATCCTGATGGGATATTTTCTCCTTTTTTACTGTAATTAAAAACACGTGAGTAGATATAGGAAAACAAGACTGACAAACCTCAAATGATTACAATCCTAAAGATTAGTTTTCTTACGCTAAAAAGAAAAATTGAAATTGTGGGTACTTCTAATTTTCTGATAAGCTTCATCACAATCAGAATTACTGCCTAAAGCTGTAAAATTAGATGGTGTGCTCCCGTAGCAATGCAATAGTGTAAAGATTACTTCTGAGGTACCTAATTATTTTTTATTATTATTGTTTCTGAATGCATATATGCAAATATGACATTTCCTTAAAAAAAGTCAGAAATATTTCTCAAACAGACAAACATTTTGCAATATCTTATTGCCAACCAGAATTCATGGGTTAAATGATTGTGAAGAAGAGACACTATAATTTATTCACACAGAGTCAGGTAGAATTTATTCACACATTAACCCATAAAGTCAACCCATAAAGTCAAGAAGAGACATATAAACTCAAGTGAGTAAGGAGCTCAACAAACAAAAAAAATGTTGATGTTACATATCAGTAGTTTATGCGAAAATTAATTATTTATACCTGAGACATCCTGTAATCTTTTACCCCCGAAGATTTTTTCATACAGGTGAATAGAAGGGAAGATACCTGGGAATATACAGACCTATTCATGAAGAGCTCTGAGATGCAAGATGCTGGTCCCTGTTCTCAAAGCAGTATTTGAATAGAGTATAAATGAACCAAATAACTCTGTTTTTTTCCCAAATGAGGCAACAAATGCTGATGTCTTGGAGCACAGAAACAGCAAATTTATTTTCACATTTGTGAAAGAGCAAGCATTTATTTGAATGCATGTCATTAAGGCTAAGTGAATGGTCTATAACCAGACAGAAACAGGAGAGCTACCCATTCAGAACTCAAGGGCTTAAGCTGTATTACTCAAGATAGAATCTCACAAATATTTTTGAATATTTTATGATCTTTAGGAATGAACACAAGTTCATCTGTATGCTAGTTACATAACACTGTCACTTATGAAAATAGAAAGTGCTAAAACTTCAGCTCTGCAAAAGGTATAGCTGCCCACAGTGTTCCAGTTTATGGGTTCCATCCTCCAACGCAATGAGCACTTTGGTCCAGGTCCAGCAAACTACTCATAGATCTGCTTAACAGTTTGCACGTGAATAACTGTCTTATGCTAAACTGCTACTATAGCTAAATAAGAGAATCACAAGGTCCTGATATCATAGATTACATCTCTTTCTCACTCTCTTTATGAAATGTTAGATTTACACTTACCTAATTCACTGGGGTTTTATACACCACCATTCATAAAAGCCAGTCTATAATGTTCCATATTCCAGTGAGAGAGGACTACAAAATGGATAAGCAGATTTTTTTTCCTCTTACCAGCTTCTTCCAGGAGCCGATGCTCCTGGGAGCTTGAAGGAGTTGTTGACATTTGGAGCAGGTACTACAGGAGCTGTAGCTGCCATCTCTCCATTAACTGTATATGATGCAATGTGTGCTGAACATCACCTAACCGGGAGATGTTGCCTCTCTCTTTCTCACCTCTTATCAACCTTCAGAGAAAGGAAGAATGCAAAGCTTCTCACTATCTGTGCTGGTTAGCAGATATAGGTAGTGGCAGTTGACAAGGCTTTATGCCACATTTATAGCAACATTGAGGCTGCTCCAGCATGCTCACCTTCAGAGCTTCCAAAAAAGTTGTGTCTGGCCCAGCCAGGATTCTTGCCCATGAAAATATGATTCCTCTTACCTCTCTTTACCCCATGCTGTTTGCGCTCTTAACATCAAAACCAGTTTGAAATCCACATCAGGTTTGGCCTTTAATGACACACAAAGTTGTTTATCATCACATGAATCGTGCTTTGTGATGCGCATTATTATTACTAATACTTCATCAACATTTTGCACATCTCACATGATGAATGTGGGCTAGTGCATTATCCCATTTTCTGTGTGCATCATGAAGCTGCTCCCTTCAATCAGCATTGTTGCAGTCTCAGTTATTTGCTTTCTTGCTATCTATCCATCCGTGTATAATACGACACATTTCCTACTCTCATCTCAGTATGAAAACACCAAAAGAATTCTTACATCTCCAGAGCACCGTAGGTTACTTTTTACCTAAAACAATGTTCAGATGGCTGTCACAAAGAAAGTTAAAGCGAAATGTCAAAAGCTGTAAGGATGAAAAGCTGCACATGGTAGATACAAGATTCAGTGCACGGCAACTCCCTCTTAATAAACAAGCAAAGATTTATTGGAAGGAAAATTTCCCTGCATTTGAAATTTAACTGCCAACCATCCACATCCTACACATAACTGTCAGAAAGGATGTCTAAATCTGTCCTCATTTATAACATGTGTTGTGACAAGATTTGACAGTCTCTGAAAGGGCTATAATTGCCACCTAAACATCCAGCATTTTGTCAACTGCGATCATGTTTAGAGAAAGCATTTATTTCACTTAAAAAAAGCTAGCATTTTTTCTTTCTTCTGAATGAGATGACAGATTTTTATTTTTTTTTCTTTTCTCATTAGGGGTTGCAAGTCAGATTTAAGGAATTTTTTTGTTCCTTTTTTCTCTTCAGTTTTTTTTTCAGTGACAGGAGTTAAAACTTTTCAGACTGAAAGAATGATTAGCTTGAGGAAACCAATAGTAATTTAACAGGAAGGATGTTTACTGACACTTCTGAAAATTTCTGATTGTCAAGCTGGTTTTGATGGGGACTGTCATGAATATCACAACAGGAGCCTAGGTCAAAAAGAGGGAAGAGTACCCCAGTATTTGCCATTCTGTTACTCTGGATAAATGTTACATAGTATTAATCTGTGCATACAGTCATCCTAATACGACCATTAACATTCTTACAGGATAGAGATGGGAGCTGTTGGTGATATGGCCCCATCCCATGATGGAAACTGTTGGCCTGAGAATTGAAAGAACATTTTGGATTAGGGAAATCAGACCTGTCTCTTGGGCATTAACAGTCCATGTAGTTGGGATTGCAACCAACGCATAACCAATTAACTGCCCTAATGGTTCAGTAGTACACGAGCTGTTACCAGGCCTATCACTTAATTGTACTTTCTTGAAGTACTGAGCACTAAAACTCCCCACTACTACAGCGAACGCTCCCCAGCAGCATTGCTTCAACCCACTCTGGCAGCATACACGGTTCTTCTGTGTTTATTTACCGAAAGCAATCCAGCAATCAAATTTTATTAGCGGGAATGTTGACAAAATTCAACAACAATCTTTGCTTTGGAGAGTGTGGTTACTAGAACTTGTATTTTTTCATACATAGTGGCTGTGGTGGAGACATGGCAGCACGACTGCATGCCAAGAAGTCCTGGGGGTCCTCAGTCCTGACCTGCTCATGTTTGGCTGGTCTGCCCTTGCCAGGTGCACTATTGGTGAGAACTGTTTGTCACTTGGCACATCTGCACTGTGCAGTCATAGGGCTTTTGAGGAAGAACACAGTAAACTCTTCCTCTGTTGGCTAGAGGAGTCAGTAATGTACTGAACATTTCCTCCTGACTGGTGTTTGTCTAAGAAGCCAAAAGGAAAAGATTTGCTGGACAAGTAAGAGCACAAGCTTGCATAAAGTAACTTTCTCCACCTGTTCCATTCTAATTGCAAGACTCCTACACATTATATTCTTTAACTGCCAGTTAAGGCTCTCTTACTCTCTAATCACAACCATTATTGGTTCCTACTCACACAGTTAATTGTCCATAATGGGTGTCCACAGTGATGCCACACTACAAACCTGAGTCAGAGGTAGGATGGCCACACTGTGCAGACAATCTAAAGCTCAGTTTCAGATCAAACAACTCATAAAATAATAATCTGATACCAAAGAGTCAGTTTAGAAACAGGAAAAGACTTACAAACTATTAACTGCTCTTAGCCAAAAGCATTTCCTTAAATGTGACTGGAAAGGACAGTCCAACGTCTCCAACATCCACAAATGCAGTAAGGCATTCGATAACACATCAGAAGATGCTTAAAGGAAGAAAACCAATTTATGCCTCTATCAGCTTTTATAAGTTTACACTGAGATACTGACAGCCAGCACATTTGGTTAGGAGTATCCTTAAACAATGGAAAATTTATTTCAGGAAGCAAGTAATTGATTCAGGTCTATGATCTGTTTATCTGGGCATACAAAATTACTACTTTTGGTTCATTTAGATTTGCTTAATATCTGTCCATAAATCAGACTCAGTTGAAAAAATTAATAATGAGGATGTTGGGTGGGGTTGCTTTTTCTCTTTTGTCTCAGAATATATATCCCTTATGTGTTGAGAACTTTTCAACATTCTTGTGTTTCAGTGATTTTGCTTGCTTAGCAAAGCCAGTCTCCTACCTACATGCTCTGATTCCTCTGTTGTTCATAATGCAACAGAACTTTTGAGTTCTACCCCTGAGCGGCCACTGAGGTCAACGGAAGCTGGAGGAGAAAATATTAGAAATAAAGGACAAATTCAGGAACCAACATTGTGGTCAGATTTCCAGCAGCTCCAAATGCCTTTGCAGCTGAAGATAGATGGGTATCTCAGGTTTTGCCAGCTAGTAAACTCTTTCAGAGAAGCTATTGTTTCATTGTCTCTCTCTTGATCTGTACTATGCAGCTTGTAAACACTAGCATCCTGAATGACCTAAAAAAGAGAAAATAGTAGAGGGAAGTTGGAAAAGAGAATTCCTAGTATAAGAGGAGTGAATGGAAATGTCTTATGTGGGATGAGGGTAAGAAATAATCACCTAGGACCTCAAGATGTCTGTGATAAATGCAATGCTCAGAATTTTCAGCAAATTCAAAGTGAATTGCAGAGCCCCTTTGATGTCAGGTTTCAAACATTTGGAATTTATGGTCAGAAGTATTATCACCAAATATCTATAAGGAGAATTGAAAATAATTTAAAGAAAAAAGACAGATATTTTACAAATTTTAAGTATGTTGCCTTTCTTTTTGAAGGAAGGAAATAAAGTTCTGCTCTCTACTGGTAAACAATGAACAACTTATAAATTTGACTGAAGTTTACCTTTCTAATCAACTGTAACACCAGTGCAGTATTGTAATTAAACAAAGCGTTGGTTTTTCACTCTTTTTGTTTTCATGATTCCTTGTATACATCTACTAAACCAGACAGTATCTAACCCTGCAGTGGGAATACAGCCAGGAGATGACAGCAGGCAGGAGTTTTGAGAGGCTCCTTCTGAGAACATTCCCACACCCAACTTTGTAAAGGTATGCAATTAGTACTAAAATTTAGATCATACTTCCAAACCTTTCCAGATGCTAATTTGAAACTCCCTCTGGGATACCTGTGTCTGGTTAGCAAAGTAGAAAGATAAACCCTTAGGTCTGTGAAGCTATGCAGCCAGGTCAAGGAGAACAATTAGAAAAGATCCTGCCTATCCTAAATTGTCATTCTCACTAGACCTAAATAAAGGGGTTTAAACCTGAGTGCTAGCTTCCGTCAAAATTTTAACTACATAGATATGAAAAAAATGAAAGGAAATCTTAAAAAAATACAGTGAAAATTCAATTCCCTTCTCCAGGGGAGTTTTAATGGCGATAGTCATTAATGTCTGGTGGTAGCACTCCTTATGTTAATGTGCTAATTACTCCACTGCCAGACACTCTAGTAATCAGTCTTTGCATTTTGCTTTTTAGATCAGAAACATGTTATGCTGGTTTTTGTCTGAGTCACCTTTCTCTTAACACTAAACAGCAAGCATTTGGTTGTAAAAATAAGACTAAAATAGCTGTTTTGATGCTCAAATGGATGGAGATGTGCAGCTCTGAATGCTAATAAGCTGCAGGTAAAGAATGTTTCCCCTTCTGGGAGTTTGCTCAAGCTAAAAATAACAATCTGACCTGCCCTTATCACAATAACACTGTGAAACTTGTTTCTCCTTGAGTGACTGAAGAGCAGGTGACATAGTCATCCATTTTAAGAAAAAAAAGAGGCCATTCTTGTCATCTAGAATCTGGCTTAATGCTGGAATGCCATTATTTATGTATCTGATGGGAAACTTGCTTCATGAATTTGCACATAAAAATCATTCAAACATAAAAGTCGATCCAGGAACTCTCCAATTGTTCTTTGTAACAAAACACCAGTGTATTACTCGTGCTTCGCAGTCCCTTGTGTTGCTATGATACAAAGACGCTGACTTTAAGTGAAATGGTGCCAGCAGGCCAATGGCCATGAGAGGAGCACAGAGGGCCTGGCTTTAGCTGTCTGTGAGGAGCTCTGTAGGAAGGTCTGGTTTGGTGCTTGTCAGAAGCCTCAGCTGAATGTCCTTGCAAGAAAGCTTCTCCATGTGAGATAAAGAGCTGATCTCGATGGAAAGGGAGTGAAAGGCTTGCTCTCTAATCCTTACTAATGTGCTGTAGAAGAGCAAAAGAACTGGGAAATATATCAAAAAGACAGCAATAAGATTTTCAGATATGGAATGGGCCAATAATGGATTAACAAGCACTTAAATGAAAACATGTTTATCTCAAATGGCTATGTTTCTCGATTATGTTTGTTCCACATGAATTCCCTCATTACAGGATCACTTAGATGCTGTTTGAGAAAAGTTTTACCTTCTGTTTACTAATTCAACTGTGGGGAATGCAGCTGTGGTTGTTTATTGTTCTTAAAGACAGTGATGTTGGTGTTCTGTTACTATAGAAAGATGCCTATACAAATACACTGGCAACAAATTAATTCTGTTCTGCAATTTTTCTCTCTAAGATTAAACTATTTATTTGAAAAATAGTTAAACATGTACAAGAGTTCAGCTCATCTTTATCACATGCTCAGGGTTTTATGGGAAAGGCAATAAATTGGAAGTGAGTATTTTGAATGCCCCACACCACCAATATTAAATGTAATGCATTTTACTTTCTGTAAAATGCTATATGTGCTGGATTTTAGAAAATAAAATACGTATCACAGAAAAATAGATCAGCTGTGCTTTGTCAGACTTGAGAGAGGTTTTGCTTTACCGTTGCTCTCAAAAACCTTTAAAGGAGAGAATTACACAACCTCCCATGACATCTATTTTAGTACTTAGTAATCCTTACCACAAGAGTGGCCTTGTCTAATTTAAACTTTCTGTGTTGCTGCTTTGCAGAAGGGCTGAGACAGTTTGGTGACTCATTGTTACCTACAAAAGGATCACTTCTTTTTGCCTAGCAAAAAAACCCCCAAACTTCAAAGCCACTATCTGACCATGCAGCCTCTGTCCTGAGCTTCTGGGAACTATCAGTGAATGCTGTTCAGACCATCAGCTTACAAAGCATAACCCTTACAATTTAGTTGCGTCCAGATTGCCTGCACGCAATTTATATATTAATTCTGCCTTTGAAAATGCCAAACACAATTGGTTTACTGATGGCAACATAACCCACGCACCTAGTTATATGAAAATATAAAAGCTGTTGGTAAAACAACATAAAAACTGCATACCTCAGTTATGGTTTGAAGCACTGGAAATGAAAAATTGCTTATAAAATAAACAGAATTCACCTAAAATAATTACTGGCTGTTCCTTTGGAAAATTTCACATGGATATTTGAATTCTTTGTGCAACTTCTTCATTCCCTAGATTCTGTCTTTCTCTGCATTGCTCCCTATAGTCACACATAGAATGGAGGCTCCGAATCCCCACTTTGCCTAACTGTTTGGATTTATTCAGGCACCCAAATGAATGCCCTAATACATTCTCTTTGAGGTATTTAATATCACACATATTAAGTATTATAGAAAATAGTAAATTTAGAAGAATCTAAGGCTGTTATCTCCAATATATTCTGTACTGGATAACAACATGTCCTGTTTGGATCCTCTGTGTTTAAGGTCATAAGAAAGAGAAAGGCTTTGCCTTCTCCAGAAATAATTTGAAGAGAAGCTTCTCTTTCTCTGTTCTCCAGGTATCAGTACATTCATATGGGCACCCTCTCTCACAGTTTAAGTTCCAGACTCCTTGTAAAATCACCAGTGCATATGAGGAATAATTAATTTCTTTCCTCTTTACTGTAGTCTTCTACATATTTGTCTGGTTGTTAAGTGTCAGTGTATGAACTTGTAGACCAAAATGATTTCCGAACTTATCCTAGTTCTGTGTGGGTTTTAACAATTCTTAAAAATTTCCCCCAATAACAGTCTCTAAGCCATTCAATTTAATAAGCCTTAGCCACAAGATTTAATTAAGAATGGTATTTTCTAATATCAGTTATCCTATATAGAGTAACTGTCAAGTCTTCAAATACAAATCCCATGTAAATGTATATCTTTCTTCAACTATTCTAGAATTTTACTTGCTTCACATTAAACTAACTGCAACTTTCGATTAAATATAACTTATTTCCTTCAGGTTGAAATGTCTGTTTTTCCAAGAATGTTTCTGCACTCCTCTTTGAAGACTGGGATTAAATAAAGTTACTGACATTTTCATTTTTAAATTTAAAAAGTCAAATGATGATCCTGTCATCACTGGTCATGCCTAATAAGCCTTCTTTCATTCAGACTCAATAGCAACTGCCAAAGTTATTTGAGATTTTTTAGAAGGAATTTAATATATAAATTTGTTCCAATGTGAACTCTGAGGAGAGAAATTACATTACTCACACATTCAAACAGGATCTTCCTGCAAACATGGCAAATATAAAAGGGGCTGAATGGAGGAAAATAAAAGGCTGGAGATTTTGCAGTTCAAAGCATAATTTCTTGGAAGTGATGGAATCCCCTTGGAAGTATCACAGTCAGATATGATAGTGTTTCACATACAACACAGATCTCAATAGGCTTTGATTTATTTATATGAACAAAAACATTTTAAAAGCTGTAAACAAGTAAACTGATGAAGTAATTTGTCATGAAATATAGCATTGCTCTTCCATAGTTTATTTTCATCAGTTGTATTAATCACTGCAGAGTAGATGCATTAAGGGTGACCCAAGGTTAAGGCAAATAGAATGTAATACACTGGAACCGTAACTTATAACCTGGAAAACTTTTTCATTTATAATTCTGAGAGAGCCTGTTGAAGATTTCAACATCGACTTCATGTGAGCCTGTTTCCTTTTAAATCAGTCTGTCTTTGATCGTGGTGATGTTTACTTTGCATTAATTTTATCTGCCTTTGGAGGTAATGTAACTGCGATAAGAGCCAATTAGTTTTGCACCATCAAGAAGGACAATGAATTGTGACTTGGCAAAACAAAGATAAAATTAACCATTTGCCTAAATGGTACTGTTCATTGTTGTTTTCTCATAAGGCTTCTTCTGTAATGTTCAGCTCCATGAACAAAATAACTCAGGATATGTAAGTTTACCTAAAGTAAAACACATTCTGAAATGAACACTACACGAATGTAGCAACACTGCGCAGTAATTCAATGTGCATTTTCCACAAGCCATTAGATCTGTCTAAAGATTGTATTTCACACACATGAATAAGTGATGCAGTGAGGAATAAGCAAGCAGTTTGGTTCTTGTGGCTAAGGCTTTTAAAATAAAAGCAAATTGAATTGGGTGGGGAATGCTTCATACCAACGATATGAAGTTAAACAGGGGCAAGTTCCAGATTCTGCAACTGGGACAGGGCAACCCTGGATGTGCAGACAGCTGGGGGAACAAGACACTGCAGAGTAGCACAGCAGAATGGGATCTGGGGGCCATCACCTGTGGCAAGTTGAATTTGAGTCAGCAGTGCCCTGGCAGCCAGGAGGACCAACCCTGTCCTGCGGGGCATCAGGCACAGCATCAGCTGGGCATGGGAGGGGATTGTCCTGCTCTGCTCTGCACTGGGGCTGCCTCACCTCCAGTGCTGGGGGCAGTTTTGGGTGCCACAATCAAAAAAGACATGAAACTGTTAGAGAGTGTCCAAAGGAGGACAACAGAGATGGTGAAGGGCTTTGAGAGGAAGCCATGCAAGGAACAACTGAGGCCACTTGGTCTGTTCAGCCTGGAGAAGAGGAGACTGAGGAGAGATCTCATTGCAGTTACAACTTCCTCATGAGGGAAGAAGAGGGGCAGGCACTGGTCTCTTCTCTGTGGCGACCAGTGGCAGGACCTGAGGGAATGGAGTTATTGTATCTGAGGGAAAGACAGACCTAAAAGGGACCATAAGTATGATGAAGCAGAAGACCAGAACTCAAATTAATATTGAGAGATTAACAGAGAAACGTGGGAAAAAAAAAGATGAAATACAATTAAAAAGGTAAAAATACTATGCTTGAGCAAGAAGAGTGCAAAAAAGGTAAAGGTAATTTGAAGCAAGAGCTAAGAATTATAGCCTATTGGAAAGTGACCATGACTTAGCAGTTTCATGCTGCTATGAAAAAGCCAAACATCACACTAGAATCAATTAACAACAATAGAGACTGCAGGAGACTTGGCACAATATTCCTGTTCTGTTCAGATAGATTGATAGATCACCTCCCAAGGTTGCATCTATTCCTTTCTATAATGCTGCCAGAAGCATGGTTACAATACTTGCTTTATTTCAGGAAAATAACTTTTCTTTAAATCATTGGGATGTTGATTTAAGGTTGAAATTTTCAGAAGACCTAAGTACCCAACTACTTACAACAGAATTGAGAAAGGTTTGGATGCTAATGGCAACTGAGCAGTTCCTGAGATGTTACAGAACATTAGCAAATGCATAATTCCAGAAAAAAAGATTAGTCACTTTTTAAAGTGAGTCAAAATGTTCTCATAACTAATACTTGAATTAGCTCAGATATTATTTTTTGTTAATTACCTCTATTTGTGATAGATTGCTGCAGCACAATTCACAACACAGATTCTTCTCTTTTGGGAATCTACTTTTGCTTTTCTGTAAGGATAACAACAACTGCAATTTGATTGGATTTTTCTCTGTTTGAAGCCTGTGTTTCTCTGATAACTCCCACTGCTTCAGAGAGACATTTCCACCTCTCTTTGTGTTCTGTACCTAAAAAAAGGATTTGGAAATACTTAGGTCCATCTTTATTGAAACAGCTGAATTTTGTCATGTTTCAAATATTTATTTTTCAAAAAGAATTTTTTGGAATTAAACCTGCAAAAGATCTTTAAAATTTTATGTATCAGAAATTTTCATATCCTTAAAATAGCCCTGGGACCTGTTAAGAGCTTAAACTTTAAGGAAAAATAGTCACATTTCATAGCAATTATAAATACAAATTATTAATTAATCAAAGAAACAGCAAAAAAAAAAAAAAAAAGGAGACTCAATCCACAAAACTAATCTCTCAAAATAAAACCTGTCATAATTGCAACTAATAGGCAGGTAAGGTCTATTACAGTTTCTTATTTTCTTAACAGAGAACACAGGATTACATGCAATGGATAGCCTAATGCTAAGAGCAGTGATCTGTACAGAAGATAACGTAGCATAGTGTTTCTATGCTGATGTTTAAAGGAGAGCAGAGAAAGCTGTTTCAGGTTATAAACTTCATTTGTTCTTTTAGAATACAGAATAGAATAATTTTTTTTTCTAAATTTCATTCAGAGACATGGAAAACGAGTCTGCTCAAAGAGTGAGGCTTCCTATTGGCACATTTGGAAACCTACTTGAAGATGTGCACCTCTGGAGGAATTCTGCAGAACTGGAAAAGGTACAGTGGGCTCTATAATAAATGTGTTTATCACAAGGGGAGAATGAGAGAAAGATGGATACTTGTTCTGTTAATTCGAACTTAGTTTTCCTTTCTGACTGTTTATTTCTGGTTATCAATGACAAATTTCTAACATGCTTCTCTAGTAGTATGAATTCAGGGAGTTAACAGAATATGAGATGTAGGGAATAAGCATGACAGTTTAAACAGTACAAGAGCTAAAATTAACTACCGAGTAACTTTAAAACAATTAGTTTTTCCATGGAAATTTGTACCTTTCCTAGCTAGCCTCTTTTAAAAGATAATTTCACTCTGTTCTTCATGTAGTAATAGAAATATTGCAATTTCAGCAGTTAAATCAGTAGGATTTGACACTGTTTTGATGAGTCATAGTAATGATAAATCAAGAAAATAATTGCAATTAATATTAATGCTTAGAGTAGTTTTGACTTACAACTGAGTGCTTTAAAATGAGAGTGCCTTAAAAAAAACCAGCTCTGGATGCCTTAACTTCTCTATAAATATAATTTCAGGAAAATCCAATCCATGGTAAATCATGTTTTACCATCATGCTTTCTGCTGTGGGGGTGGTGACATTTCTTACACATTCCCATGTAGACACAAAACTTCCAAAACTGAAAAAGTACCACCTAGAGCTTGTACTCAACAACTAAACTGCCCCATCTTTTTTTTTGTAGTACATATTTTTAAGGAAAAACTTAAGTGACTGTATGTCTACCCACGCAAGAAGGTATTCATCTAATGGACTTAATTCCTGAATCTGGAAACAGAGGTGGAAGAAACCCTGGTAATGAAGTCCTTTCAAGCCTGAGAGTTTGGGATAATGGGGAAATAAAACCAAAAAGCTGAACCTTAGGAGACTGCTATACTGTATGGAAAATTTTTAAAAGCATTAAAACCAAACTACCAACCTTTTTTAATGACACCACTTCAAGAACTAGTGGTGCTGTCAGTGCTCAGTAGGCATGAGACCAGAAAGAGAACAGGGATTTGGAAAAGAGAAATGACTGAAGTAGATTAGGGATCTTGCCTTGACTTAAATTGTTGTTGGTGGGGAAAAAAGAAATCTGTGAAGGTTTGTTAGAGCTTGTTTTAGGCAGAACTGGTGGAAGACCCACACCTCTTGGGGAATGTCTTTCTACTTGAAATGACAGAAACAAAGTCCAGTTACATGCACCCTTAAGAACCAATATGCACTTATAAAGAATAGGGAAAGTCTTTTAAGCATTCACAGCTATAACTTAAACAAGTGGCGTATTTTTGCTTAGCAAATGGCTCTGGAAATGGAGATATTACTGCTCCTTCAGGTGTCCAGTGCAGCCTTGTGTCCTGCCCCACAGTGGAAGCATCAGAGTGCAGCACATGCACATGGGTCCTGGTTGCTGTAGCCTTGTTTGTGCTACAAAGCCCACCAATGTAGCTCAAACCACCATGGTCAGCAGTGCCACACCGGGTAGCCAAGGATGTTCCCAACTGCTGGGGAGGTGAGAACCTTCAGAGGAAGCTAAGAAGTGGCAATATTCTGTAAATGTCTGAACTGGGTTTCTTACCCTGTCTTTCAGAGACTAAAGCATGTCTTGCAGATCCATCAGGATCTAGTTAATCAAACATCCACTGTTTGGGATTTTGGAATTGCATGCATCTTACCAAAAGTCACAGAAACAGCAGAAATTAGGTTAGATTTTAGGTACCCCACATGCCAGTTTGATGCCCATGTCTCTCTAGTCCATCTAGACTGTGTACAGTCTAATATGCCTTCAAATAGAGTAATACTTCAAATGAAAACTTACGTTACACTACTATTTTAGAGAAAAGTTAAAATTCCCTTACTTCATTTAAAGAACTTAGATTGTCTGAAAGAATTTCAATGGTCATCCACAGAGAGATTCTGACTCTTAAAATGAAGTAAATTGCTGGAACTACTTCCCATATTCATTTGCAGCAATCTATTATAGTCCTTAGTCATCACACTCATCTCAGTTAGAGACGAGCTTGGGATTGGATATCTATGAATATGCAACACTGCATTTTGAAACAGATATAGCTACCCAAAAACTTGAATTACCTTTATAAATCTATTTAAATTAAAAATTAGAAACTCTCAGTCTTATCAACAAGACCCATGTCATATAACAGGCTAGGATTAGCTGCAATAACATGGTTCCTTAGACTCCCCTCTAACCCCTAAATATTTAGTCACTTTTGGAGGCAATATTTAGCTTTGAAATATTTAGCTAATTTTAGAAATACTGAACATCACCCAAGGTATATTAAGTCTGAATTACTGTCCCACAGGGATTTAAAGCCAAAAAATAAAAACTCAGGTTAAGATGGGGACTTTTCCCAGTTTAAACCAAAAATGTGACCTATTGTAAACCCTGCATGTTTATTAGATAGAGTATACAGACATCTGTTCCCACCTCAATTAATGAAGCTGGAGTTAGTGAGTCTGATGTGGCCACAGCTGAAGTCACGAAATATTTTGTCACTGGCATCAGTTACAGCAGGATGGGATTGTTTGCTATTGAATCAATTAAAAGAAAAAAAAAAGAAACAAAAAGTTTATACATCAGTTTCTTTCTTGAGAATTTTACTTCCTTCTCTGACTTCTACTTTCAAAATATACCAAATTAATAGTCTTCTACGTAACTTTGAACATTTTCTTTAAATTGTACTTCTTGTCTTTCTAATTACTAAACCAGAGTTTAGTTCATCAGCAATAAGTTCTGGAGTTTTAAATTCTAGATTTTTCCAACTGAAAATCACAGTTTTTGATCATTCCTGCATTTCAAATATATATGCCTGAAGTATCATGGCATGTCATCTGAGCCCACTATTACAATTCTTCATATAGCTGAGGTCTGTGCAGGAGGAAAAGGAGATATGTTAAGTTTTCCTTATATGTAACACGCAATAGTATCCACTGAGTCTCTCAGTTATGAGTTATACTGTCAGTCTCAGTAATTACTTCCAATTAGTATGAAGGATGGACATTCCTTTCCCTTGGCTTTCTTTGCAAGTGTAACTGAACACCAAAGTCATCAGTCTGCAAAATTAACCTCTCTCCAGAGAGCACAGTAACCTGGCCTGACTGCCAGCTGACCATGCCTTGAGCAGAAGGTAGGACTAGAACCCTCCAGGGCTCTTCCTTTCCAACCCTAATTATTTTATAGTCCTGCATATCCTGAACATCAGAACCTTCAACAGTAAGTAATGCAGCCAGGGGCTGAAAAAATGGTGCAGACTGCTCAGGAGCAGCAACCAACATCAAATACTTGAAGCAGCAGTAGCAAGAATACTAGAGATTATTTATTTAGTAGTTACTGACTGATTTGGCCCAAAATATGGTAAAAGAAGAATTGCAGAGGTGTTTTAGAGCCAGGATCAGGCTCTTCCCAGACATCTCAGAATTATAGAAAAGACTAATCTTCAGGAAAGTAAAATTCTAGTCATGCCCTCTAAAATCCATTTGGTCAGTGACATGGTTATAGGAAGAAACATATTTTAAAAATCAGAATAACTGTTACTACAGCTTTATTTGCTTTCTTTTTCAGCATTTATAGTGTTGCATTTACAAAAGGGTGCTGATCACCATGCTTCTGCTAAGCCTGCATTTAAAAAAATATGGAATAAACTGCCACCTAGAGTTAAATCCTTGATGTTAATATTGGTTATATTTATATTCAAGATAGACAGCTTGACTATTGCATTATTCAGGACCCAGGTACCAGAAGTCAGCAGTCTTTGAACACTAGCAAAGGAAGTACACATTTGTTACAGATTACAAATGGAATCTGATGATGTGCCTAATTTCTTGACAGATATAAATCCATTTAAAAGTCAGTAAGGAGCTAGAGATCATTACTAGCATACGTTATTTTCACCCTGTTAATGGTGATCAATAGTCCAAGCAAGTATTATTGAAACCAGGGTGTCAATTTTTCATCTAGCAGTCACTTTCAGTCCAGTGGGAGTGAATATGTATTAGCAAGTCTCTACAAATTCATTAGCTGGTTTATTTATCCTATTTATCCTAGATGTATTTTAAAGCAAATAAATATCTACTGGCCCCTATACCTGCTGCAAGAATTCTGAATTTTATTTTTTTATTTGCATTTAAACTAAAATATTATTAACTATGCTAAGTAAGTGTGGTGAGTTGACCTTGGCCAGCTGCCAGGTGCCCATCAAGCTGCTCTCTCAGTTCCCCTCCTCATCAAAATGGGGAGAAAAGAAGATTAAAAGCTCATGGATCAAGATAAAGGCACTTTAATGAAAGAAGCAAAGGCTGTACATGGGAGCAAAACAAAAACAAAACAAAGAAAAGAGGAAGATTTATTCGTTACTTCTTATCAGCAGGCATTGTCCAGCCACTTTCTAGGAAGCAGAGCCTCAGCACACATAGCAGTCACTTCAGAAGACAAATACCTTAAAAACAAGTGGCCCTTTTCCACCTTTCCCACATCCCCACCCCTTAACTTTTATTGCTGGGCATGGTATCACATAGTATGGCATATCCCTGTGGGGAGTTTAGAACAGCTTTCCCAGCCTCCCAGCCCCTTGCCCACCCCCAGCCTGCTGGCCTTTGGCAGGGTGGGGATGAAGAGACAGCCTTGATGCTGTGCAAGCATCGTGCTGCAATAGCCAAAACACTGGTGTGTTATCAACACTGCTTGGGCTACACAGAGAAACCTCAGCACTACAGCGCTGCTATGAGGAAAGTTCATCCCATCACAAGTAACTTGAAAGTGCTGATAAATCCTCTGCTGCCCTGCAGAAAAGTAATCTCTGCATTAAGACAGCTGAGGACAGCACTGAATACTGCAGGTGTTCATTGATCAGTACTTTGAACACCTACTTCTCTAGACACTGATGGTTTGTGTAATCTGATTTCCCAGAGCAGTTCACACAGATATTATATTTTTAAAAATATCTCCATATTAGAGATACAACAAGAAGTACATAAAAGATGCATATCATTCCGTCTATGGCAGAAAGGGAGATGGAAGTTAGACCCCTTCAATACTTCCCCTTACACTAACACTTGTCAGTCCTTTTAACATACTCCTTATTACATACTCCTTTTGCTAGTTTTCTGATACAATGTGGTTGACCAAATCATGCCGTATGTTCACAAGTCTGGAAGCCTGTTCCCAGTAAGATTTTAATGCCTTGCTCCCAACAAATCAAACTGGAAATAAGATTTCAAATCTTACAAGCTGTGAAGAAATCTATGATTGAATAGAGAGGATAAACCTAAATTGGTAGCCACCTATAAAGGAATGGCCAAAAAGATTAAGCTATTTTACCTCCCCCTCCCTTCTCCTTTTGCAAACAACTGTTTAGCTTGTTAGTGAGGAAGTGGTGGATCAGATTTGGTAAGAAAGATTGCTTGAAGAGAGGGATAAGGCAGACCTCCAAAACAAGTCAGAAAGGGGAAAGAAGGAATTGACAAGACGGAAAATACAATAGGGAATGATCTTATAACTTTTCTTTTAAATCAGCAGAGCTGGGTGCCTCTTGAGTGCCTGAACTAACATGCACAGCACAGGGAATGGACGGGGAAAGGAGAATGGTAGGATAGCTCATATGACTGGAGAGCTGCCATGGGTTGATGTAGGCTTTTTAGGAAGGACAGACCCAGAGTGGCAAGAAGAGGGAACAGCCCTACATGTATGAGAACAATAGGGATACCCAGAGCTCTGCCCTGGGATGGACAACGACACAGTCGAAAGCTTATGGACTGGGATGAGAGAAGAGATCAGGACGGTCAGAGTTTCGTGGATATCTCCTACAGACTGTCTGATCAAGATGAGGCCTTTTCAGACAACTGAAGCGGCTTCACATTTGCAATTATTCATCAGGAATGACCTGAACCACCAGTCATCTGATAAACAGACAACAGAGCAATCCAGGAGGTTTCTGGAGGGCATTGGTGGCCACTTCCTAAGATGGGCAAATAAGAAATGAACAGAGGCAGGTAGATTTGAGGGTAGTTTTGTCTGCAGTGGCTCCACATGACATTGTGGAGTTCAGGATCCTGAAAAAAGGAAACAAATCCAATAAACAGAATCACAGCCCTAAACTTCAGGTCTCTTCAGGGGGTTACTTGGAAGAATCTCATAAGATAGTCCCAGAGGAAAGAGGGGTCTAAAAGATCTAGTTGCTTTTCAAAGATCCTTCCAGCTGAGAGCCACGAGGTCAAGCAAAGGCTGAAAGGATGAATAGTGAGCTCCTGACACAATTCAAATGTAAAACAAGTAATAAAAACAAACAAACAAAAAAGTAGGTGGTTTGTGCATATCCACTGTATTGTCGCTCTATACTGGAAGCATGATGCCTTGCTCCTCTGCAATAACTTACAGCAAGCCTCAAATCCACCAGTAAGTTCTATCTCAGACAGTGGCTGACATGATATAACCATGTTATCCCCTGCTACAGAGCTGTCGTGCAGCATTAAGTCTGTCGCTAGCACTTTAGAAGCATTTGTAAAAGCCATGCTGTTCCTGTTGCTACATCATCATCTTGGTTTGTGAAGACTCCTCATAGCACAGATAGTGAAATAGTGAAAAAGTTTGCACAAAGCCATTAAGTGTTAAAAAGTTGCATCTGTTCTTGCAACTGAAGAACTTAGTCCGCAAAATACAGGGAAACTGTGCAGTTCAGTCCATGTCAAGTAGTTGCTTATCAAACTATAATTATAAAGTAATAAATTACTGTTTCCCTACTTTGTAAGTCTGCTCTGCTCATAAGTTTTTCCCACCTCCCTCATGCACAGCAATTCCTTTCTATCGCATCCACTTAATTTTGTTCAAGTCCAATGACCTCAAAACAAAGGTTTTGACATGTACTAATGGCAGATAATCCATTTCATACATTTGGAAATGTTTGTTTTGTTTCATTACCATTAAAATCCCTTAAAAATAGAGGAAAAAGAGGGAATATTATAAGGGGGTATATCTTGTCTGTAGTAATTAAAGGATCCTGTTCTTTGTTTTGAGCATTCTAGAGATATTCAGAATCATAGCATCATTTAATATTGTTTGAAATGGACATGAGGTGCTATTTATTAAAAATTAGAAATACATACTTTTTATTAGAAGTATATTTATCTTTGTAGATAGTCAGTCTTGAAGGCCGCAGATACCTAGGACAATACCAGGTGAATACCTGGACTATCCACAAATGCATGACTATTCTCTAGAAGCAGGACAATTTTTTTTTAATGTAGAACTGTTTCCACCTGCAGTATTTACAGACAGATTTCTTCAAGGACTTGTGCATCTCTGTACTTAAGTTCAATGATAGACAACTATCAAAGCAATGGAAAGAATCTGAAAAAGCATGTCTTTTTTCATTCAGACAACTCCTTTAAAAGATAGGTTTCTAGCTGATCACTTTTTTAAAAAAAAACTTAGATATATGCAGAGGCTGGGTTCTAACTCTACTAGTAGCTCAGGCAGCCTTTGTTCAATAAGCAGCCTGAGTACAGGCAAGATAAGAAAAAGGAGGTATAAAAATAAACTGCAATGACCCAGTTCTAATGTGAACAAACACAACCTATGACCTCCACAGCCTGGAATTTCAAAACTCAGTCCCATCTGGAAGACAAGAGAAGGGGTCAAATATCCCTGTCTCTACCTGCTTAACATATTTGCTTTGCTGCAGTTGAATTGATTCACTAGTCACATGCTTTGCCAACTTCATCAAGGACCACTGAAGCCATGTCAGTGACACTGGAGATAGTGCTGCACTGAAGAGACATGCTGCTACAGTTTAAATATGCCTCTGGCTGCAGAACCTTCTGTTTTGTAATTTGGAAGTCAAATTGCAGAGCTTAGCTAAAAGCAGCAGTTAATAACCTGCTCTGACATCTGTTGTCACTGAACAGGCTAAGAGATAAAGTTCACAATGAAGAACACAGAGAAACCAAACACATGCCAAATTTTCCTTACAGACCTTCTTCAGAAATTCTAATACTATAAATGTATACACCAAGTACTGATAGAGAGGCAGGATTAGTCTGGAAAAAGTCCTTGCTTGAGAAAAGAAGTTCTTAAGTCTACATTTCTCAAGCTAAGTTCTGTTTCTTCAAGCACCCATCAGTAAAGTGGTACCAGTAAACGGCCAGTGGGTTTATTCAGTAAAAATCATTATCTTCTGACAAAAAGAAAGTAAAACCAATGAATAGTCTTGATAATGGCGCCTGAGCTGGCGCTGAGCTGGGGCAGGAGGACTGGAGGGAGCAGGCTGAGGCACAGCCCGTGTCCCACCCTGCAGCCACGCCCGGCGCCTCTGGCGCTGCCGAGTGCCACCACGGGGGCTGGCAGGGACCGCAGCACTGACCGCAGCTGCTGGAGGGTGTCCCTAAGGTCCCTTCCAGCCCAAACCATTCCACAGTTCTCCAACACTTCCTACAGAATTACGCCCGGCAAACAGATCAGCATGAGAATTCACAGCCCCAGTATAAAATCATAACCCAGTACAGAACCAACATCACCTGGGACATGTTGGGAAAAACCACACAAGACCTTTTAAAACATAGGGAAGCATCCAGGATCTTTGATTCTCCTAGGAAATCATACTCTTGCCTATTTCGCTCTGACACAGTTTCTGCCTTAATTAGACCTCCCCGGATGGGGGAGATTTGTTAGAGTCCTTTCCAGGAGTCTTAAAAGATGAACTGGACCTTCAGCCTTCTTTGCTCTTAGACAGTTGTTTATTAAGTCTTATCAGAGAAATATGGTCACTGACCTGACCTAGACACAGCACAGAGCAGAGAATGCAGCAGAAAGCCAACTTATCAAGATTTCACAGATCTTTTAAAGGTAAATTATCCAATGGAAACTTAAAACTGAAAGATATTTTTACTTTTCCACCTATGTCCAGTAAATCACCTTGTAATGCAGACCAGAACTGTTACAAATTCTACCCAATCATGCTAAGCTACTTCTGCTGCAGAAAATGGAGGTCTGGAAGAAAGAGCACAAAGCCTAAAATGATGTAAACATCCACCATTTTGGAAACCTCACTATTTATCTATTTACTACATAAACAAACCTAAAACCTCTAAATTCTTCACCCTGTGACATTCTTACATAATATTCTATCACCTAGTTCACATTGGTGTAGATGCTCATTCTTCCCAGAGTGTAGACAATTTTCTCCATGGATAAAAGTCAAAAACTGTATTGTCCAGGGGGATTACATTCTTCAAAACAGGCCGAGAAACACCCTCTGGACTTTGGATTCCCACATCACTCCTACTGCTTTCCCCACCACTCCTGCCTCTACTCAGATGCTACTGTGGAAACTTAGATCAGGCAATAAATTAGTTGCAGATTTTTGCAGACAGGGAACTTGTTTTATTAACTCTACTCCTAGATGTTGAGTAAGGGGGCTTGAGAAGGAATAGGTTTGTAGCACACATGGAAAAATGAGAGCTTTTGGCATAGTTCTCCACCCATTTACAATCAATGGTAAGGGACTTAAGCTTGAAATAAAGAACAAGACAGAGCTTAAATGGAGGTCTTGGGCCAGCAGCAGCAGCTGTGTGGGTCCAGGTCCCAGGACAGGACTCTCACAGCAATTGCAGCCTCTCTGTGCACTTGGGGCCCTGACATGAACTGTATCTCTTCATTCACCATGAGAATTCCTCTGGTTACAGAATTACAGTCACCCTGATGAAAAAAAGACCTCCAAAATTTTGCTTTGAGTGGCTCAACTGATACCATTAAACAACGAGATTGCCTCTGAAATCTTCTCAGAAAGAAAATTATCCTAAAAAAGTCACTGAACATAGGTATACCTTTAGAAACATCAATAACACCAGCTGGGATGAAGACTGGGGAAAATACTTATTTCCCATTAGTAACAATCTGCTTTGCATCAGAGAAAGTGATTTTTAATCTTCAAGAGACTGTGTACTAAGCAATTGTTGTGATGAATAAAATACAGTAATTCTTGAAAAGATTTTGTCCCAAAATTTATGAGAAATGTGGTTTTTCACGTGGCTGACGTGTCTGACAGATAGCAATTGCATTAGATAAATTTTTCTGACTTTTAAACAATTTTGTGAATTTATACACCTATCAGTAGCTTCATCCTTTGATTGGAGAGTTTTTTAATTTTGAGTCAGTTCTTCAGCTAAGCATAAAGGTAGAGCCATCACTGTGGAAGATTTAATGCACTAAATTAGGTCTCCTGGGGTGTATATGGGAAAAAAGAAAGAAGAAAACGTGATTAAAAGGAAATTCAGACAGATTGTTATGAAGCTGGCAAAATAAAGAATCTTACGGTATTCCTGAACTAATGTTAGAAGCTTGGGAGAACATCAGAAACTGCTACAGATTTTCATGAATAAACATAATTATAATTGGATTGACAGACAATGTAGAACGAGCTTCACAACTGAAATGCTCATCAGTGACACACTGTACTCTCAATCCAGGGATGGCAAAACTACTGTGGAAGTGACAGGCCTAGTCTATTATACACTTGAGCTGTAAAGGGTCATCCCTGTACACGTATACAGGGAATATGATGTGACTTCACATGAGACATACTGATTCAGAGGCTCATTCTTCTTCAGCTTTCGTTTGTTTCTCGCTTTTTAGCAGCTCAAAATCATATACTTAACCCAATATCACTTTAGGACCCAATGCAATTAAATTGAATGCATGGGATTCAAAATGATCATGAGCAGAATTACTTCTATATAATTGCTCGTGGGTTTTATGTTAAAGCCACTAAGAAAAAAAATACAAAAGAGAGGCAAAACTTGAATTTGGCTCTTTTTTTGTGCACTTCCCTCAGAAGTTATGAAACAGTTCTGCTTGTGCAAGCTCCTCTCCTGGTAACTTGGAACCTGGTAGCATCAGTGACCAGAAAAAGCACTAAGGTTTTAGAGTTGATATATGTCCTCACATTCAGTGAAAAAAAAAAGAAGACACCTCTAGAGAGAAGAGAGCTGCTACTAATGTTAATTAGAAGAAAGACGTATAGAATGGAAACATTTTATATCCTATTTAACAGAACTGCTTGGCTGGTCTACTTACACTGGCCAGCCAGCCAGTGCAGCTGCTAGTCATACCATAAAGACAGCAGGTAAAATTAAGGTAGATTTAGGATATGCTGAGTGCTGGGCTATTTGGGCTATATTTGCCAATCGTGGTGGACATTGGAGATACTGCTAGGGATGAAGCCAACAAAGGTCTTGGAGAGGACCAGAGTTCTGCCCTATGTGTGCTATACTGACCTGTGGCAACAAGGGATTATTGCAAGAGTACATGACTATGTCATAAATACACAGACAACCAAACTTTAATATTAATTTCCAGTTTTTAAGACAGCTTATTCTACTCCTTAAGATATATAACTAGCTGTTGAAAGTAATTTTTAACTTAAAATTACTATGAATATTAAGTTTTGTAATTCTAGGTCTTGTAGGAAGACATTACAGGAACTTCCACCATATTATTTTGAAATCTCATATCTTAACTGTAATAGTAAGAAACTGTATCTTTAATAAGATAACTTTTCTCCATTGAGTATTTTGGTCTTAGTATTTAAATAAGTTTTTATGATTGAACTATGGAATGCATCCACAGATATTTAAAGTTTTTAATTAGACTCTGGTTTTTATATCAATGGTGTCCATACTCTGGTTTCTATATAAATGGTGTCCATGCTAGTTTCTCTAGTAAAATATTTTAGAAATACCAATATTCCCCAAAAGCTCCATAAAAGATCACAAACTCCATAAAAGCTTCCAAATTTTTACTATGTATATGCACCATTACATGAAAAAGCTACTATTGCCTTTAAAGCAATACTTTCATGCATAGATGATGATTACCTCCCCAAATGTCCTTCGTAATTACTTTAAAAGAGGTAAATAGCTGTCCTTATATTTCTTAGCATTTTAGAACTTCGAAAATCTATTACAAAATGAAATGCCCATCAATTCAAATAAGAACAGGAATAAATTGATCTCTTCTTCTCCTAATTGCTATATTAAACACAGTTGCACATAGAAGAAAGCTTCAGTACTTCATCAAGCATTTTGAATATATTTGCATACAGAATGACCAGAAAAGACCAAATTACAACTTAGAACACATTTTTATAGTAGTTCTATCCTATGCCAAATGAAGAGCGCCTTTTCTATGCAAACAAAAAAAAAATCTAAAAGTAGTATGTGACTGTAGTACTGTTGTTGCTATGGGTGTTCTGAATGTCCTCCTTAACATCTGTCTAGTTAAGACACACTGTTAATATACAAGGACAATTCATTAATCAAACTCACAAAAAATTTTAAATTATTTTTGTAAGTGTGAAGTTGTGGGCTTTTTTTTTTCTTTTTTTGGTTTGCTTTTTTGTAACTACATCATTTCTTTCATCTTTCTCTTCAACTACAAAACTAAGAAACTCTTTGTATGTGTGTGGGGTTTTCAAGAAAATCAAGATAATATAAGTCACAGAAGTCTGACAAAAGTACCATAGACACATATGAGACTAATAAGAAACTTTTATTCTGCCATATAGTATTTGGATTGGAAGTATCAGGCAAATGGAGAAAAAACTCAACAATAAAATAGTTGTAAGGTATCAAAGGGGGGCATACTCTGCAGAGTTTCTTGCACTTTCAGTTCCTTTAAGCTATGAGATCTAGAGCTCTGGAGACCTGTGAAGGTGGCTGGCAGCACCAAGTGTCTGCTAGTCCGTGGAGATTGGAGTATGACTTCACAGGTGGAAATGAGCTGAGAAGCTTCTGCAAATCTATCTTTAGACGTTTCAGTTAATTATCTGACTACCATGAACTAGAGCATCCCAGAGGGTGGAAGACAGGGCAGCAGTATGGATCCATGTGGCTGAAGGACATTCTGCCTATTTGGTGCTGCTATCTGCAGGCAGCAAACATCTACAGAGGCTGGATGGAGGCAACAGGTACCCTTTAAACCTCTTCATGGAGCTGGATATTCCAGGGACTTAACAGCTGTAACATCAAAGGCTGCACATGAATGGAGGACTTGGAAACACTCCCAAGCTCGTAAAGAGGACATAAAACCAGACAGCTATGCATCTTGATTATATCTTAACATGCACCGTCCAGTTTAGGCATTAGCCAAGAAGTCCCTCTTTTCCACAACTGAGATAATTAAACAGGTTGTCCTCAAGGTAGCTTCTCTAGTGTCTAATAATGTATGCACTTACACGACAACTTTTCCTTCAATCAGAACACTGATAAGATTTCCTTATTTTACTTGGCCATTTCCCAAGCCTTGTAGGAACATATTTATTTTTAGAACTATGGTCCTAAGTTAATTTGGTTGGAATTAGCCGAAGGGCTCAAAGGCATTAATGGAAAACAGAGAGATAAACATGCATATGTGTGCATGCATGTATCACACACACATTCGAGCCCACACAGGCATTTTTGTTATCTTGTAAGAACCAATTTGAAAATACAATTTAAAACACACCCTTCGGCAGTAATCTGCATGTTATACAACAGAAAATACATAAAGAATGGCTGATGCTTTATTTGGTTTGGAAAATTTCCCTATTGCTCATAAAAACTAAAATTGAACTACAGAATTAAGCTTATATAGGAAAAATTATTTTTATAGTCTCAGCAAGGTACTGTAACTATATCTAAGTCCCAACATAATGAAAGATTCCCTATTTGTCAAGTAATGGCATGGTGGTCTGTAATAAACACTAATATAATACAGCATGTCAGAGATCAAAGCCTCAGTCCTAAAAGATACAGAATAACTCATGAAATCATAATTACTGTTTTGATTTAATCCAGGCAGCTTGCTTAAAGCATTTTTTAAAGACAGGCAAGCATTTCAAAGAAAACAAGTTTTTAAAAGCAAAACAGGAAATAATCTGGTTCCCTGTCCTTCCCCTTTTTATTTTGTGGCACACCTATTTTTGATACTATATAAAAGCACATATCCAACCTACTAATTCCCTCATCACAGTTTTCCTTCAGTACTGCTGTCAACTGCATCCTTATGAAGTGGAAATAGATTTCTTTAGCATAGGTCTCCTACTTTGTGCTTAGTATCACATAAGCTATAACATGATTAAAATGTGCAGTCATTTAAGATGCAAAACTCAAACTCACAGTTTTGCAGAATCAGGTCATGATTATACAGTCTGTTTAATGTGATTAAATCCTGCTGATTACATGCAAAAATGGGTGCATGTTCTCTTTAACTTGCCTGACTGTGCCCTCTCAAAAGCCTTCCTGCTTGTACCAGCATTAAGGAAGATGATGGGAGTGAGCAACTGGGCCCATGAGGAGACAGAGTCAATTTCTGTCAGGTTAAAGTGAGTGTGAGCCATCACTGCAGCCTCTTATTTGAAAGTTATCAGTATAGATGTAGTTTAGCTTATTTCTGTGAAGCATCTCATACTGTTGGGGTACTTCAAAAAAGTGAATTTTCCTTGTAAATGTTGCCATTTTTAGATAAACAACATAAAAATATTTATTATGAAGGAAATACATTTTATTAGTTTGACCATAGAATTTTAATGTGAAAACTGTCAAATCAATGCTAATGCCTACATATCTCAAAACTGACCTTATGACAATTTATGGTCTGCATAACAAGCTGTGTTTTACCTTGCACTTCTTGAAGAGAAAGGTCTACCACCAATACTGGTGAAGTCAGTGAAGATCTAAAACCTGCAGCTTCCTTAATAATCTAGAGATATACATAATACATAAAAACTGGAAACAAAATTAAATTTGGGGTTGTGTCACTCACAACAGTAAGTATAGTCCTACACATTAAAACTGAAGACTATTGGAAAAAGATATAAGGGACCTTGCCTCTGTGCCTAAAACACTGAGAGTTACAATCAGTAATCAAACTAGTAGGCATATGCACCTGAACCAACAAAATGCTATCTTAAAAACAGATCAAGTCTTAAAATTAAATGTCATTCCTAATTGGAAAACAAATCACAAAATGCCATTCAAAATATTTCATCCTGTATGTTTAAAAAAGATTTTTTCTGCATCCCTTTTGCAATCTTTTAATCAGCAGCTGTGTACTTTACATACAAGATGAGTGTGTTAACTCCAAAGAAAAAAAAAAAGAAAATGTTCCATGGACTCCAATTCATTCTAGATTCATTCCAATTCACTGTAATTCATTCCACAATTGAACTTTCTCTAGATATAATGTAAAAGTTGAAGAAGGAGTTTACAAAGGCTTTGCCAACTTCTGTGTAACTAGCCTAGTCCCAGCTATGTGCACCCCAATGAATAAATGCAATTCTATTCACATCTCTCACCTAAGGGAAGGAAGGTATTTTTCCTTACCATCCCAGAAATAAATGTCCTTGTGGAACAGAGCTCTGTCTCTTTATAGTTATTTTTGGATAAAGACTGCTAAAGAGGTCTTCTGCGTCCTGGAAATCTCCAGATTTTGGAGAAGACTGATCACATCTTTTTAAATATTAATCTGCTTGTGGAGCACTGTTTGGAATAGAGCTACCCAGTCAGTATGCAGGTGGCAGAAGATGTCTAACTGTGCTTTGGTCACAATCTGACAGACATTTTAACATATTTGTGTTAGTTCCATGCATTGAATGATTATAAAAGTTATTCCAGTAGTAAAGTTAACAGATGCTAAAGTTTTTGAGGGCTTAAAGCATTAGGAGCAACCAAGATGGAGGGGTATGAATCAAGGGGTAACTGTATCACAAACCAGAAATGCATTTTCTTGACTGCCCTGGCTTTCTAAGACTTTAGGATTCACATAAGTAAGCATTTCTGATCCAAGAGGAAGGTCAAAAACTTGCCTACAGCAGAATCCTTCATCCTCACATGACTCCGGCACGTCTTCACAGACGGCAGCTTTAGATCAAGCAACAAAACCAACCCCAGAACCTGCAATAGAGATGAACTCTATTTGATTTGTCCATTTAAAGCTGTCTCATATTTACTGAAAAGCTATACAGTTAAAAGTTACAGAGCAAACATACCCTTTCCCCATTAGAGAGACTATCATATCCAGAAATGCTTTTGATAGCTACCATCAGCCTTATCCCAGAGCACATCTCCTCTCAGAGATAGAAGCTCTTTGGATTGAGGGAGGGGCAGAAGACGGATGAATCCTGGCAGCCTGCTCACTCCCTTGAGATTGTACTTTCCCCAAGTGCCAAGCAAAAGACATACTCCTGCTGAGCTGTGAGAAAGAGAGGTATTTCTGAAAGGAATACGGAGTTATTGCCACACCATGGGCCTAGGAACTGAAGGGAAGCATATTCCCCCTATGAAAATGGAGGAATAGAAGTAAAAAAGTATTACATTCAGATATTTCAGGGTGAAGAACAAAAGAAAAAATAAAAATGGAACTGAGTGAGCAGAGAAAGTACAGATGGATGAACACTAGACTTTGCAAGGCAGATGTTTATTTTCCACAGCTGGATGTAAATGGAATTCTAAATCTGTTTTTATTTTTTTTAAATCTTAAAATTGCTTAAAAAGCAAATTTAACTTAATTTTGTTTCTTTCCCCTGATATATTTTCTAACTGTATGTTCATAGGACTGCTCCAGAAAGGAGCAAGAAAAGATCTAGTGTAGCTGATTTATGTTTTGTAACTGGAAAATATTTGTTCCAGCCTTGTTCTTTGTCACTTCTGTCAGGTAATTTGTGACTTAGAGAAGAACTAGGTGCTGTTTGGTTTTTAACTCTGGCAGCACCTGAAGGCATTACCTGAGTTTTTCATTGCACCATGTATTGAGGAAGAACTTGATGTACCTAACACTGTTCCTAACTGGCAAGTTTTTAACTAATAGGTGGATAAAAATTCAAAATAACAATGTTAAAATCAGTCATATATTAGACTTGGACAGAACACATCTTTTTTTCTTTTTTCACCTCCAAAGCACTGGTGAGTTTGGAGTAAATCAGGCTTTTCCTGGCAGTTATCTATGCAAATCCAAAATCTCTTAAGACTATGATGACTAAGCAGATCTAAATTTCAACTCAAAACTGCATTGCAGACTCCTGTGCATAAGTTGTTAAAGAGATTTTTAGCTTAGTTTTTTATGTTGCAATCTCAACTTTGGCTCCAGAGTAGTCTGGGTCAAGTAATGTTTGTATTCAGTGTTTTCAAATAAAATCCCTGTGGTTGTACTTTTGGTTTGAGACTGTATTTTGACTGCAGCATCTGTACTGCTTGTAATATGGGACATAAATAAGCCTGAAGTACTGTATTCTCAGCCTGAAGAAGAAGTGGTATCTTTGTTATACCCACTGACATTAAGGAGATAGGGAAAGACTAAACATGCATTTCAGGCTTACGCATTCTTTTCAAGCTGGCACTTCCAGAGGAACTATTTAAAGAAAGAATAGGAATTATCAGGATATTATGGGATTTATTATGGAAAATTTCACCGTCCTACTTTAGGATATGCCTTTGCTGCAAGGATTAATACTCAGGTATGTGAGTCATTCTGTAAAATCCTATCTAAGATTATGCCTTTACTGATCCTTTATGACCTTAGATGTATTGTTGATGTCCTCATGTCAGCAGTAGTGGCATACATGGTTCCAATTCTTTCACAATGAGCTGTGGAGAAATGTGTCTGTCTTTCTGGGAGCTGGATGTAAATTATGAGAAAAGAACAAGTGGCATTTAGTCCTCCTGTTAAAGTAAAGGAAAAACACACAAAATCAGAGGGTCGTTTTTTTGCTTTTCAAACTGTAACATTAAGGGAAAAAAAAAAAAAAACAAGACCAGAAAACCAAACTTGTGAAAAACTTAAGGCGAAAAACAGAATGTCAAAAATAAAGCCAACAAACCATGGAAACAGTTAGAGGTATCAAATCTTTAGTCAGGGACACACCTGTATATAAAATCCACCTAAATTAAATTCTTCATAATGGCCTCTCTGACTGTGCACCCAACTATGAGGAAGAGGAGTGCCTGAGGAACAGGTTTTTCTGGTGAAGGAGGGACTTGGTAGTCCTTGCAATACATGAAAAACAATTTGGCATTGACATGGGACCAGGTTTTAATGCTCCTTCAGGGGAGCAGACACTGAATTCTGTTGTAAAGTACATGGGGGAGAGCATTGTGAGACTCCCAGACAACCAGAGGAAATGTCATTCAAATAAACAAAGATTCTTGTACTCCTCTGTGTTGCCTCTTCCTAATGCATTACAGGCAGCATTTTGTTTCAGGTGTTTGAACTTACTGTGGCTGTTTCCAGTGATTAAATTAAATATCTACATTTTCTAGTTGCATCAATGTTTGTTATGAACAAACTGCTGTAAGTGGGCAGCAAAACAAACGAGCAGAAGAATGCAGCCAATTCCCAAGGTGGCCTCAAAAGTCTAAAGCTTCAACTCTGAGAGTATACACAGTACTAATAAAGCCCCTCACACACAGAGAAGGTGCAAACATGGGTGATGCACAATGGAAGAAAAGTATAATAAGCTCTCCAGTATTCTCACAGTTTTTACTAAGTCCTAACAATATTTAGCTTCTTTCTTATAGTTTTTGGAGCCAAGGCATTTATTGCTAGAGAAGATAAGCATTTAAAAGATTTTGTAGTGTTTATGATTGCAAAGCAAAGTCTGAAAATATGACTTGACTGAATATGACTGAAAATTTCTTAGAGGTTCAGGACACACAGAAAATGTAAAAAAATTTACGTTCCAATGTCATGATTCTTAGAGCCTGCCTAATGGCTCTGAACACCTGAGGCTGCTGATACTGCAGGCAGAATATTTATTTTACTCATAGCTATACAATTATTCTAATTTTCTCCCCTGCATCCATCCCCTATAAGCAGATTAACTGTCTTAGAAATTTTGTTGATTATGGATTAGGCCTTTAGGACTCAGTGGAAAACTTTGCTTAAAGAAAAAAAATAGTTTTAGAATCACTTCTAATACCCCTCTGCTCAGACTTTTTTTTAAATACATTTCCTAACCAAGAACCTTTGTACCATGTGTTAATTGCAGTCTGACTTCTCAGACTTCTCAGGATGATATCTTCATCTGGATTTATGTAAAGAGGACACAGTAGATACCAATTTTGCAGAATACAAATATGGTAAATGATGCTAATTTTTTTAATGCATAGTGAATAACTTTGCTTCCTATTTGTCTTTTTTTTTTTTACTAGCTGTTAGTCTTATTAAGTGGGTATTTCCTCCCAAAATGTTTTAGATATAACTGATTTTGTGTTCTCTGTGCCACTGAGTATCTTAATTTTGCTCTTAACTCACTGGCAAAATTCTGTATTGTTGTAACAATCACAGTGTCAGTATCACTGTAATCACTGTAACCTGAACATTCAGGCCCAAACTCCTGCTTGGGACCTACACCTAAAGTCTGGAAGAATAACTATGACATAATGATGCAACCAAATTCTTCTTACCAGAAAAGTACACTGGGTCCACTCTGACACCATCACCAAACAAAATTAAAACCCACGTAAAGAAATTGTTTGCAGTATGTTCTAAAAATGCCCATATTTATGCTGAAGAGGATACCCAAAAGTAGGTATTTTTTAGACCGATGGGCCCATCACGTAGACAGATCTACCTGCCAGATACGCTCAGGGGTTCACATCTCAGAACAGAAACTATCCAAACCCTTTTACAGTGGGGAGTTGCTGATACCTGGTAAAGCTTGGGTAACAGCAAATAGTCTGAAGAGCAATAGAAATATCTTTAAATCACAGATATGCTTTCATGACTCTTGACCCACTTGAAAGGAGTGGGATCATTTACCGTAACATAGAATAAAAATTCCATTTAACAGTTTTATCTACAAATTACTGCATCATTCTGATAAAGAATTGCACAGGTTGCTCTCAAAGGAATTTTAAGAATTAAGGTAACTTTTCTAAACAGTTTGTTGCATCTGACCTTGCTTGCCTTTGTATCAGCAGTGTACAAATAGCATAGGAAGCCTTCTGTTTGTGTGCAGTATTTTCACAGCAAGTCCCCAGCCAGAAGCTAAGCAGCTGATGACAAACATCTATGTTACAATTCTGGTATGATTCTAGTTGTGGCATGACAGACTTTTGAAAAAGACACCATAATTTTGAAAGTTCTCTTTGTATTAAAAATACAGCTTATCTTTATTATAATACTTACTTAGACAACTAGGATTAAGCTGCTAAGGTAAACAGTGTCTGTCTAGCTGCAGGCAGCTGTTTGAATAGCAAATGTTCACTACAGTGAAGACATGTAAGCTGGCAAAAGCTTTAAAAGAAATTTCAGCCTCCAGTAAACAGTTTTGAGAACATGAATATTGGGGAGATATTGCATCCTTATTGCAAAGGATGAAGCAGGAATTAAAGCTGATGCTTCTTCAGTAATTATTTATCTAATGCCCAACATCCACATCGTATTGCCTTGAGTGGCCCTTTCACATATACTCTTGCATCTTCTGTCTGTGCTGCATCTCAGTGAATGATGAAAAAGCATAAAGTGAATGAGATCTTTAACTGGAAATTATACAGTTGTGATCCTGACCAGAAACAAAACGTCTGATCAGGTCAAGCAGACCAAAGAGCTTAGAATCGGCAACATCCTGAAACAACGGAATATTCAAATTTCACACATAAAATATACTTTGAGTTCCCCTTTCAATCACGTTGCTATGTAGACTTTTGGGGTCATGTGACCTTGTTTTAAATGGAATACAATGCAATCAGAGAGAATTGCTTTTAAACAGTTAAGACTTAACACTTGAAATATTTAATGATTACAAATTCTTCAGATCTCCTCCACCTCACCTTCTCCCCCAACAAAAAGAGTGTATCCCAAACTAAACAACCCTATGCAAACTCTAACCATACTTCCAGCCTGAACTACGAGCAACTTAAACGAGAGAACAGAGGCCAAACTTTAGTTTGTTATGAACATTCAGAACTAATTTACAGCACTCAGAACTAATTCTGTAAAAGATATTTCTAGATTGTAGAGAAAGGCACAGAAGTTCAGGCTTGCTGATGTTAGAAACAGTCTTGTAGCCACTTCCATGAAACTGCTTTGTAAAGCAAAATCGGTCTGTTGTTCTTTCAGTCTGTCCCTCCCCCAACCCTGCCTGTAGTTTCCCCTTTCCCCAGTTTTCACTTTTTTTCTTGTATAGGCCATCAGAACACATCCTTTTGCTCTCCAAATGCAGGTTACTGCTCTTTCCGAGGTTATCGTGATGGCAATTAGGTCACCAATTTCATTTTTCATAAGCTGGTGAGCTAACAGTTATTTAGGTTGTGGAACTGCCCTCCTTTCAGGGCTGGAAAATAATTTGCACTCCTTTGTGCTTCGCTGCAAGTTGGCACAGTTGCTCTTTTATTGCTAAATCTTGCTTATGCCCCTGCTTCTGTGTGTGCTGTGTCCTCCCCCTCGTGACTATATTTTTGTCTCTTAACCTAGTGCACTTCCTATGCTTTACTTTACAAAATCTTTATAAACTTCTGGATGTAGAGCCTGATGGTGCTATCCCTATCTCCTGCTGCATATCAGATTTTAATGCTGCATTCATCCCTCATTTCAGTACACAGCCCCGTGGCTTCCAGGGTTCCCAGTGGGATTTCACAATGTGGATCTAGACCATCAGACAATTCCTTTAGCTTATAGTGAAAACTGTAATGAGTATAAAGAACACTAAGATGTTTGGCAACAGGTAGGAGTGCTTTTTTAACTATGAAGGTATTTGCAGCCATCAGCTTTCAGGTACTCCCTCTAGATGAACTAAGCATTTGTCTAGGCCTAAGAGAAAAAAATTCTGTGAATATTTTAAGGACCGGGTGCAAACATTTTCTGCCAGGTTTGCATTTGACTACAGATATAAATACTTGCCCTATCACAGTACTTCACACCGTGCTTGTGGGTTTGTGGAAGTGACATGAAAAATAAGGCGTGTGCTGCTCTGCCTGGATGAGTGTGGTGCTAATGTGGCTGCCCTGCTGCTGTTAATATGGCTTGTTGCAGCACCTGTCCCGAGCTGTATGTAATGAATGCAAAAGGATAAAATGGATAAAACTCTCTTACAGATGACTCATCGAGGCTAACGGAGTTATTGTCACCTGAAGATGGGCTCAGGAAAACAACTGTTCTAGTGCTTCTGGCCTACTGTTGATAATTCTTTCAGTCTCTATTGAAACCTCATTTCCAGACCTGTTTATACTAATTTAGAAACACCCTCCCTCCCAGGAAGAGAAAAAAAAAAAAAAAATTTGTACATTTTTTCAATTTATTCTAAGAACAGGAACTGGCAACATAACTGCAGACTTCATTTCTCTTTCTCCCAGCAGTTTTTCAAGAATTCTCTCATATCATCCTCTTCCCAAGCTGCTGCTCCTTCTCACCTCTCCTTTATGATGCTGCCTCTTCTGCCTTGAGTCTATGTGGTTCAGTCCTTCCTCACAGCCTCATTCCTTGCTGTTGCAATTACACTGCCTTTCCCTTTTGAAGCTGAGGCGATATTGACCAAAAATTAGAACAACGGATTCTAGCACTAGTAAAAATTTTGAACACTATTAAGGCTGTGCTGATTGCTGTAAAATCAGAGAACAGTTTTCAGCAGAAGTACTGGTAGGTTTATTCCAGCAGTACAAGAACAGAAGGTGCTTCCCAGACTATTATGCTGTTGGGCTGGCAAATCCCAAGCAGAGGTAGGGGCAAATTCAAGTACAAAGTATTAATTGTGACTTCATCTTGGTGGGAGATTTGTGTAAGATTTGCTCTTCTTTTACATCTAGCACACTTAGGATGTATCTACCTTTGCAGTAAGTTTTCAAAGGGAATTGTTTCTTTTGAAAACCGTAACTGTTATATCTAAACAAACAAGGTAAAGAGATACAGTGCCTAGAAAGTTCGTTTTTGTAGACTATTACCTTGATTCAACTGCTATTATTTATAATATTCATAAATGTAATAAGATTTTTACTTCTTACCCCTTATATTTTATAAACTAGGTAATTTATCAGTTCATGATACTGTGCCTTGCCCAGAGCCCATATTTATTGACTCAATCACGTCAAGCAGTACCTGGTTAAGTATTTTGATTCTATTTCCTATCTACCTAAGTATGTGTTGAAGTCTTTTCATAATTACAAACGACTGATCATTTACTGATCACTCTGGTATTTTGTGGGTGCCTTCAGGATTTTTTGAACCACAGATCTGAGCACAGGGCATTATTTGCTTGACTAGAAGCACAATGAAAACCATGAATATGGATCCCAGCTGTGTACATACACGTCGGCCAAATAAGCACCTACAAAATTTTAGGGGACCAAAGCAATACAATTAAATTGGTATTTCACAACCCCTATTGCTCAACGTTTTTGAACAATTTTTAATTTATCAAGGTGGGGATATACCATGTGCAAGACCACTGCATGACTCTGTGATTGCCAAGCCTATTGTTTAAAGCAGAGTTGTTGATGGTGTGAGATTTGTATTTTCCCTGAGGGATCAGCTTGGGGGAAAGAGTACTGCTAATATGAAACAATCAAAATTATAGACTCAGAAGTAAAAAGTGTATTAGGAACTTAGAAAAAAGTAGTATTTTTTATTATTTAGAAAAGGCAATTAAACAATTATGAGTATTAAGGGTCTGCTCTTTTTGCTTCACATGACTAACAGCTGGGTATCTGACAAGGGCATAACAGTTGTATGAGTAAAACTGAAACTCCGTAATACTCACAAATAAAAATAAGAAGTGGTCAGCCTTGAAATGTTAAGTATTTAACAATTCCTGGGAAAATTGCAGAACTTCAACAAAACCTATCAGCCTTAAGAACTGCTTAATGCGCTTCTGCAAGAAACATTCTGCAAGAAACAGATTTTGCTTTTACTCAGGGAGAAAAAGCACTGAAATTGACGAGGGTTGGTTTTCTTCACATTAAAATAGGAGTGTTGTTTTTCCTCCATCTTTCCTGCAAACCATTAGAATTTCTTTGGTGTGCATGTTGTGTTACTGGCAATGCAGAAAAATCCTCCATCTTGTTTCTACTCTCCTAATGCACCTAAGGTTAACTTTGTAACTTTAAAGCCCAGGGAAAAAGCAAGCACACAAACAAAAGCCCACTGAACAGTGCTTAAAGGAAGAGCAAGTTTCAGACAGGAATCTTTTCGTGTATTCATATACTGAGCTGTGGGGGTACATCACCCCAGGGCTCTCTGGGCTGGGGCAGACATGGCTCTGTTTCTGAGGAGATGTGCTTCTGTTCCATACTTTATGCCATAACAATACTGTAATAAGGTTAACAGGCTTATAGACGCTTCTTTCACAGAATCAATGAGTTTGGAAAAGACCTCTGAGATCTTCGAGTCCAACCAATGACCGATCTCTACCATGTCCACTAGACCACGACACTAAGTGCCACATCCAGTGTTTCCTTAAACACCTCCAGGGACAGTGACTCCACCGCCTCCCTGGGCATCCCATTCCAATGTCTAAATACACTTTCAGTGAAAAAATTCTTCCTAATATCCAACCTAAACCTCCCCTGGAGCATCTTAAGACTGTGTCCTCCATCCCTGTCGCTGGTTGCCGGGGAGAAGAGACTGACCTCACCTGGTACACCCTCCTTTCAGGGAGTTGTAGAGAGCAGTAAGGTCACCCCTGAGCCTCCTTTTCCCCAGGCTAAACACCCCCAGCTCCCTCAGCCGCTCCTCACAGGACTTGTGCTCCAGATAGGACATGCGCTCTTCCTTAGCACCTAGAACAGGGAAAAACGCCTAGCGTTCCCTACGTCACTGGTGGATGAGAGACACGCTGCTTGGTCAGAAATTTAAAAAAATATCTCGACTAGCGTCGGCAGCACAGCTGCTTGACACCGAAGATCTCTGAGACAGGTCACAGCAAACGAGACAGGGCAAAAACCCCAACCCGCAGTTTCGAGCTCTGTACCCAAAGGCCGCCGATGCCGATTCCGATACCGGTGCCGGTGCGGGTGCCGGTGCCGGGCAGGCGCGGCGCGGGCCGGGGCTGGGCTGGGCGGGGAGCGGAGCGCCGGCCCCGGCAGGGGCGGCCCCGCTGGGCGGGCGGGGCGCGGCGGCGGCGCACGTAGCCGTCCCAAGATGGCGGCCGCTCCGGACCGGGCTGCGAGGGCGGCGGCGGGGCCGGGGCCGGCGGGCGGGCGCTGAGCGGGGCGGCGGCGGGGGCTGGCGGCGCTCGCCTCGCCTCCCCGCGGGGTGCGGGGTAGCTTTCCGCGCGGCCGCCAGGCTTCACCATGCTGCGGGGCTAGAGCCGCCGAGGCGCCGCCGCAGCGCAGCGGGGTAATAATGTTAACAGAGGTAAGAGCGCTGCCCGCGGCGTGCCGGGGCGCGGGGAGCGGCTCGCTGTCCGCCCCAGCGGGCAGCACTCAGTGCCGCGCGGCTCAGACCTCCGCCGGGGCCTCCGAGTCGTCTCGGCGGCTGGCAGTCTCCCCCTTGGCCGCGGAGGGCAGAGGCGCTGGCCGGCTCGCCCAGGGCAGCGCCGGGCCCCTCTTATCAGCCTCTCTCCCCTCTTGGCAAGGCGGGACGGGAGCGGGGCTCTCCGGCGCCGCGGCGGAGCCCGGTCCGCCGTGCCCGCTTCGTGCGGCGGCTGGGCCCGGTCCCTGTTCCGCCGCCGTCCGCAGGCGGCCGGGCTGTGCTGCCCGGCGAGGGGCCGTGGGGCCGCGCCCCCGCGGCGGGCCCGTGTGTGCAGGAGCGGAGCGGAGCGGAGCGGGGCGCACCTGGTGAGGGGACACCCGCCTCGGCCCTGGGCCGCGCCGGGGAGATGCCCTCGGCTGGGCCCCGCACGCCCGCTCCGGCTTCAGCCCCTCTGGCCTCCTCCTCCGAGGTGGCTTCGTAAACGCTCCGTGTTTGCTTTCTTCTTGGAGGGCTTAAGCCGAGCGATTGGGCTGTGCATGCAGGAGTTTGTGTCAGTGGGTAATCCTTAGAAGTTGGCTGCCCCGGTTCACCTCTGCCTGATGGAGGGTTTCTGTCCCGAAGCAGCCCGGCAGCTGGGCTGTGAGGCAGGCAGGTATTTGAGGATCAGCGTGGGCTATAAATGTCTGCTGTGTCCAAAGGCATTCTAAAAGGGGGAATCTGGCAGTGCTATCTGGCAGTGCTTTCCAGTTGCTGGAAATTAGACTTTACCCTGTATTCTGTTTTGTCTACAAAGAGCAATTGATTTTCTGTTTTTAATATGTCAGCAAGGTGTCCTGAGTGCAGATATTTCTCCAACACAATGACTGCGTTACCCATGTTTTATAATTTGATATTTTATTCTACAGTGGAGGTTATTAATCCAAAAGTGAGTTGTGTAAAGGTTTGCTTTCCAACACCTGAACATTTCAGCTTTGCTTTCCTGAATGATATTAAACAGTATCTTCCTCGTTTCAATTTGCATCAGTTCAAAGTTTTAGGGCATTAAGGAAGCAGTTCTGTAGAGCCATGAGCTCTCAGATTTCCCCAGGAGGGTAAAATTTGCAGAATGAGTTAAACCCGTAAAAATATATGACCTAGTTTTGCATTGAGGGTATTTGGTGGGTGGTCAGGATTAATAAGCTGCATTGAAGAGAGTTGGTGAGTGTGATGCATAATCATTAGCCATAGTAATTTAGATTATTTTAAGGGTAGCATAGAATGTTCTGGGTCGGTGCCTCCTACTGGACTGTTTGTTCTTTTTCATGGTGGCTGTGTGTGCCCATCCAAGACACTTTATCTTGGAACTGAATTTTTTTTTTCTAACAGTGCTGAAATTGTGTGAATAGCAGTGTGGATGACACTTAATCCATTGGCTTTTTTGAGGTAAAGCTTAGTGATTTTATGTGTGATGACCAGTTATGACGTTTACCCTTGGCGTCAGGAGGAGAGGGTTCTGATGTCCCCTACTTCTAGTTCCTGTACATAAGTTATTTGTAGACAAGATGCTTCAAGGTAAAGTATTCCAGCCTTGGTCTTTGCCAAGGAGATGAATATAAATTTTAAGGGAGTCTAGCAAAATTGCAGGCTTTGTGTGCCTGAAAAGCAGTCGTGGGGAGTTCTTCAGGCAGTCAGACAGCTCTAGGCTGTCTGGAGTGCCCTTCTAAGGTGAGCTGGAGGGGTCCTTTCCCTATGCACTTTTCCGGATGTTCCGATGGTGACTTGTTAGCTACAGCACCCTGGGGAAACTGCACATGGTCACACCCATGAACCCTTACCACACTTTGGAGGAATATGCAAATTGTTTCGAGTCTACTGATACATGATTTCTTTATATATGAAAATTGAGATTGACTGTATGGTGAAATGACATTGGAAGCAAAAACTGCACTAGTTTTTGGTGCCTGATATTTGTGGACTTTTCAAGTCTGCTACTGTCTAGAGTGGCCAAGATCGCTGTAATTTTTTTTTTTTAGCCACTAAAATTTTAGACCCATTTCCCCCACTATAACTGCTAGTTTTATAACTTAATAATGTAGAAAATATTTTTTTCTTAAATACGTTTAAGCATGAAACAAAAGCAGATCAGGTTTTACATGTATTGTAATCATGCAGTTAAAACATAATGTTGAGTTTCTCAAGGTCAGTTTCCTACATCCTTTGACTGTATCCATATTGCAGACCCCAGCAGATTCATTTCAGTTTTGTGTGAATGCAGTTAGGATTAGGACTTTGTAATCAGTAATTTCAGGGGAAGATCACACTTCCTGTCAGGAAAAAATACTCTGTGTTTTTTATTTGGCCTTTTCTCCCTGTCTTATTTTAGTTGCATTCAAAACCCATGGTGTTGGATGCCAAGCACATACATTTATTTACCTAGCTGGCAAATGCCATTTCCAAATTTTTCACCATAAAACTTATTTCTGCAGTAGTGTTGGATACCTTCTGTCAGCATGTGTTCAGAGTCCTGCTGTGATGATTTCCCTAGTCTGTTGTGTTGGCCATTCTGTGCCTTTTCACTTGTTCCCCTTTTCTTGTTCATCAGATGTCTCGTCTGCTTTTTGGGCCGGTGTGGCCTGTTCCTGTGTGACTTTCTGTCTCAGCACTTTCTCATCTGGCGAGGCCATGATGGACACAAGTTGCAGTGGTCTTTCTCTTGTCTTTTTGGAAAACTGGCTTCATCATGCTCACCTCTTGTGCCATGGCAACTGCACTGCACTGACTATGGGGAAGCAGTTGGTGTTTTACAGCTCTGGCTCTTGGTGGTCAGTAGTGTCTTAAATTCTGGTGGAACAAACATTCAGTAGGATTTTGACTTAATTTACAAGAAGTTTTAGATGTCTTTCAAATTGACAGCCTGTGCTGCCTGCATTTGCAGCCTGTGTTAGCTCTGAAGAAGGCATTTTATCTGAACTGAGAAGTAGATTCCTTATATTTTTCTCCAGCCACTCATTAAACTGCTTTGAGATGCTTAGGAAGGACTTCCTTCAGAATTTATTAGCAGGTAAATTTTTGACAACTTAATTCTCAGCAAGAGTAACTTGTTGCAGTAGTAGTGATAGTTGAGAAGACTTTTGAAATTTGACAAAGTAGGAAAACATTTTTTCTTATCCTCAACTGAAAATGAGCCATACTAAATGAGCTCTGATGTGTTGGTATTTCTTACTGCAACAGGTCAGGATAATTCACTAACTACATGCAATATTTCCTTTCCATTAAGCAATCTACATTTTGTTTATAAGAGAGGTTTAACAACCTTTTTTCTTTTTTTTTTTGGTTAAATTTTGGTAACTACTAGCCATTGAGAACTGTTTCTGAGCAAAACTAAGCAAATTAGTCTGATTTTTAAGAATAAAAGTTGACTCAGCAGCTTGTTTTAACTTGCTCTGGAATAATAGTGAATTAGCCTTTCTGCAACAGTAGCACATTGTAAAGTATATTAGTACAGCTCTGAAAGATGCAGAACACAGTTAACTGCTTGATGTACTGTAGCATTAACTTTTCTGTTCCTTGATACATGGCAGTGGCAGATGGATGCTTTATGTATCTGAACTATGTTCTGCTGGAAGCACCATTTTCAAACGTGTAGACATTTACCAGGGTGCTGAAATAAATTAGTTTCTGTCCTTTTGTGAAACTCGTGTGCTGGGACTTTCTTTCGTGCCAGTGTTTAGCTAGATGAGATCTAGCTGGAGCATTGGTTGCAAGCCCTTGCGAGATAAAAATCCTCTTTCTCCTTTAGTATTTTCTGTCAATGAGGTTTCCCCTACTGCTGGTCTGTTGTGTCCCTAATTGTTCCTATTACAGGTCTTTTAATAACTCCGTATTTTATGAAGTGTCAGTTAAAAGTATGTGAGAAATGCTAAAATCAGGAAAACTAACATTTTAGAAAGAACAGTTATATATTCCCGAGTACTTTTTTTAAAATATTTTGCTGGCTACTGGTAAAACATAGTGTCTAAACACTCAGGACTGTTCTTAAGAGTGTACAGTTGGGCCTAAACTGCTGAGACTGAATGCAGAGTTCTGCATCAACTCTAAAATATCAGTCTGGACCATTCCCCTAAAGAGCGTGGAAAAAGAAAAGCATGACGTTCCTTACTTGAACAAAAATAGTAGTAGCTTGTCTGGTTAGATAGCTGAAGGAGCTCCAAATGATGGTTTCCTCAGTCTGGTTGCACGCTAGGGAATTATCTCTCTTTTAAATATGTTTGTCGTCTTCTCCCCACCCTTAAAAAGATGACAAAGCATGTTTTCTTTGAACTAGCATTGGGAGAATTGCTATTATTAGAAAAGAGAAGTCATTGGTATTATATCTCAGTTATTTGCAACCTTGGAGGAATTAATATTTAGAAGTCCCACTAGCAGTTTTCCCCATTGCTTGGTTGAGAATACCAAGGCTCGAATGATAGCAAAATCAATTGCAGTTGGCACTTGCAGTTATGTGAGGGAGAAGCTTCAGGAAGTACAAGGCATTGTAATGTTGGGCCTGATGCTTGTTCTTATGTCCCCACTATGTAATGTCTGATTTCTGAATTAATAAAACAAGGCATTATTTCACTATGTAAACATATAGGCAAGTTTTAATAAGAGCACTCTAACCTTGTTTACATAATTTCTGTGGAATCACACCTTAAAATGATGATGGCATGATTGTGATTTACAGGTATGAGGTGAAATGGGTGTTCCTTTTTATTGTGAGTAAGCATAGATGGTAGGTACATTCAGCTAGGGGGACTCCTTTTATAAATGCCTTTTGTTTAGGATGAGGTCAATTCCTACACTGTCAAGAGTTTGGGAGGACCTGTTAAAGATTATTATTACTCTGAAACAGGAGTAGCTGTAAAACCCTCAGGGGGTGGAGATGGATTTCTGAAGAAGTTTCGATGTTGATTGACTTAGTGTTCTGTGTAGAATGGGATGTGATCTCAGCGTTGCAGTTAAGATACTGAGCCAAATTTATGTCTGTATTCTAACAGTGATATTTTATGAACATTTAGAAAGCCCCACAAATTTTTAACTAGCCTTTTTTCAAGTGGGATGCTATGAAAAATCAGGGATTTCCCAGGATGGAATACAGAATTTGGCCATAGTGATTAATGCAGGAGTTTATTTTGAAGGCGTTTTACCAGCGACACTGAAATTTTTTCAGTCCTGCTGTTTTGCCTATTTTCTTGGACAGTGAGCACAAGACTAATTTGATTTGAACCTCACCAGTTTGTCAGTCCACTAGTTGCCAGCAGAAGGAGATAAAATCATCCCTGTTGGCTTGCATCCCATTACATCTTTTCATGCATCAGATGGCCTGTATGATGTCCTTTCTGCAACTTCACTTGGAAGGATTTTGTGATAATCAGTAATACTAAATTTCAAGAACTTTTTCTTTATTTCACAGGTGGAAATAGCACTGTGTTTATTCATGTGAGGGCTAATATGGCCTAATTAAAAGTTCACAGGTACCATTGATGTCTGAAATGCTTAATTCAGTATCCTATTGTGGTTGGAATTTTGAATAGGAGGATGAGCTTTGCACACATTTTCTTTCCAAGAATGTTCATAAGTTTGGGAATGTAGTTTGAAGGGTATTAACTGCTAAAATGCACTTCTGCTTTTGTTACAGTGTTATTTTTTTATTTTTTATTCTGCTCCTTTGCCTTTCTTCCCTTTATCTCATACTTCTTGGAGGAGCGGGGTGATCCCAGTTCTATTTTAATCAGATCTGTTTGTGTCAGAATGTTTTTATTTCAGAAGTGTCACTATTGTAAGACCATGTATTCTGTGTTCTTCAGTATATTTTTGCAATTCCAAGGAATGACTACTCAGCCCTTCTGCTTGTGCCTCTAAGGCAGTGCAGGTTAGGCTATCTCTTGTGATGTAAGGGAATGAACTTGAGCAGGAAGTTTGAATTGCTACATATCCTGTAGGGCACCCTGCATTTCTATTCTTCCAGCGCTGTTAGACAAGGCCAAGCAGAAAATAATCTAGAGTCACAAAATTCTTGCAGCAGCTGTCCAGCTGATTATGAAACCGTGCCTCAGACTTGGGATGATTTCTCACATACCTCTTAATTAGTACTAAAAGCAATGGGGAACAAATGTGTGTGGTGTTCCCAGTCACCACTTATTCAGGATTTGGCATTCCAGACTGCATGGATGAGTTGAAAATCTGGTGATGTGCATACCTTGGGAAGCAAGTGTCCAACCTGTGTTACTGTAGAAGGAGTGATAGGTGTAAAGTCTTGCTGATTATCAAAATTGGTCATGGAACTGTCTGACTTGGAGAGATGAGGGAGCCTTGCTTGTTGCCGTGCTGCTGTTGTGACAACAGCTGCTGCAGGCTGAGATATCTCTGAGTCTCACACAGTTTTCTCCTGTGTGAGGCCCACTGAAACCTTTACACTCCATGTCCATGATAATAAATTAAAACTTTGTTTAGGTTGGTTTTCCCCAAAGGTTGTGATGTTTCATAACATTGTATCAGCTTACTTTTCTGAAGCATATGTAATGATTTTTTGTGATACCTTGAAAGTAATAGGATCAGTAAAAATGATACATATTCCTTATTCACTGAAGGAACTATTTGTGCTTGAAATTGCATCTGTATTATACTGTATGATTTTTATTTTTTTTCTAAAAATCTGTGCAAGTAGTTGTGAGTCCATTCCCCTCCCTCCCCCACCCCCCACCAACATGTCTTGGTGTATTTATTACTGATAGACATCTTAATTTTTAATGAAACTTTTTGGGGGTTTAGGTATCCAACCTCTTTTAACATACTTGGAAGAAAAATATCTTTTTTTATAGTTTATATACTCAGCTTAATATTTCTGATCACAATGCTAGCAAATGGAAATTTCTTTAATTTTGTAAAGTAAAATCGTATACTGTAGAAGTCTTAAATGTTGTGATTTAATGCCTGAATTACAAATCTAATCTGATGGCACATATAATGAAATGGTAATTACTTTTTATGCTTGCTTATGTCTTCTATAAAATTTAAAAATTCTTGTGGAGAACAAATTGTTTTATGTGAATATAATTGTCATTTTGATAGGAAGTTATCTGTTTAGAACATTAGGCTAGGAGAGTAAGGTTTTATTTAAAATTTCCACACTAAACAAAGTTTTTCTTTTATCAGTCAGCAGTTTTTCTAAATTGAATAGTGTGCAGTAGGTAGGTGTGTTAAAAATAATTTGTTCTTACTTTGTGTATACAAGCACTTAGTACTGGTACTTTGTTTTATGGTCTTACAACTATGTAGTTCATTGCTTCTTTTGTGCTTTATGCTTGGATTGCATGTGTGCTTAAAACTTTGAAATAAGTTTTATATCTTTGCTTTATGTTGTTTTTTAAGGTGTGGACTTTAAATAGTACTGTTCTTCTGTCTCTCAGTTGGCAGTTGTCCTACTGCAGCTTCTTGAATATTCTCATGAAGATTATGAATTAGCAGTAGTGAGACCAACAGCAAGCAATATTTCTATGAATGTTTGTAAGATCTTCCATTACTTTATTGGGTATTTTCCTCTATTGAATTCTCCAATTAATGATGGTTGGCTGTTGCCAATCACTGTTTCTTTTAATTGTGCTTTATTTTACTGGCACCTTTTTTGTTTGAAATTTTGTTTCTATTTTAACAATCTCAATGTAACATTGATGCTTGCAGTCTTCTTAATTTTTCTCTCTAGATTTCTAGAGAATTTCCCATAACTCTTACTTCCCTTAGTCTCTGTTTTTGATGCATTATGCCAAATGGTTTTTTTTTGTTTTCCAGTGATCAAAGTAGCTGCATTGTTGCTGTGTGGAGTTGTGTACCTGGGTTGGTCTATGAATGCTTCCACCTTGCTGTCTGTGTGGTTTTTCTTTTGTTCATTCTTTGTTTCTCCTGTGTGTTGCCCTCTTCTTTATTATTATTTCCTGTATATATTTATCTTTGTTTTCCTGCTGCTGTCACTGGGATGGCCATGTATTTTCCTTTAGATGTCCTTCATGCACAAAGGCATTTAAGATGCTAGGAGTGCCATTTCATGTTTGACTTCACTAGATTTAGTTTGGGTGCTGCTAAAGAGGTTTTTCTCCCCTCCGCCAGACACAAGCTGGTTTGACTGCTTCTTGTTTCAGGTCTAGCAGCTAAGTAGCAACCGCATGAAGAATTCTTTTGCCTTGGTGAACGAGTCTTGTGGAGGGATATGAGGGTGGGAACGCAGGATAAGTTGCCAAATCAACAGCTGCATGGTTTGTGCTAGGGAAGTGCATAGTGCTATTCTGCATTTCCTTCTGCCTAGATCTAAACCAAGTCAATATCCAAAATAATTCCTGTACTTGGGAAAACAGGGAATGTCACTGTTCCCTCAGTGACTTCTGAATGCATCTATGCCTCCAGAAAAAGTTACGAGTAAGGTTTGTTAGCTCCAGTTAGGTTTCTTTTGTTCTTGGCCATGTGGCAATGACTGAAGTTTTCAGATATCTTCTCCAAACTTGCCCTGGGAGCTGGATACTCAAATGACTCAATTAGTTTAATCTATAATCAGTTTCAGTCTATAATCTTGAAGTGGCAAGCGTTGATGCACCTTTTATGGTTTCCTTCCTCCGAATTCATTGAAATTTCTTGGAAATATCCCATGCCCTGATGTATGAGAATGAAGTGTTCCAGCAAGTTCATAAAACTGTCCCTTTATGTAAATATTATTTGTAGATATTCACACTCGCTTTCCCTCTTGTGTTTCTTAATGGGAGAGGTACTATGTGAACCTGGGAGATATCCAGGAGATAGTTGACATGCTGATTCTGGGCCCACATTTTGTATGAGGAACAAAATGACTACTTGAGGCTAAAAGATTAATTTAGGATACTCAACAGGCTCTTTGCTTCCATAGAGAGGCCAGATGGGCAGGGGTTATGGAGCAGAGTCTTGGAAGAAGCTGTAGGAGGCTCCACTCTACTTACACGTACCTGCATTGCTGTCAGCAACATTCTGTAGCAAACCACTTAATAAAACTTGTGGAGTTTCTCAGGGTTGTGTGGGCAGCAGACAGCAGTTTTCTCAGTAACAGTATTGAGGAAAAGGCAAAAGGGCAGAGAACTGTGAAAGAGATGCACAGAGTGAGCAAGCCTTCCTGAAATCCTTCCCCAAACATCTCTGGAAAGCAAGTGGGTAAAGCACACAGGCAATAAGGACTGTAGGAGGTACTGGGAAAAGGGATATTAAATACATGAAGGGGAAAGATTTGATTTGTTTCTGTTGCATTTCTGTTATGTTTGTCCCATTGGAAAAAGACAATAATATTTAAACAATTTCCTCCCAAGTAAGGGCTTTTTTTGCTGATTAGAAGCAAAATCGGAGTGCTGATTTTTTGTGTGAAGTTAGGCATCAGCTGCTTATTAAAGAAGTTGCAGATTTTTTGTATATTGTGCACTATTGAAAAACTTGGTGACACTGAACTAATCTCTTTCTCTTGCTTTATTTTGCGCAACTGGACGATACTCTGTCCAGAAAAACTGTTGCAAGGAACAGGAAGTTTTTAGGCTTACTGTAGCTTTGTAAAGGTTTGTGTCATTTTGTATAACAGCTGTTTCCATGGTTATTTTGTCTTAACCCAGTAAGCATGCTTCATATGAAATTTGGCCTTGTTGGAGTTCAGATGTACTCTCAGAGACCACTGGGAATTTGTAGTGGAATAGTGGTTGTATCAGAGTTTCTGTGTTTAGTAATTGGAGAAAACCTGTGGTACTCAAAGAACTACATAAAATTTAAACTTTAGAGGAAAACAGAGGAGTAACATTACAATCTCCAGAGGAACGTGCTAGTATTCTGTCACTGGTTTTAAGTTTCTTTAAAATGTACTGTATTTGCAGCTTGGGATCCTACTTATTATTTGTGTACTGACAACAACTTCTTTGTGGTGCATACTCTGATCTTTGGAGTTCTGTTTTTATATCCATTTCATTTTCCAGTTTGTTAATTATGATACTGATTAAAAACCACTACATAGTTTTTAAAACTGTTGTAGAACTATTTACATTTTAGACAAGAAATTAGATAGTGAAGGGGTGATCATTGCAAGCAGGAGTCCAAACTGTAACTAGTTCATGATGCTGGCACTGATTGAGGTCTTGGAACTAAAAGAACAAAACAAATCTGCCAAAATGTTAAAATCAGTGTTGGTAGCTGTTTCTTCAGAATCCAGTGTTTAGGCAGCAGATGCCCTTTATTACTTTGGTGGTAAGTGTGTAGAGACTACGACTCTTACTTATTTTTGAAGACAAAGGTGAGCACCAGGGAGAGAAAGAAGGGGGTAATACCTTTAAAAATTGTGTTACTTCTCAGTCACATAAAAGAGGGTCAGAATGTTAATTGGGAGCACCAACAAGCTTTCTAAATCTACCCTTCTCTTGGTGGCAAGTGTAGCCAGTGGCTTCATAATATGGATATATTTTGTTTTAGCACAAAATCCTTTGTGGTGGAATTGGATAGTGTACATTGATTTCCAGATGGATTTGGATTTTAATGAGAAGGCCAAAATTGGACACAGGACTCCAGGGGTCCTGTGGAGAGAGGGGTATCCAGGTGGAGAGAAAGATTCACTTTGCTGTCTCTGCTGGTGACGCTTCTGCTGATACAGAGTAGAATACTGTTGGCCACCTTTGCTACAAAGGCACACTGCCTGACTCGCGTTCACCTTACAGCCCATCTCGGGGTCTCTTTCTGCAGAGCTGCTTCCCAGAGAGTGGGCCCCAAACTGTGTTGTGGCTCAGGATTAGTCCACCCCAGATTGCAAACCTGTGCTTGTTTTTGTTGAACTCGATGAGGTTCCTGTAAACCCATTTCTCCAGCCTGTTGACACATCTCAGAACCCTCCAGTGTATTGAGCGCTCACCCCACTTGTGGACTCTGTGCACACTTACTGAGAGTTTGCTGTGTCACATCACCCACATTGCTAAGGCATCACTGCTTCCATATTGATCCTTGAAGGTTTCTACCTAGTTACTGGCTGCACACTGAACTCTGTACCATGAGTCACGTCTTTGCATCCAGCATTTTTTTCACTTACCTTTTCATCTACTCATCCAGCCTGTACCTCACCAATTTAGCGATAGGGAAGCTGTGGGATATTGTGTTGAAGGCAAAGTGCACATCATCTCAGGCCCTGCCCTTGTCCTCAGTGTCACTCAGCTCACCACAGAAAGCAGCTGGGTTGGTTGGACACGGTTTGCGCTTGGTAAATCTCTTGGCTGCTCACAGCCTTCTTAGGCACTGAGGTGATGCTGACTGGCCTAGGTATTTCCTTCCTCCCTGGCCTGGACCTTCGTTCTTGTTGATGCTCTTCTGCTGCCAATGCAGTCTGAATAATCATTTATGTTGGCTTTCTGTAAAGCTTTGGGTTTTGGGATTCCATGATAGCAACTACGGTATTGCCTTTAGTCAAGGTGACATTTGACATTACAGATGAGAAACTCAATGTGGTTTTCGTTTATGAACACTACCATTGTTGCCTACAGATTTTCTCCTCCTTTTTAATAAAAATAAAAAAAGAAAAACTTATCCTAAAAAGGATAGGGATGTTTTAACCACATTATTTCATTTACCAAAATAATACTACAAAGATAGATGGCATGACTGACTGTATTTAGAGACAACAGCCTTGATCACTAGAGACAATGTGAAAACTGATTTTTAGTCTTCTTCAGTCTCTTCTGGAGAACTCCTTCTGGCAATTATGATAGGTAATGTGAATTAGCTTCTTCCACTTGTATTCTTTCACATTTGTAACCTGACTTAATAAGGCAAGTAGAGTCAATCTTTATATTTAGTACAGTCCTTGATAAAAATATTCTGAAGTAATGTTTTTAGCTCAGTATTTTTAAAGTAACTTTTTCATCTGGATGAGGAATGTTGCTTATTTGGGATCTATTAGATTGTATGTACTGTTGAAAGAATAAAGAGCTCACAGTAAACCACTGTATTGCATCCAAAGCAGTTGCATCTTACATTTAGTGGGATAATGCTGAAAATTGTGATGCAAGTAGCAATAGCAACATAATATTACCAGTGGATTAAAGAACTAAACAAAACTCTTGGATGACTAATTTTATAGCCTGAGGAAGTCTTTTGGCTGCTACAGAGTACTAGAAGGCTGATCAGAAGTTAATGACTAAATCTTTCTGCAGTAAATTTAAGTATTGGATTTTGTGTGAGTATGTATAATATTTATGTATATGTGAAATATGTATAAACACATACAATAAATTTAACTCTCAGTAAAAAGAAATCACACATCTTGCAGGTATATATTGAAACGTATGGTTTATCAGTCTGTTTAGAAGAAACTACTGATTTTAAGGAATTTGCTTGAAAGCAATTACTTGCTTATTTCTGCTTTCGAGCAAGTCATCAAGTGGTAGAAACAAAAATCTTAGTATTTTTGTCAGTATAAAGTTTGAAGGTGTTGTCTGCTGTTTACATGTGATGAGTTGTTCAGGAAAAAGCAAAAAAATAAAGTTTAATTGCTGTTGCAGTGTGCAGTTCGAAAATGTTCTAAATTTTATATAATTTATTTTATTTTATACCTCGTATCTTTGACACATCTGTATTTGCAAAAACTTTGCTCTTTCACTTCATTTCACTTTTTGTTGTAGTGGGGTGGTTGTTTGAAGTTAGAGAGATTTTCCAAAGCAGATACTGTATCTTTGTGCACCTTTTTTATGTTTGTTTTTTTTAAAGCTGATTCTGTCAATTCAAGATTGCACAAACTGTTTTGCAGACAACCACTGCTGTGAAATTGTGTGGTATCTCCATAGAAAAAAATAATGGATTTATTTTAATGAAAGTAATCATTATTCATCAGACCGCTTATAACCCATCTTTTTCCACGTTGTCCTCCCTGTAAAGATCATAGGCAATAATGATTTGCTTTTGAACAGAAGTCTCTGTCCAAAATAATGTTATATAAATAATCTCTGTATAAATTTTTTTAGTGATGGTATAAATTGGGCAAGTGTAATGGAGATTTAAGTTCCAGGAACAGGCAGATACTTACTGCTTGGCAAACAGGATGCTTAGATGTTCTTCACTACCACTGAAGAACAGCTTAGAACTAAAGAGATTTCTTCTCTACTTCCCAAAAACACAGCTCTCTAGGTATCAAGAAACTTTTCTAAAAATGTGTCCCATGCAACTGTTTCTATAGTATCCGTGATCTCTGCCTGCACATTTTTATTAGAAACACGGAGAGATAACCACTAGATCTGATTCTTGTGGAGAGAGATTCATTTAATGCATAGAGATAAATATTAGGAGATAAATATTAGGAGCTGGAGTGGTAGAAATTGTTCTCAAAGCAAAGCTCGTGATTCTTGAAGTTCATTCAGTGGAATCAGGTTTCTTTAGCAGTGAAAAAAGAAAAAAATGGTGAAAAGAACTTTTAGATAACTCCTTGCCGCAGGAAAGTAAAAAGCTTAAGATGCTGCTTGAGCAGTAGTCACAAATGAAATACGCAATAACAGTTTCTTGATTTAGAGCATGTGACCTCATTATTTTTGGATATATAGGAGAACAAACCTTTTTTTTCACCTTCTGAGGATTCTGGGGGCTTCCCCCTCTGTCCCCTTTGCCGTCTTTTTGCACCAGAAAAACTTGAAATAGATGTAATCTGTTTATCCAGAGGCTGAATGTAGAGCAGTCTAGATTATCTCATTGGCTTGAATTCAAGATAGAGGGATTACTTTATTCTCTCACTGTAGATCGCCTTGGGCAATCCTGTGAAGCCTGGCCCTGTTTCAGTCACCTAAGGTGATCCAAAATGCTTTTATCTTTCTGTCTTGCTTTCTGTCCAAATAAATAAATTAGCTTGGATACAAGTCAATATGGATTGTTACAAAGGAAAAAGATCACTTCCTTGGAATTTGTATTAAAGATGAGTTTGATAATGTCACTTTTATATTCAAGAAAGTAGCAGAAAGTGGGGCTTGCCTCTCTTACTTCCCATTGCTATCCAAGATGCTCAAATGCCTCTTTTAAATTTGACAGTAATTTTACATCCTTTAACTAGGACGTGATTCAGATTAGATTTTAATGCAAGCATGTTTTCAGAAAGAGTGTGCATCTGTGAAGGTGGCTTCTTTGTTTTTCGCGGCAAGATAAGTACTTGGGCCATACAAGAAAAGGTTACATGAAATGAAACTTTCTGTCCCTTGATGATAGTTTTTCTGTATAATAAAGTAGCTGTTAGCACTGGAAATAAAGGTTAGTAAAAGGAAGGTCAGTTTAAAATGAAACATTTTGCTTCCTTATTTCATGTAATGATCAGCAATGGTGGCAAAGCAGATGTGAGAGAGGAGGAAAAAAATAATCTTGACTTTTGACTCCAGGCTGAATTTTATTCTGTTGACTTGAGAAGAAAGTTTGACGTTGAAAATATTTACCGTTTCTTATAGAACTGTAAGTGATAGTCACAAATCCAGTCTTTTTCTTGCAAAAATCCCAGTTGTATCAAAATATGGAACTTTTTTATTTTTAATTATATTACAAATTGTATAGTAATATTCTGATTATTGCAAACAGTCAAGTTTTAGTTATGGAATTTGTTGCTCTCTGGATAAATACTAAAATTGAAGTAACCTGCACAATAACTTTTAATCTTTCTAGTTACACACTATAATGTTACGTATTTTAAGAAGATGTTAGAATATATTTTCATTTAAATGTTTGCACTTCTAAAAATGAGTTTCGGGAATAGTCAAAACCACAGTAATAGTGAATACAGATGAAAAATTATTGCCTATCCATTAGAGCTTAATCCGTTACTCCGCCTTGTATAGCTGTAGGGGAGAGTAGGGGGAAATGATCCCAAAAGCTTTCCTGTTTCATGCAGTGTGAGAAACAGCAGGAAAACCCAAACTCAGTGCAGTTAGACATGATTGTGTTTGAATTAATCCAACTGTTAAGTAATTAAGCCATTTGACATACAAAATGTGCATTGAGTGGAAGGAGAGGAGGTGAGGTAGAGAGGAGACAGATGGACTCTTGCTTGCAACAAAGAGTTTCCAGCCTCTGTAACCAGGAGGGATCAGCAGGAATACTACACTTACCTAGAAGAAACTTCATTGGCCAAACTTCTTAACTCTTAACATTAATTAACATTACCTTTTTCATTTATTTAAAAGATTATTAGTGTATATTTATATGCTTTAGTATTTTAAGCTTTCTTTGGGAAAAAAACCCCAATCTAAACATAGAATGACAAAAGCAAAATAGACTATGTAAAGTCCTTTAAAAAAAATTTAAAATTCCAGGAGTTTCCTTGCGAGTACTGCAGTAAATTATTGTGTAAATTCACCACAATTATTTTTCTATAGTGTGAAGTAGGAGTGGAGCTTAGGGTGTTGTTTTTCTTTGCCTTTTTGGGCTAAGGAAAGAAAAGGGCAATAGGATAAGAAGAAAGAGGTTAAAAAGAGACCTTTAATGTTGTTAGGATATCATGATATGCAGAACTCAGAACTCTGTTGGCATGTCTTTCAGATGATTGCTTTAACTTTGGCAGATAGGAGAATGTAACTAGAAAGTTGTTAATGGTTTATTTCACAATTGTTAAATATTTCTCTGAGTAGTGTAACGTAACAATTTCACTGTGCTGAAATTGGCACTCCGGTTGGTACAGCTTTCCAATTTTACTTGTCACGCTAGTGAAGAGACAGTAATTTGAAACCTAAAATAATGTTTTTAATCACTTGACAAAAGTGACATTCACCTTAATTATAGGAAGGTTTATATGTGAACATGTTCCATTTGCACTCAAAATGGAAGTCAAATTAAAAGGCAGATGTGTGGAATTAACAAAATTAAACTTGACATCTACTGTAAATGCAATCCCTGACATTTTTTTTAATGTGAGCCCAGAGGAGAAATTAAAAAAAACCCCAGCCTAATAATTAAAATTACTCAAATGGCAAAAAGTAGTTTGGTTATCAGTGTCTGTTAGGAACAAATCAGCTACTGTGACTTTTTAATGGACAAATTTAATTTGATAAACAGAGTAAAAGGTGAGCAAAGAAACATGTTCTTGTTTTTAAATGTTGCTGTTCTTTCAAAGTTCAGATTTTTCTGTTGCAACCATTAAATCAAAATAATCACAAATTCTAGTCTTCCGATGTGGTATCGGTCTTTTGGCTGCTACAGTAAGATTTAATTTAAGATTGATAAGCAGATGACTCCAGAGCCTGTCCTTCCTATATGGGTGTTCTTTATTTCCTTTTGATCTGTGTCTCCAGACTTGAAACCACAATTACTGTGAATGTGTGTGGGAATTGTGAAGAGAGACAAGTGCCTGGAGCAGGAGCTTCTCACTGGAGTAGGAGGATGGTGGCACCCAGAGCCTCATGAGTGGAAACACTTGTCCGCTCTTCGGTGGCAGAGCGGGACTAGGAAGAGCCTGTCATCTGGACTTGTGGAGTAACACTTGTTTTGTCCTGAACCAGACACACATGTTACCTTACCGCAAGCTAAAATTGACAGCGCTAGTTTAAATCCAAACAACAAACCTACATTACTTTGGTGAATAATTTTTAGAGAAAGATGAATCAAGACTGAAGATCTTGCTTAAAAATGGGTGTGGGGCAAAGGTCTGAAAGAGTGTCAGATGGATTAAGCAAATAAGAAACCTATTGAAGCTACTTTTTTGTAAGGCATAATTGTGTTTGTTTCTGGAATAAGTAATTGCTGTGGATTGTGGATTTCTATAAACTTCTGTGTAAATGGTCATGTTAAGTCACGTAGTCAGTCTTAGCTCAGCACTATTGGCCTTAATGGTGTCCGGCTTAGACCATGAGAATGTTGCCTTGATTAGGAAGCAGAAACCAAAGAAAGAAAAAGCAAATATGCATAAGAAAGCAAATTCTTTATGTACTACTTTTAGTACTTGGCTGTATACTGTGGAAAAACCATTTCATGTGAAAAATGGACAAAACCTTGTCAGAAAACCAAACAAATGGATGTCATTGAGGTGAAAGTTTTGTTATCTGTAAAAGCTGAATCAAGCACATATGAATATTCGACTTCGTGTGTCTTCTCTCACCTGAGCCTCTGCAGTGTACTGTTGGAGCTTACAGACACCCCTGTTCTTCAACAGCAGTTTATTTTGCTGAAGCAAGCAACTCCCAGCTGCGGAAAGAAAATTGCCGTGTGTGACCACAATGCTACATTAACCCTTTATATCTATATAAATATGACCTTAGTAATATACTGCAGAAGTCCTTGTAAAATCTTAGACTTGAAAGCTAGGAAGTGATGATGGTGAGACAAACAGAGTATCTATAGTGGTGATAAGCAGAAGTGGTTAAAACTGATGACGTGTGGAGCAGCTGCTGACATGGAATAAACATCCTTTATCCATGTGTATGCACACAGTGTATAACCGACCATGCCTACCACAGGACTGAGGCTTGTGTTTCTCTTAGCCTTTAGGTAACTGTCCCTAATTCCTTGAAAGTCAGTGAACAGCACTTTGCCAGCTCAGCTTGGAAGTTTGCCGTGCCAATATAGGGCATGTCAGCTTCTTTTGAAGGGTCTGGATAGCTGTGACTTAAACACCAGCAATTCCACCATTTCTTTAGAAGACTGGTTTGTTCTTTCTGTTAAGAATGATAAGCATTCACCCTGCAGCTGACTTTAGCAAGACTAGACAGAGCTTCAGTAAATATGTGAATCTTCTAAAAACTTACCATTATGAATAAAATTTGGAAATAAGCTGTAGGTGGGGTTTGAATTTAAATACCTGAGCTATTTTCATGCTGATAAGCTGCATCATATTTGTGTGTGTTTGGACATTCTATTAAAAAATAGTTGGTTTTGATGTATAAAGAACTATAAAGTAAGTTTTAATTTTTTTCCTAGGAGTTATATTGCTGAAGTCCCTGCAAGAAGTGTGCAGTTAGGGGAAGTTTTGTTTACAGTCAGCAGAAAGGGTACCATCCTGATGATTTAATCCCTTTGAATGTCTCGAAATCCATAATACTATAAACCGCTCATTTAGGATATACGAGAATTGGGCTAGTATCTGTTGTACTTCCTGCAGTGTACTAAGTTGTACGAATTTTAAGAAATCCTATTAAAATACCAAATGAGATTTGAATCTCTGTACCCATATGCTAAATTGCAAAACTAGAGCATAGGACAAAAGGTCACTGTTTTATTTATTAGAGTTATAGAGCTTTCTTTGTTAATTATGCATTCATCCAGCTCTGAATATACATCCATCTAGTTTAATTAAGTCATTTAGAGTGCTTATCCCATATTTAGAACTTTAACTTTTTTGAATGATGTGATTAAGCATAATGGGTTTTTGACATAAAAAGACCATCATTAAACGCTGTCTTCTGTGTGCATATCTTCCTTATCATGCTTGTAGTGCTCTGCCGAAGTTTTTAAATGTATTTCTGAGGGTATGAATATGCAGAATCTTCTTTTTGTATTGAAATGTAGATGTGCAATGGGATCTCATGTTTTAGTTAATTTCTGCATTTGCCAGGGTTTTTTGGTTTCTTTTTTTTGACTGGTGTGTCTCCCTGTTGTAACTTCCAAAGGGTTTTTCATAAAATCCTAGAAGGGTTTGGATTGGAAAGGACCTTAAAGATTATCTAGTTCCAACCCATTCCTGCAATGAGCAGGAACACTTTCTGCTAGACCAGGTTGCTCAAAGCCCCAACCAACCTGGCTTTGGACATTGCCAGGATTGGGTCATCTACAAATTTTCTGGACGACCTGTTCCAGTGCCTCACCACCCTCTCACCTAATATCTAATCTAAACTTAGTCTCAGTTTGAAGCCATTCCCCCTTGTTTTCTCACTACATACCCTAGTAAATAGTTTCTCTCAGTCTTTCTGGTAGGCTCCCTTTATGTACTGGAAGGCCACAATTATCTACTGCATTTACTTACTTTGAGTCAACAAAACAACACAATCTTCTACTCGGTTGTGATTGAGGTTTTTTTTTTTTTATAGTACCAATTCAGCATTTTAGTTTTGTGGCTTTGTGGTTTATATTATCTATTAAAGCATTTCCTCAGCTTAAAGAGAATTGAATAATTTGCAATGTGTTTTTTTAATTGCGGTATTTCAATTACACTCATCTACATTCTAGTATGTTTTCATTTTCCCAGACTCAAACACTAAGAACAAAGCCAGTACAGCTTGTATCTCTTGCTAAGAAAGTTCAACTGTGAAGAAAATAGAATTTCAGCTCAATGTTCCTTTAAACTTTTAACTAGGAAGAACTAAGTAATTCTGATTACTACAGTTTACATCGGTGAAACAGTCTCTCTTCAGAGCTGTGATTTTGCTTTTTGGTCTTGCTCTCAGAAAATCATCAAAGATGCTTTATATAGGAATCTTAATTTATATTATTTTTCATTGTCTATAGAATTTTTAAAACTTTTTTTTTAAAAAGTTGATTTTTTAAAATTCTATGCCTAAGATGAAAAGGTAAAATCCAAATAGTCCCTTGAGAGGAATGATCTGTAGCTCCTTCATATTAAAAGCTAAAAAAGGGCTCTCTGCAAATCTGGTGTTCAATCTCTGTTTGTTTTCTAAATGTCAAACTCGCAAGACGAGTTTATTTAAATACTTTCTTAGTGTTACTTGTTGACACAGTTGTCTGAGTTCCCATCAGGGTGTCATTTGATCACTGTTAGGAAAGGCGTAAATTAAACAACAACAACAACTGAAAAAAAAATTAAAGAAATTTGAGAACCTTAGAGCTGGAACAGTTTTGGTGGCCTATAAATACTTGTCATCGTTGTGTTTCACACTCTTGGGACTTGGCTGAAACATGCTTTCCATACTGAACTAGAGACTAGATTGCATTAAATTTATATAAGCTTTGTTGACTGAATTGCAGCATTGTGATGGTCTAAAAACTGTTGTAGCTCAGATCAGTCAGGTTTTCCCTGCCTTGCTTTTTTAGATTACCGTGCATGTGCACACAGGTATGGACAGACACGTGTCTATATAGATAGATCAAGTATGTGTATACATGGATGTATATAAATGCACTTGCACTATAACCTATATTGGCACAATAACTGGAATCTTGTTGCCTTTTTTGTACTCCTGGTGGCTACCAGTGCAGGTGGAGTTTTGCCTGCTTCATTTATGCCGGACATCAACCCCAAAATCCTGCCAGCCCCCCATTTGCTCTTGTGGTTGACTTGAACTTTGTCATGGGCTTTTCAAACAACCCTCGCCTCCCTGCCACTGCCCAAGTATCAGTTTCTGAAGTTTCCCTCCCTTTTATTTATGGGGAAGAGTAAAAGTATACTTGTGCCAATTATGTGATGCACCTGTTGACCTGCCTGTGGCTTGACTGGAGAAAGGGACAGCTTTTTAGTCTTGCACCTGCTTTGATCTAGGGAAGAAATAGCATTGCTTGGTTGTAGAAAATAACATGCTTAGATGTGTAAAACAAGGCTGTAGTCTGTCTCTTCCTGTTCTATCGCAAAGCCTCCTTTTTCTGAGGAGGTGGTGGAGAACTTTTCACACGGCAGGGATGGGGGGAGAGGTACAGAGGAAGGGGCCTCAAGAAACAAAAGTGCACAAAAAGAGAATAGAAAAGAAAAAAGCGGGACCTTGAAGGCTGATATTTGCATCTGAAGTGAGAGATGAGAAACAGTATTTGAAAGGAAAATGCTCTAATGTTGGCTAAACTGGTTTACTGGCCCACAATATAATGGCGGACATATTTGATAGCAATATACTCTTAAAAACAGCGGTAATTTTTATTTCATCAGGCAGAATTTATATTTCGTTAAAATGTATCAAACATCATGGAAACTACACGTATTGGTCTGGAGACTTAAAGTTGTATGAATATAATATTAATTATTCTTTTCTATGTGTTCTTCTTTACAGACCAGTCTTTCCATATGGGGATGGGGAAGTCTTGGCCTTGTGCTTTTTCTAGTAACTTTTGGACCCTTCGCTATATTTTACTTTGCATTTTATATCCTCTGCTTTGTGGGTGGGTAAGTATACTGCGTAGTGTTTTGTTTAATTTGCTGTGAAATAAAAATTTTAATGTGTGTATTAGCAAAGAGCTTGCTCTGAAAATCTGAAGTGGCTTTATGTAATTAATATTCCACATTTGAACACCTCTTTATGAGCAAAATTTCTGTAGTTGAAATCTCAATTTAGCTATTTTTAGTGGATGTTAGAGGACAAATGCTCACATAAAAACAGTGGTAATTTCAGTTCATACTTTTTATTACTGTGTCAGTTCTTTTCCCAGGTGCTTCTAAGTACTTATGTTTCCTTTTCTATCACAATCTCATTTTCTACCTAAGGCGCTTGATTCACGTGAGTGGATGTTGGCCTGGGTGTGTGGAAATAATGCTACACTTTGAATGAGTAGATCAGTTCAGCAGCTTTAGACTTTTCCATGTGTTATAGGCAGGAAGGGAGCAAACAGGTGAAGTTTAGCACCATTATTACATTGTATATTATGATGTCTGCATTGTAACCATTAAAACATTTTTAATGGCAAGTTAGAATGTCTCAGTGGGATATTCTTTTTGCCTTCTTACTTGATACCATACAGAATGTATGTATGTTCCTGTATATCTCATCAAAAATGTAATAGCGTGTAGTAGCAATAATTAGAGCTGCTACTTGGGTTTCAACTGTATTAGGCTTGGTATTTCATCTCTGAGAAATCAGAATAGTCAGTCTGCTAGAAAAAGGATTTAGTTAAAGTAAAACTAACTTGAAATAAATGCTTTTGTCTTGTTAAGGTCTTGATACAGGTGTTGTTGACGTATTTTGCTATCTGTTTGTCCAGGGCAAAAGTCAAGAGTTCATCCGAAGGGCAAGAGTGCATCTGCTTGCTGTTTTGTCTTATCACTTCCTTAGTACTTGCAGTATGGAAAATAACATGGGATATAATAACTTCTTAAGAGGTTATCCTTCATTCTTGCAAAGTTTCAGTTGTTTGGCTGTTCAAAGCTAACAGTCAAAGCAGTCTCATAGAGCATGTCTGAAGTCAGCTACAATTTGGCACCATTAAACTGCGTGTGGTGCCTGAGCTCATTCATTCTCAAGTCAGCTCTCGTATCTCTTTGCTGTGGTTATTCTGCTGCTTTGGTTCATTTTTGTAGCTAGTCAGTAAACATGGATCTTATTAAGGAAAAATTCATCTAGTGGTAGTGTATCTGCTAAAGCAGAGTGTTTACTTAAGTATATAGATGTGAGGTCTCAGCCCTTGCAGTAGAATGTCAGCACTTCATTAACATATACATCTTGGCTAAGGCTGTGATCTGGCCCTTTTTTACACTGTTAATCTTTTTCAGAGTGACACACTTACTGTAACATTCAGCACACAGAGCCGTGAGTGCTAACTAGGCCAAATGGGTTTGTATCTAAATTATTCTTGCCTTCTTTTTTTTTTTTTTAATTAATTCCCTTGAAGTTTCACAAAATGCTTGGTCATGCTTCTGTTAGAAACAAACAGAAATTGTTGTGAAGTAACTTTTGCATTTATGATTAGCGACTATATGTCACAACATCATATATATAAATTTAGAAAACAAAAATTTAGTTTTGGTTCATGATTATAGTAGAAATTTAGTTTTAGTTCATGATTATAGTTCATGATTAATATTTGCTGTACCCTTCTCTGGAGCAAAATAACAATTTTGGACATGGATTTTTATGGTTGAATTTTTTGTTGAAACTTGGAGTTCTTGTCCAATTCGTCACACAGTTTTCAAGGTTTTTATATTTCATTCAACAAAGAAGTGGCCTGTATGAAAAACTTCTGACTTCCACTAGCCAGAAGTCCAGCTTCTGTCCCATTTTGTAGTTTTAGCAAAAGAAAATGATGAATCATGGCTGGTCATATTATTAGTATTGACCTAAGCATCTACATTATACACCAGTGAGCTGTGCAGGAAGACAATGGTGATGCCATATCTGTGTCAATGTAATCAATCTGTTTATGCTGTTTAACTCCTATTATGTGCTAATTGCTTCTTTTTTATTTGCTCTCAACTCTGTGTTTGCACAGATGTCTTGTAGTAAATGTACTGTTCTTTTTGGTGGACATGGAAGAATACTGAAACCATTTGTATATATGAATAAAAGTTCAAAATCACAATTTCTCTTTATTTAATTTTGTTTTGTGCCAAGACTGATTTATAAAATGTTAACCTTTTTCCATTCAGGATCTGATAACATTCACTTACGGAACTGAGCTCAAAAGCAGGAGGCTAAAGAAAGATATTTTTTACTTAACCTATATAGAATATCACAGGGTATTACTCTTCTTTTTCCCTCTCCTTCAAGTAATGGTGTAAACCCCTTTATCTAAGTGCTGAGACTGTCTGTTTCCATCTGCCTTTTCTACTAAGACTGTTTCTTATCTTACTCTCTTTCCTTCCCTCTTTCAGTCCTAAGGAAGTAAAATAAAAATGATGTGAATTGTAGTTTTGCCAAATAGAAAAATTGAAATTTCTTGGATCATCAATTGCTTTGCCATTTAAAAGAATTTGCTCTGTCATCAAACCCCATAATTATTGATACTCAGTCACATCCATATGTATGTGACTGTCTGGCTCCATTAATAATTGTAACTGCTGACCAAATCAGGAATGGTTCTGTAGCTGCTTTTTGACTTTCACAAAGCATTCAGCTGAGACTTACTTTCCAGATTTGAGGGGAAAATGATAAATATGTGGTCTTCATTTTTCTCTCTCTTTTACCTTTGTTCTGTTGTTAATCTGCCCTTGAAAAAAAGCTGGCCATCCAGTAATCTTTGGAAGAATTTACAAAAAAATTAAGCAAAATACAATCCTTTCCTTTTTCTGCTCTATTCATTTCAAGAAGACTAATATGATTTCTCATTCATGTATTGAAAATCATCTTAATGAATTAAATAAGCATTTACTTAGATGATTCAGGTTAGCTAACAGATGCCCTGGATGGTCAGACTATTTCTCCTTCTCTAATACTCACAAGATTTTACATTAGAGAATAAAATGTATTAGGTTCTGCCAGAGAAGAAGCTCTTAGCATTTCTAGCATAAAACTGAAATTACTTAAAGGCATCTAAGAAGATGAGCATGTTTTTAAACCATATTAGTAGTATTAGTATTTTCGAATGAGTCATTAACTTTAAAAGTATTTGAGAGAAAGCAGAGATATAATGTATGGGTAGTTATTTCCAAGGCTTCAGTCCTTTTGAATGAAAGAAGAGAAGCAGCTTGCTGATGGGTGTTTGAAGTTAAAGTTGATTTTAGGCCAAATTTGAGTATACTGTTTTCTTTAAAAGACCACTGAGGTTTCTAATAGAAAAGTCATCGATGATCAAAAGAAAATCCAAACTTTAATAATTAAAAACAAACCAAAACTTTAGTGAAACATGACGTTCTTGTCTGTGAACTCTGATTGGTGTTACGATTTTAAAGTTAAAGGGAGCAGAAGAGCAATTAAATCTGCTTTTGTTCCTTGCTGTCACAGGGAAGGTAAAGATTGCTGTAAGGGAATTAGAGTATCCAGTGAATGCCTCTTATGCATTGTCAAGCCTTTTTTTTTTTTTCCCTCTTTCATGTAGTTAACCTCCCAGCTTCTGAATTAGTGGGCCTCTGGGGGACTTTAAAAGAAAATTTTTAATTCTGGGAATCAAAACCTTTAAATGTCATATTTTAGCTTGGATATGGTTTTTTCTCTAATCTTGTAAGTGAGAGAGAGTATCATATATCAACAGCTATGTATATTAAAAGAATGTATTACTTCAGCACATTTCAAGCCTGGAATAGCTTTGTGAGTTCCTGTGGTCACAAATGCTGGTCAGCTGGCCTTTAAATTGAATGCTTTGAAATTTGTGTAAAAAGCTGTCTGTGCTTAGCCATCCCAAGGCTAATCTATTTTTTTTCTTCTTTGCTTGATATTTCAAAGGCTACATGCTCTGCTTATGCTATAATTGGGACAGACACTAGGTTTTCATCTATTTCTCAGTAAAACCAGCTTGATGTTCATGTGTTTTTTGTCCCCTGGTGTCATAAGCTGTAAATAAATTCTTACTGTTGTAGCAAGGGTGAGCACAATGTCTAAACATATGCAGCAGTTAGTTATGCTTGCTGCATCAGTTTATTCCTGGGCTGTGATTTCGTGGCTTATGCTACAACAAAGTAGCCTACAGAGTTTATTTCTTCATAGTGTTGAAGTAGGAGAATCTTCATACAAATACAAGCAGAGCAACTTCTGTATGTACCCCTCTTCCCATGTGCTGATGTTTGTGAGCACAGGCAGTGTGCCATCACAGCAGGCACAATGCTGTATAGATCTGCTGTGTGGTAAGAATACATCAAGACAGATAATACAAGACTGGGAAACTTCATACTTAGGGTTGTGTCAGTTATTTTGAGCAGCACGTTACAGTGTGAAAAAGCATGAGAGTAAACAGTGAGAACTGTCATATATTGTCATTTCATAACTCGCTGTTAAATATTTTCTAGAGGTGAGAAAATGTGGCTGTTGTTGCACCTGGTCTTTCTTTTTCCATTTTAGGGGTTTTGTGGTTACTCTTTTATTTGGAAAAAGCAATTCAGAAAAATACCTTGAGCAGTGTGAACATTCGTTTCTCCCTTGTACATCAGTTGGGATCCCTAAGGTAAGGAAAGTTTTCTGATCTTAACTTCTAGATCAGATTTTATAACTTGGTTAGAAATCATCAGTTTTAATCTAAGAACTGTTCCCATTTCTCAAGGTAAAATAGTCTGCATTTGTCTTTTGAGTCAGCTGCAATGTGTAAGTGAAATGCAATATTTTTCATTTATGAAATAAAAGTTTTTTAATAGGTTATGGAAAGTTTGTTTTAAGTATTTTTTCTTCATTATGAGAAATGAGTATGATATGACTGGCTAATATCATCTGTGAGGAAATTACTAAACCATTCCTTTCTAGACTACTTGTGTGTGTTGGTTTGTTCTGGGGGGGTAGCTTTCTTACTTTTTTGTGCAAGATTGTCATGACTATTTAGGTGTCTTCCATCACTGGATCTGTAGTCTCTCCACTTTTGCTTGTGGTCAGAAAGGTGCCTGCCTATGAAAGTCAAACTGTTACAAAGTCTACATTTGCAGTACTTCAGGGATGCAGAGGTTATCCTTGGCTCTCTTAAAGACGTAGCAAAAATTCTGGAAAGGCATAGATGAATACAGAGCAGCAGTGGAATCCACTTTTCAGCTCTTTCCTTTTCTGAATTCCTAACAGACACATCATTTTGGTTGATGGACTTAAGTTCAGGGTTCCTAACTGGATAAATCTGTATCTGTTTAGTACAAGAAAATGTTGTTAACAGCCAAGAGGTAGAATTTCTAGGAATTCCTGGTGTATGAACCAATGCATCTTGTTAGCTGAGAAGTTTATATATATATATATATCTTGGCCTAATCCATTTGCATGCATCAGAATAGAGAAAACCCAAGGATTGCTAATTATGTCACAGCTATTCTGATTGAAGCATCCTGTTTGTTCTTTCTTAGCTGTTAGTCACCACACTTCATATTGTCTATCAAAGGGGGTGAGTGTTCTGCATTATTAGTAACACATAGAAATTTACCTTGTGATTCAGCAGTGTGTTTTCTAATCACAGAACTTTTTCTGTGACTGGCTTGTAGCTCGTTTGGTAAGTGGCCTTTTCACTTAAGTCTTTGAATCTTTTCGAATAAATCTGAAAGTATATCCTGAACTGTAAAGTGAGGTCACTGCTCCAGTTGAAAAATACAGAGGTTAAGGCTGAAAAAGGAGAAGTCAGCAGTCAGCTAATGTTCCTGTTCTGTTAATGAAATCTAATTTTAGATGGCTAACATTCTTGGTGCTATATAGACTTTAGAGTTTCTGTTGTATAGGTTGTGGAGTGTGACTTATGTCCTGTGTTTAGAGAGGAGGTTTAGAGTAATTTTTCTTTTAAATTTCCTCTGCATGCTGAAACCTTTTTAATGTTAATGTTACTTTTTCTGGGGTTCAGTACGTATGTATGCTCTCGTTGCTTCATAAAAGGCTAAATTCTTGTGGAGTTTTTTGTGTAATCTTTGCAAATTCAGTTGTTTGGCTTCTGATTTGAGTATGGACTACTGACACAGCACTTTCCTCAACTGACCTATCTCAACTAATCTCTGGGTTTTAAGTTTTGTAATACAAAGGTATTTATTTTTAGCTGACGTATTAAATGCTGTTTGGAGCTGTTCACCAAATAAAATCTGTTTGTCTTTTACAATAGTGTTCTGCATTTCTCTTTTGCCACTGCATTAAAGTAGCATTAATAAGTGCAGCAGAGCTTTTCAGTAGCAGTGCAAGTAGAGATGAGTCCCAACCAAAAGCAAATGTGTTTTTGCTTGTGATTCCTATTTGCTATTTCTGTATTAAATTTCTGCTGACTTGTATGGAAAGTAGTATTTTTAACTTGAAGTTTTTTCATGTTTAAAACCATTGTGGCTCTAAGTGGTCTTGAACAATGAATATTCTTTCTAGTGGCTGGTGTGTATAGATTATACTTCTTCTATGAACCGTGTACAAACCGAATTCACCTTAACATGAAATTATTTTGTGGTAGTCCGAGGAGTAATGTGGTGATATTGGTTCTTTAGAAGATGCTCTTTTCATCAGAGATTTGTTGATAGTTTTGGGGTATTTTTGGTACTTAGAGATTTTCTTTAGGCTGAGATAAATGTTCAAATGCTTGATTTTGCAGAAATCAATTGCAATACAGAGCATCACAGTTGTGGCTGGATATAATGTGTAGAATGTACCATACACTACAACACCAGATTTGGTGCTGATTGCTGCAGATTATACTTATTAGCAAATTAATACCTCACATTAAGGAGAATACTTAATGTACATTTGATGGAAGATTGTATACCTTTTTGCTTTTTTTTTGTTTACATACATACAGGGAGGCTTAAAAATTACACTTAGGCTTGCTTTTCTTTTTGCAAGTCATTATATAACTTTTGTGTCAGAAACCTACTGGATGATGCAATAATGTACTGGCTCTGCAAGATGCACAGCTGTCTGCAGGCTTGTATTAAAACAATGTTGAATGAAAGGTAAGTTTAGGGCCTTCTGAACTGTTAACTTGAATGCTACTTTCAGTTTAACTTACTGATTCACTCCAACAGAAGTGTGAAATGTTTGGTTATTGTAGTTGATGTCTCTAAGCTTCATCCAAAAGACAAGGAGATTCTGTAGGCTGGGTACAATATTGCCGAAGAACAATAAGATAACAGTGATAACATAACAGCTCACAAGCTGTAGTTGCCTGTTGGATCCCTGAATAGTCTCTGAGTCTCTCTAAGTCAGTGGGTCATAGCCCATGTCACAGATTTGATACAGATGTGTAAATACCCTGTGTCTTGTCCATTCATGACACTCTGTGACCACAGTAAAGGAAATAGTAGTACAGTCCAAACTAGGCATATCTCATATTTGACAGTTACCTAACAGTTTCAAAAGAGGACTTCAAAAATACCCATTAGTGCAGTGAAGCAAAAGTCTGAAGTTACTCAGTCAGTGCAGTTAGATGCTTTTGGAGCCTGGATTTGTTTGTGGTGCATCTCACTCTGTGGAGTCTGTCTTGCATTCCTCCCAAGTGCTTCCTACCTGCTTAAAATGAAGCGAGGAGGAGTCAAATGTAACAATAACAAGTGATACCCGTTTTTCCTGACTAATAATTTAATCCTGGTAGAGTGCATCAGACTAATTGTGAGTGAAGTGACAGTCAAGTGGGACAGTTGTCACATGAGTTGCATCCTTCCTTGAAGTCTGTCTTCTGTGTCAGTGTCTGGAAGGCAGATGTAAAACCAACAATGCTTTCCAAGTGAGACTACAGTCAGCTGTTGTACACCTATAGTGAAATAGAAGCACATACTCTAAATTTTAGATGTCTTCAGACATATGAAAGGCAAACTAAATTATACTGCAGGCACATAAATACTTCATTGGAGAAAAAGAATATGAAAAAATGGTCTAACCTTGTAGTTGGCTCTGCTTTGAGCAGAAAGTTGGACAAGATGAATTCCTGAAATCCAGGTGAAAACCTGAATCCTGTGTGAACATTCAAATTTTTCCAAGTAATCTTGCATATTCTTTGTGTCCCTCTCTTTCTCGTGGCTGCTGCTTTTTTTGCTTCTGTATATTCCTCTGTGTTTTCCAAATGTGGTTTTGTGCATGCAGTCCTTCAAAAGTCTTTTGACAGTTTTGTTTGGTAATTTGTACTATGCTGCGCTTAGTAAAAATCTTTAATTATTTAGTTCTGTATCATTTTGGTGGTTTTGACAAAATCAGCACAAAAATACTTTGCAAATTCATTAGTATATAGGTGGAATATACTAATTGTTTGAATGTGACTCAGTCTTACTTGTATTAAAATAGACAGTTTCCCTGTCTTGAAAGTTAAAGAATATACAGAATTTTGTGACAAAATACTTCGGTGTTGTGATAGAGAGTTGGTTAGGTAGGAGGATGATTTTTTTTCTGGCCTCAGGTATTTCACTGCCTTATCACTGTTAACTGATTTGAATGAGAGATGCTCAGGGCGAGTCACATAGAATAGATTCCCTGGATGTATGGTTTATAATTCCTTCATTTATGGTTTTGGCAGTTCTTTGTTTCCAGTATAGTCATAGCTTTCTCTCTAGATCAAAGAAATTACTGGTTTATTTGAACAGTAGTGTAAGTTGTTGGGTTGTTACTTCTGTGAAAATAGAGGAATTTATTGCCCATTTCACTGAAATTTTGTAGAAAGACACTTCATTAGTCCACTTGAGAGAGGCACTGATAAAGCGAGTTCTTTTTCAGTACGTCACTTGCCAAAAGTTAGCTTTGATGAGGTCATTCTTGGAGTTAACTGCTCTGAGTTGCAAATCCTTCTATAAAGTAATTTCTTTCCCTCCTCGTCAATTACTTTCCAAAGGCTCATCTGTTGAGTAGCAATGGTACAAAAAAGTAATTTCTCTTCTGGCATATAGAATAAACTGAGGTGGATAAAGAAACCAAAAGCCCAACTGAAAATTGTCTGCCTGAGATTGCATGATCGAGTTCACAAACAAGTGGGGAACTGGAGTCTTGTGGAAAAACTACCTTGTGCTGTTGTTGTGTCTCCCCCTTCCTTCCTTTTCTAACTATTTGAGATTTATTTCCTTCTGATCCAGTAATTTAGCAAACAGTCACTTCTTTATAATAAGCTAGAAGTAGGTTTTCAGGAGTTCCTCAACATTATGTACTGTGAAAAATACAGAAAATGTGTTCCCCAGAGAGGTGGTGGATGCCCCATCCCTGGAAACCAGGTCAGATTGACCAGGACTCTGAGCAACGTGATGTAGTTGAAGATGTCCCTGCTCATTGCAGGGGTATTGAACTAGACCTTCCAACCCAAATAAACCTGTGATTCTATGATTATGTCTTCTCTAAAAATTAAAATAATATGGAAAATATATCAGGTCATTACTGGAAGTATATATATTTGTCATAAACAGTAGAGCTGTTTTTTAAGAGCTAAATCCTACAAAGTTACATTTCCCAATCTCTTTCAAGTGCATAGAAGAAATGAAACGTGAAGCCAGACCTATTAAGATTGACAGAAGACTGACAGGTGCGAACATAATTGATGAGCCTTTGCAACAGGTAAGTTCTAACCAGGGATATTTAACCTACTTTTATTTTCTTTGCAAGTATTGACTGTGTAATACAGAAGTAGTTGAGTGACAAATAGAATTTCAAAATTTTACCATATTTGACAGTCATTAAAAAAACCATGGAAGATGGGCCAGGATATTGGGCAGTATTTGAGTATGTTTTCAGTATATTATATTTTCTCAGCGTAGTGGTGAAAAAACATTATGTGCAAACCAGTCTGAAAAAGAAGTGATAAAAATAGGGTGTGCAAACCAGTATGAATAAGAAGTTTCAATGTGTGAATTTGATTGTTTCACTCCCAGTTTCCTAATGGTTAGGGGGTATCATTCACTCTGGTAACCTTTTAAGATAACTGCTGTTGCATTATCAGGCACAAAAACCTGTTGTATATTTTTTTGTCCTTTTTCATTAGTTCTTTTTTTTTTTCCTTTCCAATTTCAGGTAATCCAGTTTTCCCTGAGAGACTATGTGCAGTATTGGTATTACACACTAAGTGATGATGAATCCTTTCTCCTGGAAATTAGGCAGGCTCTTCAGTATGCACTTGTTCAGTTTTCTGCCAGGTAAGATTTATTTAAATCAATATACTGTGAGTTGTATGGTAGTAGATAAGTGATTAAGTTTTACTAGCATAGTTCAGTGCATTTCACTGAAAGAACATGTAAAAATTTAGGATTATATTGTGAGAACTACAGTCTTTTGCTGATCACTTAGGGAGATAATGGAGATGATGGTATTTGTAGTCACGATCTTTTGCAGAAAGGCCATTTAAAAATTTAGATTAATGTCTAAAATCACTGAACTGCCTTCCTTTTTTATCTTTTTTGCAACTTAAGCATTAAGTTTGTGAATCATGACCTCTTTGTATTCAGGTTTGTTTCATGTACAGAGTAGGGCCACTCCCAAGGTAAGTCAATCTGAAAATCTGAATTTAACATATATATCACCTCAAATGATTTTTACAAGTGGTGTGACTCTTTAGTATGTAAGAACAATGGGTAGTTTAAGAAGAATAGTAGTCTGGGGAATGAAATGGAGTGCCACATATGCAAATCTTTTTTTTAACACAGGATTGACTGAGAACAAGTGATAATTTGCTAGTTACCCCTTATTTCTATTGCATTTCCCTGACTTCAAGCTACTTTATTAAGCAACTTGTCTGGAAAATTCACTTCTTTAGCATGGCTGATTTCTCAGCCCAGGTACCACATGCCTTTATATCCATATACACATTTATTAAAGTTTTTATTTCCTGTATTCATCCCACTGTGGTTATTGTTACTTGCTTTCTCTGCAGAAGAGGTTGTTGGTCACTTTTTAGCAATTCTAAGGTGTTGTTATCCCCTCCCTCTGTTGGCTTGAAAATGTAGGTTAGTGTGCTTTTCTGACAGTGAGGGTCAAAGATAGAGAGCTGGGTTTAATACTAGGAAAAATTAATTATAATACAGTCTTACTAGTAGTAAAGTAATGATACTCTTAGGAAACAATATTGAAATAGTGAAAACTACGCTAAATAAACTATGTTACAGCAACCAAACTTGTGGTTACATGGAATGGACCTGGCTGCCCAGCTTCAGTGTTTCTGTTTAGCAGAGTTACTTCATTGGACAGTGTCAAGCACTGAGTTTGTCTCAAAGTAGGTCAAGTCCTAGCAAGTTTATTTTTCTTTCCTGCAGTACTATAGCTCTTCAAAAATAGGCACTGCTCCTTTGCAGTTGTTTTCTTCTGTACAAAGCAAATCAATTTCACAGGCCTGCAGCAATTCTTCTGCAGAAAAAATGATGTCGTGTATTTATAATGCCTGTAGTTAGATATAGCTGAAGCAGTTTAGATTAGTACCATCGCCTGTAGTTTCATACAGCCTGTCAGCTTCTGGGGAGAGTGAGTACAGTGGGAATTTCGTGTTCCCTGAGAGCTGCAGCTTTGGGATCCTGGTGTGAGGCTGCCACCCAGTGGTTTTGTGCGGTTCTGTCTTGTGCAGATCGGGGATCTGATCACACCATGGGGATGGTTTGATTGACTGCCGTTTGGGTCAGCTCTTATTCTTATTTGCACTTCTAGATTTTGCAGTAGCCTTCCCTTTCTTCCAGAGTTCCTAAGCTCTTTTCCTCTCCTCGAGGAAAGAGGAGTAGGTAAGGGAACAAACGCAAAAAAAGGAAGTGTTGTAGAAGGATTCCTGCTATCACAAAGTGGGCACCTTGAGAGAGGTCAGGTGATAAAACACTTAGTGCAGGGTAAGAGCTATTACTAGCATCAATATTCATTAAACCTATCATGTACAATCACATTTTTAGTTTGCCTAGTTAGGCACAGATACCATAAAAATATCTCTATCCTTGTCACACCACTAAGGAAGTAATTTTATGTAAATCTAACAGTGGCTGTTCTCTAACCTAAACCTGTGTGTGTTGTTGGAAGAGTATGCTAAGTACCTCATATAAGCTGTGGAATCCATTGTTCATAATATTAGATTGCATTTAGTTTCAAGTAAAATGTGTGTTTTCTCAATGGTGCATATCCTGCAAATTCAGAAGAAAATTATTTTGATCACATGCCTTCCAAAATGGTAGGAAGTTTGGCTGAAAAAGACCTGGAGACTATTTTAGTTTTACATTTTAAACATTGTTTATATCAGGACTTCTCACAGATACTTGACAATGTCACAAATCAGGACACTGTTCCAGATGCAAGTGTTGACTTTCAGCTAAATCAAGCATAAATATTAATATGCTGCAGGAGTGGTATTTTACAATATTTGGTTTTTCAGTGGATAGGCAATTAGGAGACTGATTTATTTCTTTGCTTTTCCATGTTTACTATCAGTGTGGCTCTTGGCAGGAAGGAAGGAGAGTAGAAACTTATTATTGTTCTTTGTGTTCAGTATAAAATAATTCATTTCCATGGATGTCCTTTACTAATAGGTCAAAGGAAACAGACTGGCAGCCTTATTTCACTACACGACTTGTTGATGACTTTGGCACTCATCTTCGAGTTTTCAGAAAAGCTCAGCAAAGGATAGCAGAGAAAGGTGATCAGATGAAAGGTAATGTGAAATATTTTTTATTTGAGTCTGAGTAGGCTGGTATCTTCTGTGTGTGAAATATAGTTAGCCTTATTTTAGAATTCAAGTTTGCTCTCAAGTTTTGAGTCTTGACAAAAACATGTTTTTTTAAATTTTCTTTTGCACAGATCAAGCTGAGGAACTTGTAGATACATTCTTTGAGGTTGAAGTTGAAATGGAAAAAGAAGTCTGTCGTGATCTAGTCTGCACTTCTCCCAAAGATGAAGAAGGTCTCTCAATATTATCTTCTGAGTAAATATTTTAGTATGGGAGACTAAATTAAAATACTAACAGTTGTGTTCACAGTATGAAATGCATTAAATCTTAACATGTGACTTTCAAAATGTGGTTATTTACCATACATATATATTTCCTCTGGTTTGTACATAGTAATGCTATAATTAAAACAAAGCATGTGCATATGTAAGTCTTCCTCATTTCATTGGAAGAATTTTAAGATAGAAATATTTTTTCCTGGGAGGTAGGGGGATGGTTTTGCAGATTCTTACTGCTCTTTGTTAGATGTGCCTTCCTTACCACTATTCTGTAGTCTTCCTTCAAAAAACACTATTTCTTTTGGCAAAGTGTTAAAGAAGGGGAAAAAAAAAGCTGTATATGTTATGTAAGGAAAGTGCATTAGAGTTAGGTTGTTGGGGTTTTTTTTTATCTTGGAATTTGGCTTTTGTTGTCTTGGGTTTGAGGTAGATCTTTCTCATCAATGATGCTTATATTCCGTCTGAAAGTTGCTACTGTGATGCTTGGACTGTAAGAGATATATGAATATATACTTGAACTCAAAATTAAGGATTTTTCTATGGGATTTGATAATATCAGGTAAGATATGAGGTAACAGAATATGAAATTGTGCTGAGGGGTTTTTGTTTTCCTTCTCTAGGATTCCTAAGGGATCTGTGTGAGGTTTTACTGTATATATTGCTACCTCCTGGAGACTTCCAGAACAAGATCATGCGATACTTTGTCAGGGTAAGTACAGACTCTAAAAGCTGTCCCAAGTTTTAGTGTCATAAAAAAAAATTTTAGACCTAAACTGCTGCTCTTACTTTCTAAAATTGATCTAATTTAATATTAGGGTATTTAAAAGCTGTAGAGTCTTGGTAAGTATTTAATAGCAGTGAACAGTTTGTGCAAAATGTTTTTGAAGGTTCTTTCAGCACTACCAACATGAGAAAAGCATTAGAAAATGCATGTTGTTTTTCTTGAGGTTGTTTTTTCTTGGGGGAGTTTTTCTTGTAATTTGTTGTAATTACAAATTACATTTGTAATGTTAATTGGAAGAGAATGTGGTAGTGCCTATTAAATGTTTTCTGTAATTACATTTTTGTGTTTTAAGCTCTACGCTGTGATGTTTAAATTGTTGCAGTTATACTAGCTTTATGAATAAGTGTATAAAAGGATCTATTATCTTTTTTTTTTTAGGAAATCCTCTCCCGAGGAATTCTTCTTCCATTAATAAACCAGCTCAGTGATCCTGATTATATTAATCAGTATGTCATATGGATGGTAAGGTTTGGAATGTTTAAAATTAATTATATTTCCAGGACATTTTTGTATAAAGCTTTACTTGTGTTCCCTATAATGATGATGGACAGATGTTTGGTATAAGCATTACCACTGGTTATGTTGGCAGAGATAGTGAACTTTATATTACATTTTATACACGCATAAACACAAAGTCTATATTATCTGCACTCTTCATTTTGATTGTTCAGCAGAAGTTGCCTGGCTGAGGACAGATGTATGACAGAATCTAAAGTTCACTCCTCTGGCTGTTCTGCCTGGCTGTTTAGGAAGTATGGTAACAGTGGAAGTGTTTTCCCCTGACTGTGTTTACAGTTTGTCCTTTCAAGCTTAAGAGGCCTCAAGAATGAAAACTAGTAAGATTTATTTTCTGCTAAGGAATTGCAGGGCAATTGTTTTAGGACTGTTTGTATTAACCCTAAATAATTCAACTGAATGGGAAGAGACAGATTTTTTACTTTAATAACTCTCTAATGCACCTGCAAGAAAAGCCCCATAACTTTTAAAAGTAGTATTATATAGTAAAGCTAACATAAATAGAATAATTGTGCTTTTACTAACATTACTGATTCTTTGCAGAGCAAGTTAAAATTTACTCTTATACTTTATTATCCTTTATAGTTCATGAATCAAGTTTAACTTCCCCCCAGCTTCTCTTTTTTTATTCATAGATTTTAATCTTGTAGTGTACATTCAAATACTATACTGTAAACACCCTTCCATTTCAAAATTCTTGTTATCTATGGAATATGGAATGGATTCAAGTGCATGTGTACAATGTTTCCTTCACTCCAGCCTCCTCTATTTCTTGTAAAAGTTTGCATGCTGCTATTCTACAGGAGCCTAGCTTTAGTAAGAAAAAATATTGCTCATCTGGACCAGAATTCTCCATTTTTGATTCCCCTTTCTTCCTATGTGTGTTCTTTATTTGTAGTTTGGCCTCATTCTTTATTTACTGAGCACTGCCAGGCTGTGTCCAGAGATAGGATTCTGAGTTTTTTTTATAAAGCTTTCTGTTATGAAGGTGATGTCCCAAATCAGTAATTTTCAAAATTGCTTTCTGAGATGAAGAAGCAAATGTGCTGGGCAAAAGATAAGGAAAAAATTTAATACAAGTCTTATGAAATGGAGATTGTTGCAGAAATTAAGGTCAGAAGTAGAGATGACTGAAATAAATCCTGGCTCCTTTTGGAACCTTTGACATAAAGTCAGACTTGAATGAAAAAAACAGTTTCTGAAGAAGAGAAGTTCAATTCCAGGTTTCTAGGCATACCACAGTTCTATACTAATTCTATTGCAATAAAATACAAAGCTTCAGTATAAAATCAGAAGTTAATTCAAACTTCTCTCTTCACTGTGAAATTCACATTTTTACAAAATGTTTGGAGTTCAAGTATTGCTTGTACTATTACTTTTAAAAGCAGATTTCTAGGGAGATTTTTTCCATTAACTTTGATCAATGGTATCCAGTCTTTATTCTTTCTGTTTCGTGCAGCTCATGTCAATGCACTTCTGCAGTACAGACCAAGTATTACATTTCCATATCAAAGTAAGCATTTATAAGAGATGTGGGTGAAGTGACTTGGCTTCAGATGGTAAAGACGACGTTAGAACTCAACCCTCAGCACCTGCGTGCACGTGTTGTAAAGCTGCCAGCCTTCCCCTGATCTCCATGCTGCATTCACAACACAGTTTCCAGTGATCTTGGCAGCACAGCAGGCTTCCTTCACTTGCACAATTCCTTTGAGTCCCTAGAGCAGGTTCACTCCATGCCAATACTGGTAAAATAGTATGTATTTAAATAGCTTAGTAGTATTTGCCAGGGTATCTGAATTAGGGTTCCAGAGAGCAGTCATTTACTTTTTTTTTCCCCTCAGTAGGTTATGATTACATTGTAGAATGTTTTAACTCTTTTTGTAATTTTGTATCTTATGAAGCCATTACTCTGGGAGTGTGTCTACTTGGGGGGGATCTTGGTAAAGCTGAACCTTTTCAGTGGTCTCACCGTTTTCTGCCTACTTAGCTTAGGAGATAATAGCAGAAGAAGGTGGTTTGGATTTTGGAGAAGATCTTCATTAAGGAAATTGATAGACTTTCCATGTGTCTGTGTTGTACTTCTTGAGAACAGAAAGTGATGGTGTGAAATAGATTTTGACTGTGCATGCTTTTTCTTAATTCATGTAAAATTTCAGTACCAAAAGGAAGATTTAGAAACATCAAAGGATTTTTGAAATGCCACTTTGCAGTGCTGCGCAAACTAATTCACCTGAAGAAAAAACATGTCTTGTGCTTTTAGCTGTTTTGCATTGCTTACACTGTAAAACTTTGTGTTTCAGATTCGTGATTCCAACTGTAACTATGAGGCCTTTATGAATATTATTAAATTAAGTGATAATGTAGGAGAGTTGGAAGCAGTGAAAGATAAAGCAAGTGAAGAACTGCAGTATCTTCGATCTCTAGATACAGCAGGAGATGGTTAGTGCTGCATTGTTTTGCAAAATATGAAGTGTATTTACCAGCATGATCTCTGTAGAATACTGCAACAATTAGAAAAAAAAGTTCTGATGCAGAATAGTATAAAGTATTTTTAAAAAAAAAAAATAAATTGCATAAGAAGTGTTAAAACATAAATTTTCATTTTCATAAGTGTTTTGTTGGTTGGTGTGTGTTTGATTCCTTTTTGTAAATACAGAATATTTGGTTGGCTAGATGTATTTCTGTTAAATCAAAACTGCCTGACTGGTGGTTCTGAATTTCACAAATATTTAAGGTATTAATCAAACCTGGTAGTCAGTTAACCATTAATCTGAAAAAGGGAAGAGAAAAATATTTCTTCTTGTTCACTTCCATCAGTGAGGTATTTAAACTGAAAAACATCCCCAAGACTTCATTTAGTCATCTGCATTGCTTAATTGTCTTTTTTTTGCTTTCAGATATCAACACTATAAAAAATCAAATAAACAGTTTATTATATGTTATTAAAGTATGTGATTCAAGAATTCAGAGGTTGCAGTCAGGAAAAGTAAGTGTTTTAAATTTTTTTTTGTTTCGAAAGAGTGAGGTTGCAAATGACTGACTAGTTGTTTGGTGTCTGTGTTTTATACTTTAGGTTTGATAGAGTTGGTATGTTGGGCTTTACTTTTTGAGTCTCTTAATTTGACCTGGGTGTGGTTCCAAGATAATGTAATATTCTGCATATATTGACTACTAAATGATTAAGCATTCTATAGGTGGACCTGCAGGCATTACTGTAATAGCAAGAAATGTCAAATTGTCAGAAGAAAGTGTGACGGAGATGAATTTGGGTTGTGGTGAGCTGCAGCCCATCAAATGCTGAAATTAATTCTTGTTAATTAATTTTCTGGCACTGTCTCTGTTGATGAGGGATTTGGGGTTAATTTGACCTGTAGAGCATGACATGAACAGCAGTTTTAAAATCCACCTTATCATGTAGCAGAATAGCTGCAGCCCATATTGAAGGCAAATAATTATGGGAACATGACCTTCTAATCTATTCATTTATTAGTGATTATGAAAACAGCTAATCATTTAGATGCTACTTTATTATATGTAAATTTTTTTATCCTATCTGTTTTGTGGTAAGTATAGGTTTTAAAAGTTAATGTAAAAAAAAGCCTATAAACACACTGAACTGTGTCTTACAGGAAATAGATACTGTGAAACTGGCAGCAAACTTTGGAAAACTTTGCACAGTCCCTCTGGACCATATTCTGGTAGACAATGTTGCACTACAGTTTTTTATGGGTAAGTGTTAATTTGTCTGATGTGTTTTATTTATAAAGAATATGCTAACTCACAGGTCTTTATACTTGGCATTGCTAAATGTCAGTAGTGAGAATATCCATCAGTTTTGTTGGTGGTTATAGTCCTTTTAATGCAGTAGATGGAAATGGTCCAGGAAGTTCCTGGAGCTCATGGAAGGTACTTCCTGACACAATTGGTGAGGCAGCCAACCTAGAAAGGGACCTGTCTGAACCTGTTGTTTGCAGACAGGGTGATGTGATACTTGCAGGCTGTCTTGGGCATGAAATGAACACCCTCGGTCAGTTTGCAGATCATACTTCAGCTGGGCAGGAGTCTGCTGGAGGGCAGAAAGGCTCTCTAGAGGGAAGAGGGCTGGATTGGTGGTCCAAGATCAATTGTATGAGATTCAGTAAGGCCAAGTGCCAGGTCCTGCACTTCTGTCAATCTCAGGCAGCGCTGCAGGCTAGGGGCAGAGTGTCTGGAAAACTGCCTGGCAGAAAAGCACCTGGAGGTGCTGGTTGACAGCAGCTGAACATGAGACAGGAGTGAGCCCAGGTGGCCAAGAAGGCCAATGGCATCCTGGCTTGGATCAGCAACAGTGTGGCCATCAGGACCAGGGCAGTGACTGTCCCCCTGTACTCAGCACTGGTGAGGCCACACCTCAAATCCTGTGTTGAATTTTTGGGACCTTCACTACAAGAAAGACATTGAGGTGCTGGAGCATGTCCAGAGGAGGACAACAAAGCTGGGGAAGGGTCTGGAGCACAGGTCTTGGGTGGAGTGGTCGAGGGAGCTGGGGTTGTTTAGGCTGTGAAAACGGATGCTCGGGGGGATCTTATCACTTTCTACAACTACCTGAGAAGAGGCCATAGTGAGGTGGGGGCTGGTCTCTTCTCCTAGGCAGCTAGCAACAGGATAAGAGGAAACTGCCTCAAGATGTGCCAGATGAGGTTTAGAATTGAGTATTAGGAAATGTTTCTTCACCAAAATATGAAGCATTAGCTTGACAGGCTGCCCAGGGAAGTAGTTAAGTCACCATGTCTGGACGTATTTAACAGACATGTAGATGCAGTGCTTAGGAGCATGGTTTAGTGGTGGACTTGGAAGTGGTAGATTGGCAGTCTTGAATATCTTTTCCAACCTAAATGATCCTTTGATTCTATGAACCTGCTTTTTAAAAATTCAGTTTGAACTTGATCTTCATTTGTATCATGCTGTACAAGCCTGTTATATTCACATGGTAATAGTGGATTCACTTCTTACATGTGCATGTGAGGATTCAGTGCTGAGTTCCTAAACTTTGCTCTCAGTTTTTTTTAGTGATTATTGCCAGTGTGTATATAGTATTTTTTTAATTGACTCTAGATGGTAAGTATTCCAGATGTCTAACCAGCTCCTGGTGTTCCATATGTAGTCAACATCATAGAGAATTCCTATTCCAAGATGTACCACAGTAACTAGGGTCGTGTGGTGTCTGTTTTCTGTAGATTACATGCAGCAGATTGGTGGCCAAGCACATCTGTTTTTCTGGATGACAGTGGAAGGATACCGGGTTACAGCACAGCAGCAGCTGGAGGTACTTCAAAGCCGGCAGAAAGATGGAAAACATCAGACTAATCAGACCAAGGGTCTATTAAGAGCAGCTGCATTTGGAGTTTATGAGCAATATTTATCAGAAAAGGTAGGGATAACTTAATTCTGCATTGTTTGGCATTTATTCTTTGTTCAGATACTTCTTTGATAGTTATGACTAAGTTAATAGAAAATGGTTGTTATGTCGCACAAGTTGCTTACGTTGACATTTACTCTATTACTTGCGTGCCTTCTCTCTCTGCTTATGTCAAGCAGTAAGAGTGTCTTCCTCTTTTGTGTTCCCCCCCATTTTAAAGGCTCCTATTGCCACTGACTGTCCTGTCAAAAGCACTGAATGTGTTCCCGAGAAGTTGACTTTCTAGAATAGACAAACTAGAGACAATGCAAAGACAGAATAAAAAAGCGTCTCTCTGCATACGCTGTCCTTTTCCTTCCTTTTATTCTGCCTCATCCCTTGCCTGCCCCCTTAAGAAGTGTTTATACAAAAATGAAACCCAATATTTGTCCAAACTTTGATAAGATTGGGTTATCAAATGAAATAGCTTCCTGTGCCTCTCTACAACTGTCTGTGTAAATTGCTCAAATATCACCATTGGGTGTCTTGCAGTAGGCAGTAATGGATTCTTCTGTGAAAGAAACCACTCATCAACTTGTATTCACAAAACATTTTTGGTCTGAATTTGTGTGTGCAGAAAAATCACCTCTCACTCAGAAATGGGCAGAGTTGACAAACTGTTAGCCTTTCCTCAGCTGTTTCAGGACTCTACCCCATTACTTTTTTTTTGGCTTTTTCTTGATTTCTGAATCTAAATTTTCTTCCATAAATAAAAACTGTTTTTAAGTCTGAGTAAATCTCATTTAGGTACTGCTTCAAAATGTTTGCATAAGTATTTTTTGAGGCAATTCCTAGTGTTTAATTGTGAAACTTCCAAGTTTTAATACAAACTCGGAACTTAATTTGGGGGTGGAGGGGATCTGACTCCTGTTGTATGTTCTAGACAGTTAATAGAGATATTTGTGAAGAAAAAATGTAGTTTACTTAGAGAGTTGCAGCATTGCATTGGATTTTATTTGTGAAAGTAGAACTTTCTTATTTTTATGCTGCAAAAGTTGATTTAGATCTCTATGACAGGCATCTCCAAGAGTTAATATTGATGACAACTTAGTAGCAAAACTTGCAGAAACACTGAACCATGAGGATCCAACACCTGAAATCTTTGATGACATTCAGAGAAAGGTATACTCTATTCGTCCTTTATTTCATAAGAACTGTTAATGCTATAGAGTATAAAACATAATTACAGACACTAAAAAAGAAGGAAGTCAGATACCTAAAACGTAAAACCTGTGTTACCATTTTTCTGTTCTGTGGAAAACACACTCTAAATTGTCAGCTTTTGCTTTGCCCTTCGCTAGCCCATGGTTTTCAAAGCAGTAGACAGGAGTAGGTGTCCTATATGAACCTAAATATGAAGCACAGTTTAGAATTAGCATATTTTTACTTGTGTTAAGGCACCAATTTAAGAAAAACATCACGAGTAGAGTAAATAAGATGTACAGTTTTCGTCCAATTTTACTTCTCTTCTTCAAAGGTGAATGTAATGGTCCCATATTAAACTCTGTAGTTGTTCCCAGAAATTATTTTGGCTGGTCTGTTTCTGCAAACTTCCACAGTGAAGCACTCAAAAGCAGCAAGTACTGAAGAAAAAACCGGTATTTTTACTACCTGCATATGTAGACTTTATCACTCCAGTCTAATATATTTTGTATTTTAAAAGGAAAAGTGAATGATTGATATTCCGACAGTAACTTACATACCCAGTCTGAAATGGGTTTTTTTTTGTTGCTGTGATGTTCTCATTCATGCTAAAAACTAGTGATATGAGCTGTAGAACTTAGAATCACTCTGTTGTACTTGAGGCTCACATTTAAGACTAATTTAAGTGAAATCTGTATTGCTCAAAGTAGGTTAAGGGCCTTGCTTATGAATTCTGCAGGAGAGTATTTTCCATGTGTTACAAAAGAAATGAACTACCTCAAACATGGCTGAATTGGGTTTCTTTTCTATTTGCACCAGATGATAGTACTTGAACAGTGGTGCGTGAAAAAAAAAATCAAAATATTCTAGTGTTGACAGGAGTATCCAAACATCATTAATTAATTCCTGCTATGTATAGATACATGTGTGTATATGTATATGTATTGTATAGGCTGTGAAGGTAAATTGTTTGAGCTGGTGTGGTTAAATCTTTGAGAGTTAGGGCTATATTGTATTGGCTAAACTGGAAATTGTCACAAAGGTCACATATGGTATCTTCCCTCCCTTGCTTTCCCTCTTCTCACCTCCTGCCCTAAAAGTTTGCAGGTCTACGTTTATAGTTTATCCACAAGGAAGGACTGAGATAACCTTTTATTAAATGGGTAAGGAGCAAATAGGTTTATAGTGCAATTGGAAGGGTTAAGAGCAGAGGACAGAAGCATTTACAGCTATTGTGCTACTTCCCTTCCTAGATGTGCACATCTGACTAGTTAGATATTTTCTGAGACTGTGTTACACTTCTGGCAAATGAGTTCTGAGAACCTTCTTTTCATTAAGAGTAAGTCAGAGACACGTATGCACAGATACTTCTTGTTCAAGTAGAATTTATGAAAACTAGTCTGGTCAATTGAAAAATGGAAAAAGTGTTTCTGAAGTTGGTGTTTTTGTTTCAATAAGGTGTATGAGTTGATGCTGCGGGATGAGAGGTTCTACCCTTCGTTCAAGCAGAATGTGTTGTATGTGCGTATGTTAGCCGAGCTGGATATGCTGAAGGATCCCAGTTTCAGAGGATCAGATGATGGTGAAGGAGGTGAGCTCTGTATCTAAGGGGTATTTTCTGGGACCATTCTTTTGTCTGCTTTAAAATGAAAATAAAAAAATTATCCACACGTTTTTTAGGAAATTAAATACTTCCTATGATGTCTCTGATATTTAAATTAATGTTTCTTACTTGTGCTTTTGCGTGTAAATTGTTTTGGGACTCACATAGGGTTTTCCTTGTAGTAACTTCATTAATCTTGTATAAATTCTTGTCAGGTCTTGGTAGCAAGCTTGTCACTTAAACAAATAGGCAATTCTTCCATTCTACTTTTTTCTTTAAAGTATTTGAAATACTTCAATATATTGGTTTCTTTTAATACATAACTATACTCCTCTCTGGAAATAGAAATTGAAAGTACACAGGAGATGCGTATTTTTAAAGCAAGTAAAATCATTGTTCTTGTTAAATGAAGTACAAATCCAGTGGAAATTGTTTTTACTATTAAACTAGCTCCTTAATGAAGCAGTATCATGTGGGGATATAAACTTAAAAAAATGTTATCTGAAGTATTTATTTAGGATCTGTATCTTTATAAACTTATATTTCTTTAGGTGTCTTTATCGGAAATTTGAAACACTTGCATGTTGCGTGCAGCATTTGTCCAGTGCCAAAGTTGTCCTTCCTTTTTCCATAATGTTTTGTGAATGCAGTTTTATTTATGTGTGGCCTTACAATGGAGGAAAACCTTCTAACCTGTTTTTTCCTTTTCTTTTCCTCACTGCTCCCAGAATCTTTTAATGGGTCTCCTACTGGCAGCATAAATCTGGTAAGTGCGTGGATTTTTTGAAGTTTTTTTTTTCTCCTCAGCAGTAGAGAAAGAGTGATCAAATAGTTTAGCTTGTGTACATTACAGGTTTTACTTCACTGCAGTTGAATTTCTGAAAAAGTTCTTGAATCAAATTGAAACACACAGGTTATTAACTACTCTGTAAGATAAAACTTCTGCTTTTGTATTTTCCAGTGTTTAACGAAATTTTACATTGTTTCTCACAGAAACAGTTAATTTATGGAAAGCATAAATTAATATCCCTGTTTGGTTTTATTAAATAGATATAAATTTGGGGTTGCATAGTAATAGGTGAAAACAAATCCTTTGAAACAGAAATCTCAAAGGATTAAATTCAAATAGACTGTAAAATGTAGCATTTATTACGTTTTTGTTGGTTATCTTTTTTCATTAAGACTTGATTTGGAAACATTAAAGTATATGGAATTTATTCCAGCTGTAAGTTTTTGTTTTTTAATCTGACCAATTCCAAGTTAAATTTTACTATTTTTTATGAGTGATTCTTGACCTGCGTCAGTTTCTCAAAACCCTTTCTTTGTTAAATGAGTGTACCTAAACCAAAAATGCAAGTACAGGTATTTAAAAGGGAAAAATCATAGAAAGTGTGATATATATGCTCCCCATGTTTCTGCAGACAGTGTGTAGCTGAGCCACAATGTATGCCAGGTTCAGTTGAGCATATCAGAGTGTTTCCAAAGCTTTTGGTTTTGTGAAGGTTTACATAGAGATTTACAATCTGCATGCAATTTCCTGACTTGCGTGGTGCCTGGGCCATTCCAGTTTGTTTTTGGAAGGTACTGGAGCTGCTTAGGAGTTGCACTGCAGTGATAAGATCCTGCTTGCATGCAAAGGAATGAGTGTTTTCTGAAGGAATACCTGTAACATTAATGTAAATGTGCTTTGGTGTGGGGGTTGGTTGTTTGTGGGGTTTGGTTTTTTGTGGGTTTTGGGTGGTTTTTTAAATTTAAATTGGGATTTTCTTTCCTACTATTTTCCTGTTGTTTACATTTTGAAATGCAAAGAAAAGGGGAGGTCTTTGGCTGATACAATTTATGCAAACTCCTGGTAGATGCAGAAGAAAAACTTAATTTGGCCATATTTTTTATAAATTTACATACAATTCTGGTAACTTTTCACAAGAGTCTTTTAACTGACTAATCTCTTTAAAAGATCTTGCAGATGTCTTTTGAGTACTCTTTCTAGTAATGTTGTGACATATCAGAGTTATATTTTATGGATGAGGATTTGTCATTGTGGTGGCTCATCTGGTTATCTGCTGCTTCATTTCATGTGACTTTCCAAGCTAAGTTAGAAGGTCCTAAGGTCTTATCAAGCACTGTTGCAATACAGATAGGTATTTTCATGGGACTCTTCAAAGTCTTGACTTTTGTTTTTGTTGTGACAAGGGTATTTATAGAATAGTACATTTATTCAAAAGAGTTCAGAACATTATAGCAGAAATACATAAGTAAAGTTCTTTTCATGCAGAACTACTTTTGCTTTTTTCAGAAAAGAACAATATGGGCTACAGAAAAGTAGTCCAGGGTGTTCAGGGTGTTCAGTGCTTTTACAGGTGTTTGAATACTGGTAGATTAGTTTTTGCTGGCTGAATTCCATGTCAGGAGTAAATTTCTGTACACATAGTTTAGCTCCCTTGTGTTAGTCTGTTACATAAGAAAAATAAGACCTTGGAAAGGTTACTTCAAAGGTCAGGGAATTTCTATACTTGTAGCTAATGACAATGTATTAAATAAGATTGGGTTGTGATGTCATGTGATATTTTTAGGTTTTTAATTAACTTGTGCTCCTGTGAATATATCTAATGGCGGAGATACTAGCTCATATTAAATGTCTGTCTGTTGTGTTATCTGTTCAGGTTTCAACCTTTTAATTTACTTCTGTTAATTGTTGCTATATAGTGCCTTGCCACAGCAGTTGAGTGTTTCCTAAAGTTTGTATTATAAAATAAATTACCTGCAGTTCATACTTTCACTGGAAGAATTTGGAAGACAAGCTCAAAACCGTTTTGAGGAAAAGTTGTTTTACAAAAATATCTTAATTTCTGCCTTTTGATTGATACATTTACTATATTAAATCAGTAGGTCACATTTTGGGAGTATAAAACCACTCTAAATATTTATAGACTCTTGCAGATTTCCTCTAAAGAATCCATAATGGGAGCTTTGCATTGAGTAAATAGAAGAAATTACACAGGTGTTACCTCTCCAAGACCTTAAAGGGCAGCAGAAGTGGCCAGGTTGAACTTTTGGCAGTCATTAGCTTGAACCCCACTCAGTAATCATAACGAAACCTGAACTTGAGTGACAGTGAAGGGAAGCAGGAAAACAAGAAATAATTAATGCCTTTAAAAAAATATAACAGTACCTTAATGTCATTATTTTGTAGCAAACAAAACATTTGAGCAGTTGACAGTTATGTGTCTTCTTTTATAACATCACATCCCTTCCATCTTATTGATAATCAAATCTTAGAGCTTTCAGAATATCAAGTACTTACTTTATCCAAGCTTCCACAAATGCCTGCTGTTAGCCAGTCTCAGGTGATATTCTGCTCCTGAACTGGACACTGCAGTATAGAGCAGCACACCTTAGAGGGTCATTGCTGCCCAAGGGACTTGCTCAAGAATGGACCAAGTCGGAGTCCTGTGTCCAACAATGACTGAAAGCAAGTGTAAAGATTACAGAACAGCCTACTTATGGTAATGCTTTACCAGAATACTCTCTAGCATCCAATAACTTAAAAATTGGGAAGTTCTTGAGGTAAAGATGATTTCTGCTGTCAAAATATTTTTGCCTAATTCATCTGTTCTACCATTCAACAGACATAAACTTTAGCACTAGAGCATGTAGTGGCAAAACAGATTTCCCAAAAGGGCTTTTCTTTCTTCTACCTTCTCTCAGTCTGGGACCTTAGTACTATAAGTCTACAAGTTGTATGATAAAGATATTCAGGAGACTCCCTACTGTAACACCTGTGTTCAGACACTTTTAAGCTGCCTTTTATTCGCTATCTAGACTTTATAACAGAAAAGTTATTTCCCTTGCCTTCAGTAGTAAACCTTTAGGCAGAGACTGACTGAGGTGGTTGGGGCAGAGAAGAGCCGTTCCTTGTAGAGAATTACAGGAAGAAGGAGTTGAGTATTATGTTGGGATATTGTGGAGTTGATAAAGATTCAGATGAAGAAGGGGCAGGAGCAGAGTCTTTAAATAATTCATGTTTTCAAGTCCAGCCTATCTTTTGGTTACAATCTTGTATATTGTTTTATGTTTAAGAATACATAGGAGATTTAGAAACTGAATTGATGTAGGTAGAGTTTTAGTTTGATACGGGTATGGCACTGCTAATCAGTTAAGTGCCATTCTAGGTAACTTTTTGTGCTAAGTCACTATTAAACTGGCTTGGTTAAATTATAAAAGATAGCAGATAGCTATATTCATTCTGAATGTGTTTCTTTGAAAAATTTTAGAATTCTGGAGTAAAATAAAGTAACTGGGATCCCAGTGCCTGTGAATTTTACTTAGGTAGCTCCCACTCTTTTTTTTTTTTTTTAACCTGGTAGTTTAAGATTAGGATGCGTAATGGCCCATCCTCTGTTTCTTTCAGTTGAGTCTGCAAGTCTTTTAACAATCTTGATTATGTTAAATCTTAGTTATCTGATATATTAATTTTAACTAAAAGTAAAGCTCCTCTAAAATACCCATTAGACTTCTTTTGATCCCAGTAATTATTAAATATGGAGACAGAGCATTAACCATCTGAGGATGTACCTGTTCATTTTTTTACGACAGAAAATAATTCCTGAGAAAAATGTTGGCTGTTTTTCTTTTACATAAAGCAGAAAAATTTCCGGTTTCTACTGCTGTGTAACATTTGTGCAGTGTGTAAAGACATTTGAAAGAAAACAGAATGATGTGAAGGTAAAAGGGAAAGATCTGTTACACAACATCTGTATCTCCTCAGTTGTTTGGAAGATTTTCTGATTTTGTTTTGGTTTTTTTTCCTAATGCACAGTAAAGGAGCATTTGTAGCTGTACTTCCATCAGAGCTGAGATATAAAACTAAAGTGGCAAATATGTTTGATCAAATATGAGTGGTCACAAAACTGTGTGAAAATGATGGGAGAAATGAAAGGCCCTATGCTGTGCAAAAGAGCGGCTTTGGTAACCAGGTAGTCCAAACACCTGCATTGTTACAGTGCACTAAGCTTTTAGTGTAGTGAACTGGAAGTTTGAAAATTAAATAGATTAATCAAAACACATCTCAAATACTATGTATTTCTGATCTTATTCTTTTTTTCTCATTTTTTCCTTCTCCATTATGTCCCCCACCCTGCAGTCCTTAGATGACCTTTCAAATGTCCCTTCTGATGAGACAGTTCAGCTCCATGCATACATCTCAGATACTGGTAAGTGAATCTGTTATGATGTCTGCTTGCTTTTTTCCCACCATTTATTTTAAGTTTTGTAATATTACAGGCCCTTGAAATCCTGATTTTCTCATTTTTTTGACCTCATAAAACATTTGAATTCATATTTTCCATTAAATCCTTGTGGAAATCTTTACAGTATTTCTTCTGTAGGTCACAGACTATATATCTGTAGTTAAAAAGTGATTTAATTTTTATTATTTATGGTATTATTTTTATTATTACTTATCTCTGGAGACTCATTCATTAAGCTTACTGTTGAGTAGGATTTATTTTAGCAATTATTAAAAGAAATTCTGAAAGCCATCTCTCTTTCTAGTCACAGAATTATAATTCTTGACTGTTTAATTCTCTTAGTGTAATATTTTTCCCTTATTCCTTGTGCTTCCTGACTTAGCTTAGTTTAAGGAAGTGACTTCTGTCCTTATGGTGGTGGCATTTTTGGTTATCTTTTAACAAACTTCGCCTAGAAAGAAATTATTTTTCTTTATTACATGAGAATAAAGAACAAAAAAATCTCAGCTAGTATTTGCAAATACTCTAGTTAAATGAGATTGCATTGGGTAATTAAATTGTGAAGTGATTTTTAGATACTTTTTAGTAGATTTTACTATGCAACACCCTTTTAAATCTATGCATTTATATGGTGGATACATGCTGTCAGCAAGCATTCAGCTACTTTACATTTTAATTAAACTTATTCCAACTCAGTGTGAGAGCAGTGTGTAGTCCAGGTGTCATGGTAGTCAGTCCTTGGGGAAAGGGGAAAATAAGTTAAGAATCAAATTCTGCTTTTTTGTTAAAATGACATGTGGTACTTTTTTTCTGAATTAAACATAGAAGTTTCATCTTTTTGACCTAAGAAAAAAAGGTAGACTTAGAACCACACAAATTGTAAAATTTATAGATAGCAGCATGTATGGATAACTGTCAGCCTGACTCTCTGAATACATAATGCTCCAGGTGTAACAGGAGATATGTACAGGTTTATATTGCAAGATAGTATTAAACTGCATCTTTGACCAGGTTCTTTTCCTCTGCCAGTTAATGTCCTTTACTGTGCTTGAGGGTTATATACAAACAGAATTATCTCTGTGTGTTGCAGAATTCACATTGTCTTGGGTTGCAAAATAAGTACTAATTAAGAGGCTATGACGTAGGGGGCAGCAGGACAACTTCTTTTCTGCCTGAAGTGGTTCTGCTAAAGGTGCCACTTAGCAGTGGCCCTGAGATGTGGTCTGGTGGCTGCAGGGCCAAGTGGTCAATGTGAATGTAGAGGACAGGGCTTGTGCAGCATCTGTGGGGCTGGGGGTTCCTGGCTCTGCTCTCTGGGCAGTCTTTTGGCATCATCCTGACTGCCTGCTCTTTCCCCTGGGGGTTCAGCACTCAGCATTGTGTTTTAGAGGGTAGATGGCAAAGACAAAATGCTCTGTGCACACTCTTCACCTTTCTAGTGTGTAATTCTTGTGTTGGCAGCAGCTGCCACTATCCTACAGGTGTTCCCTGGCTGCTTAGACAAAAGCATTGTAGTTCAGAGAGATCAAGACTGAAAGTACTACAGAGGATGAAATTGATGGTTTCCCAGGAGAATTGTATTTTATGGAGTGTGGGTGCATAGAAAAATTCAGAGACCTTGATTAAAAATATTTTCATCTAGCTACTGGAAAACTGTAGGTTTCCCAACTGGATATTGGCTTACTAGTTAGAGATGCAACATGTTGCGAATTTAAATGGTGTGCAGTGTAAACAATATTGGTTCTAGGTTATTCTCTAAATAAAATGAAAGGTTTGAAACAAGCTAAACTGGGGAAATTCTGTCAGGGAGGAATGTCCAAGAAGACTTAAATATTTAATGGAGAAAAAAAAGATGCTTGCTTCTGTTTCAGATAGCTATATGTGTTCTTTCCATTTATGAATTGACTTCTCCATAGAACGTGTATATGCACACACAGAGAATGCATTTTATATATATATATATGTATACACACGTCTGTATATATAGTTTCTGTTGACTAAAATAGCATGGGGAGTTATCTTACAGTTAATAACAATCTGCTGATTTAATAACATACTACTGATGCCAATAGCAAACCTGAATGCTTGCAGCTTGCTATCATTGTCTTGTATTTATAGACTTTTTTTTGATGGGCAGACTTTTGCAACATGATTAGACTACGTCGCAGACTTGAATTTCTTCTGGTTTCACAGTTGTCTTTCACCCCCATCTTGAGTCCTTTAGGTTAAAATATTTTTTTTAAATATCTATTTACTATTTAAAAGTTGAAATTTTTTGTTTTGCCTGTCATTGAAACTTGCCTAACTTTAATGCTGCTTAATCTCTATTTAAGTTTACGTAGTAAGTTTTGGAGGGTATCATACAGTGTTTAGCATAAAGGGATAGCTTAGTCTTCTTGCTTGCATGTCCCTTTTTGTCTTTCAAGTCTGTCATTCCAGACATTTCTTCACTTCACATTTGTGTCCTTTCGTCTTCCTTCTTTCTGTTTGTTCCTTTTTTGTTTTTGTTTTCAAAACTACTAGTCTATGCTGACTCTGACCCATATGCTGTGGCAGGAGTGTGCAATGACCACGGCAAGACCTACGCCCTGTACGCCATCACCGTGCACCGGCGAAACGCCAACAGCGAGGAGATGTGGAAGACGTATCGGCGCTACAGTGACTTCCATGACTTTCACATGAGGATCACTGAGCAGGTAACCAAGCTCATGAAATTCTTTATAGGTGCCCGTTTCTATAGTTTAATAACTATAGAACTAATTATAATTAACATAGTTTAATAACTGATGACTATATGATTGCTCTCTGAAAAAGAGATGGAATTTAGAAAGTCTCCCCCCTCTTCCTACACTGTTTAATTTTACTTAAAATCTTTGTATGGAAGTGCTGTTGGTCTCAAACAGTGGTGTTTTAGTTATATTTGTCACAGAAATAAAAGAAGAAATAAAAGCTGAAGTTGGGAAATAGGTTTTTAGGTTTTAAGTGAATGTTAAGAATTGGTGGGGTCCCAAATGGGAGAGCTGGTAGCACGTCACTATACTACTAGCAATCTGCCTTTTATTGCTGTACTTGTATTCTCAGACTCTTAACCCTCCTAAAAAGAAAGAAGGAAGAAATAGAGTTGTAATTCACCAGCTGGTACAAAGTAGAACCTGCTGACATGAAAAAATGATGAAAACGCAGTGCTTTTAAAAGGAGGCTCAAGTGCTTTTTAACCAAGCCTTTGGAGAAGTCAGATTTGACTGCATAACCTTTGAACTAGTCAGAAGTGTCAGTTTATATCCCTTTACTCTGTTATTAATTGAGAGTCATAGAGAACAAATTCTGTGCAGGTAAGTTAGCATTTTAAAGTTACAGCAGTAATAAAAATTGAGGCTTTATTAAAAAAGCAAACATGTTGAATATTTAGATTAATTATAAATGAACTCTGACTTCCCTTTGAATTTCTGATGATCTTAGTGTGCTGTGAATAAATTTGAAATACCAATTTTTGTACTCCTTCAATTTGATTTTTTTTTTAATTAATTCAGTGTTCTGAAGAATCCTGGATCTTACAGTGAATTAGTGTTCTGCTATGGGGCAGTCATTTTAAAGCAACATAGCTCTAAATGAGTAGAAATACATAGCAAAAGCAAAGATGTTCACAATGTGAAAGCTCGACATTTCTGGTGGCTAAATCTGAGTGAATTTACAAAGAATAGAAGTGTTACCCTAGAACACTTAAGATTGCAAAAAGTAAACAGATTTCTGTTATTCACTGTGGAATCTCAGATGCTCCCAACTTTCGCTTTGTTTTCACAATAAAATAGACATTCTTACTATCTTGTGTGCTTATCTGAGACATTTTTATTGAAATGTTAAGAATAAAAGTTAGAATCATTGATTTAAAATAAATAGGAAAGGCAGGGACTGTTTGTTTTTCAGAGAAAAGAGATAGTTGATCTGAAATGAAATTGAAGTTAGCAGTTCAAAGTATCTGTATGAGCTGTTTTTCCTTAAGAGTACTGAATAGATTCATACCCCTTCCTTTAGTCAGTCATGTAATAAATGTCATTTAAAGTAGATTGCTATATTTAAAATAGAAGCTATTAGTTGCTTACATTGCTTCTGCTTAGATATAAGAGTCCAAATAAAAACTAGACCATCTTCTGTTCAGTTGTCTTCCCATATGGCCTACTTGCAAGGGAACAGGATTTGTAAAGTTGTAAAGAGCTATTCTTTGGTTCTTCCTACAGACCATAAATTTTATATGATCTTAGTGGCCTTCCAAAGTTTAATGATGCAAGAAGAGATCTTGCAGGGGCTGAATGGAATCCGTGTCTTTAAATCTGTAGTGTTGTGGTCTTTTCTAGAGAGAAAAGGATGCAACCTGTTTCCAGGTTGTTTCTTAAAGCCTAGAGTACTGTATGTTTCTTTATCACCTTGAGAATATTTTTTACAGGTAGTCTGGATTCTGTATGGGCATAGTCCTGATTTTTAAAGTTTTGTTCTTGTCACTTTTTTATTTTTTTTAATTTTCCAAAATGTATTCAGCCTTATTAAGTGTTAGGGCCTCTTCTTTCCCTTCTGCTTCCCTGGGACTGCCCTTCTTCCTGCAATACTAGAACAGTGGAATACATGTCATTGCTAATCATTGTCATTACCTGGAGAAAAGGCACAGGTGATGACATATAGAGCATGTTTTAATAAACCTGTGTGTACACTGGGTGCTGCCATCTCTCCAGGGATAAAAGCTTAATTTCCTTACTAGGCTTGATCAGGGTAGGAAAGGAAAGAGATTTTAGAATGATATAGAAGCTCTCTTGAAAATCTTTACTCTTTATATAGTCTCATAATCCTAATAACTTCATCCCAAATAATAATGATAAATTTTGAGCCTAAGCCTTTTGCACACTATTGGTCTGTATTTCAAAAGTGAGTATCATGTGCAAGTTCAGAAATTAAATTTTACCCTTGATAGTCTCCTGGGAATTTTCACACATTTGTTCTTGACAGTGTACCTTTCCCTTTGGCTTCTCCTAGGATTCTGAGTTCCAGGCATGATGGAGAATTTTTTTTGTCAGGTGTTAGATGGTATATAAGAATAGGTGAATAGAATGTCCTTATATGAAGACTTGAAACTCTATAAACAGAACAAAGAACTCTTCTCTTTTTTTCTAGTTTGAAAACCTTGCAAATATACTAAAACTTCCTGGCAAAAAAACATTTAACAATATGGACAGAGAGTTTTTGGAAAAGAGGAAAAAAGATTTAAATGCTTATTTGCAGGTAAGCTATTATGGGTTTTTTTAGCTCTGTGCTTGGAATTATTTTTTCAGAGGTAGCATGCCTTTGTGGTTTTTTCTTTTGAAAAAAAAAGTTGTGGTGTTGGTGGTACACAAAACTAAATAATATATCATAAGAACTAGATATTATTTCATAAGTTTGCATTTTCTTTGGTGTTTTGATTTATTCTCAGCCAGTTCTGTCACAGCTTTTCTGAGCTGATGAGGTTCCAGCTATGTTGGTTTTGAGCTTTATGCCACTGACCTTCTCCTGCTGACATATGTTTGTGGTCACTTTCTCTTGTGCTGTTGCATAAGGATTTCCGTGGCACCCACTCCAGCAGTGTAGCAAACCACACAGTTCCTCTGTTCAGATAAGGCCTGGATCAGCCCACACAGAAGAATTCTGTTGTCTTCCTTCCTAAGGACTTTCTGGTCATTTAGCACTACAATATGTTGATCAAGTCAATGAACATGTTAACGATAAATGAGTAAAAGACTGTGAAATGACAGTTTGAGTGGTCATAAAGGTGCATATTTTTCTATGAGTTGCTATAATTAGCATAGTGGTTAAAATTATGGGAATTACTAAGAGGCCCATTGTTTCCATCTCGAGACAAGTGGAATGTTTGCATAAAATTCAGGAATGAAAAAATACATTGCTAGATGTGATGTCTTTGATTTTGTCTTGTTCATTATTTATTAAAATAACTTTTAAAAATTATTTTACTCAGCTCTTGTTAAATCCTGAAGTGATGAAAGCTTCTCCAGCTTTAGCCCACTATGTGTATGACTTCCTGGAGAATAAAGCCTACAGCAAAGGGAAGGGGGATTTTGCACGGAAGGTAAGAATGTTTTGTACTGTCAGGGGAACTTCAGAGCATTCATTCATGCAATAATTGCATTAAACAGACACGTTGAACAGATATTAAAGAGCTATATAGCACTTTGAAAACAGCTTGCAATTGAGTTTCTTTAATATTTTGAGTGGCAAATTATCTGAGGACATACGGAACCAAAAAACTGCCATTTTTGTAATAGGTGAATTTGTTTGTATGACAAAGAAATAAAATTTTGAATTTGGGCACAGTGAATTGCACCAAGACTATTCTAAAAGCGTGTTTGTTGCAAGTTGCTTTCTGTGAGACATCTGTGATTTTTTTTTTTTGTGGTCTTACTCCTTCTGATTTCTTTTTTCAGTTCTTTCCTCTGTATTTGCTGTTGTTACCATGCTTTCCACTTTTCAGCCCAAAACATTATATGCATTTCCCTTCAAAAGCACCTGTTAACTATTTAGGTGTAACCATCCAGAGTCATTGGTCAAATTCAGAGCTCTGCGCTCTGCATCCTTTTTGTTAAGCCTCCAGCACTGTCTTCAGACAAGTGGTTCTTTGTTCAGTTGACCAGTTTGTGTGAGCATCTGCTTTGCAAATGCAGCCATTTCAAAGTTTTAGTGATTTTGATGCAAAAAGCATCTGCAACTCTGTTATCACTTCAAGTTACTGTCCTGCCTATATTCCTTGAATAATTAACAGTGAAATAGTTAAATATTTATCAAGGTTTATATAATGACTAAGTTGTATTTTCCAGCTTATGAGATTCTTTATAAGCATAACTTTTTAAAGGCCATCACACTAGTATTTGTGCCTCTATATGGACTGAATTTAGAGTATATACTGAAAGAAAAAATTTAACAGTTTCTTTGGAACTGCTCTGTGTTTTTAATTATACTTGCCATGATACATACTATTCCAGTGCTGTTTAAAAGAGGCATGTTTCAAAGACGAAGAGTTGAAAGCAGAAGTGAAACATCTGGAAGTAGAAAGCTTGGAAGGGAGAAATGGTATTGAATGGAGAAGAAAAGGAAAATAAATTCAAGCTAAGAAAAGCCAAGGGATGGGAAATGGAAATGACTCAGGAAAACATCTGTTGAAAGATGTAAATAGCTGCAGTAGGGCTGTAACGAATGAGAAATATAAATGGAAGTAAAATTAAAACTGTATTCTGCATTCTGTAATGAAGTTAAGTAATTTGAGTTCTTCTTTTATATTATTGTTCTCTGGAACAGTGCCATGCTTCTCATAGTGTGTTAATATGCTGGTGTCCTCACAGTTTATACAATTCTGGTTAAACATCTTCCCCTTCAGATGGACACATTTGTAAATCCACTGCGTAACTCTATGAGAAATGTATCAAATGCAGTCAAGTCTATCCCTGACAGCCTGGCAGAGGGAATGACTAAAATGTCAGACAACATGGGTAAAATGTCAGAGAGATTGGGACAAGACATAAAGCAATCATTTTTCAAGGTAAGAAAATATTGGTGGTTAATACATACTAGTAAATTAATAGAGGAGTCACTATTAAATCGTTAAACAGAAGTTTTGTACCTGCACCCTTTTAATAAGGTTCAGCAGTCATTATAGGACAAAAATGGAGGTCTTTGCTATTAAGTAACATTTTAAGATGGCATCTACAGACTGTTACAGCTGTCCTTCACTTAACTCAATGCAGTAACATGAGAAGAATATGAGAAGGCATTCTCATACAGCTAATTTCTTCCATCTGCTGTTTTCATTAGGAAAAACCCCTATATATTTTGAAACTCAGAATAAGAAGATAGCCTCTTTTCTGCTTATTCCTTTCTGCATTCTGGTTTAAGTTAAATTTTCTTCGTCTTTCCTGCCATCTTTCCTCATCTCTTATATTCATAAAACATAATATTTTAGTGGTGGGAATGGTAGCATGACATGCAATCTGGAAGTCCTGTGAAAATAGTAATCTTCCGAACATGTTCATCTTCCCTTTGTTTCTCTGGTCCTCCTCTTCCTGTGTGTAGCTGTAAAGTCTGTGATCAGGGATTGTTCCATTCTGTGCTACCAAAGCAGTTATATATGGCAGATACTGAACAGCAACTGAGACGAGTGAATAAACCCTTAAACCATGAAAGGGAATAATAAATTGGGGCCTGGGGGGATTGGTGGGTTTTTTAATTACTTGCAGGGTAAAATGACTGTCTCTGGACTTTCTCATTGCTAGTAGCTTCCCTTTCCCTGTGTGTAACTAACAATATATTTACAGTTGTACTCACTGGGAAGCCCATGACTAGGTAGGACTTAAAATAAGGAAATATCTGAAGAAATACCAGTCTCATAAGAGTTTTTAAGTGTTTTTCGTTTGAAGCATTAGGCACTTGATGAATAATATGTGGATTGTCTTAATGATAATTGTGTTGATAATTTTGGTAGCTATACAAGAATATATACAGGCTAAATTTTTGGTTTTGGAAGGTGAAAGGGCTGCTGTGCATTTATCTGCATTAGTTTGCAATTCACTTTTGACCAAATGTTGTTGTTTTATATTTTCATAACCAAATAGCTTATGAAATTTTTTCTGATTTATTCATACTCTAATGTATTTTTTCCATCATAAACATAACCTTTTTTATTGTAGGTGCCACCTCTGATGCAGAAAACCTATTCAGATCCAGACCATTGCCGTGTTGCAGCACCAATTGATGACAATGTGAGTCTGACGTTTGTCCTTTCAAAGTTGACACATCTAAAACCAAACAAATGAGTTACTTATTCTGCATGGAGCTACACTTTTATTGTTTTCTGACACTATATCAGGCACTTCAAAACAGTTCTAAGCTTTTTAAAAAGAAACTTGCATGCTTCCTTTTAAAATTAGCATTTTTGCTAGCACTGAAATGTTTTACACAACATTGAAATAACTGGGAGAGTGCTTGCAATACTGCTTCTGTGTTTTATGGCTGGGGGTTTCATTTTTTTGGTTTTTTTCTCTTCTCCCTCCAATTTCTGTCTGTTCATAGATAGTGTGGTACCAGACTGCCAGCATCATTTCAATTGGCATTTTATGGATTTGTTTTCTGATGCGAGCTTTTAAAGAGCATTTGTTTAATGATTCAAAAGAAGTGTTTGCCATGTTGTTGTGGAAGCACCTTTCAGAAAGTGCTCCTAAATAACAATTTTCTAGTATGTGGACACCGAAAATGTGTAAAGTAATAATATTAAAAACTTAAAGTGAAGTTTAAGCTCCTGACGACATCATAAGCTGTGGTATTTTACCATTGTTTTGATTGAAACATTGATCATATATGTGGATACAATTGGAAGAAACCCATTTATCTCTAGGTTTAGATTTATCTCTAGGACAGAAAAGCCTAAGATTACCCATCAGTATATGCATTTTGCTATGCACCTGTTCTACCCTTCCTGTTTCAGGCTTTTTGGTCACATAAAAGCATTTCAGTTTGTTACCCTGTACATAACTGCTGTGATCACTTTGTAGATGTATTTTTACTTGGCTAATGTCTCCTTGAGTTCTTCTGGGTTTTTTTTTTCCCCATTACTTTTCACTATACAAGACTGTATCCCCAAGTTTGTAATTACAATTGTAGTTACAAATATCTTTGGTACTCCTGAAGCTTCTGTTCTGCACAGGCAAAACAAAATAATACAGTTCAAGTATATGAGCAGCTTCTCTGTAGGTATTTCATTGTTCTTCTGTAAAATGATTAGATGTTGCAGTTCTTTATCACTTTAAGTTAACATATCAAGTGTTAAAGGCAGATTTCAGATCTTTGAAAACCTTTCAACTCTCAACTGCTCATGTAAGATTAATTGCTCACAACTTAAAATCACTAAGACAAAAAGAAGGCAGTTTGAATGGAATTATACTTGGAGAAGCAGTACTGTAAAAGTGAACCATGGATCTGTACAATCTCCAGCTGGATTATGAACCCACTGTTTGTGTTCCAATTGAATCTAAAGGTGTAGTCCACCAGAAGAGCAATACTAATATGTTTTTTGTAGGCTAATCTATGCAATATTATCTGTTAAAAAATAAATTATGATCTTTCTCCTAATCTTCAAGCATAAAAGCATTGGATAGTCATGCAGGTTACAAAGATGTCTAAATGAAAGGCACTTTATTGGAATGAAATATCACTGTTTTTAGCATCTGTAAGAAAATGGAAAAAGCTCCTTCCAGAAGTTTTTGTGTAAGGCAGTTGGAAGCACAGCAACCAAGGAAGAGGTCAGGGGTCAGGTCTATCTTAAGGACGTATTTACATGTATTAATTTTATTGAACTTCTGTAATAACTGTTGACTTTTGAAATAGCTGTTTCTTCTTGTCTTATTTTAAAAATTCAGTGTATCTGGTTTTATATTTAATTTTCAGTTTTTCTTTGCTACTAATGGTGTTATAGAAGACTTAGGGAAGATTTCCTATTACAGTAAAATACAGAGCAAGGTGTTTGTCATTGTTGTGCTTATACTGAAGTATTTGATGCATAAAGTAGCTACTGAATCTGTAGCTTTCATGAACTGAACTAAAAGTTTATTACTTATTGTTTTACTTGGTGGTCAGGTGGATGACAATATTCCCCTGAGAGTAATGCTCCTACTTATGGATGAAGTCTTTGATTTAAAGGAGAGAAATCAGTGGTTAAGAAGAAATATAAAAAATCTGCTTCAGCAACTTATTAGAGCAACGTATGGCGACACAATTAATAGGTACTGTTTTTCTTATATAGAGCAATCATATCATTGGCACTGTACTCTCTGTCTATACATCCTTCTTGGTATTACTGAATTACTGTGGTTTAAATCTGCATGCATTCCTCTTTGAAGAAGATTAATAAACTGAGTACAAATGTGGTGTAAAGTGGAGATAAACACAGCACATTACTGAAAAATTCCAGTAACTCTTACATGCCAGAGAACTTACAATAGAGCTTTCACATACAAGAGTTCACATTTCTGTGAATGTAACTTAATATTGATGCTTTTTGCCCTGTTTTACACTATACCTTTTCATATTAGTACTACTTACTACTTCATGCACTATTTCTGCTTACATCTCTTTCATGCCACAAATGATCCACTGGAACTATCAAATTATATGAACTTTACTAAGTTGCAGTGTTAATGTTAAGTTTTTGCTTTCACACTTTAAAAGATGGAAGTGGGAAAGGAAAAGGTCTCTTACGGGGTCAGTCTGTTTTGCCCTCTCCATATTCTTTGTAGTTCACGTGAACCCTTATTCATGCAAATGCGAAGCCAATTAATAGTGCTAATTAAGTAATGTTTCTTGCCCTCGGCTTAGAAATACGCAGTTTCCAGGCTTGCCTTCTAGTAATTTATTTCTGAAATGTAAACAAAAATAAAGAACAACAAGAAAAAATTCTAGATACAGGTTTAGAACTGCATGGTTACTTTTGATTTAGTGCTATGAATCAAAAACCTAATATCCAGCAGGTGAGAAGTACCTTCCTATTACTTTTTTTTCGGGACATTCCTCACTGTATCATTTCTTTTTACCCTTCAAAAGAATATTTGTGATGTTTTCATCATCACTGTTAAACATACAGACTTGTGGTAGCAGTAGTGATGTAAACATATAATAAAATAGCACTGAGTCTTTCTCAAGTTATTCCTTATGGTCAGTTGAAAACGGTCTTGAGAACTGTGCTTCAGTTCTCAAGAACATGCTGCACTGTTAAACAACTCTGAATACTTTTTGCTGTTTCTAGATTGTAGTATAAGCAGCAGAGTTTGTGCACAAGCTGCTGCCTCCTTCTTGCAGAGATGGCTGTAGTACTAGTTTGCTTCTGCATTTAGAGCCATTCCGGATACTCATGGCTTCCTCTGGTCACCAGTCATACCTTGTCCTGGCAAGTTCTTGGGGTTTAATGGCATTCTGCAGAAAAATTGTCTTTTTCTGTTTCTTAGAAAACTAAAATCAAATTGTGGTTAGGGAAACAGTCCTGGGATTACGGTATACACAGATGCATATATAATTTCTGTAAGCATCCTAGATTTGGATATAGAGCCGTGTGTATGGGTTGGTGAATGAAGGCCTAATGAATGATCAGTCTGTATCTCCTGTTAAGGATTGAGAAGTAACTGTACACAGTGTAGCAAGTATTTTGAGATTCTGAGTAGGTTCTTTGCTTACAGAAGCAGAACTTAGAGTGCTCCACGAAGAGGCCTGCTCTGCAAGCAAACCAGTTATCTGATGCTGATGGGACATGAAACAGCATTTTTGCAGCCCAAATACATATATATATATATATATATGTATATTTACCCAAAAAGAAAAAACCTTTAGCTTTAGAGAGTGATCAGTGAACTTAGATTTCTATCTTGAGAATCATTGTTTGCCCTCTTATTGTGCAGTATTGTAGAACCTACTTACAGAGTTGGAGAAAGTTGAAACTATACTTCGTTTGCCCTAGAATGCTCTTTAAAATGATGCTTCACTTTTGGGTTCTCTGCTTTAAAAATTAAACAAGAGACTTTTTGCTTTGATTTTAGAAAAATAGTTGATCATGTTGATTGGATGACATCTCCCGAGCAAGTAGCAGATGCAGTGAAACGCTTCAGGTATGTCTTTTATGATAGATGTTAAAAATGAAGTATTCACCAATTGAATTGATGTCTGATATCTATATGTCTTCCTGTTCTTCTTACGTGAGGAAATTATTATCACTCTCCAGAATACCAGTTGGATCATACACTGCTTTTTACATACGTTAAGTGAGAGAAAGCAATTGTCACATGGAGAACACTATTTTTGAGTTTTCTCCTCTACCTTAAAAACTTCTTTGTTGACCAGTCTAGGAGAGCTAGAGTACAGGTATACCTAGAAATGTCTTATCACTGTAGTAATGTAGTGTCTTGATTGCCTTGATGAAGGCATGTACATGCCTTGCTTTTAAAGGCAAACAAATTAGTGCTAAGAGAGTCCAAGCTCTCCAAGCTCTGAGATAATGTTTCACTTCGGATGGATACAATGGAACTGAAGTCTGAATTTGAAACTGTCAAAGACTCTGTCTTTCAATTTCCATGAAGTTGTAATGGCTTCTACACTGTTGTTGAGAAAGTGTTACCCATTTTTTTTTTCCCTGTAGTTTGGGCATTTTTTTGTTGGGGTGAAAGTCAAAGTAGGGTAATGTATTCTCTAAAGGGTCATAATTTACATGTATTCTGTTACTCTTTGATTAAACTGCGGGAATGTGTACTTTTTATTCAGAAAAAAGATTGTCTTTCACTGGAGGCAAAATAGGTTATTAGACAGAGGCATGTCTTTTGCATTGGGCTTTCTACTACACCGAAACTATTTCTTCTCAGCTTTAGCTTGTTGAAAGGCTAACTGCTGGTGTCAAAATTCTGATAAAGCAATTAATAGATCTAAGCCTAGAGTCTCAGTAGCAATAATCTGATTGGGAAAAGCGAGGCTTAGGTCTGTTTCATGTAAAAAGTGTGTGGATTTTGAATGGTTTTGATTTGCATTATTTAATTAAAATGTTATTTTATCTGATTCCTGTACTAAAAAATTATAGCTACTGATAGATTGAGTGTATTGTACTACTTGCTTTTGATTTCTTCACTTTTTTTTTTCCTCTTCTAATATTTGAAATGTGGTTAGGTTGTGTGCAAATTACTTTCTTGTATTTATTTTATGAGATAGCCTTAAAAGATTTAAAAGAGCTTTTCACTTGATAAAATGTTAATGTATTTTGACAGATTTGCTTTTGTTACAGAGATGCTTTTTGGCCCAATGGCATTTTAGCAGAGACTGTTCCACGAAGGGACAAAGCTATTAGGATGAGAACAAGAGTGGCAGGGAAGACCAAATTACTGGAGGTGATGCCAGGTGAGTGATTCTGGGATTGAACACTAATAATCCTTACCGTGTATTGTTACTGAAGTTAATGTCAGTAGTCTTGTTGATTGTGCTAAGTACTGAAAAGAAAGGCTGATGTATGAACTGTATTTAAATAAAAAAGTTTCTAATTACTAAAGCATTGGACATTTTCACATGTACTGTCAGTAATTCTCTTAGACTCAAGCTAGTATTTACTTTCTAGATGATTTAAGTTGTGCCTGAAATAGGTGTATTCCCAAATAGTATGATTTCTTGCAAACATGGTTTCCACATATATAGGTTAAGAGCAAAGTAATTTTCAGAAATACTCTCTTCTGTAAGAGAACTTTTTGTTCAGTCATGTTGTGTAGAGTTGCTGTTACTTCAAATTTCAGGCTACATAGTTTGAAAGACGTAATATTCAGTTTAAGTTTGTAGTTAACATGGAGTCAGAATTTAGCTTAAACTTCTGTGTAACTTCTGTTTTTGTAGATGAACTGAAGCACATCATAGGCGCTGAGACTACGCGGAAAGGCATTCTTCGGGTCTTTGAAATGTTCCAGCATAGTCAGCTGAATAAGAGAATGGTGTATGTGTTTCTGGAGAGATTCCTAGAAACCTTATTTCCACAAAATAAGTTCCCTGAGCTCTTCAACAAACTGCATTCAAGGTCAAAGCAAATGCAGAGATATAAGCAGAGACTACACTCTACTCAAGCGCCTTCCTTACAGAAAAGGTGACACTTCAAATCTATTAAGCTGGTGTTTGTTTGTCCAGGATTAATTACTTGGGCAGATTCTCTGGGGCTTCAAACTCACATGCTGTCATTTCTGCACCAGTCTTCTAGTGTCACATATTAGATTATTAATGCATCTGTAAGACCTGTGGATCTTCTCATCTTCACTTGTAATTCAACCACTACCAGAATGGTTTGTGTGTCTTAAATGATTTGGTGCGTCTTCATGCAACATTGAGAAGAAAACTGGCCCAGTATATCAGAATGCTGTTCCCTTCCGTTCCTGAGTCGATGTTTTGCCAGCAATGAAAAGTGCCAGACTGTTCAAGTAAAGCACAACTATGGTGATACAGTTGAAGAAAAGGGTATTTTGGCACTGGGAGATAGTGCAATGTGTGAGAGTCAGGTGGAATTGTTCTGTTACAACTGTTGAGGGTCTGTAGGGCTATTTTAACATTCCTGTAAAGGCTGAGTTAACCAGAAAAGCAGTCTCTGGAATAGCAGGTTCGTAGAAGAGGGGAGAAATAGCTATAGCCCCATCATAAAAGTACATTCATTGAATAAAAGTTGAGGTAAGGTGGCTTTAATGCCACATTTGCATCATCTTTCGTATTTTGAAAATTAAACTAACCTTATATCTAATGGGGGTTTTAGTAAAAGCAGAGGTGTAGTAGAAACAAACCCTTTATTCTGATTATTCTGTAGCTTTAAGGGCCATATGCTGCTCTTACAGCACCTGGCATACATTTTGCATGTAACTTCAGTGGAGAAGGAGCATCATATTTAAATTCAATTGGTCTATTGGAACATAAGTCAAGTTGATAGTTGTAGAAGGAAAGGGATATATGTTTCAAAGAGGATAGATACTGTGTTAGAAGATGAGGAAATTGCACTAAGACACAGTTTACACACAACTCCCCACTAAAATCTGGAACTTTTTTGGGATGTAAAAGACTATGTCCTACTTAATTGAAAGATTCCTTACCTTTTCGTGTGTAAGCCTCATATGGAAAAATGTTAGAATTACTTGGTTCCTCACAGGTAAAAGATTTCATTAGTCATATGCAAACACTTGGAAATTTCTGAATGCATCTCAGTGTATATATGAAAATAAAAAGGAAATAAAACTACGATATTTTTTTAAATAATTTTTTTATTTTTTGCATAGTGTAAAATTTTAATAAAAATTTGACATCAAGGCCCCACATCCATCTGTTTAGTTTCATTGAAGAAGTTCTGTCCAATTAAAAATACAGTAACATCTGAATAGTCCTGTTTGGCCACAGCATATCTCAGTTTGTGTTTTCTTTTCCATAGTCCCCAACTGTTGGAGCACTACTATCTTGAGTGAATAGAAGGTAATCTTTTAGAGTCCCTTTTTTTCTGAACGCTAAACACAGGGTAAGATACAGCTATGGATCAAGGATTCCAAGGATCCTCGTAGTAATTTGTGTCTTAATGGGAGCAAATGATCCTTTTATGCAAGTGAGAGACACAGACCTTTGATGAAAGCGTTCTGAGACAAGATAGAAGGCTCTCAAAGGACCTCGTTAAATTGACTGACACCTCTATATAGATAATTTTTCTCATGGACTCTATTAATGAAATGTAGCCTTTTATCATACTACTTAATGATGATCATATTGTACTGTTAACGTTCTCATACAGTATGCATGGGCTCAAGTGCACTTGTTTTTTTCTTTATTGCAGAACTAAATGCTGTAAATTAAATCCCTTTCTTTTGTAATCCCTATGAAGACAACTTGATAAATACAGAAGCAGCCCTCTCCCTTCCTCTCTGCAGGTTCTGTAGAAGTGTGATGGTTAAATGCTTTTGAATTTAACAAAATTCTTGAGTTCTGTGTGAAGTAATCAACATAGCCAGCTCCTGTTGTTTACATGCCTCTATCTTCCTCTGATGTCGGGGTGCTCAAGCATAACTGATACCTGACTGATGAAAGATCATTCAGCAGTTGTTCTTGGTGATACAGTAAATATCTCATTAATCCTACCAAATCTAATTTATGTCTTTTAAGTCACTGAATTTGTTAAGCAGTATGAAAGTCGGAAGTTCAAATACTGTTTCATCAAATCTGTGGAACCTTTTATCTATCTGTAGGTACCATGAAAAATTTCAAGAGGATAGTGATAATATACAAATTTGGCTTTTTTTTTTTTTAATTATCTGGTACATTTCTGTACAAAAATAAAATAATATCTCTAGGAATGTGAACTGAACATAATACACCGTGTTTATTAGTCCTTTTACTTACTGAATTTATTACATATACCTATACACACATTTATATCCGCATGTGTGCATATGTATATACATATTGAAATTTTGTCTTCTGTATTTAATTACAGACTGTGGCTTCCTAATTCAGTGGTGCCTGTTGGCTGGCAAGAACCATCAGAAATGAGTACTTTTTGTTAAAGCGAGTTTGGATGTATCTTTATTTAAAAGGTTTTCCTGTCAACTATTTAAAGCACCCACCCTGTAAACCCATGCAGCCTATTATCCTAGGAAGTTTCCAAAATGGAATGTTAATATACAGCAGTCTGGGTGTTTCTTCAGGCCTTTAGGTGCTGTGACTGGCCGCTGAAAATTGTGCCATTGTCAATAAATGCACTTGTTTTAGCCTTAATTATTTTTAAGAGAAAATGAGCAATTGAATTTTTCATTTGGTTCATCCTCAAGCTTGTGCTGCTGGTGTTTGCTAGAACTAAACAGTAAATTTTAAGTGCTACCAGAATGTGTACCAAAATGAAACTATATAAATTCCACAATCTAAATTTTAATTTTGTGCAATATTTTCATTTAATGCATGTGTATTTGAATAGCTGTAAAATAAATGAATTTTTAATGTTCTGAAGTCTAGGTTAAAAATGTCTTCTCAGCTGAACAATTCTGCATTCTGTTGTTATGTTAGTTTATTTAAGGACTTGTTTTAAAAGTCTTACTTGTTACTCCTTTGTTAATTCCTTTGTTCTCAATGATCCTTGCTCTCCTGAGCAAAGATCATATATTACAAGGGAAGAATCTGAAGAACACATCTCATAAACTCATAGAGCTGTTATAAATTACTTGTGCATATCATTGTACAGTAAGTGTCAGCTGTGTGCCTAATTGTTCTGTTGATGCTTTTCCCCTCCCTTCCCCCTCCTCTCGTTTCTGTAACAAAGAATGAACATGAAACGGGCTGCCATGGTCACTTCTACTGAATGGCAGAGGACTCTGAATTTTTTTTGGAGTTTGCATTTATGTTCTGTCCAATAGAAAGCTAAAAAATTACACTAATAAAGTATTAACAGGATTACTATGAGTCTCCATTTATTTTTCAAATAACTGTCTCACTAGCAGGTATAAAAGGTCACTAAAAATAAAACTATTGCTGTTTAAATAAAGCAACCATTATTTGATTTTTTTAACATTATATAAAGTGGGTTTGCTTCTAACAAATTAATCTCTACATTTATTTTTGACCAGCGTTTGCAGAGAGTCCTGTATTTTAAAAAGAAGCAGAAAAAATGGGATTGTATGATTGGGGGGGGGTTATATTGTTGTGGATTTTTTTACTCTTTGACTTTTTCCCCCCGGGTTTATTTTTGCAGCAGCTGGATCTACCATGGGATCACAATTGTTACCCTTGATATATTTATTCCAGCTGTTCCACATTCATCAAAAAGATGTCCTGGGCTACAGAGATGTTAGTTCTTTGACCCTTGAGTAGGGTGTTCACCACTTTGTCTTGCTACAGGGTATAGAGACATATCAGGAATTTTACTAGCTGATTTGAAGTCCTTATTTGTTGAACCTGTTATCCTAGGGAAATTTCATGGCAAAAATACACTCCATAATAAACTTATTTTTCAAAAAGTCTCTAAAATGTCTGCCCTTTGCTCACTGAGGGTTGTATATGTCTATGGCTTATTTAAATCTTCAGTCTATCAGATTACATAATTTTGGTTTTGATGTCTAGTGCAGTGTGGTTGCTAAAGTTTTCATGGAGTTCAGTAGTCAGCATCAGTCTTCCTTGACTTAGCTACAATTTCCATAATTTATCTCTTGGAAGAAATGAAATTGTATCATGAAAACAATTAGTTCCCTTTTTTTATGTATTTCAAAAGGAATTAAGCTTTAGTAAACACTTGAAACATGTATGCCACTACAGTGTGTCCCTCCCCAAAATATATTTGACTACTTTTGTATTCAGCCATCTCAAACAACTGTTTCCCAGTTATTTGAGATATTTGCCATGTCTCTGAATTACTATGGCATGTTGGGTTTGGGATAATCTGAACGGGTCTGTTAAATAATTTTATCCCTGGTTCAGCAAGGGCTAATTGGAATTCTCATTTGGCATTTTAGAATTGGACTAGTACATAAATTATTTCTGAGGTTGGGCTTAAGTGAACAAGATTATATTGAATTTGTTGGCAATCCAGACCTACTAAATGGAAATAAGGAATGTAGATTTCAAAAATTGTATTGTTCTTTCTGACCATAACACTTTTAAACACGTGTCCAAAGTAATCTGTTGAGGTTTTGCACAGAATTTTCTCAGCTTGAGCTCTGGAAACATGTTAATTCTGAATTAAATTGAGAGATAATGATGGAATTTTTCTGTTACCAACTTCTGGGAGTTTTAGGTAAGAGATTCTCAGAATTATTGAGAATTGGGAACCACCTTCTTCATTTGGAACATGTGAAAGATGGTTCTGTGAGTTACCTGGTAATTCCACGCACAGAACGGCCAGAACTTTCACTTCTTTTTATTCTTAAAATAGCCAGCCTGCAGTAGGGTAAGTACAAAACTTTGCAGATGTCAGCTGCCCTTAGCAAGCTACAGGTTTATTTTTCAGTGTCATGGTAAAGTTGGAATTTGTTGTTTGATTATCAAAGGCAATGTTATTGTTACCAAGAACTTCATAAAAAACATTGCTTTATAGTCTGTTTAAAAATTGTTTTCACATCTTACTCAATTGTATGTTATCTTTGTTGATTTAAAACACTGGCTTCCCATTAATCCATTTCTGCAAACAGACAAGACCTGTTTATATCTAATGTAAAAACATGGGTGTCTGGGCAGGAAAAGGATAGGAGCTCCATGCGAAGTTCTTCTGTCTTGGAGAGTTGGACCACTGCAAAAGTGAAAGTGGGATGTCGTGCATTTGGAAATTTCACCAATTTTGCTGACTGTGTGCAGTGCCATGTAATGGAAGCATGGGCTCATGGTTCTGTGGATCTCATGGAAAAGTATGTTAGTTTTTATTACATGTGAGTTCTAAGTGTTGCTGAGGCTAGTGGTGAGTAGGTGTGGTAAATGCCTCCGCATGGGTTGGAGCCTCACCGTTCTGCTAATGAGGGAAGTGCAGCGTGTAGAAATGTGAGTGTTACTAACAAGGGTTCTGTAGAGCCAGTACATGGGGCTGTCACCACTGAAAGAACTTCCTGAAGCGCCTGAGTGATGCTGAGTGATTCCACATAGAAACATTTGTGCTGTTCCACTTGCTGCAGAATCCATCTTTTTTTGCTTTCTGTCAGTGTTATTGCTATTGCCAAGGATGTTGTGGTCTCCAGAGGGTGTGTCATCCTGAGCCTGAGGAGTGTAGTAATACTGCATAAATGGCTGTTTGTGTAGTGGACTCTTGGCTTGACAGTCATAGTATTTTTCTTGTAGCATTGTGGGCTACAACTGAAAAGAATCCATAAGAAGCAATAACAAGAATAAGAGGAATTTTAAATAATAATTAATTATTAAGAATAATAACTTTAAAAGTTATTTTAACTAGAAACTTTTGTACTGATGATTTATTTATTTGATACCAAGTCAAGTGGTCACTTACTAAACTGAGAGAGGTGTGGCTCTCATATTGGATCTATTAACCCATTTCTTAGAAAACAGACAGTAAAATTTTGTCCTCGCTTAGCAACAGCGTGTGAAGTACAATAGTCTCAGTTCATTAACTTGAGAGAGAATTGGATAAACTGAAAAGAAAGCACTGCAGAAGAAAAATTGAGGCAGGTCAGAAATACCTCTTAACTTCATATTTATTTTGAAAACTTAAATGAAACCTCTATCAACATCCCATTCCAATGCTTTGAGCTTTTACACTGTTTATACAAATTAGACAGTAAATAATTGAATTTTGCAGCACAATTGATTCTTTGTGCATCTATATTATTGTGTGCATGTGTACTTCTGAGACTTCCATTTTGTATTGAGCATTTCACATCAGACAAATACTATTTCACATGCAATACTTGTTTTCTTTCCCATTAGCTATTCGTAGGTTTTATCACAGATGAAGAGAAGCAGTCTCCAAATAAATTGCCTAGTCTTTGCAAACTGCTTTGGTTGATCACATCAAAATTAGTTAAATTTGCTCAGCTAGAAAATACTTCTCTTTTTGTTAAAAGACAAAAAGGACTAAGTGCAACCACTAGGAATTCCCAGAGGTAATGTTTGCTGGTTCTGATTATTTCTTTTAACAATCAGCAAATCTCATGTTCTTTCTTCCAAGGAAACCTAAACCAAGGAAGTCTAACACATAACATTAGGTTATATATATGTGCATAAGTGTATATGTTGTGTGTTGCAAAGCATAGAATTAAGTACAATCCTCCTGACCATTTCTGGGGGAAATGTGCAGCTTTAAAATCAAATATGAGGAAATGAAAAATTATGCTTTATTTTTAAAAAATATAAAATATGCCAATCTTAACACCTTTTTTTTAAAGAATCCTTTTTGGTCGATTATTTTCTTTTCTTTAATCAGTACTTTTATACTTGTAATAATCCCTCATGTCAAAAATGCCCCTCCCCCCGCCAAAAAAAAAAAAAAAGAGAGGACTTGCATATATTTGCATGTCCCTTTGACTACACTGAGTGTTTTCAGCTACTTGGAATGTTTTTCATGAACTTGCTCTTAAAATATGGACAAATGTAATCATGCTTATGGTGAATGATGCCACCTATCCATGCATTGCTCAAACAGCAGTGGGACTAGCTCAAAGGCACAGGGGTTGTCTCTGTAGAGGAGATGTGGGTGAAAACCTGTGTTTTGTGGGCATTACGGGTGTTCAGACCATGGGAACACCAGAGTTGTTAAAGAAAGCTTTCAAAGCAGAGGGGGACACAGTGAACTCTTGGCTGGCAGAGGCTGATTACAAAACAGAAATGCACATGCTGGTCCAGCACAGGAACAGGCTCCCCAGGGCATGGTCACAGCACCGAGTCTGTCTGAGATCAGGGAGTGTCTGGACAGCACTCAGGCACATGGGGTGATTTTTGGCGGTGTCCTGTGCAGGGCTCCAGGAGCTGGACTCAAGGATCCTTTTGAGTCCCTTCCAGCTCAGGATACTGTGTTGTATGATTCATGAATTGCTGTCTGAGCCTGTTTTGACCATCTATGCTTTTGCCTTCTACGTGATGGCCATCCCTTCAAGTTAAGTGAGAAGGAAACCACAGTTAAGACTTCTGGTTCTGTGCCTGTTTTTTATGGGCCTGGAATAATTTCATTTAGATGAATCTTCTCTTTCCTATTAACAATTCCACATATAAGCTGAATTCCATTCTAACAGCCTGCTTCATCTTTTAGGTAACTTCAATTCACAAGTCCTAAGAAAAAAATATTCTAAGGATAATCACCTGAGATTTTCCATGCTTGCATAGTGTATTACCCTAACACATCAAGTTAAAAAATTTCTACTCTTGCTTTTTTATTTATGTTTGAAGTAAACCAGACAATTCTAATATTGTTTGTGCTCAGTAGGTTTTACAGAAATAACTGTTTACTCACTGTAGGAATAAGTTTGAAAGACTTTTTTGTTAAACTAACTTAAACTTACAAAAAATGTAAAATATTTCCAAATACAATTAAACCTGATAAAACACTTTTTAAAATTTGCTCTTTTTCAACTCGGTAGTCAAAATCTAACATTTGTTGTTGTTGTTCCTCAAGTTGTTTTGTTGTAAGTACAAGCAGAGGATAGTATGTTTCTAAAAGTAGATGTATTTTGAAGGAGATTGCATAGTGCACATGTGGAATTGAATGATACATATGACAAGGTACTCGTGGACAGGCAGTGACATTTACTGAGTGCAGTTAGGAAGAAGTGGAGTAGGAGCTGAAACCCTCTTAAACTGTAGAGGTTAAAAAGAGGTCAGGCACTGGAGTTTTTGAATCCACACCCCTTCCTCTTGTCCATCCTTCCCACTCCCTGCAGAGTGTTTTGGTTATGCTTTATGGCTTCAAAATTCAAGAAGCTTGTCTCCTGGCGTGATTTGCTGCTGACATTTCATAAGAATAATTGGTTGTATGAGATGAAAATAAATACTTCAGAAATATTTATGAATTTTTGTCCAAACCTTCATGGCAGCTAGTTCCAGGCCTCTGTTCTCATTTATTCTAACCCTGAGCCATGTTCCTGGTCTACATTCCTCTCTCTTTACAAAGTGTTTTATGTTCTGTGTTTTTTATCAGTGTGTGATGGTCCAATAGCGCCTGAGATCTGCTTGGTATAAAGAAAGTGATTGTGTGTGTCAGTATGATCAGTGCATGCAGTAAGGGAGCTCCACTGGGGGGAAAACTGACACACAGCAGGTGTGCAAGGAATAAGCAAAAACATTTTACTGTGATAAAGATCATGAAACTGAAGGCCAGAGAATGTCAACTATTTCTAAGACCCCTGACATTTTCATAAAGTGGTCTTACGGTACACGCTTGCCATCATCTGTTCAGCTGTGGAGGGGTTTGGGGAAAAAATGTTAATTCAATGCTGCTGTCCTTGACAAAGTCCCAAAACTTCGTGTTATGCACAAAAGTCTGTAAGCATAAAAATTAGTGAAAGGTGTCGTTTGAAATATTTTCTCCCAAAGCACTTGATCTTTGTGCATTGTAACACGTTTGGGGTTGTTTGTGGGTGGGATCGTGCTTTGCAGTTTGGTTTGAGGGGTGCAGGAGTTTGGGTTCTGAGCCTCACAGGATAGGGCTGAATATTTGCTACAACCAGGTGTGATGCAAGATGGGTACAACCTTGCACAGACAGAGGTAATCTCCACCAAAGGCATTTGTTCTGATAATTCTGGCACTTTTGGGAAGAGGAAAAGCTCTGCTTTGAAAGCTGCACTTCTGAAGTTCTCTGTTCCCACAGACCTGCCAATCCTTTTGTGTCAGAAGAGACTTTTCTGAAATTACAAGGGCTGCAGGTGTACAAGGATTGCCCTGGATTTAGCAGTTGGATCTGGCATATCTTCTGTTTAACATTATCCTACCAAAAGTCAGGGATCTCCTTGGCATCTCAGTCAGATCAAGAGAGAAGACCGGTGTCTTTGCAGGTCGATTTGCTAAAAATCTGCCCTAGTTTTCCTCCTAGGAAAGAAGCTTCTAGTAGGAATAGGTTGTGTGGAGCCTGCACTGAGCAGAAGCCTTGAGGAGCCTCTGGTGAGTCCCCCAGCTGAGAGTGGGCCAGGCTCAGCGCTGAGCCCGTGGGAGCCTCTGTGTTTGAACAGGAGAGACTGCCCAGGCAGTGGCAGAAGAGTTTTGCACCCCAGCATGTGGTGTGGTGTGACCGGAGGAGCGGCGTTCAGGGGTAGCGGGATCTGGGTGATCTCCTGCGCCTTTTTTCCGTGGAGCCCCAAATGGAGCCTGTACAAAATCATGGCTCTGCTTTCAGGGGCACAGAAACAGCAAAAGGCTCTGCAGGGAACTGTTTGGTCCATCGCTTTTCATTTCAGTCCTTACCAGGAACTTCAGGATGGTGCTCACGGGTTTCAGCTTATTGTCTGAACAATAGCTAGTAAGATAGCCTTGAATGATGCAGATAAATAAATCTGCGACCTTTCCAGCCTGGTGCTACTTTGAAACCCTGTCTTTAGGGCTCTTTAAAAAAAAAAAAATAAATAGAATTTAACTGTTTGCATCACCATATTTTTGCTTTGGTGTATTGGTCTGGTCAGCCCAGCTTCACAGTAGTTGGCACTTTCAACCCACTTGGAAAAAACCCTTCTCGCTACAGGTGTTTTTCTTTTACTGTAAGGGGGTTCCAGAAGGTCACAGAAGCATGAAATCTATCCTAATTCAGCTTAGCTGCTAATCACAGAGAGAGAAAGGAAAGTGTGACTGAGTATTGAGTAAATGTCAGTTGGCACCTGTTTTCACAATCTCAATTTGTTTTTCTTCTCACACCATATTACACCTCTTAATTTAATTTGTGACTAGCCTTTTCTCCTTCCAGCTGTCCAGGGCTGCAGGGCACACGTTCCAGCTGGTGTTATCGGGGGCTTTGCTCAGCCTGAGGACTGAGCTGAGCAAATCACCCAAGTCCTGCAGCCGCCCAGGATCTGGGTACTCTCTTGCTGCCTTATCTCACTTACAGGCTGGTAACTTGATTCCCTGGACCTGAAATGGAATATGCATATTTCAAATACCTTTAAAAAGTCTTTCCCATCCTAACTATGTTGTTTTGGGATTAAAATGGACTTTAGGTAACAGAGTGGCCCATTCATCAGCTTTGCAATAATTACGGTGCTAATGTTGATTTAAGTTTGTTTTTTTTGAAGAGAAAGGTTCCTAATGGCATTTGCAGAAGGGTAGGCTGCCTGGTAGTTGTACTCTGAGTGTGTCACGTGTAAGGGCTGCATTCTCCTTCTCTCCCGTGTGAAAGCACATGAAAAACAGCAGGGCTGGAGCAATCCAGCGTCCCAGCCCCGTGCCCCAGAAAAGTTTAAGACAGTCCCAGAGTGACGTTCAGAGAAGTAGCAAATTTAATTTCTTGGACCCCAAGCTATGATAGCTTAATCCTTCCTCTCCAGAACAGCTATCTTCAAAAATAAGATGCATGACTGTCTGGCAAAATTAACAGACAGACTGAGAGATGATGAATTTGGAAGATACAGAAGCCAGTGTTATCGCCAGAGCTTCTCTTTGTGTAGATTTTGGCATTCCAGGTCAAAAAAGAAGGAAATTGCCCAGCCCTGTTCTCCCTGAGCAAATGTTTCTTGTCTTCTGCCAACTCTCTGAATTTCTGAAAATTATAGTGTGTGTATGTTTTAGTGCATATTATTAAATAGGCTGTTAATTTGCTGTACAGAAACTAATCTCTCACCAGCTCTACCACTGAAACCTGCTAGCTAAGGATACTTCCATCGTGATAAGCTCATTTTTTTACAAAAATCATTGTCACAATTTCTCTGACTGCTATTAGCAATTTCTCCCATTTTAATTGTTGAAAAGTCCTGTATAGTAGTATGGTCCCTGTATTAACTGATACTGCTTTTTTCCTCTCCATAAGTGGTTCCAGAGAGTGAATATGTTAGCAGCTGCCTTTGAGTAAGTAGTCAGATTGAAAATTTATTTCTGAAAATGGGTTCTAAACTCAAGAGCTGTATGAAGGGTTTTTGTCGACAGTTTTTGTTTGTTTGTTTAGTTGGTTTGTTGTTGGTTTTTTGGGAGGGCTTGGTGGCTTTGGGTGGAAAAAAATTTGAAAGACATTTAATTTAGAAGCAGTTTTGGTCAGCACAGGCTGTGGTGACGGGTGGTATTGGCAGGGCAGGCATCAGACACATGGTCTTGGAGGTGGAAAGGGCTAAGACCTGGGTGGGAGTGGCTGTCAGCTCTGCCAGCTCACAGAGGCCGTTTAAGGAGGCTCTAGAAAGTCTCCCATTTTCCCAAACCCCAAACAATTGTATTGTTTGTATTAAGGATGACCCAATATTGTATTTCACTTCGGCAGGTCATCCTCTGTTGCCCTTCTCTATAATTTTCTTGGCTTTATGTAAAAGCTTCTGGTGAGCAAAGGATCTGACATCTATTGAAATGTTACCCCCATTCTCCATGTATTTCATGGATGTGGGACGGATATTTGAGAAGAAACAATCTTTCAGTCTTCAGGTTTTGATTTTTAGTAAGTCTTTGCTTGCACATGATGACTAAAGAGGAATTTTTAGAAAAGTCACTCTTGTCACAGCTGGTGACTGCTTGAAGCTTGAAACCTAACACGTGTTGAGGCTATCATCATATAGCTTGCTTTGTCCCCCAGCCTTGGCAAGGGCAGTCTTACTTCTACAGAGTACTGCCACAAAGACCGTATTTTTAACTGGAGTTGTTATAATTTTCTGCTTTTCCTGCTGTAGTTGTTTTCAGATCTTTTTATTCCCCCAGAACCTATAGAAGCATTAATAGGAAAAATTAAGCTGCAGAGAGATCCCATAACGAAGTCAGAAAAGTACACTTTGGCAGTTTTTGGCAAATGATATTTATAAAAACCTCCACATGCTCATTTTGATTTGCAATAGTCCTTTTTTTCCCCCCAAGAAACTGTCCCAGCTGTACTACTTTATAGTTCTCTTGGACCTGCTTCCTGTGTGCAGCAAATCCAGCTTTGAGCAAAGGTGAAGAGTCTGGTGCCCAGGTGCAGCGTGGTGGCTGCTTCTGCAGCTGCTGGGAGACCTGGGTCTGCTCATAGCATCAACTTCCTAATCCCCCTGATGCAATGCATGAGATAGATACACCCACTGAGTGATAAAGATTAATTTTTCTTCATTTTTCTGATGTTTGCTCGCCTTGTAGTGCCTGATATTTGGCAAAATTATGCCATAAAAATTGGATGCTTCTCTGTTTTGAATTGCCATATTTCTTTTTCATCTCTCCCAGTCTTGCAGATTTGCCATAATAGAATTACTAAGCTGAATTTTGTTTGCTTGTTTGCCTATATTTACTAATATTTTGTGCCGATTGCCACTACTTTGAATCAAAAATGTGCAGATGGTAGCACCTGATTTTCACAGATTTCCAGATAAACTCAGAAAGAAGGTTTGTATACAATGCTGGAAGAGATTTATGACTTGCTGGCAGTGTTCCCTCCCTCTTGCCTCACTTTTCCATCTTTATTTTAACCCTTACATTGAACACTGCCCTTTCAAAAAGGTATTATAGGGCTGATACAGCAAATAATTTTACTTGTATGCCCATTGCTGATGACAGAAATGTCAGGGAATTCAGCGTGTGCAGCTTAATCTGTAGAGGCTGCTGAATTTCTCTTCCATTCTCTCTAATGAAGGATGCTGCTGCCTGAGATTGTCACACTGAGATAGGGAAAAGTGAGGTTCGGAAGAGAAGTAAACACTGGTAAAATTTATTTGCCTAATTATCCCTTGTGGGAGCAGGCTGAATTGAACTTCCTAAGATGTGTGAAGACACTTCACTGTGTCCTGGTGAACTTTTATTTTTCTAAGTGCAGAGGAATTCCCCAACAAAAAACAAAGACTAAGGCACTTGGCTTTAAAGTAGGACCACTTAAAAATAAGTATTCCTCTTTTCCTGCAGTAAAACAGTAAAAGTTGCTATTTTGAGTATTTCAGGCCCAGCACATCTTGAAAAGTTATGAGGAGTAACATCCAAACAAAGTCTGTGAGGAGAAGTGGTGCATCCTTTTCCTGCAAGGAGGAAGAGGCTTCTCTTGAAAGGAGACATATATTCAGTCAAGAGAAGCAAGGTTTCCTGGTTGAAAGTGCAGCAAGATTTTCTACAGAAGAAAACACAGAGATTTGTTTTATCAGCTCTGAATAATTGATTCAAACCTATGAAATGAGACTTCTAAAATAATTACCTGTTTTAGCAGGTCCCTATTTTATGGATACTGTAGTGTCTATCCGACTTTTCTGTCAGACCCGAACAACTCTTGACCTGTGTGTCTTAAATTACTCACAGAGCTCCATTCCCAGCCCAGCACAGTGGGAGAAGAAGGCAGTAAACCTGTTATTTAGTGTGGCAAAAGAAGAGCTACAGAGCTGGGGAAAGGCCTGCAGCACAAGTCTTAATGAGGAGGGACCTGGGATTGTTTACCCTGGAGGGAAGGAGACTCAGGGGAGACCTTATGGCTCTCCACAAGTGCCTGAAAGGAGGCTGTAGGGAGGTGGGGTCCAGGCTTTTCGTCCAGGTAACAAGGGACAGGACAAGAGGAAATGACCTCAAGTTGCACCAGAGTAGGTTCAGATTGGATATTAGGAAAAAATCATTATCCTAACATGTTGCCAAGTGCTGGCACAGGCTGCCCAGGGAAGTGGTGGAATTGCCATCCCTGTAGGTGTTTAAGAGATGTGTAGATGTAGCACTCAGGGGCATGGTTTAGTGGTGAATTTGGTTAATGGTTGAACTCTATTATGTTAAAGATCTTTTTCAACCCAAGTGATTCCACAACTCTCTGAAATTTGTCTGAAGCTTCTGCTTCTGGAAGGACATTGCCTGGGCACTCCCTCATTGGTCTCTGCCTGAAGGACTCCAGTCCTGCATTATTCACTGCTTCAACCATCTGTGTTCACCATGGCTGAGAATTAAAACTGGTGTTTAAGGTCTTTGAATGGCAGTACCTAATAACTGAGAGCTGCTGATTGTTCAAGCTACCTTTGTTATTGTGCCCCCCTGCCTCTTTCTGTTCAGGCTTTGTAAACATGCATTTTTAGGTTAGACATGCTTCGCTACCAAATCTACTCGTTAAAGAAAACTTTGCTGCTTCAGGTTTTTAGGGCTGACTACCCTAGTCCTACCTACCATTAAACACAGATGCAGGTTTCCCTGAAAGAACATCTTTTCCAGGGCAATTGTGACTTTGCTTGTGGCTGCTGACTCCTGTACCGGTATCACGTTGTATAACTAAGGCAGGAAGTACATGACTGTAGTTGTTGCCTGTCTTGTACTTGCCCTTGTTACTGGCAAGCCCTCAGACAAATGAAATGTTCAGAGCAGCATGTTTCTCCCAATGTGCATTGCCAAATCAGGGTTTTACTACTGGTAATGTTTGGGTGCCTTTAGACAGAAATTGTTTCTGTTCAGCTAAAAGTGCAATTAATAACTGCTACTGCATTTATTTAAAAAGTTAGTCTTTTGCATAAAAAACTTCTTAAGGAATACTTAAACTGAAGGATATCAAGCATTTATTGAAAGGTGACCTAGACTTTTCATGTGCAACTATGACTAATCTAAGCGCACTGAAGTATAACTTTATTATCTAAGTTCAAGGGGAGAACTTGTATTGGGTTTTTTGCAAAGTTTAGCACAATGGTGGTGCCCCCCCCCCAACATTTCCCCTCCCAGAGGGATGGCTGCAGGGCTTTCTGGCAATGCAGAAAGAAGTATGCTGCTGCTTTTTTCTTTTTCTGTATTTACCAAGAAGGAGGGGTGCTATCAGCAACCGTAACAAACTTGAGCAGAAAGCATTTCCCAATGACCTGATGACTGACTGGTTTTAATGACCTTCAGCTTTCCTCTGGGTCATTAACTCTCCTAGGTAGTCATTAATCCCCAGGAAACATCCTGCGTCTCAATGTTCAGTGTTTAAAGACATGACAGTCTCTTGCAGATATTTTTCCTACAAAGCATCCAAAACACATATTCAACTAAATTTTTTTTCTTTCCAGATGTTCCAGTGTTTTTCAGTTTCCAGGAGGAATCTTCTCTTATCTTAGTGATTTATTTTGGCCTTATGTTGTGTTGGTATGCAGCTAGTGTATGTCTGTGATTTGAAGGTTTCCACACCCTCTGGTCTTGGGGCCTTTACTCTCATTTCATTAAATGAACTGCAAATGTCTGTGCACAACATAATGATTGCTGTGCTTTGAAACACATAATTTATTGACCTAATTCTTGATTTCTGTCCTTTACAGTCACTGTGATGTACTGATGCCCAGAACAACAGCCTCTTGCAGAGGATGGAGGGATTGATGCTGTATCAGGCACAAACCCATCCATTAACCATCGGAGCCAGGGATGAGGAACCCTGGGCCCCAGCAGCCACAGCATGGCTTGAATGGATGGTGCCCCAGAGGACGAGAAATACTTTGATTCTACTTCTGTGTGCACTTATTTCCTTTAATATAGGACTGCTTAGAGTTATCAGGTCGGTTCTTTGAAAAAATTTACATGATGATGCAAAAGCAGCTGCTGTAAGGCACAGCTGAGTCCCAGAGAAAGCAGCCTGTTTTGGGGTCTGTGCTGTTTTGGGAGGTGCAGCCGTGCATTGGTGCACCAAACACCTGCCTTGGCAGTGGTGGGGAATCCTGACACTGAGCATGTCATGGGACTGCTGAGAAGCCTCAGCTCCTGGTGCTGTTTGTGGGTAAGCTCCTCCTTTAATTTTAAATGTTTTGGGATCTGCAACATCTGCAACGAAATGGCTTGTTATTAATGGTAGCCCTCTGAAGAGACTGATCTCTTGGTTTCACACAGCTTGCAAGAGAGAGTTTTTTTTCTCCAAACATAGAACTTCTTGAAACATTTCTGGGGTACGAAACACCAAGTTCTGTCAAGTGTTGTCTGTGTTACAGTAATCCCTGTGGAGAGCAGAAGCACAGCTGGGAGCCTGTGAAAGTTCCCAGTAAAACTGCTCCCTGTGATACCCCTCTGTCTCTTGCTGTGTCTCTGTCTGCACGCAGGACCTTGAAAGGCAGAACAGCCAAACTTTCCCAAAATGCACAGAATTCCGGTGGCAGATGAGTAGAGCTCGGAGAGTGAACAATCATCCCAAACTTATGTTTCTTCCTGTTCAATAGGGATCACAGAGTTTGTTGTGGTGAATCTCCCATTTCCTTTGCTGGGTAAGTTGTTGTGGGTGGGAGCAGGTCCTGTGTATGAAGTAGCTCCTTCCTCTTTATTTGTAGGAAATTATTTTCATTTTTTCTGCAAACAAGGGCTGAATTACTCCATAGTGTATGCATTTTTTTTCCTGCATACCTATTCAAATAACCTTTTTGTGTGTTCAGACACCTATAAATTTTTTATTTTACTCCAAGTTCTTCCAGAAAGAAAAGATTACAGCATCTTTGCCATGCAGAGCTTCTCTGTGCTCATTCTGTGACAAAGGCAAATCCCACCTCCTGTAAAGGAAGCAGAGCTTTCCATTGAATCTACTTCCACTTTAAAAGTTCTGCCTATAAAATAGGCCCATGATCAGTTTCTCAGACATAAATGTAATTATAAATAAAAGACCTGTTGCAAAATAATTCTAATCACCAAGAACAACTTTTAAAAATTATTTTTCAGTTGGAATGCTTAACTTTGGTATATCTTTATTTCTAGAGATGATGTGGTTTTTTTTCTATTTTGACGTTGTGTCTATTTAAAATTGATTTGGTTTCCATTATTTGTTTTACAGGCACGCACCGGTCAAAGTCACGCTGCTGGAGTTTGGCTGAAAACAGCACGAACTTGAAACAAGATTGCCACCTCCTGGTTGGAAACCGGGATGAATTGGATGTACTGCAACATACTTTAACAGATTTTAGGTGACAATATGAACGCCTGCTTTTCTGGCTGTGTGTTAGCTAACTGCATGCCTGGTCGAAGACTGATTGTGATGAGTTGGGATCCCTGGGAGAGGGTGTCACTCAGGGAAGCCATCACAGTCGTGTTTATTACCTTTAGTCATCTGTGGTCCCTTTTAAGCCCCAGAATCCAGGGGGGCATACATAATGAAAAATTTAAAGATATTAAGTGATTATAGCTGTGGGAAATTCAACCAGTTAGAGCTGTCTTTTCTGCATTAAAAATTGAAAATAATTGTTGTGCCTCAAATATTCCTGTGGTGTTAAGACAAGGCAAATATTTAAATATTAGACCTCTTTAAACTATCTCTTGGAAAAAAGAGAGGTGGGCAATGTAGATGTTTACCAGTAGCACTTTGTTTTCAGAATTTTGTACTAATCTCCCAATTTGATGTCTGGAAATGAAGCTAACAAATATTGTTTTAAGCACTGTGACAGTATCTCCACATTCAATGTATGGTGGTATGGATAAGCTTTTGCAGTCCTATTGAGCTCCAAACCAAGGGTGCCTCCCTTAACAAGTAGGAACTGCTATATCAGAACTGAATCACTTCACAGATCTGGTATTTTTCTAGTGGAACAAGCAGTCTTACATTTACCTTCCTACTGCAGATATTATTTTTTAAAGACATATATTTAACTTTTAGCATAACTCAGTACAAAGAAAGAGAAGCTATGGACCTTAAGACAGTATTTTATAAACAAACTATATCCGTAATGATTTTAAAGGGAGTATTTTTCAAAACTGTCTGGCTGGGACCACTGTGGGTGGACAGCCTTGCTGCGGGTCCCCTGTCTTGGCAGGTGCCTTTGCCTGGCCACATGCAGGGGTGGCAGTGGCCAGTCCTCTCCCCAGCTGCCCAATTATGCATGTGCTCCTTCTTGGCTACTGGTTCTCCCTGTGCCTGGTTTCTCCCTCCGGACACTGATAACAGGGACAAGCAACACGCTTGGTTCTCTGCACCATTTTCATGAAAATATAACTTGTCGTCTTGTGCTGTCACCTCAAAGGGCCACACTTACTGCCAGCTGTTCTCTGACACGAAAATGGCATCTGAAATGGCACTTTTGCTAGAACATCTTAATTAAAAATTATTTATGAAGGCTGAAGTTGCTTTCTTGACCTGTTCGCAGCTGTAAGGGAAGAACAGACAGGATGTATAGAAGTTGCTTAGACATACATCCAAACTAAGCATAAATCCACTTATCCAAAGTGTATCAGCAGTGGTTAGATGCTTTATCATCCAAACAAAAATAGTTAAACTCCATTTACCTTAACCACCTTCTAAATAGGTTAGTGCACTGTATTTTACCCCACGCATTTAATTTGAACAAGTACAAATAATGATATATTATCATTATATAATGATAGGTTATTAGATAATGATAGGCTGTAGTTTACAACACCTCTTTTCAGGTGGACTGACCTTGTCTCTACTACCTACAGCCTACTGAAATCCTCTTACATTGTTACCTGGCCACAAGGAAAAGCTGCAGAAGAAAACCTACACATGAAAGAAACTTTTTCAGTGTGCACTTCATTAATGGAGTCCAGAAAATGGACATAGAAATAATACTGAGGGTGCTATTTGCTTATTTATTACTTTTTGCTGAAACAAAGAATAAGAAAATTCCTGATCTTTTGGAAACTGGACCCTTCCAGTGCTCAGAGGTGACTCCATTTTTGTCCAGCATTTTTTCTGGAAACTGAAATATCCTCCTGCAGCACACACAGTGTGTGAGGTGCCAGGTAATTCACTGTCTGAAAGAACCCTCGGTATTGAGGAGACTGAGCATAACACTCTAAAATGTGTTTGAGCTGATGGATGTTGGAGGCTGCCAATGCTCTGGGGTAGTTTGTGTGACAGGAACATCCAGTCACAGTGTGGCTGCAAGGCCTCAGTTGCAGGGTTAACCTCACACTCGCTCCCTGGGATACAGCTGGTTGTGTGCAGCTACAGCAGAGCAAGGCTCCCATGCCCCGTTTCCTTCCCAAGCCTGGGTAAATAGCTGAAGGGGAGATAGATGGTGTTATTTGTCTGCTGGGAGTCGGACTGAACCGACTGACTCACTCAGCAGAGGTCATTGCTTGGAGCTTTGCAGCTGTCTCAGTCACATTGCTGAGAGGAAGACTTTGGACTCTCAGCCATGAAGCACTTGCAAAGTAATGCACTAACTCCTATTAAATTCAGCACTTGTTCTTCCTTTTTCGAGGTTTGCTTGGTGAAACAGCAAAATGAAAGTGTATGCCTGGAGACAGAACTGTAGCACTAAGCAATACTGCTGAAAATTTGAGGAGAGCTGCCAACTAATTAACACATCCAAGCAGCTTAGCTTTCCTGCTGAGTTACAGCTGCCAAGGGACTATTCAAGGAGCTGGTTGGGAGCACAGTGGTGCTCTGTGCCTTGTTCTGAACTTTTGATATGTGAGCAAGTGACAAACTGGAAGAAGAAAAACATTCAAATAAATACTTTTAAAGGACCTCAGGAATTACTCATAAGCACACTTTCCTGTGGGTAGTGATATATGATTTTTAAAAAATGTCCTGCATGGAAAGAGTGAAAATATGCTTAATAGGGAAGGGTTGATTTAGGAGGGATTTTCATCACTCATGTTTATAATTCTGACACCTTAGAGTCAGATTTGTCCCATCTCCTATTTCATCACCTGAGATCCAGATTTTCAGAAGTAGTCAAACTGGTAAGTGCACTTGAAAACATAATTCTAAAAGGCTCTTGGAAGTCCAGTGCATGATTTACTCTCGGAGCAAGGCTGGAGTTTGTCCTGTGGGAAGGCAAGGACACACTTGTGAATGGGCCTTTCTTTTCTGTGACACACAAATTAGATATGAATTGTGGCCTTCATAAGCCCTTGCAAGAGGCTGTGCCCCTCTCCCCTGGGTGTTGGGTACCTGTCAGACCTGCCCTGGTGTCCTGGCCTCTTCATGCCTCACATACAGCAGTGTCTGCCATTAGCTCTATTTTGTAGCTATACCACAGACCACTTAAAAACTGTTGCTCCTGATGTACATGACCTTTACATCAGGAAAAAGACCCCAAGGAGAGTGGGCTCTGGCCTTTCATGGGCAACCAGTGGGTCTTCACTTTGTCCAAGCAGTGCCACAGCTGTTTCTTCTTCCGGCTTTACTTTTATTTTTCTCTCTCCATGGGCTGGTGCTGGATACAGACCATGCCAGCTCCTGGCTGCACCCACTGTGTCCACAGCCCATGGACAGACAAGCTGGGGGGATCTTCAGGAAAAGCAACCTACCAAGAGTGCTGGAGAAACAGCACAGGCATACGGCAGGGCCTGCTGCTTTCCTTTGCTATTGAAACAAAATCAGCTTTTCTTTCCACCTTCCTCTTTGTAATCAGCCTCGTGAATCACTGGCTTGCTGGCCAAACCAGTGTTAGAGATCAGACCAGGTTTCAGTGTATTTTGCTGTACCATCAATCTTGCTGTGAGCTTTTGTGGAAAAACCCTTGGGCTGGCACATCTTCCCTCACTGAAAGTGTGTCATCTACAGTGGAAAGCACCGGATGTTGTGTCCCAAGTTATTAGCTCTACAGGTTAAGAAAAGCCAGGCTCTAACTTCAGTTCCCCTCATTTTGACATTTTTTTCTCAATAAAGATCAGCAAACCTCCTATATGGGCTATTACTTTTAGTGATCAGTAAGCAAATAGATACAAACAAAATAAGTACCATATATTATTACTGTTATTGAGGCTCAGATTCTCTATCTAAACATTTAGAAATGTTAAGCTTAAGGCAAATTTTTTTGTTTCTTCCTCCCCCCTATGCTGGATCTTTCCGTTTATGAAGTGTTATCACCATTCAGAGCAATATCCATATAAAGTGATAAATCTACATGCTGCATTTTGTGGATTTAATTTCATTTGGAAAAATTGCTCTTCTGCTTAACCTGACAAAACATGTCAGGTTAAACCCCAGAAGAGCTCTTAAAGAAGGCTTAGAAAGATAACATTGGTTTTTCAGACAGACGTCTGCAACAACTACGGTAGAAAATGCTGACGCGCTTTAAATTCACTTGTGGACTCATAGTGCCACCTAGCGAATAAAGAATAATTAGCCACCTTATACAACCCTCTACTAGAAGAATTTATTTTTTTGTAATTATATTATACAGTTTAAAAGAGTAGCTTTGAGAGTGAATATCATTTCATTAGATTTCAAGCTTGAAATGCTCAGACCTTAAATAACAGGTTATTAGCCTTAGCCTTGTGAAAAGGCTTGTCTACTTGATAAAGTATTGCCACAGAATGATATATATCATGTCACGGACTTTTTCCAGATATGCAATTTCCCAGAAAGCCTATAAAAGTTTTTGGTTGGTTTTTTTTTTTGTGGCCTATTGAAAATTTTTCCATTCTGTGTCTTTGTAAACTTGTTTTATGTTCAATCCTGGTCACAGGGGTAGCTTGTACATTTAATATTGCTCCTAAGTGACATTTCCACTGGCAGGATTTAAGGATATGATATAAGGCAATCAAGAACAGATCGGATGTTTTTCTGTTTATTTGGCTGGGTTTTTTTGTTTGTTTGTTGGTTTTGTTTTGTTTGAGGTTTTTTTGTGGTGTAGGTTTGGTTGTTTCTTTGGGTTATTTTTTTGAAAAAGGAACTCTCAGATGTCAGATTTTGATTTGTAGTGTTAATCCATATTTTGTGTCAGTCATGCCCATGGTGATTGCTTTCTGCTTTGTGTAACTTTGCACAGAGATATGTGCTGTAAATATTTGGTCTTACACACACACAGACTAGACATGTAGGATACATGGTATTTTGCCTTTCTTGTATATCACAACTTGGGTGAATGCACAAGGTTTTTAAAGGTATTTTCTTTAAAACATGCAGAAAAGTAAAAAAGGAGCAAGTCAAGTAACTTGGAAGGAAAAGCAAAAAAAAAATTTCCTCTTTGTATTTGGCAGAAGTATTTTTTACTTCCATTTAAGCCATCTGAAACACACTAAATTCTTACTGGAAACAAGAACACTTGCCATCAATAACCTTGATGTGTCTCAATGTTTGCTTCCTGCTTTGAAGTATTCGTCTTTTGCAAGAAGAGGGATTCTTTAAAAAGAGAAATTTTTTTGGTAGTTTTCATCCACTTGTTTGAATTATCCGGGAAAAAAAGATTCTGTATTTCATTCTTGCAGTTTTTGTTTATTTTGGTAATAATTACTGTAATTTCCCTTCTTATACAGTTGTCTGTATGCTAGGAGCTCTCTGCCTGTAGCTGATTGCAAATAAAATCTCCCTTGTGGCTCCCTTGTGCCTCCTTTGTATCTCTCTCTTGAGGGATAGCTCTGATTTAGTTGTATATGATTTTTGGTTTTTTCCTCCTCCCCTGCTCCAAGTAGACCCCTTTGGTTGGTTTCTCTGGGATGTGAAGGTTTGTGATTGCTCTGCTTGGCAGTCCTTTCTCAGCCAGAAATAATGGAGCAGACCCTGTCCCCAGGTGCCTCAAAAAGCACTTCCAGGTTGGATGAACCCCTTTTTGAATGGGGCCATGGCAGATTGTTGTAGAAAGGAAATGCAATTAGGGAAACATCAGCCCAAGCTCTTAGATATGAGTCTTCAGGAAAACCAACCAACAACAGATGCACAGTCTATTGCTGACCTCCAAGGTCAAAAACTGGCACATTTAAGAGAAAAATGCTTTGGTGACTAATGGAACCCTTGCAGCAACATCCTTTCCCAGCCATGGCGAGTGGCCGTTTCAGCTTCATCAGAAAACTGCCTCTGAATTGTATCACAGCCCTGATAACTAACTCTTTCAAAGTAGAAACAAATTCTAAAGCGTTCAGATGTGTCTCTGATCTTTTATCTTCATCCATACCGTGGTGAAAAGAGTGTGTGCACTCTGGGCACGCTATGAATAGGGATGAAATAAGCATGCTGCCAGGTACTTTTTTCCAGGAGGCCATCCTATTCCGTGCACTGAATCTTACTCCTATGAGGTTAAATTTATATAGAGATAGATAGACATAAATTTATATATAGATATAAAACTAAAAAGTGGGAATTTAGAGTTCAGGTGGCTTGTTGTTGGTTTAATAACTCCCTTGTGAACAATGTACATTTGTTTAATGCCAGAATCTTTCGTGACATAATCATGTAACACTGACTAGCCTCACCTACGAATATATTTGATGATACTGATCATCATATGATCTTTCTTCTTCTGTGTGTGTATTTTTAGAGTGTAATGGGAAGACAGTGGGTTCAAATCCTTAAGATTTTTTGAGAGTTTCAAAATGAATGTAACATTTTTATTTAATATTTTAGCAGTGCTTTACTTAAATCTGAGGTTCTTGTCCCCAGACAATGCCAAAAAAAAGCAAAGTAGAAAATGGTGAGGACCCCAGGCTGGGGAAATGTTCTGGCACTCAGTGTTTGTACACACAGCATGATGGATCAGGCAGCTTCAATGGGATGGAGCCTGTTCTTACTGAGAGCCAGCACAGACCTTGGCATGGGATCACACAGCTCAGGCACTCAGAGAGGCTGTATTTTTTTGGTTGCATAGTCAGAAAAAAGACATTTGCTTGTCTACTGGTGAGTCAAACCAATGGCTTTCCAGGTGTTGTTGAGTTAATGACAGGTTCCTCGAGTGGGGGAGAGAACCTTGTGTTATATCCCTATTCTTAAACACCCCTGGTATGCTCCTATTCTTAACCCAACAACCATCAAGAAAAGTGGTGTTTGAGCAGCTTCTCATCATGGCTGCATAGAGACCTCGCTTGGCAAATACAAGCCCCTTCATGATTCCCCCACCCAGAGTGGAGGCACTTTTTTCCTTCCCTGCTTGCAGGTCTGGGTCCATCCTGAAGGGACAGGTTCTCACCAGAACAGCAGCTTGGCTTTTAATATCAGCTCTGCAGTAGGTCCACTTCACACCCATATAGCTAAACCAGCCAATTAATAAATGAAGTTAAGTTAATATATTTGAAGTGCTCTGCTGTGTTTTGCTAGTTTTGCTACTTTTGGTGCTAGCAGTAGCTTCAGAGGCACTTTAGCTTTCTGTGTACTCTGTCGGCTTCTGTTCGGTTAGCTGTGTGGGGGCTGTCTTTTTGGCAGACAAAGGAAAGAAACTGTCAATAAGATTTCAAGGCCATTTAATTTTTTGTCCTTTCCAGCTGAGATAGCTATCTTTGGTCCTAGAAAACTGTAGTAAGATGGCAACTAGGGACTGAAATAATTTTTCCTATGAAAAATATATTGAGGGAAATGTATATTCACCACTGGTTTCAGGCTATTGTAGGCAGCTTGCTTCAGTATCTTCAGGGGGTCAAAATTAGAAGCCTAGACTTTTAAATGCAATGCAGATGGATATAGATATTAACTATGCATAGCCACAAAGAATCACTAGTGCTGATGTGAGTCCAGGGAAAATTTGTCTTGCTTCCTTAACTTTGACTTGCATGCCAGCTAGAGAGGAGATTTCTGTGTGTCTTTCTTGTTTATATGCACTCTGTGTTTCTATTCTGAGTGAAGGAACAGGATTATGTTTTGTAGTACTGCATTTGTTTGCTCTGCTGAAGCTGGTGCAAATGGTGGAAGCATGTAAAGTTTAGATTGACTTTCCTGAGCTGCTCTTATCAAGCACTGCTTATGGTTTGCCATCCGGTAAGTGCCCTCATACATGACTTTCATAATAATTATCAGTGACTTGCTGAGAGACTCTCAAGAGATATTACTACTGGACCAGGACTTGCAGAGAGATGATGGTAACATCAGCCACTGGCTGGCTGATGCCATTATCCCATGGATGCCATGTCTGTGCATGCCTATGCTAGCTGATGGCTGAAAGAGAAATTCTTTTCCACTGCTTGGATGGCATTGTGTCTTAGGGCAGAAAGTTCTGCACAACTCTATGCTCAGTTTTACCCTTGGTCCTAAAATTAAGAGCCAGACATGGTTAAGGGTTGCAGGGTTTTTACCTCGGTATTTAATAAGAATCTTTGTGATGCAGCAGTTCATCAAGGTGGAATACACCCTAATGCACCCACACGGTAGATCATGTATACAATTTTATAGACCTTGCAAATTAGTATATCTAACAGAGATGCCCCAATGAGAGGCTTGAATAAATGGCATAACATCTCCCTGTCCTAAAGTATTCCCCCATAGATGGCCCTAATCTTAGTTTGCAGGATATGTTCTAGAGGGGCCTTGGTTTCTCAAGATGGCATAAGGCTTTCTGGCCCCCAGATGTGAGGCCTTTAGGATGTTTGGTCTTCTGACTTAGCACAATACCAGGGTGATGTTAAGATATCAGACTTAATGAATTACAGGTATGCATGCTAAGGATACTGAGAATACATAAAAGGTATATACAAAAAAAAAAGGCAAAAAACCATCACAGAATCACTAGCATATCTTTTAACTTTGTTTTAGGTGCTGGTTTTTTTTGTCATTGTTGTAGATTTGTTTTTGTCCTAAACTGGAACATGTTTTTGTATTCTGATGCAAAATACTTATTCAGTTAAAGATGTCTTAATACTGTGGTTCACAGTATGAGGGAAACCATATCTCAGATGCTTTATTTATAATCACTACTTTCCAAAGGTAACTCACAGCCTTAGGCTTCCAACTTGGTTATCTAACAATGTGCTGATGGGCAGAGTTGTACTTTTGGAAAGTTTTCATTCTGTTACAGAACGATTCAAAAAGGATGCCTGTTAGAGAAGTTTACTGGGTGGAAAAGATGACTTGGGCACTAAAGCATGCACCTTCAAACTGAAGTCATCCATTCACACATCTCATATGCTTTGGCAAGTTAATATAAAAATGCATCTAGCTCAAATCTAACCTTGCCTCACTGAGGGCTGGGATGGGGAGAGAAAGGAAAAGTTACACAAGGAGCAAAGCAGAAAATTTATGGCTTCAGCTGACAGAGGCTTGGCACAACAGGCTGACTTCAAAGTGTACTAATACTCTGCAGAGATCAGTAAACATGATTAATATATAGTCTGTGGGATATTATTTTCTGTGTGTGTGAAGTTATATAAAAACAAAAACAGCTTTTATATTTAATGTCTAATGTATTCCATATGAGGGAGTGTGTGTCAATATGTTCCTACTAAGGGACAGATTGGGGACAAAGTGCACATGCTGAGTAGTAACTTAGCCTGCAAATAGTGCAACAGCACTCTTCTAATGAGAAAATAATTAGTATATGAGTTTAAATCTCCCATATCAATATGTTTAGAAAACTAGCAACATGCTTCTCCAAATTTTCTCCTCTGTGGTCTCCTATTGGTCTCCTATACTGGTTTTCTATGTATTTTCCCTCTGGCGTCTCCTATTGGTCCCCTTTAGCAGGCAGCCTGGGGAACCATGTAGCTCTCATACTAATTTTTATTCTGTGGTGGGTCTGCTGTGTCAGACTATGTGGTCTGTGCTACTCAGGCCAGTGTGGCTTTACTGGAAATTCTTTCCCAGAGCCCACTCTTCCTTTGTGCATCTTTTTTTAGCTTAATGAGTGATGCATCTTCTCATCAACGGATGCTATGAGCCTAGAGCAGTGCTCTGGTGGCTCTTGTGTCTCACATGGTAATCATGCTCTGATTCAAGTGTCCTGAGTCATCTCTTCATCTTCCTTTGCTTTCTTTAAACATCAAAATTTATGGGTTTTGTGAATGTGTATTTTGTAGACTTTGAAGGGTCTCTGTTAGATATTTGTAGCGCAGTTAAACTCCAGCCTTTCTCCTATCTAGCTAAGGGTGTAATCTGTGTTGTTCAGTTTTCATTGGTCTTTCAGCTGGCACAGAAATTTGGTGTCTGAACGGCCATACCATTTCCCTGCAATTCTCTTATTTCCTTTGAAAATTGTGGGGGCAAGGGGGAGAATGTATGTTTAACGTGTTTGCTTTCTTCTTCCATTTCTCCTTGAAATTATTAGTAACAAAGTTATATGCTGTTAAATTGTGAATTTTCCCTGTTTCTTCTCCTTTCCTCTGCAGCTGCTGAACAGTTGTCATCCAGCTGTACCTTAAAAGGAGAATTTTGAGGGTGTTTGTGATTTTCTGCTGGCATCGAGGCCAGCTCTGCCTGCAGCCCCACTTGGGTTTGCTGGGCTTTGTGCAGCATATGTGTGCTCCCTGCACCCCAATTGCTGTAATGGCTGTGAGCCTGGAGAACACATCCTTTTCCTACTGTTATCTAAACTACCTTGGCCAGCCTGTGTCAGCTGCCCTTTCATCCCCAGGCATTGCTTGCCAGTGAATGCAGTGAAATGTGCTATATTTTTCTTCGTTCAACTTTTGTAAAAAGCTGCTATAGAATGTAAGACATTAACTTGTGAAAACTAAACACTGAAATACTGTAGATCCCAAACTGAAGCCCACGAAATGCTTGTATGCAATGTACAAAGAATTTTCCAGTTGTGCAGTATGAATTATACCCTTCTTCTCAAAAGGCAGGGTAAATTTCCATTCTTTCTAATAGGAATGTGGCAAAACTAATGTTTATAACAGCAATAAACAAAAGATCCTTTCCCTTTTGGGACTATTATTTAAAACAAAGCATTTTGAGGTGCAAATCTACTTCTGTGGGTGTCCAAGAGAAACCAAGCAGGTGAGTTTTGTGTTGGCTTCAGTCCATTCTTCACCTGTACACTGCTCTGGCTAGGGTGGCAAGACCAGGATGTGAGCCTATGTTGTGACATCCTGCCACTGCAGAAGAGATTCCACTCTCTGAAATTCACCTGTCCATTTAGAGATGGACCATGGGTGTCCTGGATGATGGAGCCCTCCCATTCTGGCTTTCATGCTGACGTTGACAAGGGAAGACATCCAGGAGGAATGGATCTGGAGGATCCATATTCTGGAGGAAGACCCTTCTTTATTAGGCTGAAGGCTGGGATTGCTGTGAAGCATGGCCTTCTTGCAAGGTGGAGAGAAGTGAGTTAAGAGTGTTTCCAATGCTGAGGACCTACCAGTAACTGTGAGGATTGAACTGATGCTAGTGAGGCATTAGGTAGGGCTTTTTGTTTCTGATCCATGACATGAAGTTAGAACAACAAAACCAGTACGCACTTGCAAGGATTTGAGTTTGCTAGAGCTGTTTTCATTTTGTGTCAATTACTGAAATTTGTAACTACAATTTTTAAATAGATTTTTATTGTCCTGTAATTTGACCACGGATCAAAAGTGTTATACCTATTATATCATGTGCTGACAGCATGTTTGCACTGGAAATCTGTTTAAGATACATTCAGTATGCTAAAATCTTATAACAGTAGGGTGCTTTGCTTAATGACAACAGTCAGTTAACCCAGAAACTTAATATATGCAACTTTTTCAATGGGGTTTCATTGCTTGTGCAAGCAGCAGCGTGCATCAGGCTTTGACAAAACACACAGCATAACTGAGATCAGCAGAAAGTGAATATATGAGGTTTCTGCTGGGAACAGTGACCTCTGGGAGGGAAATACTAACCATATTCCATCAAAGTCAAAGTGATTAGACATACAGTATTAATGTGAGAAATATCTTCTAGCTCAATGGAGTAGTTGTTGTTCAGTGGAATTCTTCTTTTGAAGGTGAACTTAAAAGGCTCATGGCATTGGATGGGGAGAGATCAGGCAGTGGAGTTTTCCACAAGCTGCAGGGATCTTACAGAATAAAATCCGTTCCCCTTTGTCATTTGTTATACTAATCTTGATTTGAAAAGACTTAAATGATCCCAGGTTCCAATGAGTTAAATATTAAGATGTTTTAATTAAGGATTTCAACGCTCTGGATTTCACAGTACTCTATCAAAGAGAAATACCACAATGAACTAAATATTTTGGAAGATATTTCTCCTCTGGGAGAGAGGCATTTACAGAAATTCCGTACATGAAAATGTCAAATGTTACTCATCCTCTCTGTGGCTTTTTTTCCCCTTTTTGAAGTATATTTGCTTCCACTTGGTAGCTGAGGGTGTCACTGCTTGTTATTTGATATGTGGAAATGGGGCACACAAAAGGATGACTAATCCCATTTACTGGAATTTTACAGTTTTCATCAAGGCCACAGTTTCCATTTCAAGCTTTAAAGTGAAAGCAAAACATCAACTGGCAAACTGACTTCTGGTTATTGTTGTAGTAAATTAATACGGATTACTATTAAAGTAAAAGGGCTCTTTTTGAAGGTTGTTTCCTGAATTGAAAAGAAGCTTACATTTAAATATTTTCTCAGGGGCAGTTTATAGTAACTACATTGACAGTACAGAAGGCTCCCTGTCCTTCACCCAGCAATAACAGGCAGCATATTGTGTCCTTTTGCAAATACACAGGCTCTCTCTTTCTGTGTCTCAGTCTCCTTCTCTCTTTCTCTCTTTGATTTCATGGTTTCAAGGCCAATGGTTTGCATCCAGGCTGAAATAAACGTCTTGTTTATAGCTATGTTACTCTCATAGTTATCAATGAAAAATGCATGCGTCCCTTGTATCTTGAATAATTTTTGCTTATAATTCAGCAGATCTTGAGGAAGAAGAAAACCTCATGGTCATTGTCTTAAGCTGTTCCTTCAAAAGCCTTTTCTTCTTCCAGTTTCTCATGTTTCTATTGCAATGGTGTTTCTAGAGCCTCAGCAGGGGCAGGTATTGCAAGCCTTCAAAAAGTGGTCTGAGCTTATTGTGACAAATTTTACTCCCCTTTGCTAAAAAAAAATCAAATTTTGAGATAGGCCACCAGTTTGCATTCCAGCACTAGGTCCCTTTCACTTACACCACTGTGGTGAGCTCTCGTCAGTAGGCATAGACCACATCTGCTGTCACTCCTTCTTTCCCTTTTTGCTCCCATGAGTTCCAGTGAGTCCATGTTTTGTTTCATTCCATGTTGCTCTCTCCGTACTACGCCTACTGTGCACAATTTTGTGACCTCCTTTGTAGTGGATTGCTACAGAAGAGCACAGCCTTGGAATAACAAGGCAGACAAAAAGAGATTAGATTTATATAGAAATATAAGCGGGGTTAACTCGTTCTTTGCTTTATTGAAAATCCTGCAGTAGTACATGGTATTTTCTAAACCCTCAGCTGCTGTGGGTTTGTCACCTAAAGACCTGATTTGGGTGAAGCTGGAGGGCTTAACTAAATCAACTCTAAGGGTTGATAATCACAAGTTTGGGAACTTTATGGGTTTTAAACCAAATCTACAATTAATCCTGAATATATGACATCTTTTTTGTTCACTGGATTTTTCTCCTCTTTTCCTCTGAAACTGTGTCTGCATAGCAAAGTCTCCTTTATGTGATGTTAAATACAATTTATTTTTGGGAATGGTAAAGTGCCCTTTCTGACGTAATCAGATAAAGAAACTACCAATACACAGAGGATAACAGAAATATTTGGAAATAAATGAAAAATTGGGCTAATCTGCCTTGGAAAGATCTCTGTTACAAAGTCCTCAGACTCCTGAAGACTGAAGTCCTCTCTTGCTGGCAGCGCTGGGACAATACTTGGTTTCTTGAGACTGAGTGCTGGCTTTGGCCACATGCTGGCACCACATTGGGAGCAGACAGATGAATTGTGCAGCCTGACCTGCTTTGGAGGTGGGAAATGTGGCATGTCCCCCTATCAGGTCCATCAGGTACAGCCTGTCTGCATGGGTGGCAGGTCCCACCACTCTGCCAGCCTGCCCCATCGCCCAGGGCTGAGAGCTTGGCCACAGCAGCACCCAGAGTGTGTTTTGCTCTGGGCTGAGGCAGTGCCAGCCAAGCCTGGTGGCTTTGGGCACAGGGGTCAGTCCCCTGTGAGTACAGCTGAGCTCACCTGACTAATGCTTTATTTTGACAGTGGTAATGACTCTTTCCCATGTAATACAATTTCCTCTCCCACACGATCCTGTGTCCAAATTAAAGGTCAACCCTCATCTGGTTTAAATCATCATGGCTGTGCTGATTTCATGCTTGCATATACTAACTGGTGAGCTGGAAATTTACAGCTAGCACTGTTATACAAATGGACGAGGACTCATGGCACAAGGGTCATCAGTGACAACAAGAGTAAGGATGTTGAGACATTTTGGAGTTGGTTCTTGTGACGTCAGTAGTTGTGAATTTGGAAATTCACCCTGCCATACTCTTTGCGGGGGCCTAACAGCTCTGGTTTCAGTTAGATTTCAGCTTTATGTAATAAACAGTCTCAACTCCTACACCATTCCTGCACAAGTTGTTCATCAACGTAGCTCTGCTAATGAACCAAACATGGCCATCCTCAGATCCCAGACCTTCCTTGTAAAACTTTCATTTGCTTAAATAGCAGCCAGCCTCAAAGCCTTCCTTTTTTGTAAGTCTGGTGAGACATGACAGGGCCACTCTTGTGACAGCGTACTGCGAGTGGTCTCAGAAACTGGTGTTGATGCCGGTGTAACTCCTTTGTGTGTTAAACATGGAGGGAGCCTCCCAGAAACTGGGACCTCTGCCATGACAGTAGGTTGTCAGAAGCTGAACTGCTCTCTAGAAATTGAAATTCTGTTTTCACATCTTCTGCTATTCTTCTCTGATGAATTTTGAGGGTTTTTTCCCCTCTTTTTCTTGCCTGGTCAAGCAAGTTGCCTAATCAGCTGAACACATGTACCCCAGCTACTATTGTCCATTAAAGACTTAGTATTAACACAAATATCTCTCTCAGAACATAGCAATATTTTTAGACAGTATTTCAAACAGAACAAATGTTAATCCAGCAAAAATAACTACTTCTGGTTTTATTTTTTTTTATCTCTGTGAGATGCTAAGAAGAATGATGCTCTGACTACCCTACACTTGAGCACCATTTTATGGAAGAAAACAAACAAGACCAGATTAATAACACAGCAATAGATTTGTTTTCTTAGAGAGAGCTGAACTGTAGGGTGTCTGTAACAGCACTGTATATGTATTTGAACATCGAAAGTTTGCCTGGAATGAGTGCTCCAAAGCTGATCTCTGTTGATTCACATCTGTGCCCTAGACACTCTCTTCCTTTATGAGCAGCTTTCCCTCTCCTCCTAGATTTTCCAGAAGGTGTCACTGTAAGGCAGTGATGGCCAAAAGTCTGTAGATTTAAAATTAAATGAGTGAAAAGTAATTAATGACTCTAATTTTCTTGCAGTGATTATTTAACTCCTAATAAATCAACAAGAACAGTTTAAAACATTAGAATAATAACAAGAATTGGGAGTATCAAAGTCTCTTCACAGTTTGAATTTACAGCCTGTCTGAAAGCATGTCATCCCAAACAAAATTCAGCTGCTCAGGCCATTAGTTCAATAGCTGAGAGTGCAAAACTACCAAAATGACTGAGCAGTTTTAAAGCCTGCTCTTTTAATGCTCACAGGGGTACGCACTTCTGAGAAGCACATGTGCACACCAGTGGATGCAACTTCATAAGGAAAAGCTGGAGACAAAAATATCTATTTTTCCGGGTATTCAGTGAGATGTGATTTGTTTGCAGATTCCAGCTTGCACTGGGCCTGGGGGCTCAGCACAACCACTCTGATAGAATGAGTGGGTGACAGGCTTGGAAATGATGCTGTTGTGGGTAGAAGGATTGGAGGACAGCACTACAATGGTAGATGAGCATGAGCACTCCAGCCATCTGAAGGGGATACACATATTAAAATGGAATGCAAAGCCTCACACTTAGGTAGAATAAGACAAAAGTTTGTCTGTAGGCAACAAATGAAGACATGAGAAGTCTCAAGTCGCGGTGGTATCCAATGGGCTCCTGATATAATCTGTCATGAAAAATAAGTATGGCATAGAATCAAGGAGAAGAGTTTCCAGTGAAGCTGGAGGAGCTTTAACACCTCTGACCTGAGGCTGGCTGAGCACTCACCTAGAATGTTGCATCCAGCTCCAGTCCTTTGCCTCGGCAGGTGGTGACTGTGGGCTGAAATGGGAAAGCATTGGCATGCCTGGGGAGCCAAGCGTAGCATGCCAGAAACACAACCTAGGGTGCAGCAAAGTGGCAGCACAGACTAGTAGGGGGATAGTGGCCATTTGAGCTGTAAAGTAGAGAAATAAATTGATTTTGTGGACAGCACCCTTTGATCACTCTAAAACTAACTATAGACTATAGGATGTCTATACTATAATTACTCAAGATTAAAGCTAACAGTTCTGGAGTGGTCTGTTCCTTCCTGTTTCCTCACGAGATAATAACATGCAAATGCCGGATTGTTCATTCCTCTTCCTCCCAGCAGGGGGTGGGTGCAGCCCCAGAAGTGATGCTATATGACCTATCAGCTGTTTCATGCTATCCCAAGCATAAACTTCTGTGGTCTGTTCTCAGGGAGGAGGAAGAGGAGAGCAGCCTTTCTGTGCATGCCCTGTGCTGATATGGGTGCTCTGATGTTTTATCAGCAAGGAGATGAGCCCACCAGACTTCTGCCAGTGTCCTTCACCAGTTGCTTATTTGAAATGGAATCCATAAGATAGGAAAGCCACTTTATTCAGGTCATGGCAGTTTTCCTGGAGGAGCTCTGTCTTGTGAAAAAACCCTGCAGCAGGAGCAATTTTAGGGCAGGAGTGGATGGGTGAACTCCTGGGGCTTCACTGTGTGGGAAGGGGATCCCTGCATAAAAACCCCAATGGATACCATAACAGTCCTGGTTGCACTTTGTGCAGACTTGGTTTGTGGGTCCTTTGGAGTAAAAGGCTGACCTGAAAGGTGGGCATGAAGCCATAATGCTCCTGTGATTTCTGCTTCCCCAGGACAGTCGTCAGAGCAGAGAGAGAAAGGGAGAGCAGGAGGGAACGGGGGGAAAAAGGTGAACATTCGAGTTATGTCCCTGAAGGACCCTACTGGGGCAGACTTTCAAGCACTCATTTTTACTGCACATTCTTTAGCAACAAATTCTATTTAACCAATGTGTTGACAAATAAACCCTGATTTGAATTTGTACATTGCTTTGATTCTTCAGGCAACTTTTGGATATGTAGCCAGATTCTTAATATAGAAGCAACTGGAAGTAGGTCATTTCCGCCCTTCAAATACCATTAAAAAGTTTCTCTCTGTTATGGAAGAGAGGGAAAAGTTTTCCCTGTCTTTTCATCTTCCTAGGTTTCTGCTGTGCAAAGCAGCCTATGAAAATAAATTGGCAACAAATAAAAGTTGTTATTTCCTTTTTCCTTCGATTTTGCTCTTCATCAGGACAGTTTTAATGAAATCCATCTATTTAGTTTGTGGGATTCTAGTAACGTACCTTCTCATTATACCATAAATAATGGCAAAGTAAGAATCTTACGACTATTACTTTTAAATCAAAGTTATGGGTTTCTTAATGGATTCCATAATACAGATTTCAAAGTTTACAGTAGTTTAACCATACACAAACATTGTATCCTCCCCTCCTTTGTAATTCAGCTGCTCTTTATTTTCTTCTGCAGTTTCATATGGTTTAAACATCTGGGTTTTCAGAGCCGTTCCATGCCTGCTCGCTTTGTTAGAGGGTTTGGTGCTGGAGCCTCCAACTGAATGCCAGAGTCCTTCCCTTTGTGTTCCTCAGTGACGTACACAAGAACTTTGAGGTGGTGTAAGAACAGAAGGATTCATGGCTAATAAATACTTCATCTAAATGGGTGAGTGTTTGAGCTGGGCTGTTAGCTTAATTCTAACCATAAGGAGAAATAACCACAGCATACTTTGGGTGGGAGAAGATATCAATCACTGTCACTTTTCAGCAGAGGAAAATGAGCAGAGAGGGAAGAAGCTGGTGTAGATTTTAGCTTTTGGAAACTGGGATGTAAGCCTCTCATCCAGGCTAATTCTCTTCTGGGTTATTGCCGTTCCCAATGTTTTATTTCAGTAGTAACATATCTCCTGTTACTAGGTAAAATAAGATGATTATTATGTGTATTATGACCAAGGCTGGATACAGATACCTTATTCAATTGTGTTGGGCTACAGATACATTATTCAATTGTGTTGGACTTTAGGAAAACCATACTGGTGCCTGGGTGTGTACAGACATTTTCAAAGTGACTCCCTTGACATACCAGAACTGATATACCTCTGTTGTGCTCTTGAGTTTATTCTAAATTATTCAGCCTTGGGAGAAGTCTTGTGAATCTTGTCACAACTTAACATGCTGCCACATCAAGGATTCAATAATTTCAGAAGCTTCTTTCTCATGGTCATTTTAAGCTTAATTTACATCACCATTAGTAGGCAATGTAAAGATTTACTTTCAAATCATCATGGTATGTTTATCAGAGGGCATGATTCCCTAACAGAATTCTTTCTGAGGTGAAAATTATTTATTCCCTTTAGTATGTTTTACATGCAGAGGATGTGCTGCTGGCCCTGCAGATGCCAGAAGTTTTGCCTTTGACTCCAGAATTTCAAGACATCACCTTCAGTGCAGTCTGTCTCCTCCGCGTTTACCCGACAATCTCCTCAGCATTCCTATGATTAATGAAAAAACTCATTGACACTGTCCCTTTCTATTTGGTTTTTGTACACTATGTGCACCCAGGGAAATCTCATTTTCATCAGCAGCATCACTGCTGTCACTGGCATGGGGAGAGGGGCAGCTGTGACACTGCACCGCTGTCTGTGCCCATTACAAGCAGAGTAGAGAGATCTCCTACATGTCTTATTCATTTAGAAGGGAGCCTTTTTCAATTGCAAAACTTCAGTCTCTTAACTATAATCACCATAGATGTTTTTTCTCGCAGACATATTCTGCCACGTTGAAGCAGCTGAGTTTTTGTAAAGAAAATGCATTTTCCTCTTTCTTCTGGAAAACTGCTGGCATTCAGATGAGTTGCTACTTCTCTTAAATCTCTCCCTCTGCCCAGTTTGAGAGCCAGCTGAGTAACATAACAATACACAAATGAGAATTAAATGAGAAGCTTTTGCTCTATATTTTTCCCTAATGATTATTACTCTATCCGTGTCAGCTTCAGATTTACACCAGATTAAATTCTGAATGGAAGGAAAGCTGACACAATCCAGAGGGATCTCCTAATTAAACTCTTTCAATCAGTTGTATTTTTTTTTCCTTTTTATTGTAACTTTTCAAGTTTAGTGGCCTGATCAGGTTGGAAATGTTCTGCTTGTATCTTTTGTAAAATCATGGGTGACATTTCTGTACTTTAATGGTCATATACAGTTTTTCTGTTCACTTCAGTGGAGCTCGGATTTTTTTTTGCATTAACAGAAATACTGTAATACCCATTGATAAAGGTAAAAGGAAAAGAAAAACTTATTGCTTTTTAAGTGCAATGAAGTTTTGTCATGAATTTTTTTTCCCAATAAAAGTGTTCTCTAAACAGATTTTTTAATTGAAAAGTTTGGGATTTTCTCATGTTTAATTTCAGCCTGACTGTTAAAAATATAGCTGATTGAAGGGGTTTTTTATACTTTGTTGTTTTTTTCTCTTTTCCACCACCATTTCTTGGAATCTTCCTTCTATTTCATTTTGTTTTGTCTTCATATTGGTTTCCATTTTTATTTGCTTATGTATATCTGTGTGTATGTATATGTTTTTTTCTTTTGTTCTTTGTATCTCTCTATTATTGGAAGTCTGCATTCACTTCCCTCCCCTATCATCTTTCTTGTCCAAGCTTCTGCTTCTTCATACTGAGGAAGTAACTGGAACCTCAAAATACTTTTAAGATCATAATTTCACTCCTCTCTTTTGAAAAATTGAGTTTCTTAGCGCCTCCATCTATCATGCAACTGGTAAGGAAGGAAGGTAATTCACCAGACGGCTGGGGACTGACAGTAATATCTATAAAATGGAAATGGGCAGTGTAAAGCACAATCCCTGAGCTGGTGTTAATAATGTGAGTGTCAGAGGAAGAGAAGACTACCAACTATGGTGCTTGGCCTTAGTTGTGGAGGTACTCAGCATAAGGTGGAACTCCAGCGGGCACCTGGGGCATGGAAGCCCAGCAGAAGCCTGGGAAGGTATTGAATGGTTTTGCTGGGCTTTTCTGTACACCTCTGCATGTAGAAACTGGTAATTTGCTTTGATAACTTCAAAGCTGTAGATAAATACGTGGTGAGTGAGATTTGCAGTAGTAGGAAAGCTGCAATTTTGGTACATATGTAGAGGACGGAGAGGTAGAAATAGGATGCAGCTCCTGAGAGCACACCTGATGCAACAGCTCCCAGAAAGGACAGACAAAAGACAATCTGTCTTTTTAGGTGGTGACTGGAGTGTGCACCAGAAGCTCATCTGGATTGAGTAAAGTTCTGTCAGTTGCCTGCCTTCTGCTTAATGAGTTTTGGGGTCAAGAAATTAGAATTCCTCTTGCCTTAGTTTGAAAGTTTTGTTTCTAGTTGTGTGATTTCTGGGGCTCCCAATACATAGAGATCACATAGGATTCATCTTAACACATAGGAGTGTGTAGGTTGAGCAGTCTTTTAAATAATAGCCAGAGATCAGAGTGCTTTTTCAGATTTCAACTCTAAAGGTATTTAACAGCACTGTAAGCATAAAAGAGTGCTCTAGTGATCTTGTCTAAGTATCCTGATAAAATCTGACCCATTTTATCAGTGGGGTTTTGCTTTATGCAAGTTATCTGAATATTTTTTGGAGCACAGAAAAAAATTACTTTCCAGCTTCATAATTAGGTCCATTGCCTTGGTGGATTGGAAAGCAAATTTCAACCCTGTGATTATTTCCAATTATTTTCTTGAGTTTTAATATGGAGTGAGGGAAAGCAGTAGGAGTTTGAGGGCACCCTCAAAACCAGACTATAGACTGGGTGTTCAGACATTTATTCGGGAACAAGAGTACCTTGATTTAAAACTCCTTAATAAATGGAAAAAAAGTCTCTGTAGTTGCAAACATTATTTGATGATTTTTTTTTTTTTTTTAGTTAGGGGAAAGCCTTAATCATTTTTAAATGTAGTTTTTTTGTTTCTCAGGCTCTTACTAGAGACACTTTGGAGGGCGTACTCTCTAAATCAAAATTTTCTTTCAGTCTATGACACCGTCTTTGAAAACCTTTTATTTCTTTAAGCCAAAACAGTATTTTTATTTCTAAGCATTCTGTTCTGTTTTGCTTCATTCAAATCAGTTATCAAACTTTTCTGACTTATCAAACTTTACCTGTTTAAATCATTCACTTTGTGGGCATAATAAGTGAAACAAAGACTGACTGCCTTGAAAAAATCTGTTCCTTTCTTCTGGTACACAAAATAGAGGTATCTGACCAGACAGAGTCTGCACTTATTCTTGAAATAGCTCTCAACTGGGAACATTCAGCACCGTGGCTGATGTGTCAATGTGTTTGCCACTGAAGAATAAACATCTCCATGCCGACACTGTAAATAAAACACTATTCCTCCCCCAACTACCCAGGTCCCCTCTGAATCTTCCTTACTGACCAGACACAGAAAAAGCATGTCAACACTGAGAGATGGAGCTGACTATGTCAAAGGGAGAATCCAAACCACATACCTAAAAGTTATCTGGAAAGAGTTTTGCTATATCACTAAACCTGAAGACTACTTGTCTTTGATATCTCCTGTACATGACCACCCCTCATCCCTTCCAAAACGTTTATAACAAATGTTTGGCAGTATAATCTTGACAGTCTTTCAATTCATTAGTTTTGGAAGCATAAGCTCTCTTACAATAATGAGGAAATTGATCTTGGCATCCAAATTACTTCTGCTTACTCCACACTGGATCTCTTCAAATGACTACTGCCACTAATGCTCTTGTAATTCATGTGAATTACTACATATCTTTTAATCCTGTTAAGAAGAGAATAGTGATTATTTAGTTAAGGAGCTCATTGTAAAAATGATCTAAATTGTGCTCTGAATCATTAAACAATCCCATAATTGAATTTTGTAACACTGTGGAAAAACTTCTGTGATTATTTCAGCGGGTCAGCAATGAACGTTTCAAATGTATTTAACTTTGAATATAAGTATGAAGAAGGAAGTTATTCTCTGTCAGTGTTTCTTATTTTTACCCTTTTCACTATTGAATTAATTTAAAAATTTGAGATTTGATGGGTCCTAAAAAAATACTGTCACCCAGTTGTAATTCTTCTGAGCAAACAGAAGCATCTGCCAACTCAGCTGGATGACAATGTGATTATTCACCTGCTCATAGATGTAATCCAGTTCTTAGTGCATTCAAAAACTCAACCTTAATTGTATCTTTCTTTCAGATATATAAATTTTATTGTTTTTTAATACAGAAACTGCTGTATTGTTGCTCTCTGAAACCCCATTCACCCCAGTTCCATAAAGAGTTTGGTTGTTCTACTGAAAAGCCTGTATCCCTCTTCACCAATCATCCAGAAAAAGTCAAAACACTTGAGGAACATTTCAGAGGAATGATGAAAATCTGAAGTGCAGTAGTGAGTGTGTCTCTTGAGAAGATCTGACCAGTCCTGCAGGAAGAATATTTATCTACTTACCTGGTACCAAATGATGAATCAAACACTGCTTTTAACTTTGCTCTTCTGAGAGTGTTGCAGCACCAAGTAACAGAACAGACCATGACAACTGGTTCTTTAAATAACTATTTTCAACATTATAAAAGTTAAAGGAATTTCTTTTTACCTGTTTCTTAAATCTGAAAATGTTTCTGGAACACTGAACCCTCTACTGACCCTACCTTGTCAGGTAAAGAGGAATTTCAAACTCAGTGTTAATGCTATTGTTAAAGTTTAGCCATACATCTTCAGCAAAATTATATTAGGCATATGAAAGAAAAAGAGTGTTCAAACTAGCAAAAAATAAAAAAACAACTTCACATTTCCCCTCTCTTAATGGTTTGAAAGAGCAGTTTCATAAAGCTGAAAACAATTAAGAGCTAAATCTTTTAGGAAAAAGTTTTTTAAACAGAAAAATATGAATGATAATTGGGAGCTGCTTAGGAATATTTTACCAAACGCTTCACAAACCACAAATGAGAGCGAAGGCCATATTGGTTTAAAAAAAAATACCACCCAAACAAAACAAAACAAAACAAAACAAAATGAAACCCTGGCTCAAAGGGAAAGTGGAAACAGATATGAAACAAACAAACAAAAAAACCCCAGGAAAAATGAAAATTTATATGAAAATGGAAGAAAGGAAAATTTGACAGTGGTACAAGTCAGAATCATAGTGTCATAGAATGGTTTGGTTGGAAGGGACCTTAAAGAAGGTAGGAATTATTCAACAGTTGTTAAAGGGAAAAAAAATCCCACAGAGATAGAACATGTAGAGTGTAAGAGAGAAGTTTTAAAATATATTAAGAAAAGTTGCAATTATATTGTTCCACTTTTAAAAGAAAGTTCTATTATTGTCTAAATGACCCAGAGAGGCAGAACTGCTCTGAAAGTAATCATGTCATCCAGTATTTAAGAAGGGCATCAAACACATACCGTTCAAGTTAGATATTTTAAAATAAGTTAGTTTGATAAGCTTCCCTGTAAATATTTATTCTAATCTAGAGCTGGGAAAAAGCAGTACTGTACTAATGTTTTAAAGGAACCAGAGGGTGACCACAGTAGCTGGAGGATTTGTGGGAAGCTGCTGAAGAACTTTCACATGAAAAATGAAGGGAAGGTCCAAGTGTCAGCATCAATTGACATAGGTTTCCAGCAAACAGCTTTTAATATCTTGTTTTTAATAGAGTGAGATAAGTTTAGTTGATAAAGACAATGGCATTGAAGTGTTTTTTATTTCATTTGGCATTCTGGTTAAGACATGAAAAGGGCGACTGGTAATACAGCATAGACTAAAACCTCATCATGATAGTTCACATTTTAATCATTTCTGGCAGCTGTCGGAGGTTAGGTGGGTCCTGTCTGACATACTGATGCAGAAAGAAAAAGAATAATATATTTTTGTGTGGGGAGGTCATTCATCAAAGTATAAAACATTGCAGCAATGCAACAGAGGAGATAATGACTGAGGGAAAGTGGTGACAATCCTGTGAGAAGGATCAGAGGATGGCTCTCCTGAGACAGTTCGTGTCTGCTTTTCTGTCTATCTGCAAAAAATCCATTCGTATGGCTAGAAAGTATTGTCATAGTTTGTCTATTGCTGCAATTCAAGGCAAGTGTTTTTTAGGACTTAATTGTGACAAGTACTGCAGCCTGTAAGAGGGTCAGGCTAGATGGTCCCTTACAATATATGAAGTTGCAAAGGAAGAAAAGACCATCCAAACCAGGAAACTCACAGTGGGAAGGGGAGAGAACTACCCAGGTTTGAAAATATTGCTGCAGATGTCACAACCTACAGAACATTTGGAGAGTTTTACGCTAATGTAATCCATCTTCTTAAAAATGACACATCTGTTTCCACTTTCTGTTTCTTATATTATCTTTGTAACATCACTGTAGACTCCATCTGGAACTGAAATTCTCTTTAATTTTTTTAAAGCAGCGTTCCTGATAAAATCTGGCATTGTAATGATTTGAAGGCAAGGATAAGCTTGGAAAATGGAACATTTTCTGTTTCCTGCCCATGTAACTATGGTCCTTCCCTCCTGCAGGCACACATGGTAAAGATATACAGAAATATGAATGCATTTACACTGCTTGTATACTGTGAAGGGAAAACTGTGAAGGGAAAACCAACACAATTAGACTAAGAAGATAGATCCTTGCTAATCCTAATTGTACTAATCCTAAAGACAATAAATCCTAAATTAAAATGTGTATTTGGAGAAGTGTTTTAAATATTAAAAGGCATGATTTCTAACTTCTTAGTATTAATAATTGTTGTACTGTTCCCTCTTCTTATTATTCAAATTTTAACATCTCCTTTGGCTTTGTAGTCAATCCAGGCTGCTGGGGTTTGTTCTTGTTTTACTGAAGTTTAAAGGAATTTTGTCACTGACTTCAGTAAGGGCCAGCTCTACTTTTACTTTTGCTTTGCAGCCTCTTAATTTCCTTTACTGTATGCATTAGCCCAGAGATAATATTCCCAATTCTGTTATCAAAAGATCCATTTTAAATTTCAGCATTTAACTATTTCAGTGGAAACATGAATAGTATTTTTGTGTGTGTGTGTGTGTGAGTTTTGCTGATTAATACTGAGGGGAAAACTATTAAACTCCATCCTCAAGCTGTTTATCTATGCTTTTAACAGTGCAAAATATGTTTGGAAATCTAAAAATATGCTTGGTTAATATGGAGTAACTTTGGGTGTATCTTATTGCACTAGGAAGAATGAAAAAATGTCATTACCAGAAAACATGTTTAGTCTCATATTGTATTTTCCCTAGAGGTCCCAGTACAAAGTCTCCTGGAGCCAGTGAAGGCTTAGAGTGCAAGCATTCCTCCAGTGCCTTTGATTTAGCAATAACAGTGACTTATTAATCTTCAGTTGCTAGATTAGAGTGAATATATTTCCAGGAAAAACGAACAGTAATATTTTGCTCAGGGAAAAGGAGGAAAATAAAAGCAATTTTAGCAAAAGATTATATTTTAAAGCAATAAATCCATTGAATCCCCTTTAAAATGAGAGGGAGTAAATCAGGAGGGTTTTCTGGTAACTTAGCAGTCTATCTGTGTCTTTTTCCTGGCTGACTAGTCAGGCACTTCAAACGTTTTGCTGGGCAGGAAAGGAAAGAATAAGTAATGCCAATCATGTGACAAAATTTGAACATGGAGTAAAAGAGAGCAACTTCAAGGAGGACTGAAGACCACTCCTTGTCCAGGTTCATAGCTCAGTTTAATTTAGATGTTTTTTTATGGAGGAAAGGAAAGGAAATATTTTGCAGCATCACATGTGGTTATAATGGAACTATCTCTGGATATCTCTTTCTTCTTTTGTTTCCTTGCACTCCCCTTTCCTGCCTCAGGTTTGGGAAGGAAATGCACTGCGGCCCCAACACAATGACTTAGTCCTTCACAGCCTGTGGGAAAGGTCTGAGAACTTGTTAATGGTGGTGAACTGGCAATATGCTTTCTCTCCTTATGAGAGCTGGCACGGCATAACTCATCCTTATGACTTCACTCCTGCTTTTTCCCAGCAGCTTATCCATGTGACAGCAACACTCAAAAGGCATTTTGCCTGGTAAGAGTCAAGCAGCATCTTGAAAACGTATTCAACTTTTCCATCAAAGACAGAGAGGGTTTTGAAGTGTTTTTCCTGTGCCCCAAATAAACCATTATCCAATAGTGATGCCATCAATCCACTCTATCCATCCAGAACTGGTAATTTTACTCTCTCCCTCCCTCTATCCTAGGTATGTACTTGTCTAATCTGGGTAGTTATCTATCAGTCTAACCTAGTGCGTGCTTTGATAGATGCAAGTAACCAAGGCCACAGCTGAAGTGCAAAGAGTAGATTTATTCCATCCCCTTGCTGGCTGGAGGATTCCAAAAACAAGAGGGGACACATACACTGCTAAGCTTGGTCCATGTTAGCAGGGGCAAAAAGCTGGGAGCACATTCCTGCCCTCAGCATCTCCAGGGGCCTGGGGCACATGCAGGACTTCTCAGTGCTGTGCTTTCTGTAAGCCCCAGCTCCTTATTTCTCTTCCAAGCCTGTCCATGAAGAATGCCTTTTAAGTTTTTGACAGCTTTCTGTTTTCCTCTACAAAAATTCCACTTCTAAAGACAGACAGAAAACAACCCAAAGCAAGCACAATACACGACATTTTCCACACTGGATATTCTTAGCACCCCCCCAAGGTGAAAGGTTATTTTGAGTGACGACAGCTCTACTTTGCCCCCTCGTCAAATCTTCTGCTTACAATCCTTTCCCCTCAACACCTAGATAGATAGATAACTAAGAAAATGAAGTTATTCTAGCACCTTTTAAAACATCCCAGGCAGAAGTCCATGTTACAGTTCATGAAGCTATTTAACCCTTTAAAATTCTGTCTAAAATGAAGACTAAGCACAGAAAATGAAGTTCCAAATACATCACAAATTAAAAAAGAAATCAAGAACAAGCGTTCAAAGAGTGGGAAGACTTCTCTTGACTGTAGAGGAGACTAGATCAGCTGTCTGGCCACATCAAGCAGTCTAGACTGTCAAGTGATACTGATAACTATTCATAATATTGTTGAAGATTACACAAGGCAAACTGGGTATAAATGCATGCATGTCTTGTGAAGTTTTTAATAATCTTGGTTGGAATAAAATTAAATACCCAACAGTTTAATTTTTGTTAGCAATTCAAATCAGGCTTAGACTGAAAAGCTCTGAAAGTTGCCAACACTGAATAAAAAACCTGAGTGGGAAGTAGTAAAGCAGTCACAGAGAGGGACCCATCACAAAACCTGCCCTGATAGCTAACACAGTTTTTAGTAGGGGCATCTGCTTCTGTTCTTGGGTAGAGAAGAGGCATTGTCATTCCAGCTCACAAGGAGCTAGCTCGAGGATTGCCATTTTCACTCCCTTTTGGCCAGATGTGAAATATTAGGTAGTGTCAAAGCTGGAGCCAATGGGGTCTGGCTGAGTTCCCTGAACTCTATTTGCTACAAAACAATCATTACCATATTATTAAAAGAAGTTTTATGTCAGTATAACTTAGATTTGCAGTTTATGTTAAGACCTTTTTGAACCTCTCCAGGAGGGACATGGAAAATTAAAGTGAAGATAAATTGGAATGAACTGAGTACATCTTACATTGCTACTTTTTTTCAAGTAGTGAAAAGAGTACTCACGGCAAGAGGGAATTGGTTGTCTTTAATGAGGGCTCAGGGGTGTGAATTTTCTGTAAAATTCCTTGTAATTTTCTCTGTTTAAATGTGATAAATCCTCAAGGATCCATTTTTCTGGAGACCATTACTGATCTGTTACGAAGCAGTCTGAAAAGTGTAATTTATTTTAGGGTTCCAGCAAAATTGACCCATGGAAGGACAGTGCATTATTACTTTTCGTATTGTCACGTGTTGAATTCACTTGTGCACTATATTAAACTAATAATTCATGAACTAAATATATAAACCCGTTTGCCTTTTTTTTTTTTTCCCCCAAAGAAATGGAACTGACAACTTCATGTAAGATTTTCCCATTTGCAGAAAGGACGAAGAAATAATCCATAAATTTTAAATTTACTTTTGATTTGTTTAACACTTCTTTTTGTTAGAAAAATTTAGTTTCAAAATGAAAATAATTTCTCATCAAGATGCCAAAATTACTTTCCTATTGGAAATTTTTGGTCAGGCTAAACACAAATTTGCAAAAGCCTTGGGTTTCCCAGAAGCTTTCGTACTGCTTCTGCAGCTTGTCAAAAAAACTAATCCAGTGTTAGTCTTAATTTGCTCTGATATGAGTGTGAGAGGAGAGTTAGGCCACATGTTTTCATTTGCTCTTTCTAAGCCCTTTTATGAAGTGTCCAATTTCAGTACAGTCTTATCAGATTTGAGATATCCACAGATATACTGTGAGGTCAGCAAGCTAGAAACATTTTGAAAGGTGCTGATACATTGTGAGTGTGTGCATGCACACGTGCCTTTGGAGGTTTCCTCTGAGGCTACAAGTTGTGATTTCATCCAGTTTTACACAAGCTGCTTAGTTTTAATGGAAGCTTTGATCGCTGATAGAAGAAAATAGTTTCCATTACTCAAATTTAGAATGCAGAGGATGACTTAACAGTGAAGTGTGTGCTTAATGCTCATATCCCTGCTTCAGTCCCAATATGCAGTGTACCGTTTTCCCGTGCTTTTCCTCTCAACCCAAGAACATCATGTTCTGTTCTAAAGATTGAAGTTGATAAGACACTAAGACATGTATTTCAGTAGATATCAAACCCAAAATTTCACTGTGTTTGTTTCTTAATCATACTGTGGAAATTTTCAGAAGTCATCAGTTATGAAAATGATCAAAAACAAGAGCTGTGACATTATAGAGAAAGATTTCTTGTTTAAAATGAATGAGAATGGTCATTCATGGATTGCCTTAGTCGCATTCAGCTCTGAAGGGCCAGGGAACCATGATACAATTTCATAGACAATGCAAAATGGATTTTTGCTAAAGTAATAATTACAATAATAAATAGGTCCTCTTAAAATTAAGAATTTTATGATAATGAATCTCGTGCCAGTTAAATCAGATTAGACACTAACAACAGAGTCAAATAGCAAGATATTGGCACAACAAGATAGAAAGAAAATACTAAAAGAGAGACCCAGTCTCGTTCCCTGCTCTGCTGTTGGACCAGTGGATAATCTCAGCTGCAGTAAAATCAATGTGTTTTAATATAAATTCATATTAATTCAGTTGATCCTTGTTTTATTTCTTTCCCTATTTTTTTACCCCCAGTGTGTGATGCATGAGGAGTTAAACTTGTCTTTTCACGCATTCAGTGAAGAAATTATGACAATAGCAAATCCCCTGAAGTTTGTTAGTTTGAGTGGAAGAAAAATTACTCAAAAATTAAATTAAAAATACCTGTAACTGTAGGAGTTTTCTCATTAGGGCAATGCAGGTTTAGATGGATTTTTTATCTTTAACTGGTTCGCATATTCCTAAATATATAAACATCCTTGTCTCTTCACAGAAGTCTCTGAGTATGTCTGTATGAGTTGATGCTGGAGTTTCAGCCATAATTTTTGGTTTCTTCTTCCTGTATATATACAAGAAAGAACAGTAACATTGGGTTTTGTAACATCTCTGTGTCTTTGACTATGTTTTGTACAGCATGTAGTCAAACAGCCAGGTCAGAGTATAAGATCAGCCTCTCTTCCTTTTTGTTTCATGTATGGCATGTTTCAGCAGAATGGGCACAATATGAGTCTTACCAAGTTGTTTTTCATACTTCCAAAAAGCATTGCTTCTCCTGTAGTCTTCTGAGGATAAAGCATTTGCAATTCCAAAGGTTTGTGCTTATTACTGTGTAATAGTACTTAGAAGACACTATTGCATATAAGCATTTTCTTCTCAGTAGTCTTTCTGAACTCTACAAAGCATTTCCTTGGGAGCCTGCTGCTAACCCAGAGGAAGCCAGACAGCCAACCAAGAGCTGATTCGGTATCCTTCAGCTACTTTGTGCAACCAAGAGCTGTTCATTGTGCTTGTGCTACTACATTGCTCTGAAAAAGAAAAAGAACGGAAAGAGTGCTGACTAGCTCTGAACATGATACTCTTGTCTGGCTAAAATCTTTTCAGCCTTCATTCTTAAGAAACTTCAGAAAGCTTGTAAAGGTGATGGATAGGAGAGCCTTTCATAGGAGATTTATCTTGTGGTTAAACTATATAGCCTCTCACACAGGTGGTTTTGGTTGTAATGGAGAGCTTGTGTTATGCTGCAGCTGCTTGAGTATTCTCTGCAGTAGATCTGCTGTGATCTCAGAACTCCTGACCAGAAGTCATCCCTCCAATGTGACCCCAGGGGGAGTGATAGGATCTGTCCTTCCAAGGATCATTGCTGGTAACTCCTTTCCATCTCCTTTCTGATTGTTATCAGGATGTTGATCTCACAAGTCATTCACTAGTGAAGCAGAGGAAAACCAGCTGCTGTAGGACTGCTTCTGAAACAAGTCTCCTGTTATGCCCACTTTTTGCAGTTTGCTCACTCCAAGACAACATTACCCTGTTGACCAAACTGGAGAGCTCTCACTGAGAAGGGATCCAGCTGGCTCCTCACATGCTTACACTCCTTCTGACCAATTGGGCCAGACTAGAGCTACTCTGCTGTAAACTCCTCTCTACTGAGCAAAGTGGAGTATTGGCTCCTCAAGGGCAACTTTGCCTCTCTTTGCTCCTACTACATTGCACCACTTGCCAAGGCAGACACAGACAGGATCTCAGTTTCTTGTTGTGAACACAGATACACATTGGTGTTTGCTGTGAACTGATGACTGAGCAGCTTTGCTTGATAGTGTTTTCTATGCACAACTTTCCTCCAGATCTCGACCCTGCCACATCCACCATCTAAGCGTGGATGTTTCCCTCCTTGGCTGCTTCTCGTGACTCAAATCGAAGGCTACGGCTTCCTTCCTGCAAGACAACAGACTGACCAGCTGCCACACCTCTCTGCTGATGGATTTTCAGGCCTGACCTTGCATTCCCTCCAGCTGCTACTATGTATACAATTTTTACTAGGCAAGAATAAAGGGATTTAAGGGAAGAAGGAATAAAAGTGAATTTTCAAAGGAAATCCTGCTATTGGTTTCCACTATTTCCTTCTATTGTTGAATGTTGCAGATGCTGAAGTAAATGTCAACAGAGATGGGAATCCAATATTAACTATTGTCATCCAACATGGTTATGGCCAGCAAATAAATCATTCTTCCTTCTCGTTTAAACAGCTGGAGTCTACAGTGGTATTTCAGATATTCTTCTGAGTAAGCATGCATAATGTTTCCCACAGGTCGCTGTCTTCTGAAATGGGCCAAAAGGAGTGAAATAAAAATGTTGAACCTTCCATAAACTCTCTGGCAGATTCTATGGAATTGTATAGAGAAGGATGCTTGCCAAAACAAACAACTTAATGGTGCCATATTTTTTCTTTTTTTTTCTCTCTTTTTTTTTTCTCTTTTTTCTTTCTCTTCCTTATATTTTTAGCTTAATTTATATGGAACACAATTGAATCCCTCAGTGATACTGTTGATTTTCTCCCTGATGAGATGGCTGGGAAATTTCTGAGAATCCCTTCCAATCCTAAAACTCTCAAGTCACTATCCCTTGAAGGCATAAATTCGGTGTGTGGGGAGATTTCTGTTTTTACATGCGGTGCTTAAAAGAGGATTTAGAAACCTCATTGTGCATCACTTCTAACGGGGCTATGACTGTAAGGGGGATGCATGGGTCTCCTCCACTGACCAGACATGACTTTATCCTTGCAGACTTGATTGTGTTTTCTCTCCTGCAGCATGAATACTCTTTACTGGGGAACGTGGATTACAAGTATTCACTCTAGTCTGCAGTTCTGCTCACAAAAGACACCACAATAATCCCAGTGAGAAATCACCTGAGGAAAGAATCCAAGCAATAGGGTAAGCCATTAGTACTTGTCAAAACTTATTAGCTATTAATGCTTGTTAGTACTGAAGATGCAATGAGTGGAAGAGCAAAAAGACAAGCAGCAACCCACCTTGCAAAGTGATATAATAGGCAGTGTATTTAATAACTATTTTACTTGAAAGAGGGTAAGAATTTAAAAACTGTCTGAACATGGCCTGTAGATGTTTCCTTCAGGGAGCAGTCTTCTAGCTGTGTTAAATCTGCGGGTTCTCTGCTTCCCACCCCTCCCTCCCCTACAGTAGTCAGCAGCACAGGGACTGAAGGGGGCCCAGCTGTGCCAGGACATGCTGTGAGCACATCTATGCCAATCCCTGTGGCTGAAATTACTCAAGACACTGGCATTGCTGGAAAGGTTGGTTTTGGAAGTTTCGTCAACCCCTCTGCCCTGGTGCCTTTTATCCTCCATGCTGGTGTTTACCATACCCTCAGGTTGCACTTCTGTGACAAATTAAACAAAGCTGAGTCAGCGCAGCCATGGCCCCTTCTTCACACTTTGCTCTGTGTCTCTCCCCTCCTCTCTTGTGCTACTCCTGGCCTGAGAGTGCCAGGCTACAGAAATTGCTGGTAGCTTTCTGTTAAGCCCTTTGAACCAGCTCTGAGCCACTGGTAACCATCAGTGACAGCAGCAGCGGGGTGGAGATCGCAAGGGAAAGACAGGGATGTTGGTGGCAAAGTTGGTTTAAGCTGTTGAGAAATCTCATCCTCATTGCACAAGGATAGCAGCATATGGGGCTACTCAGTGAGCTGAATTACTGAAATGAACAAAACAAAACAACCGCCCCCCAAAAAAAAAGAAAAAATCAAAGCAAAATCTCCCTTCTCATAAAGGGCTGTATTGGTGTGGCTGAAGGGGCAGTGAATACTGCAGAGGTCCTTTGGGGCTACTGAGGCTCTCATTTCTCCCCATCAGTTTCATCCTATAAATTACCTCCAAAATTAAGAAGATCATAAAAAAAGAAAGTTAAAGGGCCTTTTTTAAACTGAAAGTGGTAGATTCTGATTTGGATTGGAGGTGCTTCATTAGAATACTCAATTTAAACAGCCTGTTCAAAGTTATTGAATATATATGTTGACATTCTGCACCCCAGTTGAGTCAACAAAAACCTGTTGTGCCTTTCGGAAAAGATAATTGACTCTCTTAAATGTGTTTGCCAGAAATATTGGAATATAAATCATCCCAACAGAGTGGTTTGAACAAATTAAAACCAGTCTGTGAGAGTGACAACATGCTTACTTAACTCAAGATACAGTAATAAGCTCTTTGATGTTTTTCTAAGTGAAGCAGATTCCCGAAATTATTTTCATTTTAATGTCTTTAATTATATTTCTATGTCTCATTGAAATAAAATCACATGTGTTTTGTATTTTTAGATGTAACACCACCTGTTTTGAAACATTTTTGGATAAAATATTTAAAATTTTGACAGAATTTTAGGTGGTGGATCATTATGCTTATTTTTTTATGTGAAGGATGGCAGACCTTTCTTCCTTATCAAGTGTACAGATAATCTGAGTGGCTGAACAAATGTTTTCTTCATCTTTGTTTTTGGAGACCTCTATGTAAGGATAACACCTTGTGTTAAGAAGCTTTGTTTATACTTAAATGGATCTTTTAACATTGCACACTTCCTCTTCCCAGGACAGGCAAAATAGCAGGACTGTCCTTAGTAATGTGCTCCATCTTGTTCTTTTGCTGTTTATTAAAGAAGGACATTATGACATACCACCTGGCTAGCTGGGTGCCTAAATATGGCTTTTACCCTGCTTGTTCAAGGGTTTGTGCATCTCTCCCAGTCTCATTTATTCTGTTCCATTAGTACCCATATCATGAGACATTTTATTTTCCACAGGAATTTTCAAGTGAATTTCCAGAAGATGGAAATGCTGCATGGTACCTGTTGTTTTACTATGTTGATTTGGTTTGACTGTATGTCATTTTTTCTTTAGTACAGCCATGCCTTCGTATTCCTGTATCTTGACATTAAAGCAGAGTTGCCTGTCTTTTATAGAACCGATGGTTAAAATAGCTCCACTCCTATCAGAGATGACAGCAGCACGGTATAATAAGGTGTGCACATCAAAATTCAGATAATTTCATGCCTCACACCTTTTTCTTTAGGAAGAATAATAGATGGTCAAGATGTCAGTAGCGTCTTTAAAAGAAATAGCACCATCTGATATGAATGGAAGAATAGTGTGCCTGGTTCTCACGCTCTGTGAGGAAACCCTCGGAGCTCTAAAAAAATGGGATCCATCACAGGCCACAGCTATGTCCAAAACACTTGCCTCATCTGCTCAGATGATTTCAAAGCAATGAATGAAATGCAAAAACCAGCCTTGTGGCACAGTGAGCTGGAACCCATGCCTTCTACTGAGATTTATGTTTATATCTGGATAAAAAGTCTTTCTGTTCTCTGTCCTAAAAGAAACAACAACTACACTTACAGACAGGCTGTGGGTGCTGGCTCCAGAGTACTGCTTTCTTGGGTGGGGGGAAAAACAAAGAAGAAACGCTTAGTGGAGGTAAGAGAGAATGTGAGCATTTTAGTCCTTTGTGTTATATACTTCTGTTTAATGTCCAACAATCCTCTTCTTGTTCTATTCATAGACTACTTTGCAGAAAACAAACTGTAATAGCATCTGGGAAATCCATAGGCAAAATACACTTTAAAGGCTCTTTTGAGCCAAACCACAAAACATACAATTTATCATGTTAATTTGAATTAATGAACTTTGACAACAAGATTCAGAGTTGCAACACTTTAAGTGGAATAAATAACAGAGGGTTGATTCCACCGTGTTTGAACTTCTGCCGGTCCCAGTAAATTCAGCAAGAAAATGGAGCACTAGAGAAGAACAGGTTTTCCCCACACCTATCCCCAGTTCACACTTCAGAGCAAAAATCTCTCCAAGATAACTCACAGTCTGTGCTTCAACTAAATATACAAAAAAGCTCACACTGGATAAGCTAAACTACCAAAGGCTCAGGACGAGAGTTTACAGTGCTGTTGGCTAAATCCCAAACCAAGGAATTTATCTTGCAGGTGTCAGAGCTTGGTACCTGTGCTCTCCCATGTTCCATTGAGGTAGTTTGTCAGATGACAAAGAAGGTGTTTTTCTGTAGAATTGTGCTATGGAAAGACAGTGCCTTTCCAGAAGCAATGGAGAGTCACTGGTTTACTTTATCTTCTCTTTTTACAGGTTCTTCATTATTTCTTTAATGTGTATTTTCTGTGGCAAGTACGACATCTCTAGAGCTAATGCAGAGGTGTCATTTACTACAGTTTTCCTCAAAGGCATATATGTCCTGGGAATCATCCTTCACCTATTTGACATAAAATTGTCATTTCTAATCTTCATTTTTTATCTTTTTATGATTATAGTTATGAATTATTAAGATTATGAATAATATATTTTTCATAAGTTGCTGCCATCCTAAAGCATAGAGGAGCATTAAAAAATTTACTGATGGGAAGTTACCTTAAGGCACAGTAAAACACACTTAATTTCCTTTTATATCATTGCTTTTATATATTTTGTTTTAAAATTGTACTTGTGGGCACTTTTTTGAGATTTATTCAGGGAATTTTTTGATTTGAAACAGCCAAGACAAGATGGTAGCATTCAACCTTACAGTGCAGAGCCAAAACTGTGCCAGGGACAGCTGCATGAGCCTTTCTGAATTTAATTTTTAAAGGGCTTGAGAATAGGCAGAGGAGAATGTAGTCTCTAAAGTTCAGCAAGACAGGCAATTTCCTGAATCAAGATTCTTTATGCTGTTTGTGAAATCTGAGGTTAAGATGCTGTTCTCTAATTTACCACAAGTGTCAGTAAGGACCTTTTTTCCTTTAGTAAACTGCCTTTGATTTGAGCAAACTGAAATCTGAAAAAAAATAATAAAGGTATTCCAAATAGAAGGAGGTTTGAAGAAGGAGCCTTTGAGTCTGTGCTGTGTATCACTGCACACAGGCATGCAGCTGTGTGCGAACATATGCCTGCCTGTGCTATGAAATAGGGAAGAATTTGGAAACAATCATCAGGTGTAGCACCTTTTATGATGCTTAAATATTAATGTAAAGTGTGTCTGGCTGTGTTTTCCGCCTGCAGTTATAACACAGCCAGGTTACAGGGTAAAAAAACATGATAGCAGTCTATTTTCCACGGTGCTTCGACCCACGGACCTCTGTTGGCTGCTGCAGCTTTCACCAACACTGACTAAACCTCACTGAGAATTCTGATTATTAGCTTGAGTAAAGGGGTCAGAACCTCACCCTTAAAGACCAAAAGATAAAACTCGTAGACTTGACTGCTCAGTTTTTTATGGAACTTGAGCTCTAGTGACATTTTTGTAAAAAAATCTTTGCCAGAGTATGTATACACGAAAATGTATGCATACATATGTCACATCCTGAATATTGTTCTCCAAAGAATGGCATACTTTTGCTCCAGCAGCAGAAGAAAGTAATTGATGAGGTTTAGATGTTTAGAAGATTAGCTGCCAAAGCCTGTTTTTAGTTAAACTGCTAATAAAGAAAATAGTTCTAGGTTTTCCATGTAAGGGTTTTGGTGTGGGTGCCCAGAAGGTACAGTGATGTCTTTTTTTTCCCTTTTTTCTTTTAAATAAACAATCTTCTTCCCTTGAAACTGCAAAACCTGACAGCTGTTATTCAAAGATAATATAAATCAATGCTTCACATTCAGTGAAGTATTCTTAGCACCAAAACAGCTCTTGTTAACATTAGTACTGACTGTGTGAAAGATCAAGACAGCAGGGACATTCCACCTATTAAAAAAATCACTGTTACTCAAAAACAGGTATGTGAATCTCATGAATACTCATCTCAAATTTGGGAAAAAAAAATATGCATTAGGATATGGTGTTGAGAAGCCTTATTTTTAACTTAAAATTATAATTAGTTTGATGTCTGAGTCCTGAATATAATGTCTATATTTTCAACGTATGATTTTTTGAATTTTATTGGGCAATTATCTGCTTTTTTACACATAATACTGTATCTTTTGTTTCGGGGAGTGGTGTTTAGCCATATAAATGGCTGGGATTAACTGCATGCCTAAATCCTGAAGTGGAACTACTTGCATAAGGAGCTACTACTCAGTGGGAATAAAACAAAATTGGGTGTAGAATTATTTGTTTATTACTCATCAGACAGAATTACTTGACCACCCAAATGGAGTCCCTGAGGCTGTATCTGAAAGTCAGCAGTTAAAAAAACCCAACCAGATTACATTCTTATGAGTGGTCTGTACAGTGGATTTTTAATTTGGTTTTGTTCTGGAGAATTTTTTTAGTTTATTAATGATGGGGTTAAGAAAAGAACATTTGAGCTTAATTAGTGATGTAAGATAATACATATAATTACAGTATGAAGAGAAGCTAAAATATCTCAGTACATACAGTGGCTGTATTTATTCCCACAGTAATTAGCCCGCATATAAAAGGACTTTTCAGATCAAATTCTTGAAGTTAGTGACAAATTTGGATAGCTTTCTAAAGCTATGAGAACCTCACTGGCGCCATCCGACTTCCTCTGAAATCAATGGAAATTTTGCCTGCAACTTCATTTGAAGTAAACAACGAGATAGTTTGGAAAACAAGATGAAAACGTTGCCATTAGTGAGTCTTGAAATCTGGAATCAAGCTCTTAGGGAGTGTCCATGTTCTTCAATTTCCATTTAAGTGTACAAAGCAGAACTGCTAAATTCTTTCTTTTCTAGGAGCGCTAAGATAGAGAGCAGTGTGTAGTACATTCACCTATGGGAACCATTAAGCAAAGGCCCATGCTGTTGTACCCAAAACTGATTCTTTATTCCAGCCTTTTTGAGCCTGATATATCTCATGTACATGTACATGATGTATGGCCAGAGATGTGGCTATTCACAGCCTAGAACTGTGCAGAGGTCTGGTAAAACTATGATTGCCTGAATTGATTTCTCTTGTGTTAAAAGAGCTAGAAACAAAAGTCATAGGTTTTATACTCCAAATGTCTTCCTAGGCAGCTTTTCAGTAACCTGAACAAAGAAAAGCTATGGCCCATAAAATTTTGAGAGTATTCCTTGGAATAAGCATACACACAGAACATGGGATTAACGCAATTAACATCGTAATTTTTCACAGTGAAAGGACTTTTCTTTGTAAGGTATAAGAGGGAAAACATTTTCCCACACGAGATCTCTTGTTACTCAGAGAGTGAAAAATGCTCACGTCAGGATAGAAGACAGGCAAAAACATGACTGGCATGGAGTTAAACCCCCTGTGAAAGTACTTTGGGAAAGGCCACTTCAATAAGTGCACAATTGTGCAAGTAAGGATTTCATCCACTAGTCTGCCATGGCTTCTCTGAATACAACAGTGGTTCAGTTTGAATGTATTGTGCATACATCTGAGTTCTGCACACTGGATGTCAAGGCTCTCTCTTCAGACAAAGCTTTATTGTTTATTAAAGTGTTTCATAAGTCCTTGTTGTGGGAGCAACAAACCTCTCCTCTCCACCAAAGCCAGATCCTGTTCAGAACACGATTTGGAATGCATGTCCTTTTTAATTTAAAGTACAGAATAGCCTCTCTGTGGTCTGTGCTAAAAATCCATCTGAATGCAGTATCTTTCCCCTAAGTTTAAATGGACCATGATATTTTGTGTCAAAATAAAAGCATACACTGGCCCTGATGCTCTGCTCAAGCCAAACCATTTTCTGTCTAAAAGTGGAGGAGGATTTAGAAAGAAAGATTATTCTTGTCTACTTCTTAGTCTACCTTTTTTTCCCTGTAGTAGAGGTAAGTACAACCTTATTCAGGGCTCTGCTAAATTTTGCTTTGCTGTGTTTTCTCCAGAAGACTTTGAAGCAGAGGAATCTCCCCACATATTGGCTCTACCGTAAGCATCATTATCACAGGCCTTCTATACTGGATCTGTCAAGTGGACAAAACAGAGGTATTGTGCTCCTTCTTCTTTGTCTGGGATTTTGTTTCTTTGCAGCACCAGAAATGCTACAGAAGCTGTAGTATAGCAGATTTAACCCTCACATTTTCTCAGTTTTAATCTTTTAAGTAGAAATGTGAAGCATTCGTTAGAGATGTGCTTTTGTCATAAATCTCCTGTAATTACTTAACAGTGACTCTTAAGACCATTTTCATTGTTCTGGTGGCCTAAAATCTGTTTTTACGTTTTTACTTACAGTAGTTAGATATATTAACTCATGAATTTTAGATTTAAATTCTTGTTTCCATTGGTAAATGGAATTTATTCATGGATAAAATTATTTCACAGGGAACCAGAAGCTGTAGAGTGGCTAAGAAGTCTTTTATATATTGTTGATCCACAATATCACACATTTGTATTAAATCATGTCCTACAGACTCCCTTACTACTTACTAAGAGAACTACAATTAACACTGCAGCCCACGGGTTAAACAGGTACCTTATTCTGGAGAAGTGGGATGTATAATTTCTTGGGTAAAAGGCATTATAATATTAAATGTTACAAACATTTCCATGGTATTTAAAATAAATTACTTTACCTAAGAAAATTATTTGGATTCTTGATTTCACTGTTTTCCAGTCTTTTGATCCAAACCAATTCTGTATGTGGCTGGGGCTTTATCATATTATCCTGTCATTTCCTTAAGATTAGGACCTTTACTCAAGACAAAATAACTTCCATTTTTATTTTTTTGGCAGGGACAAAAGAGCAGTGGAAGGTGAGGTAGGAAAAAAATAGAATCCCTTGGTGGCCCATACCATATGTTTTAGGTCAAAGACTCAAACAAAAATATAGGAGAGCAGGATAAGAAACTAAAAACTTAACAGTAAAGTGCATCTTGGATAAATGTACGAAACAAAGGATTTTACTATTTCTCCTCAAAAGTATATTTGAAACATAAACGTAAACCGGCATTTTTCTTGTGAAAAACCTCAAACTCCAGCGCAAGCACATTCCAAAATAACTCCTGGAGTGAACAGCCCAACATAAACAACAATGGCCCACAAAAAGCATTTTTGGACCATTGATGAACTTTCCATTTTTCTTCAAACTGACAGCTCAGGAGAGCTTCCAAATATGTTGGTATGTGCAGCTTATCAGCTAGAGAAGGAATGCTGTCATGTATCCTATCAAAATGAGAATGCATCAGCCTCAGCTCCTCAAAGTCACTCATGGGCCCTATGGAAAATGTCCATCCCTGAAAGCTTGCACATCTCAGCACAGATTGCTGCCTCTCTGTGTATGACCTGCCAGTTCAACAAATGTGTGGGGCACTGCTCGCTAGTGTGGGAAAGCAGCACGCTCTGCTCCCTCCTGAACTGCCACATGGCGAAAAGGAAGATTGCTCACAGGTTATCTTTTCTTTTTTAATTTCCCATATCTCAGCTGTAGGATCACTGTCTGATGTTTGTTTTTATCCCAAGAATTACATGGGTTTTGACTGAAATTAATAGTTTTAACCAAAACCTTTTCCTTGTGCCTTGCAGGAGGCTGTTCATATCACCTATTTTATTTTGATGTCTTAATCACTTGAGCGTTAAACACTTGCTGCTTTGCTAGACTGGGATTTGTCTGACTGTCTGGTTTTCTCATCCTTCTACTATCTAATAATATCACAGGACAGGCATGAATGTGTACGTGTATGAGTAAGTACCTGGGCAACCTGGGTGTGGGAATGACGCATTCTCCTGGTCTCAGTGGGAAAATGGTGTTTTACTTTTAGTAGTTGTTTTCTTGGAAGTGAATAAACTTCTTAGAGAAATACATGCCCTTTCTGCCCTGCAAACCGTGGCTGGACAACACTTCTCAGGCTCCTAGCATGAAGGGTGCTGAGGAAGCCTATCTGAGGGGGAGTTCACTTTGTTTTGGGCTTTTGAGGCCAACTGTAGTGTTTCAGCCTTTGTTTAGGAATCCAGCTGATACTGCCACAGTTCCTTCTTCCACTACGTGTCTGCTTTCCTCCTGACCTTTGCCTGGCCAGAGGAAGGAGAGGGAGTGGCAAGAGATCTGCATACCCAGAAAACATTTAATAAATCACCACAGCTTTGTTTTCTTCATTGTGTCCACAGAGACACCCACAAAATGAGAATCTGCTCAGTACAAACACCACAGGAATCTCCTACTCCTATAAAGTGGATGTAAATTGGGTGTCTTTACTTAAAGAAAAATTGAGAGTCCATAAACAGACTGTTTCACAATCACAGTCACGTCTCCCCCTGAAAAATCCTACACGATACGCTTTTTACCTTTTTAGTAAGGCGTATGATATTTGATTAACAAAGGAAGCTTTTGTGCAGGTGTGATTTAAAACTCTTTTTGTAAACATTTTCAATCAAATTCCTTGTATTTAGGAAGGCTTATGAAAATACAATAAAAATTAATATTTAATGTGGAATTTATTAAATGAAATGCATTCAGTAAATGTCTGCCTATTAGTAAATGCCCAATAAGTATTGGAGATTGTAAAGGTGAGGTTCCAATCTGAGCATGGCTTTAACTGATGTACTGAAAGAGCCACGTGCGTGTCCAAAACACACAGCATAAAAAGCCTTCATGCTGCCTCTTCTCCTTGCCACTCACCAACTCCTCACCAACTCTTTCCTGATGACTGACACATTGCAACATCTCCATTTTGCCCTGCCAGGTACCAGCCACCCCCGTTCCTGTCAGGGTCCGTGCCCGTTCAAACAGAGCTCCATGTGCTCCACTGTAATTAATGATGACAGCTTTTCAGAGAGAATGAGGGCCTGGAGGATGGGCTGGTCTACAGCCTTTGACTCTTAAGCCTTTTGGCTTATTTACACAGGACGTTTTTCCCCACCTACTTCTCTGTCAGAGGCATGAGTCACGCTCATGTTCATGTCCATAACATTGCTCAGATAAGCTGCCTCATCAGGTTCAGTATGGCAACACACGTATAGACATTTTCAGGCTGTATAACCAGGATTGCAAGCCTTGACTATGGTGTGAATATCCTTTTCTACATCTAATTGTATGTCTTGATCTTGAGTGAGATTCTTGTGTTATTTGGGGCTTCTAAGTGTAACTACAAATACCACCAGACAGTAAAGAACATGGATATGTCCTGGTCTGGCAAAACAAAAAAAGAAAGAGAACAACTCACTGCTCTACCAACTCGGAGTTAATCTCATATTTCTGGGAAGTAAAAATGGCTAAATATGAACCTGCCAAGGCTGTATGTTCCTAACACGTGTTGCTTCTCCATCCAGCTGCCAAAAACCACGTCTGTGTTTGACTCTAATTGGTGCTGAAATAGTTTCTTCAAAGAATGAAGCATCTCATATGAGGTCTTGAGGATAAGTTTTGCCAGGTCTCAAGAAAATAGAGAATCAAGTTAGGACAGCTGGACTCTTCCTCCTTCAGAGTCACTGGGATAGAAAATTCTGATTCTGGTAACAGAGGAATAAGTTGAAAAATTGCCATCTCTCTCTAAACCAGAGAGTTTCACCCTGGTGACACTATGTTAGGTACACATAACATTTAACTTATCTCAGCAACAGTGCTTTTGTATTCTGGTTTGAAACTTGAGGTTGCCAAGGTTTTGTGTGTTGTACAGAGCTGTGGGAAGGGAGTTAAAGAGCACTGCAAATATTTACTATAGGCCTTACCAGCAATTAAACTTTGTATTAGTTCCTCCTTCCTGAGTAGTGTGAGATTATAAAGGGCCTAAAGTTGCATCCTAGCACTGCAAAAGGCACAGAGCATGGGTCTTTCAGCCATACATATTTTATGGATATACAGGCTAGGACTTAGACAGAGGAGGTGAAACCAGATAGAGGTGACGAAACCAGATAGAGGGACTACGTTTTTTTGGTCAGGAATATTACCCTGTATTGCAATGCCTGCCTTACAGCGAGACTTTCTGCTTCAAGAGTTAAATTCCTATTGCAGAAATGAAAGCAGAAAGAAAGCTCCCCACTATACAATGGCCTTTCTAAAAGTCTGGCGTCCCAAACTACAAACAGTGCAGCATTTCTCAAGGACTGGAATCAAGATCATGCACCAGAAACAAAAAAACTTGTGAAACTTTGTAATATGTTTAATTATACCATACTAGCATCAAGATAACAGTGTTCAAGACTTTTTTTTTCTTTGTATTTTTATATTTTAGATTTGATAAATTGAATTGTTTTTAATCAGAAGTTATCTGGACTCTAGAGGTGTAAAGGGGAAAGTGAATAGTTTCCTGAGTGAGATTAAATTTATGTTCATTGTCTCTGAGAACACAAAGCAGATCTCTATTATATTCACTGATTAGGATGAGGAAGGGAACAAAACATGGAAGAAATGAGATTATTTCTAAGCTATTTGTACAAGGAATGGAAAGGCAAGGGCAAAGGATTTCTTTGCTGGCCCATCACATCACACAGCCAGGCCCAGAGCATTCCTGGCTCCACTGCTCTGACATCAGAGGCAAATAGATTTGAACAGGCTGTGACCACAGCAGGCAATAACAGAGTGCTTTTACAGGAAAACCTTCCCTCCCCCTTGCTCTGGCACAACACAGTCCCAATGCCTCTATGTCCCTGCCTTATAAGCAAATTTAGGCATCATCCTCCCTATTCACTTCCCAACTAAGCCACAGTTTTTCTCCAAAAAATATTGTTACAGAAGATGCAGTGTCACTATTTACAATATTCAGAACATTTAAACTGAGAATAGTCAGGGTGGCAAAGGTTTTACCCTAGCCAAAAATCAGTGTATTTTTCATGTCATCTGTCAGCTTAATTCTACCCTTTCCACCACAAAAATACATTTGCTAAAGAACAGCTTGTCTATTTACTGTCTTTAGAATTACTCTCAGTTATCAGTGACAGCAAACCTAAATTATTTTTTGCCTAATGAAATTAAAACTGCTGCCTAAGGCATTAATATACAGATGGCTTGATTGTTCAGAAGTGAAATGCCACATCAGCTGCTGAGAGATCTTACTACATATTTTTTTGAGCAAGTTATCTGTAAAAAGAAGCCATATGGAAGAGGAATATTATTTTTAAATTTTACTATGGTTTCTTTACTTAGAATCAGACTTGATTGAATCTTGCTTTATAATACATACAAAAATTTCCTGTGTTACCTGAAATGGGGTGAAAAAAAACCTTCTCTCAGAAACCCCTCAGGACTCTAGGACCTTCTGTTTACAGATCTTGCAAATGCCCCTACTTATTCTGCTTTGCTTGCTTGTGTAGGGATCTCAAAGAAGGAACTTTGTGTTAGTAATTGGGATGGGCTGTGTCCAACAAGAGGAGAACATTGTACAGTAGCATTAACACAACTTGGTCATAGTGGTTGCACACAGCTCTTCCCCCATTACAACTTTAGGGCTGATGTTTTCCATGCTGTGCACTCTTTCTCTTCTGCTTTTCAACACACAAATCTGCTTGAGCTCACTACTGACATTCTTTATGTTGTGCTGCATCTGAACGGTAGAAGCTAAAATTTTAATCTTTTCAATGGCATGCCATATACTCACAGTTTGCAGGATCTAAAAACCAGTGACTTGAAACATGAAAGTTCCTGACAGAACAGTGTGTTTCCAAAGAGTGCTCTCTCTGTAAAAGAGGTTCCTTCCACTTAACCTGGTGCCATCCTCTCCCTGCTCTTCCAAAGTCTCTTTCTCCCCATGAGATCTGTCCTCATTTATGCTTGTATTCTCTATTGTATCTAATTATAATAATATAACCTCATAATATAATATCTAGCTATAGTTCTACATCAAACAGAAAGCTTTTTGTGAAAGAATACAAATTTTCAGCGCAATAGAGAAATGAAAACACAAACTCACTTGAAAGAAAGTAACATTTTTGCTTTGTTAGCTAAGTGTATCTACTAGTACATTTAATGACTTATTTTTATAGTCTGGCATTAGATTGGGCTGTTTAGCAAGCAAGTTTTTGTTTCCAAAGTTCTAGTAAAGTTAGTTAAAAGAACATTGAACACTTAAATATTGAATAGAAAAGTTTAAAGTACTTAATCACAGACACATATTAGCAGAGAAAAAGAATTACTTGAATAAATATCTATTTGTTCCATACCTTCTCCTTGTTCTGGATAAAAAAATTTTTAGTATGCTTAAGGACAAAATCATATAGGTTTGGTAAAACCAAAAGGAAAACATAATTATAAAAATTTTCACCTAAAAATTGTAGGGTGAGAAAACAAAAAAGTCGAATCCAAATAGGGGTTTTCTTTGGTAAATGGGAGTTTTCAATCTAAATTTAGCATTTCATTCAGAAGAATCCTGCTCTTCTATAAATGACTAAGTTTGTGTACACGCAGGCCTTCCTGAATGTGATGTTTACTTGCAGATGCCAAGATGTCCTTCAGACAAATATCTAACACAATATTATAGAAAGTGGATGCAAAACTAACTCTTGCTGTCAAGGACAGCCAGCTGGCCCCCATGTGCCCAAGCCAGAGAGAGATTCAGACTTGAGAGAAGCTGATGGGAGGTCCATCCTTCCCAAACTGCTAAGGCTGTGAACATCTTAAAAATTCCTCTGAGAGCGGTTTTGTTTAGAAACTCAAGAGTTTAAGATTTGTGCTTTTAATATGCCCATGAAGTAACTGAGCCCAGAGCGTCAGCACAGAGTGTAAGCCGTCTATGGAAGCCAAATTAGATTTAAGTGGTTTTAAGCACAAAAGCTAGAAGCTGTTTCTTGAGTGGTGACAACACAAAGCAGTAAAGGAAATCAGGTCACAGAGAGCTGAGATAAGGTTTTGATTTGGAGGATTCTCTATTCAAGGCGTAAAAAATAGATCTGTCTTTGGGAGTGGCTGAGAATCCAGAACTGCAGCTCCAGGAAACAGCAGGGCAGCCCTTGAGGAGGTCAGACCCATAAAGTACCGCAGATTTTGCTGTTGTGTTTTGCTTCAGTAGTAACAGAAGTCTAAAAATATCTTTGTCTGTATTTTTGTCAATGAAGTTTTCTGCAAACAGTATTAATTAAATCTCCATCTCCCACTTTCCAATGCAAAAACAGAAGCACCAAATTTTTAAGGCACAGAGTTCCCAAGCTTGGTTGCAAATATTACAATATACGTCAGAGAGCAGTTTGTTGAGACCTTACCAAACAAGTGTCATCTGAGAAAATGTAAGGTGACAGAGATGTTCAGACCTTAGAATTCATTTGTTTCTCCTTTGAGAAAACTTTCTTTCTCCTTTCAGAGTTTTAAACGTGAGGTGAAATTTAACAAGATACAAACTGTAGTTTAAAAATGAGATATCTGTCTGCAAACTCTTGTCGGTATCACAGCATTTTGTAGTGATTTGTAGAACATTACAACTTAAATGTAGCTCTTGTCCTATGTTATTCACTTTAATTTATTTCCCTGACCAAATTTATTCCATTTTCATTTTTAAATTCATTTTTTTCTCCCTTTTTTATTTTTTTAATAGCAGGGTATTCTGCTTCAAATTAGAACTCCAGAATCACTTAGAATTGTCAATGGTATTGAGAACAAGCCACTGAACAAACCAAAAATGTTATGGACTTACTTAGATAGATGGCATTACATGGTCTGGATGTAAATGTTTCTGTCCCTGGTGGAAGTGCAGGAAAAGGAATGTCCATCATGCTACTATTTTTAATATAGACATTTTACAGCTGCAAAGAGAACCTTGGAAAGCAAACCCCCAACATCTTGGGTCTGGATGTCAGAAATAACCTGACCATAATCTCATCCACTGGATCTAAATATTTCTTGGTGATGACCTCCTTAAAGAGCTCTTCTATAGTGTCTGATCCTGCTACTATAAACTCCAGAAACGGTCAACATTTCTGTCTACAAATAGCTATTAAAACATAGAAATGTAGTGCTTCATCTTTGTGCAGTTATCTTACATTTGAAATCATTGCTTCTGTGTCAAAGTAACTACATTTTTTACTGGAAGTATGTTTGAATTTGATGCTCCCAGTTTTTATTTAATGTTGTATTTATATTCTTAATAGTTATTATAGTAATAATCATTAACAAGTTACTTGTGTCTTTCCTTTTCATAAATTTACACATTTTCAGAACTTCTGTGACTTTAAAAAAAAAAGAAGTAATAAATCCTCCCCAAATGGGGAGGGAACTACCTTCTGTCATATTGGCAATATTATGTTATAGTTTTTTACATACGTTATTGAATATAGTAAGCTGAAACAGGCTTGTTCCATTCTCTCACAGCTAACTGTTTTTAAACTTCATCTTTTCTCTCCCCTTCTTACAAATCTCTCTCTATTTCTTCTTTTTAAATTGCACCCTTTACACACCTAGTGAGATGGAGGTGGTTTGTGTCTGACACATCTTCTGCATATACATCCTTCAAAGACAGGAGTAATTGCTTCTCTTGCATCTCCATCACCTTCAGTCAGCTCTGTGCCATCTAGGATTACTCTTCCTCCCAGCTGTTGTTCTGAATATTCTCTCAATTTCTAACATTAGCCTTACCCCCATTCCTGATTTACATACTTTTCTTTGGGCTCCTGCATACTGTTCTAATTTTCTGCTACATGCCATCTGCTCACTTTCCCTCTGTCTGCAAAGCCAGGTTTAGTGAGGTTTGTAGATCAATTTAATCACTAAAAAAACTGTGCAGTCCAGCAGTAAATGTAATATGTATTCCAGAAGACCTACAAACAAGTTTTGCTTGGCACTCACAGCAATGAGGTAAGAGGATAAAATGAGTTTGTGGTCACATTACCAGACCACCAGCAGAGAGTTATGAGAAAGCTAGACCTATTTTAATTAGGAAAAATATAAAAAGTTTACATGAGAGCCATCATTCTGGTCTACTATGTACCACAAGCTGTAATTATAAACTCTAAGTATGAATTTTTTTAGCTTTATTCTTGGATTTTAATATTACTATGTGAAACAAAAGTTGAATTTCTTTAGGTTGTTCAAAGTATCCATTTATTAAAAAAACGTTTTTTCCAAAAAACCCTGCAGGAGATTAGACTTGATAATCTGCATGGTCTCCTTTAACTCCAAAATTGCTCCATGCCATGCTATACATCTGTGCAGTATAGATTTTTAAGGCTGATTTCTATGTAAGTAGAACATTACATCTTAAAAATTGAACCCTTTTTCTTCTGTAAGGGGTAAATTTAAATCTTCAGCATTTCTCTGAAACAGTTGTTTCCTGAGGAGTTGTTTCATATTTGATTTTACAGTCATCTTATGATAAGATGCACTGTTGCTTATTCTGATTGAAGGTGATTTCTTACAATGCAGGAGCTAAAAGAAATTTTTTAGCCATGTATTGCAATGACAGGATTAAACTTTTGCTGTGCGGACTTGCTCAAAAGATGATGAACTTGATAAAAATAGCCGCAAATAACAGTCTCTGGTATATGTTTACATCAGCAAGGATATGGCTAGATGGAAATAATTCAATGCCATGTTAGAAAGCTGAAACTGTCACCAAACTAGTTGGTATGATTCTGTGGCATAGTGTCACACCTTGCTCAACCATTAGTAACCAGCTTGGGTTCCAGTAGGAAAGTAGCTCAATAAACAGGATGTGGTACCTGAACTAATTAACCTCAAAACTGGGTTTTCTGACAACAGTGCATCTGTCTTTGCTTTCTTTGAAACAATAACCATTTGGTCATCTACTTAGCAAAAGCATGGACCTATATATTCTAAGAGATGTGTCATCTCTGCCCCAAGTACATCTACACCATAATCTAGAGGAAAATACAAAGGAAAATCTGAGAAGTTATTATTATGGCAGATTTAACACCTGAAACAGTGGAACTCTGGGACCTGGAGCAAACTTGGAGTGGAAAACTGGCTATTATATGTAGGAGAAAACTCCCCTGATGGTGAGTGAAATGCCTTGCTAGGCCACCACTATTGGATAGCCTTTCTCATGTACCTGTTTCTCATGTAGCGGCTGTCATGATACTTCACTGCCCATCTTTAATTCAATAATTCAGTGATTTGGCCACTCATGCCAATGTGAGATAACCAAACTCATTTCCTCCTACCGCTTGCTGAGTTTTGAGTCTTTTCCATCTTCCAAGCAAATTCATTGAGCTTGTGATAATTCTATCAATGCCTATAACTGCAGAGGAAGGGACAGGCGATGCCTGAAAGGAGTAGAACTCTTTCGTGGAGGCTGTTTTATTTCAATTAGACATTTGTGGTCTCACAAAAGTGACTGCTTACTTACAAAGATGCTCAATGTCACAAAATTCAGAGAACGAGGAAATCTGAATTTCCCTCCGCCAAAAGTCATTTCAGTTATTTTGCAAGATGGCACAGGCTCAAGAACAGAGACTGAGAGCCATGTGAGAAGGCTTCTATTCAGGATGCTCCAGTCCTTGCTCAGAAAGTATGCCATATGTACTCGGTCTTCTGTACTGGGTGTCCTGAAAAGCTGTCAGTGCAAGGCTCTGGATGACCTGCTTAGCCTGGTACCATCAGCACTTTCCATTGGAATCACATTTCTCCTGTGGCTTTTCCTACTGGTGCTTTCACTGGCCCTGACGGGTAGGATTCTTTAGAGTAAACTGGGATGTTCATCAGTGTGACTGGGAACTTAATAAAGCCCTAGGTGCACAAAAAGAAAAAAATGGAATTTTTCTGAATGACATTTCAAAGTAAGTTTTTTTTGGTTTTGCTCATGTAAATTCATTTCTGCTCACAACCAAGAAAAACTGCTAAAAGCTAAGGGACTGGTTTAAATTGTTTTTCTTGAAGAAAACAGAAAAATGCTTCGTCTAAGATAAGAAATTGAATCCTAAGACTCACTGTTTAAAAATTACATCCTTGTCATGACTAATAATTAATTTCAATGACTTGTCTGGCAGACAAGACCAGTAATTCTGAAAATGTGTGGTAATCCAATGACTGTCTCTTTCTTTAATGTTTTTCTCTGCTTCAGGCTAAGGAATTAACATTTATTTTGAAAATAGATCTTGCTTCCTTGAGTTGTCCTTGGAAGACAGTCCTTGGAAGAATTAGTGTTTTGCATACTTAAAGGGTTTCTTAAATCTTTAATTGTTTCCTTACACTTCTGTCCCCATATGTGATCTCTGGTTTTCCTCTCTTATTTACATTAGCCACAGAACAGATTTTATTTTCTGAGTTCATTCATTTATGTAGCTTTGGACAAATTTAGCTGCATAGCTGCAGCCTGACTGTAGGAAACACCATGGAAATTATTAATCTAAAATTCACTAGTACTGATCTGCTCATTGAAAGATTAGTGAGTAATCTCATCAAAGTCCAAAAGCTAAATGTTGTTGAAAACATTACTTAAAGGACTAATGTTTGCTGATTCCTTATCTTAATTTCTGAAGGTGGCATTTCCTCTTCACCCCTTTTTCAAGAATTTCTAAATATTAGAGCTCTGATCTCATCTGGTCCAAACTGAAATCCTTCTATAAAGTCAGCTAGACTGATTTGGACCAGCTGAGCCACTCCACCTCTTTTAATGTCCAGACTTTGTGCTTGCCCTCTGTGCTTCCAGCTGTGTGCTCCTGTGTATGACGGCCTCCAACAGCTCACTAAAAGCTACTTAAACTTTTGTGCTTTCCTCACATAAAAATCCTTGTGGATGAATGTCATCAACACAATGACTTTCTGACTAGAAGAAACACCTTCGCATCAAGTTTCAAGCAGAGCATTGTATATCAAGCTTGTGTCCCCCTTGTAAACTCATGGGGTCTACCAATGATCTTGGTTTCTACTAGACCAGAATTCTGTGGTCTGTAACAGGAACTTTTACTCTTTTGGATTGCTTATTACTGTAAATTTGATAGAGACATGTCAGAAAAATTCCAGATTCTACTGGCTCTCCTGGCAAACAGTGGGATGTCCACTCTGTCATGCCATGGGGCTGTTTTGGAATGGCTTACCTAAGACTTACTGTGATGTTAGGAACCTCAGCTGCTTTCCTGCATGGAGTCCAAAACATTTGTGACAAAGGAGTTAGTGCACATTTTCAGTAATTATCGAGAGGTTTATGTGCAATACCTCTCTATCTATCTATCTATCTATCTATCTATCTATCTATCTATCTATCTATCTATCTATCTATCTCCCTAGAATATAAAATCATATGTCCATATCTATATATATCTCATGAACTCTCTTATAAAGATACATATTACTGTCTTTTTGAAACACTTTACTTTGAATTATACATCCATACATAGTTTTGGGACAGAAACCAATGCTGAAGATTTTTCTGGTAGATTTAATACTCTCGTAAATTAGAGAATGCAGAAAATGCACCTTCTTTTTGTGTTTTATGTGTAGTATTTCAGGAATAGTCCAACTGTGTAGTTTGACCCTTTGCCAACATTCTCATTCCTTGTATGTGCTGTAGGTAACAATTGTTTATGGGTTCCTTACCCATATAACTTCCCAGCCTTACACAATGTTGTTTCCTGTGTTTGTGGGCCAACTAACCTTTGAGTACAGAGACTTACAGAGTGATTTTATGGCCCACAAGGTATGGTTTAGTATAACTAGAGGCAAAATGATTCCTAAAATGTTGCTTGTCAGCATTCCTCTCTTTCAATCCAGTTGTTAGATGCTTAAAAACAGTAGCAATTTTAATATTAAATGTCTTAGCCAAAAATCTCTGTAAAAAGAAGGTTTGTTGACTGGTTATCAGTTCAAGATATCTTAAAAAATTCAGGAATATTTTCATAAACATAAGCAATTACTATATTTTGTTTGGTTGGATTTTTATATCTTATAGTTGCAGTTTATGAATAGTTTGATGGCTCTTAATTGCTCATTAAAAACACCATGAAGACTGCAAGTATGGTGAATATTAATAAAAATTCTCTAAGTTTTTATGATGTGCTGGTAATTTCGTAGTTCTGTTGCTCTAAGGGCCCATGCTGTTTTTCAGCCCTATTAACTCTTTTATCCAGACATTTTTTCTTCATGATATGCACAAGAGTGAATTCTCATATGCATGCTTCCTCCCTGCTGAAACCACTTCTGTAAAACAAGCCCAGAGAGATCCCAATTAACTCTGCAGCTAAATTTAGTAATAAAATACTTTTAAAAACCCCCTTATGGACAGAGAAATCTAGATTGGTCAGGTAATAATTGATAGTCCAAAGAAATATCAAAGTGTGTTGGTTAAATTATTCATGTCATTGAGTATAAAATGGGAAATGCTGGTTCGTGGTAATGTAACTATGAGCAGCTGCCTTGGCTTGTCAGAAATGCCTCTAATCTGCCTTCTTAAAGTCTATCTATGATTTTCTTCTCCAAAAATGAGGCTTGATAAACAGATAAACTTTAAAGCACTTTACAGGAAAAAACTTCTGATCATTAGCAGCAGTCATACCTAGTTCAAAGAAGGACAAAGGCTTCTAGAGCTGGAATATATCTTGTCCTGTATGAAGATGGAATACCTTTAGCCTTTTGCTATATAACTTTTGCTCTTATCAGTTTGAAAAACCACAGCCACAGGGGGGATGATTGTTTCTAAATTGCATCTCTCTTTCTTAACAACTGTGCATAGACAAGCTCTGAAACTTCTCACCATGGTGATAGTTTCTTCTGTGGGAAACAACAAGCAAGCTAGACACTGGACACTAGAAATAAAATTTACTAGACACTAGAAATAAAATTGCCTTATTGTGGACAGATTTCAGAATAATTTAGCTGCTTTTCAAAATTTTATCCACAGTCCTTTTCCCAGATTTTATCAAAGTCCCAGCCCTTAAAAACCAAACTAGTCCATTATCTGCTGCAAGGGTAAATAGCCGCAGTGAGTCACATGCCCTGTTATATCCTTTAATGTCTGCTGACATGACACAGCATCAAATAAGTCAGAGGGGCATTTTCATGTCATTTAACTGGATTTATGTACTTCAGTAAAGGGGTTTGTTTCATGTCACTATGGGGGTCCATAAGCAGGGTGTTCTGAACTACACATCTAGGTGTCCTGTCTACGTAGTCACTGGAGAAAAGAGTAGGATTACTTTGCTTCTGGAACTACTGATTCATGGCTCCTACCTTGAGATTAAATCAATCTTTTAAGGATAAGGAACTCTTAATAAATTAGGGCAGTGTCTTCAGCTATAAGTTAATTTTTAAATAGTGAAAATTATGTAAGATAAATCCTATTCTCCTTGGCAAGCTCTGAAAGCAGAAGCTGTGCAAGAATTGTTTTCTATGAAAAAAATATTAAAGGAATTGTAATCCCAGAACACCGCATCTTAAGTCTTTGCTCTCATGGACCATTTGCATTTTTGTCCCTGACCATGGCATTGCCTTTGGTAATGTTTTTAAACATTCACCTTCTGAAATTATAATAACAGCATATGTAAAATATCTTGTGATAATTTGATTAAATGTACTATTCAATTAACCCTATACTGCTAATGTGACCTTTCACAAGATAGGGATGTAGAAGTAAAATAAGGTTACAGAGTTCCCTAGAAATTCAAAAGATCAGGGGGGAAAAAGAGAACTATTCTAAACACTTACTTGAAACACTCGAAAGCTTAGTTTTAGCATTTAGATGGGCTATTTTATAATCATACTCAAAGGCTGGCTGCCTCCTCTCATTTCTTACCAGTGATGCACAGTCCCCTGTCTTCTGTGCTGAGGACAAGCTATGCAGACAGGCATGGCAAGTCTACTGTACTTTTGACCTGCTAGTTGCCTTTGTTTCCTGTCTACCTGCATTAATTTTGGTTCATTTGCACAAGTCTTCATGCGCAATAAGATAAATACAATCTCACAGTGTAGCTTCTGCCTGCAATTAAGTTGAATAATTAACAAATATTTCTCCTTCATTTCTTTATATAGCTTTTACATGCAGAATAGATATAAAAAGCAAGAACAATGCCAGAGGTCTCGCTGTTCTAGGTCATTTGGCTTTCAGACTCTGAAGCTGGCCTCTCTTGGGAAGGTCTGATGTCTTCCAGTGGAAGGCAGGAGGAAATGAAAACAACCCTGTGGAAAAAGAAGAGGAATACTTTTCCTTCCTTGCTGGATTATATTCCCTTAGGGCTCAGCAAAAGTCTGTGCTGCACACTGAATATGCAATAGATGGTTTTGCTATTGCTAATTCTGTGGTAATAACCCAGCAAGATAAAAAGCTAATAGGCTGCCCATGTGTTTAAAATAGTCTTCCAAAAACACATTTTAAAAATAAATGTATTCCAGAAGATGAACTGGAAAGAGACTTTTTTTATATCCTAATTATAAAAAAAAAATGTCAAAGCCTACATTAAAATTGATGTGAGTTTCTCTGCTGAATTCAGTTAGAGTGGAATTTTAAGAAGCAGTTCTTGAGAGCTGTGCAGGAAATGTCTAACATTAATGCAGGAGCAGGTCCATGGCAAATCCAGTTACCTGTGGACTATCTGCTTTTTCACAAGTGTAACAGAACCTAATGAATAACTACGGAATAATATATGCCTACATAATTCAGTTTGTCAACTTCATTACATCTGAATGTAGTAAAAGCTTTGATGGATTTTCTACATAAAAATCCTGGTATTGGTAGGTCTTTTGCTGACCATCTATACCAACAAATATCAGTGGTACCATCTTCTCGTTTGGCAGTTTCCATTTTCTTCTGTGATATCAGCTGTTATACATAACTTCCTCAGTAGTTTCTGCATTCCTTCTGTGTTTTGCCTCCCCTACAATCCATATGTGCATTGTAAATGCTTCTGTTAGGTTTCTCTTGATGCCTTCTTCTTGTGGTTTCGTGTGGCAACACATGGACAACTCCCTGTTCTTTTTTAACCTTTCGGTAACAAATATCTCTACCTTCCCTTACTATTAAAGTCCTTCCACTCCTCTGCCTGCAGTATGTAAAGGTGTTTTCTTTCCTCTTTTTCTCTGTAGACCTCACTTTCTATACTTTTTATTGTACAAGACATTGTGTACAACAAAACTGCAAATTATGGTTGGCTAAATATAATCCACCATCTGTGGAATTTCTGTCAAAAAGACAGGCTAAGCAACAACAAGCATAAAGGTGTTTAATAGTTATATAAAATGCTTTAAAACAAAGGTATTGTCTGGGTATCTGTTCAGTCATGGTTTTTTTAGAAAGTATTTTAGATTTACATACATAAACAAGGGAGAAGCTATCCACCATTGTTCATTGTTGATGGAAATGCATCCACTGTGAGCATTTTAGCATGTGAATCACTTTCTCTTTTGTATTCTTTTGTTATCAGTATTTTTTCTGTTACTATTCATTTTCTTATTTCATTGTTGTTTCCAGTAATTTGTTCTTATCTCAGCCCATAATCTTTGCCTTTTGTGCTTCTAATTCTCAATTCCATCCCACTGCAGCAAGAAGGAGGAGTGAGAGACCAGGGAGAGTCTTGGTGGGGGCACTGATTTGGGGCACATCATTCCTAGACCACAACACCTGACTGCATAAGCTGATGATAGCTTTATATGTAAGCAATGAAACTTGCAGATGATATTATTCTGTGATCAATTTATCATAATATTTGAATGACTTTGGGATATACCAAAAGCTGAAAGTTGCTATCAATGGATATATTAAAACCAAATCTTTGTAAATATACCTGTATTTTGAAAGGCTTTTTGTCATGTTGTCTGTATTAATTGCAATCACATGACTAGTGATCGCATCCCAATTCAACAAATGAATATGATTTAATTTTAATTTGAACCATTCTAACATTTTGTTTTAAATAACAGCTTTTTGATCTCCGAGTACGTTCATAGCATGCTAACAAAAAGAAAACTGTTACTCTAGAAAAATGAAATGTGGTTAGCTTTTCTCATACGGATGCAATAAAGACCACTTCTGGTGGCTTGACGTTGCACAGCTGAATAGTTTTTGACAGGGAAAATAACTATAGTTTAGTCTGAGCTTTGGCAGTACTACAAGTTATTAAATATTTGCAGTAATCCAGTAAGTGAAACTTTATTATAAGCGGGTTGCTTCAAAGTGTATTATCTCCATAGTTACAGACATTTTCATCATGTTGGCCTTTTTCTATATGGAGGTATTCTTTGATTCTTTATTTTTATATTGTTTCATGGACTGATCAATGGTCTTCTGGAAGCTTTCAGTTTTCATTATTTCTCTGCTTTTATGAGTAGGTTGAAGTTTTTCTGAAATATACAGAACAGTCTGGCAAACAAAAAACCCAAAGCTCAGAGCTGTTCAAATCAAGTATATTGAAGCTCACTTGTGTTGGTTTTTTCAAATATTGAGTTTTATCAAGTTCTTTCATGACTTTATTTCACAAAAATAGTACAGTATCACTGTGCATTTGTTACCTTAGCTGTCCTTTGGGCTTCCATTACCACACGTGATAGTTCATAAATCTTAATGTACTTCTCTCCTGCTGCAGTTGGGAACCAGCCTCAAAGTGCAAATATGGAAACTGGGACACCTGTGTGGGAGCACATGGCACCCAGTGCAGACACAGGGACACCCGAGGGCAGTCCAAGCAGGAGAGCTCTGGCACTGCCACGGAAATGGCTCCAGTGCCACATATCAGAGCTGTTCTACCACATCTAGGATCTCAGGGAACATCCCTGCTGAGGGTTGTGTGGTGTCTTGCAGGTGCTGCTCTGCACTCCAGCTCCACGTTGGTAAACCCAATCTTCTGGCTGACAAGCACAACCTCTGTTGCATCCCTTCATGACCTGCAAATCACCCTAGCTGGAGGTCACTGAAACACATGAAAGGAACATTTGGTTTTGACCGATATTTATTCAGGCCTGGTGCAGAGACCTGACTCAGTAAATCTTACAGGGTGGTGTCAACTAGGTGAGCCCTACCCTTGTTCCAGGCTCACATCTCAGGATTTGAAACAAATGCCTTCACACTTTGTGGAGGGAAAAATGAAACCCTGGTCTTCGGATTGATTGCACAGATAATGTGAGAAAGGAAAGAAGAAAGGTTTCACATGATGGGACTATCTTGTTAAAGGAGGAGAAATCTGTGAATGAAGGTGAGACAACTGTGATTGATCTGCATACATGATAAGTGTGATGAAGCATATTAAATGTGAAATGTCCAAATCATGGTGCTAGCATATTTTACCAAGTTCTTCCCCATATAATCATATGTGTTTCCTAAATAATATTATTATAATTAATGCCTCTTTGTAGTGATGATCAATAGACTAATTCACTTGTAGAAGGATTTTTTTCAATAGAGATTTTTTTCATTAGTAATTGCAGTTATTTTCTGTCATACCTAAATATAATATGAGATGTTATTGAAGGTAAAAAAAGGAAAAGGTGAGGACTGATTAACTTAAAATTCCAGGAGTGTAAGGTGAAAAGTGGGAAAGAGTAGAGAGTGATGGAACATTTTCAGAATATGATTATTTTTCAGAAACAGAATGCATTCCACCATTAGGTATTCTCCTCATGTTTCATAGAAGCTGATTTGTTTTATACTAGAGAGAAGTATCTTCTGTAAAAAAAAGTAATGGAAAAAAAATAATAAATTGGACTGTATGCAGTGAAACAACCAATGCTGAAAAATTTACTGAAAGCCACTAAACTACTCTGAGCCATCTTATAAATATAATGTGTCAAATATGAGAAGTTATGTCATCTTATAAATGGCAAGTTTTTATAAAGTAATTGTATATAATATTTTAAAATAATATACAAATAATTAATTCTGTTTCTTATGATAAGAAATTTGTTTCTAGAGTCATATTAGTTTTTAGCTTTATTTGCATTGCCATGGACATGACTGGCATTTTTCACAGTTACCAATGAAATAGATAATTTTAAACTTTCTATTTATTAGAATAATCAAATATTTTTCATACAGTGGACTGTTTTGTATAAGGCCAGTCTTAGTATCCTATTGTGAAAAAGACTATGTAATTTTACACAGTCTACTGGGGCTTTTTAAAATTAATAATCATGCTTATGATGCAAAATTACTCTTTTTCTTGGTATTCAAAAGGGGCAGATATTAGCTTTCCAGGGTCGAGCCAAAAGAGTTTTTATTTAGTTGCAATTGTCACAATTTAGATATTCAGTAGAGGTGCAGAAAATTTTACAGCTGTGTCTAAATTTTAAGACAGTTGTTTATGTTTTCTGTTATTTTTAACAAATATTCATAAGAAAAATACCTAATAGTTTTATAAATCCTTAATGGATTTGATGAGGGTACTGAGTATTACTCATAATACCACAAATCTAAGGTTTGAATATTACAAAGGAAGGCACCATTGCAAGCAACACTTCTGTAGGTGATAAATTGAGGGACTGGTTAGAAGAGGACAGGGCTAATTTTTATGGCAGTCATGATCAGAGTTGAGGGATGTTGATCTCAGTTGTGCAGAGGAGCATGAGGGAGGGGAAGGTGAACCTTTGTACTGAGCAGTGAGACTGGTGCCAGGTTACAAAGGTCAAAAGTTTAATAACACTCTTTCATTTTACAGCCCTATTCCATGTGCGAAGGCAGGCTAGGAATCCAGCTTTGATACGGAAAATGCAGAAACATATTTTGCTCCGCTTTGATTTTGGATGTTTTATGTTTCTTGACTATAATACTATAGCCTCAAGAAGTGCCATGTTCCTCACTCAACAACCTAACATAGAACTGTGACCTAAATATCCATACCGCAGTGCACTGTGCTGAGGGAAAAAAGGAGGAATCAATTCCAGCTATTACAGTTGCTCTGGACTCCCTGGCGGTGGGCTCAGAGCCATTTTTCTATTCTGATTAGAAAAATTGTTTGAATCTAGAGGAATTTCAGTGCTCTGTAGGGACTCTTCCACACATTCAGATAATGTTTGGATATAAAAACACAGCTCTCCATCAAACATTATTTAACTAATACCATAATTAACTATATGGGGCTTGGCTGAGGTGGAGTTAATTTTCCCCACAGCAGCCCTCACAGTGCTTGTAGCTAGTATTGGTAGCTAGAAAGGTGTTGATAACACACCGATGTTTTAGGTGTTGTTGAGAAGAGCTCACACAGCATCAACACCGTCTCTTCAACCTTTTCCCCTCAGCACTCACCAGGCAGTAGGCACGATTTTTGGAGGCAACAAATCCAGGACAGCTGACCCAAACTGCCCACAGGGCTATTCCATACCATGAGATGTCAGCTCAGCCATAGAAGGGAAGAGAAAGGGGGAGAGGGAGGTATTTTTTATGAAGACATTTGTCTTCTGGAGAAATTGCTACATGTACTGAGGCCCTGCTTTCCAGGGAATGGCTGGACATTGCCTGCTGATTGGAAGTAGAATATAAATATTTTGGTTTTCTTTGTTTCTGCATGTGTAATTTTTTCTTTTGCTTTATTAAACTGCCTTTTATCTTGACCCATAAGTTTTCTTCCATCTTACTTTCTCCCTGACCTGTCCTAATGAGGAGAGGAGTGACAGAGTGGCTTGGTGGGCAATTGGTGTCCAGACAAAGTCAACCCAACACATGATTTAAAATTGTGTTACATATGTTTATGAACTTCTACGCAATTCACTCCAGCTAAGAGAAAAGTCACCCAGTAAAAGTTGCATCAAGACTAGAGAAAGGAAATAAATATTGAAATCCTCAATTTACAGGTTGTAAACAAAGTACCATGACAGGAGATGCTTCTCTGAAGGTCAGCCCACATGATGGAATATATTAGCACAGTATGGAGCAGAAAAAAGCCTGCACAGAAGTTCTGTCCTTCCTGGAATTGTAGCAAAAGTCTGTTGGCTGCAGCAGCACCTGCTTTTTTTTTAAGCTCCTAGGCTGCATATTGATGTTCCTATAGAAGACACATACATTGAAATCCACATGGACTCACCTTGAATTTAAGAGAGGATGTATGGGCTCTTGTTCTGCATCATCCTGTAGGAGACCTCATCTCCACTCACACAGTGAATCCTGTGAGATTAGCAGCTGACTTCAAGACTTCTATTGACTTTTTGAAACGGAATTACCATGAAAACCACAAACGCCGCAGTCACCCTCCATTCCCTCAGTGAAATTACAATGGCCCCATCATATAAAGATAGATCACGTGTTCATATGGACCAGAACCAACAACTCAATTTATTTTTTACATTACCTAGCTCAATGGAGCTCCATGCTAGCTGATACTTTTCCAGATTAATGAAATATAAATATTTAGTTGCAATTAAAATAACTCTAACATGTTATGGTGTTCAATTGCATGTGCTTTTTTATCAGTTTCTCAAAAAATGCAACTTGTGATCTGTATCAGGGGTCACATCTATAAGCAAAAGGAAACAGCTCTATGAAAGTATTCAACACTTGTGCAAATAAGAAAAACTGGGAGTCTTTGTGCTATATTAATGAATATTACTAACCCATATTTCCAATTAATTTACATTTTTTCCCAATAAGTTTATCAACACGTTATATAAGCATAGTTAGTTTTCTACACTAACCTAATTTGTGACATTAGATTTACTCAGAGAAATGAATCCTTGCTCAGTCTTACCATAGATCAGCCTGTTTATGGAGAAGAGAGGGAGAAAATGAGAGAGGAAAGTGCAGCTGTCTTTGTGGCTGAGGACTCCCTTTGCTGTTATTGAGGTTGGCGCCATGTACTTTTACTTGCTAAAAGCTCTTTGACCTGCAGACTAGAACATGACTGTTAATAAAAGGTCATGAAACACATCTGAAATGGTACTAAAATGAGTGAGCAGAAATTGCAAATAAAACACTTTGCAAGAAACCTTTTTTCTCTCGATAAGAATGGACTGCTCTGGAAAAGCTGATACTGAGAAATATAATCATGTGAAAGATATGCATGTTTTAATGCAAAAGCTTGTTCACTGACTAAATTTCCATGTCTCAAATCTTGACTAGATTTAAACTTTCTCAGGGGTCTACAGAAACAAGTAATTTATGTTTATGTAAAGAGGAAGGGATCCTTTGCACAAGCACAGTGGTAATAGCTCTGGTATGTACTTCGAGGTCTGCAAAATTGCTCTTTCTGGGGAAAGCAGTTTATGAAATTTACATAGCTAAGGCCAATTTGCACAATCCAAGTAAATGTCCTGGGTTATTCTCTGAGGTCTAAAGGGCTGAATACACCCAACATACCTCATCCCACCAGCAGCAGTCATGGAGGCCCAGGGTAATGGGTGTCTGCTCTTGCATATCCTCTGAAGTCATCTCACTTCTGAATCCATATTTATTCCCCATTCTCACAGAATCATAATTAGTAATAATTATTCCATGTAATAATATTGTATGTCTCAATAACACAAAGGCTAAATGCAGAATTATTTCCAGGGAATAAGATGAAAATTGCATAATCTTTAGGGTGGTGTCAAGTTCTTACACACGGGTGTGGATATTTTCTCCAGGATTTTGCATTATGTTCCTCACATTCAGTACACACAAGGAAAGGATGGGAAGTATACAACATCCCTCCCCACTACACAGCATTAAGAGACAAATACAGCTTCTTTTTTTTTAGCTTTGCATTAAGTGTTCAGCTTTCACCTTCCATATTGTCCAACAATCTGCTAAAATTTCCAGCAGCTACGTTTTCCAGTGAAGCCAAGTACAGGATGAGGTTTTCCAAAAGGTGAATGAAACAATCCATTGAAAATGTCAGTCAGAAGCCAGAACATAATTTTATTTGGTTTTTTTGATCCTTGTTCAAAATTCATATGATTAGCATGTGGCAAACTGTAAAATGAAGTGGAAAAAAAGTGCCTGAAATAAATTTCACCTTGACCTGATTTCCACTTGACTGAATTTGTTGTAGTAAACTGGTGACACATAGTGGATAAACAGTAACACATGTCTGCATTCAGAAAAGGAGAACAGATGGTAAACACACTGATATAAGGGCTGTTACACAGGAGCTCTGTGTATAATTCAGAAAGGTCAAATCCCCTGAAAGACGAAACAAGTTTGATAAGGGAAAGGGATTCATTGACAGGAAGGAGTCAAGTGGGCACAACTGAAGCAGACAGGGCTTTCGGCTCCTCAGTGGGTTTCACTCAGAAAAGGCATCTGGCCACATCTGTCTTCTTATGTAAAACCACTGTCAGAGGTGTTATTCACTTGCTCTGAAAGGCGCTTCCTCAGAGGATAGCACTGCCGGTCCACTGATTGAATTTGTGCCTCTGTCCTAAATCCCATCTCTTCTGAAATAGTAAAAACCATGCTTTTTATGGTTTGGGAATATATTTTGACCTTCCAAAGACATTAATTCTCTAGGTCTTGTCTTCTGCAGCATGGTTTATCTGTTCCCACTTGTGACCACAGCTGGCCGTGACTGTGTTGGGTAAAGGAGTCTAAGCTGGGTTTGGGAAGGCAACTGTCTTTTAATATCTTCATTAACTGCATGTCTGCTGGTGTGCAAGAAGCGTTGAAGTCCTTGTTTCTCATACTGGGAAAAAGCAATTTTTCCAGTGGCCACCTGGGGTAAAGTAATGAATAGAAGATAGGTCTCCCAGATCCTAAGTAAATTCCCTGCATACTCCACTGCCTAGATTGCCACTGAAGGATTTGGTCAAGATGGACTTGAAAATGAACAGACATACTCATCCTCACATACAGCTGAAGTATTCATGGTCAGCAAGAGCAAAGAGGAAGACAAAGGAAAGGTGAAAACCCAAATAAGAGGTCATTAGCCAGTGGTGGTGGTGGTGTTCACCTCCCAGCCTGTGCTCCTGCAGCAATTCAAGATATCCATGTTGAAAAATTATGTACATGCAAATATAATTTTGCCAACACTTGTGTTTTATCTTGTATGGTTCTAAAATCAGAATTTTTGCTGCCCAGAGAGCACCAAAATATATCTAATAGGGGAGACAGATAATAAGCAATTTAGGAGAAAATAATTATGAAGATGTTAGTTTTCAAAATTATTCAGAAGAATTCTATTAAAATGTATTTCATGTTATAATAGTTACTCTACTTTAAAGATACTTTCTACTGTTAAAAATATACCTAGAGAGTATTATTTTTAAACCATATTTTTTCAATCAATTCTTGGCAGGAGACTATAGGTTTAACATTGAAATTGTTCTGCTTAAGGACTCACAGAAAACAGAGATGGAGTGAAAAATTAGGTGCTGAAGTCAGGCATGTTGAATGCTCAGCTTGTATCTGTTTTCAAGAGTTAACAATGCCAAAGTCATTTCACTTGTGACTTATTTAACAGCTGTCTGCAATTGAGGATCCAAATTTAGTCCCTTATCGCATCTTTTACTCCAGGGGCTACTTATTCCCTTAAAACAAAAGCAATCCAAGCCAAAAACTTTTACAAACAATAAAAGATTTTCTCTTTAGCTATAGCAGGGACCTTGCCGATGTTTCTGCCAAACAAAAACCATTTCTTTACTCTTCGCTAATGTGTCTGAAATTTCTTTGGTGCTTACAGCTCCAAGCCTAAGGGATTTGTGGCCTTGAGATTTACAGAACATAAGATGAGTAGAGGTGCTGTTCTGTTTTCTTCCCCAGCTACTCAAATGCTGGAAAAACTCCCTTCATCTACCCTACATCTCCATCACTGGCTTCTATTGGGTGTATTTCGTGGTGACTTTTACATATGACTTGGAGGATCCAAGAGAAGGCCAAAGTGCCCAGATACGGCACATCTCTGTACTTCTTCAGAAATTTCCAGAGGAAAATTAAAATGTGCCTCTCTGTGCACTTCTCATGCTACAGCCAGTCTGCATTTCCTGTGCACCTGCACCAACTTTTAATTTAGCTTCATTCATGACCAGTCCAACTCAGGTACTCTGAGCCCAACTTGGTCTGTGAAACAAAGCACAAAAAATAAAAAAACTGTATGAGTAATTTTATAAGTGCATTTATAATCTAAACTAAACTAGATAAGCACTAGCCGTAGCTTTAGTCACAAATTCAACCTTCAAATAATGAACATTAAAGAGATCACTGGCAATTTTTTGACCAAAATGCATTTATGCAGAGAAGGCCCTAAATGGAAATCAATGCAAATCTAGATCTGTTTCTGAGGAATTTAAGAATACAAGGACTACTGACTTCATGTCATGGTTTAAGCCCAGATGGAAATAAAGCACCACACAGTGCGGGTGTTAAGTACATGAGAAATCAATTAATTGTCATTAGCAGAGCAGCCAGCTTATCATAAAAATCCAGAAGTCACGTTCTGATTCACCTGGCAGGTCCAGGTGACTCTTTAGACTGTTAATGTAAAATTCATATAACTCTAATATCAAGTCTATAAGCAGTTGCAAAAACCTGGCTATCTGAGAATCAAATCAGCATTTTTATACAAAGAAGAGATTAAGTAACACTTAAACTCACCAAGATAGAAGCGGTTGCTCTGAGTGAGCATAGAGAAGAGGATGCCTCTAAGTTAGAAAACATAGAGGGCCTCTGGAATCAGACGTGTATTTAACAATAGCAATATGGTTTAATATTTCTGTAACAGCAAATCAACCTGAACATAGTACTTTAGTACAAACAAAGTACATAGGTAGCTTTATTCTATAAACCTGGAAATATACTGTGATTTTTTTTTTTTTGCCTGAAATGACATTTAAGAGAGAGGATCACTGAGGTTACCTGAGTGCTGCTCTTTCAGAACCACTTATTAGTTCTGTCTTTAAAGGTCACCAGTAAAGGGTAAAGTTCCTGGCTTTTTGCTTTTAAGTATATTTTTTCCTTTATTTTTACTTAATGGAGGATATTTCAAGTTTCTGTATGCCAACATAGGGATTAAAAAAACATGGAAAGGTAAATGGTTGTCAAGTTTGCCATGTGTTTCACAGAGACCATGTTACCAGTGTATCACATAGATTGTTATCAGTTTCCCAAAAAGGACATGTTATCAAACGGGATATTTTTTCTCTTCAGCACTGATATGTTCCCTCTGTACATCATGCATCTCTATGGCTAGGTTGAATTAATTGTCATTTCAGGCATAAGCTCATAATAGGGAATATTACTGAATTCTTATGTGGCCACATGAGAGCCACATTTATTTTTTAAGTAACTACCTTATCACTAAAATTCGTTGATTTGTAATAGGAATCCAGTCTGGACAGAGAAAGAAGACAGAGTTCTTAAAACATTGCAATGCAGTGTGCAGCCATATCTGGTATGCAAGAATAGCAACCCATTTGGGGGGTATCCCAGGCAAAAGGCAGAACAGCATGAAATGGTTCCAATAGAGATTCCAAAAATTTAAGACAAGGCAATAACCTATGGCTTTGAAAGGAACCAGGGTAGTTCTAGAGGTTTATCAAGGGCAGAAACTCTCCATGTCTGTACGCTTCACTCCAGTTCCATCCTCATGGAATTGCTCCTTCGCGACCAATTTAAGCAGCTGCTTGTGACTCAAAGTTACTTTTTCTAGTACCTAGAGACTGTTGAAGCGACAAAGTACTTTGTTACCTGAGCAGCAATGAGTTGGCCTCTTGGAGACTTGTGAAGGTAAATGGGGAGATTTCCAAATTCTCCTTTGAAGTCAAATATGACTGGAATAAATTTTGTCACTGCCACTCTCATATCACCATCACTGCATGTAAATGACATGATCAGAATTTTAAAAATAACAAATAAAAGAAATCAAGTCATAAGCCAACCACTGACACCTCTACAAATTCCTCATTTTATCTGTGGAAAATGTTTTTTTGACCATCCAATCTGTCAAGTAAAGCTGATGGATAAAAGTAATTCAGTTGTTTTCAATTTTGGAGATAGTTGACGTCTCAGTGAGGCCCAGTTCAGCAAATGCCTACATGAAAATATAATGTATATATGGCTGTTGATGGATGAAGTGAGGAATTAGTGAAGCATACAACAAAAGTTCAACAGCTGGTTACTTTTTGGATATTTGCTACATCTACACCATGGGACACCAACAGATACGTTGAACATGTTATATTTCAGCAGTTTAGACGTACAAAAGTTTAATAGCTTTGCGATGTAGGGTCATATCAAGAGGCCATTAAACACCAAATTCTGCATAGTAATGGTTATAACCATATAGCATCCACATATCTTTAAAGATTCATGGAACATATATCAGCAACCACATTCACTAAGCTCAGGCACTGAGACTTCCTGAACTGTGAACATGTATCTTGAAGTCCAATTCTGTGACAAGATGCTTTTACAGGAGCTTCAAGAGTCTGCTTCTTACCTACCAGTCAAAAATTTGAAATAAAAGGCTAAAAAGTTAATGTATCAGTAGAAAGAAAAACTTGCATTATTATCAAAATATTCAGTACATTTATAGAATTAAAAAGGGCTTTACTTTGTGTTACCATTCCTGGAATTTTTAGAATTCTTAAGAAAGGCTATTTTTTCATTAAAAATGATGGGATAACTTTTGTCTTTCAAATAAATTCATCAATTTTTCATATTTGTATATTGCAGTCCTATTTATTATGAGAGCTATCACTAGCAAAATAAAAAAAAATGGTCTTTAACCCGCAGAAAATTATATAGATTTACTGTAGACAACAACTTAGCAGAAAATAGAACAATTTTAATATGACTGCAAGATGAGCTGTTATTTTATAACTTCTTTTTATTATATGAAGACATATTTGTCTTCTAGATCTGTGAACTGAGAAATAAATATGTTGCCATTTAGGTATTTGACAATGAGATCTACATTAAGTCTATTTAAGGAAAGCCTGTGTCGCAGGAAATATGTTACCATTCTAAATGTTTTCCCTTCTTCCCTTTCTCTTCTGCTGGACCTGTGCTTATAGCAGGGCTATGTTTCTATGTGAGGCCAGGTAAAATGTGCCATAATTGAAGAGGAAATCAAACTCATCCAAAGATAAAAGCCAGTAAAAACACGGAGGGCCTTAGTGGGCAAGATGAGAAGGGTATCATGGGAAAAAGGTCCGTGTGTAAGAATTGGATATCTTCTCAAACACAGGAAACAGCAAACGCAAAATACAGCACTTAAAATCCTTGGCAAGGTTTGTTCCATTTAAAATGGCAGACAAAAAAACCAAGATTTTGTGAAGGAATGACATGAACTAGAGGAGTAATTTTTACACTGTACAAAATCAGGTACACCTTTTTTTTTATTATTATGTGAAGCTCTGATGTTCAGTACTCTGGGATAGTGAAGTAGATGTGCTGACTTCAACAAAAACACTTCAGGGATATCACAGCTGCCTCTTGTAGACGGATAGAACCAGCTGGGATTCCACCCTGCAGAGCTGAAGGCTGCAGTGGGATATGATAAAAGCTTACACAATTGGGAAAAGAGTAGATAAACAAAATGGGGAACTGTTCAACACCAAATTTTACAGTGAAAGGACAATCCAGAGTAGGAAACTACAAAGGGAAGTGGATACCAAAGGAAAAGTAGGGAGAGACTGTAACAATTCTGAATGCTGGAGAGAAACAGAAAGTGTGTACCACAGAATGTACCCTCATTATCAGATATCTGATTCTCCTCTCACTGTGATTTCAGCTCAGTTGGACTGACCATGTTTCACAGGAATACAGTCTGGGGAATCCCATGACCCCGTTATCATCAGGTTGACACGTTGAAGCTGTGCAGTTGAGACTTCCATATTGTAGCTCTATTCCATTATGGTTTTCCAGGACAAATAAACATGTCTAGAACCACACAGCCTTCCAAGCCTTCTAATGCAGTTGGTTAGTATGTAAGCCCTTCTGCTTTTCTCATAAATTCAGTACTAATGAGTGCTTTTATGGAGGTCTTCTGCATTCTATTAACTGCATTTTACCTTGTGTAACATTCTTCAAAAAATGTCTGTAAAAAGTGATTATCTAGAACAACACATTAAATTCCTCACTGGGAATTTACCTTGATGCCTATATTCAAAAAGGGAACGCAAGAAAAGAAAAGGAAGGGAAAAAAAATCCTATGCCTGAAAGTTATTTGGACAGATTTTTGAGAGATTTATTGGAACTTTGCGTAAAAGCCTGAGAATCATGCCTGCAGGAAATTAGCTATGCATTCCAAGAGACATTTTAAGTGGAAATTCGGAACTAACTTGTCTCTAATCTACTGTATGAAAATACAAGACTAGAGAAACTTCCTGTATTTCATCCTATCCACTTATATAGAAAAGAAAAAACTTGACAAAGAACATCTTATCTAATCTTAATATGCAGTAAATGTTCTTTCAGGGTCTGTCAAAGGTCTAACCAGCAGTCTGACCATGTCTCTGAGTCTTTAGGGCAGACTTATAAAGACACTTCTGAAAGTGGTGTTACCCACCCATCAGAGGTCATTTCCTGTTTCTGAGGCCAATGTGAAGTGCAAAGGCTCCTGTAATGCTCAGCTGGTGTTGTAGTCCTTTGCAATAGAATACAAACATACGTATCCCGCTTGTGTGTCTGTAATGAATGGAAGAGGGGAAAAATGAAGTAAATCTGTTATGTTTGATGGAATGTCAGCATTGAGAAAAAGGAAAAATTAGAGGTGCCAGGTCTACCACAATTGTTCCACCTAGGAACTCAGTAATATCATCTCTCCAGATGCGTCAGAAGAGCCCTGACCTGAGTCCCCAAAGCCCAAAATCCTCCAGCCTCCACTGCCCCCAGCCCAGAGCAATAACAGGACTCACAGTGCTCACCACTTCAAAGCAGACCTCACCCCCCTCCACCTGCCTCACTGGAGGGCTCTCCTTTCCCTGCCCACCCTACTGCTGGAGAAGACTAACTCTACAGATGGGATCACTGGTGTCTCTGGGTCAGGGAAGGGCAGTGTGGGAGGAAGGGGAATTGTCAAAGGGAGGCAATTGTGTCTGATGTCATGCATCTTGGAAAAAAAGCGTGCAGCAGGGCTGAACAGATCTGCAAAGGTGATTCCCAGAAAATATCATTCTATCTGAAGCCTTCTGAAGCACCTCCCCTTCTGAAACATCTCTTCTCTCCAGACTATTTTCCAAAAGATTTAATATTACTGTGACAGATGACGATACTGAGATGCTTTTTTGACATCCTTGAATCAGAGAAGGCTAATTTGACACTGCACATTAATTTTGTTTACAGACTTAACTTGGTTGCCTTACTATGAAATCAAATGATAACTCCTAATTATTATTGTAAGGATCAATTGAGGCTCTTACCTTGAAGACACAGATCTATTTCCCAGGAATTTTTAAGTTGGTAAGATCTTTCTGGATTTTATTTCCCTCTATCTCTGGGTGCAGACAGTATGCATTTTTATATCAAATCTAGCATCATAACCCATGGATTTGGCAAGCACATTACATCTTCATGTCAGTATACAGGCAGTTCAGTTCACTGGTTTACCCTGAACTCAGGGACAGGCTTGTGGCACCTCAGGTTGTACACAGAAACAGGTATGTAGGAGACAGAATGCCTGGTTTTTTTCTGTTTTCAAATATGCAAGATCTAAATTCACTTGTCTTGTACTATCTTGCTTTGCTACTGTCTAATGGCTTTGTGTGACACTCTTCCTAAATCCTCATTAACTAATTCACATGAAAGCACACTTTTATTACAGTTGTTTTTTGAGATGCTTGCCAGATAAGAAGAATTTAGAGGTGCCACAAGTAAAGATTGGATCCAGTACATGGTAACCAGACTAACTAGTGGGTTACATTTACATTCACTGCAATTGAACTTTTCTTCATTTTATTAATACAAACATTTTATCTGCTTTAATACTTCCCTGTTACCAGTCCCTATTATTGTAATGGCACTGGAATAACTGAGGTCAACATCAATCAAACAGCTTGCAAAGATAGCTCAGACCATTGTCCAGAGCCTGTGCTCCTGTAGCAGTGCATTGGAAGTAAAAGTCTTTAACAAAACAAATGGAAACTGTTTGCCACATCCATATAAATTCAATTTTGTATCCTCCATGAGTTGCTGAAGCTGGTTCAGTGTGATTTCAAATAACTTTTGTCTTCTTTTTTGGCTTAATATATGTCTTGTTGAGGCAGACTTTTAATTAGTTGTAGTCCTCGTCACCAGTGTTGAGAAAGGACCGTAAAGGAATGAGTGTAGGCTCTACAAAAATCTTGGCACAACTTATTTTCCAGGGCACACGTGTGGCAGGTTAAAATCAGAAGGTTTATATTTGCTACTGAAAAAATTTACAAGTCAGTTACCACTAATGAAGACCATTCCTGTTAGCAGTGAGATTCCACAGATATGTCCTGAGGCGGTCTGGGTGAGCTGGATGGATCCATATCAAACGATAGTCTGGGACTTTCTCTGCAGAGCTGACTGCTACATGCTCCCAGCACACGAGCAGTGCTGGTATGTTATGAAGCACGAGCAGAGATGGGAAAAGATTGGATCAGAAGGTTTATGATACACAGCACGATTAAACAGAGCTGGCTTCCCTCCAGTTTTGTGTGTGATGGTCAGGAGCAGGCTAGAATGGCTGAGGAACAGATGGCTGGTACGGATGTCAGAAAGGTTTGTGTTTAGGCACCCCATGCTAAGCCAGCTAATCTACTTCACAGATGTCCTTGCTTTTGCAGCTGTTTTCTTTAGATGTCCTTGAAAAGTCAAAGTCTGATCTAGGGCTACTCCTAGATACACCTGATTTGGTTTGTATTTCATGCTGCTTTCACAGAGTGATAAAGCCAGTACTTCAATTAAGTACTGTCAAGTTGCAGTATGATGATTGTATTTGACTACAACCTATCACTGTTTCCATCACCTCTACAATCAGAATTGCATCTATTATCTGACAGAGCGCTTATGTCATGAAGTGGGGTTTTTTTTCAACATAAATTTAAAGGAAGTGATATAATTAATTAGACTGTGTGAGGCTAACAGATTTCTTGGTTCAGGCAATCACCATCAAGTTCAGCATCCCATCAGTATCTCAGGGTTTCTGGGGGCAGCATGAGTAAAAGTAAGTTTATAAGGAATGAGACAAAAGTAGCAAACCATCAGACAGACTAGCTGACTGTTGTACCTGAGAAGTTGAACAACCTTTATAGAGTGGCTCTAAAACATTTGGATATTTCTAGATAACTAAAACCTTGACCTCCCAAAGGAAAAATATGGATTAGGATTAGCTCAGTTAGTTAGAATATGGTGCTGATAACACCAAGGTTATGGGTTCAATCCCTGAATTCAGCCAAGCAATGGACCCAATGATTGCTGTGGGTCCCTTCCAACTCTGAATATTCTGTGATATCCATAGTGTTTGAAGCCTTCAGGTTCAGCTGGAGCTCTAGGTGCAGGGAGGGCAGCTCTTGTGTTGCCAAAGACAGTATGGTTCAGGGGAGGAGGGCCCATGTCCAGTGCCACTTTAAGTTTTATTGCAATATGTTGCTGTCACAGCGTAAAGGTATTTTTGAGAAGGGGCATGCTGGACTACAGCTACATGCAAATATTGGCTGCTACTTATGCATTCAGATACCAAAAGGCTGTGGAATTGGAATTGGCACTAGTGAATGAAATCTGCAGAGATTGTCACATCAGTTAAATTTAAGATCTGAAAACTGTGAGGTTTTATGGGTCCTGGATTTTCAAGGCTTTTCTTGAATAGTGGAAATATTAACCATGATCAGTTTTACTGCCGATTAAGTGTAATGCTCTATTTTTTCTCAATAGGCTATAGAAAACAGGCCTATATGAACTGTATACATCTGGGCATATGCTAAAAATATCTGTCTCATTTTTCCTTCTGGAAAATCTCTAAAGAAAAAAATCCTGAATTTAAGAATCTTGTAGGATATGACATCTTGACACCTTTTTTTCCTCTTCTCCATGTAAATTTGGATATAGTGGTGCAGGATTTTCTAGTAAAGACAGAAAGTGTAACAAAATAGTGAATGGTAGGGAAAGAATACCTTCCAGCTTGCAATCTTTACAGGGACTCTAGTGTTTCATCAGGGCTGTGTGAGCATGGCCTGCCCTTTGTATCTGAAAGCAAAACTACCATGGGACTTGGAAGAAAGTGATTTGGACAGGAATTGAATTTTGACAAAGTGAAACACTTCCGAAAATGGCTGCAAATGTATCAGTTGGGGTTTTTTCAGCACTGATGATCTGTCAAATTATTTCTCTTTCTTTTTGTTTGGATAGATTATTTAGGTGTGTACCATTCAGGGCTATTGTAACAAACATATGTAACTGTGATGGATTTATCTTTCATCAGAACTAAGGAATTCTACCAGTTTTTGAGGTAGCCAAAAGAGAGAGCTAAAGCTATGCTTCCACAAATAAAAACCCAAGGAAAATTCAGATGATCTATGTGGAAAGATGTGGCTTAAAATTGTGTTTCCAAACAGTGTATGCAGAAAAGAAGGTTCTCATTTGGAGAATAGAGAAGTAGATAAAAAAAAGACCTTCAGAAAACTTGAAAAGGCCTGTCTTGGAGACTGTGGGCTTTGGGGTGGAGGTGTTGGCTTAAGACTAAGTGTTCATTTCATTGTATATCCAAGAGAGAAGGATTTTCTACATTTTTGACATATGTGTCAGCCTCAGAACTTGGTAGGAGGCAAGGACTTCTTTTGTTGTTACGACCACATTAGAGGTGCAACACTTCTATTTCATTTGTGCTTTTCACTGCTATTAGCAGTATAGTTTCTGTTCTAACTAGAGCTCCTTCAAAGACACTAGCACTCCTTCAAGCCTGGCATTATTTTTTCTCTTCATTGAAATATCCCAGGAAAACCAGCTATTTGTTAGACACTGACTAGAAAAGCTACTGTTTCTAGTTTTATGATAACGTTTTTGCATAACATCTTTCACCATGAGCCTAGCAAACTGCACACATCTCAGAAACACTGAGAAAAGTGGCAACTGTCTCAGAGTCTTTGAGTAAAACAGTATGACTGAAGAAAGTAAATTACATTAACTTATTATAAGAAATTTGGATGGAAAAAGAAACAAAATTCTAGTTTTCTGAGCCAAACCAAGAGTGAGACTTTTTATAAAGTAACTATTTAGCTGCTGGTCAAGATGAAACCTTTAACATTAGCTTAGAAAGAGGTAGTTCAGAGAATGGAGTTTTAACAACTGATACATCCTTTCCTTTCATGGGTTTATATTGTCCATGTCACTAAACTTGAAAACTCAGATGCCTTTTCTAGTCTTGCTCCTGGTTGTTAATAGGGTCTCTGTAAAGAGAATTTCCTCAAAGATTTCAAGGAGCCTGGAGTATCTCGTGATGACTCACCTACCAGTAGGTGCAGCAGTGCTGAGTTGTAAATGAGCCAAATGAACAAATTACACCTCTTATTCTGCAGAAAAATGCATAAAATTTCTTAAATCAAGAGTTATCAGAGTGACAGCTTAAAATCTTCTCTGAAAAAAGATGCTAACTGTCTAAGACAAGCAGGAGAGATACAAAGGAACTCCTAGGGAGGAGTGCTGCTTAATAGTTCTCGAAAATGAGTTTTGCACAATTTTTTATTCTTTCATATTTCTGCCAGAGATTGATAATGTAGATGAAGTCTTTTCTTCAAAAAGAGAATAAAGGTCTAGTGTGAAGATGAAAGAAATCTTGTCTTTCATGTTTTGGGTCCAGGATTGACATGAACTGCTGTGGCAGGAGAGGAAGAATGCAGGCTTCCTAACTGCTGTCTAAGGCCTCCAGTAGAAATCCATCTCTTCACTCCCACATTTTTCTTGAATCTATGGCCCTGCCAGATGTTGCTTCTTAAGGTATGAGCATCACAGGCAGAGGTGGTATGGCTATTCTCAAGCAGCCTACGTGAACAGCCTGCAGACCAGGGTGGAGTGGGTTTAGCTTAAAATCTTTGGAATTTTAGGGATACACCAGAGAGAGCACAATTAGACCAGCATTAGTGGGACTCACTGGCATGATGCACTGTTAACCTGCCAGGCTTGAAATCCTCTGTCTTGTTGGGAGTTCATAATTCCACAAAATCCACCACAATTTTTTGTTTTAACATCTGAAGAGACTTTGATGTTTACAGCACAGGTTTGCTTATGATCTGCTGTGAAATTTGCCCCCCTGAGATATGTTGCTGGCAGGTATGACCTTTTGGGGAAGCTGGTAGTCTGGTTTAATGCTTTGTTTATATCTTCTTCAAAGCTAACAAGTAAGTAACACAGAAAACTGTCTGCCTTTTCTGATGTTTGAAAAGGTTATTTTGTTTCTTTGGTATGGGGAGTTGATTTATTGCAATTCCCTCAGTATTGTTCTTACCAGCAAAGGTTTTCAGAGGGTAAAATGATTTGGTTTTGATTTGGCTTTTTTTTTCAGTACATGGAAACTATGACGTTTAAACAGTAATTTTTTACTCAAATTAATAAAGAGTATTGAAGCCAGTCTCCTGATTGTCCCCTCTTACTGTAACTTGGTGAACAATGCTCCCAGGACTTCTGAAACTGAACACTTTTTGGATGAAACTGAACAATGAGGACCAGAGCTGATGTGATCTAGCCATCACTGGGCATTCAGTCTACTGAAAAAAACTAGAGATAGCCTGAAGTAAAGTCTCAAAACATCTAATGTGGGCATCAGGTTCGTACCACCAGATGAGAGGATCAGTAACTCAGCAGATCCACTCCTATCAGTCTGTGCTGTTTCCTAATGCTGGCAGTCAATAAGTGCCTTACAAGACTCTAATGTTACTTGAACTAATGTAGAAAAAACACAAACTCATAATTTTTACAGAAAGTGTGGCTTCTATTTCAGTCAGCTATAAGAGCTCATTTAAGACACAGAATTCTGATTTTTGCTGAAGCATTTCACATACAAAAAGCACAGATAAATAAATAATGAGTACTAGTACATGATCAAAACTGTACATTAGGCAGCTAGGCACAGTACAAGGGATTATGCCTATAATTAAGAATAAAGTGTAGCTTGGATATTTCCATTGTCACTGAGGTACCTTAGGAAAGCTGTTGCTCCATCAAGTAGAAATGGAAACACAAAGATAACCAACCTGAATTTAAAATAGAGCCTCTCCCTTCTCTTGTGACTGTCATAACATTTCTGGATTAAATTGCCTTAAAATATGATAAAATAGCCACACTTTTCTTCAAGACAAAACTACAGGTCTGTTAAAGGATTTTACATGCTTCAAACAATAAACTATATTTTATTGAATACAGTTTGACACAGACAATAGAGATAGAGAAATACAATGTTGAGAACAATTATTGTATAAAAATTGGGGACTTGTATTATCATACATTTTAGATAACACAAATGGTTCCTTGTGATCTTAGTACCTACAAAATGTTTTCTATTTTTCCAACAAGTGTGAAGGGCTTGCTGTCTCATCTTGTCTGTAATTACAAGGCTAAGATCTGTAAAGAGAAAGCCATACTTACAAAACGTACCAAGCTCCTTACCCTGTCTTTAGAAAGTGGCAGAGTGATAGCTGACATGAACACTACACGTGATGTATTTCTTCAAATAGATGTTATGAAAAGCTAAATATATATTGAAATCTAATTTGCCTTTCTTTACAGAAAAAGGTCCTTTCATCAGCTAAGTTGTGCCTTGTGCAGAGACTTTTCTACAGGATGTTGTAATTCCTGGAGTTCCAGTAGAAATCAGTACCTCATGATTAAACAATTCCTGTTTCAGTACCTTCAGTCTAAATGCAGTCATGAAGAAACTGATATCAGAAGAAAGAAGTCAGTGGGCTGAAGTGATGTGCACAAGGTTATATAGAAGATTTCTTCAAGTGCCAGATGGAATCCTGATAGTATTCTGATACACTGCAATCTTTGCTATACTTGGAGTGACTGTGGGACTATCAAAGACTTTTGAGAGCAGTATGTTTTAAAAAAAGCAAGATGGCATGAAATACTATCTGTCTTAGGGTGAAGCTTTCACGATGTCCACACTACCTTCTGAAAAAAAAAATAAAGATTGAGTATCACTATTCAATTAAGATGTCCACGATTGAGTTTCTGAAACTCTTTGAGAACTGTTGCTTTTTTTTACACCACAAAGTTTTCCTTTGGACCATATGAAATCTGACAGAACGCAAATGAAAGCATTTATCGTAATAAATTTGGGTTGACTTGGAAAACTGTTTAATAAACTTTATGTAATTGTCTGTATAGTAGCAGCTGGAATGAAAACAGTAATGATCTAATAACAGTAATCAGCTGAACATGGTTCAACATTTTTCCCTCAAACACTACACTCCTATGTCCCATCAACATCTGCCTCAGTTCAATACTCCTTAGATGTAAAAGCTGTATTAAATATTCTTTAGATCTACATTTATACTCTTAGATTTTCTTGTAACATGGCAGAATTGCACTCTTTGTATGCAAAGGTGAGTATTTTGCTTCTTACAGTATGAAATTGCACTATTTGAGTTTTATCAATTGTGTCTGACCTTCTTTGAGGACAAATTATTAATTAGTCATTACTCTTGCCCTCCCAAACTCCTCCAGGTTATGCATCCCTTTTTTTTTGGCCACCTCAAATAAGTTTGCTGCCTCAACAATCTCGTGATCAGACCTGTGTGGTGTTTGCATCTATATGCAGTGGGTATTTGTGTGAATTTCTTCTGGATAGTCTGATGTAGCGGTGTCCAATTAGTCAAACCAACAACCATCTACTTATTTATGTACCTATATTTTTGTCAATGATTCCTAGGCAATTTGGATGCTGATCCTTGACTAGAAATTCATTATGGTATCTTCTCAGACACTATCATATTATGGGTCATGACATTTGTGTTTATATGTTGTCCAAGCCTAACCAGAAATACTTGCAAATCAAGAGATAAGCTCCCAGAGCAGGGACAACTATTCCTAGCCAACAATTGACTCAGCAAATGTATCTATTTTCTCTTTATGAGTTACCTATTGGTCCCTGCTGGGTGGCTCCCCAGCCCACAGAAATTTTTCTAATGACTGCTTCATACCTCTGGCAGGAGAACTTCTGTAAGCACGTAATCATGACAGCTTCTTATCCCAAAAATAACTTTGCAGATAAAATGAGCATAAAGTTTTGGAAGAAATGAATGTAAAGTGGTTTTCAGTACAAATTACTCCATTGCAGCCTGTATCCAACCAAACAGCTATTTATTTATGACGTTTTCTACTTACAGAATACTAAAACAGTTGTACAAGGATCATCCAAAACTGATTCAATTCTACAGGAGTAAATGGGATGTTACAGAGTTGCAAATGTCCATGTCTACACACAGTACTGGAGAGTGCATTGGCTAATGTGTTTTGTACTGAAGAAATATAACTAAATGTTCTTACTGTTGCTAAGTCTTGCAAAGCATATTTTTCAAACAAACTTCAGAGTGGTTCTTTGACTTTTGAAACACAAAATTTTGTGTCAATGACACTGTCTTTATCTTATGAAGTAACATTGGACACAGCGGGCATACTTCAAAGAAGTATTAAGCCTTGCCACAGTGGAAAGCTTTTTATTTGTCAATTGAGCTAAATTCCTTGCTTTATTCACATAGTAAAAAAGAACAGATCTGTTTTCAGGATATGGCACTAGTTTGGAGCTTAAGCTGTGGCATCAGGGTGCCAGGATTTCTGCAATATGATATTGTCTATTTTTTTGTCTCTCTGTCTCTCGCCCTCAACACCCCCTCTCTCTCTCCCCACCCTCCTGTCCCCAGAATTTCTCTCTTATGTGGGGGGACAAGGATAATAAAAATAAATGGTAGCAAATGGAAACAGTTCAACTAACCACAAATGTGGCTGATTAGAAAATTGGGGAAAAGTGTCCTACTCTCAGGGGCTTCTGTTCTTGGAAAACAGTGGGGAAGCAGGAGACTGTAGTATGTTTGTTATTTATTGTCTCCATTTATTACATTAAAATAACTCTCCCATTTTTTTTTGTGCCTCAAGTCCAAATGAATAGCAGAGTACAGAGAACGAAACATCCAACATACAATTGAATATACAAGCCAAGTTGGCCATTAATAGTTCACTCTCCAGCATCTGGATCCTGAATATACAGTTATACGAGTTGAATTAATATGGTTGTTTACTCACATTCTTCCGGAGCATTTTCAGCCATCAGCCCTTTGCAATAATATTACACCCAGCCAGGCTGGAGTCTGGTGGCTGGTTGTTCTTAACCAGATCCCTGAGAAAACTCCTGAATAAAAAGATTGAAATACAGTATTGTTCCTTTTCACTTCTATCACAAGCGTAAGTAATGTAATTTAAAGTCTATTTAACCCTGAGTTATCTGTGACCTTATTAGGTATATTAAGTATAGTAAAAAGTTGCCAAGAGCAGCAATAGTTGGAAGGTATTTTGATATTCCTTCAATTTTTAACCCCATGGACTTTTCTAAATACAGCCTGTGTTTCAAATATTAATTTTACTTGGAAGCAAAACTGAAGCTTATTCTCCACATGTAGAACTTAATTATTTTTAAATTTCCAGGATCTTTAAAAAGTACCACCCTTATGGGGAAATTCAGTCAAGGCAGCTTTGTCCAGCCCAAGGACTATATTGAAAGGCCTCTACATGAAAATTCAGCCACTGATACAGCCTCTTTTAGTTTTATTGTCCATTTTTATTCCACACTTGAGAACTTTCTGCAGGGCTGTGTACAAGCTGTTATTTCACTGGGCTTTCCAGATACCACTAAAATTTTATTTTGGGTATTAGGAAGCCCTTAACATTAAAATGTTTCACATTTTCCTGGAAGGTCCTATCATCTGAAAGGAGTGCTACAATGTTTTGCAAACTCAAAAAACCCAAAATTGTGTGGTTTTCTTCCCAGTGGAATTTAAATCTGAGATTCTTAGAGAACTTCTGCAGACTATCTATTTAAAATATCCAAATGCCACACTATGTCACATTCTGTGTCACAGTATATGCTTTGATCTATAAAAGGAGATAAGATGTTTCAATCAGCACTGAATAACAGCTGTCTTTAATGGTTTTAAAGATAGAATGGACTATTTCAACTATTATATAGTGTCATCTTTAACATCTCAGGGGTGGTGAGCAGTGACTCTAAGATACGTAGTATGGTATGAGGTGAAATTAAAATATTTCTCTCAATACAGCAACAAAAATATTATTTGAGATGAAGTTTGGAGATTCTGAAAAGTATATTCTGAAACAACCTTTGTGAAAACTTTTTTTTGTATTTTCTTATGAAGCTTCAATTTTTGAACAAAAATTATGAAACTTCGAAGTTTCTCATGGCATAAAAATTCCAGACTTTGATGTGGTGTGCTAGAAAACATGAAAAACAGACTGCTGCATGTCAGCTTCCCCTCCAACGCTGTAGGTAAGAGAGGAAACAAGGATATATAAACAAAAGAATCCCAAGCTGCTGTGGCATTAGTAAGATTAGGAGTGCAGTGCTATAATCTTTGTGTTTATATAACTTAGGAGACAGAGTTCAGAAAAGTGCTCCTTGTGAGTACCATAATCATAGCAATCTATCGATTTAGTTCAAAGCAGAGGTTAACAGTTCATTTAGTTACACACATCTATGAAAATCAGGTGGTTTACACTAAGGGGATCTCCAGCACAGCTGACAAAAGCTTATCAAAGTCACATGGCTGCAAGGAGTAGCATGAACAATTCAGAGATAAAGTGAGGAAACTTGTAGCTAAGATCAGTGACACGATTTTGTCTTGGTGCAGCCCCAGAAATCCTTAAAAAGAAATTTGGAAATTGTCTTGAAAGACATTTGACACCCTCATAGTGCACCCAAAGCACCCTGGGAACTTTGCAGGCACACTGAGAGAATGCCGAGGACAGCCTTTGCTCCCCTGCTAATCCAAAATTGTTGAGGGATTTCAGACCACCCTGGGGATACTGGAGTGATCACAGAACTAATTTGTTTTCACTGGGGACTCCCCTTTTCTACATGTTTTACATTGTACTTGAAGAACAAAACCCTCCAAAAAACACAAACCTTCTTCCTGTTTGCAGCACCTTCTCCAAAGTGAAGATTATGGCGATTTCTTTTTTTCATGAATTATTGCAGCTCTGCACAGTGTAATGCATTTGCTACCTAGGCCAATTTCCTGAACAGAGACACAGAGCAAGAATTTTTTTTATGATGCAAAGCATCATCCTAATGACATTTCTTCCCAGAGGGAGAGAGAGACAGAGGGAGAGAGGGAGAATTTTCTGTTTTCCTGCTTCCAGCTTTATCTACTTTGGGATCAACCATTCAATCCAAGCTTAATAAGGTAATTAGGTCAGTGTGAGGCAGTTTCCCAAGGGCAGAACCTTTTAGAATTTTTTGTTCTCTCTTAAATGCAGAGATGTTATCCAGTATAGCATGGTTCCTACAAACATTGTTATGTAATGTACATTTAATTTGTATATATAACACAGTACTGCAGCAAGTCATGATTATTCAAACTGAACCTGGTGACTGACATTTCAATGTCAATTTGTCTTTTCCATTTTCCTTTTTCATCTTACTTTTCAGGACCGAAAGTTTTCTTGAAAATATTCTTTTTCTGTGTTGCTACCAGCAATCGATGGAATTTTTCTCAACCCTGAGGAGACTGTATTTGAGCCCAAATAAGTGCTTTGTCACTGTATAAAAGAGTACCTTGTGGCAGCAAGTAACCATTGTCTCTACACCCCGAAGTGCACAAAGTTGTATCTGTACGGGATATGACAAAGAGGTCCATATTTAACTCACAATGCCTTTAATATATTTCCCTGTTACTAAATGATAGGCATGTCCCGTGACATTCTCTACACCGCATTTTTATTGTAACTGTACTTTTGTTGATACAAGTAACAGTCAACTACTCTTTCTGTATTATTTTTTATACAAACTAGAAATGCTACAGTGAAAAAGATACTCCTGTGTCAGTTTAGCTATAAAGATTAATTGCTGGAAAGCCATAAAATACTTCTGTGCTAGCTAATCAGTTTAAGTAGCAATAATCTCTCTGCAACTAGAAATTCATTAATTAATCATCCCAACCGTAAATGCAGTCTAGGCAGAAAAATCAATAAAAACCCCAACCACTCTTTTAAGGTCAGATGTTATCAGCCCAAACTCTGCTGTTTTACTTATGCAAGACTGCACATCTAGTTAGAGATAAGGCAACCACTGCTAAAAAACTCTGCATATGTGATGAAGAATTTTCATGAAGACCTGGGAAAAAAAAGTCTTTTCAATTTTACTGAACTTGCTTTTTACCTCATCCTTCTCACACTATTGCTGTTGCATTTTAAGCAGACCACCAATAACAGAGAATTGAGTAGGATTTTCACTTAGCATAAGGAAAAAGGGCAGTTTTGATAGTAACGAAATCGTAGTCTTACTGTTCTTTGGAAGGACTTGGGAGATTTTCTTAAGTATGAATATAAATTATACTTGGTGAAAAGTTTTACATATGTTCTGAAAATTCATGAATGATTGAACAATAAATTATTAACAGTTTTTCATAAGAAAGGACGGGGTGGGGACAATCAAAGATAATAGATGTAAAACCAGCTAAAACCATTATTTTCACACATACGATTACAGTGTGGTACTCAGTAAAACAAGATGCACTCAGTATTGAATCCTAAATTGCTACCGGATTTAGCTAAGTCATAAAGATTTATCTTACAGAAGAATTTTGAAAGAAAAATCCATCAAGGACTATTAAGCATATTAAGTGTCTCAAGGACAGAGATTTTGTAGATACCTGAGACATTTATTCTAACAGTTTTCATGCATCCTTTTCATAAATATCAGCTTCAGACCTTGACAGAGGCAAGCTCTTCAGCCATCAGTCCTTCTTTAACATGAGTATTTCTTATCTCCTGCCCTAGTTTTGCATTGTGTGACTCAGTTGTCCATATTTCTGTCAGCAGATGGCATTACTCAACATGACCCATGAATTTAAACCGAACAAAAGGGGGTTGATTGTTTCAGAAAAGGAAGTCTTCATCAGAGTATGATAACGAAGTGATCTGATCTATTTTCATTTTGGAAATTCCACTCTGAAAGTTAAGCAAAAGAGAATGAAATGGTTCTGAAATATGTGTCCCAATTCATTACATAATGTGAAGCAGGAAACTAATTTTCCAGGAGAAAAATGTGAATTGAAGTGCAGTATTAAACTGCAATCTTTGCCAAAACATAAATGTAACAAAACCTTTCCAAATTCCATCTCTCAGGTATGTAATAAAAGATTCTTCTTTTGAAATTAATATGCATTACCAAATAAAATAGCTTATTCCATTAAAAATATAATGTTAAAGAATCCAGTTTGGCAAACTAATGAGTTTTGCCAACCCTACTCATTTTACAAATGTCTTTCTGTTTGAGTACACTAGATGAAATGTATTTGACTACTTCTGATAATGACGTGCGTAGATTTCATTCCTTCTTCAAAAATTCAAAAATAGTTCTAATTTTCAATGGGGAATGACCATGCAAAGTGGGAGAGAATCTTTTGGAGGCTTTTGGGTTTTTTCAGCGATACTGACAGTGATTTTAAGACTATACTAATTCCCAGAAAACAGACCAAAGCAAAGTCCAGAAACACAGTGGCAGCTGAGCTGCATGAGAAATTGCATTTAAAGCAGGGCTAAAACCAGTGTGGATCACCTCTGCCTAACCTGGGGTAAACAACTTACGGACTTTGAAAGAGAGACAAAGAAAAGCTAAAACAAACCAAAACCATGCTGGTATAGGTTACTCACCAAGTGAAGTCATTGCTCTGCTTGTGAATCATTCCCAGACATTCTGATCTCTTCTGAAATGTCAGTAACCTCCTCGGCAAAGGTACAAGTCACCTGAAAATTTACAGGATTTTATAAACTGCTTTTTTTTGAGCACAATATTTTCATAGCAAACGTAAATTGGTTTTCAACCTGTACTTCACCTTTAGTATTGCCTACTGGGGATATTTGCAGCTGACATCATGTTGCACACCATCAGTGATTAAACCATTTCAGACTGCTGGCAGGTACTACTCCTCATCCTCTTCCTTTTCCTCCTCTTGCCTTTTGATAGTTTTCACCCTTCTCCATTTAACTATGAGGAGAAGAAAACTTCTCAGTTTGCTGAAACACATCTAACCTGCACACTAGAAATGGGACAATGCAGATGATGAAAATACTCATTTTCTTGTAACCCTCCAGTGTAGAAAAAATGCAGAGCAATCTCTTTGGAAAAATACACTACTAAGAATTGATAAACCCACCTCATGGTCCACTGAAAGAGGATTCTTTCATTGTGACAATTTTTCCAAGCAGCAATCTTTTCTCATAAAAAGACCTCACTGAAAATTTAACGTAAAAATTTCAAAAGAATTTACTTATTTATGCTGTATAAATTTTCAAATGTTTTCAAAGAATGAGCATGTTCAACAGCATCATACCTACAAGGATTATTTTTAAAATTATGGGGAAAAACTTTATGTGACAAATCATTAATATGCAGTCATGTTTAAAAGGAGAAAAACTCTGATAAGTTATCTTTACTTCAAGCTGGACTTTTGCAGCTACAGATGTTATGCTATTCAGAATGCAATTTACTTTGGTGTTAAAATTGTCTTTGCAGAACTGAATGCATTTAAGACTGCAGCTGGGTAGGATGATTTCAGTGTTCATTTCAACTTAATAAAAATTTTGTAAATTACATCCTTACTTCCTGAATTTCTTTCTGAAAAGGATTTTTCTTTGACTTTGTGTCTAGCAATGAAATATAACTTTTTCTAGATTAGTATAATGAAAAGAATTGCTGCTCTATTTTTACTTTTCTTGAAAAAAGGTCAATTTATTTAGATGATAATTTTATGTATGCTTTGCTAAAATTGGAAACACATTGAAAAGTTTTATTGCTCCTACTTCTGTGCAGTTTAAGGGAAATAATTTTAAAGAAATCTTCCTCATCAAAAAATAACCAAGAAAATTAATTCCATTCAAACATCTGCAGCATTTCTGTGTATTCCCAATTTGGCAGCTCTTGCAGGGGCGATTTTCACAATGTGCTTAGCACCACCCTCAGGAAATCTTTAAGATGTTTCACATAAAACTGGAGAAATATCACATCACTACTTTCTAAAATATTTGTTTATTTCTTTCAGGGAAAGCTAATTATATGTGACATATGAACAAGCATGAGAACTCATGCATATTCCCAGTTAAAAGAAACCTATAGCCTAAAATAAAATATTTCCACAACGGGTAAGATGAGCAGCAGGTGAGAAAAAGATGTATGGGGGAGAATCACAGATTATAGCTACCCATAGCTAATTGCTGTTTAGATGAAACATATGCATCTGTTTTCAGCAATTAGTGTGGAGATCAATAGAAAACATATATCTTTAATTAGACATATGGTTCATTTTACTATAATTGGAACCCCATGTCACTTCTGGCTCTCCATATGCAGTATGGTCTAAAATGTTTTCTGGGGTATGTTTGCATCATATGGAAGGTGAAGCACAGACACCAGCTGATACTCAGATCTCATTGTCTCGTGGTTCTGTTAAATGCAGGCATTTAAGGTGATTTTACCAGACCAGAAAACAATAAAAACTTTGATTTTGAATGTCATTTAACCCTTTCCTTGATGACTGACCACACTGCATGTCTTGTAACAACCACAACTCTTAATACCACATCTGTTCACCAGTATTTGAGCTTACGAGTATTTTGAATTAAGCCATTTCCCAAATCTCTAAAAATTGAAGCAACTTTCATTTTTATACCTTCTGATAAACAGATACATTCAGAATAAGGAAGAATGGTCATGAAATTATGAAATTTTACTCACCGAATATCTCTTAATCAGTGATTTTACTCAAATCACAAAAATTGTCAAGCAAATTCTGAATTGACAAACCCACCCCAGCTCCCCAAATGTGTTGATTTATATAATATTTGGTTACTCTAAGTCAGTGTCATATATATTAAACTGTAAATGAGGGGAAGCTTCCTCTGCAGATACAAAGAGCAATAGAATACAGGAGGGAATTAGTAAAGCTTGTTCTCAATGCTCATACTGTCTGTATATGTGTGATATCATAAAACATATTCATAAACATTTTAGGTGTTTAGCTCCAGTGTCTATCCTAGACTATTTTATATGCTCATTTAAATACTCCAATATTGCTTACCAGACTTTTTTATTAATTTAGCAGATATAAAATGAGTTAAACTGGAACAATTTAGTGAAAATCACAGCTTTAGTATATTTCTTGCTCAGAATACCTCACACTGTAAACATCTGCCTGGCCCAGGCTAATGGATCTATTTTAAGCAGAACTAGTCAGCAGACAGAGCAAGAAAGCTCTGTTAAATAGGGTAAGGGAAATGGCATCAACAGTAGTTGACTTTCATGTTAAAGATTCTGTGTTAAGTCTAATAAAGGATGCAGACACCGAAAAATGGGGCAGTGAAAGTACTCTTTGAAAGACAAATGGGTATGTATGACCTGTGAAATGACCCCATAGCTAAAGCATACAAACAGAAACTAAGAGCTGAAGTAAATTAGATCTTTCATCTGGTTGGGAGATTTCAAAACCACATATCAGGAGAGCAACTTTGCAACCAGATATGGGATATTCTGGGTGAGGGAACTTCCTGATTTTATGCTCTGGTAATGGCAGGAAAGGATTGTTGTTTCATGTGGAGAGAACAGCAAAATCATTAAAGTACTGCATCTTAACTTTGGATTCCATATATCTGCATTTTCTAAGGTGAAATATTCAATGTACATAAACCACCTTTGTTTCCAAAATTATGTTTCAGGAATGAGTATCTTTGAACCAAATATTATAAACACCGGAGTCAAAACTGAATATTTCCTCCAAATGCCCTTCACTGGAATACTTGACTGTATGCACTAAAAATGTTACTTTTCAGTCTAGCATGAGTATAAACAAATGATGGCTTCATTTTTCCTTAATGTATTTGCCTAAAAACTTCTGCAATTGCTATGCAGCCTTTTTATGAGATAGAAAATACAGATTTAGCATGCCTCAAGCTGAGGAAAAATTTATTACTTTCCTTCCATTTCTTAGGGGAACATGCTAAACTGGTATTAGGCAACATCACCACTATTTTTTGTGTAGTCTTGTCTTGCCAGAGGAGGTCTGGGAAATTTTTACTCTGAGGAGCCTTAAATTAAAAAATCTCTCTAGTTAATTTTGGGAGATATTAGACAAAACATTCTTCAAAACAGAGCAAGGTTGGGTTTCAGGTTCCTGAAGAATGTTAAAATTAAAGAGTAAAGGACTTGTGGATTTAGAGCAAGTCTCTCTGGAAGTTTCTAGGTTGCAATCTTAGGTCAGATCCTGAAACTCTGTCCATGTCTCCTTTAAAAATTTAAGTTCTTTTCTTCTTATACACATCACTCTTTAAGTACAAAAGCTTCCTAAGATATTTTCAGAATCCCTCTTCCGTCTGTATTCACTCCCTATTGTTAGAGGCATCCACTGACCCAAGAAAACTGTCATCCTAAGGCAATAGCTACATAAACATATTTCCAGCAAACAAATCAGTTGCATTTATTTGTTTTGTCAGAAAGTTGTTCTTTATCTTAATTATATAAATGGGCTCAGAACAGAACAGCCAGAGAAAAAGTGTTAGAAAAGCCAAGGCACATAATATAGTTTCTTTCTCATGCATTATTTCAAAGATCCACTTTGTCCTGCTTAATACTTTTTCCTTCTTGACCCTTAAAAGTGAAACTGTCCAGAACAAAAGTATTACTCTTGGACTGATGACTATGAATATTGTCAGTAATTGCAGGAATTAATGGGAATTTCTAAGTATAATTGCCATTGAATAAATTGACATCATTATCTTTGTTTTACAAGGGGAAATTTCTTTCATCGGTATCTGAGTTCCTGCTTGCCTCATGCTGCTGCCTCAGATATTGGCGCTGGCCAGAGGCCTGAGCATGGAGTGCACTGAAGGCCAAAATAAAAAGAAAAACAAAAGAAGCAAAAAGCCATCCCTGGTCCCTCTAGAAATCCATTGAAAGTGAAACAGATGATGAAGTTTTGTTTTTTCAGAGTTGACAGAAGTGCAGCTGGTTCAGCCAGGGAACAGAGGGAGCTGTGCTGAACTCTGGTGTGATGTCTCATCTGCAAGAGGAGGAAGGGGACAACTTGCACTACAGTACCAGTCCACTTTGTGAGAGGTACTAACAGTCGATTTCCTCCTTCCCAACTTTGTTCAGAATGGTTGCATAACTCAGGATAGCATCAGATATTTTGGCTGACAAGGCCAGCTTTATTGCAAGGGATGCTGGAGATACCTTTGCACCAAGAGCATGTCCCTACTCAGGATTTGCTGAGCTTCCCAGCTGCATCTTGGCTGCACAACAGAATGCATCCCACAACTCGTAGACATAATTAAAAAACATAATCAGGCCAATATACATGAGCAAGTGTGTTTTTCCCAGCTCTCAGGAGGTGACTAGCTCAGTGGTGTTGATGAAAGCACTGCACTAAACTGGAGGTAGTTACAACAGCAAGCCCTGTGACAAGGCAGAAGGGCAGTTTCTGTGTGAGCAACACTGCCAGTGTCTCTCCGCACCCACCAGGAGCCCAGGCCTCCCAACCAGGACTTAAGCAATTAAGACTGATTCAACACCTTCTGCAGGTTACCACTCACAGAGAGATTATGCCTTTGCTCAGGCTAAAGTGATCAGGTTTCACCCCAGACTCTGCCATGGAGTAGGTGTTGGCAAATAACTGACTTTTTGTGTCTAGCCCCACTCTTAAGAATCAAAGAGAAAATTAGTCTAAACAAAAGATTGTAACACAGTCTTGTGATTTTTCACATTTTTTGTGTGAATTATAAACTTTATGAGGAGTGACAAGTTTATCATCTTCTTTAAACTGATTTTAAAGTTCTTTTGTCACGAGGAGGGTAGGTCAAGGCCAGGTAAATGTTTACGGACATAACTGCATTGCCTGGGGATCAGAGATCAGTGCTAGGAAATGCAAAACCCCTGCTGCCAGCTCAGTGAAAAGCCCACGGCTTGTAGTCGTCTCACTAGCAACTTCTGTAAAGACTCAGCTGCTCCAGGGAAATGGGAAAATGCCATCTCCTCCCAGCCTGCAGTTATTTAAATGCTCCAGTGTCAACCAGTATTATACTGCTTTTATGTTTTCTCCATTAGACAGCTGCTGGATCTGCCTTTATGGGAAAGCCACCCTTGAAGTCACTTGACCTCTTGGTGCCTCAGTCAACACAGATGGAACATTGACTGAAACCAGGATGTTGCTAGAAATCATATGACTCATTTGAACCAGGGAGGGAGGGCAATTTTGGGAATTGGGTTTTTTTTCTCCTTGAGTAAATAAGAGTTTGGCTTATCTAATTATATGCAAAGGTACACAGATTCTGTTTTCCAAGAATGTGTTTTCACAGTCCAGCAGACATCTTTAAAAGGTCAACAGTTGTATGAGAAAAAGCAGCATACATTTTGATTTGAAGCAATGCCCTTACTTCTATTCAGATCACTGGATCACAGGATCACTGCATGGAAAGTATTGGCATATAGATGATATCTGCTTTATGTATCAAGACTTTATGTTATAAGCCTATTTAGAAGTATAACTGAATTCTTGTTACATGTAAAACAATTCAATAAATGGAAAATACAATTTCTTCTCAGAATCAAGATACCACAGCCTACAGTGATGACTTTTTTGCTATCATGATCTAGCAGCCTCCCCAAAGAGCTGCCAGCAATTGCCTGGAGGTCATGAGCTTGTTTCCTTCCCTTTTTTCTGGCTTTCTGCCAAAGCAGACTTGTTGAGACATCAAAACCAGCTCTACTTGTGGCTTCAATATACCAACAATATCTAATCATCCTGCTCTGCCAAATCATGGAGTGGATTTACTAAATTACCATGGGAAGTAAGACTAAAGATACCACGTTGTAATGAAGTTCATTCAAATCAAAAGCCCTGGCAACACAGGTGGAAGCAGTAAAGCTTGAAACCTCAAACCTGAAAAATGCACACATTATCTATTAATCCATCAGATGGACAGTTTACAACTATTTTTCTCTCATCTTTTTGATTTAAATCACTTAGATATTCCATTATAAATTACCTTATTACAAAGAAGAGGCATTTGAATATTTAATTTATGTGAAGCTGTCAAATGGTGAGCAATTCCAGGACTCCTGACTCTTGCATTTAGATGTTTGCAATGCAGACTGAGAAATTTTGGAGGAGTATAACAGGAATTCTAGTACAACCTCAATTTTATGTATCTGGACACATAATATCTCCGCTTACAAGAAAAGATCAGAGTGGTTTTGATTGGAATGCAACATCCTACCGTTCTTCATTATTGTGGCACACTGCTAAGCACTGCATAGTCAGAAGATTCCCTTTCATGATGCCACAAGTTCTTTCTTTAACTTCGGCAAAGGGACCCTTCACCTCATCACTCCTGGTATTTTCATTTAGCTTTCACATTTGATTCCAGGATCAGCAAAGGTTGCATTGAAACCATGACATTTTTACAGCTTCACATGAATTTTGGGACCACCAATGCATTATGAAAGGTTTGTGAGCTTTAATGGGTCACTTTGTTGACTGACCAAGTTGCACTATTGTCTGAACAGGAAAAGATGTTGGGTGTTGGGAATCAGGATGATCTCAGGATACCAAAATGTCTCTGATTCAGTGGCCCTCTTAAAATCCTGACATCCATTTATTGGGAGAAATAAACTCTGTAATAATGGTAGTAAAATAAATGTCTGTACACACAATATGAGAAAATGACATATACTATATGACTTGAAAGTTCATAAAGGAATCACAGAAAAAACAGATGCATCAGTAAGTCAGAAAAAAAAAGAGCAACAGTCAATTCCAGAGGACAGGATACACAGGCAGTTTAAAGACATGGCTGGAAGCCCAAATTCTAAGAGAAAGACTTTGTAGTAAGGGTGACATTAGTTAGCATGGCTACAAAGTAGGAGCTGTGTTCAGTCTTGGGGTCTGCTAGTTTCTGCTCACAGAAGGTGTTGATGGTGTCACTGAGAAGGGACCAGCCCACTAAGAGGGACAAAGAACAGGCTGCAGCTGGTACACACTCCAAGTTCACACCACAAGTTCAGGAGTCCTGGGAAGCATTTCAATGTCTCCAAACTCCTTCAGGGAAGGTGTAACTCAAGATGTAGCTGTGCCTAAACACAACAATTAGTCTCTGTGTTAACATGACAGATACTCTTTAACTTAAACATACTCACAACACAAATGGTATGGATAAGGCTGCTGGTTATTTACGGCATACTTCTCTGAGTCCCAGCTTGTCTCAGTTAGCTATGTGTCCTGTTAAGTACCCTATTCATAAGACAAATAAAGTTCTATTGACCATGATCACATGTTTGTTTCATAACCCCTTGCCTATTGTGAAGCGCTGGTAGAACTGTGTAATCCAGAGACCTCCCTCCTGACCTACTTCAGTGATAACTGCTTTTTGTTCCATCCTTTGATAAACATTATTTCACATCTGGAAGACAGTCCCAGATATTTTAATATCTGTAACAGATGTTTTGTATATAATTTAAAAATAGTTCTTAAGTGAAAGTTTAAAGAGCTGCTGCATATTACTTTTATTGTTGTTCTTATTTAAAACTAACAATTTGTAAGTTTGCTTCCCCCACCATTACAGCAATAGAAAAGTAAAATGAAATTAATAAGCATAATAGAGTATACTAGCCAGCAAAAGTAATTTTAATGAATTTTTTTGAATAGCACTATTATTAACCATCAATGCAAAATCCTGCTGCAGATCTTCACCCCACACATATATTAGAAGTCATTATCTCATCCTGAATCTCCTTGTAAGTTATAAAAAGCATTTTTACTCCTCACAATCTGTAGGTAACCAAAAGTTATTGTTTATTTACAAATTTCAGAAGTCGCTTAAAGTCTGATGTTAATGTTGTTACAGGGGTATTTTGTGTGCAGACATGAACTCTCTAGGCATAAAAGTTCCAGTAGATTTCACCATCCATTCTCTTTCATTGATATTGTCTCTCACTAACTTTTAAACCCCTGTTTTGGTGATTTCTCTCCAATTCCTATCCAGGTGTAACAGAAATCAATGCAGAAGATGATGCCAGTAGGCCTTTCTATTTGAAATCTCAAGGGTGGGGTAAGTGTGGGAACAGCAGTATTATGGCAGACCTATTTTCCTCTCCACAAGCCACAGCTGAATCACACTAATCAGTGGCTCTGTTGCTTCTGCTGTGGCTTTCAAAAAGATTTTCAATCCTCGGTGTGCTCTAGATGACAGACATTTTGAGTGAACTCTTGAGGAAACTCATTCTCACCCAATAGAGTAAGAGTTAAGAAAAAATCCTCTCTCCATTTTAGAAGTGGCTAAACTTTGATACCTAAACACCAAACAGGTTTTTTTCTCTTTATCTGCATCTCTGTCTCCACACAAAGGTATTTCTGCAGAAACTTCTGGTTCATAAAGTTGCTGGACTGTTCGTTGAGTTAGCCAAAGTGATTCTGAACTTTACTGCTAATGGGACTGAAGTATTCACAATCCAAATATTCACTTCCTCAAGATGAATAAGAAGAAAAGAAAAAAACCGAAATCTTAATTTTGCAACAATAACAGCATGAATATATACTGGGAAGTTTATTACACTATAAATCGCTGTTATAAAAGAGCTTTCTTTGGAACAGTTATAAAATAAATTAATGAAAAAAGATAAACAGTGTGATTCATGTGTTCATGTGAACTCTGCTAAGCTACTTATGAAGTGAATGAGGATTAGTGGTTTGTAAGAAGTCTCTGCTTTCTTAGCTATGAAATTTTGGTGCTTGACGGAAGAGTCTGGTTGAAAATAATGACCTCATCCACCAATTTACAATTGACCATTCTGTTATTAGGGGTATAAAGAGGCTTTCTGCTAATTATAGCTTATTTGGGCTCATTAGGTAGAGACTGACATTTCTTATAAAATAAGAGGGTACGCTGGAGACATGTATGTCTCAGCTATAGTCTGGAATTCTGGTATCATTTGAGGACTGCAATTTTGAAAAATAACTGAAGACCTCACGGGCTGCAAAGAGGAGGAAGTAGACAGTATAAAGGCTGGGCACCGTGCCACTGTAAATACAGAATTGTTTGCCATCCATCACACCACTGGTCTGGGCAGTACACAGAGATATGCCTACAGGCCAATCTCAAAATCAGGTTTCGTGGTTCTCAAAAACAATTAACTGAAACAGATATTTGTTTAAACCTTTATTGCTTATGCATTTTATATGAAGTATGTCCAGAGATGACCAAATCACATGAACTGACTCATATTCATGTAAACCTAAAGATTTTAAAATGTAGAAAATATTCAGATTAGGAGCTGTAGTGTTGAAAAGCGTTTCTTCCTACATGTGGGAAGACCGAAAAAGTTAAAAAAGCAGAATTTGATCCTGAAATATTGCAAAGAGCCCTCTATAACTTATTATCAAAATGGCATGAGTTTTTTTTTAATATTCTGCCTTCATAGGCTTTTTGACACACTTCCAAAAGTTCTGCGAACCCAGTGAAGTCAATGAAGTTTCTCAGTTATAACTGAGATTGAAAATATATATTTTTGAACTTTGTCATGATTTCTCTTTTGAGAGTAAACAAAGACAACAAGGATTATGAAAAATTCCTGTCAAACCATTTGTATAGCCAAATGTTTTTGTTGTATTTGCAAACAATTCTGTGAAGTTTTGGTCCTTACTTTCTCCTGATGTTGAGGAATGATACATACATAAGGTACAAATGTATCTCTCCTTGCTTGCTTCTGAGTAAAACAATGATTAACCATACATTCCTTTTCCTAACTGTGTAGAAAGGATATCTTGGCAGATTTCCCACCTTCAAGCATTTGTATGTCTCAGTGGAGGCATGCGGTCTGAGAGCACCTTTTAATATTAATATAAGCCTTGCCATAGCGACAGGAGTGCTGCCACAAAAAGGTCACTGGAATCACTTAGAAAAATAATTTGAATTACTGTGGGGAAAATTACAGATTAAGACCAGCTTCCCAAGACTGTTGTAACACACAATTGTTGCAGCTTCACGCTCTGGCTCAGTTTTGCAGTCTCTGTCAATTTGCAAGGAAACATGGCTTGATTTTTCATTAGATATAAATAGCAGGAAGTAAGAACCCACGGGACTCCGGCTTTAATTTTCAGTAATTTGCAGCATTTACAAGTGATTTATACTGAACACAGATAGTCAACAAGGTTTTTAGGCCCAGACCCTCAGAAGATGTTCTTTCCTTTCATGGAAGATCTCAGGAAAATGTCTGTAAGGGTGGTAAATCTCCTCCAAGTGTTCAGGGCTTTGGTGAAGGAAGGGAAGAAAGAACTCAGCCCTCAGAGTGACTTCAGTCAAATGCAGAAACTGACTGGTTGCAGTTGTCAGTGCTTTAGGCTGATCCATCTGATACACTGTAGGGCACAGAAGACAGAATTCTTAATAAATGGAAACCAAACTCTGTACCAACAAACTACCAACAGTGCAGAGCTGAGATTTGAGGCAGGCAACAGACCTTAAAACCTCTAACTGTTCCTGACTTCCTCCTCGCATGTGAGTCTGGACATCATTTCCATTACAAGAGCATTAATTATAGTAGAAAAGGATAGGACAGGTACATAATGAACAGTTAACATATTTCTTTGAATCTTTCCCTTCACTTACTTTCTGTTCCGTAAATCACTGGCACAAGATTTTCCACAGGAAAAGTTGAGTTAATAGGCAAACCCTTTAACCTGAAGAAAATAACACTGAAATCTTCCAAACCCATCCTAATAACTCCTACACACAACTCTGTGGTTCCTGAGTTCAAGCCAGAAGACAGACAGAAATATAATGAGAAATCATCTCTGGTTAGGCCCCACTGTCATCGCTTCTTCAGACCTCACTGTGACTCCAAAAGCTAAAGTAATTTGCAAAGGAATATTCACTATGCTTTTGTTTTAAGTTTGATCATGTATTAAAATCAGGATCAGAGGAGATATAAAAACCCACAATATCACTCCAGCTGTACTCTGGGTTCTACTCTAAGAAAACAAGTCTTTTCATGCTTTTTTTGAGAGAACTCTAAAGAAAAACCACCAAACTTCTGTTTTTAAATGAGATGTACCATGCAATTCAGTTAATCTTTTTTTAAGCTTTGTAAACCCCAATACCTTCATAAAGGGACTTCTGAAAAAAATCAGGGCTTTTCAGAGCCTCTCTGCTTTGAGTTGGTGCTTAAAGATGTAAAATCTTTTTGCCTTTTGAAGTCCACTCATCATTTGTCAAGGAAAAGACTAAGGAAAATTTATAGGCTGTATCTGGTGCTTTGGGCAGACATGAAAATATACATCAGAAAAGAAAAAAAAAGAAACCTTACAGTTTACTTTTATCATGCGCTCAAGAATCACCAAAAATATTTCACAAGAATCAAATAGCTGGAATGGGTGTGGCTGATGTGAAGCAGCCTGAAAAGACAAGAAAATTCATCTGTGCTGGGACCTTAAACTGCTGCCTGATAAGTATTTTGTATGATGATGACAATTTCTTTGCTGAATCTGAGACAAGGTGGTATGAGTGGCAGTTAGGAGATGATACCATGTACAGAGAGTAAGTTTAGATTAGTTATTGGAAAAAATTCTTCACTGTGAGTGTGGTGAGGCACGTGAAGCTGGAATGGGTGTGGCTGATGTGAAGCCCAGAGCTCAGGTTGCCCAGAGAAGTTATGGATGCCTCGTCCCTGGAAGAGTTCAAGGCCAGGTTGGGTGGGCTTTGACCAGCCTGATCTGCTTGAAGGTGTCTGCTCACAGCAGAGGGGTCGAACTAGATGTTTTTCAAGGTCCCCTTCCAAATCAAAGCATTTTATGATTCTGTGATACAGAGAGTCTGTCCCCGTTGCTGTTGTCAGCACCATGGAAGAGCCAGCTGTAACAGCATTATTATCCAACAGAATATGTGAAGACTCCTCCCTTTGAGGGTCCTTGGTGTTGAAAATTGTCCAAAAATTACCCTCAAATAACTAAAAGAAAGCATCATCCTGAATCTGCTATATCACATAATCAAAGAATCATGGAATAAATTAGGTTGGAAAAGACCTCTAAGATCATTGAGCCCAACCTATGCCCGAACATCATCATGTCCACTAGACCATGGCACTAAGTGCCAGATCCTGTCCTTCCTTAAACATCTCTAGGGATGGTGACTCCACCACCTCCGTGGGCAGCCCATTCCAGTGTCCAATCACTCTTTCTGTGAAGAAATTCTTTCTAATATCCAACCACAACCTCCTCTGGTGCAACTTAAGGCTATGTCCTCTCATCATGTTGCTGGGTTACCTGAGAGAATAGGTCAACCCTCAGCTGACTACACCCTCTTTTCAGGCAGTTGTAGAGAGTGGTAAGGTCACTCCTGAGCCTCCTTTTCTCCCAGATAAAAACCCCAATTCCCTCAGCTGTGCATCATCAGACTTGTGCTCCAGACCTCAATGTCTTTCCTGAATTGAGGGGCCCAGAACTGGACACAGCACTCGAGGTGTGGCCTCACCAGTGCTGAGTACAGGGGAAGAATGGCTTTCCCAGTCCTGGCCACACTATTCCTGATACAAGTCAGAATGAGATTGGCCTTCTTGGCCACCTGAGTACATGCTGGCTCATGTTCAGCTGCTCTCTGCCAGCATCCCCAGGTCCTTCTCCACTGAGACACTTTCCTGTAGTACTGCATGGGGTTATTCTGTCTCAAAGTTTTGTCCTGAAAAACAAAGAAGCTAGAAAATGACTGTGCTGTGATGAAGTTATTAAGGACACCAAATGAATCATGCAAAAGAATAATTTAAAACACACACATCCCCATTATGTATATATGGCAGTAGGGATTTTAATTAACTAGTTTAATTGCTTCCGAGACCTGCTGACTTGTCAAGTGTACAGGATGGCTATGAAACAGCTCTGCTGAAGTCCAGATCATCCAATATCCTGTCAGTTGAGACTTAGAGGCACACAGCCACCTGTGTGCTCCTGCTTCCACTGAGCTGGGAAATATACAGAAGTATACCACATAGGCACTGTGGTCCTGAGGAGTACAGAAGAAAACAAGGGGAAAAAATCGATTATGTCTTGACGAGTATTTAAACAGTTTAGAGTAAAAATGCTGGGGACCACACATTCAACACACAGAAGAAACTAATTTTTTTAAACCTACTTACCATCCATGCTGAGCTTAGGACAGGGCAAGGGTGATCTGGGGTCCTGTCTTAATACATATGCACAAAAAAGCTGGATTGTTGTCACAAAGATAGCCCCTAAATCTATTTCCTAAACTTCTGAAGTATTTAGCTTTTAATATTGTGGTTTTTCAAGATAAGCTGTGTGTACATAGTTCTACTACAGAGCAGCCAAAGAATTCAAATGAGCAATATCCAGCCTTTCTATAAACCCGTTGAGAATTTTTCTCTTCTTTGAAATGCACAAGATTCCTTGCCATAGTGGTTTTTTTTCACAGTCAATTTCTCAATAGAGAACATGACTCTAAATCAAGACATCTTTTTCTGCTGTATATTAAGGATAGGAAAGTTTGGAGAGATTGATTAAACTTACCTTTCTGTTCATTCGCCTCCCTGACTCGCCTTTGATACTTAGAGTTTCCAGGGCCTAAGTTCTTGGATATTTCTCTCTAAATATTGACATCATAAAATGAGTGTGTAGCTCATGACTGAACTCTAGCATGTCACAGAAATATCTTGGTTCACCTTCCCTCTCAAACGGCTTTTAGGACCGTGGGTGATTCTTTTCAAACAAAGCACACTGATTCAAGTCCGTGTCCTCCCCTGTCACTCACCACTCAGAAATCAGTGTTGGGAGGGCTTAGGCAGGGTGGGATATCCAACTATACCTCTTTCCTCTGTCTGATCTGTGTGTAGGATTTAAACCTAGGTCATCTAACCACTGCAAAGCAAAACTAGAGGTGTTCAGTTCTGATATCCTCTCAGTCTCTCTTGTCCTACTGTGCAAAACTACTTAAATATTCATTGAGCTTAGGCAGAGTGTGAAAATCACTATATTTAGAGCACTATCTCTGCTCATACATCTACAAATGTGTGCGTCAAGTGGATCACCTTCAACAAACACAGACTTTGCTCAGCTTATTCTAAGTATAAGGAAGCTCTCTTGGGAGGAAAACAATTTTATTTCAAAGCTTTACTCTAAATCAAATTTATGGGGACTTGAATTTTAGGATTCACTTCTTTAAGTTCAGCTAGGATAACAGTCTTCCTCTTCTGGCTTTTTTTACCATCACTTTTGCATCTACCCTACTTCTGGAATTGATTTGTAGCTGTGAAGTATATGTTAACAGAATCCTCTGCCCCTCTATTCAAAAATATGCAGATTAACTAACTTTTTTAAAAAGAGCTAAGCCCTACTCTTGCCTGGGAATCCCCTGTTGGCCAACTTAAGTTACCTCACATGCCTCTGGCTGTTTTTCTGAGCCTCCTGGCTTTGGATATTTAAATACACTCTATCAGTTGTCTGGCACTAATTTGGCTGTTGAGAATTGCCATTTATGCTACTGGGATCCATTTCTGTAAGTGCTCAGGACAAGAGGGAGGCAGGGTGATGGCTCTAGGGGCTCTTTGGAGGTTGTGGGGACAGCAAAGGTGACACTGCCTCTTTGGTGGAGTGGAGAGCCTGGAGGAAAGTTCCAGTGGGTCCCAGGCCAGGGGGTGGGCTGTGCCCACCCCTCTCTGTGACACCACATGGGGCAGAACCCAGCCCTGAAATTTCAGACAATTGTGCAAAAGCCAAGGAGAAAACATATGGAAAGAATGAAACCAGGGAACCTTATAAAAAGACTGAATTTAGAAAGATGAAAAATATGGAGAACAACCTGAGAGGCTTTGCCTGAAGCAAAGGGTACTGCCAGCCTTCTTCTGTGCAAATAGAAACCCTTGGCAAAGATTTGAGGTATGAGGTAATTGTTAGCAATGTTATGGTTAACCAGTATCAGATTGGTACGCTTGAAATACCTCATTTTAGAGACCTGGGTTTTAAGAAATGGAGTGAGACTTCCAGATTTTCCTGCACTTGATAAATCTATTGAAAATAATTTGGGTTCCTCAGAACTGTTATTCACAGTTTCCTCTCCTGTTCCTGTCCCTTCACATTCCCACAACAAAGTGTGGTCTCCTAAAACATTTTCCAAAGGAAACCTTCAACTCAAGCCAGGTAGACTCTGTCAGGATATTATGTCCTTGTTTCATTTGCTATTTCTCATTCCCTTTATTTGAAGAGTGAGAGGAATATGTCTCATGTGTCTCGTTCCAGGGAACCTCCCCACCCCAGTACAGCAGAAAGACAGGAGTACACCTGCACCAGTGCAGTTAAGTTCTTCTCAAAACAATTTGCTGACCCATTATTTATGGCAGTGTGTCTTGCATCTTTTATGGTGATCACTGGCAAAATAAGGGCTGGCAAAGGTAGTGTGCTGTTCATGGCACATCTGCAAGCACAGCCATTACCCGTGTCCACAAACATTTTGTTTTGTGTGCATATTGCAAATATGGGTGAGGAAGTGTCTTTCTTTAAATACAATTGTTAGTCATCCTTCAAAACATAAAAATGTTTTAGGATGGAGTAAATTGTAAGCATGCAATCAACTGAATTATTTTTTGCAGCTGAGTTTCTGGTGAGATTTTGTCCTTGCTTATACTGCACAGGCTTTCATTATTTTGCTTCCTGCTTTATGTTAGCTTTATGATTTGTAAATATACCACAAGGAAGACTATTGCCAAGGGATACATCAAACTAACATTTTCTAATTAATAAATTAAAATTCAATAGCAGGTTACGCCTAATCTTTCTGACAATCCAACTTGGAAATTTTAAAGTTGATAAATGTACAACATCAATGGGCAAAGCTAACAATGATTCATTCTCCTTAAATAAATCCTGTTTCTCTTCCATAGGGAAATGTAAGAACTTTGCTTATATAGTAAGAACTAAGGGAAATTATTTATGAAAAAAGATTAGTTTTTGATAAAGTACCACAAACAGATTAAACAAATGAACTCATAAATGAACATGTGTTAAAGAAAATGCAGATAAATCACACACCCCATCCCTGCTTCCCCAAACTATTAAAATTGAAATACCTTGTTCAGGCAAAAATATATTTCAGCTCTATTCTGTAACAGACCTGAAAAGAATTTATCTGGGTAATGTCAACATTCAGCTTTCAGCTGTTGCACCTGAAATGCAGAAAAATATTTTGCTATTATCTGTACCTGTCTGAACTTGCTATACTTGCTACTCCAGGGCTGCTTTCCACACTAGTATGTCTGATGCCTTTGTTTTGAAATAACCAGCCTTGGTTTGTGGGAAATAAAGAGGTCTGTGGCACACCTACTTAATTTTTTTGTTATGCCTGCGTTATCAGAGCAGGAATGTACACATTGCAACCTCTCCTGTTCTATGTTAATGTAGAGTGACTACAGAATTCTTTCTGGATTACTCTGCAATCTGCAAGAACAAGCAATTACAGTAGGTACAAATTATTACCTATCAAACACCCTTTACATATCATGTAAGCAGTGAAGGCTTACATGGTAGCCGTGCCCTGTAACTTAGTTATCTAAAACCCTGTTAAATGTTTTAACGACCCTTCCACATAGTTCCCCATCAGTATAAACAAAGGAAAAATTAATGTCAGCAGATGATACGTCACAGCCGTGCTTTTAGCAGGACTGGGCCCTGAAAAGAATGAAAGATAATGGTTTATGAAACCTAAATTGACTCTTCGATTAAAAGGACAGTGGACATCCTATCTATTCAATCTAACCAAAACAAAAAGGCTTGCTTCAATAAAATAATTAAAAACACCAGAAAAAATAAGCAAGTTAGTAAGCTAAAATGAATGCAAGCCATCTTTGATTCTCAGTTGGACAGTTCCAGGAGTACATTTAATTCTTAATTAAATTATATTGGAACACTTCTTTTATATACACTGTAGTGGTTTGTTCAACTTATTAAAAATAGGCTTTAATAATCACTTTCTGTGTTGAAAGCTGACCATTTATTCTTGCTTTCTAGCTAAATTCTTACTCATGCTAGAGCTTTGCCATTTATGCTGTTGCCCCTTTGTTGAATTAATATTAACTCATTACCTTAAAAATATTTCTCAAAGGGTATTTGATTATTTATAGGCTATTCCACGATTTTTTTTCAGCCACTGGAGAAAAAGCAATCATTCAGCAATCATATTTTTGTACATATACTGAGATAGTTCTGATAAATTGAGCTTAATTCTCCATGTGTTTAAGACATGAAAGAATAGTGTAACCACAGTGGACAGACATGGGACATGCATGAGGGATCAGTGTCTTGTAAAATTACTTTTCAGCTGTCCTAGGAGTTGTCAGAGCCTCTTCTACAACATTTTTAACTCTTTAGAGCTGGTACTAAGTTACATCAGGATTTCTCCACACAGGTGTATGTGCTCTGGGACTGGCAGAGGTTTGGGCAGAGGGAACTGAAAGGTGTTCAGACAGAGAAAAAAAGTGGGAACAGTTTATCACATTGGCAGCAGCTGGTGGAAAGCTTGCTCTTGCCCAAGGAGTTCTGTGTCCCCTGTAAAGTCTAGGCATAATACTGAATACAATGAAAAAAAAAATTATCTTTTCAATGATATATGATGCATAAAGTATCTATTCTTGAGCATCCTTTGCAATAAATCTGAAGCTCAGCATCTCATCTTCATCTCAGATGAGATAACATCTGTCCTTCATTATCTTAACATGCAGGATTCTCTCTGATGTGTTTGTGAACAGGTCTTTTTTTTTTCTCTGATAAACCTGACACTGCAGGACTCTCACTTGCATTAGAAAACAAGGGTGCTTTTTGCTGAATTGCTACTAGTGAGTCTTTCAGAGTTATGTGTTTAATGAAAGTTTCCTTAGATGGTGGATTTTATTTGGATGGCATTACATTTCCATAAAAACAGTAGGTCTTTATTGTTTCCATATATACCTCTTATATTTGTTTTTTGAGCTGGTCACAGGGAAGGCTGATGTCATGTAAAGCTTCTATGAAGGGACCTTTCCAAAATTTTTTGGATCATTATCACAGAAACAGAATCACGAACAAAAGTTTCTGAGAGGTCAGAGGAATTTTTACCAACCCACCTTTCTCATACTGAGGTACAAGGTTCAGCTTAGCTGTTCTTGGCCATCCTCAAACTCATATCAGCCACAGAAATACCAGTGAGTGTGGTGTTGTCTAGCCATGATTAATTTTAGATCTAGATTTTAATTTCATCCAGAGTGTCTGCAGGTCTCTACAAATAAAACTTCCAGTCACCCACATATAGTGAGTTCTAGGACAATGTGTAGCACTAGAATACCAGATACCTAAGTCCTATCAACTTCCTATTACCTTGACTAATCCCAGGACGAGTTTTATCTGTAGTTTCAGTTGAGCACTAAGTGTGTATGAGCTCAAACTCCATGTATCTGGAGAAGATATCAAAGTGTTTTCCAAAGTTTCTGAAGAAACTAAAATAGCTACATGAAATAATTTTGATGTTATTAGGCAAGGATAAGAATTGCCACAAGAAGGTGAAATAAGTGACATGAATGAGGCAAGAAGAAATGTTAAGTATACCTTTTCCCTATCCTTGAGATGATGTTATATACTTATATAAATATATGTATATTTCAGCAGGAGTGTTCATGGTACTTTGCAGACATAAGAGAGCTCCTAGAGAATTTACCATTTAAGGTTACTTGTCATTGCTTTACATGAAACTACTAAACTTGGCAGGATCCATATTCTTTTCTAATATTATGAGGGATAAAGTAAGCAGCCAGGGATCACATAGACTGAGTAATGCTAAAAGAAGGTGTTTTATACTGTAAATCTGGCACCCTCCACTTCTGTATCTGGATGCATCTGGTCTCAAGATGGCCTGGAGTGGAAGTGGACATCACGGTCATGTAAAAAATTGCTCTATCTCAGCTTGAAAACTTGGCTGCTCCCGAGCTGCAGGTGGTCCTCTGCTGGGGACACTGTCTCTTGCCAAGAGCCCTTAGCTTAGAGGGGAGAAAGGAAAGCTCCAGAGTTTCCTGTTTTTTTGAACTGAAGTGTCAATGACCATTATTTATTAACTGACAAAGGGGCCTTTTTTCCCTCTCTTTTAATTAGAAACTACAACAACTTGCTTTTCAAAGCTGAAAATACTTGAAATGATCCCAAGTAATATTCCAAAACCACTAGCTTAAAGCTGGCAGTTAGAAATCTAATGAAATCTGATCGACTGGCTGAGCCCTCCTTTTCCTACACACATACTCACATGCACACACACATTCCCCTTGCCCCAAAAACACAAAAAAGACCCCAGACAAGGCGAACGCATTCCTTTTTAAGGAAGCCATCTAAATCTGTCACATTTAGTGGACATGTTGGGATCTATCCATGAGAGATTACACTTACTTCTTTGAGAGGCAAAATCTCCTTCATGAAACCTCCCAGAGCAGAGTAAGAAAAGTACATTCATTTCACAGGCTATATTTAATTTCATTCCAGGCTCATCACAGGGCTTTATAATCCTCTTCTGTGTGGAATATCTTCATGGTTTGAACTCCTCTTTAGCAGGGTAGATTTAGCATTTGCTGTGGGAGGGGGGAAAATCTAAATGAAGCTGTGCTGAGTTGCAGCAGCTGCTCCATCACAGGCTCTCTCCTTCCCCATTTAGCATGATCTCTATTCCAGCTCAGGCCTCTGCAGCGCACACACACACACAAACACACACACCGGCTCACAAGATGTGAGGGTTTTGTCTTTTAATGGCAGAGCTTGACAGGCAGCTTGTTGCTGAGGTTCAGCCAGATACAGCTGGTCAAAGCAGTGCTGCTCATTTACATCTGCCTCCCATGCATTGAATTCTGTCAGGGTTTATTTGTCATGGGTGGAGTTAATTGTGAGATGCTCAAAACTGAGAGAATATGGAAGATACAACATAAAACAAGCATCGGTTCTGTGAGAAAACTGAAATGCTGACACAAAGCAGGGCTAAAGCTCAAGCAGTTTATATGGCTGCATAGGTCTCATGTGTTTGAGTGCTCCAGGATTACTTAGTCTGTCTCATTCAGTCTTCCTCCTAGTAAGTTCTTCTGTCATAGCCTGCCCAAGGAAACAGCTTTTGAGCCTGTATTTGCACTGTTTGGTATTTCAAGAGGTGCTTGAAGATTGTGATTGCACAGAAATAGTTAAGAGTATGTCACAGGTGTATAAACAGCAACCAGTATAGAGATGGTGTATGACTGAAATGGTTTGAGGAAGGGGGACTAGGGATGGGGAGTGGGCAGAAACTAAGGAGGTGGGAGATGCATCAGTAGTGCAGATGTGAATTAGGAACTTCTTAAGTTTGGCTTGAAACTTGCCCACATCACCTCAAGCCTATCTGGTATTGCTGGCCTATGCTTCTTTTGCAGAGGAATGCCTGTCTGCAAGGTGCTTATTTAAACTCATCAAATCAGCTGTGTGTTGTCCATCTGCTCCTCTTCAGCAACAGCAGGATCACTGTTAGCTGGTCACATAGCCATCATGATATATTTGCCACCAAGAGGAAACTAATTTTTAAGACTTTTCTGAAGACATTATGATGCCCAAAAGTTTTCACAGGGAAAATATTTCACCTCTCTGCAAACATGGAAAAAACCCCTTCTCTATAGATCTTCAGTCAATGACTGCCTCAAGGAAATGAAAGTTTGTAGGAATATGAAACTGGCATGTGGAGCTTTTCACGCAGTATAGAGACTTTTTTCAAAAGCACAGATATTTATGAGAAATCATGTTTCATTTCCATTTGCAAAAAGTTTTATCATGTGTTCTCATAGCTGTGTTTGATTACATATTTGATGTCTCTTCCCATGAAAGCAAATCTCAAAAAAGCTTTTTTTGGATAACCCTACTTGGTATAGTTGGGATATGCTTTTTCCTATGCTAGCCTTTTTACAGGCACAGGAACATCAGTATTTTCAAAATATCTACCACACATAATGCATATGCAAAGAGGTACACTCAAATCTTATCGATTCAAGTGTGACTTCAGCATTGTAAGTTAAACACACACTTAAACTCTTTGCAAAATGGTGCCTCAAACACTTGTTAAAACCTCCCTTCTTCATGACGAAGGGTCATAATAATTTGGAGTTAGGGCTGCCACTCTGATTACTTTGATCTATGCAACAAACTCTGCCTTGTTGTCTGCTGCCCATCTGTTCATCTCCTCGCCCCATGAAGGCCTGTGGGTTTTCTGAAATTTTATTTAGGTGGGATGCAGCAGAAATTCATCAGAAAGGCTAAAACATTGACACTTTTGAGTCAGGAGTTAAAAACTATTTCAAATGTTAAGAGGAACAAATTGCAGCTAACTGCAGAAGAATGCTAGCAATCTGTGGGAAGAGCCAGAACTCAAGAAATCCCACAAATTTCAGGAACCTCAGAATTCATCTTGCCCATGGTGTCTTTACAGTCTTTCTCTAAACTCATCCTTTCAATGGCAAGTTAGCTACCCCTTTGCTCCTTCTGTGTGTATCATTCTTTGCCTTTATTTTTTTTTACAATCCCTTTCCCATCCTCCTCCTTACCTCCAAAAATATATGAGTAGATAAACAAGCAGTGACTGTGACCTCTCCCTGACTTTGCTCTGCTTCCAATAGAAACATGGTGCAGGTTGATGCTTGAGCAGAATTCATGATAATTTTAATCCTTTTGAAACAAATGTTTCAATGTTTTTGTCATCTGGAGCCTTAGGATAAACTTAGGAATAAGAATATTCTGTCTATATTTGTTTGCATAATTTTCAAGATCTTTACGTCTATTCGGTTTTTATTTGTATATGGTATGGTGTTCACTACCAAAAAGAGAGAGTGGAGTCCCTGTGGAGTCACAGCCATCTACGGAAAATCACTGAGAAATTTGGAACTCTCTTCCATGTTCAAGGAGTCAAACCCCTTCAGCAGATCAGCATCACCCTCTTCCAGGCCATGAAAAGCAATATTAAACTCGTCATGATCACTAACTGGTTTGTCCTTTTTTTTTGAGGTGGCATCATATGGAAGTCTGTACAAAGAGCAAACTTTTTTTCTTAATTTCCCCATTTCTTTATGTCGACTATTCTCCATCCTTTATGTTTATACTGTTTCTCTTACATCAGCAGTTCCAGAATGAAAAAATCTGACTTGTCTGTCAAAGATATGAGAAATTTTGCTTTTTTACATCGATCAAGCACTTGACACATGGTAGGTAAATAGTGTAAAAGGTGTCACACCAAAACCCTGTGACTGAGCAAAAGACTACAAATATTTCCATGCCACTGCATTCACAACTCCATTCCAAATGCAATTGGTAACTAGTTTTGGACAATTTGCCATGTGTTTTCCAAAGGAACTTCTGGATTTGCCTGGCAGAAATGAACTGGATTGCTAGACTGCGTCAATTACTACTTTCTGAAATCCTGCATTGGGCTCCACATTGTGAGTGTATTCTCACAGGTTCTACCGTAAAATAAAGGAAGGCTAGGTCTCAGCTTGTCCAGCTGGCAAATGTCAATATTTACACCTTTTTGTTTGCATTAAGAATTCATAACATCTTAATTTAGAGAACTTTAATGTAGGTACCCAATGCGTGCTGATCTCTTTGGGCCCATGAATACCATTTATTGTTTTTAAGAAAACAGAAGGATTAAATAAATGCAAATGTATAAATGTGTTTGAATTTTCTCATGCTTTAATAATTGAAGAAAGAGTTTCAAACGTGTGGTTATTTCTAGGACTTGCAATACCAAGTCTGAGATCGAGCAATTTTGAAGAACATAAAATTTATTGGAACCATGTTTTGCTTGTTCTTAAAAACCAACCTTTTGGCTTTTAAACTCAGATAATTTTTGTGGGGAATTAATGCTTACTGCTAATAACTGGATGCCATTTCTAGGAAATCCAGGAACAGTCTTCTGATTAGCAATTAAAGATCACTTGTGAATTTATCACATGGCCCAGATTTAAATTTGATCAGGTTCTCTAGTATCTTCATTTGCATTATTGAGAGCTAATTCCAGAATTAAGTGGCTTAGTTAGTTGCAAATTTTTGAAGGACAGCGATGATGTTGATTATTGCATGAAACAAGCCTAGGATTTTTGAAGAATTTAGGGGAATTAAAGACCCAGCTTGCAGTGGAATGTAGACACCTAAAGCTCCTAAAGCTTATTTATATTATGACTAAAAGATGTTTTGTTACAGAGTTACCTCCTTAGACATTGCAGTGCTAACTATTAGTTAAGTTTTGACCTGAGACCTCTGTTTTAGGCAAGAACATGAGAAGTGCATGACCTGCATGTAGCACTGCTTTTCTGAGTCTCCAGCCACCACCCATTAACAAAATTCCAGGCACGGCAGTGTGAAGAAGTACCTCGTGTCAGGCAAAATCTCTTAGTTTCACATCATGCTGTCTTAATAATGGATATAGCAGAACAAGGACAGTAAAGAAGATGTAACCTCAAGGTAATGGTCAGTGGGTGAACATGTCAGATTCTGCCACTTCAGTAATGGTGTAATAGTGTCGCTTCTTAGAACACATTACTGATATTTCTCCCATCCACCAAGAACTGCCTCAACAAAATCTCAGGATGAGATGGAAATGAGAAACATAGTAGTTTAAACCTGAGGGAGTGTGTAATAGAAAGGCCTTTAATTTTCCTTTTTCATTTGACATGCCCTTGTGAATTCTCCAGCTTCCCCTTGAGGTGTTTCTTTCAGCTGAAAGAATGGCACTGTGCAATCCTGTATCTTGGGTATTTTTTAAAAAAAAAGTGTTTCTTAATATCAGTTTTAGCCAGTTTCAGAAAATCAACCTGTGGCATTTCTATCTGAAATGTTACTGCAACAGCCTTCTACACACCAGTTTGTGGTACCATTCAAAGCACTAAAACACCGTTCTCCTTAACTCTGCTGGCCAGGGCAGTGGGAGATGCAAGGTCTGGAACTTGAAGATTGCTAGCGATGCACATGGACGAACAAGACTAAATGGACAAAGTAGCTCTTCCAATTGTTCCTCTGAATCCTGGATAGCCACTGCTTCAGAAATTTCAAGGTCAGGAAATACATCAATTAAATTTGGGGATCTGAAGTAGAGGGGGAAAATTACTTCCATGGGAGAGTAAATTTGGTGATTGGAGGCAGGAGCGTGAGATGAGTCTTCCCACTCCCATTTAGTATAAAAGTTTTTGAGGTGAACAAGCTGTGCAATGCATTGCTTGCTGCATGAAATTCAGTGGTTAGGTTCACTAGAATGTCATACGTAAACTTATGGTATTATTTAGCCCACACTCTCCCATAAAAAGGGAATTTTTTACCTGTAACTAATAATTATAGAGCATTAACTTGGAGCTCTGGTCCAGATGACAAGAATCTGCTAGCAGTAGCACCTTATGATCTGGTCTGGTCTGTGTTACTGATTGAAAGAACGAATAGGCACAACCAGTGTTTTAGACACATATTTAGATCATGCTTGGCAACACCCAGAATGGTTAAGATCCACACTCTCCCTTCAGATTATGTTTCAAATTGAACTGACACCTCTCTCTTTCCATTTACTTTCAAAACAAGTAATAAATCTTTGACATGCCTCAAATGAGAAACTGGCTAGCCCTATTATTTTTCCTGAGCTGAAAAAACCCCACAAAACAAAACCTAATAGCGAAAACAGAACTAGTTTAGTTGCAATACAATGGACTACGTTTTTGGCTGTAAACCCTACTTGAGGTGCACTGCAGTGCACCAACAATTATTCTTGGATAAGACAAAAATGTATATGGTTGTTCTAAAGTATATACAGACACAGAAAAAGTCCCAAAGCTTATTCATTTTGGCTGTATTTGTGCTTATCTAACCATAAACCATGGTTAAAACTATTTTGGCAGTGTAACAGTGCATTATATAGTTTATTGCTTTTTGTTTTGGAAACTGAAAGCTGCTAAGATATTGTGGTTTGGAAGCTGCTTGCAGAGCGTATACAGTGTTTCTCACAGGCACACACTTTCACTGTATTTTTGTTTTGTCAATGGATTACAGACGTCTCATAGAGTTAGGCTTTTATGTACCTTTTTAAAGACCCTTAAAAAGTGTAGGTGGACTCTCTGCACAGTTTAATTTGAGTCACTCCAATGGTATCAGAAGAGTTATGTGTTTTACCATAGTAAATATAATAAAAATGTATTATACCACCCCAGAAGTTGTTGGTTTTTATGGATTATTGTAACAGGTTTTGATTTCTTACTTGCTAACTAAATCTTTATTCATTTTACCTTTCCATAAAGAAGGTTTCTTACCTATAAAAATATTTCCCTTTCTGAAAATTATGGAATAAATAAAAGACAATGGAATTCACAGTTTTTTTTTTTCTTTTGTGTGTACTGTCTGATGCCACGATACACACAAAAGGAGTAAATGGAGATATAGGTGAATAAAGAAAAGGAATTAGAGGGGAAATCATGTCAGGGGGGTGTGATGGGTACTGATTCTGTGGGATTGCAACAGCAACAACAGAACTAGGTTTTGTAATGAGAAGAATTACAGTATTTATGGCTTAGGTTATTTTTTGAGGACACTGAACATACAGAGAGGTGTGAGGGGTAGTATCAGGATAGAGATGGTGCTTAACATTTAATTGGAATTGAGAAGTCTGTTGAGAAAAGGAGCTTTTCACATAGGGACACTGGGGCCATCAGAGTAGTACCAGAGCCTTGCTTCACCTGGAGACCTGAAAGGTGGCCTGAGACTACCTGGATTGTTGATGGATTGTATACAGTGTTCTCACCAGTACTTTCAGGTCTTACAGTTGTGTCATAATTACCTCTCAACTTTAAATCAGGATTGTTCCTGCACCTACTGTGCTGGGAGGTGATGGGGACACTCCTTGTCTGTTTCTCTGAAAATGAAACCAAGTGTGGTGAGATTTCAAGGATTATTAGGGTAAAAATAAAATGCTCTGTCCCAAAGTTACAGCAGAGATGCAAACACTGCCATGGGCCAGACCTCTTAATTTCCCAGCATGGTCCCAGAGGTAATTCCTGACTTGGGATAGATAAATTTAGTTTCACAGAGAAAGTTTTACAGAGATTTCTGTGTTTCCTCCTTCTATAAATAAAATGGCAAACTGCTGTTTAAGTCCATTTCAGCGTCTTTTCATCCTTTTTACCTCCCACTTGTACATCACTATCGGGGCAGAGTAACTTGATCATAATTACCAGCTTTTAAAAGGGATAAAAATTTCTTTCTTTGTTCACTTTTATCTCAGGACAGAAAGGCTGGTAGACATACAAGGAAATAAATTACTAACTTATTATAGTACTTGTTAAAGAGAAGAGATTCCATTTTGCATAGTTCAATATGTGAGTTGAGAGGAAGTAAGGAAATATTTTTGTAGTGGAAAAATACAATCTCCAAGATAGTCATGACAGTGAGCAGAAGCTGAGTGGTGTCCAGGTGCCAGCCTCCTCCCACCACAGCCGTGTCTCCCAGGCAGCCTGCCTGGCTATGCCTGGCACTGCTCAAAGCCAAACATGCTGTGGCAGGCATCCCGGATTATGGGCTCCAGCTATGCCTGGGGCCACCTCTGCAGGCACATGGCACATGGAGAGGAGTCTGGCCATGAAGAAAAGTCTGATCCAAGTGCGGTGGAGACATGTACAGAAATTCAGAGCTAGAGGAATCAACCTGAGGACACAGGTTTTAAAGACCACAACACATGGTGAAATACAGACTGCATTTATATGTGGTCAAATAAAGCATGTACTTTATAACATAATCCAGCAGCTATCACAGTGATTGTACACACAGTGGTTCTCACATTATTCCTTTGTTATTGCCTTCTGTTACTTGTAGCCATGCATTGACGTATAACAAAGATATGTGGGAGTATTAAATATTAGGATGCCCTCATTTATGGCATGCCACTGAAGGGAGTAAAATCAAATTAGTCTTAAAGGCTGAAGCTATAAATCAACACTGTGCAAAGTGCCAGTCAGATTTATTTGGTGCTTTTACTGCAAAAATGCATAGCAGTAGGAATTGTCTTGCATGGAACAGAATAGCAGGTACGGCACACAACCACACCTTTACCTTTGCTACCAAGGTCTGCCCCGGGCAACACGACTATGCTCTGACTTATTAAAGGTCTCCTTTTTTATGTTAATCTACCTGCTACCACACTGGCACCTGCACTGGGATGGGGAGCCCTGGCTGTGCTCGGGGGCCAGCAGAACCCTGGCAGACTGCAGAGATGACCTCACAGCAGTGCTTGCAGGCCATGCTGCTAGGCTGGTCCACCCTCTATTTCACAAGAGCATCCTCCTCCCTGTCTCCACCGTGGTGTAGATGTCCAGAATCCTCCAGATCTGTGCCACATACTGGTCCAGGTGAGGCCCACTTACTCCTACAAATGGTGGGGCACACATACTCCTACAAACTGGGTGCAAACTTATTTCCAGCTCCTCTTCTAGGAAACACAGTTTTCCTACTGGCCTGACTAGGAAAGAAAAGTGTAGGTCTAGGCTGGGTTCCGAGATCCTGAAGATAGCTGCTGGGGAAACAGAGGTGCTTTTCTGCAGCTCGGGTAAGTGCCTTAGTCCCATCAGCGAGCAGGAGAGCGCTGCCAAGGGGCCCCTCGGCTGTGGCAATGTTTAAAGGGACGTGTCAGTCACAAGCGTGTTCAGCGTGCTTTGCAAATGCCTCTCTGACCATGGCCCGTCAGGGATTTAGGAAGAGGAATGCCTGTATCCCCTGCTCCCAGCTGCTCAGCCCTGTCAGAAATGGGCCCATTCTGGTGATGTGCTGAGATGTGAACCCTGGCCCCAGGGAACTGTGGCGAAAGAGGAAAGCATCTCTGGTGTTTATGTGCCCGCAGGCTTCTGCAGCAGCTGTGAGCTCATATTTGGTGCCTCAGTGCTGCATTCAGCACACAAATTGTGCTTGAGACCCCCAGTGTGAATCCAGGGTCTGGATCCAACCCACTTGGAGTGCATTAACACACACAGAGTAATCCCTACTCTTTCTAAAATGGAGCTTTTCTTCTCTGTCTATCTTCCTTTATTTCACCTCTTGTTGACTTCATCCCTTCATCTGGCTCCTAAACTGGACCTCTTGTTCTGACTTGCAGGCCGGGTCCCATTCTGACACATCTCAGTCCGTCCTGTAAGCACCTTGTCCAAACCCAGTTTTTCCCCTCAGTCTCCCTCTCCAGGGTCTTTCCTGGCTCTGGCCAGGCACCACACCTGTGGCTGGTCTGCCTCAGATTATTCCCCAAACATCTCCCAGTTTTCTCTAAGGCTGCAGTCAGGATCCTTCTATGATCTTCCAGTCCCAGTGACAACAGCTGCTCTTCACCAAAACTGTGGAGCAAGTATTAGATTCCAGAAGAAAAGGAAGAACTGTAGATGTGTGAACTGTAGATTTTTTTTATCTTTTTCTTTACTGCTTCCTTCCAGAAAGTCTTTTCTGTGAAGGGCCCCACAGGTAACACATGACAGTGCCTTGCATAACCTGGTGCAATTATTTGTTTGCTTTGGTAAACAAACAGGGTGTAGAATCCAGCCAGTTCCCAGATTTCATACTTTCCCCAAATGTTTTCACAGGAAAGAATTCAGATTTCACTTCCTCTGTTGTTGCAAAAGTTCAAAGCATTCATACTTGGCATATGGTTTTATTTTATTTAGAGCTTTATTTATCCTTGTTTTCCCTGAATATAGAAGGCACCATAATGAAAGTGTTCTTTAATTCAAATACATATATAACTACATAGCGAAAAAATGAAAAGGAAATTTAAACAAAAAGTAAGTGAACTTGTCCCTAAACCACAACATATTTCCAAATGGAACCCCACAGTATCATTACATCCACTGTGTGGTGGGATAAAATGAAAATAACCTCCATGAATGTTTTTCGGCAAAATGATAGCTGACACAATATAAATATATGTATAGATAGATATATATGTATAACATAAAATTGGCTAATATCACTTGAACTTTATTTCTCTCTAGAATATCCTTGCTTATGCAATGATTACCCTTGATTTATATCACTCTGAGTGAGAAAAGGCATGCCTACCACTTACATACAGTTGGATCATCCTAGTCTCAAATTTAACCTCTGTAACAATCATGTTTTCCATTAATTTTTTCTTCATTCATTGAGAACTTTACTTTCTATGTATCTATGTTTTGATATTTTTCTTTCAAAAATTTTTCTTATGTGGAATGAATGACTGAATTAAACAGATGTAGAAATTTTCAAAAGTAGAAAAAATATTTATTATGTAGTACAGGTTTGAACTAAACAGATAATTATGTCCAAAAGTCATATTTCTGAATTGTTTGGGAAAAAAAACTGCACATGGTACAAAAAAAAACCCTCCAAAAAAGATTGAAAGAGATAATCCCACATTTTACCTTAGATTTTAAAATTAAGAAAAAAGAGGAAATTTTTCTGCGAAGTGAACTCCATATATCAGAAAGAAATATTTTTCTGGCTAAAATAATATTAGATATGGTATTTATTAGTGCAGGTAGATATCAGTAACTTACACTGGTTGTTATTACTCCTTTGTATCTAAATGCTCAATGTAGATTAATAGTATTCTGAGCAGTCACAGAAAACACCACTTTCCAACTGGAGAAGAAAATGTCAACAGAATATGGGAGGGTCATAATTAATCTCATGGAGAACACTGAGTTCTTAAAAAAAAAATGGGAGTATCTGCAATGAAGTAATTGTATATGTCCCATTTAAAGTGAAATAATGATCAAACAATTTACTGTGCAGATGCATTCTCATTGAATTAATTGTGGCAGGGTGAACAAGTTCTAACAATATGGTGATTAAAACTGATCATGTTTCAATCCAGAGCTGGAAGGTTTCAGTAGGTAAGCACTGCAAGACAGCATCCTTCATCTTTTTGTACCTGGCTGGGGGCAGCCCAGATCAGTAGTAACCAAAAGGTTTTATTGTCCTGAACAAAGATCTACTGGTCTGTCTTTTTGGTGAAATGAAGCAGCAGTTTCAGTTCCAGGTACCAGCACAGCTCCCACTGTCATCAGGGGCTTTGTGGGCTGTCTCAGCACACTAGCAGGAATTCAGCATTGGGGACTGCGCATTTACATCTCACCCCTAGGAATATTCACCTGAAGGACAGGTTGGGAGACCTTGCTGTGGGAATGTCTGAAGGACAGATAGTATTTAGGTCACCTAGGCGAAATTAACATGTGAAATATACTAATTGTTTCAAAAACTTGTACTTTTTTATTCAACATGTTGACACCTGCTACAGACCTGCTGAGCATCTTTAGAGGCTGCAGGAAATGTGTTTATTCTAAGTCACATGCTGCATGATCAAACTGCAAAGCATAGGAAGACTCTGCTTTCTCTGCACCTTCTGCACTACTCTTTTTGTTGGTCTTTGGAGTGTTATATTAACACTCAGTGACAACCTTATACTGCTTGTGTCTGAATTTGAACCACTCAGGAAAAAGTCTGCACTGTATTTAGAGAGAGTCTTGTTTGCTTTCTTTATTAGTGTAAATTATTTTGCTCTGAGTCAATACCAGTCCCAGAGCTGCCAGACTTACAGGAAATGGTAAATAGGCCTCTGCTTTACATGCAAGGGAAAAAAGGCAGGAGGGAAAACCCCTTTAATTTGTTTGCATGAATGATAGTATATGTCTTCTTCACAGTGCTTGAGGTAGTCTTGTTGAGGAGCTGATGTTTCAGTTTTGGAAATTACACCCTGTCATGAATCTAAGAAGGTCTACAAAGCTGGTGGCAAAGAGCAGGATGGCTGATGGAGGGCAGGAGCAGTGCACACCCCTGTACAAATAGGCACAGGACTCCTGCCTCAGTAAAATATAGTCTTCAACATGGTGGACTGACTAAAACAAGTTTTTCACCTGATCTTGAATCACCCAGGCCTATGTAGATGTTATTCCTCCTACTGAGAGCTTCTCTGTGGGACTGCTCAGGCAACAGCTGAGTTAATGAGCTAAATATGAGAAACTGAAGCATATAGTTAATGCCACAGAGAGAGCACAGGTCAGACTCATCCCGCCTCTTTGAGTAGTCTAGACAAAGAGATATATAAAATAAATTTGGAGTGAGAGGGAATTATTTTCTAATTGTTCTGGAACTAATCAGTCAAATTTTCAGACTGCATGTCTGACACTCATTTATTCTCTTCTAGCTTCAGCTTCTGTAAATATCTTCCCAAACAAAGTAAGCCTGTATTCCCACAGATCTCAGGATGCTTTCAGAGAATAACTCAAAACATCACTTGTGGAAAGGACTGTTTATGACCTTCTGCCCTCCAACTTCAGTCTGAATATGACCCAGCAGGATTTTCCCATGTGCTAAGAAAATCAGAATGTTCTAGAGAAGACTGGAACTTGCCCTCCTGCTTTTGTCTGTGTCACAGCATGTGCCCTGATGACCACAAGGAGGGGAGACTTCGAAGTTAACTCTGCAAATAATATATATCTTACAAGTATCACAGGTAGGAGCCTTAGAGACAGATTTTCTCTTTTGCCCTTGAACAATGGTAAAACAATATTTTGGACAAGAGGATCTACTTGACTATGTTCAAAGTTGAAAATGTGTTTTTGGAGAGTTGGGAAAAAATAATAATAACTCCAGATTCAAGACATTTAATCTTTTGGAATATGGGCAAAGCCCTGAAGGTCTTGAGAAACAAAGTGGTGTAAGAAAATATGCCAAAGTGATACAGAAACATTTTTTGAAAGTTGTTTCTTGTCCTACCAAGAAAGATAAGACAATCAGAGAGTCACTTTGCACACAAGACAATGTCACTTTCTAGCAAAAAACTGCAACTTGATGAAGACTTTTCAGTCTGAAGGCAAGAGTCTGAAGATACTTTTTTATTGTGCCCACAATAAGCTTAACCTTGGGCAAGCATGAATTTGATTATAAGAAAGCTGACCAGAAGGCAATCAGAAAAATTCAAAGGAGAAATTAGAACTGTTCTTGCTGGAAATGAACCACATTTTGAACTCTAATGGATCCTGGTTTGTTCATAACATTGTGAGCAAGCTTGAATTGTAATGTTTTATGTACATGTAATGGTAGGTTAAAGTTACATGTTTATTAAAAGAAAAGCTACAAGGCTTAGTCAATATATGATCATCCTAGATAAAAGCTGATTCACTTTGGCCCAAGGGCAGAATCACTGGGATAAATCCTACTAAGCGCTAAAATCAGAAAGAATCAAAGCTACAAATCTGGCATGCAAGAGCTTTAATCTAGAAGCACTATATACATTGTATTATAGTTTTGATTTTAATGTACTCATTGCTTGAGGAAAAACCATCTGCTTTACATTATGCCTGCGGTGCAGAGTACATAGATTTCATCACATCTCTGTGCAGAATAACAATAAATGGACTGTGAACCATTCTTCAAATAACTTCTTTAAGAATATAGCAGCTGGTATAATATTTCAAGGTATGAAAACACAAAGAGAATGAAACAGAATAACTGCAAAAATGCACTTTGAAAGAATGTTTCAGAATCATCTTGGTCATGTTCCATTTATTTTTTTGTCCATTTTGACTGTTGGCCATCTTCAGCTGTCATTGAAGAAATTGATTCAAAACTTTCACTTTGTTCCTGCGTTAGAGATACTAAAATACTAAATGAGGTATTATATTTAGAAGAGATATTTTTCTTCTGAAACATGAAAAGTGCTGGACGTGTTATGTGCTTTTTTTTCTCATAAGAAAGTTATTAGTTAAAACACTAAGGAAAAAATTTACAGAACTTCGGATTTTCAGGAATAGATTACGACAGAAAAATTTTCTAGGTTTTACAAATAGCTGGGTTTTAGAAAAAGTTGTCAGGTTTCTTTCTGGAATGGGACTTCCATAACAAAATCAAAAAACCCCAAACAAACAAAAAAGCATGGTGCTCACAAGTGTTTTCCAAAAGAAGTCAGTAACCTGTTTTCACACAGAAGTAAATCTATCTGGAACTGTCGGAAAAGCAGCATAGATGTGATGATGATCATAATGTTACACAAGCTATATCATTGTGCAAACATTATCTACAGCATAAAGTGACATACATGGTTATTATGGTCACAAGCCAACACAAAGAAAGTTCAAAGGATGAAGCAATGAAGTAAAAGTAAATACAGTCAACAGTGCAGTCTTCCACTGCTTTGATGGAGAATGTACGCTTGCTCCATGCAGTGCAAGGCAATAGTGCTATAGCAGGAATTCATCCAGAGCAAATGTCAGGTCAGAGCCTGAAACATTGGTAGCAGCCAAATAAGAACAGATCTGGGATTATAGGACTGCGTGATGTGAGGAGCAGGCCCTTAGGTCCTGTTGTTCCATCACTGTGTGATCTCGATGCCCCTGCTTTGAAGGATTAACGATCATTGACCAACCAGTTAGGCCAGCAATTAGAAAATTTGTCCTGACTATCAGAAAAATTCAGTGGTGCTTGATAATTTGTGTGTGTGGGATGAGATGACCATATTCCTTTACCACCAAAGGTGTAGTGCTGGTATCCTGGAAGTTCTTCTCAGCTGATGTTGGACAGCCTTGCTGTTTACACTAGACCAGACTCCAGTGTCTCAATCACTCTCCAGACTTCACTTGACTGTAGGTTGAGATCTTTGCTGATAATAATAATGGAAGTACTGACATCAGGCTCATATGCAGATTCTAAAATTAGGCTGGTGCTGACTCTACACCTTTCACTCTGCTGTTGTTTCTGTTGCACTTTTTCAATTGTATGAGTCAAGACAGAACTAAATAATGGTCATGCAGACTAGCTGGCACAGATCATTCTGATTCATCCATGAATTTGTAAATCAAAAGAAGTTTCAAATGCTCAATAAAATAGTCTCATATGTTGAGGTCTGCATACATAGAATATGAAAACATTTTTTTTTAACTCAACTTTAATTAAATGAAAGGGACACATATTTAAGCAGGGAATCTAGAGAGGAGTTAAATTTTATCAATGGGGTGATCTCCACTGCTTTGGATCCACCCCCTTACCTGACTCAGGGCTTCACAAGTGAGCAACCAGGAGTGCAGGTTCTCCATTTAGATCGAGATCTAGTCATAATTATGGGAGGAGGTAAATTGGTCACTTTGGAACAAAATCCACCACTGCAAAGGCAGTATAACAAAATAAGTAACCTTTTTCATGGGAGCCCACTCATTCTCCATGCTCAAATCAGAAAGGTCCATATCTAGCACCTTCTATGACTGCACCTGACTGTGTCAGGAAAGAAAGAGCCGGAGCTCTTCTGTGAGTACATCAAAGACTTCTTTGAATCTCTTTTGGCATATTTGTGAAGACAGAAAAACCAGGAAATGTATATCAAAAAATGAAATATAGGTAATGGGACCCCAAACTAGTCTACATTTCCATTTATTACTTTACATTTTCTTTTTAGCCTGGGGCTGAAAACTATTTGGATGCAGAAGATCATAAAATCATAGAGTATCTCAGGTTGGAAGGGGCCCATAAGGATCATAGCCTTCATTTTTCCTGTTTGTGAAAAAAGCACACTTCTTCCACTGCAGTAAGCAGAGGAAATGACCACACATTCTAGTTCCCTTTTTGGTACCTAAAAGAAGACTATGAAACTAAATGAAATCATGCTAGCACTTTGTCTGAAGTGACATTGCGCATATTCTTTTCTTCCTCCATGTAATTCAGTGGCTCTCAGCATACAGCAGAATCCAATTAAATGTAATAAATCATGATAAACATAGATTCAAGTAGGAAAGGGAGCTTTCACAAAACTAATCAAAGCAATGGGGAAAGACTGCTAAATGGGTCAAGGGAATAAAGCAAAATTTTATGCTATAATCACACTAAACACAAAGAAGGAGTCTGAAGACCTGACCATACCAGGCATCCGTCGGGACCCAGATGTCAGATCATATGTACAATGTTCTGCAATGTTTAGAGTCTAGCGCAAGTGGTCAGTGGCTCTGTGACTTTAAATGACAGTCATCCCGAAGCAAAGTATGTTGTACAAAAAAAACCCCTTAAGTAAATGACCTTTCTGGCAAAGATCATGTTGTTATTTCAGGTAAATCAGACAGTGTTTATAAAAAAAAGGCAGTAAAACCTTAATGCCTCTGAATTTGGCAAAAAGCCAAAGCAAAATGCTGCAGCACTGCTTTTCAGAGAAAGTGAAATTATTATTCACTTCATGGGTGTGGGATAATTGTTATGCGCTTCTTTGAAGCCAAACTTTTTCAAAGGCAATTTAAAGCATCAAGTAAATTGCATGTGTTTTAAAAATAAAATACTTCTTTTATTGACAATACAGACATTTGGCCAGGAGGAAATCTATAAAAGGAGCAGATTTATTGGAAGAAATGATAGGAGGGTTTTCTAAAGATTAGAATTCTGTAAAACACAATTTTTTGGTTTTTTTGGTGATTCTTACTGCATCCATTCTAAAAAGATTATTTCAGTGGGAATGTAGTTCCTACATATCTATCTATCTATCTATCTATCTATCTATCTATCTATCTATCTATCTATCTATCTATCTATCTATCTATCTATCTAAAACTGCCTGATTCCCCTATGACCCAGACCTTGGTAAGAGATAGTTGTCAGCCTTATTCACTTCATAGAGGAGATACAGATTCTCAGTACACTCTTTGAAACCTCTCTACTCAAATTTTAGCTTTATTTAAAGTCTTCTCTTGGATAGATAGTCTGAATTATTTGATCACTTGCAACAGCTAATATAACAGCTTACATTTTGCACATGTCCCAGGTGAGTCTTTTCACACAGTTCTTGGAATTTTTTGAGTTACAGATCAGTCAGTTTGTAAACCTGTGAAGAATTGTCCACAGAATTTTTGGCCTGGTCAGCAAGCTTGTCTTTAGCCAATTACCTCATCTGCAAATCTTCAGAATAAGAAATAGGAGATAAGAGGGGAACAGTTATGGCAGAGCTTCTATTGGAGAAGTGGATGCATCATCTATGAAAAATATCCAGCAATGTCCCAGCTAGCTGATGGTACCCAGAAACACACAAGGCAAATTCCTAAGGGATCACAATCAGCTTTAAAGCACTTTGCTTGAAAAATACCCCTTAAAAAATGTTCTTCCTTCTCACCAGGCCAGAGATCTGAAGCAAAAGAGTAAGCATAGAAAACTCAGCTGAGTGCCAGCAGTTCCAGCAGAGCTCGAGTGCTGGGATCACTGTGTCTGGCTTTCATGCCTGCCTAAGGCAGCCTGCACTGACTGCTGTAACACCCACTGGTACTGGCAGACAGCCGGCGTCCCTGCCACTGTAAAAGCTTTCTGGTCGACTTTCATGTCCCCTGTCACAGAGAGGGGAACAGGCAGGATGCCACTGGCAGCAACAAACGGATGATTCCCAAGGACTTCTGCTCACAAAATACTTAGAAGCAGGATAAAACCTAGTTGAATGTCTTGGATAATTAATCAAATGAGTTTATATTGAAGGCTGAGCACCTGAGGCCAGAACAAACACACTGTCATGGGGCCACATTTGGACATAAGTTCTGTGTTTTCTTTAGTGAGAGGAGATTGGCAGTTTCTTGTGCATAAAAATATAAGTTGCTTCTGCATTCCAGATGCTGTAGTGATACAATTAAGTCTTTCCAGTTTTAAAAGGTTTTATCGCAACAACATTGACCAGTTATGAGCACAAAAGGACTGTGACCAGGGGATGGATTAGAAAGATAAGAAATTACTAAATTCAGTTTTCCCCTCCTAATCTCCAAGTCTGTGAGAGGGTATGTAAATCAAACTGATTGCCTATTACGTTAAACAAATCCACATGCTGATCATGTCAGAATGTAAAAGGAATGTAATTATTTATTAATTTTTTCCTCAGTGCTTCTCAACAACATGCAGATGCCGCAGTGTGGCGGTGATTCCTATATCTGGAATAGGCACCAATCTCTCCTGGCCTCCCAGCTGCTGCTGTAAAAGTTGTGAAATTGCTTATGTAGATATTTTGGATAGCCTATAGCTAAAATGGCACTAGATGTCTGTGTTTAGGTCCTTGAATATCTTCCAGTGTGTCATTCATTGACGTGCGTAGGAGATTGAATTTAAGAGTCCAGAATTTCAAGATTTATTTGTGTAACCACTAGCTATGTATACCCTGAGTAATTAAATGGCTGATCTTGATCTTATACCTTAGTCATGCTTTTGATATTCTGTAAAATACAGAATAAAGCTACATCTAGCATTACATCTGGTAACAGATCTGTTCCAACAGTGAAGTATTTCAAATAGTCACTTTTCATTACTCTGACTTAAGAGCAGAATGGATGATGACATTATCGCTGAGCAAGGAGGAAAAGATGCATACCAGTAAGACTGTGTCAGTAGATTGCTAATTGCTGTGTCAGTAGATTGCAAAGGTTTCAATTTCTCAGTGAAGGGCAGGGATTGTATTCTTTGAAACCATGCAGATGCTGAGGAGAGGCTGAATGGCTGAGGAAAAAATAAAGTAGAAAGGAGGAAAAACATAAAAGTTGATTTCTCCACCTGTAGAAAAATAATCTTCCAAAGGTGTTTAGGAAATAAAGCACTTTTTTTTTTGTTCTATTGCCTCAACCTCTTCAAATATTATATCATCATTTATTAAAAACATCTGCCAGTTAGTGGCAGGACTGAAATGTGGAAAGATCTGTGGTTTTGTTCCACTGTTGTTATTTTCTATCTTCCCTTCTTTGATGCCAGAATGGTTGTAGCACAGATCAGAAAACCAAGGTTAAAAAAACCCCACACTCAGTGTTTTTGAGGCTATATATTCATTTTTAAAATAGGCATAAGAGCTTTTCTCTGTTTTGCAGGAACGACAATCATCTCCAGCTTCAGAGGCAGTAACCATTCCTGCTGGGATGGGAGCAAAATTAGGAGATCCAGAGGTGACATTCAGAGTCAGAGACTGCCAGAATCATTTTAGGTGTATGTGGACAGTACAGTTATTTTTACAAATATGTTCTGTATTTTTCTACATGAACAGGCAAAAGTGATCTCTATCCTGAGGCACAGAGTTCCTCAGTAAGGTAGGCCACTTCTAAACTCACCTGTCAGCTTTAAACAAGGTAATTTTCTTACCTTACAGACTGAACTAAATCCACTGTGACTGGGCCTCCAGGTGAGGAAGAGCAGTCAGGGTACAGACACTGACAGGGATAGAGGGGAGGACAGAAAGTGAGGGGGTAAATCTATACTTATCATTTTTTTTTGTTTCTCCCATAGGCCAAAAGGATTCCACAAAACATTGACAGAAATATCTAGAAGTGGGAAATATGATTTCCTTGCCATTTTTGCAAAGAAGCTCAGATAACTTATGCTGCAGTTTGACAAGTTCCATAAGGTAAAATAATATCATGAGCAAAGAAATATGTATGTTCAGCTGCTATATGAACATCTTGATGGTAGCTGAGAACACCTGCTGCAGGCTGAGATATGACACACAAAGGCTGTCAGCTAGGGAGTAAACACCTTCCTTTTTCAAATCGTCTGGATGGATTTTGAAATATTTGTGTGAGTCATTTCCAAGGGTTTTGTATAAATTTCAAAAACACATGAAGCCAAAAAGAAAAAGCAATTTGGCAGGCAGCTATGAGTCCTTTAAAAGCACACAGGCAAGCATCCACTCTTGGGCTGTGCACACATGTTTTTCTCATAGAATGAAAGGCCCCAGTCATGGACCAAGCAGAGTCATGAATAAAAGATAGGAGAAATCCATTAAGTCATATAAATGGTTTTCAGAGTACAAGCTAGCTCAGTCTAGGTCTGAGTATCCTACACAATGGCACCTCTAACTAACCCCCAAGGGACTATTGCTGCATGTCCTATTACTCTCCAAGCTTCCTTAATATTTTGGTCTTTCTTCCACATTTTTATCTAACAGCCCCCTGCTGCATCCTCTTCAGTCAGAACAGATCTCCCTCACCTTTTTATCTCAATTGTTTGGGAAATGTACGCTGTCAGCTCTTTCAAAGGATGAAGAAAACAAGGAATTCTTACTGGTGGAGAAAGAGACACTGGATAGGCATTTGACATGAGTTTTCAACATAATGTTCTGCAAAACCAAACCAATACAAATCTGGCATGCATAAGGAATATCCTCATATAAAGAAGGAGGCAAGAGATTTTCCCGTATATGTATGCCTCTAATATGATGAGCAATCACTTCAACTAATGTCTCTTTGTCCAGCACTGACATAATGGACTACATTCACTTTGAGAAAAAAACAAAACAAAACAAAACAAAACAAAAAAACAACCCCAAACCCCTTAAAAACCCAGCATGCTGAAAGAAAAGGATTTTCAAAACACAACAAAAACAATGGGCTTGTATTACAAGAGGAGGTTTTTATTGAAGAATTATCTTGTCAAGAAAAAAATAACAGCTGCTCACCTGCGACTTCTGCTGGAGCATTCTATGACTTTTTACTTGTCTGTTCATACCAATTATTTTATATCATGGTGTATGGAAATACCAATCCCTGAATACATACTGCTCAAATTGACTAAGGGTGATCATCAAGAGATATTTTGTTGTGTGCCTGGCTGGAAGGCAGTTTCTTGAGATAACTACATAGATACAAGAAGGAAGAAATGAAGAGGAGAAAAATATAGGATAAAGGCAGGGAAATCCTTCTCAGAGGGTGAGCTTGTACAGGCCTACTCAGTTCTTGCATGAATTGGAAGTACCACAGCTGCCCTAGTCAGACAGATGAAGTTTTTATACAACAATGAGGAATCCTGTTCGTCAGTGAGAGGAGAAAGATGATGTAAGAGATCTTTGCATCATTCTGTAATTGTAATGTTTCTGTTTACAGTTGCAGTTGATTGAAGTTAATCAGATGATATACCTCTACCACAGGCTCTGCAGTGAAGTAGCCATTTTGAAGGTTCCTGACTGATAAGCAGAGATTAAACAATTTGATCACAAGCTATAGAAAACTATAGGTTACAGTTGTTTATGCAGCTCCCCAGGAAACACTCATCAGAATGATGACAGGACTTTTCATGAGCAGGGTAAAGAGCACAATATAATTGTAATTCACAGCACTTGACTATTTTTAGTTTCTAGTGCTTAAAAAGCAGGCTTTGAGACATTAAGAATCTGAAAAATCAGAACAGGATGCCATTCATCCTGCAAGGCCAAAAATGTTAGCCTAAAGATCTCTTTAATGTGATCTTAATGGCACTGTACTGACATTCATCTGATGTGAATGATTTTATTTAGGCAGACTAACAAAAAAAATCTTGAAAGCCACAGAGCCTGCACTGTGGTGGCAAATGAGTATGATCCCAGAAGCAGATAAGCAGCTGATTTGCTCCCAAATGTGCAGGATCTCAAAATACATTAATGGTGTGTGAGACTTTTTTAATCTCCAGCCAAGAGTTACTATTTTTTCTCCTTCTGCTACTAGGCAAAATGTGCCTGGACATTTTACAGTGTGTCATAAATTAAAGAACACCAAAGGGACCTTTCCTCTTTATTATAGCAATCTACACCAAAACCACAGTCTGATTTTATATTGTAAATAGAACAACATATCTGGTTTCTAATTCCAGCAAGCTGAGCAGCTAGTTGTTAATGTGGCTCTGAAAAAGCATTTCATGCATGGTTTAAGAAGCTGAGTGTAGATAATTGTGTCTGAAATTATACCACTAAAAATATAATATGGCAAATGAAAGGTCAAATACTAGCTCTTGAGGGATGGATGAAGGGTCCTCCATCATTTATTGCATGCAATTTTTAAAGAAGTGTTTCTCAAGTTTTAGGTTACAACTAGGAAGTTATAAAAGGCTCCAAAGACATAATGGGTGGAAGAAGTATGTAGAAGTTCTATTCCTCTAATGTGGGGAGTGACAAGGGAACATGAGTGGGCTGTAATACCTCACAGGATATGTTTATCTTAGCCAGGGAATTGCTACCTACCTCTCACTGCTGGGCAGGAGAACTGACTCGGGGTTGCATGAAGATTGATAGCCCAAAATGTTGAGAAAGATTGCTTTGAGGGAACACATGACTCAGAAGCAACTGGAAAAGAGAGAGCAGAACTATTGCTATGTTCTCAGCATGCAGGGGGCAGAGAAGGAAGATTGATGACAAGGGACAATCCCAAGACAAGGGACTTGCCAAGTCTGCTGGAAGACTGATGGTCAAGGCCTAAAAAAAAATAATCTCTCCTAAAGCTGAATAAAGGACTGATATGCAACAACTCCCTTTATGCTGCAAAGCAGGAAAAGGTATTTAAGCTAACACTCATAAACATGTATGTTAGTTACCTGTGTTATTTTCAGTTCTCTGAGCTGCTGTAGCAGGAACCACTCACCAACGTGCCATTGGTAGAGAGCAGCTGCCAGAGCAAGGAACAGAGAGCAATGAGAAGTTGCAAAGAATGATAGCAAACAAGTTTAGAAAAGCTACAACAAGCAGATAAGCAGCTTACTTTACTGTTCAAATTGGGTTGTGTTACCCAATAGATTTTATCAATTGAGGGCTGCTGCTTAAGTGATATCTCAAAGTGGACAAGAGTTGACCTAGCAGTTGCCACATCAGAGGAAAACAGATTCTAAAATAGTTGGTATTTGCTTTAGGCATTAAGTGTTATAAATCATCCTGTTTAACCAACTTGTTGGAATTTTCCTTCTCACTCCCCCTCCCCCTCCAAATAACAACTGCTAGGTGATTGTGTCTGCAAGCATGGGAGTCAGCTCATTTGGAACATCGAATAATTCAGATCAGTTATTCCAAGTTCCTGGGTGGAAGTTCAGCTGGTGTATTTGTTGTGAGGATCCACATCTGAATGCAGTCCTTCCTACTGCCAGCTGAGCCCTGGCAGAAGGCTCGTCCTAGAACCACAAGGCTATTGCATAAGAGGGAGTCACCGATCAGACAAGTCTGGTCTAGGAGCTTACAGTTGGCTCTGGGCCCTGTGGTGTGAGCAGCACTTAGCACTGTGGATCTCCCTGCAGCGCCTGTACAGGAGTTAAGAGCCTTGGCAGCAATTCTGAGCCATATTTGTCCTTTGTATATCCTATTAGTGACTTCAGCTACTGTGCAGGGCTGCTGCAGGAGTCTGCCTACCTCGTTCCCTGATGAAACAGGCAACTGCTCCAGCCGTGAAGCAACGTTCTTGCTCTACAGACTCTGATAGGCTAAACTCTTCATCTACCTTTGCTGCCTCTCAAAGGGATTTCAAGACATTCTCACAGTATATTTTGGCACTTCCTGCAGAAGCTGCACAGTTGTCTTCATTCAGAAGCAGCAGAAGCTAAAAACTTCATTGGTAATATCTAAACAATAAGCTCAAATTGGTCTCATTCTACTGGTATCTATTGGAGTAGGTTCTGTAAGATTTATATGACCTCTGAGAGTGCGTGGGGGTGTCCACTAATATACAAATACTCTAGTTCTAAAAATAAATAAAAGCAATGAAAAACATTCAGTGCTGCACCTATCTGGATCTTCTACCACATATTTCACTTTCGTCCAGATTCTAGCTTAGAGAGCAATGGGCATGCTGAATTCAAAGCACTTTGAGCTTCCACAAGTTTTGATGTCACAGCTGAGTCAGAAAACCTGTATCTTTCTCATCTGTAGCAAGAAGCATTTTAAAGGCTGGTTTTAGATGTCTGCAAAAAAAGGAAGGAAGGTAACAAACTTGACAAATGTGACTTCACAGTCATATTTGAGGGAAAAAGTAAGAGCTTAGAAGCTTTTGATGAGGTTTATCTACATTCTTTAAACTGATCATTTCCACATTTTTGCTGCTTAATAGTAATATTCTTGGTCTGAAGCTCTTATGATTGTTATTCTACTTTGCAATATTGAAATTGAAACATAAAGTTAGCAAAACTTTTCTTTGCCTGAAAACTTCCTTTTATTTATTTTATTAAGAACTATTGAGGGAATGAAAGTAGATTTGAGCCATAAAGCTAAGTACATAAAAGTTTATGTACGATTATAAATTTAGGTCTGAAGTTTAAAGCCGATCCTTCTTTATACTGAATGAGGTGTCACAGGCTCTTATTAGTCTTTCAAGGTTTGATTAAATGCCAGTATAATTAAAACATTCTTTGGCACACAATCATGTGCCTTCATGATCACAGGCTGCACTGTGTACGTGCATGTGCACGTTACACAGCACTGCTACCACCACCCACCAGGACTCACAAAAGTTACAGCATTTGGTTTAGTAATTTTAGGTACTTCTGCAAACAAAGGACTACTCTATTTTCTATAGTGATTGGCAGTACTGTGAAGTCCTGACCAGCTCTTGGCATTGTATTGGAAGCTCCACTGGCAGAAAATCATTCTGCACTTACTTTACAGCTCCATTTATAACTCGGAAGAGCAACTTGCCGCTTCTGTAGAAAAAGGTCTGAGAGACAGTTATGATTACAATATTGATGAGACCCTGCAATATATGTGCCTTAAAAAAACATGTATGCTGGTATGGACAGCTAAATCAAAAAGAATAAACTCTCCAATGAGGCCATTTGTAGCATATTTCAGCTGCAGAGATCCTTCATCTACTGCAGATGTAAAACCAAGTATGAAGGTTTTTTATTTTGTTTGAGGGCTTTTACATTTAAATCTCCATCGAAATTGATAACATTTCTCCCCTCAAGAGAATGAAAAAAATGCTGATGAAGTGCTGAATGAACATCCCAATTGCTGGGCCACAGACTATCCTGGGAATCCAGCACCTCCTCCTGAAGAATCCAATTGTCTTAAGTGCATGTCCTAGATCCTTCACCAAAGGATACATCCCTTGCTCTTGCACTCTCTCCATCATTCATGAACTACTCGTTCCAAGTGGAACAACTTAAAAGGACAGACTTTTTCATTTCAGGATATCCTGAGAACCACTATGGAGACCATTTCGTTCACATCCCAATGCCAAAGAAGGTAGAGGATGGAGCTAACTTGTTTTGCTTGCCCATTAGTTCCTCTTGACAGATTTCTGGCTGCTTTCTGTTGGACAAATTCTCTCGGTATGTTCTGAAACCACTTACTGGTTTGGGCCCCACAGAAATGCAGGAAACACCTGATATGCAACTTTGAGGGCTTGGTAGCCAAGTAGCTTGGTGTTGCCAGGATCTGAGTAGCTATGGCATAATCAAGGCAGCCAAGTAAGGACTCTGAAGATCTAAATTTTGGTCTATAAAAAACCATGGATTATGGTTTAGAAACTAGAAAAGAATACAAATACCTTCAAACATCTTTCAAGTCCACTGAGAGTGAAACCATCCTCTCTCTTCCTGCAACTCCCTCTCAAAATTTTACTGACAAGTGTCACAAAGCAATTTCATAGTTTCTTCTAATTTAGCTCTTATTAACAAAGAGTTGAGTTCCTCTGGTTCATACCATGTACCAACAGATGCCTACTACTCTGTGTTGTGGGAAGTCTGCCTGTCCATAACCAGCAAAAAGGAGAAAATTAGAACAAAAATTTCCATTCTGTAAGCACAGGAGGGACTTTACCATGTTTAAATTTTTATTATTATTACGATTATTATTATGCAGTATGAAGGATTCCAATTAGTCCCAACATTCCTCAGGCTTCCTCTACTGTTTTTATAATTTATTTTTTTAATAATGAAACATCTCAAACCTATTTGTATAGGTTTCAGACATCCAGAGGATTATGAACATATACAGCCTTCAAAACATGTTAAAATAGCTGTTGAAGTCATTTGAAGCTAATTAAGTTAGTAATTAATAAAAGTTAAAAACAGTGTTGCTTATACTTTTATTTGCATCCAGGGAGGATTCAAGAGAAGATAAGAGCCTGTTGGCTTCGGCATAACTCATAAAAAAGTTTAAGGTTGAGGAATCTCTTCTTTTCTCAAAGACTGCCTACTTTGGAAACTAAGTGTATATAGCTTATTTAATACTAATACTATAACATTGTATGTTGGACATTGAATGGAAAATTCAGGTTATTAAGAAGAAAACTCATTATCTTATAAGACTGATAACATCTTTGATTTCACATATTTGGTTGAATCTTTGAAACTTTTTCACTTAGATACTGATGCCTTAATATTACAGTCCTTTACTTGTCAGGAAGACAAACTTCAAGAGATAAGAGGAATTACAGAATGTGGGTTCACCAGAAGAATCAATGCACCAGAACTTGCTAGAGTGAAAGAATGGATGTCTATCTGTAGAGCTGGCTCAGATTCATTGATATGCAATCAAAGTGAGCATTGCTTCCTGGAGGGAACAGAAATGAAATGGGGGAAAGTGAACAGTGCCCCATGCTGGAAATCATTACGTGTTTAGATTGCACAAAGTATACAGTGGGGGGAACTTCATTATTAGTTTTAAATGCCAACATGCATTTTGGATGTCTAAAGCTGTTTTGGTCTTGTATTACTTACTTAGAACTACAAGTGTCAGCCAATAGGAAAGGATGCCTAGGCAGAGAGGGAAGAAGGCAGGAAGATAACTTGCCTAATTAATCCATGACAGAATAAAAATATTAGAAGTAGAATCAGGCTCCTACTCTAAATAGTAGAAGTAACGAACTAAAAAAGCCAGTTCTCAGATGAACAAAATCACCTGAGAATAAAACAGCTCTCAGTCTCAGTGTGTGAGTGGAAGACATGGCTCCTCACTAGGAAGATCTCCAAAACAGCTATTTGGAAAAGCTTCCCTCTGACAGAACCTTGAGTAAGATGATGACTTCTACTAACAAATTGCCTGAGCTTTTGATGCAGGGCCCTACTGCTGGTTTGGTATCACCATGGTTGTTAACTTCCACGTTGAATTAGAGCAAAGAAGAAAAAATTCATAAATCATAAAGAAAATGGCTTTCTCCAGAAGAAAGAATCTCCTTCCTTCAAACAAAACTGGACAGTAAGGTCTCCTATACTTCTGGGAACAGGCTGATATGTGGCTTGAAGGTGTACATTCAACAAATGCAACAGACTACAAAGAAAAGGATGACCAGTGTTGCTTATATTATTGCTTGATTATTTCCAGATGTTACCTTATAGATTTGCAGTCTTGTTGAATTATTCTTATACCTTAGCATGTCTTTTTGTGCACTGCAAGAAGAGTAAACAATAGGACTGACATACAGAGTTCATAGCTTAGTATTGATTCAGGATAAGACATTTGTCTTAATACATTTTACAAGACAATGGTGTAGTTCAAGCCAATTAAATTCTTGCCCATCATGTCACTAAACTGAAGAACTATTGTAAATTTAGTAAACTGCACAGGGAATTACAGTGAAACATTTGATTTAGCATTACAAATGATTTAAAAGATTATCATGCAAAGCCAACATACCACACAGGAAACAGTAATATTAGCAAATATTATTAGAAATAAACAAATTGTTTTCTTAACCTAATGTCACTATTTATTGTAACTAGCAATAAACAGTAAATACCAATGTAATGTAAGTACCAATGGCCAGCTACAGATCACAAAAGAGAACATTGCTTCTTTTCAGCAGCATTAATGCAGAAATCTGTTCCTGTCTCAGTACTGTTCAGCTGTGAAGTTACTGTGACTAAGCAATGAATATAAGAGCCTTCCAACTACTAATTGTGGCTTGCTATTTACAGACTTTATTTATAAACTCATTTTCATGCAAGTATAAAATACTAATTCCATGGACAAATACACATTTGTTCACCACTCTAAATTATATACATTGTATTTGCATCTAATATTCAGAGAAGTGCAAAGTCCACAGTGACGTACATAACAAGTTTTGTAAACTATTTTAGATGACGAGCTCTCAAAAGATATTAGTAACCATATGATAACGTATTTTTTGTATACTGCTGAAATCAAACATTTTTGTAGTAAAAGAACATACATTTCAGCTACATTCAAGTGAATATTTTATTACAATGTATTATGTCTTACAAACTTTAGTGGAGATGAGCAAGAGCGCTACAGAACCATACCTTAACGCAAGAGGTGTATTGCATGGTATGTGCAGGCATAGCAAAGGAGAGAGAAGAACTGGGAAGTAAAACAAGGTAAGAAAACTTGTACAAAAATGGACAGTAATACTGACTAACACTGGGTTATAATCTTACTTATAACAGACCTGAAGGGCTAATAGAGATCCAATCCAGAAACACCTGTGCACTGTAGGTACAGTTTGGTGCAGATCAAGAGTGCACTAATACAGTCAACGTTGTACACGTAAGATAATGCACAAAATACGCTGATATGCATATAAACAACTAACTTGTTTACATTAAGTAGGGCAGCACAGTTGTAGTACTGCAACCTTGGCACTTAGTGATAGGACAACATGAATTTGGTTTAACTAAATTCATAAACAGGATATATAATGGTTTGTAAGATGGAACACACACATTATCCCTTTCAACCTTCCGGTTTTACAGCATTTTTCTAATTTTCAAGTTCAAACGCAAACATGATACACTAGCTAGATATGGAAGACGTTTCAGATATTGGCTTAAAACAAGACCGTCAATTAAAAAAAAAAGACAGAATGAAGGATTAAGTCAAATGATATTAAGTGAATTTGTTACAATTGTCTTGTGCTGAAAACAAAATCTGAAACATTAAAAAAAAAAACCAAAAAAACCCCCAACCTTATAATAAAACCCACAATGTCTTTATGGGCTTTTCCTGAATAGTTACTGCTTCCTTAACGTCCCTTTCATACATGCAAATTTCAATTAAAAGAACTGCTGAACTTATTAATCTGAAAAGTTATAACTAACAGTTAGAAGTTTGGCCTAATGTATCACATCACAGAGAATGGAAGAAAATATGCTCTTCTTCAAAGAAAGCATGTTTCAGCTATGAAAGGATTCCAATTTTAAGTGATTGTCCTTTATTAAACAATATTAACAACTATCTGGAGGGAGCCAATTTACTTTTGCCTGTTTCAAACAAACTGGCTAAATTGCCATTTTACATTATATATAACAAATGTAATAAAATTGTTCTTAACATATAACGATGTAACACTTTAAAATTAACTGTTTAAAATATTTTACAAAGACATTTTATTATAGATGAACTATACAACACACAAGAGTATGAAATATTTTGAACATATACACATTTCTGTATTTTTCAAGGAGATTATTATTTTGTACCAAACATTGGTGTCTGCAATTTTAACAGTCCTCAGAAAAAGCAAAACAAAACCCCAGAATGCTTAGTGGATATGTTTAGTTTGGGTTTTTTCCTGAAAATAAAACCTATTACAAGGAGAATTTCTCCAATGACATTTTTCTTTCCCCAATTTCATATTTTGCACAAAGCTTTTCAAATGGATCAACATACACAAGAAGAATAACCTCTCTGTTCTTTGCAGTGAGATTTGCCAGGGATAAAACTGAAACCAAACTGACCCTTATCCCACTATTAACATTGAAAATTGCAGTCAAAATAATATCAATACCAATCACTATTGAGACTTCTTTACCCCTTTTATTGAAAATGCAATCCTTTTCAATATCCATTTTAATGAAAATATTTGCATAGAGCAGCCTTGTATTATTTCTAAAGAACAATATGAGCATTTTAACACAAGATAAGGCACATGTTTTTCAGCATTAATAATCTAAAACTAATCCTGAGGATCTACTCCTCCCCCTCAGCAAAATCTGCTTTTTAATATACCCTGTATTGCCTGAAGAAAGCAGAAAAGCAGTATAGAATAAACTCAAATTCTTTAGCTGAACTAAATGCAGAACATTAACAACTCCTGATAATAGTGTAACAAATCCACAGATGAATTAAGTCACTCTCTAAACAAATAACTGTTAGAGGGAAAGAAAATAAAGACACGGCCAGTAGCACTGTAGATGTTAGCTAAAAGTTCACATACTAGAGATGACATTTATAGTGAGTTTTGCTAAAATAAGCTCCCATCAGAAAGAAGGTAGCTAAATTGTGAGGCACTTAAGGTTGACATGAAAAGGAGGAATGCAAGGGGTCTGTTTCATAGAAAACCTGAAGTTGCATATCATATCCTTGTATTAAGCCTTCTATTAAAGTGCTAGAAATGGAGACTTAAAACAAAAGGATTTAAATATAAAATAAGTGATTAAAGAGCTTAGTATGCATTAAAATTAAGTGCTTTTGATTCTCATGAGTTTAGAGCTTTTTAATAGTTTTTGAAAAATAAAGTCTGGAAATAATCCACATGTGAAATCACCTTCCTTGTGCCATCAATGCTATTTGTAAAGTGCCCAATTATTTTCTAAACAACAAAACCATTTGCCTTATCTTATGTTGTATGACATAGTCTGTAGTATGTATGTAATCCATACTTCACGGACACAGTCAACCTGATGGAAAACAGCACATGCATACTTTTAATCGGAAGATTTAATTCCACCTGTCATTCTCAAAAGCCAGGCCTTAAATTACATATCCACCCGTATATAGTGCAATCAACCTCATATTCTCAAAATGTAATTTAGCTGTTAAAGTCTGATACTCAAAGAGAGACTTATCAGAGCAACCTGATGCCCAGACAAAATCACAGATGGAGCTCTAGATCTGAATCACATAAATCCACTAGATGCCAAATCTGAGAAGGATCTGGCTTCTTTTGGATGATGAAGAGGCTGAAGATGTGTGGCAGTCTGTGCATTACTGATCACATCTAACTGAGAGGGATATGATTCATTTACATTTCCTCCATTGAAACCATTTTGGAACTGGCAGGAAAAAAACAGAATATAAATGGTTAGTATAGGAAACCAGTTTATTTTTAAGTATTTAAAAATCCTCCTAAAGACACATTGGATGAAATAATCTTAAAATACATTGATTAGGTTTAATTGTTTTTTTAATGATGAATAGTGAGAAGTTAATTTGCATTAAAGTAGGGATTGAATCATCAGTGAATCTTACCCATGTTGAAGTCAATGGGAGCCGTACTTCTGGCTACATAAAGAAACAATTCTCTTATCTAAAGTGCAATATAGTTTCCATTTTTAGAAAGCACAGTCTGACTAAGAACTCCTAATTGTCACGTCCAGCTGTTACATTTTAAAAGCAACCTATTTACATCTTTCCATGCCTGCAGTGGGATCCAGACATTACAGCTCTTCCAGAAATGCACAGGCAGTCCTATCCATAAGCTGAAGCATACTGTGTGCAATCCACGGGCTGAAATGTTGCAGGGTGGGCTTTTTGACAGTCTTCATATTGACAATGCCAAGTAAGAGCAATGAATGGCTTTCATCAGTCTTAAAATAATTGTTCATAGGATTATTTTAATCACCTAATGTAATGCTTCCTGTCATGCTATGGACTTTATCTACAAAATACTCCATTTGGTCATGCAAAGAAAATACAACGAAGTATTTTAAACATTTCCATCATCTCTTTAGGAGCAGCTTATATCCTAAGTACTCATTCATTCGAGGTTTGTCTCTAAGAGCATGTCTCATACATTCATTCATTCATCTATCAAATTATGCTGGGTATTAGTTCTTTTTTTTCCTTCTATGCAAACATTAAAATTTGACTAACCATCAATTCTTCTAACCTTTTAACAACAAGACTACAGCCATGTGAATTATGTTTTTAATCACAGCTGACACACATTTAAGAGCATACACTAGGTTTATTTCTGACAGAAGCAGGTTATTTCAATATTCTTTATTAATAAGATGACCATGCTCATTAAATTTTTTAAGAATGCTTTCAACACAGAAGCAAGTACTTAGGAAAGTTCTCCGGCTTAATAAAGGAATAGTGATCCTAAACAAGCAGCCAAACTATCACAGGCCTTTCTGTCCTTCTCCATCTCTGAAACTGATTTTAAACTACACTGGCTATGTTTCCACCACAATTACAAGATAGGCAGAAGGTCGAGGCACAATAGACCCTTCTGGCTTTCTAATCTAATAGACCTTTCTGGCTTTTTTCTAATTCTAATCGATGGGAGTTAGAAGTCTGAAAAGATACCAGTCATGGCTTGGATAGCAACATCTGTCCCCTCTCTGGACTCTAACCACTGACGAGGAAGTCAGTGCGCTAAACCCAGCCACCAAGACTGCCCGACTTTGGTTTGGCTGTGTGCATGTGGGCTCAGACAGAAGTACCCTATCTGCTTATTCACAAGAGGCTTCTGCTTATGCAGCGCTACCCAGCCCCACACAGCATGGGAATATCCTAATAAGAGGGGCTGAATTTGCCTCTGAACAACTTAAGTAAGGACAATTTTTCACAAAGTGGCCTTTGTTCATTTTTTTTTACAACAACAAACTAAATGTCCTATTATTATTGCAGAACAGCATTCTATTAAATATGAAGAATAGACATAATTTTTTCAGAGATGACAGTCATTAAACTTTTTTATAGATAGATGTGAAGAAAATGCAAGGAAGAAAAAAGAAAAATAGGGGTCATAACAAAAATGATTAAGGCACTGTAACAACAAACTAATCTGCAAAATAAATGCAATTGAAACCAGCCACTAAAAATAAAGAAATGGAATTGCGAATGCAATGGCTGTTCAAAACGGATGCATCACACTAGTACAGCTTTTGTGAAAAGACTTATTCTTTGTTATTATAAAGACAAACTTGGATGACCCTCGAACTACTCTGCAACCCTTTTAAGAAGCCCTACAAAAGACTGAACACCGAGCACAGCCAGGCAATGCACAGCCAAGCAGTGCTCAAGTTTGTGTACTGCAGTTTCTCAAAGTCACTTCATGCAATTTCAACCCTGGGAACTCAGGAAGAAGCCATTCATCTTGCTGAACTGTCCTATAATTTAGGTAAATTCCTGCAATTCTGCAATTGCATTCTTTTCAGCAGTGAAGCAGTTTTAAAAAAGGAATGTTTTGTACTTGTATTAAGCATGTAAAAAAATGGATATGTTCTAAATTGCATTCCTCGCCTTTGTCTTGCATAGGTTAAATGCCAATTAATACTTTAATTCTGTAAATGCTTATGCATGTGCATAAGCATTTGCAGGATCAGTACTTCAGAACATTAACTCATTGAGGTAAAACAAACAAAAAAAAAGAACTGTGGCTCTGTACTTCAGCAGAATTAACAGAAATAAATGGTACAAGAGAAAGCACTTCAACAAAGGTTATTCAGAATCCGGAATTAGAAATTGAATTTTATTTTTAAGTTAATTTTACCAATGAAGAACTGTATTTACAACTGTGCCTGTGCTACAGCCACAATCCTCTCCTCAATGACTTTTATTGTGCATTCTCCTTGGTGAAAAAGAACCAGCTTATCTCACTGTGAATATAACTTTTTCAAACTCTGTTTTCTTCAGCAGATAATTTAGACAGCAGCGTGAGGAATAAGCTGACTTTCACTTCCAGCAATATATAAAAAGTTTTTGGAGTAAAATAGTGTATAGCAATGAAATCGTTCATATTTAAGGCCATTTTTATGATATTATAATCTAATACTTTCACTGGTCCTAAAATCATTGAAGAATCTGAGCAGCTAGACAATACTAACTAAAATCATTGAAGAATCTGAGTAGCTAGACAATACTAACACTTCGAAAACAATTTTTCTTGATCCTTACAACATATTTAATGAAAATTAGTGTGCCAAGGAAAATCAGCTCCTCTCAAAAAGGTCTAATAGCAAATTCCAAGACTTTGAAAAATCTGCTTTTCTTTTGCTCCTATCTGGAAAATTACTGGTAGGTATCACAGACTAGTTCATTCACTCTTGATTAATTTTGCCAAAGAGAGCTATCAGACTGCAGGCACACATCTGTACAAACTTGGCCAATGCAACTCTCTTCACTCTAATGGACAAATAAAGCAAAGACATCCACACACTACTAACCCATCCATTTCAAACTCAGCAATTCAGTCACGACAAACTCTGCCCCCCAGCAGCCAGCCAAAACTATAATATAAACTCAATTCAAAATGCAAGAAATGCAGCAATACTGTTTACCATACCTTGTTCCCCAAGGTTTGTTGTTGTTGATTCGCCATCATAGGATCATATTGCATTTGATCCACGCAGCTGGGCTGTGCCTCCTGCGTGCACGGGTACATAGAAACAGCGCCTGCATAGCATGTTTCAGGAGTGAGCATAACCGACTCAGAGTTTATCCCACACTCAAGGTTTTCAGGGACTTGCTGCAAACAACTGAGAAAATCCTCAAAGTTGGAAGAAGCAGAATAGGTCGTTCTGTCAAAACCTGCCGCAGGAAAATCCATTTGAGCAAAATTAGAAAGCTGTGGCATCATCGCTGTGGGTTGCTTGTAAGAAACAAAGTCTTGCCTACACTCATAAGGAGAAGTGTTTACTTCTGATTTGTAAGAGAACTCCGATGTAGTGGAGTGCATGCCAGGGAACACGTATTGCTGGGGCTGCTGCTGTGGGCAGCTAAGAGGCATGCTGATGCCAGAGCTCCAATTTGTGAACATCCCATTGACTTGCATATGTTTCATCTTTTGACAGAGCTGCTGTTGCTGCTGCTGCTGCTGTTGCTGTTCCACAAGCTGTTTCTGGTGCTGATGAAGCTGATGTGGATCTAAGTCTTGCTGTACCATGCAACCTTCATTCTGGACCAAGGGCTGCTGCTGGTTACAGTCTGAATATAAGAAGTCAGATTTATTTAAGGAATCCTGAACATAAGTCAGGATTTCGTCAGTTATGTTGATGTCCCCAATATCATCCACATCAGATAATTCAGTTTTAAAAAACTCCTCATCCTGCTGAATACATTTTAGATCTTCAAAGTCAATACCCAGATTTTTCATGATGCTGTACAAATCACTGGTTTTGTTATCCTGAAAGAGTGCTGCACTGTCTTCAGGAAGTGGAACAGTACTGTCCTGGGAACACTCCATCAGCTCCCGTTTGAGAATGTTGTGATTGCCAGCAGGTAGGAGATTGTCTGTCCAGCCACTGCTTACAACACGACCCAGTTCATCCCTACTGTCTGCAAAGAAGTTCCGCTCAAAAGAAAGTTTATGTGATGCTGGAGGGCAGAGATAAACAGACTCATCTTGCCTTAACATGACACCTAGGAGGGAGTTTGGATCCACAGAATCATTCTGTAGCGTTGCTTTGGCTCCTTTTCCCACTGTGCTTTTACTCTTCGGTTGAGAAGGGTCCATAAGGTTCAACATAGGGAAAGAGACCTCATATAACACAGCCTCACCAGTGGCAAACATGAAGGGCAACTTCATGTTACGCTTCCGTAGATGTTCTGCGCCTTCTTCATCTCTGAAAATAAATCAGATATGTAGCATGGTACTGCAGTACTAAACAGTTGCTCTAATGTTTTTGTCCCCTGGAATTAACATAAAAAGTGAACTATTCTATTTGTGGGCATTTTTTGAATTCCTACCTATTCCAGCTCAACTTGGCTGAGTTAAACCAAGAGGCAGATTATGAAATAAGGAGCTTATGACTGTAATACCACATTTACATATTACATTTATAATTAAATCTAGATAGCATACACCATTTTCTGTGCATTACGGGCTGAAATGAAAATAAGTGGGCTTTGTGCCATGCTTTAAGCTTTTCTTGGTGTAGCAAGTAAATCAATACTTGGAGTATCTCTTTTACTCAATTTTACAGACTCCTTTGCAAAAATTATTTAATCTATTTAACTAGGCTGAATTCCATATTATGCAGAACATAGTTCTGCACTGAAATTCAGGACTGAATTTCTTTGTTATTTGTTGTTCCTTCTACACAACTGCAGTTGGATTTCTCAGTTTTTGTTCATTGAGATTGAATATGGTGGATGGAATCACTTCATGCTTCTGCTGCTGATCTTGTTCTTTATAAGATATCAATCTGTCTAAAGCTTTTTGCAAAAGGACTATGCCACAAGTTCTGAAATGTTTGTTAGCAAACTGAAAGAATTTTGGGAATTTAGAATATAAAAGGTATCAATTTAAAAATAAACATTCCTTTTTGAATATAAACAACCTCAAGTTTTCAGTTTTTGAAACCTACTACTTTATGCAATGATGACTTACGTAAGAGGCCTTTGCGTGGCAATGATGTAATCTGGTCTTCCATTTTTGTAGACAAGACGTGCATTTGCCTGTAGCCAGGCCCATCGATTTTCTTTGGTTAAAAGCCTAAATACAGTCATTCCACTCTCACCTGTCTTCATCACTAAAGAGTAAGCATACTGGTTACTGTCCAGCAAATAAAATCACGAAAACCTGTATGTCATGACAAGGAACCCATCTGCAGAGCAATTCTACAAATCTCACGTCCTCACCCAATTCCGTGTGGCACTAACACATTCCCAGTGAAGATTCAAGATGTCTAATTTACTGGTAAAATGAAATTCAGATCTGCAAGATATCTTCTACAGATTGGCAGCATTCCATATGGGGCTTTGTCCATTGTTTCTTCAATAACAGAAATTAATAAATACTAGAACATGCAAATGACAAAAGCCTGAGTCTCTCTTATCTTCAAAAAGTGACTATTACTTAAACAATTAGAAAACACTTAGTTATGAATCCAATCCTTTCACATATTGACTGGTTAATACAGAGGTACTTAAAAATCTTATGTTTCATTCCCACTACCCCTAACGATGCTTGATAAACATACTACATTTTCACGGTACATTTCTGTATTGGGTTTATGTTGCCAGGTTTTGGTAGTGGCAAGGGGGTGCTACAGGGGTGGCTTCTTTGAGAAGCTGCTAGAAGCTTCCTCCATATCCAGCAGAGCAGATCCCTGGCAGCTCCAAGGTGGATGTGCTGCTGGGCATCGCAGGGCCAATTAGAAATTGTAGTAACGCCTCTGTGATAACATTTAAGAAAAAAAAATGTTATTGCACAGATATAATTGTGGCCAGAGAAGAGTGGGTTGAGAACATGCAAGAGGAACAACTCTGCAGACACCAAGGTCAGTGCAGAAGGAGGGGCAGGAGGTGCTCCAGGCACCAGAGAAGGATTCCCCTGCAGCCTGTGGTGCAGCCCGTGGTGAAGCAGCTGTGCCCCTGCAGCCCATGGAGGATCACAGGGATGCAGACATCCACCCACAGCCCCTGGAGGAGCCCCATGCTGGAGCAGGTGGATGCCTGAGAGGAGGCTGTGAATTTGTGGGAGGCCTGTGCTGGAACAGCCTCCTGGCAGAGACTTGCAGACCCATGGAGAGAGGAGCCCATGCTGGAGCAGATTTCCTGGTGGAAGGTGCTTTTAAGGTCTTATTTTACTTCTCATTATCCTGCTCTGTTTTTGTTAGTAATGAATTCAGTTAATATCCCAGATGAAGCCTGTTTTGCCTGTGACAGTATTTGGTGAGTGATCTCTCCTAGTCCTGATCTCCACCCACGAACCCTTCGTTGTATTTTCTCTCCCTTCTCCAGTTGAGGAGGGCAGTGATAGAAAGGCTCTGGTGGGTACCTGGCATGCAGCAGGCATTACAATCTTTTTGGTGCTGAAACCCAGAATTGCGAGGATTTTGAGACAAGGAGAGTAACTGGGAGAGGTAACAGGCAAAATGAGTACAGAACAATGTCAGAGAGTAGAATTATCATGGGGAAGTTTTGTTGTAATTGTGGTGAAGGGACAAGGGGTGGATTTTGTGCAAATTGTCCAATTTTTTTCTGTGTTGTGATGAAGTTATCTTGGTTTTTGTGTGGGGAGCTTCAGCTTGTTTTGGCTGTTTTGTTGTTCTAAGTGAAGGTTGTGTGATGAATGTGGATTTTAAAGATAATTCTTAAATATGTGATTCACAGAGGTGAGGGGTGGAAGTAACACAATTGCTCAAATCCTCTGCATTTCCTGACAGAAAAATTAAATAAAATGTATTAGGAAAATCTAAGAATCTAACCAAAAATCCTAGCTACAAAACTTTTCTTTATTTCAATCTTAGCATCAAAAATGTAGCAAAACAGTTTTAAGACAAAATTTCAAACCACTCAAGTTTCATCCCCTTCTACTCTGGAACCCTTTCTTTGTTATTCTTTATGAATGAAACAAAACCACTGATAAGCAACAGTGACTGAGCTATACCTGAAACAGAAAATGTGCCTAAATAGATTGAGAACAACCTGCTGAGGGGCATTATCTAATTGTCTATGAGGGGATAAAAGAAAAAAAAAATGAACTTTTCAAGAGAAGTCAGTAGAAAAGAAGTACCATAATATTCTAAAGATGATTCTGTAAGTTCAGAAGATAACTTTGTTATAACTAACAACAAAAGTAAAAAACTGAGTCCCCTAAGTAGTTATATATCAGATAGCTGATGCTTATTTCCTTAACACTATACTTTTCTCCATAATTGTTACTTAAACCAACTCAAGCGGTCAAGAATCAAATTTAGAAATGTTTGGACACTAGCATGGTAAGTAAGAGATTAATTTCTGGTAAGAATCTTACACCAATATCAAAAGAAAATGCTTTATTTAATTTGCTAATAGGAAAGCTATCTTTGGTAGTCCTCTTGCCCAAAGAAAGTTGTTCAAATAGCAGAAGTTGGGTTGAGCAGAAAAGGAAGTGAGAAGAGTAAGATGTGACAGAGACTGGAATATATATCCTAAAAGGGTCTAGATAGGAATATAAAACATTTCTTCAACCAGTGTGGGTTTTTAGAGGGAGAGAACAAACACATTAAATGAACAGTGTTCTTTTTGTTAACAATTTTTTTTTATACTGTACTTCATATTGCATTCATACTGAAAAAATACTCCATGCTTTGATTTTTCATCCATTCTTAGGGAAGGAAACTTACTTCGGATGTGATTTTCAGCACAATAAAGCATATCAGCCGCATGAATAAACTGGTATCCTGTTCCTCTCATACACAGCTCTGCTTCGGTGTATCCCAGGACAATCTTTCCTCTGGAAGGTAAAACCAAAACATTGCAACACAGCTGATGAACCAGCTCATAGAATGAATGTGAAGGAAGTTAATTATGGCTAGAACATTTCAGATGCAAATGCTGACTACACTTTGTTCCTATATTGATTGTATGCAGAAGCAGAACAGCTCCAATAAAAAAAACAGTCAACAAATCATAAAATTTTAACTAGTCTGCCAAGCTGCCTTCAGTGACTAGGGCTGGGTTCACAAAACCATTAGATCATAAAAAAACAGTGGATGCCTACAGCCAGACTCTCAATTCCATACTATTGAACATACTCACTCCTAGCAGGCAGCTCCCATTGGTTCCAAAGAAAGACACTATTTTCTTAGCCCTGTTTCTTAGAATTAAATAGGGGTTTAACTTTAGTTATCTAAAACTCCTTGCCTAAATTAGAATTTTTAGCAGCTTTAAGTTCAAACGCAGGTGTATCTCAGAACTACATCCCTCTTGCTATCGAGTGGTTTGGGACCCCTGCGTTTGCATTTAAGCAAGGTATGATTCAGAGGACTACTAGCGAGAGTCATGTTTGACCCTGGCAGCTAAAATTAGAGTACTTTACTATAGGTTGGGGAGATGAAACACTTAACAGAATTCATGTGATCTCTGTACAATGCATGATAAAAAGACATAGTCAAAAAGAGACTTAAACAGGATTTGGAACAAAGAAATGGAGATTCAAAGACAGAAAGGTAAAAAAAAAGGGGGAAAGTAGGGATGGGGAACAATATATGTAAAAGTGTAAAATGTGACAAAAATTGGAAGTTTCAAGTGAATGAAAATATCAGAGGAAAGAAACACTTGTGTTAACATTTTGTTAACTTTTACTTGTATCAGCTTAGAGAAATAAAACACTTTGGTCTCTCAATAGACAGAATACCAAGTAATTTAACTCTATCCTATAAGTTGGCATGGAAAACCATATGAGAGACTCCACTGAAAATGAAAGCATTGTCAGTCAAAAATAGGAGGGAGAGGAGAAGGAGAAGAAGGCCAAAGGCTTTTATTTTGATGAAAAAGGATCCTAATGGGCTTCTTGCCATGATGAAAAAGGATCCTAACGGGCTTCTTGCCATGTTGATGCATAGTAATATTATTTCAATCTAGTAATGCAGTAGTGTTTCCAAATTTTACATAAGGAAGAGAATGGTTTGGAAATAGGTAAAAGTCATAGTATAAAAAAGTACTTAATTAGTTTATTTTGAAGAAAAAAACCATTTCCTTTCTATTTTACACCTATTTGAATTGAAGGAGAAAATATGCATGTAAAATGAAATGAAACACTTGTTCTATCAGTTCTAAAACCAAATTTCAAACCAGATTTCGCATGAACTTTTCTTGTTCCCTAATTCACTAGCTTGCTGTCTTTTGGGTTTTTTATTTTGGGTTGGTTTTGTGGGTTTTTGGTTTGTTTTTCTAACAGTTGAGAGTCAGAGAGCACTATGCCATTTCAAGGAAATAGACTATGGCAAACCCATTTCTCTTTACTTGTTAGCAGGGCTGAAGTGAAAAACCTTAACAGTTTCTAAACAACCATCACCCAAACAGTTCATATACTGAAAGAGTAGCCTGCTTTATATTTCAAATACACACTTGAAACCTATCTCATTGGCAAATTAATAGACTATTACACAAAATAATTTACACCTACTTTGCATCACAGCCAGTAGGTGTGAAATCCAGTTTGTGTTTAGTTCTGAAGATGAAGTTTTTGGTTCGTATCTCAAGGATAGATGGTGGCTGCAGGGGAGTAGCTACTGCAAACAGAGCAAGCTGAGGAGACAAAGTAGCACCATCCTTCCCTTTCTTGTTTTGTCCATGGAGAAACTTCAATCGTCCTTGAAAATTCATAGCCTTAGGATGAGGAAAAAAGTAATTGTTACATACTATATTATCTTACTTGAGAGCAAGATATTCCTGTTATGATGGAAAACATGTATTTTTCGGTTTTTTTAAGACCCAAGAGATTCAAGCTTTATAGGATGGCATACATAAAAGTTAGCTAGCAAGTACAGAATACTGCTGTTATACCCCTGAGTGTATCACTTCAAGATCTACTAATAAATTTAGTGGAAAATTAATTAATGGGAAGATTATTCTGTAAAAAAAAAAAAAAAAACAACAAAACCCCCCAAAAAAATGCTTTACATGTAGTAACAAATATCAACTGGGGCTTCTTATATTCTAATGAACATACATTCATATAATTAAATCATTATTTCTCTTGCAAAGGTGTATGTTCAGTTTTGCAGTTGTAAACAATTCTATTTGTAGGATATCACAAAGAAAGTGATAAACCCCTACTTGCTTTAAAATCTAAATAATTGACTAACAAAAAAATGCATTAAAAAGAGCAAGCACAAACTTTCCCAAATAAGGAAAAACTATGGTCCCGTTAATTACTATTGCTTATTACATCTCAAGATACTCAACTTGATACAAGAAAATACCCTTGCAATGCTTTTTTATCTGCAAATCACACAGCCCTTTACAAAAGCAGTTCACTGAGGAAACTGGGCCATGAGAAATGAGTGAACTTGCACCTGGTTGTGACAACATGTTAAAGGGGAAACATTCAGTGTCACTAACTGAAACACTGTGGTTCAAGCAGCTCAGATATCTTTGGAGACTTAACAAATAAAGTAAGTTGCTGCACCTCTTGTTAGGATAATGCAGATTTCCAACTTTTAAGGATATGTGGAAGTTTTTATGTAACTCCATACTCACCAGGAATCCAGATGAATTATCCAGGAGGCATCGTAACCTGCAGATGAAATTCCTTTCCATAAAGGAAGAATTCTCTGGAGGAAGTTGGTCTGGGTTATAATAGGTTGCTGGCTGTGAAAAGCCATTATCTCCTGCAGGAGAAGATTATTTATAGGGATTATTTTTAGAAGAACACCTAGTGAAGGCTATCTATAACAAACGATCTTCCGTCTCATAAACAAAGAGTTAGGTCACGACCTGAGCAAGAACAATGTAAACTGGAAACATCCTCAGAACTTATAATGACTGTAACACTGAGATTAAGCATCAGTTCTCCTGATGGGACTCCGTTTTACAGGCTATAGTATTTGAAAACTGAATGTAATTTATTTTAAAGTTGTTTTTTTGGGTTTTTTTGGGGTTTTTTTGTTTGGGTTTTTAACTTATTCATTATGTTTGTCAACAGCCTAGATTCTGGGTCAGTTGCAGAGAGCAGAGGCCTCAGCAGATAACATACCCATGTTCCTACAATGGCAGGATCTATAAAAAGGCACAGCACCTACAGGAACTGAGTATTCAGAAACTCAGTAATGGTACCAAACTGTGAAAATTTCCAGACAGCCAGGTGAAAGCAGTAGCAATAAGTAAAAATCAGCAACTTTAGGAAGTCACCACAAAAATCAGTATTTTTCTCCAGTAGTGAAAGCAAAATCACCCTACTAAATTGTGAAAATATTTCTGGGCTCTGCTAATTGAAACATCATAGTTGCCTCTCCAGGTATTCTGGAGTACTTGTGTTTTGGGGGTTGTTTGTTTTAAAAAATACTCAAAACCATGATTTTTAACTAGGATAACAACATGGTATCCTTCTACCTTGTCAGGACAAGCATTTGCTGTGAAGTGGTATTTAGAAAACAGACTCAAACATTTGGAATATAAAGTAAAAACAGAAGGTAAATCAATAAACTTCTGACAGAATACATATGTTCTACATGAGGGTACATATGCAGAGATACCACGACATGACTACTCACAGCAAATTTAGCAAAGTGATCTTATTTGCAATACATATAAAAACCACCGCTTGTTCCCTAGGAATTCATACATGCAGGAAATTAAGAAAAAACAGCTTAAAAAGCCATTTTAGAATGCCAAATACTCTTCAATTTAAAAAATAGTCCATGTACTCTTAGAGAACCAATTATCAAGTATGGACAAAATAATAATACAGATTTTACGAACCCATATTGACCTTCCAGACATGGAGACGAGGTCAGAGAAAGCATGTTACTTAATAACACACCACATTATATTTTCTGGAATAAAATTTTGTCTCTTGAACAGCTGCAAAAACTTACAGATAGGCTCAGAGGTTAGGACAATGGCAAAACAAACCCAAAGGTAAACAAATCACTACCAAAAGCCATTTCAATTTAATCTCCTATGAATTCAAGGGACTGAACTGGAGCCAAATGAAATTGTTGATAGGCCTTGCAACCTAAAGCTGTCTAAATCCAACAAGAATGCTGAGTTATCCAGCTTTTCACATAAAATCAGGAGCTCCTTTTTTTCTTGAAAGAACTGCTATGTAAGGTCAAGTTTTGCTGAATAAACTTCAAGGTAGGGAGAAAAACAAACCTTTTTCTGCCCTAGCTGGTATTGTGTATGAAAAGGGACAATCTGAAGAACTGTATTGGCCAGCCACCATCATGAGCAGATCCCACAGGCAGAGAAACTCAGGTATTTGTAGTCCAAGATAGTTACCAGCTAACTTTGAAATTCCCACAATTGTCATATGGATGGTTCTCAACAGACAAAACAAACTTCCTTACTTCCTACTGCTGCAGATTTTTTTATTATTATTAATTGCCTAATTGCTGGTGAGAATTTTCAAAACTTCTAAGACTGTGCTTCTCCAAGAAGCTCTCTGAAGAAGCAATGATTGTGAAGAAAGAGCATCAAAGAAACAGCTTGCAAATACAAACTTATATTTCAAAACTGCCAACTCTGACTGGGTGCAGATCTAGCACCCAATAAGCAGTGCCAGGGTTTCTGCTGGCATCCTTGGCACTGGTAGATGTGCCCTTCAGCATTTCTGCCACACAAGAAACTCAGTGTTATTCTTTTGGTAAAATACAGAGCTGAAATTTGAAGGTTCAGTAAGTCCAGCTGGGTCCTGTGGATTTTGTCAACTTCCATAGTAAAATGCACAGTTCCCAAGAGTAAGCAAAGCTGTGGTGGAAGAAGTGGCTCTGGAGAGGAGGGGAACACAATTCAAAACAAGAGGCCATGGGCTTCAAAACTGAGCCTCCTACACTTGTGAAAGCAATACTGCTGCACTTTTCCAGGCAGACAGAAGGCAGGGAGCTTTTATTGCCAGGATCTTGAAGAAGTGACTCACTGTAAGAAGACAAAGAAGCTTACAGAGCATCTACAATCCCGAGAGCAAAACTACCAGTTAACATGCAGGAGTTAGAACCCATATCCCTCACAAATGCCACACTGGATCTCATCAATACCATGGAGCAATGTGCAGAGCACACAGTGCATTAGGTGCTTGTCTTTAAACTCAAGACCATGTGGTTGCGCAACATGCAAAGTTCAAAAGATAATCCAGACTTAATGCCCCAAAGCCGATATTTGGGGCTGAAAAATCAGAATTTTGCAAACTTCTATGGGAACAAGACAGGACTGGGAGGAATGTCTGGGAAGCACAGTAACAGCTGAGGAAACCAGTGGTCTAGCAGCATACCAGAGTCCTGAGTGAGAAATAACCAGTCCAGGCTAACTGAAGCAAAATTAGTTCCCAGACTCAGGATGGAATCTGTGCTGAAGCCAGAGCACAATTATTTCTATAAATATCTACATAATGCTAGTTGAATGTATTAAAACAGAAATGGATTAAATTATAAAAAATTGAGAGGATCCTTATGGACATGATACATATGGTCATTATCCTTTGGTATAAATCTGAATTCAGTTTAAAAATCCTCAACATCCAAACTTTTTATGCTACTTGAGACTTAAAAGCCATCATAGAATCATAGAATGGTTTGGGGTAGAAGCAACCTTGGAGATCACCTAATTCCAAGCCCCCTGCCATAGACAGGGACACATTTCACTCGACCAGGTTGCTCAAAGCCCCATCCATGCTGGCCTTGAACACTTATAGGAATGGGGCACAATTAGCAGCTTTTAGCAAGCTAGAAACACAAGACATAAAACAAAGAATTGTTTGTAATTCTGCTCAGCACTTCCTGTCGTTCAGTCAAATCTGAGGCCAATTCAGCCTGGTGTCATAGTTTTCAAACACAACCTTTTGTAAATTTATATGCACTTACTTAAGGTCCCTAGAATGCCACTTCACTCTAAAGCAAACAGGAAGTCACCACATGAAAATCTGGTTTCTGAGCACTGTAGACTGTGCTGAACTCTACTATTAACTAGCTGTGCAGCAGGCCTGTGGAGACTGATCCAGAGATGATATAACAATGTTGACCACTAAATGAAAAACTGAAATATACTGAGATGTGTTACAAACATAGTAACTTTTCTCTATCAAATCGTGGCATTTCCATACTCTAAATTTTTTTAGATCAAGTTACTTTAAGACTGGCAAGTTTATTTAAAAAAATGGACTTTTTTATGGATTAAAAGAACTCCTATAATCAAGTCAGTGTAACAAAAGATTTTACCCACATGTTTAAACAACTTCTGTGCAAAGGGAGCATTAAAATGAAGCAGTTGACTCAATGGCTTTGTTGTCATTATGACGCAGGCACATGCTTCCTGTATTACACATAACTACCTGCACCTACACATCATTGCTGTGATACACAGGCAGGGTGATTCTCCTTAGCTGTTTCTCAATACAGCAGCTCACTTAAGCATCAGCCAGTAACATGTGATGACCCGATGCTCTAGCATGCATGCCAGTTGATCTTAAAGGCTCTTCTATTTCATCTTTTATTTCTCTTCCCCTTTTATCTCTAAGAGAAGTGCTCTTCTATGTGACAATGAATGCACTATTCCCTATATTAAGACTGTAACTAGCACATTCTTAGACTGATCAGTCTAAGAAACCTTGTCACTTACACCCCAAATTAAAGTCTTCCAATTCAAAGTATAATTCGTATTTTAATGGTGCTCTGCTATCAATAACAGTGCTTATTTAAAGTGCAAAAAGCAGTAATTCTCACTGTTGGGTAAATATGTCCGTGAAAGTCAAATAAATTTAAAAGATGCTATTTCTTCCTTTCTTCACATAAAATTATCTAAACTTTTTTACATAGACAAATTAAAAAAGCCCAAAAAACAATCAGACAGGCAAACACAATAATTGGCTTTGTTCTCACCTTGTACACTTGGCCCAGAATCTCCTGACTGGGCAGGATTTAATGCCCAGTGTAGCTGTCGTTGAAACTCAGGTCTGTCCTCTGTGTGAATCAATTCAAATACACTCTGGTGTATAATATCTGACTACGAACAAAAGGAAAAAGGTGTGAAGGAATGAGAATAAGAATATTATATGACAATAAGGTACAAGTTGTCTAATTGACAATGCTGTTATGAATATAGCCAAATCCATTTTGCTCAGGGGTAAATACATACAATCACATGCATGTGGCAAAGCTTCATGAAACAATTTTTAGCAGCAGAGAACAGTTCAGTTACACCCATGGCTGTAAATGTGGGAAACAGCAATAAAAATACTGCCTTAGAAAAAAAAAAGTTACATTATGTCAACTATTTCTTTACCTGCTTTTACCTAAGAAGGCCTGGAAATGCTATGCTTAGGTTCTGTTTAAATTAATTAATTTTACATAGTGATAAATAAAGTACTTGCCAGCTAGTACTTGACTTGACCCACTATAGATGCTACAGGAATACAAAAGAAGCAAAAGACCCTGAACCAAACAACTGCCAAAACTAAGCCAAGCAGATTATAAACAGTGGATTTGTTTGCCTGAAAGCTTTGTCACTTCTTAAGGATGCGTTAAAACATGCCATTATTAAGCCCTTATACCACTACCAATTGTGTGGTTAGGAATGTGATTTAAATGGCAAAGGCACTAGAGCAGGGATCAGTGCTTAAAGGAACTTAATGGGGAAAAAAACCACCCAAAATATTCAAGAAAAGACTCAGTTGACTGAGAAGAGTTAAGATCCTCATTTTCGGCATGCTTCAAAAACCCAACCATTATATAAACAGAAAATACTTAAATAAAACATAGATCTAAAGTAATTGAAATGAATTGGAAAAAGCAGAAGCCCAAGTCAAATTTTGCTATGATGAATTTCATAAAACAAATCAGTATTTTCTGGAATAAATTGCCAGAAATGCTAAGTTTTGTAACTTTAAGACTTCACTTCTATATCATGCACTTCATTTATTGGCATTACTTCACAAAAGTTTTGCCCAATTTTTTTTCCAAGCTTTTTTCTTTTTTCATTCCCCAACACTGAAGGAATATGTAACCCCAGGAATAACAGTGGGATTTTTAAAACATATTTTCTTTTACACAAGCTTTCCCCAATCTCTTACCAGTTACCTAAAATTGCAGACCAACAAAGGTTTCTCCCTATTTTTAGACAGCAGCTGAATATCAATATGCAGTATCCACAGATATACATTGAGCACATAAAGTAATCCCAGGAGTTTTCTAACAAAGGCAGAATTTGCCTGCTATGCCTTGGTCTTTAGTACTTTGGCACCTGGCTTGCAAGCCCAATGAAGTTAGCCATATGTGACCTGCACCATAAATAGTAAAAAACAAATGCTTGTTTTGAAATTAATAATTAAATAAATAAACACGAGCAAGAGAACAAATTCTAAAAATACCAAAATCACTCACTGGATATTTAAAATCTCTAGGCATATGGAAATAATTTTGCATGAAAGGTTTCTATTAAAATAATTACCTTCCCACTGAATTATGTCTCACTCAGCATCATAAACTGGGTAACACCACAGCATAAATTTCAAACAGTTGTTCCAGTAAAGAATAATTAAGTGTGAAAATTTCCCATCTTGCCTAACTGAGCTTTGGAAATTATATTCCTGTTGTACTTGGCCTGACATACTGGGAATGTAAAGCTGATAAAAGAATAATATGGCTTCAAAGTAATTCAACCTAAAGTACCTAACTGAAATTTTTATTACAAAAAATATTTTTAAACCCTAAATATGAACACCAATGCTCTCTGAAATTAAGCAAAAACTCTGAAAAAAATAGAAGAAGAAATAAACTTACTTGTTGGAACCCCAAGTAGTCTTGGATAGTAGAAGAGACGTAAAAAACCAGAGCATCTGCTGTAACAACTAACACAAATCCATTTAATGCCTGGGGAAGAAACACACCAATCTGTCAGTTCCAGAGACAAAATTCCAGGTAATTATTGTGGCTCTACCTATACTTTAGGCCCCCAATAAAATGTGAAGCATGCAAAAGCATATCATTATCTAACAGCATAAACAGAAGGATCCCTCACTACATCTCTCTACAGTATATGTGTTAAAATGAAGAAAACTGGATATAATAAAAAAAAAGTAACAACTTGTTTTTTAAATTCAGTGGAGAAAACAAAACCATGTTGATGACTTTTAAATACTCTTGATTGTATGAGACAAGGGACAGCAGTATGAACAACTACAAGTTTATCTAATATCAACAGTTCACGATGCTTATGTGGTTTTAAGCCTTGGGAACCCTCAGCTGCCCACAGCACAAACAAGAGCCATGTCACAAACCCAGTCCCAAAATCCATTCTATTCATAGTGCAGGTAGGCCACTGCAGACAGGAAATCAAGCTATCAAGATCCCCTACATAGCCCAAGAAAACATTTTATAGCTTACTTAAAATAGAAAACCTCTGCACAAGCGGACTGTTGCAAGTAAACAATGTTTTTGAAGAGATTTCCCCCTCCACGGAGCAGCAGACCAGGCGGCTCCACACTCAAAGTCACGCAAAGGGCATTTATCTGAACTCCCAATCAATACCGTCCATGGCAATTGTTGTGATAGCAAACAGTACATTTGTGACTTGGCAGCTCATCTGAAAGGTGCCGATTTACTTCCACGGATTTCAGTCAAGATTTAACAAAAGGCAGTCTCTAGGGGCCAGACTGAGTATATTGTGCCACTTAATTTCCTCAGCTGCATTCAAAGGCAAATTTGGCGAGCATACTCAAAACACTATTTAAAAAAAACCTCTTTATTTATGCAGAATTATTGTACATAGAACATGTAAAGTAAGTGAAGGATATCCTATATCTTACTGCAACAAAGTAATAATATATAAATGAAATATCTGATTAAATGACTGGTCTTTAAATGCTGTGAACCACTCCAATTTAATGTGTAAACATTATTTAATTTATTTTCATAAACGGTTGTTAGCTCTATAAAAAACTCCTTATAAGTTTAGTAAATTTTACATGAATAAAGACTGAGCTGAAAAAAAATCAATAGGGATCTGAAATTAAACAGCACAGCCAATCCAAGAAGTCTTGAGTGGTTACACAGAGCCCTTGGTTTTGACAAAGCTTGCAGCAGTTTCACAGGAGCAGAATGCCGCAATGGCAGGTGCTCGTGTCCTCTGCTGACCTGTTCTGCAGGGCATTTCACCTCAGCTGCTTGACACAAAATATCTGCAAGCTGCACAGCATCTAACTTTGTCTCAAATGTTAAAATTGGTTATTCTGGTCCATTTCATACTGAGCTATGTACACCTTCTGTGCCTGGAATTCAATCAAATTTTGCAGTAGCCCTGGAATACAGTTCCTCTTGAACCAGGATTATTACTGAGACAGCCATACACATCCTTTAAGCAAAAAATTCTGTAAAATGCATGTATCTGGATATACCAATAAATGGGAGATGAGTTCTGATGGAGGTTTTTGCAAAATGCAATCAAAAAATAATTATCTTAAAAGCCATAATGAAGTTTCTCAGTGAGTTTATTATTCTGGAGAACTGAAGATGATATTTCTGCCTCTAAAAATTCTCTCAATGCTCCTAATAAAAAGGTAATTACAAAATTGTTCATTACTGGTGAGAATTCAGTTTTAAAAATTTCTTAGAGGTCATCATTTGTCTTGCACTTTTTATCATAAACTTGCTTAGGCTGTAATAGATTTTGTATTTAAAATAAGAATTTGAAATAATTTAAATAATTTTACAGGAAATGTAGCTTGATTTTTAAGGACTGCACATTTATGTATTTGATCTCTACTTCCACAATCTATTGAATTGGCAAGACAGTTACTATGTTGAAAATAAAAGACAATTTTCTGTTTGTTAGGAATCTGATAAACAAAAAAAAGCAAATACAAACAATAGGGTGTTTATTCATACCACCTTGGCAAAACCTAAAAAAAGTATGGAGAAAATAAAAGGGAAATGTTCATCATCAGTTATAAATTATTAACACCTGTGTAACACAAAAGACTTGTGAGCGTAAGTGGAAGGGAAGGACTTTATCAGTGTTTACAACTGACTGATTCCCACTACCTTCTAGAAAATTCCCAATTTCATCACACTTATGACTTGTTACATAACCTAAGAAAACTCCATCTGCATATTCATTTTCATAAATTTTTTCACATATATAAAATATTTACAAAACAAATTCATTTAAGAAATTCAGTTCATTTAATAATTTCCCAAGAGGGGCAGAATCTACAGTAATAACTATATCACCCATTCAATTTTCATACTTGAAAAGAGTTCCCTCATATAACTTGCACTCAGAAGATATAAAACCCCCCCCTATATTTTAGATGAAATAGATGTCTCCAATATAAGCCATATATTTTAGCTTTTTAGGGTTTTGTCTGTTTAAAATAAAGCTGTTCCCCAGCAGTAACTCCGTAACGGTTCTTTGTCATACTTTATTAAGGTTAGAAAATGAAATATATGTCCTAGTTTTTTTAGTTGGTTAGAAAACCATTTTCAATTAGCATCAGTTGTAAATAGTTGTTTTGTGGGATTCTTAGAACCTGTTTTCATTTCTAGTCTTTGAACACTGAAATTCATTTTGTTCTAAGCAAACAATTGGCTCTGACTGAACAATTTGCCACTTTTGATAGATACATCAGTGTGAAACCTGTGTAGAAGACAGACTACCAACATATTTAAAATGGAGCTGCAGGTCTCCATAAAATCTATTTTGCGAAACTAGTTAGAACATTGTAATACCTCTATTTGTAATTTCTTGAGTTTAATCTGGACTTGGTAGTATATAATTATCCATATGCTTTGACACTCTAGGACATTAAAACAGGCTATACAATTTAAAAAAAAACCCACACTTTTAAAATCAATATTTTCCATTGGTTCATATAAAGGTTATTCCAAGTATTTTAAAATTTGTCCTGGATCTGTGTATGTTGAGTTCTTTCAAACCACTGAAAAAGCAAGATATTTCACCAAGCCCAAGGTCTTTTGAGGAGAAATTGTTTCTTTCAGACAATTAATCACCAAATGTACAGCAAATTAGTAACTTATCTGGCCCTTATAAAAACTGTTCCTTTATATTATCATCTTTATTAACAACAGATGCAAAGAGATGGGAGACATCCCCCCCCCCCCCCAAATTACTTAGAAACATTGAAAAGGAGCCCATACTCTAACATCCACTCTAAAGTCACTACTACCAAAGAAAATGCAAGAGCTGTTTAATATTACCCTAAAGAAAATGAGGAAAGAATTTGACAGTAAGAAAACTTACTTTTTATATCTCATCAGTGAGCATCTAGAATGCTAAATACTGGTTGGGTTTTTTTGGTTTTTTTTAATTTAAATCTTCATACAATATGTCCATTGCAAAACATACCTGCAAAAGGAGTTCTCCTTCCAGGATCTGCAACCCTTCTCCACATTTTCCTGTTCTAGAGGTTTCCTGAATGCCATTTCTTTCTGGTCTGGTAGAGTTAGAAGATTTTAATGCAACTAGAACAAAGAAAAGAAAAAAAGAATTGAGCAATCTTTGAAAGGCTTACTAGAAATCTAGGTAATGTTATGCTATTTTGTGTAAGAAAAAATGTATTTCAATATATATGTTATTATATATATTAAAAATTCAATCTAATGAAAATTTTTTGTTTCCATGTCAAACTTTTTCCTTGCCTTTAGAATGAACCCCCCAATTTTGTCATTGCTCTCTTTTTTATATTATAATACTTTCACAACAAAATCAGTATTATTGCAATCAACACAAATCTCATTATTTTATACCTTTTTTCCTTCTCCTTCTCTTTACTGTAAGACTCACTCCTAGTTTGTCACTCTTGTGACAAAGGGCCCTTTTGTTTTCATAGGCCAACCTCCTATAACCTGATAACAACTCAGTGTTAAGGTATGCAAACAATTGCATTTATTCTTATCCCACCTAATTTCAGACATCAAACTATGGCTCATCAGACAGGTAAGCCTGCTCTAGACCTAAAACTCCCTTCAGGGAAAGGAAGGAAAGAAATATGAACCCTAAATTCATGCTACATATTAAAAAAAACCCAACAAAACAAAGAATGGTATTTCAAACAAAAAGGTGTGGTTATTTTCTGTCATAGTTAAATTTTAACCTTTTAAACAACTAGGCACCTTTTCCAACTTCAGGTAAAATACTATAGCAATGAATCATTATTCAGGTCACAAATATATCCAACTGAAGGAGAAAATTACTCAATGACTAAGAGAGGAAAAATCAGACCATATTACTATGAAGTTCCTGAAAGACGTTCCTATCTCTGCATCCTTCTAATAAACAAGATGCTGTTAAATAAAACTACATACTCAAAGATCATCCATAAGTCTGAATTCACCTACTTTTCACCATTCCAAAACAGAGGGGAGGCGAAGGGGAAAGAAGTCTTCAAATCTGAAATTAGTCTGAGTAGGTCTGTAGTGTCTAAACAGCTTAAAATTACTTGAGCAATTGTACCTTAAACCTTTACCATAAAGTTAAAGGCCACCATCTCCCAACCCAAAATTTCTATGCTGAAAAGCAAGGGAAAGATATAATAAAATAAAACTATAAAAACAATTGCGCTTCTGTAAAATACGACAGTTTCTCATAACAATGGAATATTCACTCTAAATTTAAAATTATTTTTCAACCTGCGGAAAACCTTCATTTTTCCACTGCTCAGAACTTTAGTTAAGAAATTTCTGTTCACTCACTTTTAAACTACATGAAATGATATTTTACACTACATGTATTAACTGAAAGATAGATGATGCCTTTCCCGTTTTTTTAAGCTATCACGGCAGCTAAGAACTTTCAAACCAGACAGTTTTCATTAAAATATACCTCAAAGGCACCACAGGGAAAAATGTGCTCTAAAGAGACATTAACTGATTTATCAGATCAGAATGTATCTAAGGGTTTGCTTTGAAATTAAAACCCTGATGGTGTTCTTCCTACAAGGTAGTGAAAAAGCCCTGCAACAGGCCACACAGAGTTGCAGTTGCACATTCATGTGAATAGGTTATGTAGCCAACTTTTTTTGAGTATTATCTCAAAAGGATATATAGAATATTCACTAAACACCCCTGAAGCCAACAGGCAGTAGAGGAAAACTTTTCTTAAATTTATATAGCATGATTATTGAAAAAGTCCACATTCAGCTGTGAAAGCTGCAAGATGCCTAACCACACTTGCCATTCTGCAAAATACTGTAAGTCATTATATACAGGTGGGTTTTTTTCTTTTGTAATGTCTGATAGAATAAAATACTGTCTGATAGATAACATCTGTCAATTAACAGAGCTCCTGAGCTCAAACATAGCAGATGCATTGGTGGCTATATTCCTCCTAACTTTCAAGGTGCACAAGAGGTATGAGTGAAGTTAAACATTTTCCTGAATTGGAACAGACACCTTTTTCAGAAATCAGAATGTGGATGGAATCAAGCTGTTTACAACTAAGGCACATGGAAAATTGCCAACAATCTGGATTAGTAAAAATGGAAGATACAGTGGAAATTAGAGCTGTATATCCATCATTGGGTATACAATTCCTGAAAAAAAAGAAACAAATACAAATTTACCTTGTTCTGACAGATAAATCACAGGCCTGTTAGTGCTTGCTACAAGCCACCCAAGTCCCTGGCACTGAACAACCTCAGATACCAGCATGCACATTTGAAATGTGTGGTTCTATACAGTCAAATTGAAGGCTACCAGCAACAAGGAACTTTACAGCATAGGATGACCACCTTGCCAGGCAGCAATTATGAACAGACTTAGTCACAGCATACAATGATGTGGCTTCAGAAATACCAGCTAGAGATATAAAAATAGGTAATGGAAAGGAGAAGTTAATCTTAAAAAACATAACTCAACCAAAAGTAATATTACAGTCAATACCACCTAGCTTAAAATCAGCCATGTGTGCTCAGCTAGTTCTCATAGTCTGTCTTACTCATGGCATCAGACAAAATAATCTCAGTAGTTCATTACTTGATAATCTTTGAATATCTGAACTATATAGAATTCATTTTGGACTATCCCCTCTTAATTTTACTACACTGGAAATTAAAACATGAATACTCCCTTGGAGTAAATAGGAAAAATCTGTACACATACTCTAGAATATATTCACTATCAAATTACTTCTCAGAATTTCCCATTAATTATTTCAAAGCATAAAAAATAATGCAAAGTTGTTTATACTTGTAAAAAAGGGAAAAAACAAACCCACAAATAAACAAAAAAACCCAAAACCAAAAAACATCTGTTATGCAATTTTAGCAGGGCTGAATTGTAAGCACCTGTTTTCCAAGAAAGTTAATGACTGTCATTTAGTCCTATGTCCAGCAATAAGCATCATTTCCATTGCCTAGAATTCCCTGATTTGAAGTACAAGCTGAATCCCAAAGACAACCAGATAGTGACATTTAATAGATTTTTCTAGACATAAAAAAAATTATATATTCCAATATATTTGTTTTATGATTGTGAAATGCTTTAGCACCCAAACCAGCAAATGTAAAAGACAGTTGCTTTTACATTATATCTGTAAAGATAAATTAAATAACAATGGTTACATCAGTATTTACCAGCTTCTTATCTCTGGTTTTAACCATTACATTCAGGTGATATGAGACTTATATGGAGATGTAGTGTACTTTATTAGACTAACTCTAAGGAGTGGGGAAAAAAGAATGTTTGACATACAACTACTTCTTCAGGTCTGAAACTGAAGTACTGCCAAAAGCCATCTTTCATTTTAAAACCATGTAAGTATTCATTAAAATATTATTTTCAATACCTAAGGATAGCAGGTATTAGGTGATCTTCCTTCTTTCCAGGGACCAACAGTCAGTATAAGAAACTGCATGAGTTATAAGCAGCTTGCTGAATCAACTAGCAATTCATGATAGATTAATTTCATTAATTATCTGCTGAGATATTCAGAAGGTAATCTAACATGAGGAAAACTATTGAAAAAATAAGTCTCATTTAATCTCTGTGCTGTCCTCCAAGTGAAACTCTAGTCCAAGATGAAAAAGGCCGTTTTCACCTTCAAACACTTGATGTCTAGGGTTTATACTTGATAGGTATGCTCCCCTCAAGCTTTAACCCACAACCAGTGTCCTCTTCCTTCCAGGCTGTCACTCCTGGTCTCAATAAGAACCTTTGCCATGACTCCCTCACTTGACAGGCAGCTGCTCTGAAGTCCCAGCTCCACTATTTCATCCACTTCAGCCTGCAAATCAATGACCATGCAGCCGTCTGTAGCTACCAGAGCACCTTCAGCAGGAATCTTGTAAATGGTGATTCCTTACTCTCTTTACCAGAAGTTACGACAGCAGAGAATACCAAAATTGTCACAGAGTGGGTACAAATACACTCTACTGATATACTTGAGAAGGCCCTACCTGTACTAATTGTTGCAAAGTTAACAAAATAACTGGAGATGCAGAGAATTCAGCATAAGACATAAGGTATATATGTTAGCAACTATCTAGCCAGGTTTCTGATCAGCATCCATGTAGAAGCCTGATTTAACACATAAATACTAGAATTGTCAAATTTACTATTACTTTAAGAAAAAATATAGATAGTTAAAGTAAGACAAAGGCATTCAAAAAACTGTTCCACTTCCCCTTTTCATGAAAGAAGTGACACACCTACAACACATAGAAATATTCAAAAGAAATATCAGTAACAACAAAATCTAATAAAAATGCCTTTAACCTGCATGTGACTAATATCTTATGAAATAATCAGTTTTCTGTCCATAGAACAATAGAGTAGCATCCATCAGTGGCTATCAGGACACTGTCGATACTCAACTCAGCCAAACCAAGATGATTATACTGTTTTCCTCAAATCTAAAAACTACTAAATTTGGGGAAAAAAGTACATTTTTTTCAAGTAATCAGAAAGAGCAAAGTAAATAGGAGAAAGCCAAATAAAACTATTTTTCCTGTGTTGAGTGAATAAAGAAGCTTTTTTGCCATAAATGCACATTTGCTGGTGCTCAGCTGTGAAGTCTGCAGATTTTTCTCCATTGAAACCTGAGCATTCCCACACCAAATGTCTCTTATTATCAAAGGAGTGAAAAAATGTATCCTTAAACTTGCCATTTCAAAATTCCTCTAATCCAGCCAGGTAGTTTTAGAGTGCTGAATACAAACCATTTCAGCAACTGCTGGCTGAAAAGCTTCACGGAAAGCGTATCAAGGTACCATGCATTTAGAACATTATCTTTTTCCTACCCACTCTTCCCCAAAGTAAAACCATAGCAAATTGTTTTAGAGGAGTCAGGGTAGCTCATTACAGACAGCTGTAGAGAACAGAATATCAAGATGCCAAAAGCTAAACAGACCTTTTAAAATCATATTGAGATGCAACAAATTTCTTTGAATCAGTCGAGATAATTTTTATTTTTAGATGAATGACCTGTTCAAGTCTAAAACTGTATTGAAGCAACACTTGCCTAATATCACAAGTATATCACTAGCATATCAGTCATGCAGTCCTGAATTTAATCTTAAAGAGCTTCCCAGAACTGCTTTAAATCAAATCTTGGCGCAGTTTCCAAAATTCAGCCAAACAGGTCAAAGTTTGCAGTCAAAGCCAATTGAGACTGTTTCATAACCTTTTCAGTAGATTTATAAATTCTACTTGTCTGTTCTAGATTACTGTACAAAAACAACAGTTCTCTTGAGGGGGGTGGTCTTGCTTCAGCAACAAATGCTAAGCTTCAACACGAAGGTCACCAGCTAACACAAGACAAGGAGGGCAGTACTGAGAAAACAGTAGTTTAATATTAAACTCCTGCCTAAATCATTAACATAAGCTAAACTGTTTATACTGGTGAAAGATCTATTTTAAGAGGGAGAAAGTATTATATATACACACCCATGTATCTACATGCAACTTTATCTATTTCCATTACTTAAGATTATATAAAACATTTTGCACCTGCAATCTCTGACACTGTCAAGGCAAAAATGTTTATGAAAGTTAAGTAACACAAAGAAAAAATGCAATTAATTATTTTTCTAAGAAGATAAAAGACACATTGGCTTCTTATTTTGTAAATAGCTGCACTTCTAGATAACAAAAACTGTATATTTTTGTAATAAACCTTGTGAAGAATTGCTCTGTATTTAGAGATACAAGAGAAAATAAATAAAATTCAGAATTATCATAACTAGTTCTGAAGTCTTAGTTATGTTACACGAGGCAAGGTTGACTTCTGTGTAGGTTGCACTTACAAGCAAAATGCATTACATATGGGGAGAAAAGGTTTTCACTGTGTTTTGCATACTTCGATTTGCCATTTCCTACCTTTCCATTTATGATTCTGAATAATTGTCAAGATAGATTTACATTGGGTCTTCTTCCTTATGTGTCTGAAGACGAAATAATTTAAGAGCAGTCTTCCTGGTAAACTGTATTACAAATTACAGTACAGCTTCTAAATTATGGTAACCTGTGGATGGATGGAGGGATGGAGGAATGGAGGGATGGAGGGATGGAGGGATGGATAACAACATGTATTCTCCATTACTATTGAGACTCCAAAAGGTAAATGCATTAATAAAATTGTAAAAAATACATCACTTTTCTGACACAGTCCAGAGCAACATCAGAAGAAAACACTTTACAAAAGTAGTCATGGAAGTTGTATAACTGGATTTTGTAAATATAAGAAAATGAGGATGAAATTGTACATTTGTTAGTAACTAGTAACAAAGGACACTTTTTTCCCCCTCAAGCATCAATGAATGTACCTAATTATGACAGTGCTGGAACTGCTTTCAAATGATATATTTTAAAGCAGAAAAATTACCAATGAAACATATGCAGGAGCTGCCTTTACTTTCCACTAAAAAGCCAAATATAGTTTAAAAAACTAGTAACAACCAACCTTCGGGCTCAGAACACATGGTACATTGATTCATAAGCATATTTTCAGCTAATGTGGAAACATACAAATATGTCTACATATTTAGAAAAAGCTACTGAAAGAACCAATACGCCACAGAAAAAAGGTATTTCTTGATTTGGCCTCAAAGAAATTATTCATGGTTCAAGAGAGAGAAAATGCCATGAAGTATCGCAAGAGGATAAATCATACAACCATGAATACTTTCAAAGAAATATTAGTAGGTTATGGTTGGTGAGAGAAGAGAAAAAAGAGACTGAGGAGGAATAAAACTTTTACCAGAGTAAGTTTTAACAAGAGGGAGGAGGAAAAAAAAAAAGCCCAAAAAATTATTTCCAGTATTTAAGAAAGGAGAACAGAACAAGAGTAAGTGGTCAGGTTCTGGGCATTTCCTGGGCTTTTGAGAGTCAATAACTTAGCTGCTGTACAGATATACACTGCTTACTGATGTTACGAATCTCTAGAAATCTAATATTTCCAGGTGTGCAGATTTTGTGACTCAAACCAGGGCACCACAGACCTGCACTGGACATGCTACAAGTTCTGTGCACGTGCACTCCTCCATTTCCAGTCATCCAGTACTTTTGTTTTAACTCAAATTCAAACCAAGTAAAATGCATACTCATCAGCTATACAATCAGACACGGCAGAGAGAGCACAAGTCTAACCATCTGCGAGGATGTTCAAGTATAAAATAAATTTTCTTTAAGGGAGGAAGAAATGTTGGACTTGCCCAAAAATACTTAGGCTAAAAACAGGAAAAGGAAATTTTCTTCTCCAAAGGAGGTGATTCCAAAGGTTAAAAGTGCCTTAATACAAAATGTTTCAATAGAAACTGTTGGGAACCTTTGGTGGCTGCCACCAAAACAACCACTACAATATAGCTGTATGTATTTGCTAGACTATGGGGAAATATTTGTACTTTTGGCATAATCAAGATAAAGAAATTTCAACTTTCAGGTTCTACTAAGAATCCTACTTTAACATTTCAGAGACCATGGATAAAAACAGACCTACAAACCAAAAATAAACCAGTAAATATTCTGTCAGCATCGGACTGAAATTATTCAAGGTACGGCTCCAGAACTTCCCAAGGGCCCCGCTGTACTTACACTTCAGACATGTCTTCATACATATTTTACACCCAACAAGAGAAAAGAGCAGAAGTGGTACACATTACTTGAACTGCTGCAGGAGTCTAAAATAGCCTCTTCATTGCAATCAATATATAACGAACATACATGAGGAATAAAAGCAGCACACAACATTTTTCTCAATACCAAGTACCACGGTTTTTGAACGTGTGATATTTCAGATTCACCTAAAAGAACCCATCCAATTTTAAAATGACCTTGTGTTTCCCCTACTATACAAAAAGTCCAAAGTAAAAATTATTATTTTTCATTTATCTGTGATCAAATAATAGGCTTAAACAATTTAGCATGAAAGCTATTTTTGGCATAAGGAAGTCTGTTGCTTGCCCTTTCAAAATTGACATGTCTGTGAGATCAGATCTGCTCTACTTTGTTTCCAGGTCTACAGCAAGGATACATTTCCAATGCTCAGAGTTATAAATAATAAAACTGACAAAAACTTGGCAGGAGGATCACCTTTTTCTCTACCTAAACTTCAATCAAATTTCATTGGCCAAGACTCAAAGGGAGCCACAAATTTCCCAGAAATTACATTTCTGAATCACAAGATTACTTATAAGATAGTAAATTAGTACATTCATTTGTTCTACTGAGGCAAAAAAAAGAAATGTTTTTTCTCAATCTAATTTTGCTGCTTAGTAAAATTTACCAACACTATCAATAAACAAAAGCAGAAAAAACTTTCAAAAAAGTTTCTAAACCGTGTCCTACAGCTTTTGTTGATAAACCATCATATCCTAGAAATACTGTAGCATACCACAGTATTTCAATTCCCCTTGCTTTATGATATTTTATACTTGAACATACTATTTGAAGATGTATCTTCTAAAGAACAAGATTTTCCTTTAAATTTGCATTTTTTGTAATTTAAATAACTATTAAACTACATACATAGAAAAAAATACAAACCCATATAATCTACTTTTCAAAATATCTTGAAGGTACAAAAGGTGAACCAGCAAGCTGGTAACTTATTTGCTATTTTGCAAGTTGTGTGTTTACTGAACCACAATTTAAATCCTAAAACTCATTTATAATAAAACAAGGAGATATATTTTAATAGTTGGTTGTACTGAAAAGTCATTGTTCTGCTAAATGCATGACTACATGTGTAAATACTAAACAGGAGGAAGAAAACCATAAACTCTTTCTTTCTAGCACCTGAAACGTGGGAAAGCCTGTATGAAACATCTCTAACTCTTCCTGGCATTATTTCTATACCAGCAAAAAGCCTCTTAGAAGAAATGAACCCTAACCTCAGTCTGCTATGGAAAGCTGAATAGGTAACAGCAGGTAACCAGGACAGGAATTAGATCTTACCTAATGAGTTTATGATGGGCTAAATGTATAGCAACATCCTGAGACAGAATTTGGACAAGATACTGAGTTTCCACTGTTATTTTGGAGAATTATCCAAAACTTCATGGTTAAATAGCCTAAAAAAATGATGCTTTAACTGCAACAGCCTGTAACAATGGCAGCTGTCTTTCCCCATGGCTTCAGTCATGGCAGCATTTTAAGACAGCAGAACTGCATCCAAAAACGAGGAAGGCCATAAACAGTGCAGAATCTGTGGCTTAGGTATATTTTTCACACAGTAACAAACATTATTATATTTTTCAAGTAAATATAGGATTATAAGATACACTACAGCATATACATGTGGCAAGCTGGGTGGTAAGCAGGCAAGAAAAAGACTGAGAGGCTGAAGACAATGAGGAAGTTATCAAAAATATGCCCAAAAGTTGAGAGGATGGATGGTTTTGTGGTTCTGACATCATCTTCCTGTGCATTGCGGTGGAAATCATACAGGCACTGTACACTCCATTTCCTTAACCATGAAACCAGAACAGGAGCACTTCAGTTCCACCAGCACTGCAAGGATAAATGCAGTAAAGATTTGGAAGTTCAGATTCTCTAATAGGGAGACATTTCAGAGCCCCATGTGAAAATCGTATTAGATTACACAAAGCTTAAAGCTTATAATTGCACAGTATTTCAATATCATCTTTCCGGACAATTCTGGTTTGCTATGCTGAACTGTAAAGTTTATGAATTAAAGACCTATGAATGGTTACAGTCTCCATATAACAAACAAGGTAAAAACTTCAATGGCTTTCTATATAGAAAGAAGAAAAAGGGAAAAAAGGTCAGACTGGATTTTATCCCAGGCACTTTTATTGAAGACTGTGCTTAGGAGGTCGCACAGGACAGAGGTCTGTATTTCTGATCTAGCATCAGAAAACAGAAATAGCAACAGCGAGCGTTATATAACTTATGTTGCTAAGGGTTAGACTGTGACGCAAAGGAAAACTATATTTTATTCATTACAACCCTAAGGAGGAGGGAAAGAGAAAGGCAAGGAATGCTGCAAAGAAGGGCAACTGGAGCACACAGACAAAACTCTGGAAGAAGAGGACTTGGGGGTAACAGGAACCTCTGCCTCTGTCATCTGCTCTCCCCCAAAGGGATTAGTTTCCCAGAGGGTCTGTTCTAGTCTGTCCATAAGTGAACCTGATAGAACTGGTCTGATAAAACCACAGACAAATCATGGGTGTAAGTTTGCAAAGCTTATTCCAGTAATTCTAACATTAGAGGATTTTATACTAATAAATATTTAAAATATTTAAAACTTTAATATTAAAACACACCCTAGACTCAAGAAGTATTAGCAAAAGCTTACTACTGGAACAACTCATTTGCTCATCTTTCAAAAATAACTGCTCAATTGAATCAGATGTGTATGAAGAGTAAACCTAAAGCAAAACACTATTTTTATTAATATGTTACCAGGTACGTCTACCAGTTCTCATAGAGAGAACCTTTTCTTCAATGCCATAAAATATTTTAACATATTTTATACTTTTAAGATTCTAAAATTAATATATAAAATTTTACTTATTATTTAAAAAAATTACTCCAGTTAGGGTTCTATTCCCAATAATTCTAAATAGAGAAATGATACATCACTTTTATAGCACAAGCTTTTCAGTAAACAAAAAGGTACATACAATTTTCTTAATATTTTAATGTTTCCTTTCTACTTTTAATAAACTGCTTCAAAAATCAAGACAGATACTTAAATGCTGTTCATTAAACATCACCACTTAAATTGACCCACAGATATACATAAACCCAGAAAGCTCCTGCCTTAATGAGATTACCCTGGAGGGCAACCACACACACAAAAGAAAGATGAGTGATAGTATCACGATTTCAGTTTCTTGTTGCAGTTTCATGCTTTAGAAGAACTATGTGGCTTGTGTGAACTGGCAGAATTTTTTTGGTTGGGGAGGGGTTGGGGGCGTCAAGGCTTTGGGGGCTTTTGTTTGTATTCTGTTTGTGCAGAAATTTTGTTTGTTTAGAAATTGTCTCTAAATACAAAGATTGTTCTGAGAATCTGACAGCAAAAAGGACCTCTCTGGAGCTGTGACACCAGCTGGCCATGGATCTCATAGGTACCCATGTCACAGTATCTTGTATCTCTGAAGTTCACAATACTACTGCACAATTTAAAAGGGATTTCCAACTGCTTCCACATAACTTGGTCCCACAGTTTTACAGTAAACATGAGACTTTTCTAGACGCACAGAAAGAACGGCTTCTTTCACTGACTCTTTGTTTCACACACATTCCTTTCTTGTTTGGGAATTCCATATATTCTTATTTCTAAAGAAAGTAGGACATTTGAAAGGCTGTACATAAGTAATTACCATTTCCTCTCAAAATGCTTTTTGAAGCATGTCCAACTTTCCCTGCACCTGAAATGCCATTAAAAGGCCAAGCTGGAAGATGCAATGTCTTAAAGGGGACAAAGCAACATTTTCAGACAACAGCTGCTGTTGCAGTTGGGAGGGACCATGCCACCACAGTAAATATTTAGTTAAATCTCAAGAATACTTAGTTCATCCTCTTTTTTTTTCTTTTTTCTTTCTCCCTTCACGGACATTCTAGTAAGGCTTATTTTGCTGGAAATCTTCAAATCTCCAGTGACCATTTTATCACGTCCAGCTTATGTCCTTCTGTGAGAACACTGCCTATTAACTTCAACAGCTCTTCTCCCTTTTTGGTATTACCCTCCCTGGTATATTCACAGACAGCAATCATAACCCCTAGCCTGCATCCTGCCATGCTAAACATGACAAACGCAGTCATCTCCTGTAATATGCTCTACTCTCTAGGGCTTCTTTGTTCCTGTTCCTATAATATTTGTAAGACCCTAACTTGATTTGACAAACTAAATGACATCTCTCAGATCTTCTGGAGAATCTCAGTTGTTTTAAACTCAGTTTGATAAACAGAGTAACCCTGCTTTACAGGAATGTACCCTTCAATACTATCTCCAAGACTGCTTCAAGAGAATCTACCAAAATCTTCAGGGAGAAACAAAAGACAGCTAAGCCCAACTTAATAAAAAGTCTTCCACATCACTTGTTTTAGTCCCACCAGAAAAGCTGAAATGAGAACAACTACAAGTTTACAAAAATACTTATCAGTATTTATTAACTGTAGCTACTGAAGTGAAAAACATTCTTAACATTTTAGTTTAGCCAGTTATTGTCTGGCTCCCAGACTCCTGAAAACAGTTACGTAACAGGAAACAGTTTTAACATGGACAATTGCAATAGAGATGGATATGGCTATAGGCCAGAGTGCTGCACTGGCCAAAAGGCCAGAGCTGTATAAAGGACCTGATACATCAAATTTGGGGTTCTATACACAATATACTATTTACAAAACTCCCCATCTAAATACCATACGTATTTCAGTTTCCTAAGTTCCACTGTAAGCCCCACCATGCACAGCTGCCTTGCCTCCCTCTGGATGGGTAAGAATGGCTTGGGACCCACTTCACCCTGACCCGAAGCATGGTGCAGAAACTGGATTTCTCCTGACTCTTCCTCGATAAATCCAGGTTCTTCTGACAGCTGGTAGTGGCTGATTCTTTCACAGGTCTGACGAAAATTACATAGCTCTTTTTTGCAGTATCAGGATATAAACCCAGGTTTAATCACTCTGCTGCTGCAGATGGTTCCCACTCCTTTCTTTTCCACTGAAGAATAGGTCTTAAGCTGGGTGTACAGGTAATACCTACTCCTCCTGTTGAAAATTACCTACCATACAGAAAACAATAAAAAAAAAGTTTCTCAAGTCTGAAACATCAAATCAGAAAGCATGTTCCATGTGGGACAGTGACCAAAAAAGACCCATGACCCAGTCCCCATTGAAAGGGCCATTCCACTCTGCTATGGGATGAGCGTTTCATGGGAAATGCATAACCTAGTCCAGAAAATTCAGTTTTCAAAAGGCTGTAGATCTAGGAAGGCAATAAAGAAAAATCAGAAGTCACAAAAAAGAGAGCATACTGAATTAATCTTGACAGCACATTTCTTATGTTGTAAAAAGAGTTTTTTATAGGTAAGGCTACAACATCAGTAAGGATATCTGCCCACAGAGTGGACACTGCAATAGAGAATTGGCAATCACTGATATTGGCCTCCACATAGAAAAGAGAAACAGAAACAAGCTTAGAGCCAAAATTTGATTGCAGTTTTATTTATAATAAAAGGAATAATGTGCATATTTTTGCTTGTGAACACCTGCACGATATTAAATTTGTTTTTACAGTTACACAGATTGTTCATGTTCTTACCAAGATAAATGTACTTTGCTTCAAAATTTCAGTTAGAAGTTTGTGCCATGCCTTTATCAAGCATATTCAGATTCATATTAGAATAAGCACAAATCAACTCTTATTTTAATGATGCCGTCTGTCATTTTTTTTTGTATTCTGCTGCCAAAGCAGCGAAAGATCAAATGAAATAAAAATCTAAACATGAGGTTTCATTTACCCTGCCACAAGAAATAATTTTCAAGGTGGCAAAGACAGATCTGTTTGATAATTACATATTTTCTGCTAAATTGTTCCATATGCTTAGAATATTTGGGATTTAGCCAAGCAGAAAAGCAAAATCACTGCTTGTAGTTGAGAAGTTCCTCCCCAAAATACACACCAAGTTATCTTGGTGCAGTTGATTCTTAGGTAAAACGATTTACATTATTTCTTTCACTATGTTCATCAGGAAAAAAAAAAAAAAACAACACACAGTTACAGAAATATAAGCATTTAGCTTAATAAATTAAAGTGTAAGCTAAAATAGTGCAAAAATACTTTGAAATACTGTTGACAATTTCACTCAATTGACACCATCTGCTTTACTAAGCCATTTGAATTAATAACATTTATAAATATGTTCCTTTGACAACTGTCATTAATGACAAGATATATTTTTATATAAAATAACCCATTGCAACTATGCACCATATTTGTTTAATCTTTTAATAGAAACTAAGTTTTGCTTCCATATTTAAGACATTTGCTTTAGTTCTAAAATTAATCAATCAAATTAAAGATTAGCTTTGACAACCCAGAATGAGAATCTATTATTAGTTTTAAGATGTTAGTGAGGGAGATGCATATAGGACAGATGAAAAGATGACACGGAGCTCTCTGCAGATTTCAGATGGTGACTGTAAGTGAGAGGAACTCCACTTCCTTCCTGCATCCCAGCCCTTTGTGCAGGAGGATGCTGAACTCACCATGAGTGTTTTAATTAGAGTTTATAAATTACAGCATATTCCGATAACGTTTTTTTTTCAAATATACTGTTGCTATGAATTGTTTTGTAGAAATAAGTCCAGATTGATTCCAAGCACAACTTCATACTAATTGCCCTGACCTTACAGTAGAAAAGAAGGGAGAGCAACATGAGAATTTTCGGAAAAAGCTATACATATTCCCCTTACGTGACTTGCACATCACCATTTTTGTAACACTACTGCCAATCATAATTTAAGGATTTAATTTTACCATTACATTTACATCATACATAAATTTATAAAAGGACATAGAAGTATGTTTCCATTTCTAAGCAGTTTCTGTCTCTGTTGGAGAAGAGCTTGCATACAAACACATTCTGGATATAGTTTATTAATTCTGCAGTTTAGCTTCAGATATCTGCACTCTGAATGAACATAAAAGTGAATGATCCTCATTCTTGTAGCAAAACACAAGTAGTAAGATGGCAAGAAATGCAGTGGTTTGAAGAACAGAGTTTGATTTAGAAAGCTGAGACAGCCCTCAAACACTTGCACGAGGCTGTGCAAGGCTATTGGAAAGTTCATGGTTTATGTTATTTTACCAGTTTGAGAAAGGTGAAATGAGTCTATACTGTTTCAGCTTTGTGGCACATATGTATAAACTACTCAGCAAAATAAAATAAAATGTACCCTGCTAAAAGCATAACTGGTCTCTCAGGTATGTTTAATAGAAATATAACAGAAAAATTCAAGTGCAAAAGGAAATTAAAAAGGCATATTACTAGTGATAGCGATACTAATGAACAAGCAGAGGAAGGTACTGACCTGTACAAAGATAACATGTGGGATAGACATGCTCTGTTTTGCACAAAGGATATACACAACTTCTGAGATTTAACTGATCTTGTTCAGCCCCACAAAAAGACAGACACAAAATTGCCAGGAATTCCTTCTTCAGGACAGCTTGACTTTGCAGGGAAGATAAAAAGTTAATATTTCTATGAGCTTTCCTAGTCTACTTCTAGTTTAGCAACAAAAGAAGGCATTAAAAAAGCAGTGTCTAATGTATCAGATACATTTTCCTGCTCTTCATGCAGGCTGTGAAAACTATTAGATACTTGTCTCCCCAGTTTTAACTGGCATAATTTAGGGGTGAATTATAAATAAACTATAGGGAATTCAGTAATGTATTTCTCATGAAAGGAACTATGGGTGTTTACTCTAGTTAGTACTGTAGTAATTTGCAGCTTTCTGCTTTTATATACCAAATGGCATTTCCATCCTTAGATCCTAGTGCCAAAAAAAATCTACTATTTCATTCCAAACATTTAGCAATATTGCAGTATGCATACATAAATATATAGCTGCCAGCCTTGCAGAATAAATTCAACTGACAAATACTTCACATCCAACCTGGAATCAACTTACTCTGCAAGCAAAACAGCAAAAGCTTCTGCTATAAGCAATTCATCATGTTCATAAAATAAACAAAAGAATCAGAACTGATTGCAACTTTCATTGTCATGTGGCATAAAAATAAAAAAAATAAGCTTTTATAAAATAATTTATTACTTGTATCTCTTATTTCCATTTGTCTTATGCATTTGGGTGACAATCTTCCAATTCAATTTGAGTAACATGTAGTCCATTATCACATTCAGAAAGTAGACAGCAACATTTATTTTCAGAGATGTACATAGAAAAGGTGATGCTGCAGCAGTGTTATATTTGAATTTACTGTATCAGCTAACAATTTACCAGGCTGAGATTAACTTTCGAGTTACTAGAAATTACACAATTATCATTTAAGTGTAAATTGCTTAAGGCTACTGTCAATGCCTTAAGAGGAAGATAGTTCAGTTTGTGGCTTTAATATAATCTAAATGAAGTAGATATCCCATTACATGGATATTTTTTTTTTTTTAATCCTAGGTTGTGTTTTTGACAAAAGAAAGTAGCATTTTGTGAAACTTGTTAGTGCTTTGGCTCCTGATTACAGTAATCAGTAATCCTGATTACTGATTACAATGATCAATATCAGAAGCAAAAACATCAAGATACTGAAATACAGAACTGATTCCCTACACATCTCACAGATGCTGCCACATGAGCTACATCCTGTTAAGCATTAAGTTTCTAATTAGGGGAGATTAAATCATCTGGTGTTATATCTTGGAAGGTGATAATCTTGACTACATATCTTCCAGAGAACCTTCCACAAACCTACAAGTCTGAAGTATACCTATGCACATTAAATAGCATGTTTTGCATTTTAAAAGTTCCTTGAGTGAGGAGTTCAAATTTTTGACATGAGGAAGGTTCTTAATAGCACGTACTTGGTTCTTCCATCAGAGAAGGCAAACAGAAAGGAGAGAATTTGGTCTTGACATAGAAAGTCAGTGAACACCTCTGTAAAGGCAGGAATTCCCATCAAGGAGTTCTAGAAGGCTCCATGTAAGAATCACATAGCTGTGCAGAGAGTGCCATTATGAAACACCAAGTCAGAACATCTGAAAATGTCTGAAATGTGTTTTCTCACTGCTGTACCCTCTTAAAAAAAAAAAAAAAAAAACAAAACCAAAAAAACCAAAAACCAAAACAGAGAAATTGAAGCAATTTCTCCAAAAGTCTCTTCCATTTAATTTAACATGTCTCTACTCTCATATTTACTTTCAAATGCCTATAGAGTGGGGCTAGCTGATGCGAAAAAAGAATCTTCAGAATACTTGAAAGATACCTCAAGTATGAAAATATTTATATACAGTGTAAATTCCTGTGTTTTATTTTCATCTTGAATGAAAACATGACCCACTTTATGAACACAAGCAACTGTAGGCTTGGGGGCCATTACCAAACCCAAAGGGAGACAGATCTTGTCCTGTATGATTTCACCCAGATAAGAGTTTTAAGCAGCACATGGCTTTGAACAGCACTGAAAGAGTCTGCACAAATCATTTCCTCCCAGATGGGTTTAGAGCAGAAGTGTTTTCTGAACAGTTATAACCATCTAATAGTATATCATTTGAATCTGTCCCCTTCCACTTGATACTGCCTTCCCTTCCAATTCATTTCTGTTCCTTAATCAGACAAATCCTCTCCAAGAGATTATAAAATAATTTACATATGGTTTTCCTGGGAGAGAAGAGGAAAAATGAACATGGCTATATTCTTTTCTAGGATGCTTAGGAGCTTAAACTAAGAAAATAGGGTGAAGGACAGTCTCAGCTATTTAGGTTAGTCTGACCAGCTTAGTCACAAACAGTCAGGTATCCTCAGTTAGAGGAAGGCACAAAAAGACAGCAGATAGTTTTCTGTCTCTTAATGGAGAGAGACACGATTTGAAGTGCAAGAGTGGGAGTCCTTCCAAAAGCATCTTTGTACACAGATGTAGTGACTCACTTGAGCTGTAGTATTCCAGAGAGAAGATGCATTTCACAGCAGCAGCTGCTCTTCAGCACTGCTACTTGATCTGATGAATGGGAATGTAACTAAATATTTGCACAAGAAACACATCTCCTTAGCATTACAAACACAGACTGGCATGGATGTTACAGGTGACATAAAATGATGGCAAAGTAATTTGAAGTTGCAAGGCATGGAATGAAAACAGTTGCTAAGGTTCCCCTCAAATACAGCCATGTTTCTTGATTTTGTGCAAGTTTTTTGTTGCATTCTTCTGTTTTGGATTCAAATCCTGCAAGAAACAAGCTTATAGGACTGAACCAGCACTATTGCACACAACAGGTAGAACCTAATATCATGTTATTTTTAGTTTGCCGGCTCAGCCACTTCCTCTTCTGTCATCAGTATCTCTAATGTTTTCTTCTCTGTAGTTACAAGAGGCACTGTAAAACTCATTAATTTTTTTACATTGTTAGTAATCCAATCCTTTGCTTGAATTATTTCTTCCCATATAGCTTATAACAGTTATTACAATATTCCACCATTCCATCTTTTTCCAGGCTTCCTTATTGCTTAATGTAAAATGTTCTTCTTTGTTATTTTAATGACACTTTTAAACTCCTCATTGGTGCACACCAATTTTATAGCTTTCTCTCTCTTTTATGAGGTGCTTGTCTTTAATTCTCTGCTATGCATCCTAATGACCTTGTAAGTGTTCTCTACTTTCATCCAATCTTGCATACAATTCCATTTTTTTTTTTTATATAGAGTGTATTTCATTGGGAAAACAATTTAGGAAGAGGTCAAAAATGCAACAACTGGTCCATATCGTGCATTCATGACTTCTTGAAAGTTTGCCCTAACTTTTGATTTCTAACATATCCTAAATCACACATTATGATGAGTAGGCAGCTCAGAACCATTTGGTGAAGAGTTAGGTTATTCGCTTGCGCACACAGGCTCACTCAGAATTGTTTTGGTTTTCTTGTTTGCTTGTTTTGGGTGTTTTGTTTTGTTTTTTTTTTTACAATCAAGCCTTTTTATTGTTTTCAAAAGTTAGCCTATCACTTGGCCTGCCCAGAAAAAACAGATTTTATTTTTTTAAGCCTATTCTCATTACTGTAAGTACTTTTAATCAAGTAAGCAGAAGTGTCTGAGAAGGAAACCACCTAGCACAACATAATACTCAAAAGTCCAGGCAATTAACCTTTTTTTTTAACTTTTTTTTAATCCATATTCCTTTCTGCATCATTAATACAAAAACATTAAATCAGCAAGAGAAACACCCTACCTTATCTTGAACTGAAACTGCCTAGCAACCTTTTCTTCTGATAGGGTTTCAGAGAAGAAAATATCTTTTTGCTCTTGAATTCTGAAGTTAGTAAAATATGTAAGCAGTGGTTTTAAAATTTTTTCAAAATAGACAAATCAGACTAAATGCAACTGTAAAGCTCATTGAGTGTTCTGCTAAACTATTTCTAATTCAGCTCAAACATACAAGTCTTCTAACATCAGCAGTTTATCCTCAAAATTCTTGACAAAGATCTCTTGACTTCTGAGGCACTAGAAATGTCATGTCTGAAAAAAATCGCATTCTAGCGCTAGACCCTAGACCCTTTCCACTAAAATGGAAAGCTAGCATGAACATCAGCAGTTTAATGCCTGAGCTCTTAATGTCCTTTTTTCCTCCCACACAGACAAATGTACAAAATGTTGGCTAAATCTCACTCCTCAAGTCACAGCCCCTACTTTCAATAAAATTTAGTACTACCAAACAACAAATCTGCATTAGCAACTACAGAAAAATTATGAATAAAAGTAACAAATACAAAAATGCCTGCTGCATGCTTAGAGCAAAATGCTTTGCAAAATATTAGTTGTACAGTAATTGAACTCTTTTCCCTACAATATCACACCCATGTGGAACATGTTTCTTTTAAAAGCATTAACAGTAGCTATGACATTCTTAAATTTGGCTGAAGTAATAACATTGAAGCAATACACTTACTGGTTTTAGAAACATTTTACAGAATGAAGACACTAGATTTTACTAGACTTGCCTAACATATATACCAAACTGTTTTAAAACATTCATCCAACCCAAGAACTTGAAGTTTAATCAGGTGCTTTTTGGATGATTTTCCTCAACTTCACAGTATACTTTCTTTTGAGCCATTCCCAAAACATAGCTCAGCAAGCCCTGAACTGCTTGTTGAAGTAGATTGGTGTTTCTCCCAAGACCATTAAAAGATTAAAATAAATAAAATATCTGCTGTTAAAGATCTGGAAAACCATTATACACCACTGAGTTGCTCACAACACTGATTAAAACCAACACAAGCTCTGCTACACAGGTCAGCTGAACTCAGGCTTTTATAAGTTTTTAGCCTTTTTAATGTTGCTTTTTAAAGAAAGGGTTAACAGCGTTATTAAGTGTGGAATGTTAAGTGTTTATTCAGTAGTCTCCCTTAAATGGGGGACATATCCTCAGTTGCCACAAAGTGGTACTTAACACAATGCTATGTTTTCTTAAGTAGAAAGTAAAACCAACAACCAAGTTGTGTATTTTTTTTTCCTTAAGTGACTCAGTGATGCTGAACTCATTTCACAGCGTGATAATTAATCAGTCCAGAAACACCACGCTAAGTCAACATGCACTAGCCTACAAAAATGAGTTAAGTCATTGCATTTGGAAGACTCAAGTCTTTGCTCACGTAAGCAATTGCCCTTCCTAAAGCAGATGTCCCCAAATTGTGCTATGCATTAGGAGCCACTGCTCCTGATACGGGGGTGAGAATGAAGATGAAAAAAAAAAGAACAGAAAAATAAAAAAGGAATCATAAGCAGTTGTGACCACTACGCAATAAATGCTCATTCCCTTAAAGCCTAAAAGCATGTGTGTGCATCTTGCCGAGAATACCCCCATCAGGCTCCCAGATTCAGAGGATGCAAAAGGAAGGTGAAATTAGATTTACATGGGAGCTGAAAGGCAGTTTGCCATTTTTGAGAGCAAGAATTGGGCAGAAGGTTACAGAACCTTGTAAGAGTAGGATCAGGAATAAACTATTATGCCTTTGTCAGAGAGGGGCAAAGGTGGGTGGGAATTTCTGAGCTTCTAATGCATCAGTGGTAGCTCTCCTCAACTCAAAGCAGAGTTGAGAAAAAACAAGCCTCAAGAATGACTGCATATGACATATGCATAATGCAACAGAATGGCAATTAATGTGCACTGCTTTTATAGTTAGCCAGTTGTACTTAGTCACCTGATAAAATTTTAGTTCAGATTCTTTTTTTTGAAACACACATAAGGAATAAAACTTCACTTTTGCTTTTATCTTGTACTTAAAAACAGAAAAGTAAATCTCAGGAAACATACAGTTGTTCAAATTTGTAATCTCTCACTTGGGCTTTGAAGCTTAACAACCACATACTAAACTGTATACTGCTTGTGGTTTCAAGACTTCGAGGCAATGAACTCTTGTTCCCTATCACAGAGGTGACAGTCACCTGCTGAATCACCAAAACCATATCCTGGAACACACACATTTCTTCTGAGCTATTTCCCATTCAGTTGCTTGTCTTGGTACATCTTTGCTTTTCAGAAAAAAAGGTCTGCAAGAGGTGCATGCTGGTAAATTGGAACTTATCATCAGACCTATTAATATGAGACTGCTTTAGCCACAAAAAGGGGAGGAAAAAAGTCTTCCTAATATTTTTGAGGTGAGGCATGAAAAATCAAAGAAGAAAGTGAAGTAATTTGATTCCTTGTGGAATGAGATCTGTGGGAAGTTGAACATAGATTAACAGTATTCTAATTCTGAGCCTTCGGTTCCTAAAACCAGAGTTTTCTCTTCCTATAACAATTTTTCAATATGTTAGAACAGGGCAAAAGCTAATCAGATATTACATATTGTTTAAAAAACAGCCATTTGTTAGGCTTTTAATGCGTAGAAAAGATGAGTTAATACCAACTAGAAAAGGACAGCTAATACCATAGATTATTTTTTAAATAAATCACTAATTCTGAAATGGTTAAACTCTTCACTTAAGAAAAAAATCATACTGAAATAACTGTTCTTTTTTTATACATCAGTATTAATTTTTATTATAAAGCCTAGTAATCTAAAGTGGTTTTTAAATTCCCTTTACAGTTCACAGTTATTTTCTTATCCATCAGTTTCATTGGGGAACTCAGCTCAGGCAAACTTAGACCTGGTACTCAAACATTAACTCAAATCCTTTTTTTTTCCTACTGAAACAATGTCTTAAATTTATCTTCACTGAACTGATGGCTCAACAGCAACATCATAGAAATTTTGCCTGGGGAATTTCTCTACAATTTTAACTGAAAAAACAGATACTGACGATAATATTCCATACATGAAACAGGACAGTTAATTCTACAAAAAAAAGGCAATGTTGAATTTTGCAACTACTGCATTAAAAGGGTATGGAAGCGGGTTTGGAAGGTTTCTTTACAAGACCATTCAATTCCAACCCGTGCTATATAAAAATATTAATGAATAAGCACTTTCTAACCAAAATCTCTTATTTGAATTGAATGAGGAAAGCATACATTGCACCAAAAGAGATGAAGTTGTATTTTTACACCAATTGATAACTTTTCAGCAATTTGGCAGAAGGCTTTCTGCAATGACTGAATTATAGCAAGGGAATCAAGTGAGCTTTTGGAGGTTTGCTTCCTTTCCAGACCAAGACTGTCTTTTCTCTACTTGGGATACAGGAATTACTCTCAGCTTATTTCACCGCCAGAGCCCGTGGACTTATCTTGTTAAAAGCCACATGCATGTCCTTGGACTGAAAGATGATTCCTTCCTTGTCCTTTGCAGAAACCTCTAGTCACCCCCTGAGTTTCACAGGCTGCCATTGATATTGACAGTGAGACCTCAGTTGTACTACACAGGGGGAAGAGGAATGGATCACTTGGGACAGAACTGGAGAGACTCTCTGGAGAGATGCTAACTCACCAGCTTTAGTGATACAAAAACAACATTGAAGACCCTGTAAAAGTCAAGGGAAACACTATTAACCACTCTCCTGCTGTCCACAAACCCAGGCATCCTTCATAAAAGGGCTGTTTGTCTATTTATCAGGCATGATTTGCCCCTAGCCTCCAGATGAGACAAGTATTCTCCCCAGATAAAAGCTGAGGAAGAACTTTTTCACTTAACTAAGGCAGTAGCTTTTTCACAGTAGTACAGCCATGTTACAAGAAGCACTGAGGGATTCAGTGCAGCTGATGCTCCTAATGCTGAAGGTAATTATTGCAAGGGTTCCTGCACAGGGCTTGCAGTCAGCTTATATGGATCAAGACAAACAAAGGGAAGGGGGACACTTCAGAAATACACAGGCTAATACATTCCTAAAAACTTAGTCATGAGGCTCAAGCCCTTCCTGCAGGAGATCATTAAGTCTTGAGTTTTACCTTCAAATGATGATGGGGTACATGAAGAGGGGTAATTTTTTTTTCCCTCTACATCACTAGCATTAATTAGCATTAGCATTAATCATTAGCATTAATACCACCTGATAACATATTGACCAGGAATTCATAATTTCATTGCTATCCTTCTGAAGGATCAGCTACAAACCACACAATTACGTAACTTAACATCAAACCTACTAATAGGCTTCACCTGTCTACAAAGTTTCCCATTAACTAGGTCAAGAAAGCACATAAAAAGAGCCTTCAGTATCAATGTGCTGTGTGACACCAGATGCATTTCAACATCCTTTAATGTGATCAAATCAACAGCCTGGTCTCTGGTAAGATATTACACAGCACCAGACAGCGCATGACGGTATCAAAGCAAAATTCAGAGCAGCTGTGAGGACAAGCAAGAAAAACTCTTTGTTCTGTTCTAGGCAAATCTCTTATCATTATCTGATAAAAGTAAACCAAACAACAAATGGTATAAGCAAGGAGGAAACTGGGGGCTACCCTTATTTTTTTCCTCCAAATAAGTAAAAATATGGCATATTAAAAAAAAGAAAAGCATCAATAAAGGAAAGACATCATCCTTCAGTTTGTAGCTCAGATGCAGACATCAAGAGGAAAAAGAGAATTCACTCTCAAAGCTAGTGTCTTCTGGTGGCCCACAGTAATTGTACTGCTCAAGATGTGACAATGGAGTTTGATGGGGAAGTCAGAATATTTGACCAGTCAGGCTGTGGACATACTCCAGTAATTCCTACTTTCTGCAATCAGTTATAATTTGTCTTGAGGGGCCAAGTATGTATATCTTTCAGATTATTAGATGTTATACAATGCCATGCATAAAGTCTGCAGTAATGTGCAATTCAAAAGGCACATGGGTTGAATTTCAAGAGGCAATTATTCAGTGGAAAAAAATGAGCATCTCTTTGTTCAATTAAAAACAGAGTTTAGCATGCATCACTAAGGGCGACTAATTCCCATTTGTAGGTCCCCTTTAATGATCACAGCTGGCAGGCAGCAAACCTACATTTTCTTAAAGCAGTTTCAGAAAACTATTCATTCTAGTTTTTATAGTTTAGTTCATTTAAGTCTCTAGAATAACTATGGTAAGTTTTATCATTTACATAGTACCTTGTTAAGCATCCAGCTTGGACACTGCACTGATAAAGAGGAGCTCCCAAGAGAGTTTTCCCAGGGAACATTTATCAACACATTACCTGAAACTTTGAAGAGCACTTCTGATATTCATTATTTTTTACCTCTTTAAAAAGAGGTAACTAATAAATTAAACAATTACAATGACCAAGCTCTGGTAAATAGAATTAGCTTCTATTTATCTAGTTGGATTTCCAAGACAATTCACAGGGCAATCATTCTTTAAGCAGTTTATCAAAGCATGTACAGAACAGAAACTGTTTTAGCAGAGGTGAAGTTTTTGTTTACTCAGGAAAAATAAACAGTGTTATTACTGGCTAGAACTGTAAACATCTACAGAACTCAATCATACAAGCATGGCTTATTTCCTGTTTGACTTTAGCTGGATTCTGATAAGGAAAAACTAGAGCATTTCTCCCATTGGCAAGCACACACAGGAGGAAAACTGCTGAGTCATAAAGACACAGACAGCAGTAAAAACTATTCCAGTATTAATAGATTATTTGTACACATCTTTAATGTGTATTCATACTGAAGCCTTAAATAACTAGGACATACTTCTAAGGTCATAGCCAAGCAAACCATGCTTCTTCAAATTCGGATGGATGAATCATGAAGCCCATGGAATACAGATGTTGAGAGCCCAGTGCTACTTCTAATTATAATTCTCCACTCAAACTGTCACTGGAGGAGGGAGCAACAGTTGTGGTGATTTGTATAACAAAACCAAAAAGCTCTAAATCGCATTATCTTTAGGTGCTACAGTACAGCAATAACATTAGCAAAGATTACAAGACTTGAAATACACAAGGCCAGAGAAGCAGTGGTACTTCCTGAGGCTAGGCTTTTTATCTTGATACCTGTTCCGGGTTTGAATGCCATACAACAGTGTCAGTCTCCAGAACACTGATGTTGTTAGAACAGGATAAATTATATTTTAGGCTCTGATCTTGTAAACAAGAGCCAGGAATCCAGAGCAAAGCCCAGAACAGTATGCTTAAAACTAATCTCCCTATTAACAAGGGCTACAGAGAAAAAACAAACGCTCTGCATACTGGGACAGGGTTTTCAAGAAATTTTACAACAGCTCTGTGGAACATAAGAGGCTCCTGCAATGACTTTTCATATGCCTTTGATTAAATAATACACATAGGGCAGAGAAGAAGAGATAACCTTTCATTTCTCTTCCTTGCAAAGGGAGTTCTAACAATCATTAACATCAATCACTGAAATACCAGAATGTAACAGGAAAAGAAAATCCAAAGAACACATTAACTGTTAGCATTTGTACTGGTTTCTCCTCTTATCCTACAAATACAGTGACATTTTAAGCTCTTACTTTGTGATATAAACAGAATTTTCCATTTTAGACGTTCAGTTTGGGTTATATTAAATCGCATCAGTCCATGGGGGTAATAGAGCTGCCCAGCTGCATCAGATGCCTAGTGACACAGCACTCCTAAAAATAAAAGCTAAGATTGTGAAAACATACACGTTTTGAGATTTAGAGTGACGTCACAGCTACATGGCTCTAATCATCATTTTTGAAGATCAGAATTTAGGACTTCAAAGCTTAAATCCCTACTTACCGTCTGTTACGTAAAATACGGGCTAAAATAGTCTGTAGCAGACAGTCCCAAATGCTCAGTGTGAATCTCAGGGGATTGGGGGCAAGGGGGGAGGTTTGGAGGAAAAAAAAAAGAAAAAAGGAGCCAGTGAAAGAACAAGCATGGATTAGGAAATAACTTGAATGGTATGATAGTCTGATACTGAAATAACTATACAATTCCAAGGTTCATATTTTGTAATAACTTTGGATTTGGGCCAGGGGGGAAGAGAGTATAAAAGGAAACAGTTGGTTTGTTTGGGTTGGGGTTTTTTTTCCTGATTATTTTTTTCTCTCCAACTCTCAGACAAGATTCAAAGCAACTCATTCAAAACTGTGAAAATTAACTCATGTGCATGGTGTAAAATACCAGATACAGAAAAGCTGGTTAGAGAACAACTAAACTACGGGGTATTTTCTACCTTGGGTGTAAAAAAATAGCTTAAGACAGAGTCATGAAACAAATAATACTAGCCAAGCCCACTAGAAGCTGCTGGCAACCATAAATTGTATGCAACATCCACATAAACACTCAAAAGCAGTAAGTGCAGCCTAACTCCACTGCTCTACAGGTCTTTAGCTTTTCCTAGTGTGGAGGTCAAGCATCTCTGTATGCAGCAGCAGGAGCAGGGAAAGGAGGTAACATGAAAGGGAAGGAACACTTTCAAAAAACACATGAGGAAAACTGCATTAGACAGACACGGCAGGTAAAGATGGTAACTGTCTAAAATAAAAGCAAGTCAGGACAGATCCACTATGTTATCCTGGTCTTACTGGGATGTGTTTAAACAATTTTTGTACTTTCAGGTTTCTGTTCCAGACCTCCACCTGACACTTGGCAGAAAGGCTATGTATATCTGCTAGACTGGAAATATGTTGTTGCCCTTCTCAGTGTGACAGAATAAATACATTGCCTCCCACTTTTCCTGTCTTTCCCACTTGTACATCTTAGCTGTACTCTCCAGAACGGGAACCACATGCAGTCTGTTCTCTCCAGCACATAGCATGATAGAAAAGTGGGCATGACAGGAAAAATACATTATCAAAAAATATATTTTATATGATGACAATGGCTGCACTGCAAATCTAAGCTATACTATGCCAAGGAATGTGTTTTAATTATATTACAAAGCAAAAAAAAAAAAAAAAAAAAAAGGCAATGCAAACTTACTGGAAAAAAAATCTTAATTAGTTTGTTATTGCTGTGCTTGCCAGAATCACTAGCATCCCACATAAGAAACCAATTCTAAACTAATTTTGAGTGGAAACTTTCTTCTATAAATGCAGAATACTGCCCAATAAGCAAGAGGGGAAAAAAACCCACATACTTTAAACCACGGGAATTCTTAGTGAAATGGATGAAAGGACAATTAATAAGCAACATGTTGAATTTTGTTTCTAATGTATTGATATGCACACATAGCACAGCTACTTCATTTTAGATTCTGCAAGCCTCTCCTTTATTCTCAGTACACCTTTAAAAAGAAAAATCATGCCCCTAACATTAAAAAAGTGATCAGTCATACAAACTCTACTTTTAACCCTTTAATCTGTTTCACCAAAATCCCAAGAAGAATAAGTATGAAAGTTTTTCCTCACCACAGTAAAGTATTTAAGTGATTATCAATTCATCATATAAGGACCAAACCTGGAGTCAAAAGGGCTTTTTCCTTTAGTATGCATGGGAAACACAGGCTATGCTAAATGATTGTCCAGTTGTGCTCCAGATGCTGAGCTCACACTAACCTGTGTCCACACAAAGAGCTGTTGTCCCACGTTCTACTTTGTATTTTTCACTGCTGACTGCACACATGCATGGGCACTTAACATCAAAGTGAACTGAAATAATGCCAGGACAACACCAAAGTCTTTTCTGATTGTCAGCAGACACCTGCCTGATTCATCCTAGTCCCTTATAAATAAAAAGCTTGCCTTAAGCCACTTTCAGAAAGTATCTTACATGCACAAAATAAACACTCCAGCAGTGATTTAAGCTAACCTGCTTGACTTTGAGGACTGCTAATCCACTTCAGTACAGCAGGTAGAACTGCACAGCTGAGAAGTGGCACCACCCTAAAACACTTTTTAGCTTTGACTTGCCACACAAGACTTTATAAAGAAACAGACTTGAGACTCACTATTTTAATCCACTACTGCAATTTCCTTCTTGAGTCCAGGTCAAATTTGTACATATAAAAGCATGCCAGAGTGCCTGACATGGCGATACAGAAAGCCTTCTGACAATCATGTGGTCTTGAGACCAACCTGACCACACTAAACTAGTGTATCTGCAGGGTCACTTAGCAGCACAACAACTTCACTAACAGAGAACAACAATCAAAAGCAACTGCTTAACAGAATACAATCACCAACACAAGAAAGTAAGCTCTTTTGAGGTTGTGGAAGCAAAAAATGTGTACACCTCTTTCCTACAACCTGAAATACAGCAAGCATGCAGAGCTCTACAATATTTTAGAAGACACTATAGGAAAACTCACCTGCCTCTAGCTCCAGAGAACATTCTGTACCACTATACCATCTTAGTGACTATGGTCAAGGGAAGGTGTTCTTTGCTGGTGTTTTTTTATTTTTTATATATAAATACACACACTTGGCTTTTAAAAAAACCTTGTAGACATTTAAGAGAGGCACATTTATTCAAATTGATGTAATTTTTTGAGATGTCTTTCACAAAAGAGTTCTTTTTCTCCCCCCAGACTTCCGCCTTCAGAAAACAGACATTCACTCTATATTATTTAAACTTGGAAAAATGCAAGTGTTTTCTTTGAAAAAAAAAAAATCTATTGTTACAGCAAAAACTTGGGTTTCCTTTCAAGCAAGATCATATGATTACACGTTTATATTTTACTTTCCGCAGGAATTTACACACCCCCCATTTGCATCCTGTTATTCATTTAGTGTTTCCCTTTACTTCAGCATGCTGCGTTAATAAAGTGGAGCTTTGGCTCGGTCTAAGCACTCAAGGTGACAATCAGTGCTCACCCTTGCATTTGTCAGATTTATTCTACAGGGCTTTCCCTGTGTATTCAACCACACAAAACACTCTTTCAAGAAAGCCCTTCTGAGAAGCACGGCACAGACAGATCATGAAAATCAAACCTAGGGATTTTCAGAGGTTTTTTGCTAATTCTGTTCTTCAAAGCACTAATTTTTCTTTTGGAAGGTGAATTTCACTGAAATAGATTCCATGTTGTTTAAGACAAGGAAAATAGTAGAAAAATCTAATTTTTACTATTGTGTCTGTCAGTCACAAATTGGTTACTTTTGTTTATCTTCACTTAGGTCATCAATGTTAGTCTTTAAATACCTTCAGACGGAGACTGATGAAAAACCTGATTTGTAGTTCTACAATACAAAGGCCTGAAAAGAAGTAGCAAAAAGACTTTTTCTGCTAATAAAACCCATTAAGACAACTTCTACTGAAGCTATTCTATCTGAAGGCATAATTTGTTTTCCCTGTAGAGAAATCATAGCCTTAAACTCTATTCCAGGACCTTCAAGCGCAAATTGGGCGGAAGAGGCAGCAAGAATAAAAATCAAGCAGCTCCATTGCACAATCAACTGAGATGAGAAATTAAGATTTGCTATTATCACTCCATCCCAAGTAAGATAAAAAACTTGAAATCTTGGATTTATTTCAGAAAACATAATTAAAACAACCACAACAAAGCACATTTCATTGAGACTAGAATTTCTTCAATTCACCAAGAGAACACAGGCAAGCAAAATAATTTCTTTTACAGCAGTCTACCTGAGATAACATCTTGCAAAAATTTTCATGAAACTGAGGTGCCAAGAAAACTCTCATTTGATGGAAGAAAATATTTTCATTTGAAAAAAAACTGCCAGAAATATTTGGCCAGCTCTAGCCTTACAGCTTAGACTTCATACTAAGAACTGTCCTGAACAAGCACAGAAATCAGGACACTTGGATATATTCTTCAAGCAATAAAACAGAATATAAATTTAAAAGCATTAATAAACTGAAGCCAGTTGACACAATAAACGAAAATGAACATTCTGTAGTCTTGCAGGAAAAAGTGGAACTATCCTAGACAGGTTTCTTGAGTCTTTTCATCCATGTTTTGGAGGCTGAGAATCTTAAACTGATGAGGACAGAGGTTATTTTAATGTCCAAAAAAGTTTAAAAACAACTTGAAGTTTAATATCAACTCCATTGCAATCAAAATTATTCAGCTACAGCTGATCAATAAAATTTCATCTTCAATATAGTAACTGTAAAATCTCAGTGATTGCTAAAAGAAAAGGAGAATTAATTAAATACAAGCTCCTTGCTTTATTCCTGCAATGAAAAGGATCAGACTTTGTCTGTCTTTGAAGAAGCTGGCATGAAGTCAATCAGTGCATCTCACCCCACAGAGCAGCTCAGGTAGCAAAGGAGAGAGAGGGACAGGACTCCTTGGCCAGGTCTGAGGTGACCAAGGACACACAGTTCTGACCCCGTGACTACTCTGAGTGCTGCTGTATTACCCTTGCCAGGACTGGGGTCAGTGCTCACCTGCCCACATAACTGCAGAACCTTAGCTGTCGTTTTAATGCCTCTTGTCCTGCATTAATCAGGGCTTGGACACAGGAGAGATTTTGTCTCTATTCTTTACAAGTCACCTTTGCAATAAATTGTAGGAAGGGGCACTATCAATTACTTTATATCAAAGCAAAGTCATTTTTGATGCATCATTACACAAATACAGCTGGATGGGAACTCATATGACATTTTGAAACAGTAACAGTTGTACAAAGGCAATTTTCAGAGGGGGAAAAGAGAAATCTCTTGGGTATCTTTGACACTCTGATGAAAAGGACTGGAGGGCTCATTAAGGGCAATATTACTTCCAAATGCACGGCACTGAGAGGCTGGTGACCTAAGTGAAATATAAGTAGTTACATTTGGTTTCAGCAAAGTGGAAAGCTTATTTTACACAGTTACATTGTATATATTCACAAAACTGGAGTTTCCATTAAAACACAGATAAATTTAACAGTTTTAAGTACTTAAACAGCTGAAATCAACAAACAGTATAAAATGAATTTTACGAGCAGCTCAAACCCAAATATTCCCAATGCTTACCATCAAAAAAACTTTTAGCTCTCAGGTAACTGACGCTAAGCCGAAGCACAGACAGCTTATCCAATTTGGCAATGACATCCTGAGGGAAAGGCAGCAGGCTCGCCAAGCGGTCCAGCTCCGCATTCAGGCGGTCCCTGTGTCTCTTGGATGGATTGGACTTGACTCCTTCAGCTGGGGACGGCTTTACACTATGGCAAAAAAAATGCAGTATAAATGCCAGCTCCTGTTCCAAAATGAAGGCAACTACTGGCCAAGACTAAAGTTACAAAATGTAACGCTCTGAAACTGTAACAACCAAAATGTTTTCCCAAGTGACTTTGTTTCCCATTGGAAAACCTAAAATGGCTTAATCTCTCCTCCAACACACAGTTAAACAAACCAGTTTGAGCTACAATGTCTATTTGAATTTACAATGAGCATTTGAAACCTTTGAGATTCAGCATTTCTTATAAAAAGCCTCCTGTATTTTCAGTCAAATTTCACTTGAATTCTTTCTAATGTTAGTATTCCAAATACATCAAAAACTTTTAGTAATATTTGTGTACAAATAAATTTGACAGTACACCTTTTTCACTTCAATAACAGTTTCTCACAGATGTCCTCAGTTTTTATCAGTTTGCAATGGGCTATTATTAATGGAATACAACAAAATTTTAGTAAGTTGCTAGGCATCCAAAACTATATGGAAAACCATGAGATATAGCTTAGCCAGCATGTAAAATTTTTATAGCAAATATTAGGAGCTCATCCTTTAAGTCACTTCTCAGCTGGAGGCATTTCATTTAGTACAGCATGACAAAAGCATGCCTTTGTACCTCACAAAGCACAATTGTAAAAGCTTTGTGTTATGAATTACATAATGAAGGTTTTGTAAACTTGCTATTATCAATTCATATCCACCCTGAGCTCCAATTCCAGATACTTGGATTTTTACACCTTCCCACATACACAGAAGTCTGGGAACAGGTTTAAATCCCTACTCATTTGAATTGCAATTAGTCATTACAAGACAATACTGAAGCCAAATAATTTATCTGCATAAGCCATAGTTTATTTTATATTCTTTATTAAACAGCTTTCTAATTAAAGAATGACTCATTGTCACTTTTCCAGTACTGCAGTTCTACGTGAGATCTACAGCAGTTATCAATTTGTGCTGCTCTTACAGAAATGTTGGTTCTGCAAGATGCATTGCCCAAAAATACTGAGCATAAAGACATTCAGCAGCTAATTTCTTCAGTGGTTCATTTAGTCTGCTCCCAACTGTCATCCTTATATCAATTATATGACGAGCAATTGCAAAAGCGCCAATAGTTATTTTTGCCACTGCTTAAACCATACAGAAAAGTAATTTCATCTTGTGTTTTCAGTCAAATGAGTACTGATAAGAGCGGACATTCTTATTTTTAGCTTGTTTTTACTTTATGTTTCAATTACACTTCTTGTTAGTTTAAATTCAAGCCTTTCTTTTTACAGCCATTTCTTATTCAATTGTCACTTGTCAAAAACTTGCACTTAAGCCTGGCTGCCTGCTCCTCAGCACTACAACTGCCCTTTTCCACATTAAAGAAGCCTTATGCAGAGCCTGGAAATGTGAAGATGCCATAATACAAAATGTTGTTAACAGACAGAAATATAATATATCAGCAGAAATTACTTCCCACGTGGATAAAGTTAAACTTGCTGCAGAGCAAATATTGCAAATTAGTAGTGCTTTATCCTAAAAACATTTGAAAAGTGGGCAAAACAACTGAATCAAGAATTATGAAAATTCTCTCCTGAAAAAAATAGGCTCATCATCAGTGGCAATGGATGACAAACTAACTATTTGGTTAGATGTGTGCTTCAGTCACAAATCACAACTTTGACACCAGCAGTTCACCATATTCCCAAGTGAACATTAAACTTTAAATAATTTAGCAAGGTTTTCTTCATATTCTCTTGTGCTGACAGAATACTAACTTGTACAAGCCATATGATTAACAAAACTTAAATATAGCCCTAAAAGAATGAAGTTCAAAATCATCAAGCATTACCAGCAACATTAAAGGGTATTTCTTAATTTTTTTTTTATGTATTAGACAGTTTCTAAATGTAGAAATAAAATAATGGATTTCAAAAATTAAGCATGTAACAACTGTATAACAACCAGTAAACAGCTAACTACTATCAAATCAAAGTGATCTGCTTCTGAAAAGCACAGAACCCCATAGAAACCATTCAACACATCCAAACTTTATGAAAAAAATCGGCACTAAGTAAAAGGCTTTTTTATCTAAACAACTGTCCCCTGCTTTGCTTTAAACTTGCAAATTGACAAAGTAGTTGAAACTATGTGCAACTGTGCAGTCATCTCATCAGATTGTCAATTAGATGTGATTGGTTTTCTACTTTAAATTTACTTTCTAAAGATTTCTCTTACTTTTAACTAGCCCAGAGCATTTCCAAATACTAAGTTACCAGCATTTGCAGCATAAATATTGCCATATTCTCTCCCTCCAAATCAAACATCGATTATCCCTAATTTTCCCCTTTGTCACCCAACTAAAATTCATTATATAAAAATGGATCCTTTGGCGATGGAGGGAATAAGGGCGGAAGTGCCGGGGGCATAAGCAGCAAGCTAAACCATTTTCCATCCACTTATATAAACCCTCAATGCTAAAGACAGACAAGCTTCAATGCAGAAAATTATCTTCAAGGCAAATTATGTGCGATGGCAAGATTAAATCCACGCATGTGCTTTATTTAAAAGAAAAAAAAAAAAAAAAAGACTAAAAGGGAATGTATTTAACCTGATCTCTCCATTCTTAATCTTCTACCTTTCATTGGAAATCTGAATTCCCTAGGCAAAGGCCAGAGGTCTCTGTACAGCCAGAGCCTCTGAATTGATCTACAAACCTTATTACCCAACAGCTGCAAGACAAGCAAGAACACTTAATTTTTGACTTAACAATTTTAAAGGATTTGCCATCACAACACCAGCTGACTCCTGTTTTCACAGGTCTGCTACAGAATATTTAATCAGAAGTTTTCACTACACATGCTCATCATGCGCACCTTCACAGACATTAACACTAAATTATTAAAAAGTGCACAATTACCCGAGTCTTAATTATGATCAAAAGGCCAAATCAAGTTTCAATATTTACATGCTTATTTGTATTATTTTAAAGTGAAATTGAAGCAGTTTCTGACAAAATGCAAAGAGAACACAAGTTTATTTTGTTCATGACAACATAGAACACTGGGGAAAAAAGTAGAAAACCCAACAGCCAAGCATTGAAAAAACATGATTCCTTAGTAACAAGCCTGAAATGTGAAATGAAATCAGAGAATAAAAGAATGTGCAAGAAGAACACTAGAGATACAGAGCCATGTTTTTAAAAAATTAATTTGTTAAAAACCCCTCATTATTAGTTCATCAGAGCTGCCTTATTTATTAGGAAATAAAGACAAGAAAAACATACAAGTCACCCAACTAATGGATTTAATCTTCTCGGGTTTGAATATTTTTCATCTCATATTTAATAGTACATGCAATAACATATGTTCTTCTTATGCATATGATTTCACAGAGTGGAGGCCAGGTATATGGAATCAGTTATCATTAAGCAAGTAATACAATCCTAAAAAAATTCTCCATTTACTTTAGCAACTGAAAAAGACTTCTAAGCATTTACTCTTATTTCCCACACTGAATTTACAATTACTGAAAATTCAGCTGATGATTTCTTTGGAAGCAACAGATAAGACACAGACTATCAACTTCTTAGATTTAAAGTTGCTGTTAACCAATCTTGAAGGGGCAGAGACCCTTTGCAATGGCTCTTTCAGCAGAGGCTGAAACCAGTCCAGATTCAAACAGCTGAAGGAATAAAGTTGTTCTACTAAAAAAAAACCTCAAGCAGTGACATCCTACTCATCTGATGCTGGACTACTGTTTTTCCTCCAGTAGTAAATAGTTTTAGTTTGTTCAAGTTGGTTTGGTGCATGCAGGATTCAACCAGAGTGATAGAAACATCCTGAGCACTAACCAAGAATGAAAATTTGACATTCAGTTTTAACATACCTCAATACTTTTTAAGATAACAAGCCAAGATTTCTTGGAAAAAAGGAACAAAAAATTATGTTCCTACTGACCATGTTACCTATATATGTACACCTCAATTTGCTGCAGATTCCGTTTCTAAAAAGTATACTTTTGCAAGAAACATTAACCAAAACCAATCAATCAAAAAAAACCTCTCAAACCTTAAAACAAGTGACTTTTAAGTAGCAGTCTACATGTAACATACAGCAACTGCAAGACTGACAAATATATATAAGAAGTTTATTCTACATATGACAATAGTCTTATTGTCTCAATTTCAAATAAGAGGTGCAAACTGCTTTGTAGCAGATACTGCTTTACACAAAGGAATATTTCACAGATTATTTTTCTTTTCTGATGAACTTCCTTTTTGAAAGCTTATTCTGGCACTTCTTGTTTGTTTGCCTTGAAAGAACACAAATAGTTTCAATTTTTTAAATTAAAATGTCTCTGCTCTGCTTTCCAACATTACTAGGGCTACTCATTATTAAGGATCAACCAGTCAAACTTCTGGAGTATTAATATCATAAATCCATTTAAGATAACACAGAACAAAACCCTATCGTAATTTTTTAATTTAGTCTACTAAATAAACAAATCATTATGCTTTTTGCCTCTGCATAGTATGAAACATTAAGAAGTACCCACCCCATTCCTTGTCTATTACATTTATCCAGTTATACAAAACAATTCCTATCCAAACACTGAAAAAAAAAAAAAAAAAAAAGAAAAACAAACCAAATCAGAGCTAGCAGGCAGAAAGACATAAAAACTGCAAGTTGGAGCTGTACTTATATAATATCTTTCATCTCATGTTAGAATCTATCTGCAGTAAACCCCACGTCCATAAAACTTGCATTTTTTTTCCCCTCTAACCACAATACTAGTATATTAGTTCACTTAATAATCACTAGCCAAAGAAATTCAAGGTTTGGGGAAAAAAAAGACAAAAACAGAAAGCAGGGGCCACACATTGCTCCCCAAGCCTCAGTGGGGAGTGAAAAATCCCCCCAGCCCTGCTGCCACCAGGGGGACTCACAGGGTTCAAACCTGAAAGAGGGAGGAAATTGAAAGACTCCAAGGTATTGAGAAAATGATTTCTGTAGCATATTACAAGCAATTGGAGTGCACATGTTCTGCATCTTTTTTTCTCTTCCCTTACATGACAAGATGACAAGATGAATTGCAGGAACAGTTGACTATTATGTTCCCCGCAACTGCTTTTCTTTTTCAGCTGCAATACTGTTATTCCCGACTGAATCAAAAAAAGCACATTTCAACACTTGGCACTGTCAGACAACAGTCTGTGATTCCCTCTCAAATTCTCTTCTCTACAGGGCACACAGTAAAAACTGGGAGTTGTAGGGAGGAAGTATCTTAAATTGTTATAGAGTTATGACCATGGCTTTCATAAGTTATTTGTACCTGAAACAAGAAGTTTTTCTCCTATTTCATTTTTTTCCTATGGCAACTACAGCATTATACTTAGAACTTCTTTCATTTATATAAGCTGTTTCCACAGATTTCTAATTATTATGCTCCATTGAGAGTTACATATATGGCAAACAAAACATTAGAAATATCAACAGATACAATCTCTTCTATAAAATATAAACTGTACTAGTCTCAGTAATGTATCACCTCATTTTGTTTGTTTGTTTTTGAATAACTGAATTCTGCTGAGAGAAGGAAAAATCAACTTCAAACAGATTAAAATTACAGCGTCAAACCTTTACTAGCCAGCACCAAGTACATCTTTCCTCTCTTCCACAATCACTTAAAAAAAGATTATTGCCTGTCTCACTTTTTTTTTTGGCCTAAAGGTGTGGTCTGTAAGTAGTTATGTGAGAAATCAGAGCCCTCTGACCCACTAGCAATTACTCCAAGGCTGGCCCAACAGAAGCAGCAACCAAAAAGCATAAGACATTTTGGAAAGGAAAAAAGCACATGAACAGGACAAATGTGTTAAAAGCAAGATAAATGCCTTACATAAAAATAATTTCCAGTAATCCAAGCAAGATGGGTTAATAATCAGCCTCCACTTCAATTACAGGAGAACAAACTCTTTCAGTATGAATGCTTTTATTTTGAGAAGAAACTTCTCCCTCTGATCCTAAGGCAAAGTTCCTCAGAAGATATTTAGTTCCCATTACTAATAAAGCTTCAAGTTCAACTAATCACAGCAGTTCAGCCAACTTACATAACAAGAAGATACAGGGGAAAGGATTACTTACATAGACACTACAGTGAGGTTAAACAAAAAGGTTTCACATCCTCTAGCTAAGGCTAACCAAAATTTAATAACAAGCCAGACATTAAGCGATCTCCCCAGCAAGGCAGAATACCTCCTCACCCTTTCACAATCAGAACCATTTGCCTTTAGCTATTAGAAGCTACAAATGCCACCAGAACATTTCATTTCCTCATCAACAAATACTGATTTCATTCTTAAAAATCCAAATCTGAAGTATGAAGTTAATTAGGTACCTCTACATTTTTATTTGGAAATGAATGGCCAAAAAAAGCAGACACTGGTCTCTTCATAATTAATGCATTTTCTAGCAGGGGAATTAAATACATACATATATATATATATACACAAATTTTTAGACTGTTTTTTCAAATTTGTGGGGTAAAAGAAAACAAGCTACATACATGCATTCATTCTAACAACTCCAGCCATAAAGAAGCAAGCACTCAAGATAATTCCCTTTGCCCCAAGACAGTTGTCTGCTGTAAATCTAAAAACATATCATTCACAATATAATTACATCAATTATTTTTCATTTTTTCCTTAAATGGGTACCTTTTGCAACCCTTGCAGTTATTTTACATCTACAGAAGTAGCCCACAGAAATGCACAGGGATTTTTTGATCTTTGCTTGTTTCTCTTGCAACTCAGCAGTTTACCTTTGCTACTTTTTATGACCTATAGATTCTTGACTTTCAGTTGAAAGTGCAAGTTAAGCATCTCCTCTAGCCTCAAAATTCCCCGCTCACGAGAGCAACGTTTTAGTGAAGCATATAAAACCTAGGATGCCAACCTGAAGCAGGTGCATCATACAAAATTACTCCGGCACTAAGCTGTTCCCACAGTTTCAAAAATATAAATTAATTAACAAAAAGCCACTATATAGCCAAGCTTTATTTTTTTTTTTCCCCCCCTCTTTCGACTGGTCTACCGCACATGGGTTTCTTTGGCTCTGCACAAATAAACGCATCTCACTTCAGTCCTCATAGGCAGGCCCGAAACGGTGGGGACCGGCCGAGGCTTTCCCGGCAGAGACACCTGAGCGGGCCGGCGGCCGCGGAGCGCCGCGGATGCGCGGGGGGAGCGCGGCCCCAGCCCGGCGGGGCGAGCGCAGCCCCCGCGCGGAGCCGTCACCTCAGATGCCTCCCAATCTAGGTCAGCCGGCTGCGCCGCGCTGCCGGCACCGCTCCCTCCTTCCACCGCCGCGACCCTCCGCACCCCGACACTCCCTTCTTCTTGATTTTCGGGCTGGGGAGCGGGGAGAAAGACGCTAAAGCAGCAACAATCCTGCCGGCACCGCGAGGCACCAGCACCCCCGGGCGCCCTGCACCGCACCGCCCCACGGCCGCCCCCGGCGGGCCCCCGCGGCGCGGTGCCGGCAGGACGGCGCGCCTCCGGGCAGCCCGTCGCCCGCTCTCCCCGCCTCGCCTCGCCCCCCGCCCGTCCGCGGGGCCGCTTACATTTTCTGCACAGGTTTCCGCCGCTTGCGGCTGGCGTAGGTGACATTGGGGTTCATCCTGCCGCGGCTCTAGCGCCCCGCGCCGGGGGCCGCCGCCCCTTTGCCTGCCTGGCCTCGGCTGCCGGGAGCGGGCGAGCCCCACCGGCGCCGCAGCCCGCGCCGTGCTCCGCCCGCGGGCCCCGCTCCTGCTGCCCGCGGCCGCCCGCAGCTCGCTCGCTCGCAGTGGCGGCGGCGCCTTCCCCGGGCGGGCGAGGACGGGAGGCGGAGGCGCTGCGGGGCGGGATCCCAGGTGATCGGCGGCGGCTACACCCACTCGCCGCCCCCGGAGGGCACAGGTACGGGGGCGGTCGGGGCTTTCCAGCGCCGCTCGCTCCGCGTCTCCCCGCCGAGGCGCCGCCGTCTCCCTGCCGGCTCCTCTGCGGCGGTGGGAGGGTGCGCGGCGGGCTCTGCACCCCGGCGCGGCCGCCGTCTGCTGGCCGAGCGCCTGTCAGAGAGCGCGGCGCCGGGACCGCCCCGCACCGCCCGGCCCGGCCCCGCGCCCGCTCCCGCTCCCGGCCGGGCCCGCCCCGCCCCGCCCCGCCCGGCTGACAGCCGCCACCGCCCCCTCGCCGGGCAGGCCCCTGGCGGCGGCGGCGGGGCGGAGGGAGCCGGGGCGGCCGCGCCGCCATGTTGGGAAGGTCACGCGAGGAGAGGGAGGACCGGCGCGGCGGCGGGGGGAGCGCGGCGGGAGCGCTCCGGGATGGGGATGGGGATGGGGTGGGGATGCGATGGGGAGATGGAAAAACCACGAGCTTCTGGTGGCCGGGGAGCGATGCGAGGCGAGCTCCCGCGGCCAGTGAGAAGGAAGGTCAGCTCCGAGCGCTCCAATAACAGAAAATAATCGTGGGGGTAAAAAAAATCACAGCGTTCAGGTTGAAAGACAAATGACACCAGCTCAGTGGCACAGCGAGGTCCCTGTCTGTCACTCCTCTGCCCCCTTCCCCCCCGCCTCCCGCCTCCGCCGCGCTGACACCGTCACAGCCGCAGGTCGCCCCAGCAGAGAAACCCAAAATAACACGCGACCGCCCAAAATAGGGGGCTAGTGGGGGAGAAGCGCAAAGGCACCGGGCTCCACCGAGGACAAGGACAGCAGGACACCTGGGGACAGAACGGGAATCACTAGGGGCAAGGTTGTCGCTCGCCGAGCACTGGGAGGACCGGCGGATCTCAGTGACCGAGGCCGCGGCTCATTAGGTGATGAATCTCTGAGTTATTACACTGACATTGTCGGCTAAACACTTGTTTCAGAGGAAAGGAGCTGCATGGGAAAGTTACTGCCCGACTGCTGACTAGTAAAACCATCCGAGGAGAGCCCCGGTGCCGCTCTGACCCGCCGTCGCTTCCCCCGCCCGTTCTCTCCCTCCGGTCCCTTTCGCGGCCACTGCCGCAAGCATCAGAGCTTTTTCCCTCCCCTGGAATAACCGCAATAAATTTTGTCTCAGCGCTCAACTTGAGAGCCCGGGAATCGCCCTATGTAAACACAGGTTGTTCGCGGTCACGGCTGGGACGAGGGTCGGGAAGGGGCACCCTTTTCACCCTTTTCTCCCTTTCCGACGCGCGTGGGGACGGCCCTGCCCCGCGGCGCGGTCCCGGCCGAGGCAGCGTCCGTGGTGCTGCTCCGGCTGCCGCTCCGCAGGGGCTGGCCGGGCTGGCAGCACCGCACCAGCGGCGGGAGGCTCGCCCCTTGCCCCGCGGCTCGCTGGAGCCCCGGTTACACGGGCGTTTCGGCTCCGCTCTGCCGACGGGAGAGATCGCGGCGGCCCCGGTGTTACCGTACGGCAAAACCTGGGGCTGGGCGCGGCGCCCGCCCGGCGGCACAGCGGCTTCCCGGGGCGGGGTCCCGAGGGGTGCCTTTGGGCCGGGCCGGGCCCCGCTGGGTCCCTCCGCGGGCACCAGGCAGCATTGAGCGCACTTGGTTAGCAGCTTAATTGCCCGGGTTTAGTTCCCTGCCATCCTATGCCAGGGGCAAAGTACGCTGAAGCAACAACAGGCAGATAACATTAGTTTGACTAAACCTCAACGATGCTAGTGGGCTTGTCAGATGCCAGGGATTTGTCAAATGATGTTTTGCAGAAACAAATCTTCAGAATACAACATTTTTGGAAAAATACAGTAAGAGTACCTTATGCTTTAAGAGGTCAACGCCTTGTAGTCACAGTCCTGCCAACTTTCTGACCAAACATTTTTGAAGAGGACACCAACTTTTTGGTAGCTTCTTTCCTCTGTCCCTTTCCTCTTCACTCTCACCTCTTTTCACGAGATCACACCAGCATCCTAGAAAAAAACAAGCAGGTAATACTGTACATGTCTTATTTCCTTCTCTTTTCCAACCCTTTTCTTCTTTTGATTTTAGGGCTGAAACTGGAAATTCACACACTTTCTTTGCTCCAAACACATCCATCTGTGAAAACACTCAGTTTCTTCCAGCCTAAATTTTCCAGTCCCTTTCAGTGCACTTTTCATCCCCAATCTCTTTCTATTCACTGGTTTCTTTCTCTGTCAACACAAGTGGGTTGTGATCAGTCCATACAACATAAATTGCTGATCTGCTTTCATTCTTCTCCTCACTTACATTATGTTTGTGTTGAAAGCTTACAATCATTGTTCATGGCTCCTCTTTTTCTAATTTTTAATTTAATTGCTTCCAGTCTTTTATTCATTCACTATGAGATTGAATGAAGACTTCTTATTTTCCACTGGCCTCAAGATTGCAACTGTTTCTTGATCTCTTGTGCTACCTAGGTAGCAGAGAGACACCCATACTTACACTGTCTAATTTGCCAGCTCCAAATCTACTGCGCGTTACATGAACAAGGAAGTAGCCTCCCACGAGGGACTTCATCTCCCAATTCCCTTCTGGGGCCATGGGAATTGCCAGGCACCAGCGAGGTACTGTGGTTACTCTTAGCTCCCTAATTTGGAAATAGAGAGTAAGGTAAATTCATGCTGCTAGGCAGAAGCTGCATCTTCTGTACATATGCAATCCAATCCACTGCCTGTTGTTAGAAATCCACTCCAATGGGGCAGCCACCTATTTAACAGCAAATATGACATTTCAGATGTTCAGCACACAGAAAATTGCAGAATGCATGGAGAATGTCCATTTTAGGCAGTTAACTAAAATTTTCTAAAAATTACCCACAACTTTTGCAAATCTGTTCACATCTGTTGTTCTTACTGTCTCTTTGCCTAATGCAGTGTCTCAGTATTTTCTTTTCTATTTGATAATTTGGGTACAGTAGAGATCTTGCCTCATATTGAGTGTAAAACAGGAAAAACTATACAACCATGATTCAGCAATCTTAAAATCTCCTTTACAGTGTATGTTTTTTGTTAGACTTTTTATTATTTTTCTTTTTTGAACTAATATTTTGTCATGTTTAACAACATGTTTGGTCCTATAAAGGATGACTGTGTTTAATGTCACGTGGACAATTAAAAAAGGTTTAATTCCTATGGAGATCACTTTCATGCATATAGTACTCTCTTCTCATTTTCTCTTTGGGCTACTACCCAGGTGTTTTACTAGGTCTAAACCAAAGAACACATCTTCCTGTAATAAATTCTCTCAAACCACTAGCAATCACTTTTCTCCTCATACTCAAATCCAGCATTTTTGCCCTCATACATATGAATTGTGGTGCCAGTCAATGATGAGATTTTTAAGAAAAATATGTTTGTGCATCTAGTGAGCTGTGCCTTTCCCCATCCCCAGCATCTGTGAGGTCCAGTACCAAGTATGCCTTGCAGTTATCATCCTCTGAAACTTCCAGAGCTCCCACTTGTCAGCAGTCACACCTGCTGCCCTGGCTCCAAAATGAGCTAAATAGTTTTTTCCACACAATTCCACATTCTGCCCCATTTCTTCATCTCCTACCCTGAACAGTTCCCTCCTAATTTCTGTCTCCTGGCCCTTCAATCATTTCCTACAGTAGGGGCTATTTGGAAGAGGGGACTTTTACTAAACAGAAATTCCTGAGTGGGCTGGAGTTTCAAAGGGTCACTATGAGACCAACAAAAATCTTGTCATTTGAGAGGAATTTATAAGAATTATAAACATTGCTTGCTATCTTAGGGTCATCTCTGACTCATTTCTAGCTTTTATCCTACTCTTTCTATCCGTGGCCAAAATTTTACTTCCCTCAGCTTAATTCTATGTGCTGACTTGTTCTAGCTGTTTGCAGTGCAAATAACACAGAAGAAATCTAGTCTGGTTACCTGTGATTTCTTTTCTCCTTCCATGGAGACATGGAAAGAAGATTGTGATTTAAAACCATGATTTATGCATCTCAGGTTTTACGGATATACAGAACTATTGCTGATTTAGCTGCTATTTTCTGTGTTCTGCTAAGAAAGAATATCTATGGCAACTCAGATGAGTCTTTTCCTACTCATTTCAGGGAAGTAATCATCTGTGGAAGTTGAATGAGAGTCAGAAAATCGCCTGTATACGGATTCTTTGGTGACGGGGAAGGTCATACAAACATATCACAGTGAGAAACAAGAATTGTTGAGGGAGATTCTACACCACTTTTTAAAACTTAAACAGAAGTAATTATATAGAGAACAAAGAAAATCAGTAATGAGACTAATATTACAGAAGCCTCATTTGCAGGTACTAATTGAACTGTCTACAGTTTTAATGGGAAAATGGGATTGACAAGAAACTTCCTCCTCCTCCACCCTTCTCTTTATATTTTTGTCAATATAGGACAGAACAACCACATTCTTTTTCTTTTCTCCCATCCAGACACCTGCTTTCCCACTCCCACTACCCTTGCAGGTGCTGCTGATGTGTTAGTGTTTAAAATCACAGCCAGTTTCTATTGAGTATTTAACTTAGGGAGCACTTCCAGAAGTTGAAGGGCCATATAAAGGATGAAAAATATGAAATATAATTAGTATTTGGGCACATAGAATATAATCCTCACCTCGTGGTTCCTGCTGATAGGTCTTGGTTAATAAAGGTGTTTTAATTATTTTAAACTCATTGATTTGCACTAATCCAATGTAATCTATAGTCTTAATTGCTCCAACAGAGCCCCCAAACAATTCCCAAGTAGATGAAAAACACATTTAAAGACTGTGTTCAAGATTTTTCGACTTGGAAAAAGTTTGGGAAATTAGTAAGAATCATCTGTAAGGCAGGATCATGATTCTGCTCAGACCCTATGATATATAAAAAAAAAAGCATATTGCACCTCTAAGAACAGGGATGAAGGAACAATATTATTATAAAGTACAAAAGCCAGTACACTGCTTAGGATTTCAGGTTTTTTTCCTGTATGCAGAAGCAAATACAAGAGAACAAATTTATGCAGAAACTGCCTCTTCATTCAAGAGAACTCTTTTTTAATCTGAAACCAAAAAGTTCTGAAGAGCTATACAGCTATAGCAAGCAATTTGAATTAGAGTTGCCTGCCTAAAACATTCACCAATCCTCTTTTAGCCAGAAGCATTCAAAGTAAATTTTATTGTATAGCTAAAATGGTCTTCCATTATTATGCCCAAGGACCCTTGGGTTTGTCCTGAAAAGTAAAGAACAGTTCATTATTTTAATCCAACATAATCCACTCCCAATCAAGTACTGGAAGGCATAAATCAATCAGTGATAACAAGTCATCTCTTCCCAAGGGCAAGTCAGGATGACCCAAGAGAGCCCCTTAACCAGGACACCAGCAGTTAGACACCTGTATGACTGACAGCCACTCCTTCCTCCTCCCCTCCCTCCTTCCTTCTTGATGGAGTGAGTTTATGTTTGTCACATGGATATACAAAGAGTTACGTCTGCAACTACAAACCTAATAAAAGAAAATTACTGGTTTTGCATGTATTGCATTATGTTTCTTACAGTCAAACCACCAGGATCAACAAATACATTATGTTCCCAGGATCCTTCCCTGCCACTGAGGTTCACTGGCACACGAGGAGTCAGATCCAGACTACAATATTTTCTTAGTTTGTAAACTAAGGTTATTGCATGCAAACTGCAAACAGCCACTGTGCTAGACCCTGAACTGCCCCTGGGAATCCTGTGGGAACATGCTGAAGCTGTCTAAAGGCTGATTCTAACAATTTAAATCTACCAATGGTTGTTTTAACAACCATAGCACTTGTTCAATTCACTAATACAGATTTAACCTCAGAAAACATTTGTGATGCTTTTGGCCATAAATGTGCCAAATCGTGTACAATCACTAGCAGGCAGAAGCAGGGAAGTTTTGGTCACAATAATAAATCACCATGACAATCAGCAAATATGGGCAGCATATGATCCAGCTGCACCACAAACACAATTTTGTAGCACCGAGACCTTCTGTTCTCTTATAAAAAATACACAAAGAGCTGATCATTTTACTTCTGCTTTAAAAACACTACTGCACTCTATTTATTAAGTGGGCTTTGTTGCTCTATTGGCTTATAATTTTAACAAAACCTGTGGTTTGAGAGGTCCTGAAACAAGCCTACAATTATGATGGCTGACTCAGTAGGTTGCAAAGTCTCTTTCTGCTCTCATTAAGAGGAAAGGGTATACACAAAGTAAGACTTATGAGTAAAAAAAATTATCTAAATTAGATATGACAATGCTGTTTCCAAACCAGAGTTTAATTTCTGTGAAAAGAAACCTGAGCTAATTTTAACAAATAAAATTAGGTGTCATGCATTTTAATTTAACCTTATAAAACCTTACCATGACTAAGACAGGCAACAGGTATTTTATCAATGGCAGTTGTGTTATTTCTCATTTTAGTGGGACTTCCTATCAAATCTAGTGGGTATACAAAGAGAAGAATATAACAAAAATAGCAAATGGATACACAGATGTCTAAAGGCCAAAGACCAAGGCTAAAACCAATATGACATCTGCATAATTACACAGAGGGATTTCCACAAACACAATGTATAAGTAATAATAGACAAGAACAAACAAATGAGAAAGCCCAAACACAGTGATTTTAATATCTACTCAGGAAACAGCCTGCTTGAGAATAAAATTGTGATCTGTGTTAGTTTCATTCAAATTATTTTCATTGACATGATGCAAAATGCAGTCATTCATTGATCCCACAGTTCTCTAGTGCATGGTGAGCTGAATTGGTGTCAGCCCTGACGGCTAATTGCCCTACCCATCATTTACAGCTTTCTGTCACAAGGACACTGGAGCCTCCCCAGGTAACTTGGTCAGGGCTTACTCCTAGAGACTGTTTCTCATTGAGCAATTGTATTTTTATAGGCTTTTTAATTTAGAACTTTAACATATTTTTCCATCCAGAGTGACTACAATTTTCTGATATTCCAACAATATTTTTTTTTAATTTCATCTCTGACTGAGACACCTGAGGAAGTGAAGAGAGGTGAGAAAACAGTGTCTGTCAGGGCAGGAAAGTAGGGAAACAGCTGCATTTGAAGAATTAAAGCCAGAGAGCTGCCACATTACATAGAACAAACAATAACACTGGAGAAGAGGTAACAGGAGCAGGTATCTTTCAGTGGGAAAAATTCGGATGCTGTTATTCTGCAAATAGTGGTCATGGGTTGTTATTTCTTCTTAGCATTAACAGAGAACATGCATGTACTGAAAACTGCCCACAAACCATTTGATGTATTGTTTGCTTTATCCTTTCTATTTTTTTCCACATTTATCCCGTTAAGTGTCCTAACCAGACTGTGTTTACATGTGTCCCTAAGCAAGCCACAACTGTTGCTAGCTACATATCATCTTTATAGCCTCATTATCTCTGGTTCTCTGAATTCTGTCTGGCTCACAGACTAACTTTTAGTATTTAACACTTGCTTGTAATGAGCCTTCTGAAAGTCTTCTAATCAGTGTGCCCTGCATGCAAGATAAATGTTTAGCTCCTCAGTTATAGTGAACTGCATGTTAATTTTCACAACTAGCTATCTAGCATCAGCTTCAGTGTAGAGCCTCGGGTGTTGTCTGAAAAGTAAGATTTTAACAATCTCAGCTATGCAGAAGCTGTCTCTTAAATTTTTTTAATGTTATACATGCACAAAAGAACCACAGACTAAGGTTTAGTGTGTTCTTTTGCAGTTCAGAATGTCCTTTAAATATTTTTCTGTTTACAATAATAAAGATACTGAATAATGAAGATACTGAATTAGAAAACTATCTGTCCAGTGGGGAAAAAAAGCTGTTCTGTTTCTTCTAAGGAATGCTGCCTCATTTATCATTTATATTTTGGATTGTATATATATAATGTTGTAAATAAATGACAAATAAAATACTGGAGTGGATAAGAGTTATCATGGGCATTCCTTGCAATAAAATAAACTTTTTCTTTTAAAAAGAAGTGCTTATTTTTTGTGTATGTTTATAATCTTCTAGAAACACTAGATTAAACCAGCTTTGAAACCTGCACATTGCCAATTTTTCAAGTCAGTGTTCTTAGCAATTCTGGTAATCCCAGCGCAATAGTGTCAGAACTGTTTCTTCAGTGTTTTGCAAAAATATTCTTGTCATCCTGACACTTCAATAGATTGCATCATCAAGGTACCACGAAGCTTTAGAAGTTTACCATTTTCTCTAAATTGTCAATGGTTCTGTTACCTCAACTATCTGTCAGAGATTAAGAGTTGCTCATTCCAGAGCTATAAAATACTGCTTGTTATTTCTGAGGGTGTATATCGGAGCCAGTTCACGGCCCCTTCCATAAGGAAGACTTACCAAAAGGGACGTCCCAGAGGCAGTGAAACTCCCACCAACATTAATTTTTCATCCAGGATTCCTTTTATAATAATTCCCTGAGTCCACACTTGGTAAATTTGAATCTGGGCTCTTTCAGTTTACAAAGTTAAGGGTAGGGGTTTCCCTAGTAATGTGCAGCATGATAGATGATCCTTCAAAAGTAGTTGATAGTCCTTTCGAGGAACATATGACAGTATTTTGAAGTAGAGTAGGATTTGAAAAGAAGCCAGACAATAAGCACAGAAATTGGGTGAGAAGATCTCATCTATGTTAAAGACAAGCAGCTGCATGTTGGTCTCTCTGAACCTTTCAGCTGGCCTTCAGGCTTGACTTAAGGTGGTCTGTGGTCTGCATAATGTCCCAAGGCCAGTCTAATATGTTTCAAGTGAGTTTCCAAAGATGAAAAAAGTAATTCCTGTGGTTGTTTCTACCTCAGGCCTAAAATAATCAGGAGTTGCAGCTGAAGGTTACTTCAGTGATTGAAGTTATCTTATTGAAAGAAGTACAACAACTCTGTCAAATTTTCTACTTTTTTGCTCTTTTCCTGGTAAATGTCGCTACTATATCTACTAAAAAATGCAAATAACTGTAATAATATGAAGTGAATTGGGTCTATGTTGCATTCAGGTCCCTAATTCCATCAGATCAGGATATCTGGCATAGCGTTTCACATGCTAGATAATAAGACAATGCCGTGTTGTTTTTGGTGCATTTATTCACTCCTTATCTGACAGAAGTTATTAAGCATCTCTATACAATCTTTAGATGTTTAATAACAAAAAGTTTTGTGGCAGTTTATCAGAGTCACAAAAATGTTTATGTCTTACTTTCTAAAAGTGGGATTCCTGCAGTACTTTCCTAGAAACGGAACCAGAATAATACAGGAAGATAAAACTGATGAAAAGCAAAGAGAATAAGCACAGCAAATAAGGAAATCCAGAAATAACAATAAGCCAATTGTTAAAAGAGGTAGTTACTGAAGAGAAAACTAGCTCTCCATGGATGTGGAGAAATTTGGGACCAAAAAAGAAGAGATTAAGAAAATCTGAAAAAAGAGACAAAATAGAAAATTATTGAGCTCCGCTAGTAGCTCAGAGAAGCATGGAAGCTATTATCTTGTAATAGTTTCTTTAGAAAAGTCACTGCAAGATCTAGTGATCAATATGTTGTTACATTAAAAAGAAATTTCCTAAAGCTTTTCATGCCAGTAATTACAGTGGCAGAGAGCCATTCAAGGGATTCTACAAATTTAACAGTGTGTGTATGTCTGAGCTGCAGTATCTGGTCATTGCCAACATCTAAACTCTCCTTAATTTCCTAGGTAGATGCTGCCTTTCACACTCATGTTCTAGAATTAGCCAGTCCAAAAACTGGACAAAGAAAGGGAATGATATGGGAATAATCTTCAGCTTGTCACCACAGAATCTTCTTGTGTCTTTTGGCTCCACACAGCATATTGTGAATTTACAATAATTCTTCCTCAGTGAAGCCCTCAGGGAAAGGCACACACAGGGAAACCTCCACCTCCCCCATCACACGATCCTTCTGCAATAAACTGAAAAAAGAAAGCCTTTCTAAAAGGAGACCTGAAAACAAATTTACTTTGGAATATTAGTTTTCCTGTCAGAACCTCTCCCCAGTAACAATTGTTTCAGCAATCCATGTGCCACAATGTTATGGCTAGGTAATATTTGTTAAAGATGTATTGTTATCCTTGTAGGAAATATTTATGTTATTCCCGTAACATTCTCAATAAACAGCAAATGCATTTTTTGTGGCCTCCATTGTTTCAGGCCAAAATTTGAAGCAAGGTCATGACAACATTTATAATGGACACAATGAGGCAATTATCTTGATCAGGGTAGAACCTGGTAGATACCTGTGTGTTTTCGCCTTGTTTTCCTTCCCTTTGCAACTATGCAGATGGAAGAAACTCAGCTCAGTGGGCTTTTTTGCCCTTCATCTCAAATTTTTCTACTGTAGACAGAGCAGAATAAAGAAAACTGCCAGTTTAGGATTTTAAGCCTAAAATAGTACGGGTCCTGATGGTTGGAAGTATAGTTACATTAAAATCATGGCTGCAGGTCACCTGAACTGCTTTTATAAAATGAAAATAACAAGAATTTCAGATATGTTCGCGCCATTTTACTCTTGTTATGGTTATTGATGCTCTGACTTTGCTGAGTTTGTTCCATTAACATCTACATATATTCTATCCACAAGCAGCTGAATAGTCTCTACCCTAACATAATTCACACAGGAGGATGAATGGCATTAAATATAAAGATGATGCTCTAGGTCCTTTAGACTTGTGGTGTTTTAGAACAACCTCCTGTGATCCTCTCCAAGCTTACTACGGCTGCACATTATATATATATATATATATATATATATATGTATATACACACACATATATGTGCATCAAACTATCATACAATGATTTATATGTGCCTAACAGTCAGATAAAACAATAATTTCTTACACCAAGCTGTTTCCAAACCCAGAGCAGAACTTTCCATAAATGAATAAACACTTCTGTTTTAAGCCACAGTGTGTCAGGGGGGAGGGAAAGGAAATAATATGATATCCTTTTTGATGTTGAGTTACTATTATTAAAACTAGGCTTTTTATGGAGTTTCTTGGTATTCACACGGTGTAAGAACACCTAGTATTGGTACTATTTGATATATTATATTCATTTATTAGAAGTTCTTTCACACTGATAATATATTTGCATGTATCCAAACAGCAGACATAATATGTGTTTTCTGAAATACTTGGTAAGGATGACATAAGTTAAAGAATAGGCCTTGAACAGTACTCCCTATTCTAAGTCACTTGTGTTTTCTTTATGAAATAAAACATTATTTTTGAGTAGCTAGGTCATTTCCATGTTTAAAAAGCATGAAATCAGTGTTTCGTCTAATAGTATTTCTCAATCCCTTCAATCTGTTTAGTTAAACAGATGTGCAGAGGCACACAGATGGAAACAACTCAATCTTTTTCAAGCTTGATGCTCAAGAAAATAATCAGGACAGCGAGCTGGTGACACTATGCTTTTTCTTCTTTGTAACTGAAATTATTGCAATGGTGATATGGGAAGAAAATTAGTATTTTTTTAAAGAAAACTATGGGTTTGTGTTGGTTATCTAATATCCAACCTATGTCATTTCCAGAAATCACTCCAGTTCAAGAGAAGTGGCTACTTAACTCTGAGCATCATGCTGCTTCTGCTGAAATTAATGGTTCATCCAACTGCAGGTGCTGTTAGACTGAGCCTGGGTGCAGATGGAGGCTTCCATTCTGTAGTGGAATAAGGTGAGCTGCAACTCAGTACAATTTTCTCTCTTCTTCTATATTTATTCCCTATATTCCATTTACACTGGAAGAAGAAACATCAGTAGGGAGGAAGGTCAGTGTGTGCTGTGCATCAGGGTAGCTGACCTGCAGGATCGGTTACAAACTGCTTGAGACTGGTAGTCTAAATGAAGCCCAGGAAGAGATAGTAATGAATATAAAGTCAATAGAAGATAATCAATGAAAGTTACTTCTGCAATTTCATCATACTTTTGTACGGTGTGATAGGATTCAAAATAAATCTCTGATGGTGCTCCTTGGTTTGATGAGCAGCCACCTGTACTGCCAGATGTACAGATCCTCAGGCTTTTCTACCTTTCAAGTTGGTATTCTGCAATCCAGTCACTCTGACCAGCAGTCAGGTAGCAAACATTCAGCATGGCTCACTCAGGAATTTCAGCTGGGATTTGGACCCTACAGGACTTTCCTTGGGGGAACTTGTCACAGTGTGTTTGTGCTGACACAGGGCTTTAGAAACAAAGTAATTTATATTACTTTTGCAAGGTAAAAAGCCTTTAGGAAAAGTAATAAATAAATCTTCTTTGTGAGCAAATCCCACCATTGAAAAGAAAGCAAACAAAAAAAATCATCCTGTTGTTTTGAACTGATATCAATGGCACATTTTTGATAACTTCTTTCTTTTCAAGGTTCCAGCTAGTTGCAGGATTTTTGTTGTTTGTGGTTTCCCCTGATCTGAGGATTACTGACTTTTCTATGTTGTATTCCTGCCAAGCACTCTTATCCCAATCAACCCAATATTCAAACACTTTTCTCTATAGCTCTGAAGAGGTGGAGGGAATTTGTACCAGTACCATTATTGTACCTTTCTCTCTCACTTTTTAAAGTCTTCCTTTATTGCTTTCTTTTATCTAATGCCTTGCTGTTGAGCAGACAGGCAACAAAACAAAGCCAAACACATTAGTCATTGAAAGTACCTCCCTCACCCCTCACCAGAATCTGTTTTGTTTCTTCTGCAGCTGTATATTACACAAAGACATATTTATGAAGTCACACACAACTTTGGTTATTTGGAAGGCACAGGGAAAACAAGCAACAGGAGAAAAACAAGCAGAAAATCCAGAAGCATAAATATCCTCTTTAATTGCTTTCATACTGAAATTAAATTATTTTCTTCAAGAAAATGCCCAGGATGTCTAAATTGAATACTTGGGAAGTGATATGAGATGCAATGGAAACAAGTACTTTTTGTTTTAATAGTTCTTACGAAAATGCTTACATGCAGTTTTACCTACTGTGACACTTACTGTCTTAGTAGACAAACAGGTTGGAATTAGTAGATATAAATCATTGTGACTTGTAAACACAATGGAAAATTGCAGTTTTAATATGTAAGTTGGGACATGTTCTTAAATATAGACTCTTATTTTTCTAGAGGTGAAAAAGAAAGGTGGGAGAGAATAAGAAAAATTATTTGAGTTGAATGGAAACAGCAATAATTCAGACTTGCTAGAAAAAAATGAACACTTCCACATCTTTAAATTTATTCTACAAAAGAAAATTCCTTCATTTGAGCCTGGTTAAGGTTTCTAGCATTTGGAGTAAACTCTTTAAAAAGCACTGCAATCTTTTCTTTCTTTTTTCAATGTCAACTGAAACAAAGGCAGGATTAGTGCTCAGTGGATTTTCTGAAATAAGTGAATCTCATACATAAATAAATGTTTTGGATCCACCTCTAATCAAAATGGATATAAATTTGCTTTTTGCCCTGGGTTTATGCAGTACCATGCACAATGACTACAACACAGTTCAGGCTCAGATTTTGAATGGAATCTCAGGCACACGTCCCTTGTGTTATTCCAATTGAAGCTATCCAGATTAAATAAATAGACATCATTTTATGTTCTGCATAATAATTAATACACAGATTTGAATTATCTGAAGAATCTGGGCCCTGAAAAGTCAGAATTAAATTGAACATCCTGCCTAAAATCTAACAGTTATGGAATACCTTACATTCCTTAGTATACCGTATTACAAATACAAACACAATTAGCAACAATACAGGTAATAACAAGATCAAAACCCAGTAGCAATATATTGATACCCAGTTACCAAATTTCTTCTGAAGAGCTCTTGTTATTGTCTGGAAAACAATACAAAACAGAAGAGTTCCCAGGGAAATGTTGTTAAGGAATCATTGCTCTTATGTGGTTATGTTGCAAGCCAGCATATGGAAAACAACAGCACTAATTTAAACAACTATTGAGCAGGGCTTGAAGCATAAGCATGCTGCATAAACCCTGGTTAGGCAAAACCCCAAGTCACACCTGTTTTCTTTCATTCCATATTTTTATCCTGGACAGAAACAAAATCAATATTCTGTTTCAGTTCTCCAGATAGGACCTCCAGGAATCAGGTGTTTCAAGCTCAACAGAGGCAATGAGAAAGCATGAGGGTCTAGGGTTGTTGTAAGCAACTTCAGAGGGCAACCACAATAGGAAGTTCACGTCTATCTTTTAAAGCACCATAGGAATAATTTAAAAACTTCTCTAACAGTAAGCTAAGTTCAAAAGTCCGTATTGCTTTAGTCTTAGGGGAAGTTCTGATGGCTCTGGTTCTGCAAGCAGGACTGTTATTAACAGCTGCTTGTTCACTTCAGTTTGTGAAGAAAGCAAGAGATCATTATTAATGCCTGTGTGAATTCGTTTCAAGTATGGTACAACTAACTAGTTACAAAATAAAAAGCTACAAAAATGAAGAGAGAGAAAAGCCCTAAAATATAGTGTCTGAGTAATGTTATCCTCATTATCAGGCTGCATGGTGGGAATGGATAGATAAATACAATATATTATACAATACATTATACAATAGATAAATATTGTGTAATGTGTAAATAAGTATAGTATATGTCAATAAATTGGAAAGAGTAGCCTGGAAACAGCACACAAAACTGTTTCCAAAATCAAGGAGAACTGATCTAAAGCTTGGAGGCAATGAAGTCGAAGAGAGGTTAATCTGATCATGCAGCAATCCTTATGACCTCTTTATGTTGATAGGATCATTCCTCTTAAGCGGAATTAAAACTTATGAAGGAATAAATATGCTAAATTATGCTGAGATGAAAATGCTTATCAAATTATATATTACTGAAAATAGCTGTGCTGTGAAGGCTGCCCATGAGACAGCACTTGCCATCACTGCATCACTACCTGCTTCTGAAGGCAAGGTGCTGATTTTGAATAACCTGCTTCTGCAGGAATCTGTTGATTTCCCCAGTGTTGCTTCATTACTTCAGCAGTCTTCTCTCTTCTCCAGCATTTATCAGAACACCACGAGGAATCTGCGTTTTACATTTGCTTCAACTAAAAATAATGCTAATTAAATATCAACCATTCATGACTGGTCTAATTTTGGCAGACTGAAATGAGTAAGTGCTATTACATTTTTTGAATCACAGTTCATTCACAGACCTGGATATTTCAAGAAAAATTTGAGCTAAGATACCTATCATTTAACATTTTGAAAGAAATCAAACAAATCCATAATTTCTTACACAGATTGTAAACACAATATTGTGAGTAATGTGTATAAACACTGAAATGAGGTTAAAAAGCTCAATCACCTTTCATACTTTGAATCATCTGGAAGTCAAAAGACATTTTTACAAGGACAGCAAATGGACTGAATAAAAGGGAAAATAGATTTAATGAAAATGCCTAAGAAAATATTTTTCTTTAATTATGAAGCATTGCTGTTAACAACATTCACTTCAAGCTTTTACCTCACTGCAATTGTGTCTTCCTTTGGACACAAGTAATCAAATTGCCTCAGCATAATTTAATTCTTTTGGGCGTAATAAGCTTAATGCTTTATATAGCAGTGCTAAACCTAACAACTGTACCGAGTCCTGTAAATGCGAAGAGCAATTCGTCATTGCCTAAACCACCGTGCGCAATTACCCCAGTTTAGACAAAGCCATAAACTACTTCAAGCAAGATTTAAGAGGTGTCAGCACCTGGCACAACACAAAACTATTTGTGCAAGAGAACTTTCCAGCCACTAAAGATGGATTTACAAAGCATGGATGCATGGTTTTTTTTTCATTTTGCAAGACTCCACATTATAGCACAGGATGCACTGCACTCTACACACACTAAAATCACAGATGCCATTTCAGAAATATTTTAATTTAAATGAGTTATCAATTACTTGAAAATAATTGCCCTCAAATATTTCCTTACCCTCTGCCCAGCTGTGAAAATTTCTGAGTAAAAATGTTTTCTGGGAGCAAAATGGGGGAAGGAAGACACCTCAGAGACTCTTTTTACTGTAATGCTGAAGGCTATGTCTGTATTTGGTATGTGATATACAAAAAGACAAAGTATCAGTAGGTCTGATTATGTTTATTTTAAAACCTGAGGTGACTTCTGCGTATATAGACAAATCTCCTATGGAAAAGCAGCCAACCTTTTATTTAAAATATAGAAAAATATTTAATATAAAATATATTTTTTAAATCTTGTTTAACCATAAGCATCAACGTTTGCACTGATGTCATATAATTAAATTAGCTATTTCTTTTGGAGTGTAGCTACTATTATTAAGATGCATTCACAATGTCTTTTATATCCAAATTTCTTTTCCTAAATGGTTTTCCTAAATTTCCTCAACTTGAGAGTCCCCTGTCCTCTCCTACTTTAAAAGATAAGTTCTGGCAGAACTATTTAAAATATCAATTAAAAAAAACTTGCTTCTTGTGCTGGCTGTAGACATAGTATTTGGATTATTGGAAACAAAGGTACAATATATATTCCAGTTCACCTTCTGTGGTATTTGCTGATGGATTTTTTTTAATTAAAAATGCCTTCAAAACCAAACCAAAACAAACAAAACCCCCCCAAAACAAACAAACAAAAATCTCTCTTTCTTTGTCTTATACAAGAGAAAATACCAGAACTCTGAACAGACCTCAGCATTTCAAGACTTGGTACTATGATGTATTAATATAATTTTGTGTGTGAATTATTCTGCAGAAATGTGAAACTCATTTGTATGTTTTTCTTAGTTACGCAACTTGCTGAACTGACATTTGAAAAACTCGTGTGGCTCATATTGTCTCCAGTTTTGGGGAAAACTGCTGGATTCCCACAACTCGCAGAAGAAGAAACCTTTTGATTTGGCTAGGTGGTGTGACCAACTTCAACCCCTTGCCGTCTCCAATCAAGACAGCAGCTGTCTCTCCTCTGTTGCTTTTGCAACAGTTGGACACTAAATTCAACATACACGGGAAATATTAAGCTTCAAGGTGCTTCCAGGGAGTGAAGCAGAGAAATGGATCCCTCTTTACATTATACACTTGGGGAAATACTGAATGAAGGCATGAACCAAAATATAGTCCTAGGAACACTGTAAGGGTGTAAGGATGACGTTACACATAAGGGTGTCATCCCTCTTGAGGATTAAGGTAAAAGAAGCAAAGGCTTGTACCATAATGAAAAATTGCCTCTTCTTCAAAGAGACACTGTCCCACTTTAGTAGACATGATAATACCTGTGTATTTCATCTACATAGATTTTCATGTCAAACAAGGGCTTCTGATTATTCTAAGACTTCAGTTTTCTTAACTACTTTACTTAGAAAGAAGAGTGAAAAAATTTTTATTAAAAATGGGACTATAAATAGTCATTCCTCTATTCAACTTGACACATTGTTCATTCTATCATTTTTACCAAAACAAGGGAAACCAAACAAAGATTTGGGGAAAAAAATGAAAAGAGGAAGAATAGTGAGGTAAAGTGTTTCCTGGACTTCATCAGACTTCTTTATTCTCAGAATTTCTGTCTTTTTCACACAGAATCTATAGCACAGAAACACTCTGACAGTGCTGACAAGTCAACTCTGTTCAGGTTTACTTCCCTTTTCCCTTTAACATAATAAAAATGGTAACAAGAATAGCAAAGAAGTTGCAGTCTTCTATCTTCACAAGGAATTGAACCAATGTTTGCTGTGTAAAAAATAAAAAGTTGACAGTGCACTTTTAAATTATAGTTGTAGTTTTTCTTAACTTTGAAAAGACCTGTACTATTTCTTCACAAGTGGTTCATGAAGGCCTCTTTTTGTTTGTTTTAATTTTTTTTTGGTGCTGCAAGATGAAAAAGCTATTTAGAAAAATGGGCAAAGATGGAAAAGTAAGATCCGAACCTGAGATTCAAACACTCTCAGGATTTGCACACATTCAAATCCAGACATGAAAACATCTGTGTGTCTACTGCCTCTGACCTAAAAACTCACATCAAAAAAACCTGGTGGGCTTTTTAGCTAAGGCCTGTCTGTATTTAATAATCTTTATTATAGGTTTGAGAACCTAGATTATTAACCTCTTTTCTTTGCAGGAGATCTTTCTAAAGTTGTGAATGTAAACAGGACCTCCATTCAGGAATACTGATCATATACACATTTACCTCTGAGAAAAAAAAAGCATAATGAAAAAAACCCCAACACCCACATGTGGACTTACACTCCTAGATGGGGATGGATTTCAAAATATTCTCAGGAGTTTCTCCAGCAGATGAAATGTCTCAATGAACATGTCATTTGGCTTGTCCATCATGCCTGGGAATATGTAAAACAGAAAACTTTATTTCCTTAGCCACCACCCAGGAACATTCTCTATTTTCATTAGAAACAATACAAAGAGCAGGTAAGTTCTCTTCTCACCTGTGTATAAAACAGTTGGATGTAGTTGACCTGTAGGGCTGGGAGGGAGAAGACTGGACAGCTGTAACCATCCCGTTGGCATTGAGGAAGCTGGACCCCAAAACAGAGGAGTCAGCATATAAACTAAAGGAACTTTATTTGATCATTTTATTTAGAAACAGAAAGGGCTGTTTATAGATTAGATTATCCAACTCTATGTTAATGCATTGCATCAGATAAATAATCATATATCTATGATAACTAAATACACTTACAATAGCAAGAGTCTCCTGTAAAATTAATTGAAATGAAGAGACGAAAATGAACGATAGTAGTTTTGGCAACCTCTACCTTGATCCTTATTTTAGGGATTATTCAATGATTTACCCAACACAGGTGTGTATGTACATCACCTATGGGATTTCTGTATGGGCTTTTCACTAAATGAATAGAGTCAAATATTATATTCAGGTCTTTATTCCATCCTTGTGTGTTGTTCCAGTGACTGGAACAATGGGAGGGATGGCCAGGTCCCCAACATCTTGCTGTAATCATCACTTCTCAAGAGAAAGCAGCTCCCTGCAAATCAGAAGTATTCACTCCTCAGGTGCTTTCCCACAAAATCCTTCAGACGGGAGGCTTAAAGTAAGCCCTTAAAGGGATCAGATTGTGCTCCTGGGGAGTAGTTGCTTTTGTGTTCTCTTCTTTTTCTGAGAAAAGGATCAGCAAAACATCTGCTGTAGGATATGGGAAAAAGAGGCTTTTGAAAGGCCTAAAGAAGAATGAGGAAGAAGATGAATCCTAGAAAATTGATAAGCACTTTTAATATCCTACTTTAATGCAGTTTTGTAAACTACCAAAGATACCTCTATCATATCTACCATTATTACATACAAAAATATAATCAATTATAGCTTACTGCAAAGAGGATAATAAAAATTCTAGCATATACAGTTGTTTGAGAAACCTTAAGTCTTCCTTCTTCTGTAATTCTTGAGAGATCAGAATAAACATAGAGTGCTATGGAAAAAGATCGCCCATGATCATGTAATTGAGAGCAGTATTGTAATAGCTATATACAAATGCAGCAAAACACTACTGATATCTTTTCCTGCACTATAGAGTTTGTCCTCTAGACTCAATAGTGCATAGCATTTTTCACTAAGCAGTCCTATCTTGATATTTTTCACTTCTATGACTTATAATGTGTGGGACAGCCCTCAAGATGTCGGCTGTAAAACACCTTGGCTATGGAGAAAATTTGAAACTGTGCTGTAGCTTTATGCATTCTTCATCTTCTGAGATAAAACATCAAAGGGCCAAGAAAGTAATTTCTATGAACTATACCTACATTATCATATGGGTTTAAGTAATACCTGGGAAAAAAAAACAATAAAGGAACCTTGTTTAGGATGTAAAAGCAGTTGCTGAAATGTAGGTCTCAAAGATTATGAAAGCAACACTCTGGCTCTGCAGCAAGTTCTCTGTTCCACAGTTACTGCTATTAAGGTTTAGTTGTTCAGCCTTAGAAATTCCAGGAAAAATACATGAGAAAGGAATTGAAAATTTTTTGAGAGTTTTGTGACTGTAATCACTGGTGCCTAGACTGTTTCCAGTAACAACTGCCCTGAGGCAATAGCACAATCAGCAGCTACGAAGTCCAAAACTTAGAAATTAGTTTGGCATAGAAATCAATAATTTTGAGGAAAGGAGCCAGTTGAAGAGTACTTCATGCATCTGGCATCTGGTGAATAGCTGCTCTGTACAGCATGGAAGGATATTGTAGGAAAATATTTGAAACAAACTGGAAACCAGTAGCTTAAAACAAGCCTTCTGGGGACTGAGAAATATTCTGTGTTGATAACAATATGGAAAAGATAAAATATGAGGCTCCTGGGAAAAGGGTGAACCACAAAATAGGCATGACTTGTAATATGACTGAAGTCATATTACTGAATATATGTATGACTGAATATATACCCTAAGTATAATTTTCCAAAACCTTAGTTTGCAGATAAGCTAGAAGCACATTTCTCTTAGAAATGAAAACAACTGACATTATTAATATATAATTTATTACATGATGAATAAGAAAAATTTTATTTTTAATTTTCTAGAAATACTAATATTAATTTCTGGGTTCTTAAAATAGGCCATTTTCAGTGTGAGTGAGAAACATGGAACTGGGATCTACAATATTAAAGCGGCTCTGAATAATGATTTAATACAGGGCTTTGTCTAGTGTTAGATGAAAGAAGGCTGTGAATAAACTAATGTTCTTTAAACCCTAGTGGGATTAAGGCAGCAACATGATGCAATTTGATTATTCTTTCCAATAAGAAGCTGAAAGCATTTGGTTTTCACTGCCATAAAAGAATCACTCTTTTCTAAACATTTTTTATTTTGATGGGATATCCAATATAACATTATGTGGATCAGCTTAAAGGCAGTTACGTTTGATTATTTTCCTCTCTTTGTTTATTATGTTCCTACTGTTATTTTAAATAAAAGGATCTCTGCACTTCTAAGGCAAACAGATTCAAAAATTGTAATTAACAAACTCTAGACATGGGCGACTCTGAATGTATACAAACACAAAAGAAGTCTTGAGCCAAATCTGAGCATGATGAGTAAATTATTCTAAGAACCATTACTGAAGTATCATCAGCAATGCCAGGAGCAAATTATGAATTGGAAACATGACTTTATATCTTCCCAACTGCAGGCACTGAAAATTTTCCCAGCCTGATTTACTTTTAATTGTGAGCTCTTAAATCTCTGTTAGAGAACCTTTGACCTCAGGCACAAGACTAGGCCCACAATTCCCTATTGTAAGTCCTGTGGCCACATTGGGTTTGGGTTGCTTCTGCCATCACAAGGTAAGAGGTGAATGCTGAATGAGTCTGCAAGGCTCCTTTGACCTCTAGCAGGAGAAAGTTCTCTACCCTCCTTCATTCCAGCTCTTTCTTCAGCTCAGCCTCTGATTTTAATGTTAGTCTTTTAACCAAATGTTCACCCATTTTCTTGAGTTCTTCATGAAAACATTTGTTTTATTCATCAGTGGGCTCTGAGCATTAGTACATCAATATTGTCCTGCATGTTTGCACTGAGTAGGTGCTAGTATTCATCTCGGAAGTACACCTATCTGCCAAAAAGAGAATGTGTCATTTTTATTTTGCCAGATTACAAGTCAGTGGCTTCACATAGACAAGAAATAAAAAAATCAAAACAGAACGATGGTGTGGAAGATAGACTTGTTCAGGCATTCCCCAAATCCACAGCTTCTCTAAAGGATGAAGGAACTCCAAGATCTCTCTGAAGTGCAAACTTTTTCTAGTGGTGAAGAAATAAGGAATTTTGCCTTGGGACATTGCAGTATAAAGGGCCAGGTCAAAAGATTCTGAGAGCAGGGCTTTTTGCTACTTTCAAGTTGTCAGGTTTAGTTTGTGCTAAAAGGCACTGTGGTCCCTGGTGAAAGGTACGAAGCTGTTTAGACTTCACAGAGAAAAGAAACTACCCTTCACTGAGGTTTATGAGATGTTTCCTGCAGTCTGAATCCTTCATAGTCCAGACACCTTGTTTACCTGCCCTAGCTCCCAGGCAAGCTCCTTGTGCTGGGGACTCCATTGGCTTCCTGAGGGGGAAAGTCAGACCTCTCCCTTCACGTGCCAGAAGCCTACCTAAGTGGTGAGGGAATTTTTCCTTCACCTCTCCAATTACTCCCAGTTTTGCCAGACTTGGTAAGTAAGAGTAGCATTTTTCTCCAAAGTTTCCTTCTTTAAAACAATGTTTAAAAAGATAATTTTGGGGGGAAGTGTGGTTATTATTGTTACTTTAAAATTTATACTTGAATGGATGTATAGTGAGCAGAAAATTAGTCTTTTAAGGTAGATTTGCATTCAGTGACACCCTATTGACACTGAGGTCTGCTATATTGCAGCAAAACACTTTTGTTTTGGTGTTAATATTTTAATTTGACATTCTTGGTAGGCTGTAAAATGTCTCTAAAAGAGTGGCTGACACCACCACCCCCCCTTTCCTTTTTTATACGCCCCTGCCACTGCACAGTGTGTGTTTCAGACCAAAGCAACCTAGTAATGCTTTAAGTGTTACTCTTGTCTTCTGCTCAGCCCTCTAATTTACACAGGGGTTGTACCCTTACCATTTGGCAGTTTAATACTTAGGCACATCAGCCCAGAAGTGAAAATTACTGCCATTTCTTGACATTTATACCACAGAGATATTAAACCACTTGATAGACAAGACCTTTCTATATTTGTTAATCAGATAAAACAAAGGAAATCCAACCACAACTGAAGAGTCACGTTTTCATTCTAATACCAGGTATTCACTAATATAACCAAACAGTGAAATATAGAACTGAAAGTACATCAATTGCTTCTGAAGGTGGCAAACTCTTCAGTGTAATTTCTCATCCCACTATATTTTTCTGTAGTCCTCTGTTTTAAGAGGCTTTTTGTCTCCATACAGAGACACTAATGAATCATTTTCCTTCACAACCAGCCCCATATCTACCAAAAAAACAAAAGGAAAATATTTTAAAATTGAATAACTGGAGTGTTAGCCTTCATGTTGCCATGGTTTAACCCCAGCCAGCAATTGAGTACTGTGCAGCTGTTTGCTCACCGCTCCCCACCCGTCATGGGATGGGAAGGAGAATCCAAAAAAAGGTAATACCTGTCGGTTGAGATAAGAACAGTTTAATAATTGAAATAAAATAGGATATAATAAGAATACAACAACAGTAATAGTAATAATAGCAATGGACAGGGAGACAACAATTAGAGAGAGAGAAAAAAAACCCAAGGAAGGTAAGCGATGTGCAGTACAATTGCTCACCACCTGCTGACCAATGCCCAGCTCATCCCTGAGCAGCTATCAGCCCCTCTGAGTCAATTCCCCCCAGTTTATGTACTGGGAATGGTGTTCTATGGTATGGAATATCCCTTTGGCTGGTTCGAGCCAGCTGTCCTGGCTATGGTCCCTCCCAGCTCCTTGTGCACCTGCTTAATGCAGAGCATGACATTGAAAGGCCTCGACTGAGGGCAAGCACTACTTAGCAACAAGTAAATATGAGTATGTTATCAATTTTATCCTCCTACTGAATGAAAAAAGCACAACACAGTAGTACCAGTTACTTGGAAGAAAATTAACTCTATCCCAGCTGAAGCCAGCACTAGGTTGTACAAACAAGCAAACATGACTTGTCGAAATGTCACCAGTGACATAAGTTCCATAAAGGGCTTTGAATCAGGTCACAGTTGCATACAGACACAGTGTACGTTGTGCTGATCAGACTGTCGGTTCCCTATCCAAGAGAACCTCCCTCTAAAGAGCATCTGATCACTTCCATGCAAGAGCAATCCCATTGAGGTAAGTGGAATATATGATTGTCAAGCTTAGCTCAGCTTACTAAAATGTCAGAGAGCAGGGGAACACCCACTTGCACTCCATGACTGCTTTCTTCAAGCATCTCAAATCAAAAGCATTCTTTTGGTGCTGGCTAATATCAAGAAAATATATAGGATACGCCTATAAACTGTGCAAAATTGAGCTCCATTTCTAACTGTGAAAAGAGAAAGAAGTCCAAAGAATACTAGTTAGAGAAAATCATGGAACAACACCACTGAGGAAAGTTATAACCAATGATGAAATAGTATTTCTTAGAATCACAGCTGAATACTTCAGTCTTTGAATACCATGCTGCTTATCAAACATAATGCATATTTTTGCTTTTCCTACTAGGAAGTAGCCAAAGGAAAAAAATCAGTCTAGAAGGAGATAAAACATCTGTTACACTAACTACTTAGCTGTGGGAATACATTTTCACATGTTTTAAAGAACCAGCCGGGATATAATGAGCGCATATTTAATATACCATATTCTCTACAATCTATAATGCAGTTTAATTTTAATAATTTAGACATTAATTTGAGCTCTTCTATGGACAAGTGAGCATACTATATGTAACATTGATTTTAAAAACTTATATAAATGAGTAAGGGACCATTTTCAGACACTCTATTTTTGTCTCTCTTCTTGTTAAAGAAGCGTAACTTTTTCCCATACTGCAGAACATCATCATGATATTGGGGAAAATGTATTTTCAGTTGTGTTTTATATGATATATTTAGCATGGAGACCATGAGGCATTCAGGGTGGGAGGGATTGTGAAGATCTGTGACATTTCTGTTAAGTGTGTACGGCTGAAGAAACAGCAAAAAGAGAAGGCTGAGTATGAGATTACCTATGTAAGTTGACTGGATGAGTATTTATTTATCTGGCGTGATGTATGAGGCAAATATTGCAGCATTATCCCTCTGGTCTTGATAATTGCAGTGGAGTTGCTTGGGATACCTAACAAAGCAAATGAAATGCTGGCCTTAGTGTTTGCTGATCAATAGCTATAGACAGAAAAATTTATAACGTACTAGGAGCTAGCACACTGCTTATTTTTTTTCTGAGAATTCACACAGGCTTGGTCACACAAAGAGCTTGAAGGGACCACTTAAATACGAGGATGGATTTCATAGAGATCTGCTTTTGTATTGTTTAAGGTTAGAAAAGGCATAGACACAGCAGAAGAGTAGATTTATACACGACTGACTGTTACTGGCTGGGACTATCACAATCTCCTGTAGGCCTATTGCTATTGTCTATATTCAAGGCCGCAGAGAGGTATTTTACCCTTAGAGTTGGCTAGGAAATGGTTAAGCATCTTCTGGTGTGGTTTTTTAGGCAGGAAGATAAAGGTCTTAAAAAAAAAAATTAGTTTTTCCTGTCTTTCTTTTCACTTTCACTATGCAAGGTTTTTATATGCCTTTTGATTAAAAAAGATTTAGTTAAAATAACTAGCTTAACAGCTCTTTAACACTTCAAATAGCTACAGTGAATAAAGGTATATAATTCCCGAAAATTCAGACAGATTTTCTTAGACTGTAACCACTTCAGAGAAGCAAATCTCCTCCTCTCCTCATTACCACCCTGGTAATATCTGGTGCTTTCCCTACAGCAGTTGATTGTACCATCAAAGCCACAACACTCAGGTTTCATTGGAACAAATTATAATCTGAAAGCAATTTATTAGGTTTTCTACCCTCCCACGTGATATCCATTTATATCTGTGGCATTAAAATAAAGTATCAATCATTTAGAGGTAACGATGGATGTCCCCAAGGACTGTATGTGCATGTAGAACCATAGAATACCAGGTTGGAAGGTGACCTCACAGGTCATCTAGTCCAGCCTTTCTCAGCAACAAGTGGGTGAGAAGTGGTATAGTCACACTGGCATTCTGGCTTTCTGGTGTTCTCTGTGCTACTGTAAAAACCCTCTGCAGCACCACTGCAGTCAGGATTCCCAGCAGGGTTAGTGTACTCAGCAGTACCTCTTGACCGCCATGAGAGCTGGAGGCTCATGGTTATCTATAAAACCTGTGTTACAGAGAAGAGTGGTGCACACTCCTACACAGGGTTTGCACACCTGGTGGATGAATGCAGAGCTCACTCTTTCCTGTTCATCCACATTTGCCAGCTGACATGACAGCTAAAAAAACACAGAAGGGGTTGTTTTATCTGTGGGTCTGTCAGTGTTGTGCTGTACTCTTTACGCACTGAAAACAGAAGTGAAATGTAACCTGTTTCTTATTTTATAGCAATTGTTATACAAATTTTTTTTGGCAACTCAAAATTAGTACTGAAGTAGAGAATAAAAATGTTCTGGAGTTATTTCTGTTTCATCCAAAAGTCTGGCAAAGCCCTTAACTGAAAAAATAACAAAAGATTTTTGAGCAGCTGATGAAATCAAATATTGTAACACAAGAAAGAAAGCCGTAAGTTTTGTCCTTTTAAAATTCTTTCTCACATAACTGCTAAAAATGCTTGACAACAGGGTATTAACGATTTCATTACATATGTTTCCCCTAAATGCAAACATTTGAAGTTGCTGTAGATATACAAATATACAATGATCCCATTAAGGCAGCCAGAACTTCAAAAACTTCACAGGTTTCCTGACGATCACAAAATGTTAGCTTTTATTAGATACACAGCTTAGTGGTGGACTTGGTGGTGCTGCGTTAACAGTTGGACACAATGATCTTAAAGATCTTTTTCAACCTAAATGATTCTCTCGTTATCTGAAAATTCTCACAGCAAAATTTTGTAGGATTCCAGTTTCCTTCCATATTACAATACACAATAACAACATTGTCTTGGCCACAGAGGGATTCCAGGAAGCCCATCTGTATGCACCACTCTGTAGTGTGAACATAATGCCATTCTCCAGAAAGGTAATACTGAACCATAGTACCAATTGTAACTGTTTGCAAAGGAATGATTGACTTTTCTGTATGCACAGAGCAAGGAAGAGCTGCTTCTGTATCTCTCCAGGTGACTTGGGTGCCCTTCTGGGCGATCTGCAAGTGGTGCACACCTGGGCTGCTTTGGGACAGGAAATATGGGCTACATCTCTAATTTGGTGAGAAAGATGTACTTTTTTTTTTTTTTTGTAAGAGAATTGCCTTAGCCATCAAGCATTGAGGATGGTAAGATGGCTATGTGACAGACATCGTGGACTTGCAACAGAAAGGCTGGGGGTCTTCTGCTCCTTCTGGGAGTTGTCTCCAGTTGAGAAAGGGAGCAGAGAAGCACAGAGGTACAGAAGTGTGGATTTCTGGTGTAGATATATGAGCTCTATTTGGAATCTTGAGAGATGCCACCAGCAGGAGGGAGCTCCTGTCAATGAGTACTCGTGTTGTAACATGGTAGACAGTTCCCACTGCAGCCTGATAAATTGAAACTGGATAACAAAACCTCTCTGCTCTTAGGACTTAAAGCTGGATTTCCAGTTGAACGAGTGTTTCTTGGTATTGTAAGGAGGTTTTTCTCTATGTAATAGAAATTATTGTATTTTATGGAATATTAATTTTGATTATAAAATGTTAAATTACAGAAATAGTCTTCCCTGCAACGAGAGTAATGTATGCATCTACAACCTGGAAATTATGCAAATGACATACATGTAAATATCCCATGAGACCTTTCTTTCTGCTTAGAAAAAATATTTGATCATACTATTAGGGGGTAATTTGCCAAGAGAGCAACTGTGAGAATAGTGTTGTTACTTGTCTTGTGTCAAGCCTGTTCTTATTGTGGGAGGTTGTAAAGAATACATATTTCATCCACATACCACAAACTATCTACATTTCAGCAGATGTTTTCTCACAGCAGAAATTTTGGAAAAAAAAGTCAGTCTTCCTAACCACAAGATATGAATCATACTACCGTAGCATGGAAACCAAGATGATGCACATTCAGAAATAACAAATAAAATCAAAGATAGCAGTCTATTGTGATAGCTTCAATTCTTAAGAATTTCTTGTTTGCTTTACGAACAAATTAAATTCTGTAGTTTACTTATGAATGACACAGATTAAATTCTTCCATCTCTGAATAGTTTTAGTTTATGTTTAGTCTCTTATTTTAAATTATGTCTCACTGACATGAGAGGCTACTTGCACTTAAATTTTACAAGACTTAAAATTAGAATTGACTTTCATGTCTTGAAGTCTTCTATCACGTTTTTTTTTTTGCCATGGTCTAGATTGTCATTCTTTCCTTCTTGTAGAACTACATTTTGATCATTCCAGGACTGAGGAGTCATGACCTGCTTCTATTCTGACCATCAGGTGCCTGAGAATGAAAAAATAACAATTAAAAAATCTAAGTTTCTTGGCATCTTTGCTTTTGCACAAGGTTTGTTGCATCTCAGCTGCTACTTCTGCAGATGGATGTAACGTTGCAGGGAGATGTCTGGCCCAGGTTTAACCCAGCTGTGTCTACTCTGCACTACGACACCAACAGCAAAGGCAGCACCAGTGCAGTGCGGTTTGCTGGAGAGGTGCTGGATCAGCCTGTGCTGTGCTGTGACATGTGGCTTTCCCAGCAGGTGTAGAGCTGGCTCCAGTACAGGGCTCTGCTGGGGGCACTGTACCTCGCTCTGAAAGTTCTCCACTTCCTTTGTTCTTGCGCTGTGTTCGACACTTCCCTTTCTTCCCCTTCGCTGATACGCTTATCCTGCTGTCCTTGAACACACAGTACTTTTTCTCAATATCCCTAGTAGTTACTCAATATTAGCATTGTTTTAATTTCATCATACAATCTGTGTTGTAACCCTAGTGTAGATGGGTGAGGAGAGAGGAGAGAGACAAGGCACTCAAGGGAGATGATTCTCAAACTTAGCATAAGTGTGGTGTGCCTTGTCTTCATGAAGGAGTGGTAAACCTGACCTACTTGAGGTTGTCATCTTACCTCCCACAGGCAGCTAAATTCTAACACGTTTGAATGTCCTACAGACATTTGTATAAGGCTGGAAAAGACAGATCAGCCTGTCACAGAAAGTAAATATATAGATGTAAAATCCCCCCAAATACATGCATTTTGTTAGCAGTTGGACAAGATTCATGCAAATAAAACTCATTCGCCCTATCAGAATTATTAGAAAAAGCTCTGCTCTGGATCTATAGTTTGATCTCACCACGAATTTTGAGATTTTGGTCTGTGAAATAGAGGGTGTATTGGCAGAATGATGAATACGTGTACCCCCCTTTCCCCAGCTCTTCTTAAGCAACTCTGAACTATCTTGCTTTTAAAGACTCCAAATGACATAATAAGCATGTATGTATTTAACAAAATCCTAATTGAATTTTTAAAAATTAAATTAATACTAACATCCTTTATTGTTCTTCCATACTGCAGGGCAGAAACCAAGCAAATAAATAAAACTGAATGCAACAGAACTCTGCCTTCAGCTAAAGTTGAGATTATTAATGCATGCAGACAGGTCAAATACTGTTGTGGTTTCACATCAGTTTCTTCTGTTTTACTTCCAGATTTTTGAGAGCTTCCCTTAGGTAAGGAAGACATCTGTTTATGTCTGAAAACAATAGATATGCTCAAGCTGGAATGTGGAGGAGGTTTCTCTTCACAAAACAAGCACAGCACTCTCCTGGCAGGCTTGCCAGAGGGCACAACATAACTAAGAATATGAACTGCTCCACTTACCATCTCTATACAAACACAAGGTTTTTCTCCAAACATGCCCTTGATGATACCAGAGAATGTATCTGAAGCTAACACTGGAATATTCCCATTTATTTCCTAACACTGTGATAAACCTATCCATCCAACTCACAAAAGTGGGTTACTTCCAGTATAGTCTCGTTCCGATTATTACAGTGCAAAAAACCAATAATAATAAAGAGGCAATGTGCCGTATCAGCAATAATCTTATGCATGAACAGAGCAAAATACTGGCCAACCTACAGTAGGAGAGTTCTGTCCTCATTTTTCATGAAATTAGTGCTTAGCTTTAAACGTCTACAATTATTCATGCAATAAAAGATGTAGTCTATAGAAATGAAATCAGGTCTACATTAACATGTTTTAAAAAAATTGGCTAAATTTTAAAGAATCAATCATAAAAAAGTTACATGTACACTAGTATTACGAGATCAGTTAGAGATAATACCTTGGCAATGATACTTCCTTCAAGCTATGGTGAGAATAGAAAAATGTTTTTCTAGTGCATACATTAAGTTAACATATTCTATAATTAATAAAGAATCATGAGTCACTTTCTGGGAACAGCATTAAAGGAACTTCAGGACAAATTATTTGAATAAATATAATTTGGGAAGTCCTGCAATGGTGTGGGACTGCATTTCTTAATCATCCAGGAAAGTAATTTTAAGGGGAGGGAATTGGTGATTTCTTTTAGTAAAAATGAATCACAGAAGTAAGTGATGGAATCTGACAATCAAACTGAAACCTCACCAAATTATACAACTAGCTAACAATATATTTCTGAGACATAAGGAAACCACAGGTTTCTGGCAACTGTTTTCTCAAGAAAACTTGGAGCAGTTAGAAGATATTAAGCACAGAGCAATTAGACTGTTTCCTCTTTTTTACCATTGAAGACTTAACAGTTTAGCAGATGATTCTGGTAAGAAAATTACTACTTTTCTATTCATGCATGTTTCAATGCAGATTTACATATATTTACATGCATTTACACATGCCTTTCTTTAAGATTTCAACTAAAACAGTCTTGAGAAATCAACAGTGAATAGAATTCATTTTAATTCATATGCTTATTTCAGAAGCAGCTTCAGCAAAAGGTTGAGGTAGTGGTCCCTGCTTCCAGGAATGGTTTTGATTGTTTTCAGTGATGATCTAATACAAATGTGTACATGGCCTTTTAGCTGTGTCCATTAGCAGCTGTATTGGTTCTGGCTGGGATGGAGTTAATTTTCCCATAGCAGCCCTCACAGTGCTGCTGTCTGCATTGAGAGCTGGAAAGGTGTTGATTACACACCAGTGTTTGCACTACTGCTGAGCAGGGCTCGCACAGCATCAGCTCTGTCTTTCCAACATTCCTCCCTCAGCAGCAGGTTGGTGATGGGCAAGATCTTGGGAGACAATATGACCAGGACAGCTGACCCAAACCTACCAAAGGGATACGCCATAATATTCCACACCATGTATCTTCTCAGCAATAGAAGCTAAAAGAATAGAGGAGGTGGGTGGAAGAGTGGGGTCAGGGATGATTTGTTATTTATGTATTTTTTCTTCTGGAGCAATTCCTAAGTGTACTGAAGCCATGCTTCCTGGGAAGTGGCAAGGCATCAGCTTCTGATGGGAAGCAAAGAATAAAATATTTTTGTTTCCCGTGCTTCCATATGCACGACCTTTGCTTTTTCTTTATTAAATTGCCCTTGTCTTGACCCATGATTTTTCTCCAACTTACTTTCTCTCTACCCTGTCCAAATGAGGAGGGGAGTGATAGAGCAGCTTGGTGGGAAGCTGACATCCAGCCAAAGCCAACCCACCACAGCAGGGTACTTCAACCTCCAGACTAGGTTCTTTTTTGCCTGTTTTCCTTTCCACCCCATGACACCTCTTTTCTCAGCAGCACAGATGCATCAGCTTCAATTGCCAGAGCAGCATCCCACTCAGGCTTCTACTCAGACCTGTGGTTAGGACAGATACTGGAGACCCCAGGTTCAAATCTCTCCAGTTTGAAGATTCCAGTACTACCCACTTCCTCTGGCAGTATCAACCTCCATCAGACAACTTCATACCATACTTCTCAGATTTTCCTACAAGACTTTGATAAAGCAGCTCTCCAGGATAACCCCTGTGAGCTATTGTTCTCAAATACTGAAATGCTGGTCAGAAGGGGGAAGATCTGACAGTTCTGAAATTTTTAATCTATGAATGTCGTATTCAACTTCTGGAAGTCGCTGAAATGGATTAAGTAAAATTAAGGTTATCAGATCTTTTTTTTTAGCATCACTCAGACAGATTCTGCTCTGCTTTATTATGAAATGATAAGAAGGCTAGTCCTGCTTGTATTGAGGAAGAGGAACCAGATCCTATGACATAATTTCACACTTCTCTAATTTACTTCAAAAGAAAGGAAAAGCAGATTAATATTTTCCCTTCCTTCTTCTCCGGCTAAATACCAATTATTCCCTGAGACTTGTTCATCTACCAGAACGTTAATAGTAACAATAGTACTTTTAATAAATAGTATTTTTATTAATAAAACCTAAAGAATTTTATAAAATTGAAACTTTAAAGTTAAATGTAAAAGAAGGCATAACTTATCTATTCAGCTTCCTTTTCCATTCTGTTTTTTTAAGTCTTTCTTCCTGAAATTGTTATCTGTCTCTGTCTCACATTCCAATTCTATTACACAAAAACTCTTACTAAGCTTTTTTTTTCCTCTAGTAATCTTTCTTCCACCCTCTTGCAGAAAGATGAAAGGCAGGTAATTTGTCTTCAGGGTCTCCAGACTGATGAGAAGAAAGAGACTCTGTGCACAGAGAACGTTCTAACATGACTAAAGAAAACATCCCAGAAATGTGTTTCTCAGTAACACAACCATTATTTGGAACAAGTCATTGATCAGGACATACATTTTATTGCAATGAGACAATAACAGTCTGTATGTTACATTAAAGGAGAATTTTTCCACTGAAGGCAAAAAAAAAAATAGGTTTTTTTTTTGCTTGGGAGTAAGAACCAAGAAACTGTATCACATCTTTACAATCTTCCAGAGTAGTAGTACTCAATCATCATCTTTAAGAGGAAGTTTATGAGGGGCTTTTTTCATTAGCTATTTTTAAATTTTATTCTTCTTAATATTTGAAACATTTTTTCTTAAAGAGATAAAAATTTGCTTTCTGAAAGCTAAACACAGTGCTTTGTTGAGCCTCTTACAAAGTTTGAGGTGCAAGCTGCAATAGACACATCTGTGCTTTTGTCTTTTGATAGGGTTTCAGCCCAAAGTGTGAAAATAACTGAAGTCAGATTGCTCCTGCAGGTAAAGTAAATAGGTCCTGACATGACCAACAGAAACAGACAACGCAAATTACTTTCAAGAATAATGCCTTTTATCTAGAATGAGTAGTCCACCTGCTTCTTTTTTTTCCTGTTGTTTTAAGACTGACTCTTCATTTGAAGAGAAGTTTTCTTTCCTGAAGGGGAAATATAAAGAATGGGAACTGATATCAAAAGACAACAAGCTTTACAAATGTATCCAAGAGACACAAGTACACACTGTCTTGGGGGGAAATTAAAAAAAATAGGAATAAGTTATTTACTTATGTAAATATTTCTAAATTTTCATCAATGACAATCTCTCCATAAGTGTTGACATTAATGCCCCACATGACAAATCCCCAAAACCCTCAAACTTAAGAAAAATTCTTTCCAGTTCCTCTGTTTTCTTTCATATCTCAGAAGGGAACCTGAGGTATAACACAGCAGGTAGTTTAAGAGAAAACTAGTAGAAACTAAAGTCTATCATTTCACTTTGCAAAGCAGTCTGACACTCTCAGTGAAGCTCCTGGCAAAGCCCAGGATGTTTCCACTGGCAGCTGAGTGCACGCATTGGCTGGGACCAGCCACTGCCACCATTTTTTTGCCTTTGTGCTCTTTCACTACAGTGACAGACAGTCAGTGCAGGTAATTCTGTTCACACTAAACCCTTCTCACAGATTAATTCATGCCCTAAATAACTCTGCTTATTTTGCTTCGTAGGATTGCAGGAAATGTCATTCCTCTTCTTTTTATTTTTCCTCTTTAATTTTTCTTAATTTTTGCATTCCAGGCAACATAACATCTGCACAGTATAATCAACAGGTGACTTCTTGGGGATCCCATCCATGACTTACCACAGCTCTCCTTCCAGCCAAATCTTCTTCTCCAGTCTCCATTCTTTCCCTCTAACCTCCTACTGCTGCCATCATGCCCTACAGTTTTCCAAAGGCACAGTGGAGTACTATGGTAAGTGTAGTTCAGGGGCTGCATTTACCACATAACACTAATGTTTATTAGCTATAAATCCCATGGCAGGTATATGAAATATGGTAGTGTCAGACACCACAACTTTTCAAAATGTAAGCATTCTTCAAAAATTATAGGCTAAACTTCTTTTCTTCATTCTTCCTTCAGTTAATCATAAAAAGATGAAGATAAGGCAGACAACCTCTTTTTTGCTTTATTACGAGTGGTGTGAAATAGCCTTTGCCCCCCAAAATCTACTACCGTCAAGCATTTAAAAGGTGAGAGTAAATGGTCACAAGTGCAATGTAACACTGACAGAATTCCACCAGGTTGCTTTCCTTTTGCATGTCACAGTCTAAAGGCTCTCCTGAAAACATCTGTATTGCCACTGCTGTCTTGCAGTACTTTATCAATGCTGGTGTAAATACCCTGTGTGTCTCTCTCTCATCTGGTCATTAACTGTACTAATTAAAGCAGCATCAAAATGAGTATTTAAGGATCATTCTGTGTAATATGTAACTCCATGGTTTCAGATGAAGACTCTTAGTTTAAAAGTTTGCACGTCAACCTTGAAGGAAAGTAGGAAGAATAAGAAGGAAGAAACTTCTGCAGGTGAGTTTCTCTGTCATCAAGTCATAGTATTTCTCAAGCCAGAAGGACTCTCTTAATGCACTACTTCAGTAAGACATAGATAATACATGGCAAACAAGCTAACACCCTGTATAGAGTTTTGTGAAATTTCATGCACTGAGGTGATCACATGCATTATAGCATGTTGCTGACTCATTGCAAGTACAGGAGAAAATGGTTTGCCCTTAGGGACAATAATAGCTTATCTGTTATCTCTAATTCGCAAAGAGAAAGAATAATAACCATGAAGTCATAGCAAATGATCTCCACCTGTAACACTGATGAAATTCTGGGGTGGAACTGGCCAGGCGAAACTGTAGAGGTTGAAACTGTAAAATAAAAACATCTGTCTGGAAAAGCTTGTGTATTGAGACACAGGACTTTTTTCGAAGAAGATAAACAAAATAACAATGTTCAGTTATTATTCCTGTAGAGAAATATAACAAGTCAAATAACTACAGAGTATTTTGTGTCTGGGGAGGAGGATAGGGGTGTGTGTGGGGAGGGAGGGAAGACATAAAAAGAGACATCTTTTTTCTGAGTCTGGCATCTATGAGAAACAAGAAGTTCCTTTCCTGATTAAGTTTCTCTTCTTAATAACTTCCTAAACTCCCAAGGTATACTTTTTATTTTGCTCCTTAACTAAGGAAGTGGAAGCCAAAAAACTGAGAAAAATAATTGCACAACATCACAAAGGAGAGACAATGTCTGGTTTAGAGAGGGGTCAGATTAGTCTGTGAAAGCAGAAACTTCGTACTTGTGAAATTTAAATCTCAGTATCAGCACTTACTGTATTTGAGAACCTGCAGAGACTGGATACATATGTTTGGGTATGTTTATCAAAACTTGCAGAATTTTATTGATCTGGAGTTGATGCAACTTTACTTCGGTGTGGATTGGGGCAACCATGGGCCCCCAACTGAATGTAGATGGACCACAAGCATAGAGGGTGACAACCATTCCCATAACTGTGTGCAGTTTCAACAACTGTCTTTGTGAAGAATCACTCCTCTAACTCAAAGCCTAAGTTTAGTGCTGTTTTGTTATAGTTTTACTACCTGTGGTAAATTTATCTGTGGTGGAGGGGACTCCACCACCCCAGGTTCTTCATTTCCTCCACAGTCACTAGACAGAGGGACAAATATTTGGGGACCAGGAGAGGAGAATCCAGTCCATTTACCATAGACAGTTTCCATCTCTTTGAATGCACAGGAAATTCATAAAATCATCTGCAGTTAATTTTGGATAGAAATCTAGCTCTTCTACTGAGGGTATAAGGGACTGAAAAAATGTTAGAAAAATCAATCTTTTCATGGGCCAACTGACCGAGATTTCTTTTGACAAGCCTAAATCTACCTTCTAATATGACTCAGTAAATGTGAGATAGCTCTTACACCTCAAATACTTTCGATCATCTGAGGTATTGCTACTGATAGAAGTAAAGATGGAGGCTACAGCATAAACAGGTGTTAATGTTTTTGCCAGGGTTCTGCTCTGTGAAGATTTAGTAGAAACTGTAGCACTTGGAAGAATTACATGCATTTGGGAGAACTAAGCTCAGCAGTCCATAAAAAGCATCCAGTGAAGCTGCATTGATGTAATCTATAGAGTGGCTGAAGCCTATGAGAATTGTAAAGCTATGCTGAATAGCTGGTGGTATATATTAGGAGCCAGGGAAAATATAGTCAGTTGACCATAGCCTTTCTTACTCAGCCTTTGAGTCAACACAACTGCGTTTACGTCAGTAATTTCAAGCACAGAGATTACAGGCCCTCTACCAATAATTATGGGCTTCAGTTTTCCAAATGGTTGTGGATGTTTTATTCTAAAGTCTGATACTACAAAAATCAAAGTGGACAAGAACCTAGTATCAAGTCAAGGTTAGAGTCAGTCTTGGTTTAACTGGGCCACAAGTTTCTCATATTTTTATGTTAAAATTTCCTAATTGTTACTGATGACACCATGAACTGGCATGATGTGGATTACATTGTGCTTTTGACTGTACAATCTCAACATTTAAGTACATATTTAGAAGTGGGGAAAACAATTTTTCAAGATTTGGGTTTCAATTTTCCCCTCTGCAGAGACCACTATTCAATGTAATAGGTACAGAACAAGAAGCTACTTAGCTCCATTAAAGACATAAAAAACTTTGATTTACTTAAAAACATTGATTTCCAAGTTGGCAAGATGTATGTAAAATTTCATGAGACAGGAAGAAAATAATAGTTAAGAACATTGTGTCCTTGCTTTGAAAGCTTTTGCTGGAAGCAAAGTTTTATGATTTAATTCAACTTAGAAAGAAGAGGGTATGGAGTGACCCAACAAGATCTTTCACAGTTGAATGTGCTTGTATAACTTAAAACATGCACCAGAAAATGCAAAAAAAAAAAAAAAAACCAAAAGTAGTGGTGGTGTTGTTCCCACCCAAGATAATAATCTACATATTAACTTAAACCTACTCTTTTTTCTGCCCTGATGATGGCCAGAACCAGTTTTGAATTTGTTAATTTTCTTCTAATTAGAGACAAACATTTCACAAAGCATTTATTAGCGCATAGATAATAAAAAAATACAGATGGATCAGTCCAACATGCAGCACAGTGCTTCTCTTCTGAGGAAATTTCTCTCAGTAGAAATGCAAACAATACAGAACATAAAATGTTCTAATCTCATATAATAACATTTAAAGCCACAATTCATTTTCATCATAGTGATTACAGTCACTTTCCCATAGTCCTACACAATCCTAATGGCTTTTTCCTCTGGTATTTTCTTATTGTAACTCCACTGGACTATAGGATCAGGAGTGTTGAAATGTATGCAACAATCACCACAGAGACCTAGCTAGATTATAACACTAGACCATTGCTAATTCAATGCAACCATTTAATAGCAGAAATCAAACCTAAAGCCATTACAATTGTCAATAAATATAAAAACATTGCTGTACATATTTGCATCTAAAAATGCTCAGATGGCAAACCTGCAGGATAAATTTCTTCACTTGCTTTACCAAAACTTGCCCAGGCTCTCTCTGGTCCTGCCTGCTCAATGAGTGCAGTTTGTCATACAGAACAGAATAAATAAAGCAAGTGGAGAGTGAAGCTTCTGAGAGAGGTGATCTGGTCTCTGTCTGGTTCCATCTGGTGTGACAAGACACCAGAGCCTGGACCTAGTCCTATTCACTGAACTCCTACAGGAATTCAGAATGAATGCAGAATAAACTTTATGTGTACCTTTACAGTAAGTATTTCAATCCATGTAATTCTGTCCATTCAAAACTGACAATCTGAACTCTGACAATGCTTTTGAAACTTCTGTTTAAAATAATTTCTGAGCTAATACTGATGATAATGAACCCATGTATATATACATACACATACTCTATCTAGACAATTTTTTTGTTCCCTTTAACAGCTTTTCTTACTTTCAGTTGTGGCATCGTCTTAAATTTGAGGGAGCTCCCAGTTGCTCAGATTAGCATAGCTTATCACTTTATTTTTATTGGCTATCAAAATACGTATATTTATTCACAGTGAAACTACTGTAGTTCATTTTCCAGCACCAAATGTAGTACAGTGTGTGCTTAAAGATCAGGAGCTCTTGTAAACTTTGTGAGAGAAATCCAGAACTCCCTGAACTCTGCTGAACTTAGTGGTTTTGCTGCTGGCCATGAAGAGGTCGTCCTTCTACCCTCATCCTGTCTTGTTCTACAAAGAACCTGGACACTTGTTAACTCTGACATTAGCCAAAAGAAACAAAAAATGCTGGTTGTTAAATTTCCTGTTTTCATGGTGTTAGGAAGTTTAATGGCAATCTAACTATTACCACACACTTGTGAATGCTGTGAAGTGTTCACCTTCATCCATCATTTTAAAACTGTCATAATTTTGGAGTCTGGAAATAAAAGCCAAAAAACCAGAAGCAGAACTCTATTAGTGATTCATTGGTGATTCAGAGTGTCTCATTTATTCCCTATTTCTCACCAAGGGAACTTGACACCCACTTCCTATCACATCATTACAACCATGAGTGTCAAGCCACAATATTGTTTTGTTGATGCTTATGATTGCTAAATGCCAGCTTCTTCTAAGAAAAATAACTGCATAAAATAGGTTTTCTTAATATCTTCATTAGGTTCTATGGCTTAGAGCTATCAGTGTCCAGCTAGAAATCATACAGGAAGAGAAAGATAAGATCTGCAGATCTGCAGCTTCTAATCTGTCTTCTGCTAAACTTTTAAATTGGTTCAGCTAAGTCATTTGAACCTTAGTACACTCTGAATCTTGAATTGTGTAAGGAGGTTGATAGGTTTCTACTGAAATATTTTCTTGACTTCTGAAACCATCATAACAAGAAATAAGATAAAATTGGAGATACTTGAAAGTGTTTTTCTGGTTTGTAAAAAATGTTCATGGTTTGGTTTGGTTGGTTTACTTTTTGATTTTTTGTGGTTTTGGGTTGGGGTTTTTTTTCTTTGTATTTTTAATGTGTTTTACATTCAAAATAGATTAAACAGATCTTTTTCAATACTTTTAATGAACAGCAAACTTCCCTTATCTTATTCACTGCCAGTGAGACTGGCATTCTTGTCACCAGATATGCCTCCTCTGAGGATAGGGAAATGAAGTGACATTCAATACATTTTAACTGAATTTTTTCAGGCTTGAACAATAGACCTCCAAAGAAAACAACTGGCAGAAGATTTTATGTCCTGATATGCTAAAGCTAATTAGTACTTGTCCTATATTTTCTGACTTTAAATCAGTTTATCTGAAATTGTTTCCAAATGCTTTACAAAGTCCCACATATACTTTAGACCCACCTGTGGATTCACTCAGTGATCTCCTTTGCCTTCTTCAGACAGCTCTCTTTCTATCACTGGAAGAGAAGAAAAAAGGTTGAAGAAAATCAGTTTCCTAATAAACAATAAAATAATGATATAAAAAAATAAAATGAACAACAAAAATTTAAAAATAAAATAACTATATTTTAAGTATTGTTGCATTTAACTCATCATAGTATTGTGAGGTTTCATTGGAAGTTTATCTATCAGAATTCCTGTTCTCACTGAGGCCTAAGCTTTACAAATTGCTGGATAGATCTGCACTGAGATTATTTCCGCATCACATACAGAAAATTCATCTCTTTTGGTATCAACACAGAAAGAATCCAAGAAAAGCATGGAAGGGGGAGAAAGATCCACACCCTACTAGGAAGAGTACTTATTTCAAACTAGGAGTTTAAAAATTCTACACTAAAAGTCCATACTTTTCGTAATTCAGAATGAACTGAGACAAAATCTTTGTTTCAAGCCTATGAGAAAACTAATCAAAACCCGCATTTTCTAGCAACAGAGTAAAACCTACTCTGCAGGCTAATCTATGCCCTGTATAATCTATACACTTTTACTAGAAATTCATCTTCTTCCAAATAATTTTTTTTTAATTTCTCTTTGCCAAACCAAAAGTTTTTGGTTTTTACCATGCTGTGTTTTGGCAGAAAGAAGTCTTGGCAAACCTGGTTTAGTGTTAAGCATGGTGGCCTTGGTCCAAAAAAGCACTTATATTCTTAACTCTAAACTAAGACTTAAATCTTATTCTTTCAATGACTTGAAATTTTGTAGTGTTCCTTTAACATCAGGGATGTAATAAGATAGGAACCTAATAAGAATATGTTCTAAGGCAAACACCCTGCTATGATTCAAAAGAACCATGTTCTGGGAACTCATTAAGGTTACAGTGTTTTTCTTTAATTTGTCAAAAACAATTAAAAAACAACTGGATTTTTTTAAACTTTCTGTTTATAGCTTGTCTAATTTTTTAAGAAATCAAAGTTAAAACTTCCTTAAATTACTATCAAATCCTAGGACCATTGGAAAGGATAACTCTGTAGTACAAAACTATGGAGATGGAATATAACTCCATTTTATATGTTTTCTTTTTAATAAAATATTGTACAGTATTTTATTTTTCTGCAATATGAAAACTAAATATGTGTAACTATACTGGTATTTAGAAAACTTATTTGCATTTTAATAAGAAGCTGTATGAATTTGTAACTGTTAGATATAGGAAAATACAAATATGAGGGCCATGTGAAGACCAGAGATGTTTATTTCTGTCTCACCAAAGTTGTGCAAATAAAAGTTGTTTGTAATCATAGAAATATCTTGATACACATCTATACACAGAAGAAGAGATTTCAACAAAATATTTCAAGGCTACTTTAGCTTCCAGCGTTTCTCACCTGAGAAAATAAGTATTTCCTAGCTTTTTTGGTGTTTAAGTACACTTGAGATAAAAAGCCAAATAATCATGAATAATAAAATCATAGGTAAGCAGATAATAGGACAATAACCAAGAGCAGAGAGATAACAAACAAGAAAAATTCCTTGTAAACCTAGCATTTGTTTTAGATGCCCTGTGTGTGAGAAAAAATTAGATTATCAGGTTATACTCTTCAGGGCACAATATTTCTGAGGCCAGAAGATATTTTTTACTGACTTTTTCATGCAATACATAGCTGGCTAAGGCCTGTGACTGAATCTGGAGTCCACTTCCAAGGTGCTAATGCAGAACACCTCATTCTCCACAACTCGTGTTTCCATGGCCTACTGCACACACCAGGATATTCCTTTAACTTGTCAGGAAGCTGAGGCAAAGAGAGGTTATTTGCCCATCCCCAGAGTAGATTAAAGAAGCTGTGGCAAGAATGCAGAGCCAGTGGCTTTCAGCCAGCTTTTGGCTGCCTCATCCAGGGCCCTGGGGCCTCGGCTGGATGGATGCTGACAACCAGAGTGTGTGGCACCTTGGCAATGGCTTGGTGTGAGAGACCAGGCTGGAGCAGAGTCATGAGTCTTTACTGACTTGGACAGAAACGCAGGAAGGAAATACAGACTTCAAAGGCCCATTATACCATTATATTGCCAAACAAGCTAAAAGGAACCCAATTATAACTGTGAATGTGGCCAGCAGGGTCAATGGTCCAGCTGGAAGTCAAGCTCTGTTTGCTTCATGCTAAAGGTCCCTTGAAGTTCCTGTTGTGTCAAATGTCAAGCATATTTCTTTGCAAATTTTAAGTTTTAATTAGTCCACATGAAATTAACAATAAAAATCTAATTGACTTCAGTGAGACCAGAATCTGACTGTAATCCACATTTCTTATGCTAGATAAGGATTCCATTTGATATCTGGTTACTTGCAAACTTTTCTCATTGATTTCTTCTGAAGGAAGGTATTTGTACCCACAAAAAATAAAGGATAATGCTGGGTCTAGTACTTTTGAGAGAACAGACTGCACTCTTGAGTCTCCTCAATAATATTTTCATGCCCAGAAGGGAGGCTGAACAGCACATCCCTGTTGTGAAACTTTCCTTCAGTTACCACTAGAAAGAATGCCTTGGGGTTTTTTCCACTTTCAAAGCATCAGGTTTTGTAAGCTTAATTTAAAACCATCAAAGAATGTATTTCTTTTAGGCTGACTAAGGAAAAAAATTTCTGAGTTAGGGAGGATTTGTAGATACAATGTTACAATGTGACATTTGTTTCAAAGCTGTAAGATGATCATATGTTTGAGAGACTTTAACCATGTGATTATTATGTGTCATCATTACATTGTAATATCCTTCTCCATACCTAAGATTTTGGGGAGTCAGGGTGGGTAAGGAATATTAAAATTTTGGTAACTTTTCTGTTCTATAGAAATACCTGGTGGTTGCAGTGAGACATAGCAGTCCTTCATCTGACTTTTTTTCTTGAAAGAGGAGGTCCCTTGGCATCTTCTCTTTGGTCCCTTGGCATCTTCTCAAATCCTCATTTTCAGGAACATTTACTTTTTAGATACTTCTTACGCAGACCTATCAATTCAACAATGATGTGCACCACCCCTGAAAACAGGAGGGCTGATGTTTTCTCCATGCCAGCTGTAGTCTTCAGGTGGCTGGGACCAGGTCAGGGATTTGGTCTGCCTGGAACATGATCTGGTGAAAGTAAAGACAAAACAAACCCAGGAGCCTGCACTGTGGCTGGGCGAAAGCAGCTGTACAGCTGCAGTTGTAGCAGAGCTGGTGTTCACTGAAATGTAGGGTGGCTTTGGAACTTTCGTAGTGTATTTTGAGGTCCAGGCTGCCACCGGGCCAGAAAACACCTCTGACTTCAGCAGGGGCCTAAATGAAGGAGTTTGTCTGGATTCCTGGGTGGACAGCCATTATCTCAGCCTGGAACCAAATAATGTTGTTGTTGAAGGAATTCATGTTTCTACCTGCTACAGATCTCCACTTTTACACATATCAGAAATGTTTGCTAACTTTGAATGCTTCAGACAATGGTGAATAATATCATTCTATTTCCCTGATCTATTCTCTCCCCAAAAGGAAAAGAAAAATAAAACAACAGTCAGGTATTTTCAGGGTTTCCCAGGTAAATTTATGCTGTGTTGTTCATTGTTATGTAATCACAGTTGAAATTAATTCTTTTTTTCCTTGGGTTACCGAATCCATGCTTTGAACTCCAAGTGTTGGTATGCATTTAAGTCAGAAAAATATCAAATGCTCAGTGCTCGAAGGCATATCTCCCTTTTTAGGCAGTACTCAGGTCTTGAACTTTGGAAGAAAAAAATCTCTGTTTTTCTAATACTGCTGTGACTACATCTGCAGCTGTCAGGAGATCTATATCCAATAGCCCAAAAGGCATTTTGAGATGAGTAAGATTCAATTTTTAATGTGTAAGAAATAGCTTAGTGTGTTTTGTTAATTCCATTTAACGTCCATACACTTTCCCCTTTTCTCTTAAGTTACCAAAAAGAATGTCAGCACCATCTACATCATTTCTGACACAGCATATCAGCTCTTGTTATAGAACTTTCTGTGGAACATACCTTCTTTTTACTTCTGTACTGTCTTATGCCAGAGCTCACTAAAATGATTAAAATACGCTCATTAAGGCAACAGGTACAGGAACAAAGAGATATTTATGGGCTTTTTTACTCAACACTAGATCATAGAAAAATGTAAAAAACTTAATCAGTATCTATAAAGTGCTTAATGTTTTGATCCAAGAGTTATTTTCTTCTGGATATGGCTGAAATCACTGCTTTTGTAAAACGTATCATGTGTTCTACACATAACAACATCTACTTTTTTCTGTATACTGCACCTATTCATTCTAGAAGATGGCTATAAGTAGCCACTACTTTGCTTTCATATCATGCTTTTCTCCTTTTTTTCTGACTTTTTAATAAAAAGATGTGTTATCAAGGGTTCTTCAGTTATCACAAGGGCTGAGTGCATGAATGTTATATATTATCTGAAAAAGGAATAAAAATTCTCAGCAATATAATAGTAAAGGAGTGGTTTAAATCATTCTGGGATTGAAGTGCTGCTCACAGAGGGTCACTGTCAAACATTTTGCAGTCATTTATTTTTTCCTGGCGTCACCCTTCTTTATGTTGAACTAATAAAATGCTTATTTGGTGGTGGTACATGATCTCAGTGTAACATAGCTGCATACAGACCAGCTGCTTTGATTGCTAACAGAATTGTGCAAATGTGGCTTGGCCACATGCAGTCGCTGTTGAATGATTGGATATTCTGATAGTGTTGAATCTAATTGATTCTTTTTAACTGAAACCTTTAGTTGAAAAAATAACGGTTTGTCAATAGTGAAATTTCTCACCAGTAAGAATTCTATCCTTCCAGAAATATTCAGATTTTTTTTATTTCATGTTTTATTTTGATATAATATTTTTAAGTCCAATATAAACTTACATATATTGTTTAAAAATATGTGAAACTATACCTTAAGTTGCTTTTTACATTTCAATCATCTTTGCAAAACCCAAAAATTGTTCTAACAGAAATAAAACACAGAAGTGAAATGCACACGTAATATTTATTTCTTAAAAGTCTCAAAGAAATATTTTGTTTGGGTTGTGTGAACTAGAAGTAGAGATACAGTCCACCTTGATTTGCAGGAAAAAACAAAAGGGAATTTTATCATCAGCTAACACAAAAGAGTCACGGCATTGCTTTTCTTAAATTAATGGATCTGTATTGAATAGCAAGACCAAGAGAATAGGAAAGGTTGTTAAGGCCTGGCGGTGCTAAAGGATGTCAAGAAAAAGTACCATCAAATACAGCTTTAAGCTGTCCCTTGTAAAAGAACACTTAACTTATTTCAGCTAACTGTAGTCAAAATAAATTTTCAAACTAATAGGTCAGAGCTTTAAAGAAACCTCACTGAAGTGTGCAGAATATCCTTTTGACCATTGGTGCTGGTTATGACCATGGATATTGGAGTTAGCTTGAATAGCACTAGTCAGAGAATGACTTTGCCCTTTCCATCCTAAAACTGCACCCACCAGGCAGCCCAGCAGCCCCAGAAATCACAGCCCACTGAAGCTTTCTAATACCTTCTTTCAAGAACAAGTTGAAGGTGTGTAACTGCAATTGTAGAGAAATCTTCTTTAGTGCACACTGGGATAGCCCCTTCCCGCATGGCAAACCATTTTCACTCTTGCATCCATATTATGAATGCATTCTTTTTTGTTCTTAAAAAACAGGTTTCCCTAAAAAAAGGTAAATGAGCAAATTGTTCTGCAATGACTGACCTACATCAGGCAATATAAATAAGATCTTTTAACTTCAAAGACCTAAAGTCATTTTAAATTGCTATGCTAAAGAAATTAGATTTATACATACCTCATGTTCCTCAGTCTTCTAACTGAATTAGTAATTGAGAACAATCTTCCCATTTCACTCAAGTGAAACTATCTCGGGAAACACTGACCTAGTGTATAGCTGTATTTAGGTTAGGTATGGCTGAATATTTTTTCATGGTAACTACATCCCTATAGCCAGCAGACATTACTGTGGGATTTAAGAAAGATTAAACTTCTAGGACTCTGCCAAAAGCAATAATTAAAGTAACTAGGATCTGCTTATATAAACAACTGTCATTTTATTTTAACTGGGACTTTTGCCTTTTAATAGTGTCAAACAGAATAATCTTCCAGGGGACTTAACTTTCAAGATGTTCCCTTTAGTAACTGTACCTTTTATGAAAGAAAAGGTGTCTTGTTAGTACAACACATCATTTGCATACTCTACCTAAGAGAAAAGCATAAACTCTTGAGAATTACTGAATTAATGAGAAATCAAGTTTTGAACAAAAAAATTCCTGAATTTGCCATGGAGTAAAATATTTTTGATGTAATGAAAACATCAGAAACATAAGAAGTAAAAGGAACAGGTATAATGACAAAGAAAATAGCAAGCTGGGGAAGAGCAAGAAAAAGCAGTGAGTCTAACCTGTGCTGCAGCTGTCAGGGTCCTGAGCACTCAGGGCACCAAAACTCTTGCCCTGTAAGAAGTTAAGTCAGCCAGTCACAGTTGCTTGCAACCTTCAGAGACAAATGCTCATTTCTCCAGCGTGAGGCCTGGGCAGGGCAGGTTCCTGGGCAGCAGAAGGTTTAGTCTGTGCTAGGAGAGGAGAATAGGATACTGGACTCCCGGGAAGCGCTCGCTCCTCCCTCCCCTCCTCCCTTGATCTCCCAGCCTTGCTACCTGTACAAACACAGCCTGGGGCTGCCCCAAGCCAGCCCTGAGAGCGAGATGGGCAGCTGGGGACATGGTCCCCAACTTCCCTCAGCATACAGGCATGGCAACAAGGCTCCCAAAATCAGTGTGTCCCCGCATCAGGGGCTCCTCAGCTACTACACAGTGACAGCAGACACGGCTCAAATATCTTTCTGGCTTCTGCAGAGACATATATTATGGGTTTGCTGAAGGTGGGCCCCTTGTGCTTGTTTCTTCTCCAGTTTGGAGCCCCAAATGCTGTCTGTGTCTTCCTGAAGGTTGCAATGAGCTCCTATCCAAGTGCACCATGGCCAGGGGTCCCGGTTTTATGAACTTATTGGGTACTAATAGGAATTCTAGGATGTGGCCCATGACCTGTTACTTTTAACATGTGTTTCATTTCTGTCTCTACTTTTTATTGCATTATTTTGGCAGAAAAAGAAGGAAAATTTTGTGTCAGGCTGCTGAAAATCCATTCTTAGCCACTGGCAAACCCAGCACTTATTTTTCATTCTCCTCCAAGTCCCGTTTGAAGGACAATGTTTTTAACTCTATTTTCCTATCCTTTAAGTAAATTAAAAACATTGTATTAAAAACAATGCCAGCAATGTTTTCCCTAATAGACAGATAGACCTACAGAGTTTATTGGTATAATTAAAGGCAGGCTGGTCTTTAAAAGCTAACAGTTTCCACAGAGTCTGAGAGTCTCTCATTGAATTAAGACAAAGAAGTAGATGCATTTCATGCCCTTTTTGCTGAGGACCTGCCTTTAAAACTCAGTGCCAAGTTTCTAGGTAAGCCTAAAAGAGTCTTAAAAGTCCCTCCAATTCTCAGGATGCACATTATCTCAAGCCACTCTAAATCTCATTGATTTAGTTAAAATTCTGGCTGCTGAAAATCACACTCTAAGGAACTAGGAGAGAAAGGTGTGCAGGAAGAACTACCAGCAGAATGGTGTAAGAAATTTAAAAATAAATTTAAAACTACTTTTACACAGATTATGTTCTGGCATCTTGCCAGTGGAATTAGAAACCTTTTAGACACCCTCACCACAAATGTTTTACAGCCTTAGAGACATTTACAAATGCAAAACATGCAGAAAAAGGAATTTAAGATACTTTCTTGTATATCTTTTTATAGAGTTGATTGCCCTTATTTTTTTTACAATCAGTTATCCATAGAATAATGGCTGATTATTGACCCCAGATATAGTAGTCATGAGTATTTTCTCTCCTCCTGAAACCTGTGTCCAATCTGACACAAGCATATCCCCCCCTCAGAAACAGGGACTTGAAGGCTGGTCTCTCAACAGAGAGGATGTGAGGATTGGGCTGTACTTGGAATTTTGTTGATTCTGGCATGCAGTGACCACATCTGTCTGTCACCCATTCTCACAGCTCTACAAGTATACAGAATCGGGCAGAGCAGATAAGTTTATTTGAGAAGTGTAGGCATTTCTGTGGGTTGGGCTGACAGCTCTGCAGTGTTGATACATTGTAGCATTAATGGTACTTTCGTGTCCTTTCAGTACTTCTCTGTGCCTAGAGCTCCTGACTCTGCTGTTCCCACTCTTATTTGTCTAAGCTTCAAAAGCTTTGTATCACTAAACTCAATGTTTAATTTTTATTTTCCACGTACAGCACTCCAGACAGCTTGTGCACAGTTAGCTTGGGTTATGCCTTACACAAGCCAATTTTCTAAAAATAAGGCAGCTAGGGAAAAAGAGTCACCAAACCCAGGGTGTAGCTAACCAGGACCACTACACTGAATAATTTGTGGCAACCAGAACTCTGAGAAGTTTTCTGAAGACAAGTCGGGGTAGACTATCAGCTGTTAAGTTATTTCTACCATATTTGTTACTGGCATAGGAGAAAGAAGATTATAAACAGGGAAGAATTTTCTGGGTTACAGACAGAGCTGTTACTGTAATAGAGAATTTTTTTGTTCCCTGGAGCATGTTTAGATTCTTGTAGGACAAAGGAGAAACAGTGCATTTCTATAGCTCATTGCCCCATCTTCTTCTGAAAATATTGAAAAAAATGTTAAATATGTGGACACTGACTGCCTCTTAGGACTGCCTTTACAGACTTAAAGACAACTGAAGACCCACCCTCCTTGCAAGCACAAGAAGAAACTTTCAGAAATACGCTTTTGGTAAAGGGATTGCAGCACAATAGTGGTCATTTAGGTCTCATTAGATAGCAAATCTTGGGTAAAGCAATAAATTTCTTCAGTGCTCAGATGTTCTGGGGCAGTCAACCCACATGACTGTGGTTGTACTGCTTCTGTAACACAGACATACAGTTGTATACTACTGCAGTATACATACTGCCACTGTGATCTCATTAAATAACTTCTTCTAGAGCTGTGCTGTGCAGACAGGGGCCAAGTGCAAGGAGCAGATCCTTGCAGGCAAGTGGAAGTTACCACAATTCTATTCAGAATCTTACTGAGCGGAACTGGAAAAACCCACAATACTGTCAGAGCGTGAAGCGTTGAGTGCTGGCGATCATGTCACTGTAGGAATGTTAAAGGAATTTATACAGACCAGCAAAATATCACAACTTCAGGACATAACAAATACTCTGGGATCAAGAAGAATCATCAAGCAGGTGGTCTGCTGATCTGAGAATTTTGTTGCCCTCATCCCAGCAGATTGACTGCAGGAGAAGACAGAAAAAATTCTACTGATTCAGCCTCAGCAGGTGAACATTTATTTATGTATTCCCTGAAGCGGGAGGAGTTACATTCCCAAGGGACGTTCATAGTTTGATTTATGAAAATACCAGGTTGTTGTATAAAGACAAGAGTGTAGCCACACAGATAGCAGTGCTGCTAGTTTGCACAGTTCTCACCCTCCCTTGCAGGGAACACACAGATTAACAGCTGCAGCAATTTCTCAGAAAATGACCAAGCTGAGCAGGACTGTGAACTAAAATCATCAGAGGATTCAAAACACAGGCGAAGCCCAGTGAGTGAGCCAAAGGAGGGGCAGGTTAAAATTACAGAAAGTACCAGAGGGACATATTTCCATTTCACATTTAACAGTCTTTATATCAGGCACTTGTGGTATTTCTTTATCCAGAAGATTTATAACCGTGGAAACTGTCAGCCTAGTTTAGTGTAGGCTTCTCTTTGCTCGATGTTATTCATACTAACTTCTTGCAGAATATGTGGAGCACCTCATGGCATGATGGATCTCTCTCTACAGCATGTTTTATCTGTAGAATTCTTGAAGTGCATGTAGACTATTACAGTAAAATGTAATGTGGAAGTCACCTAACTTGCCTACCTCGAGTTACACTTTAATAAAACTGGCTGGGAACCATCTTGCCCATCTCATCAACAACCTCTTCTGTTTTGTCAATTTCTGAAAGAGAACATAAACTGAAAGTGCTGGAATGGTCCATGGAAAAAGAAACCAAAACACAAAAAAACCACATAACATCAGGATATTTGATTTTTAAAAGAAATAAATAAAGGCTTGTGCTCCAGTTCTGAACCTTTCAAGTTTTTCCAGTTTTAGTATTAAAAAATGGGGTTTTGAGTTTTTTTAGTTATAATACTAATGGAAAATACAGATCATTCCATTAAGGTGTCAAAGAAGGGTTTTTTTATATATAACTAAAAAAAAACTATTTCTTCACTTTCAGATTACCCAACACACTTTTTTCTAAGCAAACTTCATTTTCGTTCATATCAGTACACTTTTCCAGCCTTTTAATTTCCTTGATTTAAGCAGCCGATTCCTTAAGCCATACTATACTTGCAGAAGGCAAATGGGAAAGTGTGTATATATAAATCCCACACAAAGATTGCAAAGTTTACACCTAAGTGCCCTTCAGTCTTTCATGTAATCACCACATTCTGGGCCAACATGTCTAGAGGAACTGACATCATCTAAACTTGTAATAAATTTAAAATAATTACAGTAATTTAATCACTTAAGAAGTATACCTTATTTATCAGCACCATTAAGAACTTGACAAAATTATGGGAAGTGAATAAATGCTGACCCCACTAACTTTCCTATGATCAAAGTAATAAAAATAAATTCCAGTAAGAGAAAACACAGAGGACTTGTTGAGTGACAGAGAGCCTTTGTTGGCCACTACAGGCTGTAGCTGTCTATATGATGGCACCATGAGGGAAAACAAAAGCTTTCTCAAGTAAAATTGCAAGTTATTTTGCAACCTGGAGCCATTTCATACTTGCATTTGATGGAAGATAATCAGTCCTCGGTATGTAAATATGCCCAAATTTTTTTTAATGTTAAAGTACAGTAATACTTTTATATGCTCAATGTAAGGAGTGTATTTTAGGATTAGGAACTTTGTTTTTGCAGCAGTTTCAGAGCACTTTTTAATAATTTGGAAGAATATTTCTAATGCTAGCTATGTCTGGCACCATGGTACTGCCAGGTCTCATATTTCAAGTATTTCACAGTTGCCAAACACGTGCAAGCTAAGGATGCCAGCAATGGATCTAATGTTAATTTCTTCTTTTTTCACATTCATGGGATTTTTTTCCCCTCCACCTAATCCCCAGGATCCAAACATCATCATCTTTAATTTTTATTTTTTTATATGTTTGCATTGAGTTGGAATACGTAATGCTTTCTTTTGAATGCTCAACCAGAAGCTTGCATAAATGTCATGAAAATTGATTCTTGTTTTGCAGATATGTAATGTAAGCACGGTTTATATTGTACTTAAGGTGCTCTGAAAAGTAACCCAGCCATCATATTTGAACCAATGTGGGGAGGGGAGAAAGCAGTGCTAACAGAGCATTTGCAGAGAAATTTTCATCAGGAGCAATTTGTTTAGCAAAATGAGTAGTAGCAAGATACTCACAGAGAGCCAAGCCCAGGGTTCCTTTCCTTGTCTTGATTGGGGGATCTAATATGGAGGCCAAGGGTGCCTTTAGCTTTCCTAAATGTGTAACATCTACCACGAAAAGAAGTTTGAATGATAACAGGTCACCAAATATTGGCTGCACCAGTTTTGGTGGAAGTTTCACCAAGATTTTAAGCTTGTAAGAACACTCCAGTTTGGGCTCTGAAGAAAGAGATGTAGTGGGAAAAAAATTAAGGAAATTTATACAACTTTAAGCTCAGTATCCTGGCCTGGAAGTAATAATGAAGAGGTGAAGTATGAAGATTATGAGGCATAGAAGAAAAAATTATGCCATTTAAATAACAAAACCTCAGGGATATACTAGCTATTAAATGAAGATGAACAACTCTACATCTGTGCTGGACTTGAAACAAACCAGGGTTTATAGGAATCTGTTTAAAACCTCATGTTTAACTGCTGATCCACAGCTTACCCCACAACACAGATGCCTAATGAGCAGATAGCTATGTTGGAAAACTATATAAATGAACATGTTTAAATCATTTGCTAAGAAAAATAAAATTTTATGAAAAAGGTGCAGAGACAGCTGAAGGGCCAAATTCTGTTCTTAGTTACACGTATGTAATTTCAAATTCATGTACTTGCATGTCAACTGAGAGCAGATGCAGGGAGAAAAACAGATTTGGTCAGAATTTGATCAGTCTACCTCAGCAGACTGTTGGATTTCTAAAATCTGGGTTTGTGTTTCTGTCACTGAGTGAGATCCACCTGCACCTTCAATGTATTATGTATCAAACATGAATGTTATTTATTAATTTTAGCTTCACTAAACACTACCTTTACTGCTGAATAATTTTGGATCAAATGGAGAGGGATTAAAGGATCTCTAAATCACGGTGTGTCAATTGCTGCTGCAGTCTGTACTAGCAGAAACAAATTTATTTCTCCATATGTGCACACTGTATAACATATTGTTACAAAATATGGGTGAAATAAGCAATGCTGGCCCTTTATTAAGAGATTCTGAGTAACATTTTCAATCTCAGTAGAATATTTCAATACCTAGTTAGAGAAAAAAAAAGTGAGGATTTTACCTTGACATATCTTCATCAAGCTTGGTACTAAACGTTTTGGGTAAGTGCTTCCCATTATCTTTGAAAAAGTTTACAGTATTCTCATCTTTGATAGCACTGGGAGCTCAACAATTTTGTGGGCGCTGCATTGTGCAGGTTATAGCTCAAGGATAAATGATACTTTCCATGTATAAGAAAGGAGACCCCCTGTAGATGATATAAAGACTCATCCATATGCATTGGTCCTTAAATGAGAAGCAATCCACTTAGTTAAAGAACTTTCTGTGTTAAAGGATGGATCACTAGACTATCAATGCTGTTGTGTTTGCTTTCGCCTACAGGATTCTGTAGCCATAATGTTTGTGAATGTTCACATCAAAATTAATTTTGCAAGGAATTATTTCCCTTCCTTGTACACAGAGGAAGTTTATTTTATCCTTGGAAGCATCAAGTTTTGTTTGCTCAACAAAGCTGACATATTTTACAACCTAGATTATTATTTCTTCATGTAAATCAAGAATAAAATTTATGCACTTCATGCCTGTCTTTATTCTAAGCAACTGGGGTATATCTTCAAAAAGCATATGGTAGTTGTGGAAGGGAATGTTCTCTTTTCTTAGTTTTAAATTATTTTGGCCTGAGTCAGATGTTTTAAAAGATATATATAGAAGAGAAAACACATGGAATGATGTATCTTTGATAAATTTATATCATGCCTGACAGTTCATGATCTTCTCCTTTCTTAATATTATGACCAGGCTAACAGTTTTTCAGTGAGAAACAAAACTATCCATATATTAGAAAAGGATGCTGGAAATTCAAAGGTCTGAGTTCAGTTTTCAGTGTATTAGCATTCCTGCGGCAGGTTCAAAAATAATTAAGGAGGGGGAAAAAGCAGCTAAATGTATACCTAAACTTATGACCCAAATCCAGGTCAGACATACTTTTTTGGTATGCAGGTCTGGCATGCCGCACTGAGATTCTTTCTCTTTCAACCTCTGCTGAAGACACTATGTGTTCCTACATGATGTGGATTAGAAAGCTTCTTATAGAGAATATGTCATTCAATTTTGCTTATCACAATACAGGACAATGCCCACCATGTCTTTGAATCTGAGGATTTTCCCTTTCATACTCTCCTGAGTAATGTTATTTGCTATTGATCACAGCCAGAAAGAGCTTGTTGAGCTGCAAAAGCCTTGGATCTGACCTCCTATGGTTGTTCTTGTGTTCTGTTACAACATTCATCAACATGGCCATGAACTATTTTTAAAGATAGAATATCAGCACTTAACAGGCTTGTAAAAATATTTCAAATTGCAGATATTAATTAATTTATCTTCCTATTATCCTCAGACACCACAGAAAAGTCCCTTCAAGAGACCATTTTTTGAGACTCTTTGTTCCATGAGAGTGCTTACCACAGGGTAAATACCTCAGTAACAGAGAATAAACACCAAAAAGCATCCTCAGTATCAGCAAGTTGCCAGTAAAAGACAGAAACAATTATGCAGGGGGTTATGATTCAGAGCCACTGACTCCATTGTAACAATGTCTCTTTTATCACTTCAACATAGATCACAGTCCCATGCCAAGAAAAATTGCCAAAAACAATCAGAAAAGTATCCAACCAGGCATTAGGAGCAACAGAATTAAAGCATATTCAGAGGGTGTGTAATGCTTACTCGCACCCATTTGCTGTGTTGTATGGGATTCAGTGACCTTTTTTAGGACATTTCAAGTCCTCCTGACTGGGCTGACCCTATTTGCTGTAGTTTAGTATCTTGTAGTTCTGATCAGTTATGTTTGTTTTGGGAGAAAAAAAGCATTTACTCCAGTAGATGTCTGTGCGATATAAGCAGTACTGTTTCTGCCTGTACTTATCAAGATTCTGAGTATGAATTTGACATTTTTTGTCACTCTGACAATCTCAGAGCAGCGATGTACTCAGAAGCCACAGTCTCACAAGAGTGTAGGACTTTGGCAGTGAATAGCTGCAGACAAAATGCAAGTGCAATCATGTGAAAAATGAAGAGCTCTTTCAGCAGGGTACGTGTCTTCAGAAGAAGGAATTACTTATTTCTGCGTCCTTTTCAGCTCCTAAGCAGAGTTCCTTGCAGAACTCACTGTATCCCCACCATTAAGAAGATATGCATGCTATTTACTGTAATTAGTCATGAGGTTTCCTCCTTATCTGCCTTCTCCATTGAATGTAATTAGCCAGTAATAATTTCTGAATAATAACTGCTTACTAATATAATAAGAAATACCAGGGATGGAATTTTCAAAGGAGAGTAAGGAAGTCAACTCCCATTGAGGGTTGTGTTTTTAAAGGAAAGAGTTCACACGCAATTGCTTTTATGGAGTATTACTCACTAATTAGCAGCAAACTGCATAGCAGATCCCACAATTTATGGAACTGGCTGGTAGCTGAAGCACAATTTTCATCAGGGTAATAGGTTATTGATCTTAAGGGAGAAAACTACTTCCTTTTTGCCTTTTTCATTAACAAAGAATTAGATGATTGGAAAAAAAAAATTGTTTTCTAACTACAATTGTAGTTTGTATTTTGCTCAACTCAAAACTTAAGCTGAGCAGGGGAACTGTTAGACTCTCCCTGCTTAATTCCTTCCATAGGATTTTAAAAGTGGGCTTTTTAAAATGTTAAACTGATGCAAAGACTGAGTTCTCAGTTTCACAGACCTGGTAGGATCAGACATCAAAGCTGATTCACACCCTCCTAGTAGTTCTAAATCCCCTAACACATCAAGGCTTCAAGTCCTTAAACATAGGCACAGGGCATCATTTTAGACATCCCTGAGTGCCTAATACATCAACCCAGGGCTAACAATATGACAAAGGACCACTTGGGAGACCTTCCAGCTGTCAGGAAAAAATGGGATAGACCGAATATTTTCAGATGGCATCAGGCACTTACAATTAAGCCCACTAATCTCATTTGAAAAAATAACAAGAGAAAATAGCTTCTCACTTTGGTGAAAGTGAGAAGGTAGACTTTGCTTAGGATGCTGAAACCTCAAGTCAGAAAACAAAAATAGTTTGCTGGCCTGTGATAGTTTTGGTTTAGTCACTTCTGTACATTTTCTGAAGGTGCTTGAATATTCTGTCTTCCTGAAAAGTTCAAAATGGCTGTGCAAGTTTCATTGGAGTAATCAAATTATTCAACTGAAATTCTCTTCAATTCCTCTTATGTTTGATCTAAAATGTCTTGCAAGGACTCAGACATCTTCAAGCCAGTGGCGTCAAGCCACCTTTACTTAACTTCAGTTGGAGTAAAATACACACCACTCTGAATTGTCTTCTGCTCATAGGTCTCAGATAGCATATGAGAAATGGAAAATGGCCATGCCACCTCCTTGTCCATCTCAGCCATTCCATTTCATCTGATAAAAATGCATTTTCATGCCTTTTCAAACATTGGTGCTTCCAAAGATGATCTTTTCCGTGTTCCCATAAAGTTATTTATTATACAAATTGATGATCAAGCTATTTTGCTTCATTTTTAAGGAAAAAATAAAATGCTTCCTGTAAGATAGCCACCCTAATTACTCCATATACCTTCAGTCTTCTAATATAGACTGAAAAATAACTGACTACAGCTGTGGTCAAAGAATGTGGAAAATGAGCCTCAATTCTCACATCTTGAGAATTCCCTTCAGAACAACTGAAATGTTGGGATCTGGGCCACCCAACTAAGATTGTTCAAAAAAGCACAAGCAGTTTTTGCAAGGAGTCAAGAATTATACAAATAATGGGAAAAACCTTTTTTTTTTTTAATCCAAGCCGCAAACAAATGCCTTGAAATGGTGGTAGTGGATACTTTGTAGAAGGTTTTATCCAAAAGTCTTACCTCCCTCCAAAGAGACAGGCTTTTCCAAGAAACCTCTGCTATGAATTTTCTGTGCCTAAATTGTGGACTGCTAACTGAAATCCTTGATTCTTTTCTTCTGCCAATAGCAAAGTCCTTGGACCTAGATAATTGCTGTATTGCATGAGCTACAGTCGTGCTTGCACACCTGCACACCTTTGTATGAGCAATGCTTTTAGGACATGACCTAAAAATACTTCCATGACAACAGGACTTCTGCATTTGTTTACTGTCTGGTTGTTCTCTCCGTCATTTGAAGTTTCCCAACAAGCCTGGGCTGAAAAGAACTTTATTCCAGAGGGAAGAGTGGGAAAAAGTTAAAGATGAATAACTACATTGTTTAGAATCTGACATTCCCAAACAAATAAAGTCTTCAGGAAAAGAAGTAGCAAATACTCAAGTTTTCAGTGTCTTTACAACATCATTGCAGTGATATGTAATATCAAAAAAATTGCTTTTGGTAAATTGGCAGTAGCACCCAGTGAAACTTATATAACTGTCTGGGTTCAGAAGAATACTTGTTTGAATGCCAGTGCTTTCCCAGATTGTGTCAGACACTCCTTTCATAACTGTAAAAAAAAACCCCAGAGCCCTTCCCATCAACTGAAAATAAGCTGATATTCTTAATCTTTTCATTAATGCTAGATAACAGGGAGCTACAGAGCTGAACTTAGTGTTATCTGTTGAAAGAGTCTGCTGTTCCAGTTCCAGAGCTTAACAAGATCACAAAGTAGAATCTGAAACAAGGAGGAGCCCAGCATGTCAAGAGTCATCTATGATACAATTAATTTCATGCAACCCTTTCAACAGCTATGCTGCTAAAGACAGGCCAGCCATGTTTCATTTTAAAAGGGCTATTTTTGTAGAACAATGTTGCCCAAAGCATTTCCTGTTCTTATCACTCCTACAGCAATCTCTGGAGTTCATTACCAGTAGCTCCTACTTTCAATAGCCAATCTTTTGCAAAAGATGGTCATTCACGTTTTCTCCCTTTCCCCACCAATTTGCCTTTGGAATTATCTGATAATATATCACTGTTGCACTGATTCACTTAGGAAACAGAGACCTATTCACATCTCAAGAAAAACTGTTGAACAAAAGGCAAATTCTTAGACCACCCACTCACCAAAATCTTATGCACCTTGTATGCCTATAAAAACCCAAAATCCTGAAAGAATTCATTTGCATTTTATTATTCAATGTTTGTCAAGTAAGTAATTAAGCAGTCATGTTGAGAAGTCAGACTATTCATGTTTTTTGTTTCTCTTTTATTGAAAAGTATATGCTAAGAACATTTGGTAACAATTTTGTGTGTATTTGTTCTGTGCTGATGGTCCTTACGTGATGGTTGTTATGAGCTTGTGGAATTATCTTGCTTAAATATAGTATCAAAAGACTAAAACAATACAAGTGTAACACATTTTGGAAGCTTCAAGGATAAAACTAAATTTATAGAATATGTCTTGAATGTGTAGATGAGGGTAAACAAATGAAAGGGACTCTATAATGTGGTAGGAGAAGTGAGTTTATAAACCAGGATGTCTCTTTCAGAACCAAATTCTTAAGAGTCCTTTTGATGGGAGATGGCAAACTGAAGTCCTGAAGCAGTTATGGGAAACCTGGAGCAAAACGGGGAAAAAAAAATATTTATTGCTGAAACTGAAGTTCAGCAAGCAATGCAAGCACGTGCCTATCTTTGAGCACAAAATAAGTCCTTTAGAGAGAAATCCTACCTTCACTGAAGTTACATTTCACATTTCTCAGAGATTCACCAAGGCACAAATCTCTACTCTTGTCCATTAACTTCAGAAACCTTCATAAACTGCATGCATGTCTCAGTCAGCAGACTTTGCCAGCAAGATTTTTCAAGGACAGGTTTCACAGAGGAGTTTTGCAGACTGGTGGGAATTACATGCCTGCTCCCCTACTCCTCCAGTGACACAGCTGTTAGACATGAGGAAGCGGTATTCACACAGATTCTATGAGGCATGTAACTTTCATGCCAGAAACAAGGAAGAGGGACACTTTTCTTAGTTGCTTGACCAAAACTAACAACTATGGGAGAATCTGTATCACTGCATTGGCTTTACAGACTTCTGGTTCATCCAGTGACCCTGATAGCTCCACCTCCACTGACTGCTCACCACACATCCACCCTATGCGAGCACCTGGAGAAGCAATTGCCACACCATTCCAGCAAGCTAAAACAGGAGCAAGCAAATCACATTTTTTTCTTTTCTTTTGGCAGTGAAGATTTCTGATGGCATAATGAGATTCAACTTATTGGAGTGCAAAGGCTGTGAGGGACAGGAATAAATGTCTTGATCAAGGCAGAGTGGAAGCACGGCAGCCATCATTGGCTTGGTAATGTAATTCAAAGCCTGAGTTAATGACTTAGATGTTAAAAAAAAAAAAAGAATCCAGCATATAATTAATATCTGATATGTGGAAACTCAATCTAAGATTTTGCAGCAAAAATCACGACACAGTGTAAAAATTAGGACTTTTAAGACCTCAGTGCCACAAAGACTTACACAAAGGCTTGTGTGTCTCTTTGTATTGTAAGTGAAACTCCCAGGGGTGTATTGCACAATAACAGAAGTCCTGCCTTAAGAGCCAGATATATCACATCAGAACATGTGAGTTTGTAGAATATATTTCTAAGTGATGACCAAAGAGTGGGTAAAAATAGCACATTATCTAATTTTGAGGACTTAGCTTTTATAGTGAAAGACTTTCTAAATGTTGCTGATAAATAAAAACAAAGGGAAAGCTCATAAATGAATGGAAGTTGTACACACGAAGTGAACAGTGTTCAGAAGTGAGTGGTCTCATGTGTAACTGTTACTGCAGGGTTAAGAACACAGTAATTACTTCATAAAATAATTTAGCTAAGTGCATGTTTTTTCAGTAATAGGCAGGCTGTTACTGGAAGTAGGCATAAGTGTACCGCTATTTGTATGCATTATAAAATCTGGAGAAGTGTTACATCAGGAATTCCCCCACACTGGCTCTGCAATCTGAACCTCTGAGTCAGATTTTGACTTCTTTTGTATTCATTCAGCACTTGATTAAAACAAGTCAGCTTAACAGAAAGGCACGATTTTTTCTGTGCAGGATTGCAGGGAGGCTTTATTGTTTTCAAGGTAGCAAGGTCAGTGTACTGTAAGCCAGAAGGCTGACACAGCCCAGTAGTGCTTCTTACAGCTACTTCAGCCTCACAGTGACTACCTGAAAGCTGAGTGGCCTGCCACACCTTCAGCACACATGGACAGGAGCTTGGGAGAAACAAAAGAGAAGACAAGATGCCCAAGTTAAGAAGCTGTTTTCACAAGACTGTCTGCATTATCAAAGGGTAGGGCCTAAGGGCAGAGCCCTCCCCTTGTCTCCTCATACATCACAGCCTAACACTCACTGTGCCAGCCAAAAATACATGAACGTCCCTCCTTCGTGCCAGTTCAGTTTCAGTCTGCTCCTGGATCTACTTTAGCATGTGGCCATACACATGATGATGTTGACACAAGGCGGGGAGAGGTGTGGAGGAGCAGGAGGGTAGGATTGCCTTTTCCAGGGGCATTTTACTGTACGTCCAAGTTTCAATCACACTGATTTTCCTGTGTGAACAAGTCTTGGCCCAGAATTTCCTCTCATCCTGGCTATTGTCATTGAACAACCCAGTCACACAAGTGAGAAAAGGATTAGGTGTACCTAGTCGGTGTCCACTCAAAGCAGTGGAAAAATCCATAATAATTTTTATTATTAGAGAATTATGAGTATTTATACTGCTGTAGACTAATGTAGTTAAACCACAATACAAAAATCCTATTTTTCACGCCAACACATTAGCATATGTCATGCTTGCACCCAAGTTAGGATATGTCAAGGAATTGGGGTTTTGCGCTATTTTTACTTCAAATCAGTGGTTGCCAAATATCCTACAAGTAAAATTATTTCTTAGCAAAAGGAGTTTGACATTTTTTCAGAACTTATTCCAAAACAAATTCTTAGCACTGAGACCACTGAAAGACTGAAAAAAAAGCTAAAAAACCTGGACTTAAACACTTCAAAGTAATCTAGACTTAAATTGTAATAGCCTGAAACAACTCTGCTGCTCTCAATGTGACAGGAATTATGTCCTGCATATTCAGACATGTTGCAGGACATACACATTATGAGACAGTACACTGTATACACTGCTTTGTATTCTTAAGGACGCGTGACCTAAAATGTGTGCTTTAACTTTTGCCCAAACCACTGGGTTTTTTACACAATTTGTATCCCATATCATTAATGAACTAAGGATCATGAAATCTTTCAGGTTTTAAACCTCAACAAACTTTTTCATGAATGAGGCAGAAGTTATGTCACAGAAGCCCAAACAGGGAAAATTTGGGACTTCTTTCTCTCCTCAATTTCTGATCCCAGTTTGGTTGAAAATTTATTTTCAGTCAAACTCCCATATCTAATTGCTTGTCACTTTCTCTGGATTACTGATACCTAGCCATGAACCCACATACTGGGCTCATCATATTGGTGATCTTTCAAATGCTATTCTGTTTTGAAAACCTTGAAAGAAAACCAATCTGCTATCGAATTTAGGCATGAATTCATCTTTTGTTGCATTTCATCATTTCAATTTACAACATTGTGAGAATTACTGAGAGGATGTGTTACATAGTATATAGAAATTTCTTCTGTTTAATTGGTTCCTACTGAATACATTTTTCCTCCATGAGACATTCCATTAGTTAATTTAAAGCCCAGGCTACTGACCATGTGAGGTGACTAATAAAAAAGGCAAACTTGTGTTTAAGTAAACAAACATACTAAGAAAGTACAGAGGAAAAATACCTACTGGCAGAGGTCTCATATTTGGAAGCTGATTTTCCCATTTCTGTTTGGAACAGTGTTGGAAATGAGCTTCAAAGTAGCAAGACAAGTACAAAATGTTGAAAAGCATTAGTTTATACAGCAATTCTAACTGGGCTTTGCCCTTCAGTCGTGCCTCTGAGAAAACAAATTGAATTTCCTGATTTCAAATGGCAAACTCTGCTATTACATACTTTGTGATTTCAAAGAGCATCTGTCATCACACAGAGACAAATACATTTCTTAGAGAAACATCTGGTACTTTTTTAAACAAGCCTCAGGCCAGGTCTGCGCAATGAATGAAATATGTGCTATAGATAGAGTGCTATTTAGTGTTGCTTTTCATTTAATCAACTGTGTGTGGAATGTTTGTATTGTCTTAACTATTTCTAAAATATTGGCTGTCCTACCACTTTAGGCAACCGTTGCCTTTTAGGAACCAAATGCAAAATTATGCTTTGAGTCTAACAACAAAGAGCAGTAAATCTGCTCCACTTGATTTCCTAGTTCCTTGCAGGATGTCTGTGGGAAAAGCAGTAGATGTTCACACACCTCTAAGAAGGTAAGTGTTTAGTCTTTGTACATTGGGAAAAAAAAAGGCTCTGTTCTTTTGGCTGTCTGAATTGACAATAGAGAAATTATTATGCATTCAACCCCACCCCTCAACTGAGCTAGTATCAAAAATGTGTAGTGTAGCTCAGAAAAGAACACAGAACAGCTAATCAGCATAGCAGTACCCTTCAAGCCCCATTTCTCAGATCTTGATTGCTTCCTTCGACACTTTTTGCTGTGATGGTGTTAAATCAACCAGTAGCAGGTTCCTTGTGTTCTGATGAGGTATCACAAACTCATTTGTAGCATTGCTCTTATGCAGAAATTCAGAGCAGTGATGGCTGTGCAGAGTTCCTTGATTTCTCTCTGTGGTTAGGTTTTGTTGTGTCTCATGACTGACCATGTCTTTCACAGTTAATGTACAAGTGGAGGGAATGGTTGGGGGCAATGCTGTACATATAAGAAGGCTCATGGGAAACTGATCTTAAGACGAAAGCCAAAAGGAGACAAGAGGAGCACAAGGATGGGAAGGAGGTGAAGTAATTAATCAAGATCATGCAGAAAGACTATAGTGGTTTGTACCTAGAACAACACTTCTCACTTTTCTTGAAATGGAGGGGCTGTGCTCTGATTTTGATTCACTACATTGCCCCAGCTGTTGTGTTATTCAACACTGGTTCAAACATTTTCAAAAACTAGTTTCTAAATATGATGCACACCTTCTTGCTGTGTGTCTCTTTGGACTCACACTACTCTGGAATGGCACACATTCATGAGCAGATTTGGCCAATCCTTTTACCTTGCCCTTCTTTCACTATAGGGAAAAGGATAGCATTTCATCTGTGTCCTCTACATTCACATCCTGCTTTTAGGTGAATGGTTCAGCAGTCAAAAATGCAACCAGTACACTAATGTAAATATACTGCATGCACTTGGAGGACAAGGAACCAAAATAGCAAGTATGCATAAATAGACAAGTCATAAAGCACTAAAAAACACTGAATGGCAGAATGAAGCTTAGTGTATGTCTACATTCAAAACAAAACAAAACAAAACAAAAAGGACAAACAAGACCTCAGAATGCATAAACAAATAACTGGGCCTCAGCTACAAAGATCTACCGCTAGGCAATGTAACATCCTTCCCATTGAAGTGTCTTTTGCAATACTGTCTGCAAATTAAATCTTCTAAGCCAACCCTTGCTCTCATTAAGGATGAATGTCAACTAAAAAAAGTAATTTTGGAGTGTAGGAGAACTACCATGCTTAAAGTCATAAGATATTCTCAGACTAATAGCAGTCAGTAAGAAATTTACATGGATGGAAAATTATTCCATACAAGCTCCTGTACAATTTTGTCCATATTCTTCTGAAGCAAGTGAGAAGTGTCACTGTTGGGCTGAAGATAGGATGTACAGAATAGTTATCTGATTTGTGAAGCTTAAGAGCTTTTTTTGTCCTCTACAAGCGGGAAAAAAAAAGTAGCAGACATCATATATTTCTTTTGAGCTGAATTCTTTGTGTTAGTGTAGCATTTTTGAAAGAAAAATAATCCTTTAGAAGGATGATGGCAGCCTGGCTAGCAGTATTGTATAGCACACACATTCAACAGGCAGCTCAAATTACAAAGGGCTTTTCCATTGTCTAAGCCAATGATCATGAATTGTCTGTACTGGTGCCAAGTTTTGCACTGACAGATTTGGGTGGGCATTACTGGCAGTGAGCTACGGTGCTTTTTAAACAAAATTTGGCAACAGATGCTGAATAAGTTTGCCATCACTGATCCAAGCTACTCCATTTCAAATCTAATGGCCATTAGTACAGAAAGGTATTCTAACATGTCTAATATGAAACAGTAATTTTTGCTTTCTAAAATCATGTGAATATTTGAAGATCATAGAATCAGAAAATAATTTAGGCTGGAAAGGACTTCTAAGATCATTGAGCCCAACTACTAACCCAGCACTACCAATGTGCCACATCTACACATCTTTAAATATCTCCAGAGATGGCAATGCCAATCCACTTCCCTTGGGCAGTCTGTTCCAGTGCCTGATAACCCTTCCTGTGAAGAAATTTTTTCCTAATATGCAATCTAAACCACCCCTGGTGCAACTTGAGACCACTTGCTCTTGTCCTGTCACTTCTTACCTTGAAGAAGAGACAGAAGAGTATGCACCTCTCTGCAACCTCCTTTCAGGCAGTTGTGGAAAATGATGAGGTCTCTCCTAAGCTGCTTCCTGTCATACTTGTGTTCCAGAACCTTCACCAGCTTCGTTGCCTTTCTCTGGATTTGATGCAGCACCTCAAAGAGCCATAAAAGTCATGGAAACTTGGGGCTGCTGCCCAGAGGATGGTGGGTGAAGTAGCACAGGACAGCAGCAGAGTGAGTCAATCACACAGAGAGTTGGCTGAGAGGAAGTGCTAGACACTGCTTGCTCAGAGGGATAAGGAACATCATTTTACCTAGTAGTCTTGGTACAGTATTAACCTATGGTCCAAAAAATAGTCTGCCTAACACTAAATCCACAAGCATAGATTAGTCCTCCCTACTCCACTTTGGATTCTGGTTCAGCCACAGCACAGACAAATTCAACTATAAAAATGAAATAACAAAATCACTTAATTTCCTTGATGTTGTCTCCATAATATAAAGTTATAGAACTGAAACAAAAGGTTAAATAGGCTGAATTATCAGCCAGAATTGTGATGGCTACATCGTATGAATGCAAACAAAAGTGATGGGGAAGGATATAAAATACACAGAACAACAATTATTTTGCATTTAATTAATGTAAAGGTGAGAAATATCAGAAAGCAGAGAGAATAACTGATCTTGTTGTGAAGTAAATGTATGAAATATGCCTCAAGTGTATAGTCCTAGGCACAAAAAGTGCATGTATATATTTGTATATATGTACACAGTTCTTTGAACAATGAAGATTGTCTGATTTCTCTACTATTTCCACACACATCAGGTTACACTGAGGGACAGAACAGACAAAATAACATCCTAAGGTAGGCAGGGATGTACTTTTATGTAATGAGGGAGATTGCATCAGTCTGAACAAGACTTTCCATTTGTAACGGATTTGTACTGATTTAAAACTGATTAAACCCCATTCTTCTCAAACAGCTTCCTTTTGTGGTATGTTCCCATGTGTCAGAAATGAAGTACAGCTACTGCACGCTGATGTCCATGAAGCCCCTGATTGTAGGAGCCAGCAGCCTCTCTTGGGTGGTTTAGTCCGGGGGGTTTGTGCCAGGGCCACTGTGCTGTGTGTCAGGGGATGACGCCAGAGGCTGGGAGCAGGGCTTTAGGAGGGCATCATTGCCCCTCCCACACTCCGCAGTGCTCGGGCTTGCTGTGCTCCTGTCTGCAAACAGCCTGGGGCAATTTATTAATGCTGAATTGTTTATTAATACTTTATTTGCTCTGGCTTACCCTTGGCAGGTTACAATATTTTGTTCCCAGTAGATGAAAGATGACAAAAGATGGGAAAGTAGGAAATCAGGGCAATTAGACCCTTCCTAAAGCCAAATAAGTTGGGAAAGGAGCTTCATGTGGTAAAAGCAGTTAAGTCAATGAGGCGGTCCTCAGAGACAGAGAGATGCAGTGCCAAAGCAGCTGGAGAGTAAGGAAACTTGTGGTGTGGTTTTCAGCAAAGAAGGGAGATGTGGGGAGATTACAGGAATCAAATTAAGACATGAATGTTTTCTTATAAAAAGGTTTGGGAATTTTCTTAAAACTTAATTTCCTCATTCTTTGCTACTGTCAGAGCGTGGGCTTGCAGAGTTTTATGCAGCTCAATGACTAATATGGGGTAGGTACGTTGAAAGATATTTCTTTTGTCATTTTAACCGGAAATTGACCTCATGAGAATATTCCCCACAATGCCTGTCCATAAAAGTGAGAAGTTATGGACGTGTTGCAACAAAATGTGATGGATACTGAAAAAAATTATTAGTGTGAGAAAATAAAAAAAATATGTTCATAGACATTTTAAGATTAGTTATAACTTCAACAACTTCAAAAAAATTAAAAATTATCAACCATACTTTCCTTCAGGTCCAAGTTTCTATTTTGAAAAAAATTGTTTCATTATTTAAACAACTCAGGTTACTGCTTGCCCTCGAGAGTATTTCCCATAAGACCATTTTATCCCATAAAATGTATTTCCATCAGGTCTTACAGAAAACTTAATATTTTTGTCAGAAAGTATTTCTGGTAAAAAAATAATTTTTCATCAAGTCTTAGTATTCAATGAAAGGAAAATCTATGGTAAAAAAAAAGATTAACCTCTGTCAGTTTATAAGCACATGAATATTCAAAGAAACTATCAGTCCTTTTCTAAAAGATGTATCAGGAAGTAACTTGTAGAGAATGATTTACTAATTGAAATAAAACCTAAGGCTTAACAGCAGTGACAAAATATCTCAAACCTGAAATTTACATTAAATTAATCCACTTTTGAAATCTGCTGTTTGACTGTTTATATTAATTTGTTTTAGTTTGATAAGATCAACAGTTTAAAATTAATTAATATAATTGCGGAAAGAGACATACAGCACACAGAGGTGATGTAATAAAGCAAGTTAACTCTAAAAACAAAATTATTTTATTGCTTCTTTCATGAACATATAGTTCCAAATGGAAAAACAAATGTTTTTTGGAAAGCAGGACAAAGCTGAAACACATTAATAAAGGTAGTATAAATAAGGTATTAATATAAGCTTTAGTTCTATCATTAGTCAAAAAGTAGAAAATAAAGGGTGTATAATAAAATCCTCAAATGTTCTTGCAAACTAGACAGAAACCACACATAAAATACAAAGCCAAATTCTTCCTTGTGGGCCTTTTGCTGTGTACTGTGGCAGAGACACTCAACAAGTACCATTTCTGTCCCTTTATTTATGCTGCTATGCAAACATTATTATCCTCACTGTAAACCTGGAGAAATGAAGCACAGTGCGGTGGGGATGGGAAGATCAGTGAGCCAAATTTTCCTTTCTTCAGACTGCAGCTTTGGAACTCTTTTCCTGCTGGGTTAGACTCTGGCTCCCTCTGAGCTGGAGGCAGCCCCAGTGCTGTCAGAGGGACTGCACAGTAACTGAGGTGCCAAGCTCCATGTTGCTATCACTCCTGTCCTTAACTGTGCTCCTGAGCATCTGCTGTGCTCCTAGAAGCTCAGTTTCAAATCAGAGTGCATGACTTTGCTTACATCTCTCTTTTCTCTCCATCCCACATAAACTTCCTTTGATCTCAAATGGTCTAACCGCCAAATGTGTCTTCTGACATATAAGCTTGTAGTTTGATTCTCCTTTGAGTCCATCAGTTTTTATTCTTGCAAAAGACTTAAATCCTTTTATCCCTTTTGAAAATATCTGACTTAGTCAGCTTGTGACCTTTTGATCTAGTCATAAATTTTCCATACTTCTTGGTTTTTTCCATTTTTTTTTTTTTTTTAATATATGTGTGTGTTTGGAGGAATCATTTATCCCAGCTTTATTTTGCTAACTATTCATGACTGGGGCTTCCTCTTGCTTTAGCAGATACCTTGCAAAGTCCTGATCAACTCACAGATGCCTCTTAGCACAATGAAAATGTTCACAATTTTATCATGAAAACTTTCACAAAGAAACGTCCATGAAATCTCAATGAAGAAAACAGAAATAATTTACAGCATATATACTCTTATTTAATATCTACTACTGCTATTAGTTATTATGGAAAGTAATGGTTCCCAACACATAAGTATCATTAAGTGGTGCATCAGATATCATATTTATAGGATATATATAATATATATCATGGAACCAAAGGAAAAAAAATCACTTTTAGATGACAGTTTGGAAACTTGTAAATTCTAGTGTAAAAGATTAAAGCCTACTTTTTTTTTCCTTTGTTCTATCAGGTAGATGTGATTTTCCATACTTGGTTCTCTTAACACAAACATGTTAAAGACATCAAGCCATATAAGAAATCTCAGTTCCTTTTATTTAAATTCAGTTTTAGCACAAAGCTGTGCCTGCGAAACCTCTGGTTTATTATTCAAAACTTGTCTATGTATTTCATTAATAACAAAAAAAAATAGTAAATCTAACTTCAGAACACTTTAGAACTGTAAAATGTATCAGGTACTTTTTAAGCAATAGTGTTTATATAGCACCAACCCCTTTGTAAAATTGAAGCGTACCACAGTTATCTGGTCATCTAGTTCAAGAATAACAGAGGAAACAGAGTTACTTAGCCGAATTGTTTTCTCCTCTGTATTCTACCCAAAAAAACCCCCTTTTCATCAGGTCAGACTACATTGTCATGATCATCAATCCTTGCCTCTTCCAAAGCCCTGTCACCACGTTTCAGCTTTGCTCCTTCAAGAAGCCCAGAACTACTGGCCAGAACTAGTCAGAAAGATGCAGGTTACAGAGTTTATTCCAAAGATCTATATCATAGAATTGTATAATCAAAGAATGGCATGGGTTAAAGTGGAACTTAAAGATCATCTACTGCCAAGCCCCCTGGCATGGGCAGGGACACCTTCAAGTAGACCAGGTTGCTCAGAGCCCTATCCAAGCCGGCCTAGAACACTGCCAGGGATGGGACATCCACAGCTTCTCTGGGCAACCTGTTCCAGTGCCTCACCACCCTCACAATAAGGAATTTTTTCTTAATATTAATCTAAACTTGCTGTCAGTTTGAAGCCATTCCCCCTTTTCCTGTCACTACATGCCCTTGTAAATAAATAACCTTAAGCCATCTTTACTGTAAGCTCCTTTCAGGTACCGGAAGGCCACAATTAGGTCACCCCAAAGCCTTGTCTTTCCCAGGCTGAACAACCCCAATTCTCTCAGCCTTTCCCTACAGGAGAGGTGCTCCGTGCTTCTCAATTTGGTGTCCCACCTCTGGACTCACTCTAGCAGATCCTTCCTGTTCTGGGGATCCCAGGGCTGGATGTAGTGTTCCAGGTGGGGTCACCTCTCCCTTACCCTGCTGCCCATGCTGGTTTTGGTGCAGCCCAGGACACGTTTGGCTTTCTGGGCTGCCAGTGCACATTGCTGGATCAAGTCCAGCCTCTCATCCAACAGCATCCCCAAGTCTTTCTCATCAGGGCTGCTCTTCATCCATTCATCCCCCAGCCTGTGTTAGTACCAGAGGTTGCCCCAACCCAGGTGTGACACGCATTTGGTCTTGTTAAACCACATTCCCATGTGCCCACTTCTCAAGCCTGTCTAGGTCCTTCTTGATGGCATCCCATCCTTCAGGTGTGTCAGCAGCACCACTCAGCTTGGTGGTGCTCTGCAAATTTGCTGAGGATGCACTCGATCCCTCTATGTCATTATTGAATGGGGCAGCCGGTGAACAAATATTGTGTTAAAGCGACCAAAAGGCTTTCCCCAGGATGCATGGTTCTGTTAATCTATTCCAGTTTAAATTCCCTGGTTGGCTGTTAGCCTCTAACCTTTGTCACTCCCCCATTGGTCCCCGTTCCTTGGTCCCGCCTTTTCCCCACCCCCAGATAAAACTGGTATCCTCGGGCCCATGTTCGCATTTGCCTCTGGACCTTAGACTGTGAACGTTAATTGGTCCTGCCGGAATGCCAGCAGATACCCTTCCCGACTCTTTTGTCACTGACTGTAATACTGAGCCTGCTCAGGCATCTGTGAGGGCACGCGGGCCCCCACGGAGCCAGGCAGGGATGGTATTAATTGAAGATAACACTGGTCCCAATACAGACCCTTGAGTGACACTACTCATCGCTGATGCCCACTGACACCAAGCCTTTGATCACTACTCTCTGGATGTGACCATCCAACAAATTCCTAATCCACCTCATACATAAACAAGCTTGAGAAGAAGGCAGAATGTGAATAATTAAATCATTAAAAAATGTGAATAACTAATAATCACCACTTTTGCTGTCTTCTTTTTGAAGCTGGACTCCAGAGGCTCTGCCAATCTAAAGAGGAACAGCAAAGAGCAAACCAAAGTCTGTGAACAAATGGGTCATCAGCTGGTCATTGATGATAAGATCACATGGCGGAAGAAATCTAACAAGATTTCCTGTGACTAAATGAAAAAAGAAGTTTCTGTAACAGCAGATGAAGTTTTGGCAGGATATCAGATAAATAATTCAGTATGAAATCATGTGTGTTTAAGGTATTTCAAGCAGTGGATTTATAGAAAGATGAAGAAGTTCCAAGCCACACAAAGCATGACACAGAGACTGTCTTGACAATATCAGTATGTTAACACCTTTATCAGCTGCTACTGCTACTGCTATGCACATCTTCCTGCAATTCTATCCCATAGGTACAGGCAAGAATTTTAGTCTCCATAACAATAAAGTCTGTGTAGTAGCACTTCGTTTTTAATGCAGACAGCACCATAGGCATAAGGACAACGAGATATTTTGTTGCTGCGATCCATTTGTTTTTGTTGGTATCTGCATTAAAGAATGGTGCATATTGCAGTAACATCTCTGTCAAAGATGTCCACTAAACAGCTTCCCCATATAGAGGTATTCATATACATTCCTCCTTATAGATTCTCTTAGTTTACATAAAATTCAACCTATGTAACCAAATATGTTTTTGATTAAGAAGACATAAATCCCCGAATCTCTATCACTACGTTCTTTGCTGGCTTAAGCACTTGTCCTTCTAATATAAATATAGTTCATTTTAGTGAGAAATTGAGGAGACTTTGTTCCTCTGCCTTTGCCAGGTCCTGGATGCCAATACAGTCTGTAGAAATATGTATTATTACTTTCAGTTCTAATGACTATAGCCAAAATGATCAGTCTTCCTAAAAGGCATAATTAAGCTGTAAAATATCAGTGTCAGAGCTAACATATGTCAAATGGTTCAGTCCTAAAAGGTTCTGAAAGCTGCTCCTCAGTGCTCAAAATTTCAGTTAGAAACCCAAAGTGTATATCCCATGCAATCTCATCATCTTTCTTGATTTTGAATGTTAACTTAGCTCAATTTTGGCTCATACAATCAGAAATAAAGAATGGTTTCTGCTCTTATATAAGTGTGTGCATGTATATATATACACATACACATATATATTAAACATATATATGTAAAAATGCATCTATTTAAAAATATATATGTGTGTGAGTGGACAATAATACCTTATTTCTATTTTCTATAACATTTCAGGTGTAAGTATGGGAAATGTTGTCATATGAGGGCTGTACATAAAAATAGAATTGTCAAAATTAAGTTTTTATAAAATGTCATTGGAGTTTTAGTCACAGAACTGTGCTGAGGAGGAATCACCCATATCCATTGGATGTTCCAAGACTAAAGATTGATAGCAGAATCCTACCAACATAAACACCAAAGAAAGAAGCAGGTTTCTTTTAACTTTTTCTCAGAATCACAATCTAAATTTTCCCAGGGTCTGTATTTGATGTGCTCATACTAATATTTAGCAAGATAAGTATATGGAAAGTAGGATTTTCCATGGAGTAGTACATCCTGAACAAACAAAGAAGTGTGATAAACAAGAATATCAGTATGTTAAAACCAAATACATGGCAATGATATTTTTTATCACCACGGTTTGAGGTTTAATGCCTTGGTAGCTTCATGTTTTGTTTTAAGTTTAGAACCAGTGTCACTACAAACTGAAAAAAAAATAGCATTTTCTAATCTCTTCAGAGACCCCATTTGAGCCCCTAAATGTAATGAATTAATCCACTTAAAAAGTGGATGGACTTGAGAGGTAGAGATTTTAGCATCGCCAGATATGTTGTCCAGCTACTCCTGCACATTGCAATGATATTGTATGCAGCTACTGATTTTTTCTAAGCCATGATCCCCTGCTCCTGGCCATAAGTTATGGCAGTCACAGGGATTTTACACAGTAACTCTCTGTCCAAAGGACTGGAAAATACAAAGGATAAGAAAGGACAGAAATTTCAGGAGAAGTTCACATTCCTTGTTACAGTTAGCATTGACTATAAAAGATAATGTCAATGTGCAGGACTTCAGAAATACCGTGCAGGATATGCCTCATGTTCTGCAACATAGGCTAGACTAATGCCACAGGACAAAACTGATAAGGTCTTACAAAATGTCACTTCACACTGAATTTTATTTACTGTTGTTGACAATTATGCATGTAAAAATAAGCTATTTAGACAAAAAGGATTTCTAAAGATGTGTCATATGTTCATGGTTAAATATGCTAAATGTCACATTAAAGCTGACATGGTTATGGCTCAAGGCAAAAACACTGTCAAGTTGCCTATGATCCAGATGTGGTATATGTCATCAAACCAATTGTTTCTGTTTGACTGTGGTTTTAGTGCATAATATTGCTTATCAAATGTCCTGCAAAAGTGCTGCTTGCCATGAGAGAATTTTTCATCCCTTTTTGGTATTCAGCTGTAGTTAACTCTTGTTACAGTTGCTGACAGACGTTGCAGATATGTTTCAGTTAGTGCTAGCTCCTCTTTCATTCAACATGTATAGCTATATGTACATATATTTATATAGATGTGTGAGAAAGCTAGAAGTAAACAAACCAGAATAAAATTAAATCCCTGCAGAGGCATACTCCTAGTAGGAAATTACAGCTCTACACTGTTTAACCTTGCTGTAGTAGGCATACTTGTGAATGTGTGGGAAAGTTAAGATATCTCCATTGAAGTCATATTAGACTGTTTATGGATCAGCTTCAAGTGCTCTTTTGATGACATTTTCAGCCCAGGTATTGGCTTTGTCTTTTTATTAGGAGAGAAAATCAGTGCCTTTGAGAAGTTTAAAGGAGCTTCAGTAGCAGTTGACTCAGAAGGCTACCTCTGGAGAAAACAATTTTGAGTGGTAATTTATAATATTTTAATGATCTTTAATATATGGATTTTTAACACAGCTGGACACACATTGCAGTTGTTCTGAGGATCTGTACTTGCTGGCAGATAGCATATTTTTTTTTGCCAGACAGATTTCTATCATCACTCATAACTTTTTTTCCATTAAGTGGGATATTTATAAACACTGTTTCAAGCATGAGCTTGCAGCATAAGTTATCACCAATTAAACCCTCTAGGAGTCATTCCAGTTCATCCTGAAAATAAGCGTCTTTCATGGTTTTATTGTAGCTCTAAAAATTAATGATAAAAATAGAAAAAAGCCTTGATTTGGACTAGAGAGAGCCTTTGAGTAATGGTTGGTGTTACTTCCAGAGAAAACTGATTAAGTGTTTTTAATATTATGTCATAAAATGTTTTTCTGGTTTCCACAGAAAGAAGTTGATAAGATTTTTTACTAGATTCAGAACACTTATTTTCTTGTTTCAGATCATTTCTAATTATGGCACTTCAAAGAGAGAACAGAACCAGGTGTCTGCTTCTTTGTTCTCCTAATGGGGAGGCCTTTTCACTCATTTGGGTGAAGAGCGGATGGTTTACTCTCTATTCTCTTACTGTTGTAATGACTCTGAAGGAGCTTTATGGGGATTTTGTACCCTTTCATTGTTGTGTTAGACTGAGCCACTGTTTTTTCCATCCTGCCTAGGGCAAAAACAAGACTACCAAGTGACATAGCCAGCACTCATTGAGAAAGCTTTGATGGAGCCATTTGGCAAAAGAGAACTGCTTCCTGTTATCAGGACCACTACAACCTTAATTTCTTTCACTAAAACAGTCCTGACAATTTGTCAAAATGAATGCTCTACAGTTACAAAAGGAAATGCTTGACACTAAACACCTTTTTGCCTAAGTAGGAGGTAGAGGTAATTACCCATATTGCACATTGTAATGGAAGCAATCTTTTATTTACTGGCTTCACTTACCTACACCACATAAGGAATTTCAAATTTTGGAGCATCTGTTGCAGACTGTAACCAAAAAAAAACTTGAAATCCAATGGCCTTTCATAAAACAGATTTTCCATCCTCAATACATCAAGAGTTCTGCAGGGAACCAGAAGCAACCAGTTCAGGTTTCTCTCTTCAGCTGGCAAAGTGGAAAGAGGAAGAACAAGCTCTGTTTAGTCCCCTGGGGAGCGTATTTAGAGCTCAGATATTGCCATGAGGGCCTGTGAGCAGAGAAGAAGGAGATGGCTATCAGCTTGAGGCATTCTCAGAGCTGGTGTCACAAGCTTCACAGCTTTCAGTGCTGGGTAATCATTAAGACCAGTAGAATGACTAATCTCTCCATATGGATATGGGGGAATGGAGATAATACTTATGTATTTTTGTGCCACTAGGATCAGACAGAGTTTGACAGCATGTAGAAAAAAAGTGGATTTATTCATGTCTTGGATACTTTCGACACAAATAATTTCTCATCGAAGAATAAACTAAAAAAAGAATAACTGCTCAAGTTAGTATCTGGGTGTTGCTTGCAACTCTACGGCCAAAACCTGCAAATCTCCAGCATGTTCCCTGCCAGATCTGTAATGAGTAACGCATTTGTTCCATACAGTTTAGGCCCCTAAGCAGATCCATATCCCTGAAGAACTGTAAAGACAAGTAGGTGGGAGGAAGCTTCTCCACTTCTGACCCCATCCCACCATTAGCACTCCCCAAACGTATACAGAGACTGACAAAACACCCACACTCCCATACATTTTTAGCACATTACCAAGTTTTACTACACAGAGCATCCAAGCCCAAACTTGCTAAACACATGTTTTATAATTGCCTGTGAAGAAGTGTCTTATACTTTCTTCACGATCTTTTTACATTTTCGGAGACAGTGAAAGATACAGAGTCATTCTTATATTATGTTTCTTTTTTGAAGTGCAGCCTGAGACACAAATCTAATGGTATTGGAAGGAACTGAAATAAGGCAACAGTGTAAATCATAAGTGTGGAAACTGGTTTTCTGACAAAATGAGCAGGGCTTTAAAGTAAGGCTATTTCTATTGACTTCATGTGAATTATATGTTTCTAGATGAGGTTAGGATTTGGCACTTCTGAGGCTGAAATTCATGAGTAAAGCTAACAGAGGATTGTATAATAAAAAAGAAATGCGATGATTTACTTTAGTACAGCTTCTCCAACTCTTCAAAATTGGTTCAGCTGCCATCATTGTATGATTTTTTGCATTGTGCAAAAATTACAGAAAAGGTTATCTGGTTTTGATAAAATAGAACCTGCCTCCTAGGGGGCAATTCAATTATACTTGACAGCTAAGAAGTATTCACATGACAAAAAAAACAAGAATCAAAGCAAGCTGTAGGATTCCAGATCTCTTCCGACAGCATTTTTGTCTGATTCATACCAAGCAGAAGTTGAAATCTTAGCTTTTTTCTGAGCAGCTATTATAACCCATCTCCACATAGACTGCTTCAACCCATGGTGCCCCTTCTCTCTTGTTCCAAGCATCTGGACCTGTTTCATGCCAACAGGCAGATTCTTTATCTCCTTTTGATCTCTGAGCATGATCAAGCTCAGGCCAGCTGTGTGGGTTCAGTCCTTCATGGGTCCTTGTTTCTCGTGACTTGGTGCTCCTTGTCTCTTTTCCTGACATAGATAAAATCAACATGTCTTCACAAATCTCTGTCAGATTTTAATCACAAAGTCAGCACTATTTACTGTGATGGTAACTAAGAAGTCTTAGAAGAGGAGGTTGAGCATTGGCAGAGAATCGAACTAATGGTGGACTACAAGTTAAGGTCAAGAAGCAGCAAATGTATACAATCAAGTTCCATCCTTACAGTGTCTGCCCAGACAGCATTGCCAAGACATACATATATATCCTATTTGATGCTAGTGATGAAATCTGGGTTACTGAGTTAAGCACTGCACAAATGGAATAACAAGGTTCGCATTAAAAAAAGATCATTCTGTAGACAGAAACTGTGGACAGAAAAGAGTAAAACAAGAAACAGAAAAACCAAGGGACAAAGCTGAAGAGATGTGCTCAAAGGAAAACATCAATATTAAAGCTGATGGAAACCAAAGGGGCTTTTTCTATTATTTTTTTTATGTAATGAAATTGTTCAGTTCTGCAGATCTAATCTGAAATGTGATATCAGTTGAATTATACCCATTAAGTTTGGTCTTGGAAAGAGACATTTCAGTTCTTCTGAAAAGATCATTTCTTCTTCCATTTTCACAGACTGTGTTGTGTTTCAAACAAAGCTGGCTGAGAGGTCTTCTATAATGTGTTCTTGCTCGAAAATGCCATTTCTTCTAAATCAGCTCTTTTTATGAGAGTGAACAAGCTTCAACTTGACACTAGGCTCTTGGCTATACTATTCTTGAAGGCATTTCATGTTTTATTAATAGTAATTCATACAGACTGGGAAGAGAACACTGATTGGAGCAATTGCCTCATATTCACCTCCCTGATCTGCTGCTGTCAGCGCTGAGGTGAGTGCTCTGACTGGCAATACCAGGAAAGGATCCCTTCAAATCTGCCAGGGAATAAACATCCTCTCACTATTTTTCTCAAAATCTTTCAAAAGTCGTGTTGGTATCCCAAAGTTTGTATGTCTCTCGTTCTAGTTACAGTTTTTCTCAAATGAAAACCAAAACATTCTTTCCATGCCACCTGTGCTCTCCCTTGCTGGCAGACTGCTGTCTATGGCACATTCTGCAAGATTTGCTCCTATCCCTTCAAGTTCCCATTGCTTTCAATAACTGGTTGTGAGCTTGCCACATTTTTATGCTTTTGAAAACCACTGAGTGAGGCTTCATCTCCAAATCCTGCTTCCTACATCTTCAGATGAGTTATTTTACATACTAATAAATGACAGTATGTCAAACATGCCTAATAATCTGAACCAGCGAATAAATATGTATTTTCTGTCTTTCAGTCACTCCCATGCTAATGCAATATTCTGGCTGACCAATTTGATTTTGCCATCATATCCAGCAAAATTTAAGCATAAATAGGGAACCTACTGTGGGATAGAAATTCAAAAGGTTTCTCCGTAAACCTTATGTATAATAAAACTAAATAAAAATAAATTTTAAAATTAAAAATAAATTTAAAAATAAATTTTAAATTTTAAATTAAATTTAAAGACTAACACACCACATTAAGTTTACAACATTTAATATATTCAAGCTGAAATTCTCATGGCATATCCTCAGTTGTTTTCTTAAACATGCCCAAGATTCTGCACCTGTTGAATGGCTTCTGGTATGAAGTATAAACTAAGAAAAATAATTGCAGGTTTTAACAAGAACCCTCTGCACTCTCTTCATCTTGCTGCTGTACAAGGGTCTCAGCTTCCTCTGGATGCAGTTGGCATGTATTGTAAAAAACCTGGCTCATGCCAGTTCAATTTCTATTCAGTTTTTATTCAGTCATTTTTTGCCATCAAAAGATATAGGCAGGGTGTTTGAAAAGGTATAGGTATAGGTATAGGTTTCAAAAGAAGTATCCTCTTCTGATAACACGAGGTCATCTGTCTGGGTCGCATCAATGCTTTTGGATTTTATGTAGATATTTTCACCCATTTATTCTATTTGTAATACTATGAAGACGAGGTGGTGCTTTATGGCTTGGAACATACACCACAGTAACTCTCTTTTTTGACTGTATGACCTTTTTCACACTTTTTGAACTAGCTGTAAGAGGAAGAAATTATAGAGTTCAGGAATAATGGCTTTTTGAAAGTTCAGGAATAATGGCTTTAAAAAGTTTACACCAAATAGCTCTTGCTTTACTCTAGTATTTCCTCTCCATTCATGCATTTATGTCTTCTTAATTTTATGGACTCTCAAGAAAATGGTTTTCGTGAAAAGATTTCTTAGCAGTGACTACAAAACAAGCCTTTTTTGAACTGTCTTGAGGGGGAAAAAAGTAAGAGAAGCATATGTAATTTTGCATAATTACACAAAATAAAATCAAGTAATTTGAAGGCAGGCCAATGAGGATTTTGACTCTTTGATCATTGCATATATCTAAATAGGTCTTTATATTTCTTGCTGGCTGCTAAATATAATCTAAATGCAGAGGTGTTTTTCTCTTTTTTTTTTTTTCATTCTTGAGAGAAATGAAGCTTTCAAAACCACAAAAAACTCTACAAAACCCCGGTAGGAAGGCCAGTTCTTTAGAAACAACAGCAATTGCAGAGCAGATAGCAAAATGTGCAAGTAATTCTGGAAATTTCAGCCACTCACCCACCTACAGGACCTTTCCAGGAGGAATCAACAGCTCTTCAAAATCTAGACAAGGCTTTGCTCCTCAGATAGTAACAGCGATTCTTTTCTTCTTATTGACCTTGGTGAATGACCTCATCATCCCCTGTTTCCTTATTCAGGATTTCTTCCTTTTTTTAAAAATACGTGATAGCTGTCAGGTTGTACACCATAACAGCTTCAAGCAAGTGCTGCTTTTAAATGAGAAATGTAAGAAATACAAATGAGAAGAAATGTTGGTTCTGCAGTCAGCTTTTGGGAAGCAATTCAGAAGTCTTCTGCATGAAAGAAAGCCAGGATATCCTTCTCTTCTCCTCTTCCCCAACATTTGTTCTAGCCACAAAGGATTTGTAGAGGTCGAGTGGCCTTGTTCCTTTTATAACATATCTGTGGAGCCCAGGCAGTCAGAATCTGGAGGCTGCAAAGTTGCCATGAGACTCAGCTGGAATAGAGAGCTTCCAGAAAATTTTTGGATTAGATATGAGGAGAGGAATTTCACTTATCAGTTCTGGAAGTAGAAATAAATCTGAAATTGAATACCAGAGGAATGGGAGACATCCAACACAATGGAGGGTGGTGTCACCATCTTTAGCCTGGAAGCCAGGCCAGCAGGCTAAGATGTAAATGTTGTTGTATCCATCAGTGACAGAGCTTTCCTTGGGATGAGCAGTTAACTGCCAGGTTTATGGCATAGTAGCCTGTATGTCATTTACTGGAAAAGGGAAAGAGATGTTCTCTGTGCAACTATAGGCTGCAATGTGACCTCTAGTACAGCTCTGCCAATGTCTTATCAAGTCGGTGTCTATTGTGAGTAACAGGAGGTCCAAATGATGAGTGTGTGAAACACCAGCCTTTGGGAAACCTTGATCCCCTGCGTGGAGAAATGAGATTCCAACTCAAGGTTCCAGCTCACTGTTGCCTGCTCATCAACGTGAGCAACTGCCACCAGTTTCAACAGCATTTGTGTGCATTTAACTGCAAGGAAGGCTGTCCACTCCCCGTTGTGCTATAGCCCTGGGCTCTGCAGGAGACGCAGTAATAAGGAAAGGCTGCCTGATATCTGCAGCCTAACTTTAGGACTGGTATCAAAACTGGTATCCATCTTTGGTAAGAAATAGCTATCCAGCCATTTTTGTTGAGAAATCAGCCAGTGAAGCAATCTGTCTGATCCTGAAAGACGTGTATTGACCCTACCTCCTTTCTCCTATCTATTCTTCTCATAGCCACTGTCATGTTATATTTTCCAGGTACCTGTCCCAGATTACAGGTATGCTTCAGTGACTCTGGACTAGCCTACAAGAACTGGCAGTGCTGTGTACAACCAGCTCCCCCCTGGCTACTCACCAGCTCTCTGCAGCCTCTCTGATTGCCAGCCAGCGGCCTCGTGATATTTGGCCAAGCAGCCAGCCTAAGCCAAAAGTGTGCTCCATATTCCTACCTGCCGAAATCTTTAAGCTTGGCTGTAGGCATCCACAAATGTAGGAAGATTTCCTCTGTCACAATATTTAGACAACAGTAAAAACAACAAAATAGGGACCCATCAGACACCAGGCAGAGTGTACCCGCTCTGACAACTGCAGATCAAGGTCGCTGCTAAATGAAGCATGGGCTGTGTTTCGAACGTGGTGCAGAGCCAGCCAAGGAAGCAGGAAAAGCCACGGAGAGAAAACAAAGCCTTGTTGAATGAACTCAAATCAAAATAGAAAGCCAGACTGTGAGGTCTGTGTCTTTCTCATTGCTCCCTAATATACAACATCATAATGGATAGAAAGGAAATACCAGATTGAATATGTTAAGAGAAGAAGACTAAATTGTAAAATGGTCATTGCACAGCCTATTCAAAGCAGGGAGGTCATGCTTCTTACCTTCTCTAAAGTATGCACAATTCCAAGCAGGTAAATTGAGCAAAGCTGGATCAAAGCAGAGTGGAAAACAGGTTCTAATTTTAGGTTTTAGTTGCCTTTTTCCTGATTCTATGACTTCATTTTCTCTCTGTGTTTTTTTCTGTTGTGTTTATTGGTTGGGAAGGGGAAATTGACAGATAAAGAAGTTGTGGAGTCTTTGTGTTTTAATTTTACAAAGTTTCCAATACAAACAAACCCAAGAACATTATTTCAGGAAAGGCATTTGCTGTGAATTTCCATAATTTAATTTTATGCTGTTATATACTTTTGTGTGTCTGATTTTTTTTAGAATAAAACCCAAACAAAATAAGAGTTTGGGTCCCTGAGTGAATTCCAAGGGAAAGGGTTGCATTTATCTGCTACATACTATATAGATGAATGGTTTTCAAAAATAGCTCTATCTTCTCAATTCCATTGAGAACTCCAACTTACGATTTTTTTCCATTTTGAAAGAAAAAAATGTAACTTTTTTTACTTCTTATTGTTGGTTTGCAGTGGACTATTATTGTTTTATCTGGATCTTATAAGTCACCATGACAGGAACTGAGCAGACTGAGCAGAGCTGACATTTTTTTCCTCTCCTTTTTCTATAGGTATGAGGTTGTCAAGACATTACAATATTAATGACTCATTTTCCCAACACTTTACAGAGTAGAAGTGTTTCTTTAAATTGCAAAATAGGAAACTGAGTTTTAAAGATGTCACATGAATTTTGGAGCAAAATTAACACACAATATGATGTTTTGAATTACTGATAAAGGTTGTTTGGGTTAGCAAGCAGCACTTATAATCTATTCTATTTGTTTCAAGGGAGTACTCAAAATTTATATACATATTTAAAAGCTGAGACCATTTGGGCTACAGTCTGAAAGTACTTTGGCCGGTCTGTCAGACTTGTGCTATAACTGTAATACCTTCACTTCTTTTTTTTATTTAAAATGCATTTTTCTAATAGACAGTAACCAGACACCTCACTCCAAAACAGTGCAACAAATACTGACCTAATTTTACTTACAAACATTAATTGTGTGTGACAGCAGCACAGAAAAGAGACAATCCTGAAGAAGCTACAGTTGCTTAACTATGGCTGCCTCAGCTCTCTTTTTTCCCCCGAATTCACTCTTCCCTCTTTAAAGTTGGAAAGAATATAATGTTAATAGAAAGACACTTTAAGAGTTTCCAAGCTCTGATTTTTTTTTTTTTTTCTTTTAGATTTTTTATCCAAAGCCTATATGCTCAGAGTAGCCCAGCTGGCCTTTCAGCCTGAAGAATAGTATGGAAGGTTTGGATTCCTATATAACATCAGCTCCTTGGTACCTTTGAAGTCTCTAACACAGCATATCATTCCTCAGATTGCCTCCTGCATGGCTCAGTGGATCCAGATGATGGCAAGTGAGTATCAAATGCAAAATTCACAAGCTGCAGCAGCAGCAGGTTGGGCAGCCCTTGGCATCATCAGCCTGCACCTGGGAAGTATATATGTGTATTTCTTTGACCTCTGAACAGATCCAGGGCAAAAAAGCAACCCTCTCCAGAATCAGTGTTTGCTCTGGACATGTCTGAGTGCCCAGGTTTGGTCCATGGTGGGAGCCTGCACTGGGAGATCCATGCACCAGGGGTTTACACTGGAGAGTCTCAGATAGATAAATACAAAAGAAGTGGTTGCTCACAGCAAGTCAGGATCATCCCAAACCTCTCACCCTGCCTGTGCAGGCTGCACAGTGCGTGGCATCCTCAGGAGGTGTCTGGCAGAGCATTTTGCACTGTGCTCGTCACGTCAGCGCGGCGCTCGGTGCCGACAGCAGCTCCAGCTCTGCGGACAGCCTGCGCTGCAGGAGCCGCCAGAATAAAGGTGAAGAGATAACATGAGGAACGCAGCCAGACGTCTAGAGAGAGAGGGGAGAGTAGTTCAGGTCAGTAGCAAGAGGCAGTTATGTCTATGAAATACTACGTGAACTGAGAGAGATTTAAGATACAGCTAGAATAAAATGACTGTGCTTTAGCATTCTCTGATTGACCTATTATGGTGGTGATAATGATAATAACAATTTATTGTAATTACTATAGTTTTTCTTTCTGTTTACATTTTGTTAAAGTCTGAAAAACATTCAAATACACAAATTTTTTGGAAGAAAAATAACATACTAATTCAGGACAATGCCACCAAATGTAGACAAAATGTATTCCTCCAACACAAAAAACTACACCTGCTAATCCAAATCTCTCTTCTTGCACCCTCTTTCTTCTTTGACTTGCTGCACTCTGAAGCCTTGTGAGGCAGCCATGTCCTGAAGATAGATGCTTCAGCACATGCAGAGTTGGTTTAGAGTCTTCCAGTCTTTTCTTGTTCTGTAGCTCTGTAGATTTTCTGTGTATGGCTTTACATCTGGATGATGTGTAAACCCTTCAGAAACACTCTCCAGCTGAGCTGAAAACTAAGCAAAGTGTGGACACTCCTCTACTGCCTAATAAAATCCTTGAAGTGTTGAGTACTTTCTTTGCAACTGTTTATTTGGACCTACCATGTCTGACTTCCCAAAGTATAAGTTTCATTATCCATTAAGAGCTGGACTGCTGAATAGCCCAGCATGTGTGATTGCTGTATCTGCTGCACCATTCGAAGAAATAAAATATTCAAATATATTAATTCTGGTAAGGATCATTATTAATGATCTCCTCACAATGACAAAAGAGAAGGGATGCGATTTGTCCCAAAGTTTGATGACAAATATTAGATGAAATATTTTTTAAACTAGTGACAGATATGAAAGGACAGCATATTCCAGGTGAATGAGGAGCAGGCAAAATGTCTCCTCCTTTCAGATATGTTTCTACAAGTTCTTTTTCTTTTTTTAATTCATGCTGACAAGCATACACTGAACCTAGCAGATAAATATTTTACTCAGATTTTATGCTGTCACTGACATGTTTGCACAGCAAGAATCAAGTCTGCTCCTCATTTTCAGGGGCATGCCAACGCAAGTGCCAGCCTACACAGCTCTGCTCTACAGAGGGCAGAATTCTCTCTGATGGCTGTCCCTGAAGCAGGGCAGAGCTTCAGCAAATAACTAACGACATCAATTCTGTTGTCCAACAAGTCAAATGCATGCAGTACAAAGAGGCAGCTTCCTATATGATAGCGCCTTTTTTGGTCTTCAGCAGTGGGAAAATGGCTTTGGCTACAGGAACTGGGTAAGTAGGTTCCTCTTGCTCAGAGCTGTTCCTGTATTAGCAAGGCTGGGAACAGTCAGCACTGGCTCTGGTTCACAGGGCTTTTACCAATCCTTTTACCAATCCTTTTAATCATTTTACCAAGACAGTATGGGGATTTGCGTTAGTTATCACTTAATGCTGAATTATGTTCTGAAATCAATCAGAAATTTCAAGACTTGATATAGCAGTTGCTAGTTACTGAGTAGCATTGTAAAACACATACTAGGCTGCTATTCAGATGAGATTTTATAGCTACTTGATTTAGAAATGTAATGCTGCAAGTTTAATACCAAACATAGAAATAGGAGGCTATGCTACAGGAACTCCTCAGTTACGTAAAGTTACTCTTTCCCATTTTAGTGTTGTAAGAAACAAACTGGTAATCTGCAGTGATTTTTATTCTGATGACTAGCTAATTCAACAACAGTAGAAAAACACATTTTGTAAGCACTGCTGGGCATTACTGCCAGCAGAACTTTTGTGCTTTTCTCTTTAGAATAGCAGCACTTTCAGCTGTTAGTGCCAGGTACTTTTTATCCTCTTTTTTGCTGTTCCCTCTTCCCCTCATCTTCTTTCACACACTCTTGGAAACTGAACACAAGAAGTGCAGCTCCCAAGAGACCAGTGGCACGATAGTAATCAGCTCTTTGGTAAGATGAAACAAAGCTAGAAGATGTAGTCAGTTACTGGCTCTGAGCTGTTAGTACGAGGCACTCCTAAACCACATCTGCTTAATCCAGGGAGCTTCCAGTCAAACAAAAAGCAGGTTCATAAGCTGATGATGCAGAGAGAGATGAATCACAAACTTTGCTGGCAAGCTTTCCTTTATCTTGGCATGGCCCAAGAAATGTCCAAATTGTGAAATAATTGGAAGCTAATTTTCTTTGAAGAAAATAAAAGAAAATAACCAGGGAAGCTGTTGTGCTGAAGAATGGAAAGAAACATGGTGCTTGCTTCAGGTGTTAGGCGCAGTCAGTGCTGCACCTTCCTTGGAGCTCTGGAGAATGCCAAAGTGACCAGGCAGCCATGACCAAGGCAGCAGTAACTGGTGTGCTGAGTGGATGGGGACAGTGCAAAGGTTGATTGCTCCACTGCAGTGGGCAGTGAGGAACACTGCAGTAATGACAGGAATCCCTGCCCAGTCTATCGGTACTCCACTGTCAGTTTACCGAGGGATCAAGCCCTACACAGGATTAACATATGCAGTGTTAACCAGCTTTGAAAATGCACAGATAAATTTGCCTATAGCTGAACTGCCTTGCAATGGTAATGCTCTTTTTCTACTGTCAGTGATCAGCTTCCTCAAATTTGTTTTGATTCTAGCTTGACATTTGAATCTTTCAAACCATTCTGTTAGACCTTTGGTATGGGAGGCTTTTTCAAAGGATTTTGAATTTAAAGCTTTAAATCAATGGGAAACAAATGTTTGTGATGCCACCCAGACTCAAATTCAAATACTTCAATATAGTGCTACAAATTCCGAAGAGCAGCTGCATTTTGTCAAAGCATTTTGAGGGGCTTTTTCAAAACAATTTTGAAGAACCAAAAACTCTGCCATTTATTTTAAGTGTCACTTTCAACATCTATACATTTGTTGATGTTTTCCATGATTAAATATTTTGTTTTGTTTCTTTTTTTTGAGTGGCACAAACTGCCAGCTAAACATCATACAGTTGTATGCATTTCTAACATTGACATTTCAAAGTTACATGTATGCACTAATATGCAAATTTACATGCATGTGAGCAAAGAGCTACATTAAAATGGCAATCACAAGCAGAACAGTAGACACTTTGGCAATGTTTATGAGTCATTCTGGCATATTGAGGAAATTGTTCAAAATAAGTGGATATAACCTAATAAGGCAAGAGACTCATTCTTGATCAATATGTGTACAAATATATCTAATGTAATGTTTTCTGGTTTGTGTTTTCATCACACATCTTTACCCTCCCCTTCAGAATTATCTTTTTTTCGAATTCAGGACCCTAAGCATCTCTCCCTAAGCAGCAAAAATCATTCCTAAAATAAAATTTTACTTACCTTACTTACTCACTTTATACAACAGCTTCTGCAAAATTTCAAGGAGCATATTTACCTGTGAATTTCTCAGTAAACTGTGTCCACACACAAAATCTTTTCTTTGATTCCTTTCATTGTGCATCTGTATCAAATACAATTATAACAGGAGCTCAATGAAGCAATGTTTCAGGGAGCTCAGGAAGATGTAGTGGTAATAGGTGAAGTAAGTAAATAAAAAGGCGGCCCTTGGTGAGATTTCCAATCCATTCATTCTGATTGCTGCCAGGCAAGCAGGAACTGTGTTTCTTTTTGGGGAATGTTTCTTGCCTTGTTTGGCCAGGGAGAGACCATTCCCAACTGATAGAGACTCCTAAAGCTCCATTCTTCTCACCTCAGTAACCCCTGGGAGGCTGTCATGATGCAGCTCTAGCAAACTAAGCTCTAGAAAGTGCTCATATGTAAAGACCTCACTCATTTTGTGCCAATTTTTAGTTAAAATGTTTTTAAAAAGTAGCACTTTTCCAATATCAGTATTTCATTCTGCAAAATGTTGTGAGTCAAATAAACTTTTTATAACTCTAAATAAAGCTAAATTCTGTAGCTGACATGACAATATGTTTCCAGTATGCTTGCATTTTCATGTTAGCTGTTGATTTGAAGGCATGAGGAGAAACATGCTATGCAGTGAAACATTTCAGATGTGGTTTTCTTCCTCGTTGTTTTAGACTTAGACAGAGCACGCATCTCTTTGCTGCAGAACTTAATTCCTTCCCACAATGCAGAGACTTTCAGGAACTCTTTATGAGATCAGGTTGCAGATAAGAGCATGTCAATACCACAGCCCCCAGGGCTCTGCACGGGTGCAGTCTACTCTTTCACTGTCATTCTCATCTACGCCTAACAGGTGATAAGGAGATATGGAGAAAGTGACTCAAGCTTTCAAAGGGACCTAGATTGTTCTTACATCAAGGTCTCAGTAATGCAGGATGGGTGAAGATTATAATAAATTAATCCTCTTAGTCTCTGAACATGGCCTGGATGCAGATCTCAATGCAGATAATTTTCATTCATGGTTGTATTCCAGCTATTTTTCTTACTGTTAGTTATATAATAGCCATGTTGGCCATAGAGTCACAGTGATGCCTGGCCAGTCACAATTCTTTTCCTTGACCTCTGAAGAAAATTTTGAAGGTTCAACCTCTCTGCTGCCAAATTTTATTTGCACCAACACTTTGCTCATTGGAGGTTCAGCCTCCTTACTACGACCTCCAGCCAACCTCCAAAGATCAGCATTGTCAGGGAGAACCACTAGAACCTCACACTACAGAAAATATTGAATAGTCCATTTAGAGGTTCCACTCCCTCCATATACCAAGGGAATTTCAAAAAAAGACATTGTCATACAGTTCTGTCACAGAAGGAGATGTCCTTCCCCGCTTGCTGAAAATAAAGTTCAGCAATCTGAAAAAAAATCCACTAAACAGTCAAAAAGACAAACACAAAAAACCAAAATTCTGAGTTCCAAGCTAAGTGTCCTGTGTGATAAAGCTTAAAAGACTGTTTCTACATATATCAGACATTGCTGAGCTTCTGAAGGGGTGACTCTCATGGTACAGTGGGGTACAGTACTGTATTATTCCATCCCTCATCTCTCTGTCTTAACCACTCCTGCAAGAAAAGACCACTTTTTCTTCATGAAATTGTTTATACCAGCTACTAGTGACAGCTGGAATCTCCCCAGGGCAATTACGATTTCTTCTTTATATCACTTGCAGCAGTAGGGTATAGAGGTATAACTCAGCAGAGGACTCTCAGACCCTGATCCAGCCAGGTATTCAATATTAAAGTACACTTTTGACTTCTATAAGGAAAGTTAAACAAGTACTGGCTTTCAGAGAATGAAAATTCCTCCACTAGTCTTTATCAAAAACACACTAGCTTCAGCACATCAAAAATGGAAACATTTCTGCCTTATCAATTGTGCCAAGATGTTTCAAACCAGCTGTGCAGAAAACTGCCACAACAGGAAACAAAAGCCTGCTGCCTACCCTTCACTGAATTCTTAAGACTCCAATATATCTGTGATGGTCACTCAGTCCTCTTTGTCAGACACCCCAAACACACAGCATTTTCAAATATATACACAGTTTAGTTTATTAGCACAAGAACTGTGAGATAATCTAATGTGGGACCTCAAACTACCATCAAGAAACAACTTGTAAAAAAGCGTGATTCCAAACACCACGAATCTAGCCCAGATTCTAATTGAAACAGCAGCTTTGGTAGTTTTCAGTAAAGCTGTACAGACTGTGTATTCCTTTTTTTTATCCTGTAATGCAAGCTGCATTGGACCTTTGATATTCCTTCTTCTGTTGTTCACTGTGCTATGCACAATAGATTGCCAGGTTGTGTTCCATCAGCCTTGGAGGTGACTAGGAAATCCACTCAATCCAATATCTCTTAAATCAGATCTTTAATGAACAAACACAACAGGGACATGGCTTAGAAGCCTGAAACAACTGTATAAAATACACCACGGAAGCACTTTTCCCTGTCTTACTTTTCTTTTGCTTGGGCAGAGGCTGATATGTGTGCCAAAGGCCCCTTTCTGTGCAGAAGCCCCCAAGATGATCTGGCTGCAAGCTAACAAGTTGATTTCAAGAGAAAATTTTACATTCCTCTTTTGACTGAATGGGAAGGCTGCACACATTTTTCACCATGGTTTGTTTATGATGTAAACGATGGCTTAAGCATTGCTCTTCATTGAAAATAGTCCAGCTGCCCATAATCTGGCATTGATTTTCAGTTCATATTCTGCAGTTTTAAAATACATTCTTGGCAGGAAAGTTAGAAGTTTTAGCCTCTGATATTAAAATCTGCAACTGGACTTGAGTGTGGAAACATTTTTCCACATCCTCAGTCTGCTTCATTTTATGAAGGTCCATTTTGGTCCTGGATGGATGAGAATGTTGCATTTGAGCCATCAGCATGTGTAAAGTGCACATGGATTCAGCAGCATCATTCTTCTGAAGCCATCTTGCAATGTCAGGAGTGCCTGTGGTTTGCACTGGCAATGTGCATCTTCATGATTGCTCTCCCAGTTTATAAGCAAATTATCACATCATGCACTTTGGAATTCTGCATGATTCCTTGTTAACACACCATAAATATTTTCAATTCTTGAAATACATAAACCTCAATTTCATGATTCAGTGCAATTTCTTCAGACTTTTGCCTCATCAATAAAATTAAAATGCAAAAGTAAAAAGAAAATTACTTATCTCGTGCTAATGACGACAAAAGTTGCTAATACTCTGAATGCAAGAGTACAATTTAGAGTCTTTTGAAACACAACCATTAAGATTTAAAGTGGCATATTTACCTCCTCACTGATGTTGAAGTTAATATGAATTTCAGACATTCAGCATAAATTATGACTTTTTTAAACAGTATTTTTCATTTATAGCTGTGAACAATAAAGTTCCAGACACACACACATCACTACCCCAAATTACACTGTTGTGAGGAAAATGGACTAAAAATATATCTGGAAATCATTGTGCTATAAAACTATCCCATTTCCCTCCCTCAAGACACTTATATGCCAGGCTGAATTGGAGTAAAATGACTTTGTTTACACAAAGTTTGGACATAATATAGTTCAAAGATCCAGCAACAGAGTCCTGAAAAGTCTCAGGGAAGATATTATATTTCTGGTTCAAACACAATGGTGGTATGACGTGTCAGTCTTCTCATAAAATATTCTATTTGTGTATATCTTATTGAAAAGCCTCTACACTGCCACACCAAAGAGTGGCTATTAAAACTGGAGCCTTTATAAGTGTTGTATGGCAGTTATGATGGAAACAACCATTAATTTCTGGCCCAATATGTGTACTATCATTACACTTTTTAAGCACCAAATAAAGTAGCTGCTAAAGGCAGCCTGCCCTGACAGAAGTGAAAGGGGAAGAGGCAAAGTTTACCCATCACTACATTGTTATTTTGGATTTTTCTTGAGTCTGTAAATGAACATATAGTTTTCTGGTATCTGAAAACTATTTTTTGAGGTAGTTTTCTGATCCAGAGTTGATTGATGCTTACTGAGATTTCTATTGGCTTCATTAATCTCTACATATAGCCCTTAAGACAGAGCAAGTTTTGCCAGAAGTTGAGAATCTTGTTGGGCTTTTTTTCTCCTCTCTGTTGCTCAATCTCCAAGGCCAGCTCTGCAGCAGCTGACTGAAATAGACTGAAAGCCTGGGTTTGGTTTCTAGTTGATGCACTTTTTGATTTGGGTGGATTTCCACCAGCAGACGACTTTGTCCCACTGCCCCATTCAACAACAGCTTTGGAACTGTATTGCCTCCTTCAATCTCACAAAGCGCAAATGACTTCATCCAGTAAATGTAAACAGGGTAAAGAACAAATTTCGATACCAACTGGCATCAAACCAGAGCAGAGCTCAGACTCAGGTTGTCTGGCCATGAGCACTACCTGCATGTTAACTCACCCACTGGAATGGACCTGGAGTGGGGCAGCTGGCTTGTGAGGCAACACGCTCCGACGTGGAAAAACTGAGCAGCCCACAGTCCTCTCCTGCTCTCAACAGACACTGAGGAAGCCTGCACAGCCTGGCCATAGGGTTTTGGCCCCATGCTTGGGCACTGTTGCCAAAAACAGTGTTTCAGCATGCAAAGGAGTAAGATTTGTGCTGGGTGGGTGATACTGATAAGGCAGGCTTCTCCATCACAGTCTAATGTCAAGAAAACCTCACCCTTAAGCAAAGACGACCTCAAAAGGTTATAGCTTGATTTTACTTCCATCATGGCATGGGCTGGAAATTTAGTTTATGAAATGTTCAAGATGTAAAATAAGGTTTCAGTCTGGGTTAGCCACATAATGGGAAAAAATGGATAATTTAGCATTTACAAAAAAGCTTGTCAAGTTTTGTTTCCTTCTACCAACATCAGCCAGGGAGGTTTGAATCTTGCTTGCACGCAGAGTCTGGAGAGAAAGCAGGATGGAAAGGTTCCATGTTTGGCCACTCTTTCTCACCATGCAGAAAAATCAGTAAAGGATCATTCAACTTCTTTCTGTTTGAAAGCATTGTACTCTGTCAGGCAGATACAATATACTGGTGTAAGCACCAAGAAATGCACTAAGAACCCTATGGGATACTATATATTCCATGATCTCTATGGATGCTTTCCCATAGATAGCAGATAGACAGTTGAATTGTATGCTGATTGTGTGCATTGGTTTTAATTTACTCCCTCCTACTTCATTCCGTTCTTGTCCTGCTCCTGTTACTCTCTAAAGTCTGTCTGACGACTTCTGTTCCATCTCTGTTTTTCTTCTCCACAATTTTTGTGCATAATTGGATTACTGTTTTTTAAAGCATTTGAGTATTTTGCTGTTCTCTTTTCTCATCCTGTTATAATTCCCTAGATTTGGTTTCATTCTCATAGTTCATCAGCATTTAATTTCTTAGTTGGCATTTTTCCTTGTATTTGCATCTCTCTCTGTTTCTTCTCATCATCCCACTTATTCAATGCTACACACTCCTCCAAAGGCTAATTCCTCATTCTGGGGTTTAGTCCAATATCTTTCTCCTACATCACCCCCCTATCACAGTGTGTGAGACACTCAGAAGTTTTAAAGAGGTACCTTTCCTTTAAAATTACATCATATCTGTATTTAAAATTCCACAGAGTACCACCTCTTCTAATAACAAAGAAAAGAAAAAAAAAGGATGAAAGTTTATTTTTAATGGAAACGATACTATTTTAACTGCACCAGATTCCTTGGAAAGTATAACCAGCTAATATTTGTGAAATGCTTCCAGCATTAAAAAAGCATGCCAAAAGTGAAAAGCGTGGGTTGAACATGAACATATTTGGAGATGCCCTATAATAATTACAAATGCTGAATGCTGACCTGCTTATTGGAATAGTTACCGTAAGATAGATTCATTTAATTTATTAGTTGGAAGAAACAGCTAGGACAGGAGAAAATAGGGACAGATAAGTCTCTTTTCTCTTGAAAAGGGAAGATAACGTGATAAGAAAAAGCCTGGGTATCAAGGGAGAGTAGAGGTTTTAACAGCAGCAGGTTCTCAAATAAGAGAACTATCCTGGGAAAGAAAGTGAGGCAAAGGCACGCTTCTTTTGGTTGTCTGAAGAAGACAAGCCTGGACTGCCAGCCTGGTTCTGGTCAAGACCCCACGGTAGTTACTGAGAGCTAAAACTTTAGTCAAGCAGCAGCCACTGAGTCAAAGCTAAGAGGATGTGTCTCACAGGACCAGAGGGTTATTTTGCACAGACATTTACGGTTTTCATCTGAGGCAATTCAAGAGCAAAATCTCATAACTTTTGTTGACCTATTTCTCCGAATATTTCAAATATTCCAAAGTTCCCTAAAGTAGTTTTAACATTGTCTTGAAGCTTTATTATTAGTGTAGAGTGGCCAGTGTCTTTCCCACATGAAATTTCCTTTAAACTCAGGCAAAAATTTCTGTGTTCATGCCCATTTTGCCTCTCCATGGACAGAGCATTAAGACAAAACCAAAAAGAAATCAGCCTTTGGAAAAAAGACCTCTTGAACAATTATTGCTAAAGAATAGTTAACAGAGTACAGAAAAGTCATGTGAGTATACTCCAGCCAGAATAATGCATATTTTTCAGATTTATAATGCCTTCTCTGATGAACCTTAAAAATCTTGATTCTCCATTAGTATCCAGCCTTTGAGTCAGCAATCAAGAGGGAATAATTCAGAACTGACATCACAGGCAACTTCACAGTTTAATGTCAACGAATGACAGGGAAAGGAGAGGCTTGCATCAGGTTTTCATCAAACAGTGTTTAGAACTTATCATGAATTTCTAAACATAGGTCTGATCAGTCCCACATTTGGCACCAAGTGCAGCCTTTCACAGTCTGCTCTGGAAGGGATTTTTGTGACTTGATTTCTTCCTTGTCAGATGCTGTAACCATTTTTAGGTAACTAATGAATATTTTTGTCTGACCTTCTAATCTCCAAGTGTGTTAAAAAAATGCCAAAAAATAATATGATGGGGGAGAGTATGTTGCAAAACAGATGATTTCACTGAAAATCAAAATCTCTTGCCGAATTTCGCTGCAGATAAAGTTCTGCAATATGCCAGAAAGATCAAGTTGACAGGCACCAGTATGATTAATTTCACCACTATTGTCTTTTCTCCATCAAATGGAACACTGAGGCCACTAAACCAGCATGTGTAAGCACACACTTTGCATGTATTACCTGAAGTGTTTGTCAACAAATCCCATTCCTTTTTCCATTAGCTCTTGTTTGGTCAGCCATCTTGAGCTATTCTACAAGAATTAGTATCAGATGAATGGTTTGCTTTTGCATCTGCATCCATGTCAAACTGGAATGGGTCAAGAAGACTCACAGTAGAAAGGGAGTTTTTTTTACCAGACCTAGCATACAGATTTTAGTTCATTGGATCAAAACTCCCTTGAGTATATCTTGGATCCAGAACCATTTTGAGTACTTCTAGGTTTTGGATCTATTTTCATCTAGGATCTTACTTGTAGATTATGACTAATAAGAAGCGTTCATACCCAGTGCCTGCCCTCTGGTATACAGACGTGAATGTCACTGGTGCCAGCTGAAGTTTCATCCATTTCAAAGAAGGAAGTGTAAGCTCTGTCCATTGAATTCCCTTGGCAATTTTAAGTAACGACATTAAACTGGTAGACGGCTCAGGTCCAGAATAAAGGTTCGAAACATGTATGAACTACTTTTTATTCCACAATAAAAAGAATGTATTTTTTTTCCAGAGCAGCAAGTATAATCCTATCTTCTATTTAAAGCATGCAGTTTATTATCCCACTTTTTCACTTACATTTTTCTATAAGGTCTCTTAATCCATTTCACTGAAAAGGGGATTTAGCAAGTGTAGCACATATCAGATTTCCTGATAGACAGATGGATTTTCTGTTTTTTTCTTTCATTAGTGAATGCAAAGCTATTTTTTTTTTGAAACCTTTCATAAGTGGAAGCTGAATGAAGAGATTTTCTTTTTTTTTTTTCCCAACTACTGTAAAAGAACCCTGCATCTACAAGAGTATTGGAGAAAGATCAGAGAAATATTCATGTAGTGTCATGCATATGTACAAAATTTCTAATTGATTAATCACACATTATGCAAACCTGTCAAACATCATGTTAAAATGTATACCAGAGTTTCAAAAATGATGAATTATTATTAATCCTGCTGAGATTCCCAAAGCAGGTAAAAGATGACTGAATTAATCTTTATGACGATTATATAAAACAGGCTGTATCTCACTTTGAAAGACAAGAATCATTGTTGTTTTTCAAGGACTTCTCAGTTAGAATCTCCAGTTATAAACTTCCTAGTATGGAGTTTTAAGAGGTATCAAGAAGCTAGAGATTGCAATATGTCAGATAGAGCTGTACACGTTGTCCCCTGGCAAGGAAAGAAACAGCCTTTGTGACTACCTGAACAGGTGCTCAAAAAAACCTGACAGAATTGAAGTATTGACCTAGGTGGGTTTTCCAGTATCAGGCAAGTCCCCTGACACAGTTCAGCTGAGATGTCTAGACATCCAGCTCTCACAACTTAACCATGAAAACATCATTTAGACTATCCTGCACTGTATTCTAGGGCTCAGAAACCTCCATATTGGTCACACCTTCCTTGCAATAGGTCCTCCAAATGTTACGTAGTGCTTTATTGCAAACTACTATTGTTTACCATATACCTGCATTCTCCTCCTTCTTTACACATGGTCTTCTTGACTCTTAAAATATTTACACTGTAACTTCATTACCTGGTAACTCAGAGAAAACTTCTCAGATCCATACCCTAAGAAACACGGGCCTGAAACTTGCTTCTCTTTGGCCTCAAGGTGCTGCCTCTGCACATGTGGAAGTAGCAAATGGAAAAAGCGGTCTCCAGAGGAATCTTGCCAATCTAATTTTGCCTCCTTTGGCAGTTTCAGCTGTCAGGTTACTAAGGTAGAGAGTTAGTCAAAAGAAGGTGGAGGAATTTATTTCAACTCTCCTTGAAAATTTCCTGTGATTCAGGGAAGTTGTCTCAGCTACAAATCTAGAGTTCATAAATCCTCAGCCACTCTTGCAAGTGACTTCTGTAATTCTGACCACTCCAGAATCATCAACAAACAGCAGCACGTCTGACAGCTTTGGTAGGAGAAGGCAATCCTTCAGTCTTTTCACAAAATAATTTCAGTCAGTGAGACTAGACCTAAATTCTGTACAGAACCACAGCAAATCTACCATTTGGCCACACTTGGGAAGCATCTGCATAGGAGATTTCTAACACCATTTTGCTGTCCCAGGGCTGCAACAGGGCTTCACAAGGCTGAAGGGCCCAGGAGGCATAGTGCATATCTTAAAAAGCTCAAAATGGGGGAACTCTGGGGGAAATTAATTGGCAAGAAGGGAGAATGGTTCTCCAGGTGTTCTCCACAGCTCACCGAGCAAATGTCTGTGTCCCAGCATAGTCAGGGAACTGTGTTTCAGATGCCTTAGGCTTCCTTCCTCCTGCACAGCCTTGCTTCCAGAAACACAAGGTAATTCCCATGAGGAGCCGCTCTGGAACAGCTCGAATGCAACACAAGTTTCAAAAGCTGTAATTTAGCTACATGTGCTCTTGTAGGCCCTGCACATAAAGGGGGTTCTGGTGATACAAACAGAATGCCTGAGTGCAAATGACTGTTTTGTTTCTTCATCAGGAGGAGTCACATCCTGTCCCGCAGATGACCCAAGCAGGGGGTCCTCCCCACATGCAGCTCAAGTTTTGCAACATCTTCTAGGAGAAGGGCTGCTGCACCTCAGGGTGTGGGCTGCTCCCCTGTGCGCTTCTCACCAGAGGGAGTATTTCCACCTTCAGCTCTAGTCAGCACAGCAGCTGAGCTGGAACAGAGCCACACACCTACAGATGTGCAGGGAAAAAATTCAAGCAGCAAAAGAAAAGCCAAAAGCAACTTATAATTCTGATTATATTGTGCTTGTGGCATGTCTGATTAATGACCTTAGACGTTTAAGAGCAGACAGAGTTCAGGACAAGCTTAATTTAATGTAGTTCACAGTTCAACATTATTAGTAGTAAATAATGAAAAGACTCCTGATCTGAAATTCAGGGACTTGGACTTCTTTTACATCACATCACTGAATCACCTGTTTGTAATTTGAAGTCTAACAACCTGATGACATTTTGATGTCTCTGTAGTTATTTGGGGACTTTTTATAGCTCTCAGGAATTCTGCCTAACCTTTTTCTCTAGCTTTCTTTTTGCTCTGCTAGCTTTCTCTAGCAGAAAGATGTTCTGCTAGAGTATATTCTTGAGCGTCTCCTACAGCAAAAGCTTTAACACCTGCTTTGAAACAAGCCAATACTGAAAGGCTTTGCCTTACAACTTGCACATGATCTTTATTTGAACACCAAAACTAATTTTCAGATGAATTTTCAGATTACCTTAGATGATACACATTGTCCAGTTTTAGTTTACACTAAAAATCTCTAAGCATTTTTTCTGGAAGAGGATTTCTGCTTGAGAAGAAGAATTTGGGGCTGTTGACCCTATTTCTTTACTTCTTTTTTTTTTAATTTTTACTCTTTGATGACTTGGAAAGCTACTAACTGGAATTTTTTCCATAGCTTTTGGGGCAGGAAGTAGGAAGAAACCCACACTGGATTGGAGCCTATATTACTCAGGTCTAAGTTTTAGCATGCAGCATTTGCATTATCAAATTACAAAACCCGTAAAGCATAGTTTGAGACTGCCATGGCAGACTGAAATGTAACAGAATGGGGCAAAGGGAATGGTTGTATAAAAACCGCTGAAATAGAGCTCTATGGGAAACTGGACTGCACAAAGACTGCTTATACAGTTTCCTTGTTTTAACTCTAGGGTTACTAACCTAGCTTTGACTTCTAAATAATTAAAACATATTGTAATTATCCTTATTTACTATACCCTCTAATTTAAAAAATGTCCAGCTCCAAAGATGCTGATGTAATGAGGGTGCAGTGTGATGGACATGTGCTACTTTGCTTCCAGGTACCCTGGAGGAATTAACATGTGTTTACACTCATTTTTGACCTGTTTGGTTCTTATTCCACTTCCTCTGTGGTTGACTTGCTCTGTGCCTGTGACGAAAATCGATGATAAAGACAGACTACACACAATTCAGCTGGAGACTTAGAGAGTAAAAAACAGAGACTAGGAATGCACACCATAAAACCAGTTTCTGGGAAGGGTGCTCATGTAACCCCATCCCTGTCTTTTTCTCCTCTCCTCATTTCCCTGGGGAACAATTCCATTTAAGAAGAATCCCCTGTCTTAGCATATTTGATCAAGGAAAATTAAATTAGCTGCTTCCCTGGCTACAGTTTCTAAAATTATTGTGAAATTCTTAATGAAGTCTCCTCAGAATTCCTTCACACATCAGGTTAACTAAAAGTCCATGGTTTATAACTGCTAACCACAAGAGCCAAGAAACACCAATTAGCAAAAATGCCTCATCCAGAGAATATACACAACTGAAATATTAGACACAGATAATTACTACAGCGGCTTATGTTAAGATGGAGGCTTCCTGTATTGCAGACATACGAATGGGGTGGTATTTCTTCTCATAGCTTTTTGTCTTGGCACGACTCTAGTTTATGTGGGAATGGGATGGGTGGACAGAGGCTTATAAAAGGCCCTAGCAATTAAGCCAGTGGTCGGGACAGAAGATAATAATGTGATGAAATAGCCTTTCCAGAGTCCTGATCCCTACTATGCAGAAAGAGACCTCAGGCAAAAAAAAAAATCCTCCCTAAAATTCTAATAAAATGTAGTTTGTGCAAATTTAACATCAGAAAGGCAAGAGCATTGAAGAACAAGTATAGAAATCCTGTAGGCTACAAAAAAATTTGCAGTGTTTGCAGGACTGCTAGACTGTATGCCAGCATTAAGCCAGACCCTGTCATAAGTAGAACAAGAAATGGGGACAGACCCAAAGCCCACTAAAGTCATGGTCAACATTTTGCTGATTTCAAGGTAATAGGGCTAATATAAGTGCCCTCCTTAATGAAATTTTAGTTTTGCTAGCACACCTGCCTTTTACCACTAATTTAGCCACCTATGTTGATTTTTTCAGGAACATAAATATATATAAATAAATATATTGTCAAATATTGCATGTTGACAAATACTAAATATATATAAATACTAATCTAAATTAGAAATACTTCAGTCTGTTTGGTCTGAAGGCATCATAGCATGTCTAAGAAGAATGGCTTGTTGTTTTTTTTCCCCAAGATAGCAGAAATATGGTACACATAGCAGCAATTTTGGTACCTGTACAAGACTAGAAAACCAGGATCTATAATCTAATATTGGCCACTGGAATGTCAAGCACAGTAACCTGGCTCCTAACTCTGAGTCACAAGAAGTAGTGCCTGCGGTCTGGTGTTGGAGTAGTTTAGAAATGCTCAAGGGTTTCTGTATACCATAGATGTAGCCTGTTACTTAAGGGGCTTAAGCATTACCTTAAGTATTTTAGTGTTCAAAATGAATAGGAAAAATAATCATAATCAAGGATTTTACTTTGATTCTAATTGTTTATATGTGCATGCTGATGTCATTTGATTCACCAGTAATTAGATATAAGAAATGACAAGGTAAGTTAAACAAAAGTAAAATACTATCTGTACTATTCTTCTTCGACTTGCAATCTATATTTACAGACTAAGTTGAAAATCACCTAAATAAACACATCTGCTAAGCTTACATTTTCCAGTGATAGCAGTTTTTATGTTGCGAAATGTGTTTGATGTGTTCATGTTACAAAGACCAGTTTCCAATTTTTTTTAATGTGTAAACTGACCTTTTTCCTGTTGGCTCTGTGCTGGCCAAGATATATTTCATTTAATATTGGCTAAAGCTAGAGGCAAAATGGTAAAATTCTCTAGTGGTTTTATACGTACATTGGAAAGAAAATATTGTGAGTGTTGTATGAATAAAGGGACTAAAAAATTTAACCCCATTATATATCTTCTCTAGAAGTCACATAAATTACTATAGAGCACTTTGGTCAATAGTTAGGTAGGAAAGACCATGCTGTTTCAGACAAATACAGTTGGCCTTTTAGAGCTCCAAGGGAAGGTTATCAGTTACATGAGGTGATATTAAAGGCTCAGGGCCAGAGTCAGCACTGGCACATAATGCAAATCTATCTGAAAACACATCTGTAAGTGTTTGTGCCTTTATGATTCCTCCATGTAGAGGAATCAAAATATCCAAACATATTCCCTTTGAAATTGATTCCAGGCAGTCTTACTTACCTTCAAGGTGCAATATCAGGTTCCTCACGATGATAACAGAAACATGGCTGGTAGGGTGATGAGTGATGTTTAGCTGGACAAGGGGTGACTAGAGAAGGGAGAAGGTACTTGAACTTCAACCCCTCTCTTGCAGTGGCTTTTTTTGTTGTTTTTCTAGGTGTTGTGACTGGTCGGCACCCAGCCATGAACAGCCCATCATCTCCAACATTTTACTCTTCCCTCCCAGATTTGGTGTCCAGTAGCTGGGATCAAATTTCAGAATTGAAACCTCAGTAAAAGAGCCAAGGAGGAAGACATAGATTTTTTTATACCTCTGCCAAGCACAGAGAGGCTGGCCTGGCAAAGGTCAAACATCCCTTCACAGGTGAATAGGTGAAAAAATAGTCTTTCATTTTTATTTTTGTTGAGAATACACCACCTGTATTGCACCAATGAAAAGACTTAAATTATTAGATATCCTCTGTCCAGTCATCATCCCAGTAACTTCCTTCTAGACAGAAACTGGACTGAATGTGCAATTAGCATCTTTGCTGAAGAATTGCACTTTATATACTATTTGGTTATAGTCATGATGACTTATTTTTCCCCTTAACTTCTCAAAATTTGACAAGGTTGAAAAGCTTATACTTGACAGGTTGCTCTAAAACATCAATATTTAATTAAGTCAAAAAGAGGGCATATGATTAGCGATGTGTTGTCATTAAGTACCTAGAATGATCTCATAAATTCACCATTCCAGCCATATTAAGATCAGTAATAAAATACGCTCATTAGATCACAAAGGATAGACAATAGCCTGAGATTAAAGTGCTTTAATCCTCTTACAGTACAGCAACAGCAGCACTTAAGTTTAAGGTCATCTGCTTTTATGAGGCTTGATATAATATTTGTATAAGTAAATACATCAGAGAGTATTGTTAGTACTGATTATACAAAGTATTCAGTGGGATTTTCCCCGACAAATGCTGAAATGAAGATATATTCGCTTATTCTTGGAATACATGGGACACATGGACTTGTCCAAAATTCAGCAGAATTCAGCAAGCAAATCACAGAAGTGACTCTGTAGTCATGTTAGACGGTGATGCCAACAACTTAGGGGTTAAACTCTAGCAAGGTGTATCAGGATGTCTGATCAGTGCAAACTTTAATTGACAGCTGTTCTTCATCTCTGTCCAACACCTCCCACAAATAATGCCCTGATAAATACTGGAGAGATGCCTAACACTAACAGTGATGCTTAATTTCTCTTAACAAAGCCCAAAAGCCAGGATGCAGGATGGATCCTGAGGGGCATCACCCTATTTCAACTGTCTTTCAGGTCCCCCAGCTGAAATGTTAAGGACTGGAGCAACAGAGATGCTGATGAGAAAGGGCACAAGAAAAGCAGGAAAATTGAGAGCTGCAAGTCTTCATCAGAGAGCAAGTAGGAATGGTGATTGTAGGTCAAAGACAGCTAAAATGACAAATGTGCAAGGGCTGAGACCAAAACAACAAGAACACAGGAAGTAGTAAAGGCAGCAAATATATCAGATGAGGCAAAAGCTGGCCACAGAAAAAGGAACAGGGTGTGAGTCACAAACTGGTTCTCTGAGACCAAAAACTAGATAGGAGGAAGGAGGTAGACAAGTGGTGAGAAAACAATTCCAAAAACAAAGAAGGAAGAAATAAAAGGAAATACATTTTAGATGTGTAACTTGAAAAACATTCAGATTCTTAAGAAAACAGTTAATTGACGGTTACAAGTAAAATTTCTCCACTGCAAACATCAGAAGTAGAGATGCTTTGTAAAAGTGGAAAAATAGCTTCATAATTTTGCCAGTTTGATAAATTATGTGACTTGCACATGCCAGACGTGAGGGAAACGGGCAACAAAATCTTCCCCAAAAGTCAAAATATTCAATTTCAATAATTTTATGAGAAAAATACTTTTTCTAATGTTCAAAATATCTTTTTTAAATGTCCCTCTCTTTTTCTTATTTGACCAGGAGCTATTTTTAACCTTGTTTCCTTGAGAAAATTGAGGACTTCTATTTTGGATAATCCTTCATGGGACGGATTTTACCAACTGTAAAAATAGCTCACAATTTCTCCTGCCTATGCAGACAGAGAGTAGCAGAAACCTGCATGGAACTACTTTTCTTTCTTCTTTTAACTGCTGGTGAACTAAATGGAGTAAAAAATTTATCATTCATTCAGTTCTAATTCAGAAAATTTCCTACTGATGCTTTCTCAAAAACCCTTTTGGGCCCGTGGTGATGTTCTGATTGCGTTTGCTCAGCTCTGGTGAAGGCCCACAGATTATAAACTCTTTCTGACAAGGGCTCTCATTTATTTTCTGCTGCCTGGAGTTGCCTTAGGGCTGTACCACGTGGTATGGGAGGCCTGAAAGATTGCTAAAGCTCCCTTTCCCAGAATTGTCTCTATTTTGTTACATAATTTAACATAAACAGATTCCATAACTTCTGAATGTTTGGGGGAATATTTTTCTTTGTTCAGAGTACTAAAAAGCCCACTTTTTTGAGTTCTTGAAAACATTTCAGTAGCATATAGTTCCACTTCAAAATAATCTTTATGATGTTTTTTACTGACAATTAAAATAATAAGCAATTAGTTCGTACTGTTGATGACTGCTTCCAGCTTCTTGCTCCAGGAATATATCCATGCTCTGCTGAACTGGGAGCCTCAGGTTCAAAGCCAGAAGCAAGAACTGTGAGAACTGCTTTAATAGCTCACCTCACAAAACATTTGAGCAGGAGCTTTACCAAGACTGGATTCCTACATTTGGCTTGAATAACTTGACAGACTGCAGTCTTGAATCACATTAAGAGAAAAAACAATAACTCACAAAAAAAAAGCCTGAAAGGTTTTTATCCCCCTATCTATCAGGGGGTATACTGTTTGGATTGGGACATTTTTCTTAGGGACCTCTGCACTCTGCTCTAAAGCATAAAATTGATAAAATGTCTAGGACTCTGCTAAAAAGCAAGCAGCAATTACGAATGTGAGAAGAAAAGCATAAAGCAGAGATGATTGCATTAAGATTCTATGAAATGAGAATTGGCCATCACTTGTTTAATGAGATGATTTCATTATGATTGATAGAGCTACAGAGACTTTAATTACAAGAGAAAAATCTTGTTTTCACATTCTCTGTGAAAAATTTTTCTTCCAAAAATTTGAAAATTACCATTCTGAAAACCATGTTGAAATTGGTGGTTTTTTTAAAGAAAAATGGGAGTGGTTATGCAGATACAATAGGCTGTTATTTAGTGTTCATAAACTAGTGAACGCCCTTCTGGGAAAGCTGTTGCTGCTGAAAGGCACTGCAGCAATATAGGGGGTCTTCCACCTTTTTTAGTTGTTATCAAAAAATTGTAAAGAAAGTACTGTGAAGCAAAAGATGCTAAATATGAGACAGAAATAGTACTTAATTGAAGTTTTACAGGTAATAGCTCAGAGCCATTGTAGCTCACACTGTAGTAAAAAGTGCCATGTCTCAGGAAAACTCAAAAAGAAAGCAGATACTCAGGATCCAATCATGACATATTTTTTCAGGCTATTCAGGCTTCCAAATATGCTTATATGTATTCATGCATATACATATATATATTCATATAAAGATAATTTTACAAGAAGAAAATCCTGAAATATTGTGCATTGAACATTTTTTGTCGTATTTAAAAATCTGTATCTGTGATTGCACACACTTCTGACTCAGAACTTGGAGCAACAGAGATTTGTTCCCACTCATGGTATCACTGTTTAATTTTCTGTTCCCTATTCAGAGCAATGAATTCCAGTCCATTACTCTCATTTTTACATTTTTTAATTCCTGTACCCAGCAATATGCTTAAGTATACTGTTCTCAGTATCTTTCCAAAACTTTCTTTCACTTTTGTCTCTAAGCTTCTTTCATATCATGTTTTCTTTTAGATTTTATGTCAGTCCTTTCCTCTGAAAGACTAACAGTCTTCACTCAATTCCTTCTTAACACACATACTTCCTGGGAATGTCAACACTAATCTGTTGGAGACAGGGATCATTCAGTAAAATAAATCTGCACAACCTGAGAGATTAGACCCCTGTCTGATCATTCCCCACATTTTATTTATGTGCTTTACTAGCACTGTTTATCTCACTGAAAATGTGTAATCTAATGGAGTGGCCCTTGAGATTCAGAAAGCACACAGTCTACAAATACTCTATAAAATACAATTATGGTCTACATTTTAAAAAACAGTTTGGGATTTTGTGAGTCCAAGTAGATGACAGTTTTCAGAACAGGTGGTCCAGCCTGCTCCACACCAACATGGATGCTTACAATGAGGTAATAAAAAGTTGTTAGGCACTGAAATTTGGGTCATTATAATCATATGAACTGCCATTCACCACATTGGAAATAAAAAAGGAAAAAAATATCTCTCTTGACAAATATGAATAATTTCTCCACAGTATACTGAAAGGCATATTTTAGCTGTAATTGCTGAAGAGTAAAAATACCAAATAAGAATGCAATTAATAAAAAGAAGGAATATAATCTCGCAGCATGTGTAACTACTGCATTTTTTTGTATCTTTTACTAGGACTCACATATTCAAATTAAAATACTTTTGGGGTTTGGTTGTTTTTTTGGGTTTTTTGTGAACATTTTGACTCCGAGATTTTGCCCTGTATTTTATGCTGGGGAATCATTGGGCTACTGCTAATTAAACAGGCAAAAGGAAAAGCTCGCTATTTTATGTGCCTGTATGTCAGGGATATGCACATAAGAATAACGTATTTTTCTGCCACAGGCCAATTAGAAAATATAGGTTTTTTTTATTACTTTCTAAATAAGTTATCTCCAGTTTATGGAGAAGTAAAAGTGACCTGCCCATACAAGAGATTCCACTGGATACCCTAAATGCATCCATTTCCCCAAATAATTTTTTTTCAGCTTCACACTAATTTTCCTCTTGAAATCATGGCCAGACATAAGAAGACATTGGGAAGCACTATCAAGTATAACTACTGCAAAATCAGTGGAATTGTTGGTGTTTGCTTCAATAAATGCAGAGTAGTCCCCTAACCAAGGGCTCTGTAACTCACTCCCCAGTGCTTTGCCACTGCTAATTCTGCTGAAACTGTTGTGCCACACATCCTTTTACTGTCCATGGAGAAAGCTCATCCATCAGATCTGGGTGATTTACACATTCAGGCATGGCACTCCAAAATAATAAGCTACAAAAGTAATTCATTTAGCACTGTGACAATTCTGTCTGTGAAACTTAAAAAAAAAAAGTTAATAGTGGTGGTGGTTATTTATAGATCATCTCTAATCCACAGAAGATCAAGGCACCCACCCCCTTATACAAATTGATTTATAGATTGCATGTCAGAGGGATAATATCACCTAGCAGTGAAACCTCTGGAACAGCATTTCATAGCAGAGAAGTGCAGAACAGAATATATGGAAGAAATAATACCCCCATTTAACAGAGGTATCAGTACATGCTGTGCCAACTGGCACTTGCCCAGGACTCCAGCGCTAACCTCCACCCTTGTGAGAATACAAGAGCATCACAAAAAATGATGCCTGATATTTCACCCAAAAGATGAGAAAACTAGAAGTTAAGATTTTTGATCACCATTGAAGACATTCTAAAATTCCTTTTCTTCCTTACCTCGCCAAGTGTCCATTATATCAGAACACTTTCTTCCTCTGTGTAGACACTCTCACTCCGCCTCACCATTCTACCTCAAGGTGGAGGTAGGTGTGTTTACCAAATTGGGATGGAAGTATTTCAGCAAGTACTAATACCTCTTGAATAATATTTTATTATCAGTAAAATGGATATCACTTATCTCTTGACTTCTGAATCAATAAAGCTATATAAATAAAAATCATATTTTTCAGGAGTTACACAAGAATCCTAAATTACTTAGTAACTTGAAAATAGAATATGTAATAGCTATTCATTTAATTCATTAAGCTAAAGAACCAAGAAAAATTTGCCATCTTTCTTGCTTGTAAAAATAGTCCCTTATATTCTAATTTTTAAAATGTAGGAACAAAACGCCCGGTTTTTCATGGAGAAATGACTACACAGCTAGTTTCTGGCTCCCTGCATTTCACTTTTTTATGTAAGAAAGTCATCACCTGAAGAGATCTGTAAGCTGCTCAAACCTTAGAATAAACACCTTCTAGCAGACAAATATTATATTTCTCCCATGGCATTAAGGGAAGTACAGGGACTAAGCTGAAAATGTCTGTGTTGCTCCTTGTCTATGGAAAGTATAACAGCCTATGTGCAGTGCCAATAACAATACACTGCTTCTCATTTGCCAAGCAATGCTGGCTATCATCAAAACCACACCTTTAATGGAGTAGCTGAAAGGCACAGATCCACAACTGTATTTGAGAAAGAGTGGGATAAGGATGTGATCGTTCCTAAATCTGTTCCTCATCATTTTATGTCCCAGATGAGGTGAAAGACAGAAACACTGTACCTCATTCCCAGCTCCTTTTGACTGGGGACATGCACTGGTTTACCTCTAGCTCCAGGGCCAGATCTGTCAAAGTCAGTGCTAATGAAATGTGATCTCTTTCCATCCTCTTGCCTACACAGCTGTTTGATTAGAAGACTTAGTGAGGAAAGAGATCAAAAAGGCTGTGTGTGCTCTTCTCTGTATGGGTGCCATTAACAATATGCTTCAAGCCAGGCTCTAAGGATTTCATATAGGTGGCAAAGAAGCCTACATAAAGTAGATAAACCAAACAAGCTCTTTTTCATCTACTGTCTAGTACCAACAGCATAAACAAATATTCAGCAATTCAAGTTCTCCACTGATAAAGCTCTTCTCACAGTGATCACCAAAAGTGTTCATTCACCCAGCATCCAGGTGCTGCATACTGGTAACTTTGCCTTTAAATTCTCCCCAGAAGGAACAAAAGACTTGTTAACTCCATGAGTTTCAGAGTTCATTCTTCATTTAACACCAAGAAGGGTGTAACACAGCAAAGCTGGGACCAGCCTGACTTTCCTCAAAGCCAGAACCCCACTAGCAGCTGTGGTTTTTCCAGCCCTCAGGGCTGACACTATCCTGCTGAGGTCTGTACCTACAATACCCAAAACAACTCATTTAAAAATGACATGACGAGTACTGGCAGAAAATAAATTACCTGGTGAGGGTGGAGGCCAGCAAGCAATGTTTTGTCAGCTCGACAGTAACACCACTGACTGCACAATGCCATTGTTTAGTACTCACTACTCATACTAGCCAATCCCACTCATATGCATGAACAATGCATCTTTTATATGCACCTGTTTGCTTTCTAGGCTTGATCTTCATTTTCACAGAATCACAGGGTATTCTGGGCTTGATGGGACTGAAAAGGAGCATCGGGTCCAGCTCTTAAGTGAATAGCCTGTACAGGGATCAAATCCATGACCTTGGCATTATTGGTACCATGCTCTAACCAATTGAGCTAATCTCTTTTAATTTAGTCTTAATTATCCTTCCTTTTCCTCTTTTAGCTGGGCTAAGATTTCCCTTCCATCCTGTTTTCCTCCCATCTTGCCTTAGGAAACACCTCACTGTATTCCCTTCTAATAATTACAACATTAAGCTGAACTTCCAAAACTATAAACCTTAAAATACACTGTCTAGGACTGGATATTTTCACAAGCATCCAAGCAAGAGATCTTCATCAGTATCTTCTGTATTTTAATCTTCTGGGACTGTAAAACTGTATTGGAAATTTTACAACAGTTGTCTTTCAAATTTAATTTCTGGTGCTTCCTTTTTTTTTTTTTTTTTTTTGCATTATGATGGGAAGAACACTTCAGTGTAATACTTATTTCAGTGTATCAGTATTATACTTGTGCTTCTAATCTACACCAGAAAGTATGTAAAATATGTAAGGGCAGACAAGGACATATAGTAACAGCATAGGTAAGGAAGAGAAGAGTTCAATCAAATTTTCATGAGCTTCAGAGAAGATCTAGTTCACATTTTTAAAACTACTGTTAAAGATGATTTTTTTTACCACCAAATCTTCCTCATATATTTGTTTCCAATGCCATTATTTTTGTAGGCTGTCCTCTACTATCAAAGGATTCTTTTGACAAGCAATCAGCACTTGAAAGTAGCATTCAGAGTTATAGGGTGGACAATAAGAGTAAGAAGCCAAAACCAAGACCAAATGTGAGATAAAACAACTTAGCCATGCCAGTAGGTCTCAGAGAAACATCGCCTGTGCCCCTTGGAGCAGCATCCAATTGAGCTTCTGGATAAATCTGTTACACAGAAACACCTGAGTACGTGTCCCATTATTTTTTCCTCCATGAATTGTGGAAGATCTTTTTCCTCCTCTATCCCAAGAGAAAAAAATGGCAGGCAAATGTTTAGCAGCTGTATCTTCACTAAGCACTGTAATGTGGGCTCTGTCCTGCACAGTCTGAAATGAACTGGCGTGTCTCACCTATAAGCATCACCTAATGAAATATTGATGGAAAGGCCATATAGAAAACTGAGGCAGCACATCTGAAAGTAGTAACCATTTAACCCACTCATAGTAAGTGTTATTTCCATTGCTTTTGGGACTGTAAATCTTACCTTCTCAATGATTACACTGTAAAACCACAAGCAAACCCAGACATAAATGACATGCAATTAAAAGGACCTTCTGCCTTTCCGTTTTGGTAAATGTTTTGGATCAGTAAAGCAAATTAGACAAAACTTTCTGACAGAAATTTGGGAAAAATTCCTTCTTGAAAATGTGGTAATCCCTGTGATAAACAGAGGTATGTTTAGAAAAAGTGTCCCAGGGATTTCTATTGATGTGCAATAGGGACATTTGTGTCTTAACAAGAAAAGCAGACATCATAAAATTGCTGGTTTGTTTATTTAGAGCTAAGTGGAAAGAGCATATTAAAATGAAGGTGAACAGCATCCATTGATGACAGAAGCAATTTACCACGTGTGATAAATATGCCAATGTTAGTAGACACAAATGGCAGTATTCTGCAAAGCCTGATGACAGCCAGCTTCTTCTTCAGAATTGGTACAGCATTTAAGGCTCCCAGACTGAAAGGAAAATGGAAGGAAAGGAAATGAAAGCAACTTTCACACTGAGTTTCACTTAATTTGAAGCAGAAATTTGGGAGAGGAAGCAGTCTTACCTTTTGAAATGTTAATTCCCCCTCTTTAGATTATAGTGTGCCCAAAGCCTGAATAAATATTCTTTTGGCATTTGGAGCCAAATAACAACTCTGCTCCACAAATATTCTCAATGCCATTATATGTTGAAGAAGTTGAATATATGCGTTTATTTTTTTTCACCAGCATCAGCAATGAAAGTAAAACAAGAACATGAAGCATTTGTGGTCAATTCATTCTGGAGAGAAAAAGGAAAAAAAAAAAAGAAAAAAGCAGATCACACTTCTATTCTGCGATTGTAAGATTGCTAGAAGGAGCTGACTGTAAAAAGGAACCTAAAAATCTGGCAATTTATAAGAAGTGACCACTTCCCCTTTAGGGACTGTCATCATATTCTAATTTACTGAGACTACATCAGACTAGAAATAAGCCCTCTACAGTACTTCCTCTTTGTTAGAATCACCAATAACAAAACAGTGTTTTTCAGTATCCATTCTAGCAGCTATTTGTACCTCAGTATTTGTAAATGCTTCATAAGCCAAAAATTCCAGAATTGTGTCAGAATCTGTTTGCATTACCCTTTGTATCATACACCATTGTTTCCCCATTTCACTCTCTTAAAAATAACACTGTGCACAGTCCAGCAATTTTCTTCTTTCATATGAATGCAAATAAAGACTTTATTAGAATAATAGATTGTGTGTAGTGATTGCTGATTAGTGACTCTTAGGGGATAGTTTGCCTGAAGCATTAAGGTCTTGCCTTAGAGGCCCTGATGGAGGAAAACATTCCTGTGTTGAAGCAATTCCCATCATTTTGATGTGTTTTAGTTAAGCATTTGCTGTTGGAGCTTTTTAAATTTTATTTAAAGTTTTCCATCTGCCTAAAATATTTGCTGTTGGTCATCCTCCAGAGCACCTTGGTTTTAAGAGAGCCAGTCACTTGAGTCTGCCCTTGCACCCAGCCCTGAGACCAAATGTTCCTCTGAGCACACAAACAGCTGTGGCAAGGGATCACTCTGGGCTTAGTGGGTGCACTTCCCATGAAGCTGGCGTGGATCCTCAAGAAATGTCAGGAAAACCGTCACCTTCTAATAAACACTTCTAGCTAGAGAAAGACTGCTGTTACTCTTTCCTTTTAGCTTAAAGACCAGTTTCAGCAGTGGGAACAAAAATTATCATTCCTCTTAAGAAAGGCTTTTCTGGGATGTATAAATGCATAGGTTAAAACTCCTCAACTAAAAAAAAAATTACTGAATCCCAGGATTTCCATTTCATCAGGTACCCTAACCACTACTGTACTGCGAAGTCATTGCCTGTACTCACCCCACCCTCAAATGTACTGGAAGAAAAAAGCAAGGCCAGCTGATTCCCTCAAAAGTGACAACATAGGGGCCTTAGGTTTGACACAGAAGCTCCAGCTATAGATCACAACTGGAAAAGTCCTTCTCCCTCCAGTCCAGAGTGAGAGGGAGGCAGGCAAGAAGAAAGGGTTCACAGCTCATTCTCTGCTGTCCATGGCCATGGAGCGCTGGCTGAGCAGCTCTTGTTAATCAATGTGCCAAGGAGGGAACATCCCTGCTCTCCACCTAGGGAGTGTGGACAGCTGCTGCCTCTCATCATCACACAGGGACAAAGATGGTTCTTAATGTTATTTCCCCTTGGGTAACTTTCTTCAGCCTACAAACTCTCTCTTGGCAGGGTGGCTACCACAGCCTGGCTCTGTTCCTGGTCATCCTCAATCACTTCCATAATAAGCATGATTTTTTTTTTTTTTTTTTTTTATTAATAATGCGAGAGGAACTGCAAAGTCATTAAAAGGTATAGCTTCCTGGCACAAATTTAATTATCAATTTCATCATCTGAGATCACATCTCCTGTGACTCCAGTGCCACAACAGAAATGCTTCTGCATCTGAGGTCATGCAGAATTTGAAAGACTTTATCTCTCATTTTACTTGCTCTAGTTTTGCAAAATTCAGACCATCCAATCACTGCCTCGAACATTTTTTTTTGATATAACCTTTTTCTGTTATAACCTCTTAACTCTGCTGTCCATCTTGTTTTCATAGCATACATCTTCTCTGACATTTGTTATTCTTTTATTGTTCTTTCTGAATAAGTTCCATACTTACTTGATTTTCAAATTCAAGTTGATCTGCCAGCCCTGAAAATGATTAAATTTGAATTTAGAATGTGGATATTTAGTTACTGTGATCATCTATATAAGAGGTTTTGCATTCAGGTTTACAAAAAAACTTGCAAACAAAGGTATGCTTTTTTAACTGTTCTGCCAGCTTAGTATCTTCAGATTTTTTCCTTGCATTATTTTAGTGGCAGAACAGATATTAATTCCCAGCCCAGTGTTATATCATCTCTGGAGGCCATAAAAAATAGGAGATGCAGACTTACACACGCAGACACATACATTTCATATTCCCATCCCAGAACTTTTACATATGATCTTTAATCAAAATATTTTACCACTGTGAACAACTGACAGCAACATCATGAGCACATTATTTAATGAGTAAAATGTGGACACAAGCAACACAGACATGGCTCTGTCTTAGAATATAGACAGGGAAGGAGATTAAAAATTATTATTGGTGAATGTTTCACTGTAGTGAATTCAAGTTTTACAGAATTAAATTCTGCTACCCATCCTCAATCTGAGTGATTCCTGTGGGGTTAGTTCTGCTGTCAGAAAAGTGGAAAGGCCCAAGTAATTTCCTCATGCTGGACTTACATTCACTAAGTCCAGATGTTCTTCCCACAGAGATGAGCAAGAAGCCATACAGGTAAGCACAGCTGGGAAAACACAAACTACCCTGAGAAAGGTCTGCTCCTGCTACACTGCTGGGATCATCAGTGTGAGCCCCAGAATGGGGTTTCAGTAACATTTAGAGCTGGTATCCATCCATAAGTAGGGGAATGGAGAAAGTGGACCTTGCTCATGTCCTTGGAAGTCAGAGTGTGTTGTGTAAGCAGTCACCACATCTGTGAGAGCAGCAAATAAGAAAAAAAACAGGGAGTGAGAGCTGTGCATGTAAGTTACCTGGAGCAGTAAATGGAAATAAACAGCTTGACTGCGGAGTCAGCCATCTCTTGGCAAGAAGGGAGACACATCTCAGGCACATATCTCAGCGTTCTACTAAGGACACCTGGATCCAACAACAGTTTTTTTTCTCAATTTCTTATTTATCATTAAAGTGGCTTCATGACACATATGTAGTCTTTTTCATCTCTTCCTGTGCTCATGCTCAAGAAGAGCAGTTTGGAGTCTGTCACAACCTGGAGGGAGCTGATTTTTGTTACTCATGTTGGAAATAAGTACATGCTACATTGACAGTATTTCTGCTCTGCTTTGTCTATATACAAATCTGGCCATGGAAAAGGCTAGAGAGCTTGAAAAATATCTTGAATCTCTGTGGAGACCAAACAAAAAAAGGAAGAGTGGTTAATTTGTAGAGCACCTTTCACATTTGGCTGAATTTTCAAAACACATGCTTGTGGTTTTTGCTTGAGGTCTGGTGACACCAGTCTAGTGAGCCTGATGTTTCTTCTGCTAATACAAACCAATAGTGAAGACACAAGAGATTACAGGACAGGCTCCACACCTTTACAGTTTCCCATGACTCTTTCCTGATCTCTATGTCCCATAACAGTCTCGCTTAGGGAGTAAGGCAGCAGGGAGTAAGGATTGCCAGAGGGAATGAGGTTCACTTGACTTGTCTGTCTGAAGGACAGGCATCAAGCCAATGTTCTTACTGTAGATTGCACTATTTGCCTCTCAAGTGCCTCCCTCTCCTGCTCTGTCCAGCTGTAACAGAGCCCTTCTCTTGCTGACTTTTCCTCTGCCCACTTCCCTGAGCTCCTATGTTCCAAGCGAGATTGAAAGAGGAAGTGCTGAAACAGCAGCGCGCTTTTCTCACAGTGTTTCTGGATGAAGCGGAAGCCCCAAACACTGGAAATCTGTCCTGTTTTGCACTCTGTAAACAGCTTCTATAGCAACATAGCCATGACCAGACAAGTTATGACTATGAGCATAAACTTGCAGACATCAAGGACTCCATGATTTATACATACTGTATTACATCTTACCTCTGTCTCTCAATTTTATAAACCATGTTTTTCTTCTGAATGAAAAATATTAAAGGAGAATAAATCACAATCTACAATCATGTCTTTCTTTTTTTTTTTTAAAGTAGGAAGAAGACCTGTCAGTTTTTTCCTCCCAAAACACAGTTTGGCATCCCTGAACTCAGACCTAAAAATTGTGAACCTTTTTTTTTTAATTTTTGGTGCAAATAATCATAGCCAAGTTATTTTCGAGGCACAAAAAGCACAGTGCAAAGATTTACAAGCTCCAATCTTTTATTTGTATAATGTTCTTACCTCTGAGTTATGCTTTTTTTTCCAGAAGTGCCATATTACTGATCCTAGAATCATGCAATCATAGAATATGCTGAGTTGAAAGGGACCCACAAGGATCATTGAAGTCCAACTCCTGGCCCTGTACAGGAAACCCCAAGAGTCACAACATGTGCCTGAGAGCATTGTGCAAACACCTCTTGAGCTCCATCAAGCTGGTGCTGTGACCACTTCCCTGAGGACCCTGTTCCAGTGCCCAGCCACCCTCTGGGTGAAGAAACTTTCCCTGATATACAAGCTAAGCATCCCCTGATACAACTTCAGGCCATTCCCTTGGGTCCTGTCACTGGTCACCAGAAAAAGAGATCGGTGTCTGCCCCTCCTCTTCCCCTCACAGGGAAGTTGTAACTGCAACGAGGTCTCCCCTCAGTCTTCTCTTCTCCAGGCTGAACTGACCAAGTGACCTCAGCCGCTCCTCATACGGCTTCCCCTCAAGGTCCTTCACCATCTTTGTGGCCCTGCTCTCTAATAATTTTATGTCTTGCTTACGTTGTGGCACCCAAACCTGGACACAGGACTTGAGGGGAGGCTGCCCCAGAGCAGAGCAGAGCAGGACAATCCCCTCCCTTGCCCGGCTGGCGTTGCTGTGCCTGATGCCCCCCAGGACAGGGTTGGCCCTCCTGGCTCCCAGGTCCCTTTCCGTGGCACTGGTCTCCAGCCTCTCGTTCCCCAGTCAGTCTGTACATCCAGGATTGCTCCATGCTAGGTGCAGAATCCAGCAATTGTTAAACTTCATATGGTTGGTGACTACCCAGCCGTCTAATGTGTTGGGGTCTCTCTGCAGGGCCTCTCTGCCTTTGAGGGTATCACTGGCTGCTCCCAAATTAGTGTCTTTGGCAAACTTACCTTACGGTCCTTCATTGAAGTCCTCCATGAAGACGTTTAAGGGCACTGTGGAACCCCATTAGCAACCAGTCACCAGTCTGATACAACCCTATTTACTGTAACTTTTTGCACCCTACCTGTGAGCCAGTTGCTCACCCGTTGCATGATGTATTTATCCAGCTGCATTCTGGCTGGACATTTTGTCCATGTTTTTCAGTTTGCAGTCTCAGATCTTCAGCATTCCCTGCTTAACTACCATTTTATGAAAAAATTACTCATATCAGGCCACACTTTCTTTGACCCTGTGTTATGTTTACCTTTTTGTGACTGATGTTAATACCCATATGTTCTTTATTCAGTTAGGAAGATAGTTTCCAGCCTTAGCAGTTCCATAGATTTGTGCCACGCTTTCTTCACAAGCCATGGCAGCTTTAGTCCTGCAGTCCAGTATTTACAATACAAACTTAATTGTCTTTATTAGCCATTATATTTTTCTTAACAAATTAACATTTGAAAGGCTTGGTAATTTTATTTACTGGGTCTGTTGTGGGAAAAACAACCTCCAACAAATAACTGAATTCCTCAAGCTCAATGCAATCATAATTGCTTGATACAAGGTACAGATTGCCTTTGTGTTTTCCTAAATGGGATTAATGCCTGGAGGATTCAGTAACTCCTCATTAGCAGGCAAAATGATTGAGTGCAACTGACTTCCAAATAATGGCTTTGGTCAGATTATGAGTGTGCCAGAGAAACATACACCCTAAACGACTGAAATAGTCCTTTCAGATTGCCCTTCTGTGCAGACCACGGATTTGAAGGGATAATGGAGTCTCAGCTAGCATAATTGCAAAGTATTTTCTTACCATCTCTGGCTAAATATCTATGTGGGCTAAGCAGAAAGGCAAAATTTGAATTTCATTTCCTGTCACTGCAGAAGAAATCTGTAATACTGTGGCAATTATCACAAAAGAGAGATCCTAGAAGCAGACATGCTTTTGTGGCCTGAGCAGACCCGTTCATAAGAGCAACAGCTTGAGATGTATTTTAGAATTGCTATGGAAAGGGAAGGAAACAAAAAAAAAATCATTTGGCACTTAAAAGAACTCATGCTGTTATTTGTTTCTTAGTGCTTCAAGCATTTTATGTCTACATGTCGAAGGAAAGCTGAGTTTTATGCTTTGATAAGGCATTATGCACATCCATTATATAAAAATGTGAAGGAGCCAAACAAGAATTTGGCACTGTGTCCCTGATCTCTTTTTTTTTTTTTTTCCACCAGTGATTAATGATGCTACCAGGTGTCTGATGCCAGGATTTTGTTCAGTTTCAAACCTCTGGCCAACCCTTAGACTCAACAGTTTGAAAGCTTCCAGAAAGCTGACTGAAGAGATCTTAGGTGACCCTCTCAGGGCAAATGACCATGGCATTAAGTGCATGATCCAGCTCCCACTGAAGGCAATGAAAGTCCTATCATGGACAACAAATGAGGCCAGATCAGGCTACTGTAATAGGTTTACTTCCACTTCTTAAGCTGCAACAAACATGCAGAGACTGCTAAAACTAAAATCTTAACAACAAGAAAAATTCACCTATTACAACTTATAACTAGAATATACATGTAAAACATATTTTCTTTAGTGTAATAGTGTTGGTCTTATTAAACTAAAGGCCTTTATTTTCCTTAGAAATGTGCTGCTGAATTTTGCTTTCTTTGCTCAAGATGTCATTATTCTAAAAAATAAAGACGGGGGGTGGTCCAGTGGGGGTGGATATGTCCTCTGCACACCACACTGTGTATCTAACCAACATGCTCTGAGAGAGTCCTATGACCTCAACTGCACCAAGGATATGCAGGAAATATATTTCTTGCTCACACCGGTTTATATTTTAAGTACTGCTACGCTGTAATTGAAGTGCTTGTTTTTTATGCTCTGGTGGTTTCCAGCTGCAGAATGGAAATAAGTCAGGCACTTCAAGGGGCTGAAATTATTTACTCAGCATCTTCTAACTTATTGATACAGATCAAAAGATAAGATAACTGAATGATAATAAGCAAAGATAGTGCATAAACAGCTTTAAAGCACTTATGAATGCACTGTGTGGTTAGACTAGATAGTGTATCTACTTGCAGGCAGCTATGTACTCCAAGAAATTTTAATAGGTAGGTCAAAAATTAAAGGGCAAAAATAGAAAGCTATAAATTGAAGCCTAAGAAAGAACACTTCCCATTTAAATAGACACTTCATCAAAAATCTGTAAGATTCAGATCAACTGAACAAGCAGAAAAGCAGGGAGCTATGTCTGGAGAAAAGGGAAACTGTCTTACAAAAATCAGAAAAAATATCACCCTCTACCTTCACCTCTGAAAAAGATCCCAAATGGAGAACTGGTTCCTTATGTCTCACATGCCTCAAAAATATTATCTTGATGTCATCCATAGACACAAGAGTTAACAGAGTGTAAATCTGTTGTGCACTACTAATTTGGCTCTCATAGCAGGGGAAAGGCCTAAAACGTGCAACTATTGGGTGTTAAATTCTTTCTTGTCACGTGACTTTCATTTTGGTCTAGTTTCTCATTTTATTCACTATTATAAAGTAAAGAGCTAACTGAGGGAGAGGGTAGTACCATCCAGCAGCATTGCTACTGATCCAAGTGAAAAGAAACTCATCACATGAAATTTCTCTTTAGTCTTCTCTGCTCTTGGTAGTAGGATGTAGGATTTGTAACTAGCACTCCCATTTGAAGGGTTGGCTTTTCTTCTTCCCTGCTGGGGGATGCAGGAAAGGTGCATCTCTCCAGAGAGAGCTGCATCAGCATACCCAGCATATGGAACATGGTCTCCAACGGGAGCTGCTCCTCCGCGAGGTGCAGCACAGACTTCCTCAGGGTTTATGAGGTTAGGCAAATGAGTTCATACTTTGCCTTTGTTTTGAATGAAGATATGTTTTCATTTACCTGGGAACTTCAAAACTACCTGTGAATTTTAAAATCTGGTTGGCATAGTTTCAAATACTATTTAGATCTAAGTTGTTGAGTGGGTTCTTTCAGAAATTTAGAATCAGATAAAAATTTTTCAATTCAATGGAATTTTTTAATCTCCTTTGTAAATTATCTACTTTTCTGGTTTCATTCCAAATGCCAGTTAAGCAGAATAATAGTCCAAGTGGAAAGAAGAAAGGGGAAAACAAAAGGAAAAAGGCAACTAATCAGTATCACAGAACATTTATCACTGTGTTGGCAACTTGTAAAACTTTTCATCAAAATAATCCAGTCTGTCACTACACTTTGTCCTGTTTTTCACATGTGCAAAAAATGTCTTTCAAGAGCACTTAAGATGATGAAATTCTCCCTTCTACACTTAATAACTTTCTGGAATAATAGGGGATTGCAGTCAAAGAAAAAACATTTTTTCTTGTTCAATATCTTACTAATATTTTACAGTGACAGAATAGTTTATAAAATCATGACTGGCTATTAAATTTTGACTGGCATAATTCTTTTGTAAATACATTGCTCTTCATTTAGACTCAAAAGCTAAGGAATTTATATCTTAACCATGTATGGTGTTATCTGACAGAATTTTCTGGAGTATTTTTTAAAGTGTGGGTGGTAATGATGATAAATGCAAAAGACACAAACAGCCTTCTCAAGGTTTTTCTCTCATAGGTTTAAGACTTTCATGTCCAAACATGTCCACTGATGGGAAAACAGCAATTTATGCTGGGCTATACCAGAACGCAGCTACACAAGTTCTGTAGACTTGCACTTGTTGCCCTAAGCCAGCGACCACGGGGGAATCGCTGGGAATACCAGCTGTGATGAGCAGATATGAATTCCAGTGCCTGCTGCAGAAAGCTGCATTAAAGTAGGTTAAACTGTGAAGTAGTCTGCAGGACTCAGGAAGAACATGTTGGTCACAGTCAGGGACAAAGGCAGGCCTGGAAAATACAATTAATGTGCCAGTCAGCTGTGAAGTGCCAGAATTGGACTGTAGGGTGAGCAGGCATGGATGGTCATGTCCTTTGCAGTCCCAATCCCTGTTGTCTCAGGCATGATGCCTGGGTCTGGACATTCTATCTGGGCTTCTTCCTCAAGGAAATCGAGGTGCAGAGCAGGAAGGCTGGTGCACTCACCCTCACCTGCCACTGTGGATCATGCCCAGGTCCCAAACCCTACACACAGCATAAGAAGACACCATACATTTACAGAACAGAGAAAATTTATTCCCTGTTGTCTTGAGACTGGAGAAGTGAAAAGTGCACTAAAGGTTTACCCATACCTATGAAAAGCATGAGTTTAATGGGAGCTGAAAGCTTTCAACATCTTCCCAGAGGCAAGTATAAAATGCTAGTTTAGAATGCTTGGCAGAATTCGCCCAAATATAAATAAATGTGACAGCGGAGGGAACTCTGTTTACCAGTTAAGATGGGCTTGTGCCTAGACTAGTCAGGCCAAGCCCTGACCTCTGAGCCATCCAGACCATTAACCTCCTGACCCACACTCTGACAGCTCCTGCTCCCACCTCTGTGCCTGCAAACTCCTGTGCACTGCAGAAGCTGAGCTTCCTCCTCAGCAAGGCAGGATGGGGGCCCACCCAGCACACCCAGCTCCACCAGTCTGAGCTGCACCATGATGGTGAACACCTCTCAATAAGCGCCAAAGTATTTGAGCACTCTAGGACTGTTCCCACAGGGAGCAAGCATGGCTTGGCCCTATAATGCAATAGAGGGAGACTACTCACATAGCAGAAGCCCAGCAATGACTAGCACTGATTCTAGCTAAGCCCACTAGCTCAGGCACCTGCCCAGCAAGGAGCCAAAGACTCATCAGGAGTAGTGTCTGGAGTCAGGGTGAACTATAGATGTGTATATACACGATATGGAACTGGACTTTGTCAAGGATAAACGTCTGGGCTATGCAGTGGATATGCAGCAGATTTACACTTTCTGTTGGTTGGGACTGGTAGTGTGCACTGAATTATACAGAAACAAGTCTATTTCCCAGATCCTTTCTCACAGTTCTACCAACAATATTGCTCTTTATTATTAAAACAATGCACAGGATAGTGGGGATAATGCACTTACTCATCTAATTTGACATACTGTATAATAAGAAATGAATCTAATTTTACATTGTCATTAAACTATGGCCACCGCCCATCTCAGCTTGAGCAAGACAGTCCTGATTTTGGTGGGAAATATCTTCAGGGCAGAGGCTGAAGGAAAAAATATTTAAATGCTGCAAACATGTAAAGCACATGATAGTAAGCACCACGGGTACCCTGGCTCTCTACTTAGTGAGACACTACTTCAGAGACAATAGACTGAACTTTGTTCTGAAACTTTCTGTTTAAAAAGGCAAATAAAACCATATTTAAAGTCATCATTTTTGATTGAGCAAAGCCAGGGAGAAAGCCACTGGGGATCTTCTGACAAGCATCTGGAGACACCCCTCTCACAAGTGACTACAGAAAAATTTTAGGGAAATAAAAATAATTTCAGTGCAAGTTCATCTGCAAGAATCACTGACTCTATTCATGTATTTGAAATCTCCCAGCAGGAATCCACTGTGAACAGTACTCTCAAGACATAGTTCTAAATTCCTGCTCTGTCTTACTGGTATCAGTACTAAATGTTTTTCCAAAAGAGATTATTATCTTCATCATGTGAACCACAGACATGTCTCATGGTACACGCTGCTTTCTGTTTCACCCAAAATCTCATTTTCACTACACCTTATCACACCGTGCCCAACTGTAATAGTGTATTGTCTGTTCTTAATATATTTGTCCTTTTGCATGTTTTTGGACTGTTTTCTCTCCTTGCTTACTAGAAAGACAACCAAAGAGCTGATGCAGCAAGGACCAATCTAATAAAGGATGTTTAACACTGTCATGCTAAAATGTCTTAGTAATAAAAAATATTTTTTATTTCTCCCAAATACTGACGGTACAAAATTGTTTAAAAACATATTCTGAAAATGATTTTGTTAGAGAAATACATTGTATATTGTTCAAGGTGTAGTATTGAGCAGACTAACCTGATTGTTCCTGCTTTTTCTGAGCTGTATAATATAGGAACTTGAAACAGTCATAACCCTGACCTTCAGAAAAATACTATAATATTTAGCAAAACTTCAAATAACAAAATCTTCTGTAACTACTCAATTCGTCTGTAACAATCAATAGTGTAAACTTATAATGTTTTAAAGCTGTTAGCCTTTAAATCCCCCCATTTTTTCAAGCTGAATAAAGGTTGAGACCAATCATTTGAAATTGAATTGCTTAGCTATACTCTAGGCAGCAAACCAAATTTGTTTAACACTAATTTTATTTCAGTCTTGAGAATTTTTGTCATCAGAGTTTGCTTCAGTAATCATGTTACCTGTACATCAGAACAGATGCTTCTAATTTTAGGGCTAAAGTCCTCAGCTGAAGTCTTTACTCCAATGAAGTCTTTATTCAGACAAAACTCCAATTTATTCCTTTAAACACAAGCCAGCATACTTTGTGAGAGCTCTGAAGGAGGACTAGAGACTGAACTAGCATTCTACACTGGAGTTTTTCCTGCTTGTCAATGGATCATATCTGCTATCTAAACAGAAGACTCAGTAGTGTTTTTCAAATATCTGAAAAAAAAAATATGTTAACAATTTGCAGGGGTGGGATTCATTTTTTACTATAAATTCTGAGAGTAGTGTGTTAGCATAGAAAGCCTGAAGAGTACTTTCAAATTCTTCCTTGACTGCCACTTTAGTTGCATGGCTCACAGCTGCAGAGAAATAAAGTTAAGGTTTGGATGGGGATAATCTAACAGGAAATAATAAAGATGCCATTCTAGAGAGACAGGTTCGTATTTGCAGAAGGTCAGAAGAAATACCATAAACAGTACAATCTTCACCAGGTTCTCGAACTTTCCATGAAGATGGACCAACATCAATAATAGTTTTCTTTCAATCACAAGAATAAATTGCTCAGGCTTATACTTTGATATTACAGCTGAGTTGTACACAGCTGTATGTTGTATAGTAAAAGTTAATTTGGACATAGTTGGAGCCTGAGAAAGGATATCTGCTGGAGCCCTCTGCCCCCTGGTACACTCACACAGGCATGATCACCTCAAAGTATTACAAATACAGCAAAGTCAAGAACTACAAAGTATGGAAAAACTACAGATAAGCTTAATCTGTATTTGGGGGAACCACTTTATGAACAATAACATAGAAATCTGACAACATAAATAATTTGCTCTTCCATGGAAAGTTTGCATGCTTCAGTGTCACAAAGCCTGCTTCGCGTGCTGAACAGCGAATGAAATGCCAACAGTGGTCTTCCAAGAGTGGTTTTGTGCATGTATCAAGTTGAGAACATTCTCTGGTAAGGATGAACTCCTGTATGGATAGCCGTGCATCAGCTAATAGTTAAAATAAATCAAAGCCATTTCCCTCTTTCAGTGCTGCCTTATCATGAGTTGGATATAATATGACAGTTTCAGAAATTATGTTGACCAGGATTATTTGCATAACCCATGTCTGCCTCGAGATGAGTGAATTCTATTGAATCAAGATTATGCTTGGTTTGATTTTAACTCCACAATGTACAGTTCTCTTTTCAGGTCTGTCTGTATTTTAACTCCCACACCTGATTGTTATGGGATCCACCTACCATGTACCTTTCTCAGATAAAAGTTTTCTGCTGTTAAGCCTTTTTAGTTTTTCCATTCAGGTATGACAGGTCAATACCACAGGATATTGTTTCAAAAAATCACACTGAATGTGAAACCATACAAGAATAATAAGAGAGATCTTTGGGGATATGTATATATATATATAGGCCTAAAAAAAATCCAGTTTTTGACTTAAAGTGAAAAAGAACTAATTTCCTGAAATCTGTGATGTTCTGTTACAGTCCTTATCTCACCACCCTTGTTCATTTCCAAGAACAGATACTAGACATTGCTTGATGTGATAATGTGTTATGTTTATAAGTCTGATATGAATCACCTTCAAGAAAAGCTGTGGCACCAAACTGACTGCACCTTGTACATGATCTGGCATACAAAGAAGTCTGCTGCCATAAATTTGAATTATGTCACAGGAAATACCAAACTTACCCATTTACCTACTAGTAAAACCAAAATACTTATCTGGATTATTTGCCCTGAAGTGATTGAGGCAGGACAAGTTTTAACTATGTGTTTTATCCTGGACCTGCTCCACCAAGTAAAGCTGGTAAGCAAGAAAAGGCACTTTCTGAGGAGCTACATTCTTAAGAAGCTGTAGTGCAATGCAGTTAGAAACACTTTTTTTCTCATGTAGAAGTTAATCAATGCTTGTCCCTGTGTGTGCATCAACTGTCACACTTAGGCTTCAACTGATGGCTGATCAACACCTATTTCTAGGACCAAAAAGGCAGTGAAAATGCTGGAAAGCCATCTGAATCAGCATAGACATCAGAATAGGTGTCAGAGAAAGGTTTCACATTTTATTTGCTAGCAGCAGGTGCCTTCAAAACAGGGAAGAGTCAGAAAGCCTCAAAAGGCAGCTTTTTATTACAACACTGTCAAATGAAGTTTTCAACAGATTTTTATTAATAAAGGATTGGTTATGAGATTATACTGCAGAAAGCTGAGTGCTGTACTCCATGTGAGAATGACTTTTAAAAGAAGGTGAAGGAATAAAAGGCTGATAGGGAGCTTCTGAATCCAGCAGCCAAAGAAAGGCAAGGCTTCCCCTGCCACATGCCCAGGCCCAGTGAGGGCAGTAGGCACACACAGACACTGTCCCACACGCATCCACCTAGCCAGCCACAGAGATCAGCACAGGCAGGCACCTCAGCACGCCCAGCAGCCTCATGCTGTTCACCTCCCTGGCACACCAGGAGGAATGTCTGTTAACAGAACGTGCATAGGTACAGGGGAAATCCCTGCAGCAGCTGTCCAGCCCAGACACTTGGTCTGCACAGAGGCTGTCCATGGGTCCCAGTCACCCCAGCTGCTGGCACAGAGGCACAAAAGCCTGAGTTAGAGCCCTCTTGCACACACCAACACACAGGTCTCAGTCAGCCCCAGACACCACAGTGCCTCCAGCAGTGGCTCTGGACCTCCTGGTCCCCATGTAGCCAATTCCTCTGGTGAGCTCACACGTAGTGGCACACATATCTTATGTCTGGTCTGGAATCTGGCTCCCAAGACAGTTATTCAACTTGCTGGCTAGACCAGTTTGATATCTGCTAGCTATCAAACACTGTACACTCTCACTCAGTGTGGCTGCTGGCACCACAGTCATGCGGTTCACTTGACCATGGCCAGGCTCCAGCTACTGTCATGCAGACCTCCCTGCACACAGCAGGCAGTCCCCTCACAAGGGAAAATAGTTAGAAATTGAGTTAATAATAAGGTAGGACAGAATGAGCTGGTCAAGAGCAGGGGACGGTCAGAAAAGCCCAATGACCATCAGCCTCTTTACCTACAACCAGCTGTGACTCTATTTTACCAGACATTTCTTCCTCCCCAGCCTTCCTTTATCCCACTCTTTACCTCCCCTAAACCTCCCATAGTAAATCTTGTGTGATACCGAAATACTCTTCTCCTAGCTCCTGTATTATGTCCCATACCCCTAGGCATCATCCCCCTCAGTCCAAAGAGTGGTCTGGGGAGCAGGAATCACCAGTGTTGGGTGTCATCTCCAGCACATGTGGCTGAAGGCATTGCTGAGACAGCCCTGGGAGAGACCACATCCCTTTCCCTGAATGGGTTATGGGGTTCTCCTGCCTGCCATCATGTCCCTGGGCTCCTTTGTGCCTTTAGAAATACGATTTTTATCACATAACCTAGAAAAGGAGTTCTATCAAACTTGGATCTGATCATGCAGTTTTGTGGCTGAGACACAAGGGGACTCTGTTAATAATTCCTAGGAACTGAGGGCAAACATTCACCTAGCTAGACTATGCTAAGTCCCTGAAGTCAGCCTTTACAAAGCAACTGGAATATTACAGTCAAAAAATTCACCAGTTCAGACTGAATCTTGAAAAGGGCTCTGTCATTGTGAACACAATGAGGAATCAAATATACCACAAGAGACCTGAGGCAAAAATCTCTAAGGCCATGTTCTCAGCACAAGGAGTCCCACAAATTAGAGCAAAAGCAGACGGCAGATGACATGTGATGTTTGAAAATAAGTACAAGAGGCTCCATGGTTTATATCTCTGTGTCTGAGTTTGCATTACCATTCAAGTGTGCAAAACTTGGGTAAATACAAAAGGCGTCAGAGTTGCTCGGTCAGGGCAATTACGCCTATAACAAACAGCAAGATTGTAGCAGGAGATTACCAAACTACTCTTTTGCCTGAAAGCAGAGGGGATTGAAGTAGTTTTGGTAGAGATCTGTAGGTCACTGTTGCAAAGACCTGCAAATTTGGATTAAAACACTGCGAATCAAGAAAACCTCACTGCTCTGAAGTCTAAATAGCTCAACCACATTAGCCATTGAAGCTGGTTCCCAGAGTATCCCTCTGCTGCCTAGGCCATGGAGATGGTAATAACTCGTTTCCTCTGCAGCAAGCATCACATGCATCAGATATTATGTGTCTCCAGCCTCCCTCCCCATGCCCTTCATGTGGAGGCAAAAGCAGTAAATAGTTTTGGCTGCTTTGTCTCAGGCCGTTTGCAAATGCAGATGAAGGTACTGCCTGGTGGTGTCCAATGGCCCTTCCACATCTCCTTGCAATGGCATTCACAGACAGTTGTTCCCAGACAGCTCTGCTGGGCCTCACTGCTCTGGGTCATAGAGATCTTGTATTTTCAATTCCTTTGTATGCCAACATCCACTGCTAGTTAATAAACCTTTTATATTTTTTCAGAGAAAAGAAGGTGGAGGGAGGAGTACCTTCAGGAGGTTCTGATGCTTGGAGACACATGTAAGACACATCTGAGTTTTTGCTATACACTAACACTCAGACTGGAAAATGTGAGGCTACTGCATTTGGCAGTGCCTCTCTTCCCCATATCCCTACCCTCCAACAGGCTCCTCAGTTGTCCAAAAAGCATGTGACATGCCTTGGCACCCCCACAGCCTCCATCCCCATGGTTGCACCCCATGGATGACCAGGGACAACATTCTGGGGCTGGTATATTGCTGCAGAGTGGGAAGACAGCCAAGGCACATACCTGAGAGGAGCTGAGTCACAGAGAGAGAGATTCCTTGGCTCCAAGGTGCTGCTGAACAACACACGCTGTGACCTTAACCACCTTTCAAAATGATGCTCAGCCCTTTTACACTACAAATGTAACAGTCTTCCATTGGTTTTTCCATGTGTCCACCTACAAATCAGTCACAGTGAAAGCAGTGGGGAAAAGCTCTCAGTTACTTTGGCCAGTGAGATATAGCAGAAGAAAAATTAATATTCCTTCTGTATCTTCTGTTTCTGAAGCAACTTCACCATTTGCATAAAGCCTCCTGAGGAAGAAGAGATTCCTCCAAATGGCAATGGAGGAAAAAGGAAGGGATAAAGCTGGATTTTTTTTCTCCAGGAATCATGTAGTTTCAATAAAATTCTTACACAAAATATTTTAGTATCGTTAGTACTGGGGAAAAAAAGAAATCTCATCTGTTTTCAAAGTAACCCTCAGGTCTGTTTTTCTGGGGGGTTTTCATGTAAATTATTATAAAATACTGCTACTGTTGTGAATTCATCTTTCTGGCTGCTCTGGGAGATATCAGCTTGGGGCCACCAGCATAGCTCCTCTGTTTGGAGTGCATTACTCTCCATCTTGCTAAAGGATTTTCCATTATTGTAAGGTACATTTGTGTTACAGGTAAAGCATTTCTACCCTGAGGTAGTGTCAGAATGGCATTTCCCAGGAATGCAGCCATGACACAGCGATGGTCTTGTTAAATGCTGAATAAAACTTGTTAATATGCTAGAGTGCTGCCTAGGGAAGGGCAAAGAGCTGCACCATCTTGTGCCCACTGTGCAGCACACACTGCACTGTCAGCAAACTCTCTCCTTGCTGTACTGCTCAGCTCTGCCTTCAGCGGTGCCTTTGTGTGCCCTGAACATCTTTCAGCCACGAACTGTAAAAACGTTCTGCCGATTTAGACTCAGTATGATCTTTTGTTTTCAATGGTCAAATGTTCCAGGAGCATTTTCTTAGAGCATCTAGAAGTATTTTTAAAAGGTAACTCACAGCACAACATTTTTAGGTTCCCCTTTAGTTAAAATACTAGAAAGTACATCTCAAAGTGCTTCCACTCATGAAACACACATGAAAAAAATGTAGTAATAACCCAAGAAACTGTGCAAGAAAATTTTCATGCCTGTATGCCTCCTCTCTGAGCAGGGGAGCTGCAGTGGTCACGAGCTTTACAATCTCACACATCCTTCAGATCCAGAAGGAAGGGTATAAGAGTTCCCCAGGAGAGTTTTCTTTCTCAATTGTTGCTTCTTTCTCAAAAATGTATGCTTTATACAAAAATGCCCAGCTTTATTACTGATCAGTAATCACATCTAAGTCACTACAGAAGGTTGTCAACTTCACTCCTATGATTCCAGTCCCTTATGCTGACATCAAAAACAAGAACTTCAGTCACAGGATCTAGAGAGGCATGGATACCGTGAACCACTGACCAAAGCTAAGGTCTTCTGGATCTGTGAAGTGGAAGAAACAGTGGTGAATAGGAGCGTGTGAAAGCCCCGGGGAGAACTGGCACTCTGCTGCTGACACACAGAAAGACACTGCACCTGCCTCGGGGAACCTCTGGCCCCAGAGAGCAGTGGTGCTAAACTTCAGCTGCCGGAAAGCAGAGAGAAAGTAAATGCAAGGTTTGCCATTTGTAAAGCCATTGATAAACACTATCTTTCTGCATAAGAGTAAATCACAGGCAATTTAAAATTCTGTACTGCAAGAGATGCAAGAGGATTTTCACAGCCTCATTCAGTGACTCTCTTCCCTCTCTCCCAGCTCATGAGCTGTATTACAGAAAAACAGTTTCTGTATTTACACTATGCTTTATGTCCTTGCTAAGTATTCCCTGCTAGCCACCTTAGCTTACAAAGTACTGAATTAAACAGATCAGAGGTTTTATTGACTGTGGCTGTTCTTATGATGCCTTCTCACCCAATTTGTATCACTTGCTCAAAAGACAAGGGTCACCTCTCCCTGGCTCTTGCACTTGACACATTGTCTGTCCCTTGCTAAGTAGAATTAATTGGCCTGTCGATATAGCAGAACTTTGCGCTCACATTTTCACAGAGCAGGAAACAAAAAATTAGAGCAAAGCCTTGTGAAATCAAGATGACAGTTCCTATAAAATACCTGACAACTCCCAGAAAGCACAGTCATATTTCCTGACCCTCAGAAACTCACGACAATGGTATTAAACTAAATATTTTAGCACTACCTCTATTTAATTTGGTTTTCAGTTTTTCTGTTACAGTACCCATGGCGATGCATCCATTTGGTGATGAATTCCCAGCACAAGTTTAGCATGTTTCCTGTAGTTTCAAGACTGCTCTGAGCTGGCAAACACACGGCCAAAAGTACCTTTTGGGGAGATGGACCGAAATGCAGAGGCTCATTTCTTTGTATTCATTCATCTAGAATGACGTCTCCCTGCAGACCATCGCACTGACTGCAGCCTTACCTCGCCTGAAGCCTTGGGGGAAAGATACACAAAAATCCCTCCGACATCCAGATGGTGCATTGAGAGGCTGGAGTGAAGAGAAGCTCCGGAGTTCCCTGCCTGCACGGAAGCAGCCAGAGCCACTTCCAAAAGCTGCACAAAAGAGCCTCTGTCTCTGCTGATGAGAGATCCTTTTGAAGCTTAGGAGTCGTGACTGGCAGCATTTCATATCTGGCCATCTTTAGGTTTGGAGCCATGAAGAATGGGAAAGAAGAAAAAGATGGGAAAGGAGAGAGCAGGGGAGAAAAAAGGTAGGATCAGCTCAGAACAGCTCTGGCTGAGAGCCTGTCACAGCAACATACATTTTGCATTACCTCATGTTTGATATTTTTTGCTTTCAGGCTTTCTTACCAACATGGAAATGTCCAGTTTATTTTTGACTTTTTCAGCAGAAAGTGGGCAATTTCTCTCAGCTAAGAAGACATGTTATAATTCAGTATTAAGAAACACAAAACTTCCTCAATATAAAGGTACATTGTAAAACATAATAAGCCTAAACCAAGAGCATGCTTTCATTTTAAAGAATGCATGCATTCCTGCTTTTTGTAGGAGATTACAGGGAATTCTTTACACAAATAAATTCCACTTACCTGCAAATAAACTGATTATGTTTGACTATGAATATTACCAGGTTTAAAAAACTCTATTTGACTTCTTAGCTCCTATTGTGGCATGGTTACAAAATATTTTTACCTCTCTATGTCTTGCTTTTTCCACTTGTAAACCATAAAAGTTTCTTGCTGAAAACAACAAAAATATTGTAGCTGATTCTTGTACAGCAATAAGCATTTGTTCTTTAAAGTTGAAATACATTCTAGAAGTTAAACTTCCAATGTTAACAAATTGGTTCCCTTAAGATGCTTTTCTTCACAACTCTCAACTTCATTTTTCCCTGATGTAGAGAAGAGAAAAACTTTGTTTATGTCTCTGATCAACTGTTCTCCTGGGTATTTTTGTTATTCTACCTTATCCAATTAAATGCCATTTACTGTGGCTGCCGTGGCACAAAATTACTTAAAAAAGAAATTGAGCTTTCATTTTCAGGTCTTTGAATACAAAAATATTCAACAATTCATTAATTTATTTTATTCTGTTATTTTCTCTTTCTCTCTTTAAAATGCATAACCTAGTTCTTATAAGCAAAGAATCTTAATATTGTGTATTTCAAAGGGAGAGTAAGTGCTAAGAATAAGACTTTTTTGGTTGGTTTTGAAAGGATTCAAGAATATACTCTCCACATCTAAAATAGGATGGGCTGTGATTCACCCAGGCCAAAACAAGAATGGTAGAGAAAGAAATAAACCTCAAGAATTTGTGATTCTGTCACAAGTTTTGAAAATTTTAATCGTAAATTTTGGAAAGCATCAAACTGTCAGTTTCTTCCAAGTATGCTTCCTAATGCTCTCAACACCTGCACTTTTGTCATAAACTCGTAAGACTTCAAAATTCTACTGATTACTTCATGGTTACGGGCTGTCTTATGAAAAGGTTGGCACAGGGACTGCCTGGCCATCGCATCTGATCTGCATGCAACTCAAAGGTGATGATACATGACCAGCCACGAAGCCCTGCTGGGGGCCCACCATGCTTAAATACCCAAGCAATGAGCCCATGCAGGGCTCAGCTGCCCTCCACCTCACCCAGGTCCTGCTGCAGGGGTGCCAGGAGGCCTCTACCACACTCCTCTGGCTGTGAACCACCTTTCTTGGAGCTGCCTGTCCATTCCATCCTCCAAACAGCTGATGCTGGTCTGGCTTTGGAAAAAAATGCGTGTGAGGAGAGGAACAGAAAGGAAGGTTGGTTATTCCTTGATTAGTGCTTTCGTGTCACTCTAACACATGAACACCTCAAAACAAAGGAAAAAAAAGAGAGAAAAATATTTCAGCAATTTCCTCTTCCTGCTGCAGTTCAATACAGCAAAGTGAAATAAAATCACCTAGAAATTAATCTAATGGGTGAGGATATAGGGATTTTTATTTTACACACTTAAATAGATAACAATGAACGCTGACATTTTTCTTTAAGGTCTAAAATCTGCCCTAAAATAGTTAGGAGAAGCTGGGTGAAAGTCTGGGTTGTGGGAGAGGCGTAGGAGACTGAATTACCACCCCTCTTAGCCTCAGGGTAAAAAAATAATAAAATATTTAAAGCCTATGAATATAATTTATTTGTGACTTGCCTACAACTATTGTGCTCACTGATTTCACTTAATCTGCGCTGGCAGAGTACGTCAGCCTGGCAGAAGTGCTGCTGCATTACAGTGCACTGACTCCATTAAAACACTGCACAGCAGCTAAACTGGGGCAACCCTGCGCTCCTGAAATCCTCAGCTGGCCCCCACGACCCAGGAGAGAAGTCAGCCCCAGCAGAGGGAACATGTAGGGAGGCTGCCCTCCACTGCACACCTGAGGGAGGCTCTGTTTGTCAAAAAGAATCCCCAGCAGTTCCTCCTGGGGAAGGAGGAAGGGGACTGGCTCTTACCCTCCTGGGGATATTGTGCCCCTGGGAGCAGCATCTCTAGCCCCGAGCAGAGTCACTCTGGTTGCATTTCGGGTGTGCTCACAGGAACACAACTTCTTGGTTGCATTGCAGTGATCAGACAAGTGAACAGGCAAAACACAGCAGCCATTGAAAGAGGAGTTTACAGGGTTCAAACACGCCCACTACTTCTGCCACAATTCACTTGATGAGAACAGAGAGCCGTGACTGAAATCCAGCTCATCAGCACCAAGTCAAATATTTGCCATCTTTCCAGGTAGATCCCACCTGGCGTCCGGTCTGGCGCCAGCCAGGACTTCTCAATGTTAGCTGATGAGACATCATAAAAACCCAGAAACAGCAATTATCTCATATGCAAACAGGTACTTATTAACATCTGCTTATTGTGTGCACCATAGTGTAGCACGTCCTGTATCCTCTCTTAAATAAGCACACACAGGCACTGAGAGCTTTTGTTATAATTATCATTGCAGTTGATAGCCAGGAACATTAGGGCACTTATCACCAGCTGATTGCATCCCGCCTGGGAACCTCTGCTGGGAACATAAGGTGGGTGGCTCACCCCCCTCTTCCTCTGGGACTTTGCTCTTCCTTGTCATGAGTATCTGAAATTCATTTCATCATTACAAGGTTTTATTTTGCTTCTTTTTTTTTTTGTGTGTGTGTGTTTTTACAAGGAGTATTCTTTTTTATGCCTGGAGTCCTGTGGTATACTTGCCAGACTCTGTTACTCTGAATGCTCAGACAGGAATTTCACCAGGACAGTTACAGCTCCCAGGTTCTGATGAAAGTTTGGAAGGCAAAGATAATTAATTTCTCTTAAACAGCCCAGGACCTTTCTCTTGGACTTACAACATTCATAAAAGAGGTATTGCTTTCTCTCATCTATCCTGTATCAAAATACAGCCTAGCTTTTACATAGTCATTTCAGTCAGAGCAATTTACATTGCAGGAATTAATAATCCTTTTTTGAGGTGGGAAGCTCAGCACAGAAAAGTCAAGGATATCCTGACATGCTCAGGATAGCCGAGCTGGTGTGACACATACAGCAGAGAAACACAGGTCTACAGCACACAAGAGCTTTCCTCTGCAGCACAGCACAGCTGCAACAAGGTCCCACTCCTGAAGGGCTCCTTTAGGATCTTTCACAGAATAAATAAATACAATTTCCCACTAACACTCCAGGCATTTCCTGCTATTAAGCTGTTCTTTGGTTAGTGTAGCAATGTCAAGAGATTAGTTTTAAAAATTGTAGCACCTAGAGCCACAATTAGGCTCAAAAAGATGTTGCCCAGACTCTCAGAGGCAAATCACGCACAGCTTGCTTTCTCTTGGCTTGCCCAACTGCTTAGATAAAAGTTACATCCCTAGCAGATGTCACCCAAGTCAAAAAAGGTTGTTCTTTACTATAAATTCACATTACTCCTAGCATATGGGATTAAGAGCTGTGATAAAGAGCTTTGTGTCTGGCTGAGAGAAGCATATTTTTTCCTCTGATCTGAGCAACATCTGACTTCTCTGGACCTCACTCTTTTTCATCCAAGCACCTAATTGTCTTGGGAAAAATGACCTGTTATCAACTTAAACAAAACAACTGCTGTCCAGAACAGACCAATAAAATAGAATTTATATGAGGAGCTGTGGGTTTATTGGCTATTGGTTTAAGCTGTTTGTCCTATTTTAGGAGAGTATAATTTTTATTAGGTTTTTTCCCCCTGTTGAAATGACTATTAGCTCTATTCTCATAAATAAGGAACTGCATTGTTTAATGCGGCCATTATAGAGGAGGTTTATAGATCACATGATCACAAGGGTTCACTTGGGTCTCATAGCAATTAGTACAAATGGATGTATAGCAGCAGTTCACAACATGCTCTTGTTTGACCTTTTTGCCCTACATTTTCGACCACTTTGAGATTGTTTTATGTAACTTCTCCAAAAACTGACCTTCATTGCCCTCTGCTGGCTGCACCATTCTCTCAATGCACAGCTTGTCGCACTGTGCACAAGACGGGATGTGGCGTGGTTTAACCCTAGCCAGTAACTCAGTTCCACGCAGCCACTCATTCACCCTCTTCCACTTGGCGGGACGGGCAGAAGAATCAAAAAAAAAGAAGTAAAAACTCGGTGGTTGAGATAAGTCCAGTTTAATGATTGAAACAAAGATAATACTAATACAAAGATAATAATAAAAACAACATTGATGATAATGAATGATAATGATGATAATGATAATGATAATGATAATGATAATGATAATGATAATGATAATGATAATGATAATGATAATGATAATGCAAGAGAGGGAGAGAAATGCAACCCAAGAAAGACAAGTACTGCACAAGACAATTGCTCACCACCCACTGACAGATGCACAGCCTGTCCCTAATCAGCGATCCGCTCCTCCCAGCCTACTTCTCCCAGTTTATATACTGGGCTTGACATTCCATAGCATGAATATCCCTTTAGCCAGTTCAAACCAGCAGTCCTGGATATGCTTCTTCCTAACTTCTTGTGTATCTGCTCAGTGGCAGAGCATGGGAAACTTCAAAGGCCTTTGCTGAGGGTAAGCGCTAATTAGCAACAACTATAACAATAGTGTATTATCAACATTTTTCTCACACTAAGCCCAAAGAGCACTGTGCCATCTACTAAGAAGAAAATTAACTCTGTCCCAGCTGAAATCAGGACAGATGTAGCTGGACAAGTTACAGGCACCTGAAGAAGGCTTCTAGATGTAGGAGCTGTCTCAGGGACTGCCAGCAGCAAAGCTGTGGTCTAGCTTTGCTGTCTACAGCAGCCACAGTACTGAGCTTAATGCATAGTTACCTATAGCCATAATACAGCAAGCACACTACCACTTAGGGCAGGGGCATTTTCTTAGGAACAACCAGTGAATATTTTTACAACAAAATGAAGCTGTTTAAAAAATTGTATTACTTCAAACAATTGAGCCTTCTCTGATAATCCAGCAAAAAGGCAGTCACTGTACTTCACCAATAAATCTTAAAAACCTTTCTTAATGCCTGCATTTAAAACAACTTTGTTTCAGAATCCATGTTAAAATAGTCAGTTTCTGCAATATTATAATGTGGCTCTTGGTGTTTCAAAGAAACTGGTCAGGAAACTGCAGAATGCTAACCAGACCTAGGTTACTGACAGGTATTTTGTCTCATGTCAACATTTTTGTCTCATGTTGAATGGTTTTTGTTGGTAATATGGTGATTTATGTGAAAGGTAGCTATGGGGACCATCCAGACCCTCATAATGCATTTTCATGAATCCAGGGAATTCAATAATTGGGTGTTGGGTTGACAGAGAGCTGAGGGGCCAGAGTTGTAGTGAGCATTGAAGCAGAGCTCATCTTTGCCTTAGCAGTAAAGCACATTATGTGCCCTGGAGGAGTAGGGACCTTTACTTCCGTTGTGGTTGCCTTTACTATCCATATTTCTTGAGTAAGTGCATCTTTGTTGTGCCCCCTTTCACGAGCAGCTAATTCACTAAACACTGAATAAACTCTCCCTTCATACAATCTCCATGTGCTTAGCAGGTGGTGATCACACATGCTGTAGGAAGCTGGCTTTGAAAGAGTGATGAAAATCCACGTTCTCACAGAGATAATGTAGCTCATGACTCTCTAGCTCTTTTATTTTTTTCCGCCATATCCTTTTCATTGAAAATAGTTCTAAGATGTTTTTCCCAAACAAAAGATTACATATCTGGTAGAGCACTGTGTACGCATTTTTTCATGATGCAGGGTGATTATATTACAGAAGTTGAACTCTGCAGGTGCTTTATGTAGGGAAAGATTTTAAATGAGGAGAACAGGACATTCTGGATACCTTGAATTTTCAGCAATTAAAAGAATATCACGGTGTAGTCGATACAGCCAACTGTGTAACCGAGTTGTATTTTTTATATGAGAAAGAAAGGATTACCTTAAATAATAACAATAATCAAGAAAGAAAGAGGAGACATAAAAGAAAGTTACATGAGTCATGTCTTGGAATGGAGAAGTGGGTACTTCTCTTGTTCTGCTTGAGTTCCCCTTCAAAATTAACAGTGACAGTAACCTGTGTTTTTCTTTGAAATTTTGTGAAGACACGCACTGGACTACACCCATTTTCCCACGGTTCATGAATGGATTTTACCAATGCTGTCTATAAATTTCAAGCTAGTTACTGGAAATGCTCAAGACTCTGCTGGATCTGCCAGGTAAGATAAGATTTTCACACGAGTTCCTTGTGCACAAGGAAGTCCCTTTGTGTAGTTATCATAGGGTCTTTTAATGCTGGATACACCATTTCTTTAAAGGAAAGAGAGAGGCAGAGATTGCTATTCTATTAAATTCACTTTTCAGTAACAAGTTTATACAGCTCCCTGGCTCCTGTCCCTTATTTATCATCATTGAGACGTAGATTATTCTCGCCTGTTAGAGGGTATTATGCCATGTGAAAAATGACAGGCTTTTTCTTGGAGCAATAGATGAGACATGAATGACAGTTTACAGAGAAGATGCTCAGCCTGCAAGGACCTTCCAGGCTTCCCAAAGTCTCTTGTGGAAACCTTGGGAATAGATTCCTGGACAATAATGAAAATCTCTGTTGGCTTCCCAACATGTCTCCAGTCAATGAGCTACAAAACGAAGTCACGAGGTTAAACCTTCATTCATCTGATTCTCTCTGGTCTAATTTGGCTGTTAAATCTTTACACCTTCAAGGAGAAAACAGCTGTACTAAGTCCTGAGAGCTGCATGTATCTAGAAATGTGAAATATTCTCTGCTCTAGTTCAACAGACTCTCAGGTTTATCTGTCTGAGGGTGAGTCAGAAGTGAGCAGCACAGTGTGGGTAGAGGAAGTCTCCTCAAAACGAGGTAACACTGAAAGTGGCTACAGCCAAATTCTTCAGTATCACGATGGTTTCTCACCTATGACTCATCTGTCTGTTTTGCCCTAACCACGTATTTGCTTCAGAGTCCCAGAAGGGAACACTTCCCGTCACACACTTCCTGGGTTTGAAAATAAACAGGCAACGTGACCTAATGCTTCATATCCAGGACAACTTAACCTTAAGAAATCATATCATTGAAATAGGTGCTCCTGGAGGTTGCTATGAAAGGCATGTCAGAAAGCTGAACAACTCTCCAGTTATCTGACATTTTGTCTTTGCATATTCAGGATTCTGAACAGTGACTGGAGTTTAAAGCCAAAACTGAAGTGAGATGCATTAGGGACTTTTTTTAAGAAAACTGGAACATCTTGAAAAGCTGAAAGTAAAGCATTTACACTCCCAGGAGATAAGGCAGAGAGACTATAAATTCTTCCTTGTCATTAGAACTGAACATTAGAATATCTGTCCTGTTCAAGAAAACCCGCAGAAATGGGAAATGTCATTTATGAATAATTATCCCTTATTCTTGGCTCTTACTCACTTTACCAAGCCATCTGTAAAAACGGCCCCACCCCCATCAGAGCAAAGGCAAAAGAAAATTTATTTTTGACAAGATGACAAAATGTCAGGAGGGGTCCTCAGCAGGACCCCAGGAAACTGATTAAAAAGAAGACAGACTTCTTTTTAAAATGGTATGAAATCTGATTTTCTAGTGGTATCCCATGGCTTTTTCCTATTTCCCATTAGTCTGGAATGGAAAATGTTCAAAGGATCTTGCCGTGAATATGCTTCCTATAGAATAATGAAAATCTCTTCTTCCATCTTGAAAGCAACACGAGCCTGCTATACATTAAAACAACAGACAACCAATGGAGTTTCCATGCGAGTTCTGGAAACGGGAAATGTAAACTCATACTCATCTCTCCTTTGTCCCGTTTGATGTCATACATACATTCACGAAAGAAATGCAGAAACAAACTGAGTGGAGGATAATGAGTCTGAGGAAAAGTTTCTGAAAGTTCTGGCTTCTCTTTAACAAATACCAACAACACATCATTAGTTCATAAGACCCCATCCAAAATCAGTGAAATCAGTGGGAAAGCTCCCAGCTGGCTTCAGCAGGCTCTGAGTCAACAAAAGTGCAATTACAAATGCTTTTTTTTTCTTTTCCAGTGAAACCACTTTTTAAATGAAAAGTTGCTTTTTAATGAAAAAATTGGTTTTTAACAACAGTGAAATTCTGTTGGGACCCCTAGTTTTCCTTGATGCACTTTTTTTTTGCTGGAGGAGGCTAGAAATAAATGTATTTCATCTCACCCATCCCCAAAACTTTTTAATTTCACTTCTTTATTTTTTATTGGAAAACAAATACAGAAATGACATGAAGCATAATTGGGTTCAGGAAAGTAATACAGTCATTAGATCACAGAGCTTGCCCACCTGGAAAGCTGGATGTCTGCCAGAAATAGGGGACAAATGATCCCAGAGGTAGCAAGCTTACCCAATTCTCTTACTTTCTTTGCTGTCCCAGCAAGTAACTTCTCTCTTCATTGTTTTTTTTTTTGATGTTGCACACAAGTTGATCCCAGAAATGCAGAAATCATACTACATAGAGTCTAAAGATACTCAGAAAGACAAAATACGTTGTCAGGATTGCTAGAGCTCAAACAAATACTACATTTGAGCAGAAAGAGAAAGCATCAGCTGTTTCTTGGTCAGCTACACATATACAATGACTTTACATGGTTGGCCATAACGGCCTGAAGAATTCCCCTTCATCATTCTTCCCTTTTCTGTGCATTCAGTTTTGTGAAAAGCATTGAAATACTGGAAGATCACCTTGCTGAGCTTCTCTGTAATTTTCTTCTTCAATGGAAGGCACCACATACACAAAACTGACTCATCTTCAACAAGTGAAACACACCCATAGTAATGTTAAACTCCTGGTCTCCTGAATGTGTTCAGACAGGTACAGTGGTAACAATCATCTGTGTGCATTTAGACATGCTCTTATTTAGAAGGAGAGGTTTACCACTTGGGTTGCTTTATTTGGTGTCCACACAGAGCACCCAGTTCCAGAGTTAGTGGATATTTTCTGAAGGAACAGCAGCCTATGGACAGGCCACACAAAAGCTGATTTATCTGAAGGACTGCAGCCCACAGAAAGGACCAATGCTGGGGCAATGAGAAAATCGTAAGGAGTAAGGGGCAGCAGAAAGAGGAGTAGCAGAGAGGAACTCTTCTGGACTGTCCACAAACTCCCATTGCCCATCCTCCCTGCTCTGCTTGGGGTGAAGAGGAGGTATAGGAGTTAGAAATGAAGGAGTGAAGTGAGTCTGGGAAAAAATGGACAAGCAGGGGGAAAGTATTGCTTTATTTTTTGTTATTGCTTTTCTTTATATAAATATATTCTCATTGGAAATAAGTTAATTTTTAACAAGTAAGGTCTGTTTTGCCTGGGATATTAGCTGGAAGTGATACACCCATCTTTATCTCAACCAACAAGTTTTTAAATTCTATTTTCTCCCCCTGTACTGTTGAGAAGAGGAAGTGAGTGAGCAGCAGTGAGTGAGAGGATGTCTGGCTGCTGGCCATGGTCAACCCACCACAACTGAACATATTTCTGTTGGTACTGGCTATCAGTTGCACTGCATGGCTGTCTCAAAGATCCAGCTGAAACATGAGTTCCTTTACTCAAGATGTTTCATACATAAATCTCTTCTCTGTCTTTGCCAGCCATAAAAAGTTAATAAGGTGTAAGCTAAAGTACTAAGAAGCCATCTAAAAAATGCATTCATGTCATTAGTTTTCACTCCTTTCATTGTAAAGTGTCGCACGTATTTCACACTATCTGGCCATCCCCCAAAGAACAGCCTTCAGCCTTGTGTTTAGCATTACTAAAATCTGGAGTAATAGAGGCTTTCTTTTTTTTCCCTCCCCTCCAAATGTGTTTTAATTAGCAAAGTCTTCAAGCCTTGAGAAGAGATTTACTGCATGTCAGCACATGAATTCATGTTATTTGAGTCCATAACACTTTCTCTGTTATTTCATAGCCATAATTTACTACATTCAAGCATCCTATTTGTTTTGCTAACTACTGATGCATATTGGCCAAACACATTTGCTGAGATCTCTGTTTAATGACAGGGTTCATGAACAGAGCTGAGAGCTGGGAAGCTCTGGTGATCTGCAGCTTCTGAAGACATTGTACCCATAGAAATCAGGACAGACAGATCCTCAACATTTTTATCACACTCAAAATGTCTCTTTTCTGAGTTGTGTTTATAAATAAACATAGCTGAGTAGTTTTCACCACAAAAGCAAAGACAGCAATTAAAGCCTCACACCTCGACCACAGTAAGCCAAGTTAGAACTGGCTACCTGGCAATCACTTTGGAAGGTCAGAAGTGACTGTACTTAATGCCAGCTGCACTGCCCCCATACAAAGCTATGGCCTGCAGGAATTATTCTATTCCCACTGCACAGGCCCATAGAATTACGCAGACAAGGTGTACGCAGAAGTTCACATAACTCTCTGTCACAAAACAAAACTCACTCTACCCTGTGCTGTTAGACACCATAAACAAATTATCCAGTGGCATTCTTCCTTTTAGTAATGAATTGTAAGGACCTATTGCATCCTTCATCTGTTTTAGCTCACACTCCTTCCATCTTTCTCCTTTTTTGCACTCCTTCTCTAACAATCCTTTCTTTCATATGAGGGGAAATAGCTCTCCATCCAAACTGCTGTGGAGTTCCTGACTGGCACAAGGTCTCTGTCACTTTTCAAGGTAAGTTAGGTTTCTGAGCTTAAGACACAGATCTTGAGACTGAATGGGTCGTACAGGTAACATCCCAGTATATACTGGAAATTTCTACATCTATTCAAAACTGTAGTGTTATGTTTCCTGAATACTGCCACGTCTTAAAGAATATGCAAGATGATTATATTTTCTGTGCATAGAGAAGTATGTGAAAAAATGTTTGTTTTCCATATGCAAGAACTCTCCGAATTGTTTTTGTCTAAATGCCTTGAGAGTTCCATGACCACATGTGAAAATGTTTCCTGTCATCCCTTCATGTTTCCTATAAAAATCCAGTATGCTACCATAAATGTCAAGAATGAGGCCATATAGTTTCAATTACTTGTTTCAAGAAGATGCCTTTTCAATCACAGCTTCATACTTAAAGGGCAGCTGCTTGGGTCACATTACACGTCAAGAGGCAGACTCCATGATTATTGAAATTTTCTGTATGTGTAAGTCTCAGAAGGCAAGGAAAACCAGACTGCCTACATAAAAGAGCATTTCATTGTGAGAATTACTTTAGATACACAGGCTGCCACTGAGAGGATGGAAATCTTGATAAGAATATCCCTGTACTGGACAGTTTATTTTCATTCAATGTGTATCACTGTGGCTAGAGCTCCATGGATCTGCAGTTATACCATGCCAATGTTCCCAGCAGAGACAAGGCAGGATTAATAGATGTGATTTCTTCATGGTCAAAGACAGCACCTTCTAAATTCAGTGAAGTCTCAAGGACAAAGAAGAATTTGGGCTGAGGTAGTTGTTTTCTGTGATTTAGCCAAGAACTTAAAGAAAATGTAAGGAGCAGACCTTGTAGATGGCCATGTACATGTACTTTTACTTTTTCAGTTTCTTCCCTCTTGGTCTAAAAAGCTCATTCTTGGAGTCAGAAGGGTCTGAAAGGCATGTATCACATGAGAAGCCTGAGACACCAGTGATTTAAAGTTAGGAAATCTTGCTGAGGTACACCATATAAACCAAATCTGCCAGGCAGACATGGATTGATATTACTTAACCTCTGTTAGCTCATTAATTGAAATAACCTCCTGAAAAACTGGGATAACACAGCCTGGCTGCAGAGCTTGCTGGTGAGGTGGCCACAAAGGAAGGAAGGAAGCCTCCTTTCCCTCCCTATAGTCTCTAACAGAACTGAGGGAGTCCATGAATAAAGGCTCTCCTGCCTACTCAGAAGGATATTCTCTGTAGCCCCACTGTGGACTTCAATTAGCTGAATAATCCCACAAGCAGAACTCTCCATTGCCTATTTCCAAAAATCTCTTTCTCACCCTGTCTAAATGTAAGGTGTTTCTGTGAAGCTGAAATCTGCCCCACAGGAGCAGGTACAGACCTCCTTATGTTAGGCTCCCTTAAACGTGCTCCTTCTTTGACAAAATGACCTAAATCAAAAGCAGTACCAGGGAAACCACCTGTGAAAGGATGTGGGAGAACTGACAGTAACCAATGGCATTAACAAATCAACTCAAATTTTAAATCCTTTTATTAAAAAATAAAATAATCATTCCTTCTCTTGTAATATGAATTTTTTTAGAGCCATCAAAAGTGTTGCTTTTTGCATTGCAATGCTGTCCTAGTTCTGAAAAGGAAGTCCTGTCTGGACATTTTTAGACATACCTATACTTGATTCATCATTAAAAAAAAAAAAATTAAGGCACCCTGTGGTAAGGGTAGTTTGGCTGATACAGGTAGTGGTTTGTAAGACTTCTCTTGCACATCCTGTTCTCTGAACCAAAGAAAAATGAAGCAAAGCTAGCCATACAAACTTCAAGCAAGTTAACTTTTTGTAGTAGGAAGTGTTCTCCTCTCTGGGGTGAGGCAAAACTGACTGCATACAGAACTTCCAGGCAGCACTCTTTTTCAGAGATTTCTGAAAAATACTTTGCCAGATAATCTCAATCTCATTAGTTCAAGAGATTGCTTTTCTCTTTGTCTTCTAATACCATTCCTTACCTGCACTGTGTACTAGAAGCTCATCTTTTTATACAGTTTGTATTTAGACAATTGTTTTTATCACAGCCATTGCCACAAAAATACAAGCAATATTCAGGATGAAGTTTTCACATGATAAGGGACAAATTAAATTAATTAAACATTTCACATGGAAATCTACTATTGCAGTTCATCTGTTATCATAAACAGTAATAGTGAAAATATTACTGCTGGTTTTTTCAACTTTCCAGGAGTTTCCCTGAAACTGAACTACAACATAATGTGCCATAAAAACTCCCATGGAGTTTACATCTCTGTGTCAGAACTGTTCAGTGAAAGCTCTGATGGTCATAACACTGAGTGTGAAACAAAATTATAACTAGAACTGATAGTATCATCATGATACACGTATTATGAATGTATTGCAATGCTTTTCCCAGGGGGCATAAACATACCAAAAATATTGTGACCATAACATATAAATGGGTATTTCCAAAATAATTTATGGAAGTGATAGTTCAAAAGCAGTAGAAAATGCAGTTCCTGAGACTCATCATGAGCATAAGCAAAAAGTATCACCACAGAGTCACAGAAAGCATAGCTCAGGCAAACATGGGGGAAATTATTTAAGCCAATATTACACAACAGAAGATATACTCACAGAAACTATAAAATATTGGTTGGTTGGTAAAGTGTGACATGAATATTGAAAGATTTAATCAATTCCTTGGAAAGCAAAATATCAACGTCACAAGGACAGAGATTCAAGAAGTATTTCCAGATGTCAGGGATCAGAAGCATGTGAAGCAAATGGTAAATATGATATAATGCCATAAAATAAATTAAGCAAGTGAATGAAATAAAGGATTGCAAGAAATCTACATAGCTTTTTTGTTTTGCCTTTTTTTTTTTTGATTCACAGAAGTTGGTCATAAGTAACCTACCTTAGATCTTCACCTTTAACGTGGAAAAGATGAAGAATTATCAAAATGTTCATGCATTTTTAAGATGTTCATAGAGAAGATGCAGGAAAAATTTAATTTTGAAAGTGAAATTCCCAATCATTTCTTCACTGATACAATTTATCTAAGAACAGTAAGCAGAGGAGGTAGATACCCTTCTTCAGTGGTAATTATCGTGGAACAGGTTCACATGTCTAAGTTCACAGCCATAAAAGATATTGGTTCATGTAGTAATCCTTTCAGATTGAAAATAAAAGAAAATATTGTCCCTTCTAGTCCTGCCCAGAGACAAAGGAAATGCAGAGCCTGATCTTCGCCTGTTGTGCAATTGACTGCACCACCCGTGCTTCCCTCAACCCTCTGGCTTCTCCTGGTCTGGGTTATTCCTACAGTGTCATGTGATAGTGAACACGCCTGTACTACATATACTCCATCAATCACCACCTCACAGCCTCCTCCACAGCACAGGTGACCTCTCTGGTGCAGGATGAAACTCATACTGAAAGAAAGAGGGCATGGGCAGAGACTGGGGAACAGGAACCTTGTGCTGTGCTTTAGTCTTGTGGTATTGCAGGCATTCATGAGTTGGGAGTGTTGTGCATAAAATAATGTGACAGCTGGGAAAGCATAAAGAACACTTGGAACCTTTTTGCATTCCAGACTTCTCTTGTGTGAATTTTGAGTAGGCCTGGAGAGATGGCTTGAATAACCTGAGTCAGGTAAACCTAAGCCATCCTTTTTAGAATTAATTACTCCACTTGGGGAAGAAATATTAATCATGCCTCCAGAATAAAGAAATTACAGAATCACAGTATAAACTAGGCTGGAAAAGACCTCTGAGATCTTCGAGTCCAACCTGCAACCTAACATTACCTTATCAGATAAACCATGGCACTGAGTGCCTCATCAAGCCTTTTTTTAAACACCTCCAGGAACAGTGACTCAACCACCTCCCTGGGCACCCCATTCCAATGCTGAACCACTCTTTCTGTGAAGAATTTTTTCTAATATCTAGCCTAAACTTCCCCTGCTGCAACTTCAGGCTGTATCCTCTTGTCCTGTCGCTGGTTGCCTGAGAGGAGAGGCCGACCCCCACCTGGCTCCAGCCTCCTTTCAGGCACTTGTAGATAGCAATAAGGTCACTCCTGAGCCTTCTTTTCTCCAGGCTAAACACCCCCAGTTCCCTCAGCTGCTCCTCATAGCACAGTTCTGTTATTTCAACCCTATTGAACTGCTGTGAGTTTGTTTTCTGAATTATTTAGGAGTCCCTGTGACAATCAGTTTATCAGCAGAGTATTGGCACCCTTGCAGTGAAGCACCATGCAATCTGAAATTTGGCTGGGGTATTTTGGGATAATTTTGTTCTCTTCAAGGCCTTCCACTATTTCTTCTGCTTTTTAACTTATGCAATATTTTTGTCCAAATGTTCCCCTGTTTATTTTTCCTTTATGTAATTTCTCAGTGGTTTTGAATATTCTCATTATTTGCAGCGTGTAACGATTAAGAAATAGATCAAGTTACATTATTGTCCTTATTTCACAGATAAATAAATAAAATTCAGACTCAAAGCTCACCAAAGATATTATGTGCAGTATTTCCATGAAAAGCAAAATCTAGAACCAAAGAATAGTGGACTGGATGAAAAAATGCCGCAGAATACCAGTATAACTGCAAAAACAGGCCGACTGCAATTGGGGTAGTCTGAGATGATTAGTTCTACATAAAATTCCTTTTGTTTCTTTATAATACCTACATTTATACATTTGCAATGGTGTTCCTCTCAGCACAGTTAGTTTACTAGTTTCAACCATGCCTGCTGAGGTGATTTTTTCCAGGTTTTTCTGTTCTTTGTCATGTTAAAAATACGTTTGAGATTCACCTCTGGGATAAATTCTGATAGATACATAGAGAGAGATTTATTTATTCACAAACTCATTTTCCATATGTGAGACATGACAATATCAAAGGTAGTTTTAAGAGCTGCTTACAGATTATGCCATGGACAAACAGAAATACAGTTTGGTTCTTTCCATACCCAAGAACTTTTCATACCTTTAGGGCATGGTTGTGAAAAGAGAATGTTTATGGATGTAATGTTGCAGACTTGAGCTTTAAATCTTTAATTGTGAACTGCTAAATCAAACTGAGAGATTGCCTCTAGGTCCCTGCCTGGTTTTAATTGCATAGTTTTATTCTGTGGTTGTCCTATTCTAACCATGTCTGCTTTTCCACTCTGAGCATTTCTGCTGGTTGTTTGAGTGGGGTGAGAAACTAGATATGCTTTGTTCTGAGTCTGATTTAATGTGCTTATACTTCTGCAGTTTCATGAAATTCAGAAACAAAAAAATGCAAACTCCTGAACCTGGGATGGGCTAACCCACTGCAGTGGTGTAGTCTGGAGGCTGAGAGGATTTAATAGCAGCTCTGATGGAAAAGACTGGGGTCTTGCTTGACAATATGCTCTACGTGAGCCAACAGAGTGCCCTGGCATGATAAAAGGCCAACAGCATCCTGTTCTGAATTAATAAGAACACGGCTACTGATTATTCCCCTATACATGGCATTTATTAGACAGCACATGTAAACCTGTATCTAGTTTTGTACCACCAACTACATGAAAGATGAAGATAAACCTTGTCAAGCTTATGTGGAAAGATGCTGCTGAGAGTCAAGAGCTGTAGCAACTGACCCATAAGGGACACCAAGAGCATTTGGGCTTGATTAGCCTGGAGAAGAGATGTGTTAGGAAGGACCTAACAGAAATAATTGAGGGGTTGGAAAAAGGAGACAAGATTTTAATTGGGGGGAAAAAATGTAAACTGGAACACGGAAGGCCCTATCTGGATTCAAGGACAAAAGAAAAAGAATCTCTGAAGATAATTAAACATTTAATTAGGTTACCAGAAGTCATTGAAACCCTTTCCTGGAAGGTTTTCAAGACCCAACTGGACAAAGCCCTGAACAATGCGGTCTGAATTCAGTGTTGAATCTGCCCTGAGCAGTAGATTGGACTAAAGACCTCCCAAGGCCATTTCCAGCTTGGATGTTTCTCTATTTAAACACCACTAACAAATTTGGAGTAAGTTAGGAAACAGGAAACACATTTCTCTTTAAATAATTGAAGAAAACATTGATTTCTCCATTTTAAAAAGCCTGCTTTGGAAAAAGTCAAAATAGCATGACCTGACAGCCAAGAAAGAGAGTTTTATAAAGATGAGAGGAAGACAAACTAGCAAGAAATTTCTAGGTTTTAGAGCATCATCCTGATACACAAATGCAATCTCAGAACTGTAGCTAATGTGGTCCCTCTGAAACATGTTCAGCGTAGTAGAAGCACTAGCTGATTTTTGCTGTTGCTGTCATGACCTGTGCCTTTGCTTCCTTTTTAATTTGGTGGATATTGTCAATCTAAGAGACCTCCTTTCAGCAACAGCCCACGATCATCTTTCTGTCCTTGAGGATAGGTTCATTCTGGTAGTTGGCTGCTTCAGAGGCTCCTCCTCCCTGTTCTCCCTCTGTCATCCACAACAGAATCATATGGGGTAGATTTCCCTGCACAGCTTTAGTACAGATGCCCACAGTGCACACTTCCATGTCTGAGCTGGTCAGCCTCCATGGAAGTGCCTCATTATTAGTGGAAATACAAAATCTTGAGCTATCTACAAACCTATTTTAGACTTCTATGTTAGAAGGCACCTAATCACAGTGCTTTGGCCAGAGGGAAAATCCCCAAGACATTTGAATCGTGCTCATATTGGAACAGGGGTTTTCATCCCACCTGGAATACAAAAGCCTGGTCAGTTGTGCTGTGGCATCCACATACAACTCCTATGCAATTCATGGCTACTGGCAAGCTAAGTTAGAATTAAATCTACATGCAAGAGAAGGGGAAAGTATTCGTAAGCCACCAGCATTCCCTCACATATTCCAGGTCCCACTGATGATGGGCCCTGCCCATTACCTCTGCAGTAACACTACACTGCAGACCTCGCTCAGCCTTCGTTCTGGTTCATGTTTTTATGACAAACAACAAACATTCTTTTCAGCAAGTTTCCATTGATCTTTGTGTCATTTGTGTTGGATTTTCATGAGATAATTAAATATTGTAATTATTTTGTTTCCATTTTTATTAATTTAGTTGAATTTGTCTTCCTTGCAACATAAGCAAATTAACTCAGCCATTGGCAGACACTCCTTTTCATTCCAGTATCACCACTGAAATCTTAAAAATACAAGTGAAAATTGGGTAATTCTCCTTTTGTCTTTACCCACCAAGAAACTCAGCACTGCGTAATTTGTATGTACCTCTCAAATGACAAACTATGAAAACATTTCTCAGTTTAAAAGTAAAAATGTCCCTCCATGTTTCTTCAGTCGTCCACCCTGTAAACTTTTTTTGAAAATATTTTCTCTCTTGTCCGTCATGTGTGTTCTTCCCCTAAAAAAATTAGCTATAATAAAAAAAAGCTGTTTTACAGAGTGTCAATAATACTTTTGGGCCAGCATTAGTATTATTCTTCTATATTATTTTGAATAACTGCAAATAAAAAAAGGATTTTCCATCACATAGGAGAATCATAACAGAAAAGGAATTTTAATTGGTTTTTTAACTATAAAAACCATTAGGAAACTTTTTCAGTTAAAGTATATGCATTCAAAAGATAGGCTTTCAGAAGATAGACAATCACATTTCCAAAAGAAAAAGACTGCTGAAGGTGACAGCATGGAAGAAAGGAGAAAGTTACATTTCCTTGTAGTGAAACCTAGATTTTGCTCTTTTTTGTTGGAATGAAAGAAAAATAATGAAAGTAGTCCCAATTACTTGGATAAAGAAGACAAATACAAGACCTACATGCTTTCTAATGCTCTACATTTCCCCATATATTTAGGGATCACATGTTTTTCCCCAATATATTTGTTCTGTTTAGGCAATGGTCCTTGCAGAATACAGAGGAATTTACAGTCCAAGACATCTCACTTAACAGAAGAGGCCAAACTCTTCAAACTCTGTCTGCTATCGGTCTGAGAACAACGGGATCTCCCAAGAGGGTGACTGAGAACAAGAGTCTGGCCTAGTCTAGCTTAGCCTAGACAGAATATCTTCCTCCCTAGCCACATAAAGTTAAGAAATGTGACAACCACTTCACAACCTGAACACGTCGGTCTCTCTGTGAGTTGTCTCCAGTTTGCAGGGTGTGAGCTGAGAGAGAAAGTTCATTAATTTCCTTTTCATCATGGAAATGCAACGTGGTAGAAGCTGAGCAGAGCCACAGGGCTGTTGCAACCCACACCCCACCACAAACCACGCTTCCTGACACATTGCACCAAAATCTTTCAACCACTTACAACATTTTACACGTATATGCAACAATAACATATTTCTCATTCAATCAAGGGAAAAAGATGAAGTCACGGGAATCTCTAACGTCCTCTGTGCAGCATCACCATCAAAAATAACAAAGAACTATCAGGTTGCACCTGTCTACTGAGACACCTCACTAATTCAAGCAAAAGGTTATCCTTTATTCTGAAGAAAAAACAACCATATGTGGGAATGTACCACAGCTGGAAGCTATTATGCAGACCTTGGAAATAATTGTCATGAGGCTATCAGTTATACAGGTGTATGGTGATGGCTAGGGCATATAATAGCTTGATTAAGGTTAGCTTCAGTGTCAGAAATACAGGGTTTACTCTTTCAGATATCTAGATCTTTGGGCTTCAAATCTGTTAAGTTGGGTTTGGGGGGTTTTTTGAGATCTAATGTTATCTATTTTGATGTACATGTTAAAGAAGAATGCAGATTTAATGAGACCTTCTAAAGATGTGACTGGAAAGATATCTAAAGAGACTAACATCAGCGGATGGGAGCCAATCTCCTAGGGTGTCTATATCTGGCACCTCCCATCAGGATTCCATCTGGCTTCTCCAGATGGTGATTTAGAGTAGACTTAATCCATATGTTTGCAGTCATTGCTGTTCCTCTCCAGTGCCTAAAGCAGTGGCTTTAGGGAGACCAACTGCTTTAGGCTAGGCATAGCCTGAGTGAATACTCCTACAGAGAAAAATCCAAGATGTTCCAGTTTTCCCCACTGGCCTCAAGGCCAGCTCATCCACATCTTATAAAGATTGTACAAGATGGAAAAGGCACTCATACAGGAAATTCTTTTCACAAAAGCTAGATATTTCTGATCAAAGTTTGAGCCTTAGCAATTGGAAAAAAATCTGGAGGAAAAGAAGATGTGGATGTAATCATCATCAGTCATAGGATTGAACATATTAAGATTGATCATTAGTAACTATTATATTAAATAAACTGTAAGAGAGGCGAATGTGACTTGAGGAGAAGTTAGACAACATATTTTGAGAGACAGTAATTACACAGGCCCATGTGTAGGACCACACGTGTAACATAATGGTACATCTCTGTGCAGGAATTCTGAACTCCTGCTAGAATTGATGCAGAAAAAGGCAACGAGATGTGGTGAATGAAGAAACTCAAAATCCTTTCTTTGTTCCTTCCAAAAGAAAAAAGACCAAGCTGAGATATGATTTCCCTGCGGGCATACTTGAGAGCAAGAGAGACAGAGACAGAGAGCGAGAAGCAGCATTTGGGGCAATGCTGGCAAGAGAACACTTGATCAGAAGTTGCCAATTTTAAGTTCAGGCTAGTTAAATCAGAGTTTCTCCAAAAGAGTGAGTTTCAAAGGCAGGCTTGAGAAAGAAGAATGGCAAAATTCCTAAGTAATTTTAATGCATATATAAGCAGGATATTACGATGTGGCTGTCTCCAGGAGTGGAGGACAGCACTTGATGACTCAGTCCTGTGTTTCTGTCTGTCTCCTATTAATCCTTGGCTTTAAAAAAGCAACAGCAAGAAAACACTGTAGCTAGAAGCTAATCTGAAGCTATTTTTTTTTTTTTGCATCAATTATGTGGTCTATAAAAGTAACAACAAAATAACAAAAGGTTATGCTTGGCCAGGCTAAAAATACATTCCACACTAAAAGCAAACTGTTACTCACTGTGAGGCATACAGTGATAATTTACAGTTTTTATTGGCCATAGAGATAAAGAAAAGCAAGACCTGGGATACCTTTCAGCATTTCAAGATACTCCCATGTATTTTTACATGTTTTCCATCTCCACCTTTGCCACTCAAAGTGAAATTGTTTTCAGTTAGATAATGCTAAATTATTCATCCTGTTTCTCAGATGTGAATTGTAGAAACAGGAGATCATAGCAAGCCATAAAGTTTTTGTTTGCTTTGGGTTTCATAAATACTCTTATTCAAGTTTTCAGAATATAATAAATATATAAATTAACACATAATACTGAATATAATAAATAGCTGGAGGGACTGCAGTGAAGGAGCTCAGCTTTAGGGGAATGGTTGAACACCGCCAAAGGGGTTAGTGCAGGCACCTCAGGCTGCAGCTCTACGAGCTGCTCAGGTGAGCAGTTCTGCATTGTGATGGCCACAGCTGAAGCCTTTCAGCTAAAGCACCATGGTCTGCTCGGTGGATGAGGAATGATCTGCTAGAGCCCCTTTCTTGCAACTGGCTGCTGGAGAAAAACATTACTGCACCATGACAGGTCCACTTCAGAAGAGAGGCTTGTCTGGCTTCTTCAGGAGAAGCCTGCCTCAGCACTTACCAGAGACCTCAATCCCATATTCTCTGATCCAGTAGAGACACTCAAGAACATGCCTAACTTTAAGCATATGAGTGGCCCTGTGGACATCAATGGGCTTGCTAATGTGCCTAAAGTTAAATATGTATCAAGTGCTGTGCTGGAATGGGACCAAGGACTCAAAAACTTGCAGGATCAAGGTTTGGCCGAAGAACAGAGAATATAACGGGAGACAAAAGCTGAGAGATACTGAGTTGCTCTCATGCCCTCTCGCGTCAGCCCTTCAAGGAAGCAAACCCTGGAATAAACCCCTTAATATAGCAAAAGTTAAAGGAATACCTGTGCAGAAAGCCAAAACACTGAAAGATACTTTAAACACTCATTTTGCAGCGCACGATGTCTTTAGCTTTTTTAGATAGCATTACATTTTAAAGCAGATACAGTGATGTCACTGCAGGAAAACATTGCAGCAACAGGATTTCTTTCAGCAGAGGTCTGGTTGACTCACTCTCACAGCTGCAGCAAAGTAGTCCAATGTGTTTCTGGAGAGCATTCTTGCTTGTGAAGTCTTTATTGGGACACTCTGACTGCAGGGAAATGCAGCCGCTTTTCATTTCTTGTGGCAGTCAGAAAGTTTCATTGAATATTTCTGAGCTCTCAGTCTCTTCCAAAACACATGCTGAATTTCCTGGCTCTCTTCCTTAAAATCTGGTCTGGGTTTCTACCCCTGTCACCTCTCAAATTACTTTATGAGCACATATATTAAAAAGAAAAAGCAACCCAACAAAAAAATCATTCTGACTTTTTCAAAATTTATTTTTAATTTTTTTTCAAACTTCGTGAAATTCTATGTGCACCCATTTTTATGTTTGAATGATCTGTATTCTGAACCTATCACTGAAATACAGAGAAGTTGAAACAGAAAGTTGTCCTTTTGCTATTAGTAATGCAACACTGCCAACTAGAGGCACTGGTAATGATCAAATTTTTGTCGTGTGGACCGGATGGATAAACTTAAATGGGTTGCATACCTATAAATACTAAAAGATCATCTTTGCACTGGAGAAATCCCACCTAAGTCCTTCAACAACAGTTGTACTTACATATAATTTCCTTTAGATTTTGATGCTTCAGTATGTCATTTATTGAATCCAAGCACCACATTGCATCCTCCAGGAACTCAAATATAATCAAGTCAGATTTGGGTTCCTCAAAAAGTTACTGAGCCATTTTAACAGCTTGTGGAAAGACGCCTCCACAAGACACTGTGAGTATTAAAAAAAATTTAAAATTATATCTTTGAGGGCAAAATAAATTCTAGATCTTTCCTTAACTCATGATATCAATAAGACTTCATCATTTATTGGAATAAAGAAACCACAGTCTATTCAGGTGGTCTAAAACACAATTTCTGTATAGGTTTTCAGCTCTGTAAGGTGGCATACACTTTGAGGAAGATGTTTGCTCACAGCTGAAGCAGCAAGATTGAAAATACAGAAAACATGTCCTTGATCAGAAAGGCTCAGCTAGTGCCTGTCCCCTGTGGCTCCCTGAAGTGTCTGTGGTTGTTAATTCACTGCGTGAGAGGGGCCAGTGCAGAGCTGTCGGTGCCTGTGCACCATGCACAGGGTGGGGCTGCCCCTGCCCTGCTCCCTGCCATGCCCACGATGATAAGGAACAGTAGCCCACAGCAGCCCACAGCTGCCCACAGTGCAGCAAGACGGAGCTGGAACGGAGAAGGGCAGGGACTTTCTGCAGGTCCTCGTGCCAGCCAAGGTCCCAGGACAGACCCACAGTCATGGAGTGTGCTGTACCCTCCTCTGGGCTGCCAGTGGATGTGCCCTGGGGGGCACCAGCAGCTTGGGAGGCCAGAGGCGCTTCCTGGGCTTCCTCTGGCATGGCTGGAACCACACTGTAAGAGAAAGATCCACTGGTAGAAGGGCAAGTCCTGCCTACCAGGGCTCTCACAGCATTAAATAAACAGTCCAGGACAGTTTGTACTTTTGGACTGAAGGAGGGAGCCAACAACATCTAGTGCTGGTCTCCTTTTATTTACCAAAACACATTTATTCCGTAAATCTCAGCAAAATTCATGAAAAATAATAAATTACATTTTTCCCCTTACAGTCTTCAAAGCTTTGTATCTATAAAAAGTTCTGGGAAATATGAGAAGCCTAGAGGGCAGGAAAATAATCTTGTTGGGACGTGGGAGCCAATAGACAGTAGTGACTCATGGAGGCACAGAACTGCAGAGCAGCTGAGACAGAGGTGTCAATGAAGCCTGGAACCAAGTTTTTCAGGGGCTGTACCACAGGGCAATTTAAGGATGGAGGGGCCAGTTTCCAAAAAATGCAGAGAAAACCTTGGAGTGGTTGGAGGTGACAGTACTGGAATAAGTTGAAGGCTTAGAAGTGAAAGCATGGACATTAGCCTGGGAAACAGAGAATAATGTTTGCAGCCAGTACAAACCACTGTAAAAACTAATTGAATAAATGCTTTTCCAGTTATATTATTAGGCTTATGTTCCATAACAATGTCTTTACAGGACTACAAAGCTAAACAAGTGCAATGGTCGAGTGAAAGCAAACAACTGGCATGCAGGTAACACTGGAGTAATTTGTTCACTTGAGCAATACCTAGAGCTCAGCTTTTAGGGAAGGGGGTGGGGGAAAAGCACATCTGCTGTGTATCAGCCTCTAATATCAGAAGAACTATTTCCACAATTACGACTATTTTGAAAGACACACACACAGAAACAAACCAACATGTCATATCTAGATTTCTTTAAATGACTTTATTGAAATTATCCAGAAATTGATTTTTGGCTGTCAGTCGAGACCTAAGCCCAGTGGATATTTGCAGGGTTTTTCCACTTACTCCTTTTACTGTTTGGCAGTGAAAGCTGATGCTCAGCAGTCTAAGCCCCAAGAGTAGTTCTCTGCTCTGGTGCCATGTGTTGCCTAAATGTGCACTGAGGTCCAGACTCATTCCACACCAAATACCTTTGTTAGGAGCCGGAAGTACCTCCCGTCCATGAAAATATGTGTTCTGCGAAGATTTCTCATATTGTTTAGTGCAAAATTTGTTTGGGCATTTGTGGTGATGCATCTCCCCCTCCAGGCCACACTATGACCTCTCTGTGTGATCTCCTAATTAATTTTGTATTGATTTGCAGAGGCACATTGATCACATGTAAAAGTCTTTGGCAGAATTGCCAATAGAGGTTGCAGGAATGACGCTGAATTGCAGCTGTCACAGGAGCTGTGATCTCATCCTGATGCCTTTCCTGGTCTTAAAAATCAAGAGGCGAACACAGTTAGAAGGGGAAAAACGGTTTTACCTTGGTATTTATTGTAATGATCCTTAGGTGCACCACGAACAGGTCGAACACACCTCTGTGCACCCCACCATCCCCACCGCAAAGTCCCTCTCTCCTAGCTCTGGTCTTACATTCTAGGTCTTACTAATTAGCATATCTATTAAATATTCCCTAATGAGAGGCTCAAATGAGCCCCCCCTCCCAAGGAACCTTCCCCTGGATGGTTCTATCTTAGTTTACAAAATGTGTTCTGGAGAGGACCTTCGGGTCTGGGCACCCTGGCACCCTAACTACGAAGCCTCTAAAATGTTTAGTCTCTTAGCTTAACAAACAAGTCCAAGAATGTAGGCAAAAAAGCACCAAGAATACAGAAGTTGCAAAAAGGTATAATAGGGGTATAAAAGAAAAGACAAAATTCATCATGGCATCAATCCCTTGCTCACATGGGAGCTACAGCAGAGTTGGACAGAGTAAGAACTTCATCAGCAATGTCATTTGTGCAGCATTCTGTGAAGTAAAATTTTAAAGTCTGTCACACTTTTCATAAATGGACTACACATATGAATACATACCTAAATCTGCTGCTGCATGACTCACACAAAAGCAGCAGCTTAAGATTCCAAGGGCCAGTTATTCTGCAACATCTTTCTCTCTCTAGAAGTCTGTCCTCTTCACATACTTTACTGCCGCCTTGTTCGGCCCTATTTTTAGGTAGAAAATTATTATATTTACTATATTTCCTAATTTTGACTTAGATATAACTGTGTATACGCAGTCAACCCATAGCTGTATCTCCAAAATTAATCTTTAGAGAGGAGAAGGAAAATGGAAAGACTTTCCACCACCATTACCCTGGAGACTAAGCTGGCCAGGTTCAGTGGGTGGGAGCACACTGGTTCAATGTGTGAGTGCAGAAGCGTGTGCTCTGCGTTGCAGAGATCCAATATCTGGCTGGTAACTGCTGCTGCACAGGTCGCTGGTTCGACTGCCAGGCAGCACAGACCCTGCCTGAGATGGAGCTCTGGCTTCACACTCAGTTCATGTGGGGATGCTGAACACATGCCAAAGAAACCAAGGACAGGCAGCTGGTAAGATCCACTTAGCAGACAGTAACTGAATGGGAATACTGAAGACATCCAGCTTGGTTTTATAAATTATTACAGTAATTTTTTTTCAGTATTAAACCTCAACAAGGTCTTTTTGACCAGGGCTGCCAATCTCTCTGTGGCAAAACTGACAAAGGCTGAAATTCTGACCTACAAATATGAAGACAAATTGCTGAACATGATCCTGCAAAAGGGAGCTCACAGGTAGCTCAGCACTAATTTTAGTCTGTTTGATTGAATGTCTACCCCTTTATGCCTTACCTGTGCCATGAAAAACACAATACCTCAGCGCAGAAGAATAAATATCTCAAAATTACTTCAGTAATTTTGAAAAAAAAAAAATGTAAATGTAACCATACAGTCCATATAAACAAATACATGGGAAAAGAAGACCAAAAGAGGGTTGCTTCTGATTCGCCTGCAAAATCTATCCAAGGAGGAGGAAAAGGGTGATCCATTTCATTCCTTCTTCCTGCAAAGGTGATGAATAAAAGACTTTGCTTGTATTTATCAAGTTCAGTAAAACCATATCAAGCATCATGTCCAAAAAACCAGACATTTTTAAACTACAACTCCCAGGAGCAATAATCAGGCCATTTAAACCATATTCTTTAAATAAATATTTTTATTTCCCTCTCAAAAAAAGGAGTTTGTTTTATTTTCTAATTACACTTCTCTACACAGAGTAACCCTTGTGTCTTCTTATTAGGTTCATTCCTATCTTCAAGCACCAGTGAACTCTGCCATTCTCTGGGAACAAAAGCACCTACAGTTCCAGCTTTCATTGGTGGTTTCTTTTTTCACTGGACATAAGCCAGACTCAAACTGTTTGAAGGGGGGGAAGTAGCAGAAACACATAAGACACTATTTATTTCCAATCCTCATACAAGACACCTGATACAAGCCAAGATGAAGAGAAATGCAAGGATTCAGTGTACAAGCATGGGAACTCACAAGAGAGACAGTTGGAGGCATAGCAGAAAAGGAAGGGGGAGGGTGGAAACACATTAATTTGGTTTTCAGCTCAAAGGTTCCTCTCATTTTTCCCCAGGTGAATGTGCTGTTGTTGCTACACAGAGACCTGGGCAGCTCAGGTGTTCTGTGCTTAAATCACTGATTTTTGACTAACGAGTTCCAGGAAAAGGACTTTCAATCAGGAGAACTGGTCGCTGCTGGTGAGCAAGTATTTCTCATTCTTAACTCTACTTTAGTACAGCAACAAGGTTTGGTTCACAAATACCTTACAAGCTTAATTATACAAAAAGACAAATGATAGATGCATAGAGATTAGCTAGCAAATGTTTGTTCTGGCAGGGAATTGAAGGCAATCTATGTGGTGTTGGCTGTCCTTTTTTGCTCTGAATCAATTAAATAACATTGGATCATGTAGCATCGAAAATACGGAATATTAAATTTAAACTGTCTCCAGCTGAAGTTCCAAAGCCCTCTTGGTTTTCAATAGGATGATAATCAATTATTAAGCTTCAGATGATTATACCTGTGATTTAAAGAGATTAAAACTTTGATTTCTTTATGAATACATGGTGAAAGAATACGCCTTACTACAAAATGACTCTTTTTTTTTCCTAACTTTTGCTTATTTTAATGTACTTTTTTTTTCTCCAGCCGCCTGAATAGAATGCATTTCTCTTATTGAGATTACCAGTTATTGAAAATGGAGTTTTAATTTGTTCACAAGAAGTTTAACTGCTAACAGTGATTGTGTGATGTTAAGAGGTTCATTAAAACAGTACTTTTCACGCCTCTCGGTCCTAAAAAGTATGAAGCATTTTCTTTTGCCAGTGCTCAGGGTTGTAATTCCATAATAATATCACTTTTAAATTCAAGTTAGAGATTTTCTTTATTGGTACAGGCACAAATGTCTTGGGGGATTTTTTTTCTTTTGGGGGGGGTGGGATGGAGGGTCATTATTATTGTTCATTTGGTTTGGGTTTTTTTTATTTAAGTCGACGTAATTTCTCAGTGGGGCATCCTGGTAACTCCTAAAGCTCAACCTCTGAAAAGTGGTATCTCCAGTGAGAAGACTGAGTGATATCCTGGCCTACATGGATTACATTTTTTAACTCAGTTGAAACCATCTGATATGCACCTGAATATCAGAGCTTTAATGCCTAAAGGTGATTGTACCGGCAGAAAGTAGACTTATCAATTAAAAACAATTTGGCTTAGTAACGCTTTTTCTCCACTCTTGCTTTTGTTCTCTGAGTTTTATCAAAGTCAGAAGTTGCTGAATTTCTTATAATGATCTTTGTCAGAGAGAATACTGAACCAGCCACAAATAGAGATGAATTGTTTTATTCAGAAGGAGTTGAGCTGAAATTCAGTGTAAAAGAGGTAATGAAGAATGGGGAAATTTTTCAAGTTCTCATCATGAGAAACAGCTGAAAATTTCTTTGGCATTTATCTCACAGTCTTTAACATCCTGGCTCACAGAGTGGAGACTTAAAATATTACCACAATTTCAACATTTTGGATGAATTTGACAGTTTAAAGATTATTATGCTTGAGGGCAAATACTTGCCAATCTTCCTACTTTATTAAGAAGGACATTATGAGACATCTTTTGACAAAAAAAGCTCCAATGTAAAAAGAAATTTAAAAATCCCATGCTTTTACATTTCACTGAAATTAAAAAACCTGGAGCAGTGTCTTGAAGTTGTTGTAATCCAGTATTACAACCTTGTACTAGTTTGTGAGAATCACATGAGAACAGTACCCTGCAGCTTGATTTTGACAGCTGAGAGTAGCATTGCACAGTACAACTAAGCACCTCTTGTCTGCATTTTCCTTACAAAGGCAAGCATGTCTAGAAATAACCAAAAGTGTCTCTGAAGTACAGATTGTTAGGATGCCACTAACATATTGATCTACACTGCACCAGCTGACAAATCCATGTGACTAAAACTGTATCTTTGTTTTCCAGTTTCCTGGCTGCATTGAGAGGGAAATAATGCTCCATTCTACATTGGCCTTGTCCCTCCTGCTAATTGCAGTCACTTCCAACCTTGCAATGGCAATTAAAAAGGAAAAACGAGCACCTCAGACACTGTCAAGAGGTATTGTATATTCACTGAATGTAGTAACCTCCTTATCTCATCATGTAGACCAGCAAATATTTTTATATTAAAAGTATCTTTATAGAATGTATATATATATGTACACATACGTATATATGTATGAAACATACATAGAATGTACATTCATACTTACTGAGGTGTGTTTCTTTAGTGTTAAGTTGCACTCTGAGTAATACATATTCTTGTTTCATGTTGTTTGACTCTGTCAGATTATTCTTAAGGATGACTGAGGGCCTCATATAACCTGCATAATTTATATAAGTCGTAGTGACCTAGCAGAATCAAATAACCTAAATAGAGTCTCTCAAATCAAGGTGTACATGTAGGACTACCAGTGAAAAAATATTTTTATAGACCATTTGAAATATATTTTATTATTGTAACCTACCATACCTTCAGTTGTTATGGAAAAAAATTTTCTACAGACACATTCTTGTACACAGACAACAGTTTGAACCTCTGCTGGGGTTTTCTGCATGACCTTTTTTTTGCTTTTCGTCAGATATCCACTGAAAAGCATGACTGTGTGTAATTCACTTCCCTGTGGAGCATAATTTTCAACCTGAATGCTAAATAAAGACCCTGTTTTAATTTATTTATATCTGATCAATCCTTAGAAATACAAACAGAAAAATAGCTTAGCAAGGTCTTTTTCCCTTCCCCATCTGTCTTCTCCTTTTGGGACTATTCAATAAAAAATATCTCCATCTCCCTTCCTGACCTCTTCTGCAGGCTGTGCAAAGCCTGCAGATCCCACAGCTCACCTCTGAGGTTTCCCTATCCTGGCAAAGTTGTGCATGTGTCAGAAGTTCCATCTGAGCCTAATTGCTCTGAGACCACTTGACAAAATCATGCAACACCTGGACTAGCCTAAGAGAAATTTCAAAGCACCTTTTGTAAGCAGAATCCCTGGGGAAAGGTTATAATCAATTTGGGATGTATTGCCTAGCTTGCCTCAATCAGGATTTATTTTTCTCAGCAAGCCTAAACAGACAAAAAAGATAACAAAATCTTTTACATTCTGTCAGTTTGGGGGAAAAAAAAAAGCCAACAAAAAAACCAAACTACAAAGCAATCACAGAAAAAAGATGTAACTTTTCTGATTTCAGGCCTATTGGGATGCCTTGAGCATTTTACCTGTAATTTTCACAGATCAGACGAGAATGCTTAAATACAAGGGGCTGCAAAATGCCCCTTGCTGACGCCTCTGTGCAGTTACCTGCATCAGGAGCTGACAGCAGCAGGGTTGGGAAAACACTGGTCAGCATGCCAGAGTCCCACCATCAGCCAGACAGACCTGTGTATCGAAAGAAAACACGATTTAGAAGCATCACAAGAAATTGTCCTGTGAGAAATCCAGCAGCAAATCTGGGCTGGTCCAGGCACTGTCCACACAGCACAGAAGAAACAGAGCTGTAACCTGGTCCAGGTCCAGAAATGTTCCTACAATTCCCATGAGAGCTGTCATGCATGGAGCCACACTGAATAGGATGCAGGGATCTGCTGTACAATAGCTGGCATCCTGGGGACCTGAAGGCATGAAACCAACTGGACAATTTGCTTTTTGAGATCTGTGTATCCCCAGCTATGGATAAGCCATGGAGCTGAAGTTTTTAGGATTTTTTTTCAGTGGAGATATTTATTTAACAGCCATTCCTTTACTGAATTATTTAATTAGACAAAGGGCTTGCAGCTTCATGGTTTGAAGTTCCTTTGGAGTTAAATTTATATTCTAAGACTGTTCTAATGTCATTCATATTAAAGTTGATCTTATTTGAGCTGTCATATTTTATTTTTCTCTCATTATATCCCAGCTTCTCTTTAAGACCCAGGGTCTACATGAAAATCTGAGCAAACCCAAGATAGAAAGGACTTGGGTGCTGATTTAGGGACCTCTGAGCATTTAGAAAGATAACTAAAATGTCTGTCAAAGGATTTGAACTAGGTATGCAAGCAGCTGAGATTTTTGGGGGGTTTTTGTTTGGTTGAGGTTTTTTAACCTTTCAGCGTATCTATTGGGAGATGCAAAATTAGCATATCCACAATATTAGAGAACCTTCTACTAAAAACCCCAAATCTTATTCGTGTGCAACTGTTACACACTAAAAAAACCAAGGAGAAAAAAATGGCATTTGTTCTGAGTTACTTGCCTGGCCACAAGCTAATCCTTTTGTTTTATTTCTAGGGTGGGGAGATGAAATTACGTGGGTACAAACTTATGAAGAAGGGCTTTATCAAGCAAAGAAAAGGTAAGAGATTAAAAAGTAATATGAAGACAAAGTTGTTACTCCATCTTGCCAGAATAACGAGACAGAACAAAGAAACACCATGAGAGCTGATCTGCAGACCACCCAGTTAAATAAAACAGACTCTGTCTATAAAAGGCCTTGTAGGGCTCTTATGACTCTGAAGTGGCATCATGGGCCAATAATGTAACACTGTCATTTCTTTGTCACAAAAGCAGTGTTGTCATTTGAATTATCAATCATAAATAGATACCATAATTTTTTAAATTACATCTATTGTGGTTTAATGTCATGTACTTCTGATTACTTCCTTGCAATCTGTTACATTTACTCTTGCATGATGATCTGCTGCCTCTGACATTTCCCCCAAAACTTTATTAGTTGGAATATGTTTATGACCCATCATATTCACAGTTTCTCACTATCTTGGTAGGAATGGAAGTTCCAAGCTCCATCTTCTCTGAGACTCAGCTGCAAATATATTTGAGAATTCATAACAATACTTATTTAAATATCTTTTACAGTTCATTGTAGATGACAATAGTGTAGCATGAGTTAGTGCTAAATTGAAGGCAAATTATTTTTAAAACAAAACACAATTAATTTCATGTACGCTGTGTGAAAATGGTTAGAAATTAACTCCTGACATTGAAAGCAGACCAAGCATTAGTAACCAACCTGCTGAACAGTAAATATATTTTTAAAAAGTACAGGAGAAAATGCACAGAATTTTTTTATGTTTTGGCATCTAAAATATAAAATTTTATTACTTTACCAAACTATTTACAGAAGAAAAATAATACTATATACCCGTTCAAGACAGCTTAAAACAGAAGAAAATTTTCTTGGGATGTATTTGATGATAAACCCAGTCTTATGAAATCTATTTTATTCCAATTCATTTGTATCATTTTTATTTTCTTAATCCTGGAGAAATTCACACCTAAGGAACATTAAATACCTATTTAGTCTGATTATTTGCTAACTGGGAATGAAATTATGGTGGATCTGTTGTTTCTTTCTTCTAGAATCTCTTACTGTAGACAGCCTATTTAGATACAAAAACTCTGTTTCTCTAGTTCTTTCTTTTATGAAGGGTTAATGCTCTTTTCCCTTGCTCAGAAATCTGTAATATTTTACAGAATGTCTATATGTTTTTATTGTGGGTTAACATAAAATTAAATGCCTTTTTCAGTCTGCTAGTAAAATCACCCATTTGAATACATGTCAAATGACCTAACTACATCTTTTATCATTATTAATAAAGTAACAAGCCACTGATGGTAATTCATCATTTGGAAGACTGTCAATACTGCCAAGGTAATTTTGATTTTTTGTGTGTAAAAATTTTGTGAATATTTTTATACGAAACTGACCCTATCTATATATTTACATTGCATTACTGAAAATTATTCAGAGAAACAGGTAAATGAAAATGTACATGAAAAGTGAAGAACTTATTGCCATTATTTACAAAATCTCCACTATGAAACTATTCAATAAAGAATAATTCTCACTGCTGCTGTACTGCTATCCTGAATGCAGCACTCATCAGTTTAAATTAAGAGGCACAGATTTGCTACTGACTCATTGAACAGATTTAATATTGTTTAGCCCTCCTGAAATGGTAACTAAAGAAGGAGGCAAGGACAGGGCTGCTGAAATTGATCTAACAAGAATTTTCTGAGAATAATGCACTTTTGTCAAAGCAAGACATGGTATCCATTGAGACAACGGGCTTCATAAATAACAGAAGAGAGCTTCCATTTCCATAGCCAGAGGTTGTACTGCCATAGGCCAAAAAGCCCCAAAAGCAGTGATAGAGCCCTTAAGTGTCTCCTCAGGAATGTGAATTGGCAGAGAGAGGAACAATGTGGCCCAGTCTCTGGCCAATGTGGTGCCCAAACACAGGCGGAAAGGCAGAGTTGGAGATGGATTTCAAAGTGATCCTGTCTTTTCTAGCACTGAAGAAAGCTTTCGCAGAAAACGAAGAAATACAGGAAATGGCCCAAAATAACTTCATTATGCTGAATCTCATGGTATGAAGGGTTTGGGGTGATGTGACTGGTATCTTTTCATGGTCTGTGTTTTCTCTTTCTTTGTCTTGCTTTTTCATGTCATTTTAGCTAATATATTTGACATTTTAGTCAAACAGAGGCATTTGTGCATGTGTATTCACACACAAGTAGTACCTATTTGGTTTTATCTTCTGGTACAAGGTTATTCACAGGTGGTACTACTTCAGCAAAGTTTACAGAAATACTTTAACAACTATCTTTAATTTTTACACCAGCATGAAACCACAGATAAGAACCTGTCACCTGATGGACAATACGTGCCTCGAATCATGTTTGTGGGTATGTAAAATATTTATGTTTCATCAAAGTTGTGGTATCTGCATTATGCCACGATCCTCCTTTGGGGACATCAGAAAGATTCATTTTGCCAAAGAAAATCTCTCTGCCTCTATTGCATACTTTGACTCTTGCAAACTTTCTCAGACTACAGATATATCCTGGAGGGTACTTATCTGGGCTTGAGAACAAGATGCTTAAAAGTCTGTTAACATCTGTGCTTTTGCTCTCTGTGCTTCTTGCTAATGTTGTTACAAGACAAAGCTTACTGAGAAAGTTAAATAGCTGACTGAACGTAGATGTCTATAAAGTAGACATTACCACAGAATAAATCAGAGGTCAGTGGCATCTAAGGAACAATTTATCCCATTGTAAAGCTGACTTCTGGAATGGGTCAAATTAATTATGCCCCAGAGTGCCTGTTCCTTTTCACTCACTGTACAGGGAGCCTGGAGTGCCTAGCTCCGTGATGGCATTCAAAGTTACACCCATAATCAGACAGAGAGCAGTGTAGTGACAGCCATCAGTAAATTAACAATAAACTTGGAAGGGTAACTGAGAGAAGAGATGCCCACAACAACTTGTTCCCATTCTGGGAACATTAGGAATCAGAAGATTTTCGTTCTGAAGGCTCTAGGTAAATCATGCTATCTATTGCCGTAGATAGGCGTGACCCTCACTATGAGTGCATCCAGTCAGATTAGCCTCTTCTGATGTAAACTCAGAACCTGTAAAACAGGATGTTTTCTTTAAATATGAATGAAATTCATCTGTAACTTAGCACTTAAAAATAGCTGTGTAATATAAAAATGAGCATTAGCTTTTGTTTGGGATTTCTCCAAGTAAAGAGCAGTTGTCTGGAACAGGGCGTAACGGCCTCGTAATTGCTGCATTGATGAAATCAGAAACAGGGCTGCCAAAGTAATGCCACACCATCACCCTCAGCTGTTGTGGGAATGGAAGGCAGTGTTTAATTCAAATATTTTTTCAGACCCATCTCTCACAGTGAGAGCTGATATCACAGGAAGATACTCCAACCGGCTTTACACTTACGAACCACAGGACATGATGTTCCGTAAGTGCCCCTTTGCTGTGCTACTTTGTGTTTCACATTGTAAGCAGCCAGATACCCCCCATCCCGATCACTTGTGCTTGAGAATCCATTAGGATCTCAAAGAAAAAAATAAATACTGTGTGAGAGCATTTGCAATAAATTATAATGGTCTAACCTGTTCTAGAAAAACAATTGCACCCATTGTCCCATTGAATTTATTGGGACTACTCAAGCAAGAAAAGTTGAAAGATCATGGGTGAGACCCGTCAGGATCAAGATCTGAGCAGTTTTATGGAGAATGGCAAAAGTCACTATGCTCAAAAGTATCCAACTGTACAATGTAAACAGCCAGTGGTGGGAGGGAATCAGTAAAGAAATGCTGGTGGTTACCTCCATACCCCTAACAGCCATATTTCAGAAAGGAATGTGATTTTTCAGGTTGAGCCAGTTCTTTCTCTGCCATCTATTTGACACCAATGCAGTTATCTCACCACAAATACACACATCACATCTGATTACTAGGCTTGCTGTTGAGAAATGAGGGAGTTGAAAGGAGTCTTGTCAAATCCCTGAAGTTAAGCATTTTGATTAATTAATTTTTTTTACTTTCTGTTTTAGTATCAATAACAGAATTTTCAAAACAGAAATCTCTAAAAGAAAATGTGTGACCACAAATCAGTTTCAGTGTGAATAATTTACTAAATCAAACTAGGTGCTTTTATTTAATTGTACAAATGTACTTGTAATACATTTTCACAGTTCTTACTTATTTTTCTTTCAGTAATAGAGAACATGAAGAAAGCACTACGCCTCATTCAGACAGAACTGTAACCAGCAACAGTGAAATGACCATAACCTCTACGAGGTGAAGCTGCACCTCTCTGTCCCTACTTGCAAACTGAACTTTTACCAAGCAGATTTGGTGTATCAGATTTCATAAGAAATGTATATGTACAACTTGGAGAACAAATATAGGAAAACTATAGCACCTATTTGGAAAACAAGAGGAGAAATATATTAAACACTTTTAAATTAATTATCTAAATAACTGAAAATTATGGTTTTAAGTGCAGCAAATTCGAGCTGTATTTTGGCAATCCAATTATGACTCTGTTAGGCCAGCCAGTTATGATTTCTGAAGAGGAGCTATAAACAACCTTTTTGATGTCTATTTGCAATTTATTACATGAGTTAATAGCTGCATCTTGGTTCCCCATTTTAACTTTTATTGCAAGAAACGTATTAATTCTTAGTGTACCCCTGCTGAATACAGTTATTTCTCATTAAAGGAAACTTTGCTGTCAAATCAGACCAGAAAGTTCATGCTATAAATTTTGGAATAGCTTACATTGGGGGGGGGGGGGGGAACCCAAAAAAACCCACAAACAAAACAAACAAAAAAAATAGGGGTTCTGGGCTTAGCTTTCCTCTGTATAATCCTTTAACTTTTGTTGTTGTAGCTGAAAACAGAAGAGACTGAGCATGCAGTCTTAGTGAGGTGATAATAATCAAAGGGCAGCTACAGGTTTTGCAACAATAAAGATACAGTGAAGCAAGAGAGATGGAAGGAGATAGACCCAGAACTCCACTCCTGAGGCTAAGTCTGCCATGGGAAAAATGGAGGTTTATCCTACCTCTTTTCATTTAAATGGCACTTGAGTTATGGGAAGCTCATCCCAAGTCGTTCCCTCCTTTTCTGTAGCATTCCACCATGAAGGTGGCAGGTTATTGAGGGAATCTGGACAAACAAAGCCTTTGTAAAAAGTCCACAGGATCACTGCATGCAAGGGTGGACACCTGTTTTGAGTAAAAGGTTAAAGTCGGTTGAAATGGTTTACTATCCCAGCAATGTGTTTTTTTGTTAGAGCAAAAACAGTCAGCAGTTCACCTGCAGTAGGAGCATGTATGTTGTGCTACATGTAAAACACCTGTGTCATTTGTTTGTGCCACCTGCCATCTGCTGTGATGCTGCCTGAGTACATACAGTAGATGAAAGAAGGATCTCTGCAGGAAAGCTTTGCTAATCCACAATGCCTTGCATTAATATGTCATGAGTGAGTTATACTGCACACATCCATGCCTTCAGAATTATGTAAAATTTACATATAAGCATATATTCCAACAGAGTGGAGATAAAAGACCTGTACACTAAGAGAAAATAAATTTGTTTCAGTCATTAGCAATGTATTGTCTTTACAACCAGTATGATGTTTTTAACCTATAGGAAAAATGCTAGAAGTAAAATTAAACTGCAAATCTCATTCCTTTGATTTGTGCTGAGCTCTACTCATTTATGTCTTTATCTATTCCAGATTTGGCAAGATTTCCCAGTCTGTGGTCATACCTTCTTTTGAGCATGCCAGAGATATTCTGGAGAAAGGAATGCAAGCTAGCTGCCAGAGATGACCCAGGGTAGCCATGACTGCCACTCATCTTCCTTTTCTCCAGGCTAAACAACCCCAATACCCCTAAGCCACTCCTCATGAAACTTTTGCTCCAGAGCCTTCACCAGCTTCATTGCCCTTCTCTGGGCACTCACCTGCCTTGTTGGCCTTCCCCCCAGCTCCTACTCGTAAACACTCAGCCCTGTCACCACCATCACCAAACTCTAGGCAATCAAAACTCCCTAACATATGCAGTTACCCCACTGACTCCCCTTCTTTGCCTGCCCCTTTTGAAGAGTTTGTAGCCATCCACTGCAGCACTCCAGTTGTGCCAGTCATCCCACCATGTTTCCATGATGGCAATCTACACCACTTTTCCTGCTTCACAGTGGCTTCCAGTTCTTTGTTTGCTGCCCATGCTGGGTGGATTGTGTAGTTGCACTTTAGTTGGGCTGTTGATCCCAATGTTTATAGTGGAAGTTGATCCTCCCAACTTTTTGAGGGGAGAAGCCCTAATTCCTACATGACCATTTCCAGGCACTTCCATGGTTCCTAACATCAGTAACTCCTGTGTCTTTGCTGCCACATGGCTCTATCCCCTACCTCCACTGAAAGGGCAGACCAAAGGACCTCACTAGGACACTGTCCCACAGACATCTGTGTGCCACTACCAGACTTAACTCCAGTGAGTCTAGTTTTATCCCATTCCCTCTTCAAAACCAGTTTAAAGTTCTTTATTCCTTTAGGGGATCAATTCATAAGCAAAGAGGTGGCTGTCAAGAATACACAAAGCTGGAATCCCAGAAGATTAGTGGTACAGTACCACAGTCCAGAGCTTGCTTGGTCTCAGGAAAGCTGAACTGCATAATCTGTCTCACCTCAGTGATGTAAAAGGAAATAAATGGTAGAATTACCACTTATTGGAATTGTGGAAGAAACAAGTAATTCAAGCCCTGGTCCTGGAAGGCTACTGTTGTTCTGCTTATTTTTGGCATTTGATAGTGAGACAGCAGAGAGGAAAAAAACTGTGTGAATTAAACAAAATAAATAACCAAATTTTCAAAACAATACCATGTTCACTGACAATCGTCAAACAAAAGCTAGCCCTTAGATTTGCACTGCAGTGAATGTTATTTTAACATTTGAAGAAAATCTAGATTCATTTCCAAAGGTATTATTGATAATGATTGTACCTGTAACTTCGAACAGTATTTGCTACTGTGGAAGTTTGTAACAGCTTTAACAAACCACTCATTCAAGCAGAGAGTAGCCACTTTCCAAAGATACCAGAGGCACATGAGTTATGCTGTGTCAGATGAAATCCTTTTGCAAAGTAACTGAAGAGGATTTCACCCTCTTTACCTCCTCAAATCCCCATAAGTACCATGCTGAAATCTGTTCCCAGCCCTAGCCTTCAGAAATGGGACTAAACCTCTGAGATTCTTAAAGACTCAGACTCAGTCCTTTTGGTGGAGCTAGATATTCAGGTAAAAAACACCCTGTGTGCACATAATTTTTATTCACAGCTTAGTTCAACACTCACCCTTAATTTTAGAGCTGCTACTACATTTCTGCCTTCTCTTTGAAGACTGTTTTGCCAGGTAATATTTCTCCTGATGGAACAGAAAGTCATATCTCAGATTAAAGTCTCATTGCTCTAACATAGTAAGTCTGTAAACTGTTCAATAACCGACATAACATGATTCTTTCCCCTCTTTTCCTCTGAAATGATTGGCATGATAGTCTGCTCCCTCTTTTATTCCCTGCTTTTCTGCTTGCACACCACACAAATTTATTCACAATATTAGTGGGCAGATTTTTATTTATACTCTTTACTTTCCACTTTCTTAAGGTAAGAGTTGGAAACTGTTCCTTTTGTTCCTTGGTTATCCAGAACTAAACCAAGTGGGCTCGAGCTGAAGGAAGAGAATAAAAGACTGAAAATGTGAATGTGGGAGCAGAAGTTGTTTTACACAGAATAAATTCAGTCATAGTATAAGGACCAATAGATGAGAACACCTACCTGTGTAGACTGAGTGCTTTTACAGAATTCATAACCTGTATTCTCTATGATTAGATGTCAATATTCACATGGGCATAATGCGGCATCACCTGTGGAAGTCCATGTTTTATACAAAAAAATTTCTCTGTTTTACCTTTGATATGAGCACAACGCATTCTGAGAAGCAAACTTTACTGCCACCTGTTCACAAATCCGTGTCTACTTTACTGTCTGGACTTATCTGGTGTAATCAGACCAAGAGTAGACAAACAAACGTGGACTTAACGTCAGTGAGGTGAGGCTCAGGAATCTGAGAACTGACAGAACAGGATCCTCCCCTGTGTATCCGTCTCAGTGCAGAAAGGCGTTGCCTTTTCCAGGCAGATGGCTGATCTATTGGTCTGTGGAGCTAAAACATTTTCCCATGTGCAAATATTTGCACCTGACCAGAACAAAAGAAAAGGCGCCATACCTTTGTGTACCGTGGAGGTGAGAGACTGTGGGACACCTCAGCACTTAAAATGCAAAAGTAACTTGATCTTGCAGAATAAGACTGATATAATTTGGCTTGTTTCATGTACTACACGTGTTCTTGCCAAAGGCTGACACAGAAATTTCCAAATGCTGAGACAACCTCCACACAATCAACCAAGTCACTGATTTGCTTCCTTTTGTTTGTTCCTTTGTTTAAATGGATGTACAGATCAACAGAACAAGTCGGAAAGAAATAAATAGTCTCCATGGTAATTAAAAAGTCCAAAACCCCCAAAGAGAAGGGGAGGAATACTTACTTTTCCACCAGGAAATCTACAGAATTTGCAGTCTATCTATTAATTCCTTTTCCTTGCTGCTCAAGATGCTCATGCAATTCATCACTTGCCATCTTCGGTTGTTACCGTGCTTTGTAAAGTGACTGACACCCTAGTCACTAAAAGTGGATCTATTTCAGCAGACTGTTTTCTCTTAGGAGGTATCAAACATTTGCTGATCCCTTTAGAATCAGAGAAGGCACACAAAAACAGCAGCTTCCCCTATCTTTGTGTAATTAGAAAAAACCCAAATAAGCAGAATCATCTTTTAGTTCACACTGCCATATTAACAACTGCATTTTGAAATTTCCCAATAGTGCCAACTCCAGCAGACATTCATCAAGTTATCCTCTGTACATGTCTAAGTATGACCTGTGAGAAAGAGAAAAAATACCATACACAATAACTTTTCAAGTTTATAAGACTCAAAAGAAAACACTCCACTTGGAGTGTGTTGGTGCCAAGACTGTTACTGTTTCAGGAAGGAACCTAAAACTGCTTCAAAAAGCTCTAGTGTGTCTTCTGTTACCTTTCTGAGGTAGCACTCATTACTACTTCACACACCCTGGCTGCATGTCCCCAGGTGATTGTTTGTAAAAGGCTGGCACACAGGAACCCACCCTGCTATTTAGCACTCAGCCAGCTGCAGAGAGACAAGTTCACGGATGTATAAAAACCCCCGGCCTCATTGCTTATGTTCATATAGGGGGAAGAGATCAGTGACTGTCTGGAGAAGAAGCTACACCCTACGGTGAGGGATATTGCACAGGGAGGAGAGAAGAGTAGCCTTGCTCTGCTAAGGGGTTTTTTTGCTTAAAACCTACAAGCAGTTGGGGCTGTGATTTTACACAGTACTTGAGCATTTGTATCAGAGCATAAGAGCAGAAGAAGAGCTCACATCTTCCAGAGCTCCTCTGCTTCACTTGGAAGACAGCTCCACAAACAATATTTGATACTGTGATCAAATATATATTTCAATTGATATATATCAAATGTATATCAAATATACATTCCCACTGAGGAGCATTCTTGCCCTAACTGAAAAAATATTCCCTCATGGCATCAATGGCTTAGTTCTCATTAATTTGTATACTCTCAACCTTGACCAAAAAAAAAAAAAAAAACAGAAAAAGCCCCAAAATTCCTAAATCCCATAATGAATTCCCAAAAGGGAATTCCAGGATTCAGAGCAGCAGTCACCCTGGACCTGGAGACTAAATCTTTCCTTCCTTGGAAAAACGCACTTTCTTATTTACCTACCAAACAAATTAATACACGGGGAGTCACAGTCCAGTAAAAATGTATTATGGGCTCTCCTGCGTTCTTGGACTAAAGATATGAGATGTGGAACAACTCCATTAAAGAGAAATAAACCTTTTGTGTTGTTTCACTGTTGTTTGTAAAAGCCAAGAAACAGCTTTGTGGATATTTCACAGAGAATGTTAGATTAATAAACATTATTTCATATGCTATTTCTAGAAGGAAACAGTGCAAATTTGAGCCTATCAAAAGTGTTTATGAGGTAGCCATTTTATTAACACCATCAAGTATGACTGCTGGGAATACCTTCAGGCTGCTTTTCCTGACCAAATATGTTGACTGCACAGATGGTGAGCTGAGGTTGTAAAGCCCTAGGTACAGCTACAGGGAATTTCTGAGCACAAAGGACCAAACACCTTAAGCACTAGGCAAAGCTGTATCCACAGGCAGGTGTGCTGCCTTGAAGGTGTCCTACCATATAGAAGCAGCATTAAAGATACTGACAGCTCCTTTGGTTATTTACCCTGAAGTGATTTGCAGGAGCTAAGGATGCTTAGCTTTCCATATTTTTATACAGAAGGAACTAAAACACAGGCAGGCTAAGATCATGCAAAAAGCATGTGGCAGGTCAAGGAAATGAGGGTGCTTTTATCCTGCTAATATTAATGGAAAAAAGCACCAACTAATTAGCACTGACTCTTTCTGACCATTAAGTCTGTTCTAACACTCATCTGAATTCCTGAAATTAAGGGAGAAAAGGCTTTGCGTTAAGACAAATGAAAGAGAGCATCCACAATTTTGTAACCGACACACAAACCATAAAACCTTTCCTTCCTGCACTAAAACAAACCAAAGCATACGTGTCCTTTGAGAGGATGACTCACCTAGAAAGCTAAAGAAAAGTCTTCCTGCTCTATAGTTTCATAACATGGTCTACTGAGCCATAAGCCCAGAAGTAACATTATCTTTGAAAAAGAGTAAATTTCCGAAATACTTTTGGTAAACATAACTCCACAGTTCTAGCTACAGTGCTAGAGGTTTTTTAGTAGCTACCATGTGTCCAAGTAAAGTTGAAATTAATTTAAAGAAGAAACTGTGGTTCCAAGTCTGACAAAAGCAGGCACTGCCAGTGCCAGTAAATACTTCGGCATTACAATATGTGTACATTTTAGTCATGTAGGCTCAATATGTTTGTGGCAGTACGCCAATAAATCATGGAAATGTTCCAACTACACAGGGACTATAGGGGCAAGTTGCTAAAAAGATGTCAGGCTCATAGCCACACTTTAAAACAGCAAAGTTGAAAAACAAGCAAAATCTCCCAAAAAAGTAACTATAATCATTTAAAACAGTGCAGAGAAAAATAAAAGTTTTATCTATTTGTATGCACAATTTGTGAATGTATTGGCTACACTGGCCAAATCAGGAGTAACAAATACACTTCTAGGGCTCTTTTATTTATGGAAGTGTAGATTGCTTTGCATGCTGATACAGGGGTGGGGGAAGAACAAGTGGCAGGATTATGGCTCCCATCCCTTTTGTGGGTAACCAGCACAACTGGGTGCCTCTCTATACTGCCCGTCCACAGACACACATGGCATGGGGAACAAATGGGAGGAATTAGAGGTCTGCATGCAGTTGCTGGGCTTACTAGGACTCCAGTGAAAGTGTTCAAGGCCAGCTTGGATGGGGCCCTGAACAACTTGGTCCAGTGGAAGGTGTCCCTAACCATGGAAGGGAGTTTGGAACTAGGTGACCTTTAAGGTCCCTTCCAACCCAAACAATTCTATAATTCCATAAGGTCAGAACTCAGCCCCAACAGCAGCATTTATTGCTGATGTGAACACATTTTCCCTTTTGAGCCATTATATTTGTCACGTGGTGCTTGAGGTGAGTGATCACTGCACGAGTAAAATGCGCTGTTTCTAGTCAACAATACTGGCTCTGCCTTGATGAAGGGAAGCTGTGGTAGCTGTCATTATTGTTCTCCTTGGTTCATTTTGACACATGATTAAACAACAATCATAATCCTTTAATTGTTATGGGCCTATCTGAAGTTTAACAGGCTGCTAAATGCTAATTGGCCTTGTACAAATTTGGGGGCAGAAGTTCATGTTTCAAGGGCAGAGTATCCACTACAGCCTGAGGCAGGTGGCAGGAGAAATACAGGCCTGGCACTGTATATATCAAATATGAAGCTGACTTCTTAGATAGAGAAAACCCTCTTAACTGGAGAAAATTGCCTCAGAGCAGAGCCTTGGCCTTCAGTGTGTAGCTAGCTATTGAGTCCTGAAGTTCCTTTGGATTATTTTCTCTTATTTTAGGATTATTACCCCAAAATCAGATTAGCTGTTAGCATGAAGTGCTTTGGTTAGAACAGATGCCTGAATTCCCGATTGGTACCTGAAGGGGAGTGTGCACAAGCACACGAGGACCTATCACTCCCTGGGATTTACCTACACATCAAGTGCTTTCATGCAATGCAAGTACATATTAGGAACATGCTGTCTCTCCTGTACTGGAAGGTAGTATTTTTAATGACTGATTTTATTACCAATAAGAAGGATATAAACTTACTGCATGAAACATCAAACATACTGCCAGTGTGCTTCTGCAGTTAAATTGTGAGTGGTTATAATCTCTTGTTATAAAAGCTTGATATAGAAAGGCTGCCTCCTCCTGGCATATGTTGGTTCTAATCACTTCTTTATGCACCTCTTCAGGCAACAAAAACCTCTCTAATTATCCTCATAGTTACCATGGCAATTACTGTGTGATGATCACAGAAAATTTTCAAACTCATCCCCTTTATAAGCTAGACTTTGTGAAACCAGAGTAGAACAGCAAATAGAAGTTAGCTTGTTTAATAGAGAAAGGACAGCTTTTACGCAGATGAAGTCACAATTCTAGGCAGGAGTAGGTCCTGAATGAAATGCAGATTTCTTTGTTAATTTTAGGGGTAAATTGATGAAGTAAGTGGTAACTTATATAAGCAACTTACATAAGTGTAGCCATTCTACACATTACACTTGAAAAAATGTATTCTCTTTCTATATCTGTTTTTTCCTTTTCATGTTGACAAAGCCCCTTATACCATATAGACCTAAGATTCATCTTTATGTTTCAACTAATTATTTGGATAAGGTAGTAAGAGAGACTATAGCTGGGGATGATAATTAGCAACCCATGCTACTAAACCATGAGTTAATTTATTGCAAAACATTGCATATTAAGGAACATAACAGTGACACACTTCTTTAATTTGTTTTTAAAATGTGCACATGCATCTCAATTCTCCTGGTCATTGTTACCTTGTCTGCACAAAATGTTTATCCTCCCTTGATTTAAGAGGAAAAACATGAAAGAAAGCAATGTCAAAAGTAAGACTGAATTTGGAAGACAGTAGAGAAAGAAAGGATAAGCTATTAACTGAAAATTTCCTCTTTATATCTCAAATGATGTTTTCCTGAACTCGAACCAGAATTAAGCCAGAAACTAAAGCCTTGAGGCTGTCATTCTCTATGAGAAAAGTATGAGTCAGCTGTCAGTGGCTGCCTGGGGAAGGGAGGGTCATCACTGACAGGTATTTAAGACAAATATTGTAACACATAGTCTTGTCCTACTCAATGGAAGATGGAGTGACACAGGCTGTAAAGAGCAACAGTGCAAAATGTGCCTTTTTAGGTTCTTTTTTCCATGCACTCTATACCTGGGAAGAGAAAAAAAAAGAGGTTTTTGCATCAAAGAGATGCTGGTCTGAGCTACTTTAAACAGCCATTTCCCTGCACGGATTTGCTAGGGAAGGAGCTCTGGAATCCGGCCTCCACATTTACAGTGATTACACATTGTTCTCTCTCTTTCATATCTCCAGGCCCTTATGTAGGTAGATTATGCCTATGTCTTGGTCCTTCCTGAGATGAAGAAGGAAAGGAATTATGGGCATGACCAAAGGAAGGCCACCTGGATTAATTGAGCTGGTAAATGAATCAAAGAAGTCGAGAATGTAGCTTTCACAGCAAGGGGTATAAATAAGGAAATACTTCTCCAGTGAATTTCTCTCATAAGTGACTAGAAAATTATTTTATCATCAGGGCACATAATCTAAGTAATACTCATAAATCAAAGGAGTTTTCACAATCAGAGAAAAACTGCTATAACTAAAACAGTTATTTTTAGGTAAAACTATAGGTATGATAGGGGTTTTTCACCAAAACATCACTTTGTGCTTTTCTGAATTATAAATTTGGTTGCACAATTAAAATAACCCAGAAATGGGCATGTATCCATGACAGCAAACTTCCAGCCCCCACACAGAGTTTTGATTGTTGCTCAACATTTCTTTGTCATTGGTTTATTATATTACTGATTCTGTTCATCTTCGTTTAGAGATCCGTCTTTGTGAAACATCTGGGAGAACAGAACTGAGCCAAGCCCTTCACAATGCAGCTATTCACTGTGGACTCTGCTAAGCAGTCACTCAGGGTTAGTCACATCAGGAGTGGTTGCAATTGTTCCTGCAGGGTTTGTGGGAGGCTTTGTGGGAGATAACAGCATCCTTTCCTACGCTACAGGAAGTTCACACCATAAGCGTGTGTATCACTGCCCTGACTCTTTATTTCCTCCTCCAGCACAAAAGTGCATCCAGGCAGGAAGAACTGTCAGTGACCATCACACCCTCCCTTTTTGGCACAGAAAACACTGGGCAGATTTCTTCCGTTTTCACCACATGATGACTCCTGTGTTTCATCGAGGACCCTGTGCAGGGTGGACGAACCATTCCAAGCTCCTATCTGCTTTCCCCTTGTCTCCAGCATCCACCCAGCTAAGCAAACAGGGCAAGGCAAAGCTGTGTTCAGCTGCAGCAGCACCCAGCCTGCACAGCAGTGTCACTCCCTCTACAGAGGCACAGCTTAAGCATAATTTCCAGAATACATCTATCCTCCCAGGTTGGTTTGCACAAAGCAGTCTGTGTCCCTTAATTCTTTTCCACAGATACAAAACCTTCACTGAATGCACAGCAGGGCCACAGCCTGAGCAGTGAACTTAACGTGACCAGCTTGGGGATCAAAGGTCTTACTGCACATTTACAACACAAAAAGAGTTGTCAAACAGGATGACAAGAATAATCAAGCATTCAAGAATCATTCCCTATCACTTTATTTGATAGGATAAGCTGTTTCCTATGCTCCCTCAAGACCAGAATATTACAGGGGGCAAGAAGGCAGAATATTAGTCTTCAATAATCAGGCAAAAAGAAAAACAAATAGCCTGGGTCAGAATGACAGCCATCCCCCAGCATGGGTATATTTAAGGGCTTTGTTGAACAGACTACCATGTGAAAAACCTCCCAATAGTCCTCCCAGTGCAGAAGCTTAGTGCAGTTGTTTAGTCTCTCATTTCTGAGCTCCTCGCCACAGGAGCACAATTAGAGCCAGCACTGAGGAATTCCTCAGGCTGGGCTGGCAGGGCTGACCTCCTGCCCTCCCCTTCACCAGAGCAGCAGTGATCTCAGCGAGCACCAACCACATCATTGGCATCACGCTAGGCACTGTAATGAGACAGCGTGTCCTTTGTCAATGGGCAGATTCATCCAGCTTGGCAGTCCCCAGTTACAGGCATGACTTACTGGTTCGGAATTAATTCACACAGAGAGGAGCAGCGTTGCCTGTTGACCACAGTGGAAAGACCCTCTTTCCAGTCTTGGTGTCCCTCAGGACAGTCTTGATATCCCTCTTCACAAAAAAAACAAGAAGTCCATGAGGCTTTTCAATTTTGCAACAGTGAGCAGTGGTCTTAATGGCTATCAAATGTTTAAAATTGTGACCATCATGAAAGAAGCTTGTTTTCTGTTCCCAAATATTAACTGAAAAAGAGGCAGTCTGCAACACTACTCTGGCAAGACCCTATCTCCTTTCTGGAGTCTGCGTGTGTATAGTGATAGATAGACAGATAGACAGATAGACAGATAGATAGATAGATAGATAGATAGATAGATAGATAGATAGATAGATAGATAGATAGATAGATAGATAGATAAATGGATGGATGGATGTTTTTAAAATATAGATTTAACAATTTCTGGATCAAATTTTAATGGCATATGGCGATTTGCATTAATTGAAACAGTAAACAGGAGTAAAAGTACACAAGATTTGGGACAGGTTTGATATTTAGGACAAATTATTTGAGACTAATCAACGTATAAATAATTGCTTAATACTAAAGGAAGTTCTTTGCAGCTTAAATTAGGAGCAGCTTGACAAATTGAAACCATCATGGATAAATATAGCATGGGTATATTTATTCCCTGAAACTGTTCTTGAAAACATCAAGTCAGTCAGGAATAGGCAGGCAGCCACTCACAAGCTGACACGTTTTCTCTCCATCAGTAAAAGTGATTTGAAAGGGATTTGCATTACAAGAATACTCAACAGATTTGCTATTGCTTAGCACAACATGCTGCAAATAGAACATTCGCAGCAGACTTATTATCTGACCTAGGTCATCTCCTGATTAAACATATATAGATTGGAAGAGATTAGTCATTAAACAAAGTAGAAGTACAAGCCAAGCTACTGCTTACATGAAGAAACTATATCCAATTAGCTTTGCAAGTGAGCTAAATGCAGGAATTAAGAGGAAGGTAGTTCCAGGACACTTCCGCCAGCACATCCTGTTCAGGATGCCTGAACACACACCTGCTACACCCCTGAATTATATTGAGTTATATTTCCATATTCTGTGCCACAGGGACTGCATTTCAAAGATTATTAAACACTGACACCACTATAATTGGGAAAAATTAAGGATGAATTAAAAAACTTGAGTCAACAACAAATGTTGCCTGCCACATTGTTTTCAAACCAGGAGTTGTAATGACACACATATGCATTGTCATGCTCCCAGGTCATTCAGGGGCAGGGCTGAGATCTCACTCTAAGCTGCTGCTTCTGGTCAAAGCCAGACCCCAGGAAATGGACAGGAACCAGGACACGACTGAGCACTAACCCATGACACACAGGCTGTACCTCAGACAGCTTAACCTTAAACCCATGTCTGGCAGAAGTGAAACTCTTCATATAGACCTGGCGAAGGAAGGGCTACTCAGCCCCACGGCAAAGCTGACCTGAGAAGGAAGGGGAAGTTCTCCAGTGACTGAAAAAGACTGTAGGAATGAAGGCACCCAGCTAAGCAGTTAACTGATTACCCATAATGGTGAGACTGGTGCATTCCATCTGTCAAAATGACAGTATGATCACTCCTGTGTCCCGAATAACCTCAGTGGTGCTTAGGCCAATTTCTGCACAGTATTATATCAGATAAGCTAAGATTTACCACTCAAAAGGAGAAGCTTTTCCAAACATTTGTGTGGCTGTGCTGTGACCTGCCAATTCCTTCACTGCTGTGTGCACTTACAATGCTCTGCTCCAGTAGCTCTGGCACAGGGGACTCCATCAACCTCACAAGCACCCTGTGCTCTCACATCTCCGTTTAGATAATTTCTCTTTTTGTTATTTTAATAGTAATAGTTTGCTAACACTGTTTCATAACCAAATTGATGTATGTGATTAATTTCAGAGCTTTACAGTTGCTTATTTGATTTCATCTTTGGAGGCTTAAATGGTAGAGCCCCAGAGAAAAATTGGATTCAAAGTGTAGATGTCATATTAAGATGCCCCACAAGAACTCTGGAATGACCCAGGTTCATGTCCAAAACAAACTCCTTCAAAATGGTAAAAGCTGTAGTCATTGTGCAGTGTTAAACACCTAAACCATGTCTAACAAAGTGTTTCTAATCAACAAGGACATGAGGGTGACTTAAAGTAAATTTAGTAATGGTAGGCACAAAATACAAATCCGGGTTGTAGATACAAGTGTTGAGTCCAATATTGCTCAGAATTCAGTGGCATTTTGTCCTGAAGTTGCAGGTTGAATGAATAACAATTTTAAAAATTTGAATCTCTTACTCTAACATTTTTAAAAGCCTCACTACGCTTCAAGGAGCCCTTAAGTTCTCCATTTCACTCTATAAGACAAAATTCCATTATCTGATTTTCTACCAAGAGTGGGAGATTCTATGGAAAATTACAAATTTCATGTGTCATGCTACATCTTACCCTGCCATCTAATTATGATTTAACCTATTTCATCTAACCAGTCTCCCACCAGACTGTTCAACTGGGTAAGTCCTTCTGAAAACTCAGACTTTGCAACTGACTCATGCTTTCACTTACAGAATTCTTCACATTGCCAGTTCTTACTAGATCTCCACAAGCGGAAACAGCACAAGCAATTCTCTGTGACAGTCTCATTTTGGGAAGTGAAGCTAAAAAATTACTTTTTCTAAACAAATTTTTACTTCAATGAGAAATTTTGCAAAAAAATCTTACTTTTCATATCCAAACAGATTTTTATTTTTTTTGCAAAATGACAATTTGACACAGCAAAAATCCTAGTCTTTGATCAAGCACTTTTTTTTAAAAATTACTTTTTTTGTCTAAAATGTTTGGTTGACAACAAATAACTCTCTGGATCCCCAGTCACCCCTTCTAAAAAGCTTGCCTAAATCATAGTTTTCCTTCTTCTACAGAAGTCTGAAAAAAATATATAAAATGAATGAATGAAAAGAAAGTGGCCTGAATGTGACTCCTGTTATTTTGAAGTTGTATGGTGCAGAACCCACAAATAGGCCCAAAGGCAGGGATAGCTCCACTGAAAAGAAGAACTAGTGCTATTACTCCAGCCTCCAAATATGCATTTATTTTCCAAAATATCAACCCTGGCACCTGTAGCAAATGGGCAAAGATATGTTGGTGGGTCTTTCATGAATATCTTTGCTAAGTTTATTACTTAGTGTGAACTGGAGAATAACACCATCTTTAAAATATAGAATAGTATAACAAAACCCCCAAAACTGTAGGGTGGAGCTTTTATTTGCATTTAGTTTTAAATCCAATTCATTTCCTGTTAGAAGAATTGCAGCAGTATTTTTGGTACAACTTAGCTGCAAGCCACGCTTCACCCAGCGGCGTCAACCCAGCATTAACTTCCATCCATCTCAGATTTGCTGACTGAGAGCTGCATTCCTGCCTTAGGATGCCCTCCCCAACACATTCAGAATGCAATACCATCTTGCATAGAGCACACAGAGAAAGTTAAAGAGTATCTCCCTTCATGGATAGCATAAAGTCTTTGCCATTTATCTGCTGTAATATTTAAACCTCATTGCTGTTATATGCTATAGGTAGGCTTGCTCTCTCCCTCTCTCTCTCCCTCTTTCCACTTCCCTAGTCAAACTAAAGGTAGCAAGTAGGATATTTTGATTATTCATTAAACAAAGCCACTCCCAAATTGCTATGGTGCCACAGAGCAGAGAACCAACACCCAGGGCTACTGCTATTAGAGATTCCTGCTCGCCAGCTCTGCGAGTCATCCTGGGCGAGACTCGAACACAAGGCAGATTTCAGTGAAACCAAGCAAATTGGAGAGTAGCACTGTTCTGGAACTGGTTAGAAAGCTGCACAGAATTCAGCTCCACCACAATGTATCTTCCACTTGAACCAAAGCATTTTATCAAGGAAGGTTTCTATATAAAGCAGTTTGCAAGGAGAGCTGAATTTATCACACCAGCTGATGCAGTCAGAAAAAGCAAAGGGTGTTCAGTTTGAGAGTCACTTAAGGGCTGACTTGTACATTAGCATTACTCTACAAAAACCAAAAAATGGCCAAGAACAGAGCTTAACTTTGAGATTTTTAGAAATAGCAGTAAGAGAGATGCATATAGAATTTGGAAGGTGAAGTCTCTCTGCTTAGTGTCAACCAGATCACTGAATGAACTCACAGAAGGTTTGTTTGCTCACCAAACAGGCAACAGGAAAGAAACATGGCAACATGGTGCACTCTCATGAAGGCAAAACTCTTGAGACTTTCCTGGAGGGGTCTTTGTTAATAGAATCAGGTGCTGCAGAGCAAAGGAGTCATTGTTCTTTATGTGAGCAATGTTAGTGACAGGAAGAAAACCTTATGATTGTGCAGTAAAAATAATACCCCTGGAACAATTTTTCTTTTCAATTTAAAGTGCCTGTAAACAAAAAGCACCAGTTTCATTTTCCCCAGACTTTTGTGAATTTAACACTTCTTCTTTTAAATTAACATCTTTATTCTTTTAACCTGACCATAGAAACATAGGATATGTGGAGTTGGAAGGGACCCAGAATGGTCATCAAAGTTCAACTTCTGGCCCTGAACAGGACATCCCCAAGAATCACACCAGATGCCCCTTTAAGCATCTTTAGTCTTGCCAAGTCATGTGTCAATTATCTGAAAAAGATTTGTTAAATTAAACTCTTTTATCCTCATTTCCCAAATCCAAAGGAACTAAAAACCTTGTGAGTAATATAGACCCTAGCTCAACTAGACAAATCCACATGCAACAAAAAATGGCCCCACTGACTTTGCTGGAGTGCCTCACAATGTTTAGGCATCTCCCAGAATCTCTTACAGCCTGCAACTGAAATGGTTAAAAGGTAGAACTACTCGTATCAGGACTTTTATATACCTACATATTCTGTATTTAACAGAAAAAAAAAATGGGGTGTTTTTATTTCAAACCCAATCTGACTGACTCAAGGAGATAGTTGGAAAATTCTTCTTATTATGATGCATTCATGCTGAAGTTTCATTGACATAGCAGTGTCAATCAACAAAAGGACGGTCTCAAAGTTCAAGATGCAGCTTGCTACTGCTTACAGTAATTCTTAGGCTTTTATGATGACTCTACTTTAATTTACCAGCTCTAAGAATGTTATTTATTTTTTGGGCTGAGCCAGGACTGTTAAGATGAAAAAGTAGGACTGGTTCTGCATAACAGCTACATGAGAAACAAAGTCAAGCAAGCTAGATGCTGATCTCTTGCACACATCAACCAGGAAGCTGGCAAGGAAATACAGGTGTGACAATCTTATTGGTCAAGAGAAAGAAGAAATACAAGTATAAGGAGCACCCCTCAAAACTGTGAAGGCATCCTTAGCTGGACCCACTGTCTGAGAGATTCCTTTTCTTCTAAAAGAGGAGGAAAAAAGAAAGATTTTATAGGAGATCATGCCAAAGGTCTCAGCTCCTAACCACAGAGAACAGCTCTGCACAAACACAATGTGACATTTGCAATATCCAAGTGTCCACACGAAGCTCATCCAAAACTGCAAATAATTTTTAGCTTTTTAGGATTTTCAGTCAGAAAGTTCAGGGAGCTAGAACATATAGTGGAGCCTGTTTACAGTTTATTATTTTCTCAGGTGAAAGTAGTGCCTACCATACAAACCTGTAGTGAAAATAATAGCAATACTTACTGGCTCCCATGCCTGTGGTCTTTTGGCATGGGGCACCCACATGAACATAGCATTGAATAATTGCTTCTCTCCAAATAACTGACATCATCTACATGGCTGCTATCCGTTACCTTCAGTTTGCTTTTCAACTTTTTGATATTTGACATTTAAAACTCAGATTCACTGGAGGGATCAGCACTGTATCCTGCATTAGCAGCTTGGATTCAGCACTGCTAACCAACCCACCGAAGTAGCAAACAGCAGAGCTCCACAATAGCCACATGAAAACAGGCATTTCCTCCATTCGTCCCGTGCTGCTGATTTATATCCCCTCCACTCATGCCAGAAAGGAGGTGGGTGCTACCAACTGGTCCCCAGTTACTTCTGCCCAGCAACACCTGCAGAATGTAGGAGGCTGCTGGTTGCAGGCCGCTCTCCACCAGCTGCCTGTTTGCTCTGCAGCTCCAGCAGCTGCGTGATATGAAATAGGAGTGCAGGAACTGAAATCCCAACCTGCTGCTGTTTGTAATGACTCAACGCATTCAGCTCTGAAAACCTCGCTAGCTAAAGCAGCCTGTCTTTCAACACAAAACAAGAAATTACACCTTATTTTTTCTTCTCATTCAGACATGTTAAAAGCAGAAATGACTCCTGACAGATAAGTGACACAGGAACTCTAGTATGTGCATTTTTACATATGTATGGCCCCTTATGAAGTGGTCTACTTTTAAGTGGTCTGCTTTCAGATCATGCTCCCATCTCCATCTTTTTCCACACAATTTTTTTGACATACAGACTACCTTTGACTTGACTATGTGGGAATTCCCTGCCTCCCAGGGAATCTTCAAGTGATAGAACTAGATACAGGGAACAGCTGGATGCAAAAAGACCACACTGATTAAGTTCGCTTCTATTTCAGTCATTGTCAGCTGCTGGAATGACCTTGTGGAGAGGGAGGGCAAATGAGAGATGGCTGCTCTGTCCCAGTTCCTGTGCTATCAGCCTTTTGACCACTATAAACTAAGTATTTCACAGGATTTGGGATAGCATTGTTTATGCCACCTCCAAAAAATGTTTTAAAAGAGCAATTGTAAATGAGCATTTTGCATTTGAATGCCAAGATAGAGCCACGTTATCATCAGGCCATCAGCTGGAACTGTGCCAGCAGGAGAATGGGAACACCCATCCTCTATCAGCTCCCTGTGACTGATACTGCTTGTTTAGTGTCACCACCTGCGGGAGCTTACCATTTCCAGGCCATAACTTTTAAAAAAAACTTTAAGTACACGTTGCCTTAAGTCACTGTAATTGTCTTGAACAGCCAGCTAGCTATCCTGATAGGGACATTACAACTGTATTTGTACAGTGTATGACCCACACCATTGTGAAACATGAGCACTTCACGGGTAAAAGTTAATAACCATTCATTACTGTTCTAGCAACACTATTCTAATCTGTGACCAGAGTATGGCATTTTTCCATTAATTTACCTTATATTGGGCAACAGATCAGGTGTAGCTGAGAGTAGGATATGTGTGGGTCCAATTATAAGTTCATCTTTGTACTATTTAACCTTTCTTTCATACATACTGCATATGTAGATTCACCAAACAACAGAACTGTCGAACTTGGCAGGCACCTCTGGAGACTGTCTTGTCCAAGTCTGCTGCTGAAAGCAGGGTCGCCTGAAAGCAGGATGGAGACTCCACAATTTTTCTGGGCAGCCTGTTCCAGGCTTCAATCATCCTCACATTACAAAAGGAAAATAATTTTACTTTATATTTACATGTAATTTCCCAAATTTCCACTGACTCTCATCCTGTCACTTAATGTCAGAGAAGAATCTGGCTTTTTCTTCTTTACTTAGAATCAAGGAATTATAGAATGGTTTGGGTTGGAAGGGACCTTAAAGACCTTCTAGTTCCAACCCTCCTGACTTGGGCAGGGACATCTTCCACTAGACTGGGCTGTTTAAAGCCCCATCCAACCTGGCCTTGAACACTTCCAGGGATGAGGCATCTACATCTTCTGTGGGCAACATGTCCCACAACTTTACCACCCTCACAGTAAAAGATTTATTTTTTATATCTAATCTGAACCTTCTCTCATTCAGTTTGAGGCCATTACCCCTTGTCCTATCCCTACATGCTCTTGATAAAAGTCCCTCTCCAGATTTTTTGTAGGCCTCCTTTAGGTATTGGAAGATGCTGTAAGGTCTCCCCAGAGCTTTCTCGAGGCTAAAACCCCAGATCAGTCTGTTGAAGACATGATCCAGCCTTCTGATCATTTCTGTGGCCTTCCTCTGGACAAGGAGGTCCCCACAATCAGGTATTGATACACATTGATGAGATCCCCCTGAGCCATCTCTTCTGCAGCTGAACAGCCCTAGCTCTCTCAGCCCCTCCTCAAATGACAGATGTTCCATCTTTTCACTACATTTGAACCCTTTTGCTGGACTTGTTCCAGTATGTGCATATCTCCTGTACTGGGGAGCTCAGAACTGGACCCAGCACTGTGGATGTGCCCTCACTTTCTTTGTCCTGCTGGTAATGCAGTGGTCTGCAACACGTCATTAGGATACTGTATAACAAAAGGAATTAAATCAGGTCAATATTTGCAGACAAGGATTGTAGTGAGAAGCTTTCAGAAGTGTGTTCAACATCCAGCATTAGGAAGCACCTCACAGCATGGAGCAGCTGGAACAGGGTGCTGTGTTATTTCAAAGTTCATGTTACAAACAGTTGAAGGTCAGGCTGGATAAAAGTACTCTTTCCAACCCTGTCCCCCTGCATGACTACTGAATAATGGCATTAATAATCAAATTTTGTTGAATAACTCCTTGAAACCTGACAGAAGAGTTATCCCACCACCTCTCTGGGTAACTTGTGCCAGTGGTACACTATCCTCCTCACAAAGATGAAAAAACATTGCCCACACTCCCCCCACAAAAAAAGAAAAAGTAAAAGAAAAAAAAAAGGTAAAATAAGAACGTGAAAACATAGAGGATTTTATACCTGGTCTAAATTTGGAGGGTTAGTTTTACAACTTTGTGGCTGAGACCCAGACAAAAATATAATATTCAGGATCTGGAAAATCTAGCTCATAAATGAGACTGCTAAATCCCAGACTTCACCTTGACAAGGCAACTAGAACTGTCCAAGCAAAGACCCCCACCTGGTTCAGACTGAAGCAGAGAGAGAAAAATGGTACCAAGGCATGGACACAGTGAGGATGTGGTGGAACATCCAAGGCATGGCAGCTGTGAGAGCTGCTGCAGAAAGGACTCAGCACTGGAGCCCACTAAAACTATGTAGTCTGTGTGGCTGACTAAAGCTGCGCATCCTGTGATGAATACACAAGCCAAGGCAATGTCAAGAATTTGGGAGAAGATGGAGGGTTCTGTGGAGAACATCATGTAGGCCAGAGAGTGCCAACACCACCAGAGTCTGCACAGCTTGGAGAAAAAGACCAACAATACTGGAAAGAAAGAAACTCAGCAGCATGAATGCATACACTTCATTTCAGAGGTTATGCTGATTGGGATATTGGCCCCAAAACAAAAGAAATGTTAAAAAAAATTATATTAGCACACAAGCCACAGTGGGGCTAAGAAAGCAGTTGTGTCAGTGGTTTCAGCTGGAATTTCACTGAGATGTGTTTACTGCTCATTGGAGAAAAAATTAAAAGAACAGGATGGAATCCTTTATCTTTGCAAACTTTCGGGTAAGTAAGCAAGAATAAAGAGAATAAAGAGAATCCCATCCCTTATTACTTAAGGACCATTAATTCTGGAGTCAGATCTCGGACATCATGTCACTGATCCTCACTAGAAGCCAAAGGTTTCTGATCTTTGAGGCAAAGCATTAGGAGAACTGAGAGGGTCTGGGTTACAGATAAACAAACATAAATTTGAAATAAGAACAACAAATACAAAGGAGGCCTACAGAAAGACCACAGCAAGGTGGCAGCTCTGGGAGACTTGCTGAATTATGAACATTGTGGCTCAGCTACTTGCCTGTAATAGAGTTTATCATCCAAGGACCAAGGCACACCAGAAACAGAAGGGGGCTTAATTAACAGAAAGGGGCTGGTTAAAAAATGCCTGTGTGATACTAAGTACAAAAAGAAGCTATTCAAAACATAAATGTTTTCCCCACTGTTCTCATATATTACAGGATAACAAAATAGGAAAGTGCTGGCTTACAGATTTCAAGCAATACTGAAAATTGAATATCAGTTGCTCAGACAGGGAAGTAGTTGTTGGCTTTAATTTTGCAGTACAGTAAATTCTCTGTCTTTCGGCACAGATATTTATTTTAATTTGTTAAAATGAATTTACTTCAGTATAGGAATTTCAGACATGCAGCATTGCTGATCATAACTGATTTGCCCAGTTAAGAAGACCAGATAAACAGTCTTCTTCACAGGCTGGGACACACCCCCAGCTTCCCAATCCCTCTCATCACAGAATCCCTCTTCACTCATTCGCTGTCTCCCTGTGGGACTGAAAAAAATATTTCAAAGTTAAACCTGAATGCTACCAGGATCAGGCTTTCTCTTACCAAGCACAACTGAGCAATTAAGTTCTACATGTGCTGAAATCCTCGAAACTCCTTGGTTTAATAGACCATGACAGTTTCCTTATTGTTGTGAAAAGGGCATTAAACAATACAAGAGCAAGTGTATTTAATATGGGTCTTCAAATGACTTAGTGATTTTAAAACGTGTCATTCAGCAATGGCTTCCAGACATCTCAGTGCATCACAACTCAAAATGGAGTATGGTGTAAGAACTGGCTACATGACAAACCCACATCTTTATCTAAAACTATGTAAGGGATGCTCCATGCTTTTCATGACAGCCTGAATCAAATAGTGATGATTTGTATTATAAACATACACATGTAAGTGGAAAAAAAATGCCTCCAGAGACACCAACATCTTCATGGATTGCTCTTTTGTTTTGCAAGCAGTAATTAAAGAATCAGATTAACATATTTTAAATCCTTAGCATCTCTTCTGCTAACCAATTTGAAATATTACCAGTAAACTGTAGGTATTGCAAGTTAATCGAGTAATTTATTCAGGTAAAAAGAGGAAAATGTTGGGATGACATATTTTGGAAAACTGTTATCCATCAGGACAAATCAGATTCCTAGCAAAAATTTACCTGAGCTCCAGTTACCAGCTTTAAATGTTCAGCAACAGAAATCTGCTGAACTTTTGTCTTTCCAGCCGTGTATTGAAACGTGGCTTTGTAATAAAGAAAATAAAGTAGAAAGGGGATGGTTGAACCACGGCCTTCCAACTCTCAGGAGAATGTCTGGACCACTTATAAGATACCAGTTTCTCCTTTAGTAGTGCTTTCCATCTGCAAGTGTTAGCAAATATTTCCTGAGCTAATGTGAGAAAAATCACTTTCTTACCTAACAGATCACGACTGAACAGGCCTGGGATCCAGTGCCTGCTCCAGCATAAATGATTACACCAATCAACAGTCATGGCCCGTGTGACCGGGGACATCGATCATCAGGGCATTTCCCAATCCGGACAGCACCTACCTATCATACTCATGGATAAGGATTTGAACTATTTCAGGGCAAGAAGGAAACTAAATGGGACCTGCATCTTTCATAGGTGTCAGAGGGTGTCTCAGCTCCTAAATTTTGGGATATAAGGCTTTCTGGAAAATTTTAGTTAATTTTCATCAGAAGAGCTTTGAGGCGATAAAAACCTGCATGTGGTTAAAACACTGACAACAGAAGTTTGACCGGTTCTCAAATAAATTATGTCTGCTTTCAACCACAGTGCCTTACAATACACTACTACTTTAAGAGCACTGGACAATTGATGGTTTCCAGATCTGTCTCTAGCTTTGACTCAGAGCATTGCTAGTGTGGGTCTGAGTACACATCTCCTTCATTACTTCTCATTCCTCCCATGTAAATTTCTGATATTTATTCTAAGCAGGAAACGTGTTCATTATGAAATTAGGAGAAATTCTTGACTTCTAAAACTTATGTATTACAAAAAACAAGGACATACAAAGCACTTCAGAGAATGCCTTCAGAACAGATGTAACATCAGCCATTTGAAGCTATGCAAATTTCTGTATAACATAATGAACAAAGGCACCTCAGACCAGGGGAATCAAAATTGTATTAAAAATCCGATGACAAGTTTTGTAAAGATGTTAAATATTAACAGCAATAGGGTCTACCAGATCTTTACAGCAGAATAGGAAAATGTTCTGGAATAGTCCTATTTTGTTCAAAGCTCTTGGGCGCAGTTCCTGCAGGATTTAGTCACTGAGGCAGAGAAAGTAACCCATTATAAAAGGCCAGAAGAAAACTTAGTGGCTGGGTACAGTCTCAGGGCCCTGAGCAGGGAGCTGTGGGAAAGACTGAGCTCGCCTCTCTCTTCATTAACGAGGCACAAGGCTGGATTAGAGACCAGTCTAACTATCTGCCTTGGGGTCACTGGGTTTGAGCTGACAGGAAAGCCCCTGTGAGCAGCTGTATTTGAATTATTGAGCTTCCTACAGGAAACAATTCTGTCAGAGCAGAACAAGGCTACGTGGAAACAGGCTAAGGTAAATGCATCCCCTGAAAACAGGAGAAAGCAAAGGTGGAAACGAAATGGAGATACATCTAAGGCTGGAGCCAGGAGCGGGTAGGAGCTTAGCTTTGAGGATGCATTTTTAGACAAAACCTAATTTTTTTTATAAGGTGTGTGAGTGAGAATCCACTTACTCATTATTTTTTCGCATCACCAGAGAGCAACTAGAACTTCTTTTACAGGCTTCAAAACTACCAAATGCTCTTATGTGTGACCTGAGAAGAGAGTCAGCGAAGAGTCAGTGTAATTGTGTTAAATTACAATTATGAATTGTCTAAGCTGAGACCAAAATGGGCACCCAAGGTTTACTTCTACATCTAGACTAAAGTGGATTAAGGACGTAACTTAAATCGTCCAAAGTGAGTGGTCCCAGGTCGAAATATGGACCTTGGAAACTTTTGGTATATGTTTTGGAACAAAACCTGAGTGGACGTAGTTTGGATAGACAATATAGAAGATAACAAATTACATCTCTAAATCTTCAGGGATAAGTGCTGGAGAAGAAGAGATGTATATGTAAATTCTCTCAGGAAAACACACTTATTTCATGAAACATACAGAAAGGGCAGCTAAAATGACTGATAAGCCTGGGAGCTTTGGTTTCACCTTCCTAATACGTCAAGCTGCTAAACAAAGCATGGTAGAACTCAAAAATTATTTTTTGCTTGAGTTTACCATCTTGCTTCTGCACTTTATTTTCCTAATTACTCTTCATGAAAAAAAAACCAACAGAAACCAAACCAAATCCACACTAAGATCCAAAGCTCTTAATTCTCTCAAGTATATTTGTAACAAAAGGGTGCTTTCAGCAGCCATCAGAGAGCACTGTGAATTTCAAACAGGAAAATCCATATCTGATGGATTTCATCTACCCAGCTGAGTAACATTAAGTATTTGCTGCCCATGAACATGTGATTTTAATCTCACTGAAATATATGAGGCATGAACCAAGGAGAACATGCCATAGTTTCAACATATATTGCTGAGGACAGGCTTGCCCTGACCTCTGCAGAAGGACCGTGTGTGGTCAGTGCAGCAGTGGGGACGACCATCCAGGTTTCATTTTCCTGAGCATTGCACTGTATTAAATATATATCTGAAACCTAAGATGATTGGTGGTCATGTTGTAGGTAAAAGATAAATGTCTACACAACTAATTAATTGTGGAATTTGAATAAAATGTTGGCTTAGATCTCTGCCTATGAACAGTATTTTGTTATAGCTTCCAAACATATTTTTGTGGAGACCTTTACAAACTTTTTTTAGGTTTGATTACAATTCTATGTGCTGTTATATATGCAAGTGTGCACACATTGCTGTATAATGTGAATAGTTATTTATCTAATTAACATCCACAGTTCTCAGTCATCAATATAACTTTTTCTAAGGACTAAAAGAACAGCAACCCATACTGACTTTCCAGCCAATCAAAAAAAGACAAATCACTCTTCAGGCAAATCAGGAGTCTTGACTTAAGCTTACCTGGACTTGGATCTTTGCCAATCTTCTAAAATCACCTTTCAAGAAATATCCCAAAAGCCTACAGAAATGTCTCTGAACTTTAGATACAGTGCCTAACAGGAAACGGTAATGTTATTTAATTGCAAAATTAACTCTGAATGTTTCAGTGGGGAAAAACTGGAAAGTTTAGCTCTCCGAAAGTAGTATTCAAATTCAAAGCTTGTGGGTGGAGTTGGGGTGTGAAGGTGCATAAATAGGCAGTAGGAACAGCAGCATTCACACTGAAACCAGGAACACCTTCGCATCCTGGCAGGCGGCTGGGAGAGTAAACAAGGTAAGGTACTGCACACTCCCTGCTTCAGAAGGGGGAGCCGTGAGCCCGACCTAGCTGGGGATGGGGAACCTGATCCGTGCAGCAAAGCAGGCACAGTCCGGCACAGCTTGTTATGAAGGAAACTGTCTAGAGAAATACTGGCTTTGCAGGTTAAAAAAGAACAGGAGAAGAGCAGTTATTTTGGAAAGCTTTTCAAAAGTGCATGTAGTCTTCCAGAGGCACCGTTTTTAAGGAACAGGTTTAATGTTCCTCTGTCTTTGCTTTCTGCTGCTGCCTCCACAACAGCCTAAAATGTGCCTGATCTTCAGTTTCCTGGTTGTCCCATACCTTTTTTTTAATTTTTCTTTTTAAAGAAGCATTACTTCCACCATACAGCTCTAGCCAAAACAATTCTTGAGGCAACCCTGACAATCCACAGAGTTTAATTGAACTTCATGCAATTTTCTTCCTTGCCAAGGAGACTTTTCTCAGGGCAGAATAGCAGTCTGCTGCAAAAGTTGTATTTCATACCCTTGAAACAGGGACTCTTTGGATGTTTGAGCTCTACTGGACATCCCAGTGGCAAAGAGCACTGTATCACTCATGGAAACTCAGCTAATGTCTCCTCCTGCAGTTCCTATCTGGAAAAACACTTCTGTTTCCCTGGAGTTTAGTTTTCATTGTCTGAACTTGAAAATCAGCCAGCCTGTTGTGGTGGGAAGTTTTTTGTGGCTTGTTTTTTCTTTTTTCTTGGGTTGGTTTGTTTTGGTTTTTGTTTTTGTTTTAATGAATCTTTTCAATGTTCTGTACTACTTTTGGAATATCTTAAATTTTCTTTTTGTACCCATTATATTGTTTCTAGTCTCTAGGAGGAAATGTAATGAGAAAACATAGGGTCATGTTGCTGAAGTGCTTTTTCCCTTCAGAGAAACATCTCAGCTGAAATGCTGAGGAGCTTTCCATCAGACGTCTCCATGCCCCAGTTTGGCTCAGGAAAAGTTCTCTGCTTTGTGCTGCTTCCACCCTCAAACTCCATTTCAGTTCTCACTCTGTCACACAGCAACTCCACTCTTTTTAATATAGATTCTGCTGGGTTTAATGATCAGATGATATTTCTAAGGGAAAAGTCAGGATTGGAAGTTTCAACAACACCATTAAGCTGTGTCTATGCTAATGTTCACTGTAAAGCCTAGCTTAACATTCTAACTTCTCATTTGAGTTGCTCCCACAGCAAGATGGGGGAAGAGCTGAGACAAATTAATTTTTTGGCACCTTCTGCTGGGTTACTCTAGCACTGGGACATCAAGGTAGAACTGTGAACTTATTAGGACTTGCAAGGACTTTTGGAATTGCCATAACTCAGTTATTTTACTGAGCATATTCAATAGAGGTAAAAAGAAGAGAGCAAAACTAACGAACATGCCCATCCTAAAAGGGCCACAGCACAATGGCACAAACAGGGGAGTGGGAAGCAGCTGGGTTTTTCAGGGTGGTTTGCTAGGAAAACCTCACGCTCCCGTGCCCCCAAGCCCAGGCCCCTGCCTGGAGCTGTTCCTTTCAGCCCTGACTCACCCCGCTGCATATTTGTGACCTGACCTGCTGCTTTACCTACCCTGCCCTTATCTGCTGCGTGCCTCACCGCCAGCACCGATCTGGGAGGCACCACAATGACGGGGACTTTCTCTCACCTGTTCCAGGACCAGCCATGGAGAAGAGTTACGTGTGTATGTTCTTGCTGCTCATTGTCATCTCCTGTGCTCTGGCAAAGGATGCAGGCAAGAAGGATACAAAGGACACTACTACTAAGCCAAAACTGCCTCAGACACTCTCCAGAGGTAAAAAACAAACAACTGAAAAAACCCCCACCAAATTAAAAAAAAAAGGTGCAATACTCTGACTATTTTAGCTGCTATGCTGTTCTAAAATATTAATTTTCTTGCAATTCATTCTGCAAAACCTCTTCCAGTACATCCTAGCACCCTCTCCTCCTCCATTCTGATTTAAAGCCCTTGTGGCAGTGGGTTTTTTCCAAGCCCCACCTGGCAGAGGTGGGCAGGGGCAGGACTCAGACGCGGGGTGCCCAGCCCCCGTTGTGAGGCGCTGTCTGAGGGTGTGTGTGTCCCTGTCCCTCCCGCAGGCTGGGGGGACCAGCTCATCTGGACACAGACCTACGAGGAGGCGCTTTTCCGGGCCAAGCACAGGTACCCTGCCATGCCATGCCCTGCCCTGCCCTGTCCTGCCCTGAGCCCCCTGCGCCTCCCTGCTCCTAACGAGGGCTCTTCTCTTCCAGCCAGAAACCCCTGATGATTATCCACCACTTGGAAGACTGCCCACACAGCCAAGGTAATCCTTTTGCACTGGGGAGGGGAAAAAAAAAATCTTGTTTTAAGTTTCTGGGAAAAAGTTTCTGCTTAAACCTTATTGAAGCACTCGCTTGCCCAAGCACTGGGAGTGTTCTTCAAGTTACCACGAAGGTGTTTTCCAATTTGTAGAAATAAAATTAAAATGGTAATTCAGTATTGTGTGATATAGAATAATGAGCACAGGTCAGTATGGTTTGACCTCTGACAAATCAGCAAAACCAATAGCAAGACCAGTAGTGAGAAATAGTAATTTGTTTGAAAGGACATATCCAGCTATCAATATTATCAGTGATTGAGACTGAATCCAGCCAGGGACTAAATCAGTCCAGGCTGAAACTGAGATCTTGCAGGATTTCTGGTAACTGGGACTGCTCTTTTCCCAGGGTCTTTGAATTTGTCTGAGGGCCCTCCTTCCTGCAAGTCAGTCCACATGGCAAGACCTTTGCATCCATCCAGATGCAGTAACTCCAGAAGGGTCTTTGTACAAGCATTTAAACCTTTCCATACATTTCAGTCTGAAGCCCTTCATGCTGTATTATCTAGTGCCTTAAGAACTGGGGCCAGAAACCCCAATAAGAGAACAAGAGGTTTGAAGGGCCAGATGCTCAAATTCAAACCTAAGCAGACAAATTTGAGAGCCAGCTGCACTGTCTGAAGGAAGATGGGACATTTTACACTATTGTAATTACTCTTTAATGCAGAATATAAATGAGTGGCTCATGTTCCAATGGAATGAACTAAAAATCTTTGCTGCAGTTGTAAACTGGAAATTCTCATTTTGTTTCATCAGTTTGTTTGAATTTATTTTTGGAGGACAATACACTTCAAGGGCATCTTTTCAATATTCTTTCCCATTTGTTTCTACTCTAGCCCTCAGGAAGGTCTTTGCTGAACACAAAGATATACAGAAACTGGCTGAAAAATTCATTCTCCTGAACCTTGTGGTAAGTTTCCCAGTTACACTTAATTAGGTGAAAGGGACAAAGTTCTGCTTTTAATTATGACTTTTCTACCTTAATAGCTAGCGTTGGCTAGGAAAATGGCCACTGCTGAAGCATAAGAGATTTCATAGTAGGTCTTTTTCATTTATAGCTATCATAAACTCAAAATGTGAGGGAATGTAAAGTTTAATAATAACATGAATGGCTGTTGCCAATTTCAAATTCCAAGCTGTTAAAAAACTGCATCCCAGTGAAATATTAAGATGTATTATTTGAGCTGGGTTTTATAATACAAAGTACAGTGAAGGAAAAAACTACTTATGTAACATGCCCTCCTTGACTAGGAACCTTCTCTGTTTTCTTTAAGTATGAAACCACAGACAAGAATCTTGCACCTGATGGCCAGTATGTTCCCCGGGTTTTGTTCATAGGTGAGTACCCCAAGCATCAAAGCTCATCTCAGAACAGAGCTCCTACTGCACCATGCACCTCAAATCCTCAGGCTGATTAACAGGAATTTATTCCATGAGAAATACAAAGGTTCTAGTTGGTTTTGTGGATCAAATATTGAAGCAATCCCAGCCAGCTTCACAGGTCCAGCATTCCTCTCTCAATGGCAACATGACACAGTCGCTGGAATGGGTAGCTCATCCCGTTCCTAATAAACCTGCAAACACAACACTTAAAACAGAAATGTCAGTAACCCTGTAGAACAGTCTCTTAGTCAGAGGAAGCAGACGTGTCTCACAGAAACATTTAGGAAACAAGCAGGAGTACAGAAAGGTTTATTTCTTTTTATTTCCTTCCGCTTGAAGGTTAACCTCTACAAATTCTCTCATCCTTTTTTCCCCAGATCCTTCCCTGACTGTGAGAGCAGATATTACTGGAAGATACTCAAACCGTCTCTATGCATATGAGCCCTCTGACATTTCACTGTGTAAGTAGAGTGCTCTGACACATTCTGAAAATATTCTGAAAGCAGTCACGTTTTTCATGCTTTACGGAATAACACCAGGCATTACAGATTCTCACAATCCGTACTTGCTGAAAGATATTTAACTAGGATTAAAATTAAACAGGATGCTAGACTTAAACTCAGTGAGATGAAGAAAATGATTGCAGAGCCCTGGAGCCTTAAGCATCCATCTGTTTTAAAAGCAAGCATACGTCAGTAGGAACTTGCATAATTCAGCAGTGTTCACTGCATGCAACGGTGAGAACTCTCACACACGAGTCCTAAGAGGCCAGGTCAGGAAACCTCCTGGGAGCCAGGAAAGATGTTTGCTACAGCCCTCCCTCACTGCTGCACAGCTCCAGTCTCTGCCCATGTGTTTGCATTAATGAATGTTTTCACCAGTCAAAATTAAACCCATAACGTTCACAAATTGCTTGGAAGAGTAAGTGCATCTGAATCCCTATAGCAATAGGCATGTGATTCAAAGCTTTAATAATAATGACATTATCTCTGCAGCATTTTTGGTTGCTGGCAGAGGAAGTTGCAGCAAAAATAACATGCATGAATATTTCATTTCTAGTGTATTCAAATATGCAGAAAGCGCTGAAGCTCCTGAAGACTGAACTGTAAGGAGAACTGAAGAAGACTGAAGAGAAAAGCCCTTAAATATTACGAAGTCTTATTTTCCATCTCTTCTCCACACCTTGATACTGGTGAAGAGACTATTTAGAGTGATATTTAGTGATGTGTAGTGATGGTTTCTATGCATAAACACTACAGTTTTACATTAGCACTTTTGTACTGGGCAGCATTTTTAAAAGCTGGAGACTTTTATTTTAAGGCGTACAGAAGAATACTGTATGATTCAAATGTAAAAATGATTTTTTTAAAAATAAATCCATTTCAAGTGTTTACATACAAAACATTGCTGTGTTTTCTGTTTTTTTCCTTATCTTCATCTACCATTATTAGAAATAGTAAAATCACTGTGTTGCTTGAGACCACGGCTTGCATTTTACATTCCAGCACTTTGGAAGGAAAAGGGCTGTTGTGGATTAATCCCAGCCAGGAGCCCAACTCCACACAGCCACTCACTCTCTCACTCCACTCCAGTGGGTTGGGAGGGAGAATCAGAAGAGTGAGAAAACTCATGGGTTCAGATAAAGACAGTTTAATAGGTGAAGCAAAAGCTGTGTGCACAAGCAGAGCAAAACACAGGATTAATTCACTGCTTGCCACAGGCAGGCAGGTATTCAGCCACCTCCAGGAGAGCAGGGCCCCACAACATGTAATGGTGACTTGGGAAGACAAACACCATCCCTCTAAATGTGTCCCCCAGGCTGCATGGTGAGCATGGCCTATCCCCTTACTCAGCTGGACTCAGCTGTCGCAGCTCTGTTCCCTCCCGACTTCTCCTGCAGCCCAGGTCTACTTGCAGACAGGGCAGTGTGAGGGAGCAGCAACGACCTCTTCTCTGAGTGTCAGCAATCACAGAAAACAACCTTGTTACCAGCGCCGTTGTGGCTGTAAATCCAAAGCACAGCACCCCACAAAGCTACTGTGAAGAGAATCAACTTCACCCAGCCAAACCCAGTAGAGGAAAGCAGCTTTTTATCTCCAGTTTCAGCAGCTAGCTAAGCTCTCTATTACTCAGCCTACTTATCTCCAATTATTTTCTAGTTGCACCAGCCTATGTGGAGCTTTCATTATCAGCCCTTTATTTACAGCTAAGATAACAAGAAGTGCAAATCTTTCACAGAAAATACTTAGATTAGATGATGGGTTGTTTGCATATGGGGCTTGTTTGTCTTTTGACCTGGCTGCATTCTGAAGTGATTAAGATGTAACTGCTTCCCTTAAAGGGTCCCTGCTTACGCCAGATTTCAGTAAAGCCCCGAGATGATTAATAAAGTGATACCACACTGACTATGTGGCTAGTTTCATGATTGTGTTAGAGTTTATGATTGTTTATCTACAAGCCCAAAAGACAAGAGAAGTCATAACTAAAATAAATGCTGTAGATGAACACCACTAGCATACACACTACCTAGATCTACACAAAAAGGAGACTTTCCAGCCCCAAGTATCTGCTCTCTCTGAACTCAGCAGCAGAATCAGTGAGAAACACTTTGGCCAGCACCATGCCTTCATTATTTTCTCAGCTCTTTGGCAATGACAGCATTCTTACTACTTCTATTACCATTACTGCAACTACCAGTCATGATGAGAACTATAGAAGAGGAAAATACTTAGGAGGGTAGGACAGGTAAGAGAAGCAAGGGTTTCAGCTCAAGGCAATCTCTCAGCAACATCAGAAGGAAGGTACTTGCTAGTATGTCTTTGGCAAGCTGTGCAAACCCTACCTACCAGAAGACCTCAAGAGGTACCTGGAAAGGGTCCCAGACATGCAATTAAGCATTCTTTCAGCACTTCAGTAAGATGTTACTCTCTACTGCAGCATCCAGAAGATAAGAAAAAGAGATGCAGTGGGGGGCAGAAATATTCTCTAGAATCACGTATTGGTTAGAAAAAGCAAAAATGTGGTCACATCACTTAGCAGAGGGACAGCACAGAGGGAGGCCAGAGCAGCTGGTCATCAGAATCATCTTTACCTACTCAACCCAGAGTACACTCGCTAGAGCTCTCTATGTGACATAAAACAAAGGCTGCCTGTGCCATCATGTTTTAAAGCTGTTTTTATAACACTATTAAAGTAGCATTATTTTCTTAAGCAGATGTACTGATGCTATGTATAACATCCAGTAAACGGATATAAAGTGTAACTACAAGGGTCTGCTAATCTACATGCCTAGATGCAAATACCCAAGTTAGTCCAGTCTGCAAGTATCAAGAAATTAGCTTCTGAAACTGAAGTTCTTTTTTTTGCACTCAAGGCTAAGCTTCTCTTGTTTACTTTTCACCTTAACAAAATTTTCAGGAATCTTAATACATAAATGGTCAACTTAATCCTACTCTTTTAACCCTTTCCTCTAAATACAGATTCTTTTAGGTTTACGGAGGCACCAAGCCAAGCTGAGATACTAAAAAAGCCTCTTTCCATTTCTTTGGAAAACCTGGGAAATCATTGCTGAAATACATATGATCATTAGATAACCTGAAGTACACAGGATGGATATGGGGGTTTTAAGAATTCCACTAGCATTCAGACAATCTTGTGAATAATAAGGTCTAAAAATAATAGCTTAATGCAAGCTAAGAACACTAATACATTCCTATTCACTTGTCAGCTGTAGCTTTTAAGGTACGTTTTTACAGGTATCACATCAAGTCATACAAGCTTTCCCTTTCATAATATTTACTTCCATGTGAAAGGTGGCAGATACTGTGCAGTAGTACCAGGATGTTAGTCAGTATCTGGATTCACTTTCTCACATAGATGGAGAAGAATTGGATTTTATTTTTTTATAGCCAATTATTTTTATATGATAAAAATGTGCTATGTGTTTTGAAGGAAGACATCTTTCTACATTTTTGCAGAATAACCAACTTGAAAGTATTTCAACACAACTAAGGCCAAAAGACATCTAATGTAAGCAGAAAGAATGCTCCAAGCTAAATCACTCTGTTACTTTCAAACTGTGGTGGTATAAATAGCTTCTAGAAAATCTGGTTACATCAAGTCCAAATCTCAAGCAGTCACGTGAAAATTAAAATGCATCTCTAGAAAACAACAACAAAAAAAATCTTTCTGTGGTGAAAACATTTTTTAAGAAGAGAAAGAAACAAAGTTCAATGACAAAACCCACCAATAGGTATAAGTAACTTTTTAAAGTGCTCTAGTTTGGCACGTCAGAACAGTATGGCATTTCCTGTATACTAACACGAGTCAGACTTTCCCTGAGAGGCAACACTCTTCACCTCCCAAAAACAAAGTCAGACTCAGTGTTTTATTGTCCCTTTCAGAATCAGGTTTGGAAAGCAAATCCACACCTCTGGGAATTCCAGCGTTTGTGTGGGGGCATGGGTTTAACCACAATCCCAAAGAGATGATGTATTTTTAATATGATAGAAAAACTTTAATCATTCCATACAATCCACTGATATATCTTTTGACTACTAAAACAAATTCACATTACGAGACATCAGAGTTTAGGAAGTCATAATATTTTCAGTGTTTTTGCATTGGTGCAATTTATACTCCAGTATAATTGATCGTATTTACGAAATCAGATCCACCCAAAACGAAGCACTACAAAAACAATTAGGAAAATAATCAAAACTGAAGCAGCAATGTGGTATTATTTTAAGCTTCATTAACCCTCTCCATAGGACAACTCCTTGGATTTCTTACTGTAATATACAAACCACAGAGCCTGTCTGAACTAGGAACACGAACTGCTCCTAAAGGTGGCCGTGACATCATCACTGTCCTCTTGATACATGCTGGGAATGGCTGGAGAGCAATTGAGGGAAACAGGACAGCAACTGGGAGAAAAGAAGTGCTACGTACATGTTATTAGACCAGCAGGCCTGAAGGCTCTTAAGGTGCTGCAGCACACGAGGGGGCTCTTACCCAGGATCTCCAGGTATGTGCTCAAGCCAGACACAGCAGCTGGGCAGGTGCAGCAGCAGCTCCCAGATCAACTCCAGGAGGTGCTGACCACAGATTCTGAAAACTCAGCTACACCTGAAGAGAAGCAGTCCTGTAGCAAGTTCTTGACATCCCTCTGCTTTCAGTTTCTGCTCTTCCCCTTCAAAACCTCAAGATAATTCCTTCTTCAGGAGCACTTGGCCTGTGAAAGCCTGAAAGTGCTTTGATGGGCATGTGTTTCAACCCCTTTTTGCCTCCTCTGCAGGAGTAAGGAGGGCTCTCCCTAGTAAAGGGAGACTGAATGAGAATCTACTTCTGTCTGCCTCCAGACTTCCTTTCCACCTTGCTCAGCTGCTGTATTCCTTGGCAGAGGACCTTAATCTCTTCCCCTTTTCTTCCTGCAGAACTGTCTTTCAGGCTACAGCAACTGCCTACCCTGCCAGCAGCAGCAACTGAGTAAAGAATGAATGAAGGAAATGCGTAGTGCAGATCTGCAATTCAGTGTGATCAGAAACAAATGGAACACTGTGCACCTTGGGTGTTCAGATGTCTGCTCTTTCAGCTGATCCACCACTTCTGTTACAGGCAGCAAGAGGGACCATGCCTTCCTTCAGCTCAGACACTACTTGCTACATGGATAACTTGAATTCTAAATCGAATTATTTGTTTCAGAAAACAAACTACTGGAAACCATTTTTTTTGGTTGCTGTTTTTCTTTCTTTTTTTACACGTCATTCAATCTCTCATGAAATCAAGACTGTTATCTGGATGACAGAGAAATATACACTGCTGAGTTATTACAACAATGACTTTACACCATCCAAAAAAAATAGCTGTACAACAACTTTCCAGACATCAAGTTTCATACATCAGAGATGACAGACAATGATTGTGCAAATACCAAACTTCATTCACTTGTCAAGGAAAAAAAGTTTCAAGTTAATCAGCTGCAGATTACATTCTCCTGATTTTCTTCACTCATTGTTCTCATAATGACAATATCCACTAACATTGTTTTTATTCTCAACAAAATTCTAAAGCTACCAGAAAACCAAAACAAACAGGGAAAGAGGAGGGGTGAAGAACTACAGTAGTCATTAACATACACTTAATGTGCACTATAGAAAATAACATCTTCAGCTTCTACTTTTACCTTACAGGGAAGTGGGAGACAAAAAGGTTTACTAGAGTACATCCTAAAACCTAAGTAAATCATACCCAACCATCCACCATAAATTTTTATCATTTTAATGAGAATTCATGTGAACTTTTATAATCAATGAATACAGCAGAAAATACCTCTGGGGTTTTTTTTTACACCAGATAACCCAGTAGTGCTATAAAACTCACTGTATAGAGCTCACCATATCAATTAACAAAGTCTTAACCAGCAGTTCAACTCTGCCCAGCTACTGAATGCACCCATCTACTTTAAGATAGAGATTCTTAGAAGAAAAATAGTGGAAATTAAATATGAAAACTACACATTTCTTATAGAACTTGAGTTTTATTTTGGGTACATGTAGACCTATTATGGAGAAATACCAAACTATGGAGAATCAGTATTTTTAAGTAGAGGGTGCAGAAAGAAGATTCAGTCCTTTATAAACTTATCAAATAAATGCACTAGGGTTTGCACGGGGATCCTTTTGGTTCCTGTATCTGTAAGTCAGCCAGACTCCCAGAATCTGGAAATAAAAACCAAAGATATTATTAAGCAGAGGGTCTCCATCCCATCCTTTAGTTTTACAAAATTTGTTTTAAACATAAAATCAGGACAATGAATTTCCAGTATACAAGTTTAGAATATTTTACTGTTACTAAAATTGTACAACCACATTCCATCTTTCTTAATTAGAAAACAGAATGCACCCTCTCTCTCGGAGAAAAATCCTACCTAGCAACAGAGAGAAAAACAAAACAAAAAAGCCAAAACTATAAACAAAAAAATTCAAACCCATATTCAAAATGCAATAAAAAATTTCCCACTGTTATAATGAAAGTTAAATAATTCTTCTCCCCTTCCCAAATGATAACTACTCATAAACCTGCTTTTCGTATAATGATAAAAAAAAAATCCACCGAATTGTTTCATTTCACCACTTAACTATATGGCTCTTCTTGTGCATTTTCAAACCTTGCCACTCCCCCCAACTACCTTCCCCCCTTCCCAGCACCTTCACATTTTTAGTAGAGACGGCTGAGGTCAGAGTGCTTCTGTTTAAGTTGCCGCATCTCTCTTGTGCTGTCGTATGGACAAACCTTCTAAAAACTGCACTAAGCAGCAGGAAGAGCATTTTCACATGCTCTACTCTGGGATTAGAAAAGACCTGCTCTGAGGATTTTTATACTCCAATCAATAAAGCAAGTTATCTATCATCATGGTACTAAAGCAAAGAGTCAAAAGACCTTTTTTTTAACCTACTGTTTAAAATACAGTTCACTCCTCATGCAACTCCATCTTTGCACTACAGGTGGCACCAAAAAAAAAAATCCTTATGTGTGCTAGAGTGGGGAATAGGTGGGAAGAGGGAACAAGGTAAAGCAACAACACTCTTTATTACTGTTAGAGAACGGCACACTTGAACAGTTAACTTTCTGAAAAGCTTACACTTTACAGCAACACATTTCAATGCTGAAGTTTGTTGTCTAAATAACAAAGTTGCAAGAAAAGCCTGCCTTCCGACAGACTTAAGTAAGTTCATAGCTTTGAAAAATTTGGCCTAATTAATTATTTGACTCCTGAGATTGGACCAAGGTTTCCTGTAATAAAACCCCTAAAATTGTGTTTCATATAACAAAGCTTTAAAAGTGGGGAAAAAGCACTCAACTTTCTAACCACTCACTCACCTCTGTGAAACTGAAGAAGAGTCCAATCCCTCCAACAAATCTCAGCACCATTCCAGAATATTCTTCCATTATCGGCGCACATGGTCTACAGTGGAGAGTTCTAAGACAATCCTGTAGCAGATACAGAGAATTGCTTTTCATTTTCTGATGACACTTTGTTGTTTGAAAGCATCTAGCTTGCTCTAGAAGAGACTGCTACCCATGGACAAAACCCAGCAGTTTTAAAAGACTCCAAGAGAGCAAGTACACAAATAACAGTGGAGTACAAGCTTTGCAGGGTGCCCTGTGATTGTCTTCTCAGTAAATTAAGAGAAGAGCTTAGTATCACTGTAAAAACTACATTACACATTTGATAAAATCCTGCTTTCTGTAACTATGAAAACAGTTGTACATTTTTGAACAAACACAGTGTGAAAAAGTTACTGTTTTTCACACTTGAAGAACTTACAGCGGCGCAGGTTTCATTCGAATAAAAAACTCTGAATCCACAACAATTCAGATTTCTCTCAATATCCGTTCTCGCGCTGTTGGTGTTACTCCATCCCACCTCCAGAAGTTCACTCTAGAAGCCGTAAGTAAATACATATTACATTAATTGAACTGTTTTACACTGCAAACCAACATACAAAATCAACTTGATAAAGCCCTCACTAAAGCCTTCAGATCTTGATGTTCAACAGGAGAATAAAAATATACTAAAGAATGACTGGAGTGTCCAAACAGGCTGTGTAGCTAACAAAAGAACAGCACCTAACAGCAGCACATTCATGGGTATAATTAATTTTTTTCCTTTGTTTTTGCTAATCCCAACAAGATCCCTAGTAATGGGGCATGCAACTAAGCTAGCTGGGACTGCCCAGGCTTTACACAAAAAGCATGCTCACATGCAAAAGCTGATTGTTTAGTCACCGCACCCTTACCCACTTCTGATGAAGTAAGAATTGGTCTCCGTACCACATGGAAGATTGCTTTACTTTCACATGTAAATGCCTAATGTAGTTATGACCTTTCCAGTTACACAAGAACAATTCAGTGACTTTATCAAATTTACACCATGATTACCGTGTATTTCATCAGCTTATCTGAAATTGCTGAACATGAGATATATTCAAGAAATAGTGCTGCTATACCTATGACCATAAACCTAGAAAGGAAGCTTAAAAACAAACCAATTAAAAACAAAAAAAAAAGCTTGAAAGTCATTTTAGGACCCAACCGTATTTTCTTCTAGCTACCAGAGCCAAGCACTGACCAAGATCTAGTCTTTAATAAATAGGATAATGCTGATTTTCTTAAAATATGCTCTCCCTATTTTATGGAGGACTATATACAAATACATGTGCCCACGTACATATATATTTATAGTGTTATGCTACAGATTAACCGGGAAGTCAGAAAACTTTTCTTACCTGCTGTTCCTCATTTAGTGCCAAACAGGCACAGGAGACAGAAAACTGGACAATGAAGACTAGCAGAAGAATAATCATGTACTGGAAACAATAGTTAAGGATATGCTCTCCAAGTAATTTTGCTTTTATAACATATCCACCTAATGATATTCCTTATTTCACTGGGTAACAGTAAATCCTTTAAAACAAAAGAACTACAGAAGCAAATTCCTACTGGCTGTGGAAAAGATGACCTAAATAATGTTCCCAAAACCCAATCACCAAATATTATCTCTTTTTGGCTACTACTATACATAGCTGGTATTTCCAGGTTAGGTATTTCTTGCCTAGCAAGAAAACATGAGCAGAGAGGTTAATAAAAGGAGCTTGCAGAGAAAAATCTCCAGCCAATTTCTCCAGCTTTAGGGACTCATGTCATTTCAATATACTTCACTTAAATAAAGTAGTAGAGAAAATATTTTTCTGGGTATTGCATATTCAGATTTTTTTTTTCAATGACATAGTCTTGTAATTAATTACAAAAATAACTTTAGTGTAGGTTAAAAACAAAAAAAGGTATGAGTTGCTCTTGGAACACAGCCTCACATTTTTGGACTAATGCATCTGAAAATGTATAAAACAAACAGAATAAACTTTGATACTAAAGATCACGTTTTGAAAGTTGGGGAGTACTTTCAAAATTCGCCTGCTGCATTCAGAGGCAGATACTTCACACAATTAAGCTGTTTGTAAAGTGGAGGTCAGTTCTTATCCACAGACCAAAGAAGTTAAATATTAATAGTTCACCTACATTAGGAGCACACAGTAAGACGTACCTGTTACACAGTGAGCCACCATAAAAAGCTCTCAAAGAATTAAAACAGTCTTATTTTTAAAAAGAGATGTGAATACTTCTATCTTCAGAGCACAAACAATGGAGAAAAAAAGGAAACTGAAATAAAGTTAAATGGAAACGAAGTCCAAAGTAAGATTGTGAATTTCAGTTCTGTTTCTGAAGCACCTCCCCCAGCAGTCTCAGCTGACAGAACAGGTTGTTTACACCAACCAAACTGCAATCAATGCAATGCATCAGAAGGATACAAAGAATAGCAATACTTGATGATGTTTCACTGCACCAATCAATCCGACTAAGGCAATAAAGAAGAGGAAGACTCCTACTGCAATTACCACTCCAACAACTCTGAAACTAGAGATGAGGCCGAAGCCAATTCCCCATGCTGCAATTCCAATCAGCAGCAGGCTCACCAGCTGGAGGGAAAAGAAAACACAAAGTTAGACTGCATATTAAAGTAAGCTTCCACACACAGATAATTTTTTTACATTAAAGCTGTTTTTAGAAAGGTACAATTTTTCTTTCTGGTGCAAAGACAAGAAGCACAACCTCAAACAAACCAATCATCCACATCACTGTACAGGTAATTTCAGTTCCAGATGTTTTAAGGCATACAAATTCTTCCACACTGTCGATGTGGCACTGTTACAGCTCAGTCTACCTGTAAGTCAAGCCATATTGTACTATCTGTGACTGATCAGAGACACTAAACCATAGATCATAACGTAATTGACAAATAAGCTAAAAATCACCAGCTTTAATTCAGAGTGGAATAAGGACAAAAATTATGGATGTTTTGTGAAACTGTGGCAGTATATTTAAAAAAAATAGAATATATACATCTGCACAGCTCTGAATGTGTAAAAAAGGGCACTTTGCCAAAACTTACTGTAATCAGCTGTATTAATTCATTAGAAAAGTTTCTACATACTTGATGATGTAACAACATTTAACATGGTCACACAAAAATACATTTCAGATCTGAATTTCAAGGACAATGCAGTAAAACAATAAAGGCATCCTGTCTCCTCTGCATATTTCTTCAAGAAAATAGCTCTACTATTAAGTCAATCCTATTTCAATACCTAAAACACTTATGCTATTTCCTTCCTTTTAAACATGGTATTCAGGGAAGGCAGGCAGAATCTGTTCCAGTTAGTTCACAGAGATTTGTTGTTTATATGGGCAGGAAGCTCCAGCCTTTCCTGTTTCCATACCAAGAAAACACAACCCCAAGAAAAAACAAATTCCAACATGAAAAACTGCAGAGAAATCTGTAATGAAGTCCAGCAGGAGGGAAGCAGCAGACAAAACCAACCCAGATGTCCAATGCACAAGATGCCCAAGACTCTCTGGTTTGAAACAGACCTATGAGCAACGTATCACTCATTACATTCTCTGTTAAATGACACCAATTCAACATGCAATTTTTAACTTTTCAAAACTCTGATCTCACCAAAAAATACCCAGCTGTAGAGCTATTTAGAAAAAACCCTGAAACCAACGTCATAAAACAGTAAGCACTTAGGCTAGTCCAACTACTTAGCTTCGTTTAACAACAAGTATAGAGCAAGCACTTAACACTTGCTCACCACTTTCCATTCAAACAAGGCACATTCTCATGACATTCTACTGCTTACCCAGAGGCAGGGAGGACATACTAAAAAAAAAAAAAGGTAACTTCCAGCTTACCACTTCAGTATACTTACCCAACCAGGTGGGTATTCTTGTTGGTTTTAATGCCAAATACATCTGTATACTTTTTCCATTTAAGTACATTTTAGAGGACTAACCAATGTAATGCTGCTTTTGAAACATGGAAATCTAAGGTAACATCAAGAAAGCTTGCAAAACAACTAGAGATGCTCATCAAGATCGAAACACAGCTGGTGGGGTTTTTTTGTGTTCACAGAGAAATACATCTCAAAAAAACTTTTTACCAAAAGCCAATGATCCACAAAAGAAATTTAAGAGCCTGCAAGAACAAAAGCAGGATATTTGTCATACCTACAAGTTTCTTAACACACAAAGAGACAAAAAAGATATAAAATTCAAAGGAATTGTTCAATACCAGCAGAGTTTTAGGATGATTTCACATTTGTCTTTGTTTCTCTTAAACAAAAAGCCTAAATTACCACATTTATTTAAAACCAAAACAACAGGCCAAGGTGTCATGAATCAAAATTATAGAGAGGACTGAAGAAAAAGAAAATACAACACCTTGGCTCTAACACAGACACATTTTCTGAATCCATGCTTTAAAATAATTAAAGCATAAAAAATTAGCCTTGCTAATCATACAGTAAAGTGCAAGACCTATCTTTTCTGATCTATGTCCACTCACTTTATTTCACTGTCTCATTCCACTGGAAAGATTTATTTTTCCACATAACTATCAGAAGCGAGTAACAAGAAACACCATAGCCCAATTTCCATCAAAAAGTGGTGTCTGACACCCCATGCTCTGCATCCACTTCTAAGCACTGAACTCACACTGCCACTACATAGGTCTTAAAAAAAAAAAATCTCACAGGCACCGCTGAATTTCAATTTACTTCACAAAGAAGAGCAGACAAAACTCTGCTCCTAATGATTTTCACCAATACTTTTCTGTCTGAGGGCAAATCTTGACTTTCACCAATCTGCCTCCAGGATACCAAAATGTGTATTTGTTCAGCTCTTTGTTCATTTCATAAGAGGTCCAAAAGCATTAGATGAAATTAGTTTTGTTCTTAAAATACTGGAATCAAAACAAGAGATAAACTCTGTGCCTCTAACACCTACTGGATAAACAGAGTCTGTGAGCTGCAGAGTACCAGTGGCTTCTTGCTGCCATTACTGATCTCATCTCACATTAATCTGATGATATATGCATAAAATCAGTTGCATGACACTAGAAGTGTCCTGACACCCTGGCACAAAAAACCAGATGTACCTGTTTTCTGGTAGAAACAGCCACATGTTGAATCTCGAACTGCTCTGGTTTTCAATCAAGTGGGGGAAAAGAAAAGCTTCTCTGGATTTTAATCCCATTAGTGAATTCCAGATATTCAGGTAATAACACAAAATAGTTCAGTTTCACATTCAATCACATTCAAGTTTTAGAACTATCAATCTCATTTTCAAGTATTACCTCCATAAAACCAAGGCTCTATTGTCCATTGTCCAGTTCCTTAAAACATCTGGAAATTCAGTGTGACCACAGATCCATGCTACTGGGCTCTGACTGACAAACTATATGAAAATGCTGTATCCAGTCAGGCAGATCCATGACTTGGATCAAAACCATTACTGGCTACTCCTATCTTGCCACTTGAAATCGTGGAAAATGGACTCTGTTTCGAATGGAAACTACAGATTTATTAACCATTCCAGAAACTGATTTAGTATTACGTTTCTGTCTCCTCCACATGTTTACGGAAAGATGAAATTATGGTTATTCCTTCATATTCAGGTTTGGCATGGACTATGAATGAGAAGAGTAACTCTCTCCATATAGTTTTTTAGAGCCATAATGCAAAAAACTAAAGTAAAAGCACACAGCTATGGAAAGAAAAAATAACTTAAGCTGTTTTGAGAAGAGGTTACACAAGTCTGTAAAACAATGCAAGGCTCATAGTGTTATGCACTGTTTAGCCACTAGAAATGACTACTCAACAATGCTTATTCCAGTGTTTTGAGATGAAAGGATTTAAATGCAGTATTTCTAAAACTGGAGCTGCTATGACTTTATAGTATAATGTACTTGAAACAAAATTAGTGACCCTAACCACTTCAAATGAGTAACATGTACATTCTAAACATATGAGCTTTACCTACATGCAAAAAGGCCATGTATTTCTGTTAAATAAAGGAAGTTCTCTCTATGGAGCTTCTGGATGTCATATTTTATTTTACTGAGACCACATTTCACAGCAGCAGAAGTCTCCCAAAGTAAACAGTATCATCCTTGGAAGACGGAATTACCTGTGAAACTTCATTTTACCTATATAAATTTACTTACACAAAGCTAGCTTTGGTTAGTAACACTTCAAATATTTGCTTGATGTATCTGCCAGATACATCTGAAATCACAATCAAGGTTTTAGTGATTAGGGCTAATCCAATTTCCCATGGGAGAGTTGGAGAAATGGCCTTTTAGACTGTATGGCCCCAGGCTGGACTGCTGAACCTGAAGGGCAGTAATTGATGGCTCAGCATCCAGCTGGTAGAAGGTAAGCACCACCACAAAGGCTGATACTGGAGCCAATATCACACAGTATCTTCATCAACAACCTGAACACAACACAAAATGAATCCCTAGAAAATTTGTGGATGATACCGAACAAGGAAGAGTGGTTGACTCTACAAACAGAGATTTAACTCAGATATACCTTCATACTTGAGGCATAAGCCAACCTTAGGAATCTTGCAAAGTGAAAAACTGTGCTCCTGGGTGCTTGTGGAGCCTGGGATCGGATCAGCTGAACAACAGCCTTACTGAGATAGACAGGGAGATCAAACTGTCAGGCTGAATACAAGCCAGGAGTCAGCTCTCATTGCAAACAGGGAAAGCCAAGAGGAGTGCAATCAAAGGAAACACAATGCTGGTGAGACTGAAGCTCAAATACTGTGTTCTACTTCAAGTCCCCCACGTGGAAGAGGAATTTGAGCACCTGGTTAAGAGTAAAACAGCCTGGAGCCCTGAAGATGGATCTGGGTTTGTTTAGCATGACAAAGAAGCTGCCTAGGGATAATCACAGAGTAACCAAAGCTGAAGGCACATTACATAAACACGGAGGCAAACTCTTCTGGGTATCACAAGTAACAGCTTGGCAGGTTCAGAGCGACATTAGAAAACACATCTGTAAGGTGGTTTGGTGCCTTACTCAGAGAGGTGATGATCTTTGTTCTCAGGGGTTTACAAGACTCCTGATGGCAAGCCACTGATATTTGTAATCCTGCTCTGAGCAAGCACCTGGACTGATGAGCCCCAAAAATGCCTTCCAACCAACACTTCCACACACCACAGCCAGCACTTTCACCATGCCACTCTATCCACACCAAAAATCAGTTTTAACAGGCAGAAAGGAGATGGATTTAGCACTGACCAAGGACTGTTCTGCACCATCTAGCTCACTACATAGCTTCTAAACTGTCTATCAGCAAAGCACCTTCTTATGAGCAGTAAGAAACTCTCTCAATAAAAGAGCAATAAATGATTCTTCAGAATGACTTACACGGCTTCAAAAACACGAGTACAAGTCTTGTTCTCAGAAGTGATTTAAAAGGTCATATTCACTTAAGGCGTGTTCACATAAAAGCCAACAAGCATTAAGAGCAAAGAATTTATAATAACCTCAAACTGAAGTAATTTGTGTACAGAACGATGCCACAAGCACACACTGTCCACATACCAGAAAATCAATACATGTGTATACATGTGGAGGGGTGACAGTATTTTGTATTTATTATCTTCATTTACTATATATTATCTTCTCCATCAATTCAAACCCTAGCTACCTTACTTAAAAGGCACACACACAAATACAGGCTTAGCATAATTCACTATATAAACTCATAATTTTGAAATTAAGTGAATGCTTTACCAGAACAAACCTTTAGATAGCACAAACCCTAAGTGAAGATCAGTGGTTATCCCTATGAGATAAGGGTATTTCTACTTTGGAGTAAAAAAAAATGGAAAAAAAAAAATCAAGCATATTGTCAGTAGACAAAACATTACTCCAATGTCAGGATCTGTATAGGGACAATTTTAGGTAAGATTTAAATTCAAGATCAGTGGAACAGATCAGATACCAGTTTAGGTGACTTCCCTTTTTTTTCATACACAAACATACATACATCTGAATTTCAGAGATGTTCCAAAAATAACAGTTTCTCTGAAAAAAATCTCGTAATTTGCTCTCTTCTTTAAATCCAAGTCCTCTTGTGCACATAGCTGCTCATTTCCCTCATTTCTGTACTGGAAAAAACATACTTCTCTCCACAAGTACTGTACCCGTCTGTACTTATGTGCAAGCTTATAGTCTACATTACAAAAAAGAAACAAATACTGACAAACTATTTCTCTATACAATGCCACTGAGAAACAATTCAAATGCTAAAACCACTTCCTCCTTGCTACAACAGCAGGCCGCCAGCAAATCTGCTGTCTTGACTAACTGGCAACTTTTTGGTATTTCAACTAGCTTGGACTGCTGGCTAGGAAGGAAGTCATATGCAGAAGTTGCTATTCCCACTGCTTCCTTGTCACCTCAGTACAAACAGGAGTTGGTAAAAACTACATTTCAGTATTTAAATTTCAAGAACTACTGATTCACCATTCCCAGGTAAAGAGATTATGGAGCAATTATACTTGTAGCAGCATGGGAAATATTTACAGAATAGCTGTCAGGGTAGATATGGAACAGGAACTAAAACCAGAAAGATTACACAAATGATGAAATACATCCTCCCTAACCTCTCTCTCTGCATTTAAGTTCATATTCTACTACTTTTCAGGGTGCTTTAAAATTTAAATGTCAAATGGCATATATGATGAAGGTGGAGGCTTCCACCACTCTCCCCTTCATCTTGGCCAACCATTTCTGCACATCCACAGAGAGTCTAGAAGACATATCTGATTCCCAGTACTTCATTTAAAAACACTACGTTAAGACATGTAGTACATAGTGGTGCACCTTTAGCAAGTCAAAATGAAGCTAAATTGGTTTCTATCACAGCTGTAAGCTACTCAACCTGTAAGCAACTTCATTCCCTTACAGTATTACTTCAGCTTTACAGAGAGCAAAGGAAAGCTCTGGGCACCTCCAAAGGATTTCTAACAGAAAGCAAAATCTTCCACCCTTACATGATTTACTTAAATGAAGAGTGATCAGTAGTCTGATTATTGAACAGCCTTGAGTGAGGAACAAGCTATTTATGTGAAAGGCAGCATTCCTGACTCTTATCACAAAAGCCTGTTCTTTCTGTTTCAGGCCTTGTAAAGAGTTATTCATGTTATTGGCCATGTAACAAACGACTTACACACTACAATGTCAGTGAGATTTAACCCCTACTTACTACTCTCTGGTCTTTGCAATTGGAAGCTTTCTGCTGTGCAGCAGGAACAATTATGTTCTAAAATGCTTACTTCTACTTGGTGTTTGGTCATTGGTTTTTAAGAGGTTGTAAAATGTTTTCACAAACCTGGTGAGCCCACAGATCCTTCTTCCACACATCCTATCTCCTTCAACACAAAAACAAGCACAAAAACCCATAACTAATGATGTAAGCTACACGGCTTCCACAGGGCATTCAAAGGGGCTCTCAGTAATTGCACTGGTTTTAAAGTGCCCATCTGCACCACCAGCATGGCTGAAAAGATCAGCAGTATCAAACACACCATGTTCCATACACCCTCCTGCTCTGTGCCCTGTTGTTCTCCTGCTCTTTCCCTAAGGACAGGCTGCCTTTACTTAGCTCCAAATGCCACTGCACACCCTGCACAAGACAGTGAAGAACCAAAACCCACTCCTGGCTGCTCTACAGACCCACCACCACAAAATGCTGTCACTTTGGCTATAAACTGACACACAGTACAGCTGAGGGCCTTCCCAAGCCCTGGCAGAACATCTTCAAATATCTACCTGTACTTTTGCTGTACTCTTCTGTGTTCTCAAGCGTAAGCACAGAAACCTTCCCAAAACGCCAATGAAAACAAAAAAGCCACAAGACTGACATGACTAACACTACCTTCCTTGACTAACACCTGGGAGCTTCTGTTCTACCAGTTTTATTTACATATCAAGACTAGATAGCCCAGCTTATGCTGCCATCTCCAAAATGCCCTTGAGAACAACAGAAATGGCTCCGAGGCAACCTGCCCCATTTGCTGAGCACTCAGGTGTGACAAATGAGGTAGACCAGCACAGCACAGGCTGGTGCTGGGGCAAACTCTTGATGCTGCACACCTAAATGCTGATCGGAGCCTGTCAGACAGGGCAAACAGCAGGTTATTTGTATCTTACAGATGAAACCAAACTTAGGACAAACCAAAATGTAGTCGCACTCAGAGACCACAGGCTAACTCACCAATGTGAAAAATTGCCACCTGAGGCAAGAACTGTGCTTCTCTAACTCCTGTCTGCTTGTACCTGGCTCTGGGTAGCCACTATGCCAGTCAGGAAATATCACAGAACACAGAAGAACACAAAGACATTCCCTTTCCCTAGGAAAATCCAGATGTGCACCCTGCCCCTAACACCAGTCTTCCCCTACGCAGCAAAAAGGTGAAGCAGACAGATTTGCATGGAAGATGCAACATGGTCACTCCTCTTCCTCAGGAACTCTGGAAGCAAGACAAACATTATTACAAAATAACTTATGAATTAAAAACCCTCTTAAAACCTTCAAGGCCAGGTTGGATGAGGCTTTAAACAAACTGATCTAGTGGTACGTGTCCTTGTCCATGGCAGAAGGATTCAACATACATGATTTTTAAGGTCTCTTCCAAACCAAACCATTCTATGATACCTAGCACACATTGTCCAAATCTGAGAATTTCTATACTTACCTTTGAATATTTCCATAATACAGGGAAAGCAAGTTTGTTAAAAAGGGAATAAAGCACAAATGCACTTTCAATAACTACAGCACCCAGAGAACAAGAAACAGTGATAGGAAAAATAAAACAAGCCCAAAAAACTCTTTTGAACACAATGCTTTGAAAATGGATGCAAAAACCAGGACACTTAACAGGCAATCAAAAAAAGAGGTTCAGAGAACAAAGTAATATGAAAAGTAAATTATTTTGATAAGATACTTTCTAGCATTACAAGTTAATGTGGATGCTTTTATGGAATAAGCTTTGTGCTATTAAAAAATACACACTTCTAATGGAAAAGGTACTTTATATTTTACTTGAAATCAAATGGCTGCTCTAGGTGTAAGAAAAACAAAGCCTGCTCATCAAAACAAATGTGAGATGTTTACACACTGCCAACAAACGTTACATGTTTCCTGCTGCAGCAATAATTAAGTAGCTGCTTGGGTGACAAAAACAGCACACACCACCTAAATGAACCATCAGTATTTTTTATAATATGAATATTTAATCCCATGGCTCACCTACCACTACAGCCTTTCACCACTAGTTAGCAACTTCCCTTTCCTCTCTGAAAATCAGATTTGAACAAAGATATTAACTGTTTGCACTTCAACACAATTACTGAAGACTTCCTTGGAAGGAACGCTTAAGTTATAAACACATCCCTGAATTTTGATTAATTCTGTGGACAGGCACTTTAAACAGTTTGTATGGGTTTGCCATTTGATGGGAAATGTAAATATGACTGACTAAATAAAAACTAAATAGGCAAGATACACAAAATTAGTATTTCAAAGGTCCTTGTACTCAGTTCTTCCATGTAAGACTGTATTCTGACAATATACATCATTACATATACAGAGTCAATAAATAGTCTCAATTATTTTTTTCTACTCTTCCTCTACCCATAAGGAACCATACTGAAGTCAGCAAGACTCCGCAGAGATGCCAGAATTACTCATATAAAATAGATTTAAAAATAGAATCAGGGCCTAAGGACATTAGTCCAGTAAAGAACCAAAAGTCGTCAGCAAAGTAACATCTGAAAAGAACATTAAGTGAGCAATTAGGTTACTGGGTATCTGGTTTCTTGCCTTAAACCAGTAACTGATTTATTACTGCCAGGACATGTATTTTTCTTGGTGTACTACTGTAAAACTAAAAGAAGGCAGTATGAAAAAAAAAAAAAAAGTAAATTAAGCTCCAATATAATATTCTACCTTGGAGTGTTTTAAAGGAAGGCAGAATATAAACTGAAACCTGTATAGAGTTCTCAGGGTTAATTCATTCCAAGCATGGCATACAGACACATCAATGTTGGTTACAAAAAAGATCCAAGAAGTGTTACCTATCCCTTCTTACCTCCACTACTCCCTTCTTACCACTTATTAGTGAATCAACACTATTTTTAAAAGATTATTATTAGGTTATTGCTCTGATTGTATTCTGGGTTTTTTTGGTTTTTTTTCAGCTGGGAGAAAATAAGTCCATTATTCACTGTGCTGCTACAACCCTTGTATTTCAGGTTTCTGTCTAACCAAGGAACAAAGCCCACACATTTTACTAGATCAACTCTACCAGGCCAACTAAGCACCTCAAGTGTTATTTTTCCAACGATGAATTTAAAAGCATTAATTCTTGTAACTTGTCTATAATTAATAAAAAAATACTAGCAATGACAATTGGATATTCTTGTAACTATCATTTAAAGAAGTCATTCCTTCCCTTCAGCAAAAACATTTGTTCTGTATAGGTCAAATGACAGAAGACCAAGTGACACCCACAAAGTAAATTCTACTAAGGGAGACATCAGAGCAGAGATTAGGGTCATAAGTACACTGTACAGGTACCACAGACAGAACTACCAAAGTCCAAAAGTTCAACCCACCCTTGCTGAGGCCAGATATGCCCAAAAGACATACCAGACTCATTACACCTGGTTAATATATGGCTATTTGGCCATAGAAATAAATGATGGAGTATTTAGAAAAAAAAACCACCTGCGGTCCACGTGACATCACAATAAGATTTGTGCATGTATTATCTGAGAAAGATCCAGATTTCTCTCACTTTTCTGTCATTCAAGGAATAATAGCAAAAAATAACAAAAGAAGTCTTGCATTAACTGAAAAGCGAAATTGGAATGGGATAATGCACCCAAAACCCACCTTCTGGGACGGGAAAATCCCATGAAAAGTTTGCCACAATGATCTTTTGGGGTCCCTTTCAACCTGAGCTATTTTATGATTCTAATTTAGCTGCATCATGACATTCTACAGACACTAAACTTAACCTTCTACTACAGATACCAAAGGAGGCAACACCTATCTGCTCCCCTCTGTTCTGGCTCTGGGTAGTCCAACACCATCAGGCATCACAGGGATCCAAGCTGGCTAGCACAGTGGGTAGGCTGGGCTGCCTAAGCATGCTCCAGACTTTTTCAGGGACATATTTCACTCCTCAAGCTCCTCCAGGGAAGGAGACCAAGTAATAGTGCAGCCTCTCCTGTATAAAGGTTTCTCTTCTGCTCTGAGGAAAGTGGGGGGAGCAGGGGAGGCCGGGTCACCTTGTACACCAAAGAATGTAACAACAATCAACTCTGGCTTCAGCACAGGCGCTTCCACATCCCTTCGTGCTCCATCCTGGTGAGCACCATCAGGTGCAGAACTGCCAGCTACGGGAACTGTTTGTTCTGATGAACAGCCTTAGACCTGCTTGTTCTCCCGTCCTTCCTTCAGCCGAGATCGGGCAGTGCTTTCGGAAAAGCACGGATACAACTTCCCACAAGCACTGCCTGACCCCAATTTCAGTCTGCTGAAAGTCATCCCCAGCACAGTTGTTAACTTGAAATATCAGAGGACATTCTACCTCTCCACATGTGCTGTGAAAGGAAGCCATTACACTTACTCCTGTTTCTTGCTATTTCTCTGCCCTTTAAAAACAGATAGCAAGGAAAAAAACCCCATAGCTACACCACAATTGGAGATTTTATTGTTCTCTGTTGAAAACAAGCCCTCCAACATGCTGGAACAAAATCAGGCACCTGCCTGGAGCTCCCCAGCGAAGTCATTTATTTCAGCTTAACACCCCACGTTTTTCCCCTCTCACGTATGTTCCCAGCACCCGAGGCAGCCCTGCTTTGTAACTCCCTGCCCATCCCAGGGAACACCGGCGGTTGCTGGGGGCCTCCTCACTGACCGAGCCGCACTTTTTTGGGCGCTGATCCCTGGCTGAGACATTACAAAACAAACCCTTCGCCGCTTCACGCCTGGATTGGTGCAGCGCCCTTTCCAGACGGAGAAAAAGGGCACCAGCGGGCCGGGCCCCGGGGCCGCTCCTTCCAGGAGATGAGACACCGGCCGCCTCCCCACCCGGGCGGGCAGCGCTCCCGGCCGCGCTGGATTTTGATCCCGTGGAGCCACGTCCGCGCGGTGACAAAGCCCGGCCTCGGCGCTGTCACCTCCCCGCCGCTCCCACCCCCTCCTCCGAGCCGGAAGCCGCGACCGCCCGGCGGCCGCAGCGCGGAGCCCCCCCACCCCCGCAGCCACAGCCACAGCCACAGCCTCAGCCCGCCGGGAGGAGCGCAGCAAAGCGCAGCCAGCCCCGCCGCCTCCCCTGCCCTCCCCGGCGGCGGGAGCAGCGGGGCGAGGCGGCGGCGGCGGCCGGGCCGAGCGCGGCGGGCACGCACCGTGTAGAGCAGGTTGAGGGCGCACAGGCAGTTCTTGGAGCAGGCGAAGCCCCCGCACGCCATCGCTGCTCCGCCGCCGCCGCCGCCCCGCGCGGCAGCCGCTCCGCCAGGAGGCCGCGGCCCCGCCCCCGGCCGCGCGCGGGTGCGGCCGCAGCAGGTGAGCGGCGCCCGCTGATTGGCCGCCGCGGGGCGCAAAGGTACAGCGATGCAAATGAGGCGGTGACGTCGGCGCCGGCAGCCGCTATCCGGCGGCGCGCGCCGGGCCGGGCCGGGCTCCGCGGGCCGCGCTCTGAGGGCGGGGCGCGGTCCGCATTCCGCGGTGCCCAGTGCCCTGTTCCCCGGTCCTAGCTGTTGTGGCGACACGAGCCCCGTTCCCCTCTCTTGTGACCACACGAGCTCCCTTCCACGCTGCTGTGACGACACGAGCCCGGGCCTCGCCCCCGCCCGCCGTGGGACCGTTCTGTGCCCCACACGAGCGGCGCCCGGCCGGTGACGGCGCATCCCTGTAATCCATGGCCTGTGTAATCCCGAGGAAACAGCCAGGGGTTTATTTGCACAGAGCGTGAAGGTATTCGGAGTGCTGGTAGTTTCACTGGCGCTTCATAGAATCATCAAGGTTGGGAGGGACCATCAAGTCCAGCCGTCAACCCAGCGCTGCCACTGTACTCTTATTTCTATTTTTAACATATTTATTTTTTTTTTTTTTACTAAATCGCATTTCAACTGTGCCTCCTTACATATGTGTTTGTTTCCTTAGTTTGAGGGTTAAATATTTTCAATTCCAATTATTCTACTTTACAAAACCCTCCACCTGTATCAATAATTTCCTGCTATTCAGTACCTAGTTTTTGTTTAATGTTCATACTTAGCTTCAATGGTGTCCTGGCTCCCTAGAACCATCCAAAATCCTGTTTTCACAGTCCCCATGGGCTGCAGTCTGCCAAATGATGCTTTATAATAAATACAACAGGTCTAATACCTGCCAGCTCTTCCAGTGTGGACGTGTTGTGGGATTAGTGTCCAAGGTAGTTTCTTATCTTTTTTGCTGGGCTTCACAAAGAGCCAAGGACACACTTGTTCCTCCCTCGGGATGTCTGTAAGGGTACATGGCACAGTAGTTTTGTTTTATCAGGGTTTGATGCCGGAGAAGTTGTGATGGTCAGTTTCTAATAAGCAAAGGAAGCTGCATATACTTTCTGATGAATTCACGACAATTCTTAATAGGAACTTGTCATCAAAACAGTTCAAGGAGGAAATTCTGAAAGCATTTTGTTTTCTGTAATTTGGCTGGCCTTCATCTGCTAAGGGAAGCCCCAGCAGGCAAATAATCCTTGCCAGCAGTGAGACATTGAACAGCAGCATGCTTTGTCTTTCCTAGTCTGTCACTCAGATCTTTTCTTTTTAGTTTTAAACATCATTTTTCCATGCTTTTTGGTATTTTGCTAGACTTCTCCAATTAAATATAATACACGTTTTTTTCTCATGCAATAACAAAAACTCATTGCTTTTCTACTGATGTATATCTCTACCTTTCAGCTGCTAGATAGGCAACAAATTAAAATTCTCCAATATTTGTGACCACAAATTAAATCTGAATGGTCAGCAGGTGCTGAAGCTTTATATTTGTTTGTTTCTAAACTTGACATCCTTGCTGCTGGAGCTTTGTGAAATGACAGGAAGAGTTAAAAATCTATTGGGATTTTTTTTTCCATGATAATTAAACTGACTTAATGTTGTGGCTAATTTGGCCTGTTGGGAATACAGATTTACTGATGGGACCTACTGCCTTTACTGGGCCATGCTTCTGGTCTTTTGGGCCCAACTTTGGCAGAGCATAAACCCAGTATAAAGTCACTTGTTTCAGTGCAATTTTACTAGCAGCTTATAATTTTATTGTAAAGACTGGTTTCAGAAATTGTCCACGTGATAGGAAAGTGTATTTTGGATGCGTGCCCTTTCCTGAACAAAAGCAGCCGTAAGCATATCAAATGTTTTTGTTGGATTTTGTTGCAAATGCTAACATCTAAAGTTACTGTGCCATTGTTGCTTTGGCTATAGTGCTGAATTATTCAATGATCATCCACTGCCCTTCTTTTTAGATCTCTTTCACTATTAATTATTAAAAGCAGTACCTCCACTTTCTTAATTAATGCTGGTGTTTCTTATTAAAGGACCCAGCTCCTACAGCCTGTTGTGGGTGGGAAGTGCCTTTTACGTGTTCACTGCTTCATGTTCAGGTAGGCATCTAACCAAGTCTGATGCAACTTGGTTCATATCCACCCCGACCATAAACTCTGGGGCATAGTTCAGCTGATGTAAGCACTCAAAGGCTCCAATTAACTAAATAGATCTATGACAAATCTACCAGGGTTCCTTCCCCCATCCACCTTCCAATTTTGTTCACAAGCTGTAGTACTTGGAATAATATGGTTTGGATTTAAAATAACACTTTTGCTGATACAGCAGTGAGCTGTGCTGACGTTTGTAATTTCTGGTGGTGGTCAGGAGCGTGTCTGTGCTCCCATTTCACATCAGGCTTCAGCACTTAGTCGTATTCTGGCTGGAACTAAATTGGCTCAGTTCTTAACATGGTTCATTGTTACTTGTTAGTTGTGAAAAGAGTCTCCTGCAGTTGTAGGTAAATCTGTCCCTCTTTGTAAGGAAAATATAGATAGTGATACTTTAAATTTTTTAAAGATTGTTTTAGTAGTTGGTCCGAGTGAGGATCCTCGGTATTTATCTTCTGAGCCTTTGTCTCTGTAGGGGATAAATTCTGCACTCCCATCTGTTACACAGATCCAGAGCTGCCGGACATAACCAAGAGCGGAGTATGGCTTTTCCTTTTCTTTCCTCGCTTTTTTGTCTTTCTGGTGCTTATTCTCTGCTTCCTTGCACCGTCTTTGTTCTCGTGCCCTTCTATAGTGTGTTTCAATGGCATTGCTGGCAACAGGAGGAGCTACCAACAGTGTGAATTAGTTTTGCTTTCATGGGAAACTGCAGTGGGGGAAGAGTACACTGGGCACTTGTAATGCTGCTGACGTGCACTTACAAGACAGTACAAAAAGTAAATGCTTCTGCAAAGGGATAGGAAAGTGGAAACACAGAGTTATTGGGGCTCAATTCTGGCACACTTCTTACTAGTCTGAAAAGCTTAAAATGAAGCTGTTTGGGTATTTTACTCTTCATTTCCCAGTAAACTCCATCAGTTGGATTGTTTTTCAGAGGATTGCTGCATGAAGCCTTTTACTGTAACACACTAAATGAAAACTCAGCTTACAGGCAAATCTCTTCTGTTTCTGTAGGCTGTGACCCCACATGGGTACTGCTGGTTTCTGTTATTTATTATGTGCCTGAAATCTCAAGGTGTGTGTCACTTCTGAGGCGCAAATTTGAAAAATGGAGGCTCAAGTATGTACAAATATCTTCTAAAGTATATACTATTGTCTTAAAATTAAGACAGTGTGGCCTTTTTTGTTACTCTCTACTATTATGGAGTGTCTAAAATGTTGTGAGTGAAACATTGTTTGCAGAAATTGATTTTTATCGCTTTATTTTTCCCAGGTTTACAATAAGTCGTTGACAGCACTTTAGGTATTTAATTTCACTCTTTGTCTTGTAAAGTCATTTTTTCCCCTTCATTTGTATAAAATCTCTCATGTACATCAAAAGCAGGGAGGGGAAAAATAGGGTTAAAGAAAGCCAGGTGTTTCCAGGAGCAGTATTTATTGTGTACAGTTGACATATTTAAGTGTTAGTCTTGAGGTGAATAGTGTATACGCACAACAGGGCATGGCTTCAGCTGGCTTTACTTGGAGTAAATAAAGTGCTTATCCTTCCTTGGCAGTTGACCATTAAAGCATGTTCCTGTGCCACTTAAGTATGTCTGAAGTTTGGTGACAACCACAGAATCTGTCAACAAAGTCTGTGGAGTAAAATGCTGTTTATCATCTATCGCGTTTCTCCATGAATGTTGAGTTTCCAATGTCCAGTCATTTCTTGTGTCCCTGGGCAGGAAAATCTGAGTCATCTTAGTCACCTGAACTGCCTCAGTTATTGAGTCACGTCAGTTCGTCACCTTAGCTGCCAGTAAGCTATGACTGAGCACGCAGAATCAATTAAACATACACTTAAAATGTTATCTGCTGTAAGTCGAGATATTTTTCCCTCAAATTCAGTGCAAATGTCCTGCAGACATACCCCAGTTATTCCCTGACGTGTTAGTAATGAATTGGCTGTGCCGTGATGTTTGCTTGCAGTCATGAAATTCTCCCTGCTTCCTGGAACAAAACCAGTTGCCAGCAGTGCTATTGCACTTGTGCCACTCCATCCCCAACCTTAAAGAAGCCCTTTCTGGCGCCAGGCAGTGAGGAATAGCATGAGTAGGCGTAGCTGTTGCGTGGATCTTTGCTGTCTTACAGGTTGACACACAAGGTGTTGTGGTGGTGTTTCTTGTCAATGATCATTACGAGCCAGACACGGTGGAGAGGCAAGTCTGGCATACAGAATAAACTTGTCTATGTTCTTTGGACCAGAGAGTCTTCTCTGCAGGGAAGAAAAAATGTACAAAACTGTTTGGAGTTTTTATTTATTTCTTTAGTGAAGTGGGGCATTGTAGATAGAGAAAGGGAAATTAGGACGGGAAAATAGGCCGTTTAAGGACTGTGGCTAGAGCAACCCACAACTAGGTCAGAAATTAGCTCCTCCAAAAGCACAAAGACGTAGCTCATGTTCAGTTTAATAAATCTAACAAGTGGTTACAAAGGAAATAATGGTTTGTTCATCTTTGCTCTTGGAGAGACAGATAATGAATGTATTCTTTGACAAACCTTCTGACCAAAATCCAAATGGCATAAAGCTCCTGGACTGAGCCTGGGAAGTTAAATTGCTATTAGGAAACTACCTAGAAGGGAGACTTACTCAAGCAAAAGCAGCTACAAGCAAGTGCAAAGCTGTTGTCCTGGGTGGAGCAGCTCTATGTCCAGCCTTGCTTTTTGAGCCATTCTTTATGATTCCCACCAGATATACCATGCAGTGGTGAAAAATAACACTGCAGTGTAACAATAGCATGTCTCCTTGTTAACTCAGTTGATGCCCATGTCTTTTGAATTGTCTCATGAATAGTGCTTCCTAGAGAAGATAGGCTTGGTGAAGTTTGTCCCTCTAAAGTTTGTAGACAGGTGAGGGGAAAAAAACCCAAACCAAAAAAAACAAAGAACTAAAATAGCCCCAGGAGACAGAATTTAAAAGGAAAGTGCATTTCAGAGGCCAGCCTGCTAAAAATAGTAAAAGAGGCAAATACTCCTAAGTTCAGAAGCTATGTCTTGGGATTTCTGAAGATCTTAACTGTAAGAATTGCCTTTCATCACATTTAAAATCCATTCTGAATTAAGCCTGATAGAGGATTAGGATAAGGAGAGTTTGCTACATCTAATGTATTAAAGAAACAACTGGAAGCTGAAAATAGCAGTGTAATGGTATTTCGAATAGTAGTACATGAAAGGCTTGACTGAAAGCCCAGTCCTTCTATTCAGGACCAGGATTCAGAAATGTCCTGAAATTGGGCTGCTTTTAGTTAAGCCTGGAAGAGAAAAAGGGAGAATTCTAGATCCCAGAAGTGAAGTGGTCTAAGGCTTCCTTCAGACAAATCCAAACTTACTTGTCCTGTTGTGTTTAAGGCACCTGTGTGTCTCTCTGGAGAGGTGGATGACTAGCAGAAAAGCAGCCTCTTGGAGACTGTGTGTATCACACTTTGCTTCCATGGGAAGGGGATCCTGGCAATGTGCTGGTACCTGACCCACTGCCACATCTGTTCTTCGCTCTGAAATAAACCCAGCAACCTTCAACAGCAAATATAAGTTAATAACTCTGTGATTAACAGGACATGTTAATGCTTGTGGACGAACACTGGGATGTAAGCAGTGGGAGAGTAAATAGCTTTCAGATTAATTGCAGGTTTTATTTGGTTTATGTTATGTCTGCTGTGGGTTCTCATTACCATCACATCCCGAAGAGTTCCTATTTATCACATTCAGGTGGAAACCATCACCTCTTGAGGGGACAATGGATACCATCTGCTGAATGCCCTCCCAGATGATTCCCTGGGAGAATTCCAAGAAATTCTAAGAAGCAGAAATCCTAGGTCTTTATAAACACATAGCAGAACAGTAAAGGATGGTTTGACCAAGACCTTGTATGGTGGAAGTGTAAGGGTGGGGAGAAAAGCTGGGCATCACAAAGGAAATTTGTGCACAAAGGTTCTGATGTAAGTTGGTTTGCTGAGTGATCATCACCAGGTCTGTGTGTTGGCTGTGTCGCTGTTCCTCCTGTGCAGGTGAGCTGCGTGACGAGCTGTGGTGTGCCTGTCACAGAACCATGGAGAACACAGGCTGGAGGGGACTCCTGGGAGTCATCTGATCAGCCTTCAGCTTCAAAGCCAAAGCAGTTTTCCCAGAGAGACATTCTGTCAAATTTTGAATGTCTCCAAGGATGAAGGGCCGCACCAACTTGATTCCAGTGCTTGAGTACTCTCACTGGGAAAACCTTTCCATTATCAGAATTAACCTTGTAGGAACTTGTGGCCATTATCTTGTTCTTTTGCTGTGTCAAATGAGAAGTTTGGCTCTGTCTTCATTCTAACTCCTTTCTGAGAGTGGAAGACTGCAGTCAGATCTACCCCCAGCCTTCTATGTAGACTAAATAAACACAGTTCCATTGTCATTCCTACATCATTTGTCCAGGAGCCAGAACAGTAATTTTTTCCTCTGAGATATCATGAGCTGGTACTTTCCTTTGATATCCTGCTAAAGAACAGGAGAGAGAGACAGAGAGATGGAGACATTTCATCCAAATCAGCAATCTCCCTGTGAAACAAATTCACAGGACAAAGAGAAATACAGAATGCCAAGTTTTGATGTATCTGTTATTTCTTTCTGTGGTTTCTGTAAAGCACAGTCAATGTTTTCACTCTGCTCTATTAGAGTGGCTCAGCTGTGATAAAGTGAGCTACTCTGGTCCTGTGGTAAGGTAAGAATCTTACAGAAATAAATGATGTGGTTATGAGCAAAACCTTGAAAACATGAACAGTAAATGGCTAAAAATTCAGAAGTCAAATGTAAAGAACCGAATTTCTTTCCTAATATCAAATCTTAAACCAGTATCATAACTTCTTTAGACACCTGACATACATTTTGAAGCCGTTGGTTCAGTGATAATGCTATGTGCCTCTAGCAAGTCATCTTTCTTTAAAATACCTCATTATTAGAATAGCCTAACTTCTTTTCTTGTAAAGAGAAGACCTACAGCCTTGAGTTGCCAGTAATGTGAATTCAGCACTTCTGAGTGTGCGTGAGGAGTGCATAGAAAAAAGCTATGACTCTTTAGTTAGGAAAACAACCTGCTGCTGCCAGCCAGTTCTGCTGCATCACCAGCATCATCTGTGCGCAAGCTGGGGACAAGCTGGGAAGCGATTTCATCGTCTGCTCTTTTCCCTTGATGGCACTAAAAGCGTACCAGGCCCTCGCATAAAAATTTAAAGCAACAAGAGTGCTCAGGAGCATGTTCATCTATAAGAACAGCTCTTTATTTTCCAGTAGTCTTCTTGCAAGCAGATGACACTAACAGCAGAATGGGTATCTAGTAAACTGGAAATAGAAGAAACAAACCTTGTTTGTTACTTGAAGTGTGAGGTGATAACCCAGGGTTTGACAGTGAAACCCTGAAGTCTCATGCTTATTCTGAATTTTCTGCTTTGCTCTTGAGCTATATAAGTCCAGCTCCAGTGCAGTGGCAGATCTATGTGAAAATCAGCCCATTTGTATTGGTGTGGAGTGCATTTCTGACTTTATGTAAGCTAAGCAGTGTATAGGCTCACACATTTAAACTTACACATTCCTATTTTATCCTACAAGTTAGCTGCTTATGGAGTCTACTGTCAGTGCTTTTTGCTATCAGTGCCCAAACATCTGCATTAGGGACATTACACAAGCTGACAGTCAGATACTGGTATCTGCAATAAGTAATTAATCCCTTAAGCACACAGGAATTTTCTGTCAGTCGAATTGGCTTGGTACAGTTTCTCTAAAAGAAAGATAAAGCTGATAAGTCATGGCTTATCTTTCACCAGAGTTTCTTATTGAAATCACAAGATTTGTCTCTTTTTATCTTCTGGCTTCCCAGCCTGCAATCCCTGTTCAGGGTTTGCCTTTTTGAAATTGTGGGTTTCTGTTGGTGCTGATCAAGATAGCCATCAGTTGAAAACGGTGTTATATTATTGGCCAGGTATTAGCTTTGGTTTATTCTTTTTTTTTAATATGCAGTATTTTTTTACTATACAGTTTACACAAAGAGAAGTGTTCTGCCAGTGTGCTAATACAGTTTCCATTTAACTGTGTACTTCACATAGGTCAAGAACTCTTCTGCAAGAGGGTAAGAGAAGCAAACAGTTAGGAATGATGATAGAGTAGGTTTTATACTGTTCTATTTTTTTTTATTTTAAGAAAGCAAGTAAGCGAGGAATCCTAAAATAGAATATTTGCAGTTACTCTGCTTTACAGAATGTATACTGCATTCTAAGCAAATCTAAAGGTAAATCTAAACTTAATTCTGCCGAGAATTTTAACTGACAGTGGATTTTCAAGTTTAAAATAATTAGTTTACTTCCTAGTATCTGCTGGAAAGTGTTTTTGACACCATCTTGTGTTTTATTTCCACCTTCTATGTATGAGTGAGAGATGGCAGCTCAGGAAGCTGCCAGCCTGTTGCCACAGGAGTGGCTTTTCTCTAGAGGTGTATTGAAACTTGATGGCACATTTCTCTAGAGCAGCCCAAGTCATGGCAGCTGGCAGCGTGCTTGGTGCTGCTTCCTTGTTGGTGCCACAGCGAGAGACACAGAGCTGACAGAGCAATAACTGCGGTGCTGATGGAAAACAAGGCTGCTGCAGCAGTAGGAAACCATTTTCAATATGAACCAATCTTTTAGAGGATCCAGTCTTAAATATGTACTCTGAATAAAGTGCTCTTGAAGGCTGCTTTTCCCCAGGAAATACTGCTTCACGTGATTTAGGGACAGCAGCCCATCAGTCATGGTAGGAGTGGACAGATCTGGAGCACTGGCACCTCTGGGTGCACTGTGGTGCTGCCTTGCACCCGTTCAGTGGGATTGCTGCCACGAGGGATAAAAGATTGCTATCAGCTATTACAAGTGATGATAGAAGCAGGCTGACAAAGTCAGACAGACGTTATGGCCCTCTTCTTATCAGCAGCAGGCCGGGGTTTGTTTCTAGTCTCAATTCTGGCTATCGGTGCAAAGAAGTTTTTCATTAAGAAAGAAAGGAATGGACCTTAGGTCTCTTTTACCTGCTTCTCATTGCTATACCTATGTTGGGGCTGAGACAGCACCACTTCACTCTGCTAAGTCTCTGCTGTCAGAACTCATGCAGCATTTTCAGGCATCTTAATGTCTTCCTTAAGTGTCATCTCTGTTTCTGAGTCAAAGGACAGTAAGGTCACAGGTCTGACAGAACAAAGAAGAAGATCCCTCAAAGGATTTACTCCAAATGTTGGGTAAATCCTTAACTACTAAGACAGTTCTTCATTTCATTGTCTTATTTGACACTCTTGTGTCAAAGGCATGTGCCCTTCACTAAGCAAATGCTGCACTAACCAAGCCACCTCTGCATTTGGGGAGTAGAGCACATTTGATATTTTTATTCAGCAGTCAGGTTTTTTTCACAGTGCTGTATCACTTTATCTGTTTAATATTATTTTCCTGAGCTGGATGATTTCTCATTTTTGTTTGCCTCTGAAGAAGAATATATTTCTGTCCATTACAGACTAGCACAGCAGCAAAAAGTGGTTGGTGAGAGGTGGCTCAGTAACATAATGATACTGTCTCCAAAGACCTCCAAACAGGAAGGTATCTCTGGCTGTGATGAGACAATCTTGTTCATCTTGGGGGTTTATCTAGATTCTTCCATTTTATGGGATGGACTAAAACCCCTTGGGAATTCAGAATATCTCTGGGCTACTGATATTTTAAGTGACTTCTGGTGAGAAAAGTTACCATGAATTTCAGTATGGAAACATAATTCCAGCTTAAATGTCATCTACAGCATGGTTCAGACCTCCCACTGTTGCAGGACTGGCAGGTTATTGCTTTATTGTCTGTTATGTTTGTAGAAGGCCATGCTTTTGTGCTTTTCATATAGTTTACATTTAAGTTCCCATCTATACTATTAAAATTGTCCCTAGTGGATTCTTCCTTTGATATGGGAAGAAGCTGTCCTTTTGCTTCCTCTCCAAGGATTAATATTTCCCAGAAGACCACACTTTTCCTCTGTGCTTTTTTCATGTTAGAACTCCAGGCTGCTTTGAAGCATCAGCACCACCATGTGTTTCCCTTCAGTCAGTTGCCCATGCAGCTTTCAGACCTCTCCCACACCCTGTGGAAGCCATTTGGAGTTTAGGGTCATGAGAACCAGTTGCTTTAGGACTTCTTTGGCAAATACATCCATGTCTTTGATTTATCCATGTTGATTCTTCTTGCCTACATCTGATTTTTGCATTTCATCCATCCTACTCAAGTCTAGTAGTACATAAAGGTGAAGTTACACACAGGCAGAGCATAAACAAGTGTCTGTTTGCTTTTTTAGTGCTTGAAGGGACGATAGTTTTATTCAGTTTAAATACATCATCCAGATGTGTGCCTGTATCATCTGAGCTGCATTTTTCCTCAAGAATCCTTCAGTTTAGAGGATCACCATGAGCTGCTGTTTCAAGGTTTCTTTAAAAGAAAAATAGTTGCTGTAAGTCACTAAATTGTAACATAAATATGACAGATGCAACAAAAATAGTTAAATTATAGCCAGTTATTATAAAAATACTAAAACTCACCCCCACAAAACTAAAAAACATGTAAAGAGAACTGTGGATATGATTATGCACAAAATGCACTTAAAAGCTGAAATAGAAAAAAAAAATTGAATTAAAGCAGTCTCTGCTCATCAGTAACAGGGATCTGATGTGACTGTAAGAGAGGCAACACATGAGAGCATTACATAAGTGATGTTTGGTGCAAGAGGGGACAACACATGACCTTGAATGATGCAAGTATTCTGAATTATCTTTCTGTCCTCTTTTTCATGTCCTATAATTCTCTTGGGATTGCTACTTCTCTCTCTCTCTGTCTTTGGTGTGTTTGCTGGTATTTCCCCTGACAAGCTACTGGCCTATTTGGGATCTCTAGGGACTGCATCCCCACAAATCTGGCTGCTGGGATTATTTTAGTACTCGTCGCACGTTTCCCTGAGGAGCAGTGGAATTGTGCCAGATGTGGTTCATGCGCTTTGCTCCCCCCAGGCCCGGCAGGGAGGCTGTGCCAGCTGGAAGGACACCAAGAGGGGGCTGAAGCAATGGCATTGGTGCCTGCCCCAGCCCCTGGGAAAGGGGGGATCCCCTTTCCTTCCTCCAAGCGAGGGGCTGCAGGACGTGTCTCTGCATAGGCCCTTCAGCAGTGTGGGAGAGCAGACAGCTCTGATTGCAAGTCCAGAAGTTTAGCCGAGTGTGACAAAATGTTTTCCCAGTCTTTCTGGAAATCTGGACCAACCTGTGAGCTTGAGGAAGGTGAGAAACCACAGTAAGTGAGAGGTGATCTGTCTGGGAGCAGAAGACATTTCCATGTTGGATTTATTGAATTATGTATGGTTAGTGATGGGAGAGAGAACCCAGGACTTTCTCAGCTGGCTACAGGATGAGATACCCTTTGATTAGAAATCAGCATTGATGGGTTCTTCTGGAACAGCTTTACAGGTTCAGTTTTCTGGATTCACTAATGCCTTAAACTCAAAGCAAAATGCAGAAGGTCTTGACACCAGAAACATTTCTGTTTGTGGAAGTAGAGTGTCATATCCAGGCTCTTTCAGAAGATGTCTGTGCATTGCTGTCATCCCAAGGGCCTGGATCATAGGGACTGAAAGGAATAGAGTTGATGTAGGGATGGGCAGCAAGCCTCATGATAAATTTACCTTCTCTAGAGCATCAGTAAAAGAGAGAGATTCTGTGCCTATTTTTAACCTTTTCTCTCACTGACTGTCCTGCTTATTCCACAAACTATGAATTATCTGCCTTCTCATTTCCCTTTAGAATCTCCTTCAGTATCACAGATACCATCTGTTTTCTCTTGGGTGGTCTTACTGATACAAATCTAACTAAATTTTAGATCAGTTGTTCTCGGTCGCTTTGTATTTTTTCAAGGCTGCTGCTTCTATTTTGGACCTGGGGAAGGACTGATGTAGTTGAAAGCTTATTGATTTTTCCCAGCTAGACCTAGTGGGTTTAATAATGTAGGTCTGGCTAAAAACCTTATTTTGTTCATATCCTGGGATACATCAGCAATACTGTTTTCTTATTTCTTCTATCATAATTTATGGCTGTCAGTGCTATGCAAATATCCCAGCAATAAGTAGTAATGACACGGAGAGTGTTCTGTTAGCCCATTTCATCAGGGAAAAATGAACAGAAAAACCTCAGGCACCTGATGCAACTTTGAGACTGCAACACAAATGTATCTTCTTGTTATGAAGCTGCCATGATACAGTCTTTTTGTCACTGTGGATTTAATCAATTTTTTTTATTGTTTGTTCCTAAATCAGAGAAATTTAGTGTTCAGGGTGTGTTTCTCCCTGCTGGTGACGTTCCAGAGCAGTTTGCAGTTTCCCTGCAGTCCTGTGGGGTGAAGGGTGCTGAATACCATGGAAGCGGACATTGGAATCTTGTAACACCATCAGTAGAAGAGCTGTGGTGAGTGTAGGACGCAGTAAGCAGTTGTTAACATTGAGCTCTTGAATGAGACACTTGGACTGAGGCAATTGAGTTTCTGGCAGCCATGGGAGGGAGAGATCCAAGTACCAAAATGTTACCTGTCAGTCTGCAGCTGTGTCATATTAGCAGCTCCAGCACGGGCCTCTTCCCTCGTGCTGACTGGGAGAAGATGATGGATCTTGGCATATACAGTCCAGCAATGCCTCTCCCATGGGTGGGGGACATGTCCTGTATGTCTGCAAAACAGAGCCATCCTTGGGGTGCTGCTTGCTGACAGCTGAGACCAACAAATGCATTTCTCTCCTGCATCCGTGTGGGAGAGGCAGCGGGAAAACAAGCACGTACCCTTCACTCCCCTAATCCGGATCTCCTCCGATGAGTACTAAGGACACTGCTCTCCCAGCATGGCCTCTGGGGCCCCAGGGCAGCAGGGAGCAGTGGTGAGGTGAGACTCCAACCTGCACAGCTCCTACTTAAGTTCCTGAGGTCCTGTAAGCCCAGGACTTCTTTCTCATCAGGGAATAACGTTGGTAAACTGGAGAGACCCTGATGGGGTCAAGCACCTGAACCCCTTGCTAGTGCGTGGGGTGATGTGAACTCCCAGGCCTCCGTGGGAGGAAACTGAGGATGTCGCCATGGTGTTAATCAGATTCCTGCCCGGAAAAAATAGCAAGTGAGCTATTTTGGTCATCCAGGACACCAGTGCAGTGGCTCTGTGACATGCACCAAATATAGGTTACATGCACAGCCCGGGAGTGCTCGCCTGCCTGAATCACGTCTTCTGCAGGTGTTGGCATAACTCCCCCTCCTGGGATTTGTCTTCATTTACATGGAGCTATAAAGGCCCATGTGGCTGGTAAGGAGCAAGAATTAACTTTTGCTTAAAATATCATTAAAAAAAAACCAAAACCAAAAGCCTGGTGGAAAAGAGGAAGAAGTCAACCCTTGCTTTTTTCCACTTCAAAATCAAAAGATGTGGCTTTTTTTGGAAAATATATACTTATGTAATTTGTCCTAATTTTGGTTCTTAATAACCAGCACAGCTCAGTGAGAGCTGAATGGTTGCTGCAATTAAACCATGTAATGTGGCTTTTTGAGAAAGGACTGGTTTGTCTCAGCCCACAAGACTTATTTTAGATAATCACCATTTTTAAGTGCAAATGTGATTTTAAAGGTAGTTATTCTTGTCCGTGAACATGACAGGAGCTTAAAGCAAAGCCTTTGAGATGCCAGAAGAGACCTGTTAGAACTACCAAGCAGTTTACCAGTGCCTCAGTAAGGGAATGCTTGGGAGCAACAGGTTTTATTCTCCAAATGTTGTTTAGACAAACTTGGCAAGACTGATTCACCATGTGCCCTCCACCTGCAACTAGGCTGAACCCACTGGTTCTGGTCACATTCTGAGGAAGGGGTTCAAAGTAGAAACCAGAGTTCAGCAACCCTACACCCTTACATTAGTGAACATAAAGGATCGGGCCACCTTTTCTTGCCCTTTGCTTGCCTTGAAATGCTGGCCTGTCATTGCTGAAGTGCACGAGCTGCCCTGAAATAAATCTGTGCTGCTCAAACAGAGACACAAAGCAGCTTGTTTCTTTTGCTAATGCAATACCAAAGCTGCTTGTCAGTGCCCTGACCCAGGCACCACGCCTGGGGAGCTGTGCTGGGAGCGGGAGCCCTGCAAAGAGCTGCACCAGACACCCTCAGCCCAAGTGTTACCTGGAGTGGGGAGGAAGGGCCTCCAACACTCCCCCATCCATCAGTCCCTCAGTGCTGCTTGCTCAGTTCATGGGTGTTTGTTCTGATCAGAGCTCTGCCTCTTAACCTGTGGATTATGGCAGCACTGACGGAAAACATGACTCCCACACCCACCCATTTATGAGGCATTGTTTAACACTACCTTGTCACTAAATAGACCGGGGAGGGGGAGGGCTTTTAAAGACTTGAGAAAATGGCTCTATGTTGCTTGAACAGCTATTTTTGTGGAAAAATCCTACTTGTGCACACACAAAACACCCTACGTATCCCTCCCTCTCCCAAGTGTGGTCATGGAGTGGACCCTGGGATCTTGCAGGAGTCTCACCTGGCAGTGATGGTTTCTCTGGGTGTTAAATGCCTTCCTTGCTCAGCCAGCCTGCAGCTGCCCTAGCGATGAGGTCAGGGAGTTTTCCATCACTCCTTTTGGCACGGGTCTGGCTGCTGGGTTTGGGATGTGCTGGCCAGGCAGAAAAGGGCGATGCTGGCACAGCAGGTCATCACCTTCTTGGGGAGAAATCTCTATCAGCCAAAGCATAGTAAGGGTGAAGCAGGATTGCTGCTGAAAACAATGCAGGAAGAGTCAGCTCAATGATGGTTTGTGATCTGTGGGATTACTGACTGCAGTGGGGTGGAAGCCCCCTTTGCATAGGGCTTGACATAGTTAGACGAGCCTGCAACGCAATTAAGTAGCTGGAGCAGCAAGAAATAAGAACTGTGTCAGCCCCTTTCAGATTCATAACCAGTGCTTTAACCAACCTCACCCAAAACCTCACTGTTGCATCCCAAGGATGATGTGGTCTCTCTCCTAGAGAGCACTTGCACACCAGAGGATTGTTTTAAAGCAATGTAATTGGCTTTCCTAGTTAAAATCTCAGCATGATTTCAGAAGGGAGAGGCCAGAACAGAAGAATCACCTTCAAATTCAGTAACCCCCATTTTAAGGTGCACCCTATTTCACTTTACTGTCAAGTAAAAGATGTACAGTTCTGACATTAAGATTGCAGTTTCAAAATTGAATCCAGTATATTATGTGAAGCACATTTTCTATGAAGTATATTTTTATTTTTACAACTGATTTCATATTTCAAAAATGTATTTGGTGCTGACTGTAGCTTTGATTCTCTCGCAGAGAAACACTAATTCAAGAGTTGTGTTTAAGAAATGCTTTGGGTTGGGAACATTTTTAACTGAAATGCAGACTCTGCAAAGGCTTCCAGGGAAGGGCACTTTGCCTGAAGGGAGTCACATCAAAAGCTCTGCCCAGCTTCTAATCTACAGGTTTCTTGAAAAACCTTATCATTACATGCTTTTGTACTGACATTCAGTCTGATGCAAACCAGATCTATTTGTATTTGTGCCCTACCTAGTTCAGTTACCAGCATATATGCGAAATGCTGGATGAAAAATTACACATGTAAGTTCCCATCTGAACTGATATCAGAGATTAAGTGGGAAAAATTCCTGAAAGCTAGATTCAGAAACTGTTAGTGCCTAATAATTTTGCTGGGGGAGGGCAAGCTGAGAGGGGGTCCCAGGAGCTATACATTAGGCATGATATGAACACAGAAGATGTAGAGATTTGGGCATTGCGTGACTGAAAAGTGAACAACTCCTGCCAGCCCGGAGTGCAACTCCTCACCCTGCTCCAAATCACAAGTCTCAACTTGGCCAGCAGCCCTGTGCTAAAAACACCCATTTCTCTCCAACACAATGTCTATAAATGGAGCTGGGACAGCTGTGTCAGCAATCACAGAACATCTCAACTTGGCAGGGACCCGAGACAATTATCGGGTGCAACTCAGGTGCCTGGCTTGGAGGGACCTGAACTTTAGTGCAGTGGATCCACGTGGCTGTGCTTGTACCTGCAGTGTGCTGGGGGACAGTTGCAGCAGGCACCCCAGATTTGCTGCCTTTGGGCTCACAGTGCCCCTTGCAGCTGATGATTTCTGTCTCCAGCAGATGGCCCAGGCAGCCCGCAGCCAGCCGTGCCTGGCTCTCTCTCCCTGGCAGTGTCACTGCAGGGAAGTGGTATTGTGATCTCTGCACATTACTCGAGATTAGCACCTTTGAAATCAGACTAAGTTTAAGATTATACAGAAAAGTGGGTTTATGTACACCAAACTAAATATTCATTAGTACCTCAGAAAAGGGCAGTTTTGAATTTAAGATATTTTTAGCAATAGTGGCTGTGTATCAATGACTCAATACTAGCACATCACAGCTGCCGAGTTCTGTGCATGTGTTTTCATGCCCAGCAAATTTATTTTGTGTAATAACAAGGACCAAAAAGGAAAGTATGCAGCTAATGCATCAGTTCTGGTTTTTAATATGACTATCTCTGATCTTCTCAAAGTTACTGGAAACATCACCATGACATATTCCCCCTTCCAAAGATCAATACCTGTTAGAAAAATAAATGCTGTTCTAGATGGAAAGTTGGCATTCAACAGCACTTGATTTCCACTTGCTAACTGTTGTTTACAGTAAAGCTAGATACATATTGAGACACAACACTTACACTCATCATCTGTGGTTTGTATGAAGTGTTGACCTTCCCTCAGAAGAATCTGTACTGTTAGCTTATTGGTTTCTAATGACACCACTTCATTAGTTGATTATGCCCTTTCATGCTTTTCCCTGTAAGAATAAAAGTCTTTTCTAAACCTGATGCAAATAAATTTCAGATTTCACGTGTAATGACTTCTAGTCATGCATATTTTGAAGCTAATACTTCTAAAATGAGATGGATTCTCTTTCAAAATTCAGCAATCACCAGTAACTGAGTGTAGCTTGAACTGAGCAGAGCACATTATTCCATATATCATTTGCATAAATTGTACCTGCAAAACTGGGACTCCACAGATTTGTTCCTGTACATTTTCTTTGAACTAAGCAACAAAATGAATCACCATTTGCTATGGAATATGGTCAATCTGTTCAAAGTTGTGTGTAAGGATGGGAATTAAGATTTGACAGTGATCCTTACACCAGTTAACTACAGATACTGATTTTTTGGGGAAGAATGAAAACGGTCTGTTGGCATTCTTGTGTAATTTTTACTTGAAGAATCATAAAAACTTTGGCAAGCCAAAAGTTTACATACACACTAATACCACAAAACTAAGATATAAAAGCCATTTATTCAAAAAAATGTGGTGGTGTCAAATCACATACACAAGCCAATATTGAGCTACAAACACAGACCAAACAGTTCTATAAACAGAAATTGGAGTGTTCATATACCATAGTACCTGAAAAAGACCGTTAATAAAAAGGAGTCCATAAGTATTTCATTTCATTTTTTCTATATGGCTCCTTGCTGAATGTCTTTGCCTAAGTTAGTGTACAATGAGCCAGAGGTAGAGTCCCAAGTAAAGCATCTAATGCCTCAGGGCTCCATTAAAAACCTTTATTCTTCTAAACAAAAGGAAAGTCTAGTCTATAGTTTTCTGTATGACACTGAAGTAAAGCCTCTTTGCTTGAGCAGTACGGCATTCCCAAGCGCATTTGGCATTAACCTAGATTGAGGCTGTGCTTTGTGGAACCACCTCAGTTCTCCTCCCCTTCAGACTCCGACTCTAGAAGAGAACAAAGTAAAACACTTCATGTAGGTTGTTGCACAAGGACACTGACATGAGTAATTCTATAAAAATAACAGGATATCCTTCCAAAATGAAAATGAAATTTTCACCACACCTAGTAGTTCCTAGGAAAGGTTGGCAGATCAAACAGAGCAAACAAGAAAGAAACACAGCTTCAGGAGATGAAGGTTTGCTCTGCTGCCCTCCATGGTGGAGCTCTTCACTTACAGATCTGTGACTAAAATTTTCACCACGTTGCTATGAATGATTCTGGCCCTCATCTACAGAGCCACACAATGTGTACCTGAGCTGAGTTTAATAAAGGCTCAGCATTAGCTGCTCACTCTTCTAATCTCTACAAGTAGCCTGTACTGCTCTCATCCAGGAAGCACCCTTAAAACTATTTGCTCTGCAAGTATCAATTGGCATCACCATCCAGCCTATCCAGAAAGGCATAAGTAGTGTTACCCTACAGGAGGTATGAAACCTGTACAAACCACATTTTTAAATTATTTTTATAATATAAGATAAAGTTCATTTAGTAATAGAAGCAGAAGAAGTAGAAGTAACTTAGAAGCAGGAATACACATGCTGGTTTTGTAACATAAAGTTACTTTGCATCGTGTTGTATTTCTGTGTTCACCTGACAGGAAAGGGCTCACTGCCAATAAATATTACACTGTAGGTCGGATTTCTGAGAGCAAACACGGTCTGCGTGTTCTTACAGAAACATTCTGTCTCTGTTTGTACTGGACATTGTAATTAAGGACACCTGGCAGAGGGGACATGCAGGAAAGGATAAAAATAAGAGCAGCTGAGGCATACAAGCAGAAAATTAAAAGAGGGGAAAAAAAGCTTAATTAGACCAAGCTTGCCCATCCAAAATCTCAAGTGTGAAAGCAGCTGTCATTTTTATGCTGCTACCTGAACATGTGAATTGCTGCTAAGTTTTATCTGTTCCTTGTCATTACTGCATAGTCCCTCCAAGTTTATAAAACTAATTATATTAAACAGATGCAAATGAACCCTAATAATTCTATCCCTATCTATTACAGATGGATTTATCTTCCCAACTGATGGGGAATTCTTTTTCCATGCAAAAGAAAGATAATTTACTTATTCAGTACAAGTATTTTCCTAAGAAGAACATGAGGAAAACCAAGTTAGGGACTAAAGAAACTAGTTCCCCTCTTCAATAACCATTTTAAAGCAGCAAATACAGACCACATAATCTTAGCCTGACCACTCACCTAAACCCAATTTCAAGAGCAAGGGCACAGGCAAGCTCATGCTGTGTGCCATTAAACATGGTAATAGCAGAAAAGGCACTGGGAGAGAAAACTTTGGCTGAACGTGCTAGCACCGAGGTACTTCTGCTGTCATCAGTGCAGAGTTCCTCCCTGCAGAAGCTAAAAGAGTTTATCTATAGACAGGTGGTACCCAATGAGTAAAGGACTTCACAGGGACACCACAATCACTAAAAAAGCAGCAAGTGTTGTTAGGCTTAGGCATGCCTGGAAACAACTGGGACAGTTATGCCTGCTGTTTTGTATTTCAAGTCCTGAATACTTCATATACTGGTACAACTAAAATGTGAAAAAAAAAAAAAAATTGTTTTGCAAGGAGACTACCATAGCTCTCCAAATGAACCCATACCTTCTTCAGCGTTTTGCAGCCACTCCACAAATTTCTTCATCTGGTCAAGAAAAACACTTTTGCCTTTAGCAACATGTGCTTCTTTATACCACTTGAGGATAGCTTCTTCACTCAGAACATCAGCTGAAATACAGGTAAGTGTTTGTAAAAAAAAAAAGGTAATTTTTTAGAGATTAGCAGATTTCCAACATGAGAGGAGAAAGATTTTTTAAAGGCAGCATAAAGTTATTATGATTGCAGTGGAACAAGCTTTGCATGATCTATATTAGGCTACAAATACAGAATATTTGATGCATTTAATGGGTTCCAGATGCAATAAAACGTGTAATGTATTAGGCTTAAAATAAAATATCAAATACTGTGCTTCTGTCAAGAAGAGTTCTTTATTCATCTGTTTTAAATACACCACATAAGATGGCTGGATAAAAAGAAATATAATTATCAGCTTGCACATCTTGGAAGTTACCACAGTAAGAACTGCCATGCCTTTTCTTGCTGTTGTATCATGGAATGCATGGTTCTAGAAATCTAAAGTGACAGATACCTCCTGACTGAACACTTAAGAGACAGCCAGTAGGGCGTTTTGCAATCATTTTCCCCTAAAGGTTTTATATTGTTTTTAGCTAATAAGTTTTAAGGTCACTATTCAGACCACCCATTTTTAGGGATTGGCTTGGATGGACAGCACAGCTAACATTTTTATGTCAAGCATCAGGAACAAAATAGCTGTCATGAGGACATGTGAGGCTGACTACAATTCAGAATAAAGAAATACTAATAAATAGCAAGGACACTTATTGTTACCAACATATGCAAATTTAGGTCTAGCAACAGACCTCTAGCCTCAGGACAAAGCTCCTGTGATCCAGCCAAGCCAAGTATCACAGTAATTGATGGCTGTGGAGGCAAAATCTGGAATCCACAATGGCATTTTGGCAGTTACGTAATGTAAGAGGCAAGAACAAACAACAACATCAACAACAAAAAAATCAAACTGTATTTGTTCTATAAGAAGACTAAAGACAGCTTTCTAAACCTCATTAAAATTTCTATTCTTTTTGTCTTTAAACAAACTACCCTCCCTGCTCTGCAAAATCAACACATTTCTGTACTTCACTGCTTCCCTGAGCTTCTTGGTGCTGTCCCACCCACTGCGTATTTGCTTGCCAAAGCACCGGCCCTGACCATCACCTTCTGCTTCAGCCTAAAGTTAGAGCAGATGTGGCAGGGAAGGGAAGAAGACAGACTGAAATAAATGACACTAAAACCCCAAAGCATCTGATCAAATGAGACAGAGGAGGCACATTTCACATATGCTGTTGAACAATAAACAGATGGAAGCAACCAGGGATACGTTTGAACTTAATCAAAACTATTCCAAGACATTCAACAGTAACCGAATATGAAATCTCCCTGAAAATTAGGAATTTAGTAAGCATGTGTGACTGGAAATTACTTCGTCTCTCAGGCACTTTTCCAAAATAAAACCTCTTCTGCAGTTTACTGCAGCTGACAGTAATGCTGAGAAAATGCAGGGGAAACAGGACTGAGCTGGCTCTAGGCTTTTTTCTGTACATACAAATTGTGCTTAGTGAACCTACGAGTGGCACACAAAGCCACCATCTTCCTGAAATCACAACCTGCCACAACGAACTTTTTCTCCAGTGTTATAGAAACACTGGAGACAAGACAGAGGTTTCAAACGTGTTGTATTAAATACTTGCTGGTAGTCCCTAAGAGCAGCTCAAAGGCCTTACAGGACTTAATGAACCTGGATTTTAATTAAGCAAACCTGAAAATATTTCACAAGGACTCATGAACCTGTAGTTCAATGTAAAAGTGCATGTGAAAAGATTACATTCATCTCAGAGTCCTGAAGCTCACACAACTGCATCTGCAAAATTACTCAGGGTATGACACATAGGGACTGGCAAAGAAAATCAGGAGAGATTTCAGAAAAAAACCAACCAAGAAAACCCAAGTAGAGCAACCCCATCCCCAGCTCAAGCTCTGGGGCACTGTGGGCATTCACAAGTATGAAGCTGCTGTACAGAAGAAAGTGCTGAAACCCATTGCTGTATAACAGGTCACATTATGATACTGTACAAGGAAGCACCTCCAGGTAGGCCCAGAGCTCAGTTCAAAAGTAATAGGACTAAAGTCTGGTTTTTTGACTTGCAGCCTGTAAGCTCAATGGTTTTGTTGCCAAAGAGGAAAGGGCAATTTCTCCCTCCCTCCCCAAAACCCCAAACTGATAAATGCAGCATGTAATCCCTCTGTGTGCCTCAAAGATTAAACATTCACAAGAGTGGAAGATGAAAAATTTGCCTGTATTTAACTCCATGGCAATCAACCTCCTACCCTAACAGAGAAGAACAAAATGCTCTGAACTACAAAAAGGACAACTGCAACGCTCCTTTCATTTCTAAGAAATATTATGTGTAATACATTCATGCCTCCAGTGCTCATAAGGGATGACATTCTCCCATCAGCACAAAGATGCTCAATTCAACAATCATGCAGGATAGGGTGTAGTTAATCATACCTCTAAAGTTGCTTTGAAGCAGTGGGAAGGGAAAATGGAAGGAGGATGAAGAGAATGACTCATTTTGTATATATATAGCTATTCCTCATTAAAGTTGATTATAGATATATTTTAATGGCTGAAGCTGAGCACTGTGGTTTGTGGGCGTGTGCACATCATTTTCACTGCAGTCCCAGGTGATGCCAGCCCCAGAGAGCTGCTTTTCCTGCAGGTGCAGCCAACTGCCACTCAAACCACCCACGGCCAGAGCCTCCAGGGACGTCCCTCATGAAAGGGAGAAGCTGCAGAGCAGAGAGACTGAACAGCCCAGTCTCTCTTCTTCAGGGTTAACTGGAAAGTTACTTGAAGTTCAGGTCTCAGCTTTGCACTCAGTCACCCGGTTCAAATGAATTTCTGCTTTTAACTCAAACCACATAGCCACGGGCAGTAAAGGGAAAAGCACACCCTGGCAGCTGCCAACACAGTCAATCAATCTGCAAAATTCAACTCTATTGCATCTAACTCAGCTGGGAGAACAGAGCCTTCAGGCAAGGGTTCTTTCAATGCAAGGAATGTCACCCACAGTACAGTTAAGACCTTTCTGGTTTGTTTTGGGCTTTTCCCAGGAAAAATTTGCATCAAGTACCACAAAAAAGTACTTGAATAATGAAGATATTTAAAGATAATTGTGATCCATCAAAAAACAAAACCCCTGTATGAAATGGAACTTGAAGATTCCATTCTTCTAAGTGCAGAATTCCTGCAGAGTTTGAGATCTGTCAGTCTGCATCATTTGGTTACTGTATCTCTGTACTGCAAAAGAGTATCTCTGAAGCCTAATTATGCCTCAAACCAGAGCCCTACTTCACATGTAGTTGTGATCAGTTATTTCTTTTCGTATTTTGTAAATGCTGTTTTGAATTCTAATGAAAAAGTACACAGAGGCTTTGTGTTTGCTGTTCAGAGGGTGAAATTCTGGTCCTCATGAAAGGAATGATTATTAATTTCAACACTGTCAAGATTTCATATTTGAAATTTCAAGGATGGCTACAAAAGAAAGGGGATCAACAGGTGAATTTGATATATAGCATGTAATCCAATAAAAATAGTGCTTATTTTACCAACAGTTAAGGGACATACTGCAAGGAACTAACAAATAACATACATCTTACAACGTAAGCGAGGAGACTGGCAAACTTACTGAGTGCCACTCAGAATTCTGCAATTCTTATTCTGCAACTGACTTTTAGATCTTGGTCAAAATGCAGCGGGCAGATTAACAATTGCACTGGCTTTAAGTGAAAACCAGAGAAGCAACATCATAGCCAGGGGTCAGTACAGAACTGGACAGCTTACTTTTCTCTGTACCATCTCAGGAACACAAGGGCAGAGTAGTAATAATAATAATGACAATAATAATAGTAATAACAATAATAATGTCAGCAAGCTTTAACCAACTACAGAACCGCTTTTGCAAATTATACCTGCAAGCTGGTAAGAAGCTGCTGCTACTTAAGGGAAAATAGGGCTTGGGTTTACATTGGGGAAAAAGTGGATGCTCCTTCTTGCTTAGAGACAGAATAATAAAAAAAAAAAAATCAACACGACAGGCTTTCAAGATCTCCTAGGTGCTAATGAGCCCCAGCTGTCAACATGTTTCAGTATTTCCAGGTAATTCACAGGAAAGTAATCCAAGGGCTATTTTATGATGGAAATATGGAAAGCATTGAGACGCAAGATATTGGACATGCTGATGAGAGTAGTCATAGAACTAAATTAGTCAAAGTGTGACTGGCATTAGGTGCCTATCATCACTGCTGACTATTTTTATACCCAGGAAGAACTCCCTCACAATGAGTAACAAGCAACAAACTGTCCACATTCATGCTGGTACAAAGCTGCATTTCTGTCTGCCCATTCACAGATACACAGATACCTTTATTTGTCGCTAGGTGAAGTTCGTTAGGGACCCTGAAACCTCTCTGGATCTTGTGCATGTTACACTTAAGAACAACAGAAAGGGGAACAAGGGTGTCTGCTGTTCCCTCACCACTGGCACAGCCAGTAACAGCTTTAGGGGGCTTTTTTCCTCGGCTATGAGGAAACAGAAGATATGCTGTCTTTGGCAAGTCATCTAAATAAAGTATATGTCTCTAAAAAGACTTGATGGCTCATTTTTAGTGGATAGATATGAACTGGGGAGAAGGAGAGGATGAAATCTACCAGCACTGAAGCAAAGAAGAAGCAGGCAGCATGGCACTGCACAAGCCACACCATGAGCCACTAAAGCTCAATAGAGTCATGTGGAAGAAACAGGAACTGAAGGCATAGTGCTCCCTGAATCTTCCCTGGTCGACAAAATAGCATGTCCTCACCTAACAGACACTGTTTTAACTCCAAAGCCGCCAAAACCAGATGGAGCTGATGCTCCCTGTGTCCAGCACCCAGAAGGGCCCTGTGGCAGTGGCTGTAAGGTCAGGAGAGCAGTGCCAGCAGGCAGCAGGTCTGTCTGTCCAACAGGGCAGATCCAGCTTCAGCCTAAACGGGGCCAGGAAGGGCTGGCAGCTGTGACTGCATCAGATGGCAGAGAGGTGCTGCAGCACGCCTGTCCCAGATATTCCAAGCAGGAATACAGGCACAGCACATATGGGACAGGCCATATGGTAGCTCCAAACATTCCTCTAGACATCATGTGAATCCTCAACAGTATTGTGGCACCTGTAGTGCTGAGGCTGAAGTCTTCTCAGCCCTCCAAACAAGCCTGCCCAAGTAATCCCCAGAGTCAGAACAAGAGCACGTGGGGTGAGCAGAGTAGGTGGGAACTGGGTTCTTCAAGCATATTAAGTTTAATATACTGTTCAGTGATTTATTTTCTTTTTAATTTTTAAATGCTTTGGAATGTCAGGGTTGCTCTTGCAGGCTAACACAGGAATGAATCTACAAAAATTCTGAAGTCAATCCTACACAAGACTATTTCTGGCTTAACCATCACTTACACTCTGAGTGCACAGCAATTACGCCTCTCATTCATCATGTCCGAAGCAAATGTTCTTTTCCAAAGAAAATTGAATCAAGTGATTGCTGCAGCTTGCAGCTTCAAGTTTTTCTACAGTCATTAATAGTATTTACAAATTGTAGAATTTGAGGGCAGAAGGACAAGGTGCATTGCTTTTTCATTGAGGCCAGGCTATACTGACAGAAGGACAGAAATAAATCCACAATTCACTTCCTTCTGCCTTCTGAAACCATGAAATTATTTTAACAGTTGGAACTCATTTGCCTTGAACATGTACCTGGACTCAACTGGGTGAACAAAGATCAACATTAGGTTTCTACTCCTGCTGATTTTTCTCCTCCAACTATTTATAGCAAGAACGTCAGAACAAACTGTTTGGCACCCACCCATCACATGCAGTGCAAGACCATTAGTCTCTATGACAACCTGATCAGAATAAACTTGTGAAGAAGTCAATTGCACAATAAAAATGAAATCCATCAAAACTATAGCACCTGCAAAAAATTGGCAGGGAAAGAAGAATAAGGAAAGCTCCTTCTGGCAGAGTGAGTCAAAAAAAACCCAACTCCAAACCCCTGAAAAATCTTCCTGCTAAGAGGGTTTGCACTTTCAAGGCTTCTTAAAACCAAGCTCTGATATACTTTTGAAATCTGCCAGAAATTTATAGAAATGTCTTCCTAGAACTGGTTTTCTACAAGGACTAAACTGCACTTGAACTGAATGGACAGTGTTTGATCCTGCTCATGCTTCTTGAATATGGGACGAAAGCAACAGAAGGAGAGAAGGGCTTGTTTTGGCTTTCCCTGCTGCCACACACTCCTTGGAACTACCAAAGCACAAAGTTTTCCAGACTTCAATGCCAACACAGCCTTCTCATATGCACTACCTGGTGAAACATCATAGGTGAGTGGCTGACACTGAGAACCCAAGCACAGAATACAATGGATCATACACTTTTACCTTTATAAAAGAGTACCACTATCTTCTGAAAGGCTTTCATGAAGTGGATGTTGTCATAACAGTACTCCTGCACCTTCTGGAGAAGGATCAGCTCTGACTGGCCTTGAGTGCTGAACACAGCAAGCAGGGGGGCATATTGCTGAAAGGAAGAGAGGGTAAAAAACAAAGTGCATGTCAGTACACTTCAAATAAACTTCTGTAGAATAAATATCACGAATTTCATCCCTGAAAATGTTTCACTGAAACCTTAGATTTACTTGCATATAGCATTTTCTTAAACACATACAACGCATATACACAAATATCCATGATTTTTTTGTAGAATGTCCTGCATGCTGTAAAGTAAAATTCAGTACCAGTTAGTTACTGAATTCTGTAAAACCAATTTATAAAGCCCACAGTCCAGCAGTACTGCTGTCATACATTTCACAAGGCAGCATTCTGTTCATTCAGAAGTGATGCTTTACAGATGTTCATAATGTAAGACATCCCACGATGAAATACATGAAAAAAATTATCTCTAGCTTCACGGGGGGTTTAGAAGTCCCAGGAAACTGAAATAAAGTAAATTATTCCAAGTTAACTGTGATCAGCTGTCCTTATTTTTTCTCATTACCACAATCAAGAGTATCATGACACCCTTTTCTTTGGTAAGCAGCAACATTTTCCAAGCACACTATTAACTGCGAATGTTACTCTGACAAGACAGTAGTGGTACATTTAATTGTCTTTTCCTGAAGTTTATTAATATAACAAAAAAACAAAGCAAAAACTTATTGTTATGCAATTTTCCCCTCTTATTTCAGATCTTAAAACTAAAAATTACACTGAAGGACCATATCTTTCCTTAAAGCTAGTGTTTATATCCATATCTCTCCAATTTCCTGTCATCTTAGCCTGTGATGAGTCCAGCTAAGACTGCAATCTTAAATTTAAGCTAATATTAAGAGCATTTTTCAGAGATGAAGTCAAACTACCTTTGATCTTCAGAAACCCTAGCCAAATATACACTGTATATTACTATTCATCTGCTCTTGCACTAAACAGCTCAGCCTTTCTTTCTTGTTTTCAGTAACCCCCAGTTTGGCATTCTCCAGCTGCATCTGCAATGGCCTGGGTTTTTTTTTGCAGAGTTCTGGTCTGAGTGACCAGGGCTGCTGCTGGTCTTGGTCAGATGACAAACCACCCATCACCCACAGCCCTGATGGGCATGTTTGAAAGTACATGCACCTCAGCACCTCTCTGCAAGGGGCTAAATCCTGAGGGTTTTACCCGATATGATCCATGGAAGTAACTACTAAAACACATGAAAATCAATGAAATTCGAAAAGTTGTTCCAAAATGTGTTTTGTAATAATTATCAGCTATTTAAGAAAAAGAGAGCACAAAATCACAATAGCAAAGAGCAGCTCAGCAGGCTGATGCTATTTAATACTTTTGGAAGAAACTCCCTTAAAATGGCTAGGTACAGCTAACACCAGAGGCCAAGTTTTTCTACTTCTGGCAGGTATAGCCACATCTTTAGAAACAACGTCAGTGCTTTGGAAAGAGCACTGAAAAACTTGTGCAGGCTGTGAGTAGCTCCTTTTCCCTTTTTAGCCCTTGTAGCATAGAGCTGGTATCTAGGCAAGTTGCAGGGAGGCAGGGCAATATGCAGTGCAGTTGGTTTATTTAATAGCCTCAGCAGAACTCACCCCCATCCACATGTTTGTGAAGTGCTGCTGTGCTGCTGTCTATAAACATTAAGTAACTTCTAACAAAAATCCTATGTTTTTAGTTTGGAAGTAAATTATCTTCATTTTGCCACATCTGACTTTATTCCCTTCGCATTCCTTCCCCACTTCTCAGGTACAGGCTCACAGTTATGAGTTTCACAAATGTCTGACTAAGGAACCTTCTTCTGAAAGGTGGCTGAGCAAGTGGCATTATTTTCCATTTGTATCATGTTAGGGAGCAGGGGGTCAGCACCCACACTGTTGTGAAGCTCTCCAGAGCCTTGCCTCCAGTGAGAATTGTCCAGAAGATTCTCCCCACCCATGGAGAACATCTCTTCTCTGCACTGGAGGTGGCCTAAGCACTAAGCTCCAGTGTCACAGTGAGGTTACTGGGACGATGAGGAGCTTATTCTGTGAGATCCAGGGTTGAACAGCTTGCCCTGTCTCCTCCTGAGGTCAGCTCCTGCTGGTCCTGCCATATGGATGGCACACATGACTTTTACTGCACTGCCCGAATATTCTGGTTCATGGCTGTCTGCTTCATCCTTGTCATTAGGTAGCCACCCATCCTTTTTAAGATCTGTAAACTAGGTCAATACTCTGTATTTTGCCATGTCTTTCCAGGGGTGCCTTGGGTACAACTTACTGCAAGAATCTGGTAAGTCAGAGACTGGTACCCAGATGTCAAAGCTCTGGCAAGGTGCTTTGTGAAAGTCACCTGTCAGCTAGAGCCACACAAGAATAAATCCCACCATCTGCACATCACACATCAAGCATGTATTTATACACATCCCAATCACACCACCAGGTCAAAGCAACTCCCTGACTGTTTCTTGGCATGTTGAGACACAGGAGGGCACAGAACTAAGCTCTCTACCACCCTAACACTGCTAATCCCATTTCTGGAGTTGGCTCATACACTGAGGTAGCTGAGAGCCCAAAGAGAAGGATCCAAGATCTGTCTCCACCTGTCCAAAGAGGAAGGATGGGAAAAATGCTGTTTCATTTTTGAGCACTGAACTGTAAAGAAGCAGCTATCAAAGTCTAAATTTCTATTCCTATTGCTTCTATTAAAATCTTACCTCTAAGTTCAAATAGTAAATACCCCATATGAATTTGCCCTCTTTTAGAAAGTGGATGTAGCTAGAAAGATGCCGATCTTATATAGGCAAAACGCCTTACCTAATTTCAGTGGGGATACATGCATAGCTGATGGCTTGGGTCAGTGAGATGCACAGGACTAAACATCCAGTCAACAGTTATTTGTACAAAGCCAGCTATGTTTCTCTTTTCCCAGAGTTCAAGTATTCAATAAAGTGTTTGTTAATTTGCCCTGCAGTACTAGACAATAAATCTAAATGGATACTTTGTTACAACTCAAAGAAAGATAATCAAATTTTACATCAAAAGAACAAGAAAAACAATGTCTCCCCTCCCTCTGGAAACTTTCTTGTCTTTCTACTGCTATTTGAGCCACTTGAGAAAACTTGAAGGCATTCAGTCTTACCATCAAAGACTACACAATAATATCCCAAGCAACTGCATTTCTAGGATTACTGATTGGGAAACCAAATTCAGACAAAAGGACAGCAGCAGTAGGAGCTAAACCAACATGGGAACACCCAAGCATGGAGAGACATCCAATATGAAGACATCTATTTTACCATAAAGAATAAAGCCCAGATTGCTTCTGTTCCAAGGCAAACCTTTGAAGCCCTGGCTGTGAGGGAGTATTCTGTTGGTCATAGGTTACCTGTTTAAAAGGACTAAGTCTGCTGAAAAGCCCCCGCCTCTGGTCTCAGATCCAGTGGCTTGCACTGCACAATTACTTCAGACTTAGGCAAGGAATACCAATGATGGCAGTGATTTGATGCCTCTGCACTGGTTTGGGGTTTCTTTTCCATCCCAAGGTCTTGAGAGTTTTGTACCAACATGCAGTGGTGGTACTGCAGTATTGCAGCCTGTCTTCCTATGCATTCAGTTCCCTCATCCTCAAGGACAGTAGCTGGATCAGAGAGTAGCCACACTGTATGTACACACAGTCCCAAGCCAGCTCCTGGCTCACCACTTGCCAAGTTGCTGAGCATCCAGCTCCCACAGCCAACACTGGCAACAACGGATCCAGATTCTGGCCTCACATCCTGCCTGGATCTAACCAGCTCTCTGCAAAGCCAGCACGGGTGCTGCCCCACCATGATCCCAAAATGTCTTTGCTTCTGGCAAAGACATTGCAAAGGCAGTTCCTGCAGGCTTACTAGTCAGGTCTGAGCAGGCTGAGCAGCTGCTTGGCCCTGTCCTCAGTGCAAGGAGCCTCTCGGGACCTGGCACCCTGGGAAAGCACAAGGGAGAGGTGCTCAGGCTGTGACCTCAGCTTCCCCTGGCTCTCTGCACTGTGGGACTCAGGGCACTCAATGATCTGAACTATCTCAGCTTTGCATCCATTTCCCCGAAGTCAGACTATACATGACACTTGGTATGCTCAGCATCAGCCTTCAAAAATTTAAATCTCCTGGATTTAAACAGGTAAAAACTTGACAGCCAAAGAATGTATTCTGTGAATTCACAGCTTCCTTCTCCTCTTCACCCATGCACACACCTTTAGATGTTTGAGGGCCTGCTCTGCAACCAGCTCTTCTTTCTTGTTCCATTCCACGGCATTCATGACACAGGTCCACAGGAGACCAATCACTGCTGGCTCTGGCAGCTCATTTCTTTTCATTTCCTCTTTTACATAAAGCACTACCTGGAGAAGGAAATAAGGGACATTTCCAATGAATCAGAAACGATGCTTTCCAAATACTTGCAGTCATTTACAACTAAAACCAGAGTGTAGAATTATTAAGAAACAAAATTAGAACAAGAGTAATACAAAGGAAGTATTTGGCATGTTTTTATTTAGAGACATTACTGTAACTTGACTACAGGTTTTGTCCCTCCCCTCCAACCTAACAGTTAATGCAGTTAAAGGAACTACATTCTTAAGCACAAATGAAGGAACCGCCCCCCCACCCCACAGACAGCTCCACTTGTAAATCCAGATGATATTTGGTTGCTTTAGTCTTAAGCACAGAGTGAACTGATGAATAAATTAAAATAGTTCAAAGAAAAACAGAAAAAAAAATCTGTTGCTCTCTACCTAATGTTGATTTAAGCCTTTGATTATGATTATATAAACAGAAAGTTGTAAAAAAACCCCTTTTACCTCCTTAATTGGGCATTCCTGAGAGAGTCGTTCTTGTAGTTCTTTTTGAAGTTCTTTACGAGTCCCCAGTGACTGCTGAACTCTGAGGAAATCTGAGAGCTCTTTTAGACCTGCTTCAGTAAAATACTTGGCAAAATGGTCCACATTCTGCCGGTTGGCTGGAAATAGTTCCTAAAAAGACAGGAATGCTCTCTGTTAAATAACCAACTTTGACTCTTGACAGAATGGAAAGAACATTTTTTAAGAATGAACAGTGGGAATAACCTGTTACTTCACTTAAAACACGGCTTGTATGCACACTGGAAAAGTCAACACTTCATTCATATAGCAGTGTTTCATTGTAGTGGAGGGGAAAAATGATGTCCAGTTACACAAATAAGCTAACACCCACTCCATGTGAAGTGCATGTATTTATGAATAGCCATGAGCTGAACGCATTGCTCAAAACAGTCCTAAGAGGAACTATATTTTTTCTAGATTCCAAGACTCTTGCAGGGAAAGTAGAAAGGAATAGATGGCAAAGCCATTATAGGCAAAGCACATTTATCATGCCCTCCCAGCACATCCACACATTTCTCTCTTAAGAAAAATACATTCGACAATACATAAGTGGCCCAGGCACCCTGGCCTACCACTAATGCATCATTTAACAAAAATCACAAAATCCACTATGTACTACTGGTTAACACTAACTGCTGTGGGCATTTCTAATTTAAAGACACTGTCAATTTATGAAAGTCCAGCTACTTAGAAAAGTTAAAGTTATTCTTAAAAATTACTACAGCAAATGCCCTATCTTGGAAAGCATTCAATGGCATTTGCTTACTATCCATTCTTGGTGTCTTAACAATGATCTGTGGGATGGATAGCACTTCTTTCACCAAGAAGCTAGAGACTCTCCATCTGTTTACTTACTGACTAATGAGATTAAGAAGAAATTTTCATGAAGGCATCTTTGCTAGGCCACATCATCTGATACTTTACAGTTGTTTAATAGAGCAGAGTAATGAGAGCCAACAGCTGAAAGTTTAAGTCAGTCAAGCTTGAAATACAAATAAGATGCAGTTTTCTTTCCCCCCCAACCAATAAACAGTATAATTAGTCCATTTCCCAGCTTAATGGCAAATTATTTATGACTTGGACACTTAAAATCAAGTACAAATTGAAGAGATGGAGGGGCGTGGGAGGCTGCTTCACTTTTGAAAGATACTTGCTTAATTATATATTATTGAGGTAGAAACAGAATACACTGCTGAGTCTCCAGGCAGTGCTACACAGGACGTGTATTTGACTGGATTATCACAGCAGCAATCCTTCTGAGGATTAGAAAACCCTAAATGATCTTCAGAAAGACACTGGGAAAAAAAGGCACATGAAATTGCTATATATTCATATATTCTCTGAATACCTTGCTACAAACCTAGAACACAGGTTCTGAGTCCTAAGGCTGAAGCCTTCCTGCACTGCACCTACTAGGTCTGCTGTCACCACTGCAGGACCATTTATGCTACCTAGATGGCTACTGCTGCAGAAAGTTGATTACTATTCATTCACTACACTATTTAAACACTTCAGAAGCTTACATTCTAATCATAACTACTTATACTTTATATATTATTTACAAAAGGAAAACATATTTAAAGAAATAGAGCTTCTCATACCCATTTGCTGGTATGTTTTGTTAGCAGTGGTTAGGAAAAAAAACCCCATTTATTTAATTCCCAAGCCCCATATATACAGTCTCTCAGAAGGCATCTGACTACAGGAAAATTAAGAGACAGAATGTAAAAACATGTGATACTTAATATTCCTGAACCTGTATCAATGCTACAGCCATAACAATATTGCTGTGTTTCAAAACATTTTAGAACGCTAACAGAGTCTGAGGGGGAGTTAACATGCTTACAGCAAACTACCATCTGCATTTCATTTCCTTCTTTTTCCCTGGGAGAGATAAGGATTATTGAAAATATATTGTACTTACTAGTAATCTCTTATCGAGGTTGGCTTTTCTTAAAGCAGAGGTAACAGAATTGGCATCTTTCTCTGCCATCCATGCTTTAAAAAGCTTTACAGCAAAGGAGGCTGCAATCCCTGTTAAAGAAAAGCACAAAACATGTTTCAGCAATTTCCAACATGAATTAGAGCTGACTATAAGAAGTACAAGGTTACAAAACAGTTACAAGACTATGGAATGAAAATACATTTATGTCAACAGAAACAAACACGTAGAGCTGAAAAACCTATTTTTTTCTTTAATGCAAAAGTAGTTTTCTGAATTATGCTAGATTGTTTGAAAATCTTTTCATTTGGTATTGCCCATCTCCATTCAGTTGTTCAAAGGTTTTGATTTTAGTTATTTTTCCTACATTCCCAATTCACAGACTGAGAAAAATGCAAAAGGAAAAATTACACATTAAATCGATAGGAAACAAAAGCACAAAACAATAAAGGATAATCAGGAAGAAGAACTAAAAAACGTATCTTCAAATGTTTTTTTAGCAAATCCTGGAACAGGCTTAAATAAATTTGCAACTTCAAGGTGACTGATTGTACTGTGTCCTCCTAGGAGGCATTTAGTAGCCAGTAGTACCAGGCACAAATACTATTTTAAGTGAAAAAATTCCTTCCTCAAGGCACAACTTAGTATTTTGTGTATTAAATCAAACGAACTCTACCTCCACTAGCTGTGGATTTCCCAGGGGAGTTAATAAACCTTTAAGCCCACACCTCCTATTTCTTGGAGTTGCATCACCACCACGACTGCTCCAGATTCTGCACTGCAAGCAGCAAGTGTGGGCAGCTGAGGGAAGCTGAAAGGTCTCAGAGCTGCAGCTCAACCTTGAGGAAAGTCACCTGTCGGTCAGTTATGATTCTCCATACTACACTCACACCAACATCGGGGCTACTGAAGGTAGTGATAATGGCAATGCATAATGAAAAGCACAGTCCTATGCTACAGCTGGCCACTGCAGCTTTCTGTCTCACCCCCAGATAGCCCAGAAGCTCTTAGAGCTAGAGGGAACCTACGGGTGACAAGAGGCTCCATCACTCTTAGCCACTTTATAGATAGATATTCATTATTTTTATTTCTAGAATACTTTGACTAAATGAGTCACCAAACAAGAACAAAAGAGCCTATTCCCAGACCACTGTAAAGTTCACTAACAGTCTTCACAGATTTTGACTGTCACAGCAGTTTTGGCAACCCTATTTCAGGAGCTTAGTCATAAAACACAATCCTTAGAGAAGCACTGTATGGAACCAGGGATGTAAAATGCTATGCCAAGAGAGGCCTGCAAATACTTCTTTGGGCTTGTTTTACATGTTGGACATGATGCAGCAATCCTAAGAGCTGCAAGCTGACTAATCAAGACTCACAAAGCCTGGTCAACCAGTAGGTGACTTAGGCATAACTTCCACTTGCAAACACACTTCAGCATATCCATGTGCTTATGTGCTCAAAATTGAATGGAATGGTCACCAAGCATTGTCCCAATACACATATTCTAAACGCTTTTTCTAGTTTTACCTTAAAATAAAATTAGTTTTATGCCAGTATCAGTATTAGAGGGTGTGCTGTTTTTAGCTGGGGTAGAGTTAATCTTTTTCACAGTGGCTGTATGGGGCTGTATTTTGGATTTATGCTGAACCCAGGGTTGATAACACAGACATGTTTTTGTTACTGCTGAGCAGGGCTTACAAAGAGCCAAGACCTTTTCTGCTTTTCCAACTGCCATGCTGGCAAGGAAGCTGGGAGGAGACACAGCCAGGACAGGTGACCCCAATTTACCACAGGGATATTCCAGACCCTGTGACATCACACTTAGTATATGAAGTGGGGGGAAAAAGCACAAAGGGGGGAACTCTTTAAGTGATGGCTTTTGTCTTCCTAAGTACCTGCTATGTGTGATGGGGCCCTGCTCTCCTGGTGATGGCTGGACACCTGTCCTTGAACTAATTCCTTGTTTTGCTTTCCTTGTGTGTGCGACTTTTGCTTTCCCCATTAAACTGTCTTTATCTCAACCCATGAGTTCTCCAGCTTTTACCCTTCCCATTCTCTCCTCGATCCTGCTGGTGTGGGAGTGAATGAGAGGCTGTGTGGGGCTTGACTGCTGGCTGGGATTACATTACGACAGAGGGAGGCTGTTCTAGGGCTTCACTACCCACATATTTTCAAACTTCTCATTTACAGCCCAAATTTATCACTGGCCTGTTCCTATACTCTATGCACGTGCTGCCACTCTTTTCCTTTAAATAGCTCTTCTCTTTTTGTTTGCTTCATTTTTTCCCCTCTTATTTGCAGAAAGTAATTTCAGCCATTTATTTAATTGAGTAACCCCATTAGGTGCTCTTTACATTTGCACTACTTTGCCAGCACAGGGGACAAAAAGGATACACTTAACCCTGACAAGATTCTACCACCACCTAGACCTTCCTCTGTCTCTACTCCAAGTATGTCAGCAACCCACAAAAGACAATTTTGTCTTCCATTTATACATAAAAGTAATGACAACACTGAAATAAAGGAACCTGAAAATAAATTAGGTATTTGAGCTCAAACTTGACAGATCTCCTGTCCACGCAATCTACCCTTATCTCATTTTCAGCCATTTCCTAGCCAATGTTACAAGTCCCATGCTGATCAACAACTCCCTCAGCTCACCTAACTGTTTCCTTGTGTATTTTAACCTCACCTGTCTGCAGCATTGTTTTTTTGTAAATCGAAGAAAGCTTTGAGTTTATTCATGTATGATCTACTTGTTTTGCCTTCTCTACTCCCCATTTTTCAACTATCTTTGCATCTTTAATTATTCTTGAAAAATATCTACTCCGGGACACTGACTGAGCAATCCTTCCTCAAATACTGTCACGGATGCATTTTTAGCATATATAAACCAAGAACCAAAAGTATATGTAAGCTCTGACAAAAGTTTAGGGCTCCTAGAAACTTAAGTTCATAATGCAAATAAAAGCTGTATTCTTAAAATGCTAAATGTAAGATGTAACAATTTACATGATTTTTAAAAATTTGGGTTTTCTGATGCTTCTTGTCTTCCCATAACTAGGAAGACTTTATTTAAGCACATTTCAGACAATCACCCTAAAAGCATGGATTAGTGCTTTTGTTTGAGATTTTTCCTTGTTTAATTCTGATTCCAAAAGCTGTGAGTGATGACAGAGCAAAGCTGCAGCTGTGGCTTTTCTTTCTGCAGCACTTAGAAAATGAATGTAATGGTTAGCATGCTGCAAATGAGAACATGAAGCTAGATTAGTTTTTTTAAAATGAGAATTAGAATACATTTTAGCTAATATATAACTCTTTAACAAAACCAAAAAAAGTCATGAAAACTGCTCAACACTACCAGTACATTTGCAATCACGCCAGGATAGTCATGCCAGAACTATCAGAGAAAGAAATAGTTGAACAAGCAGTTGTAAAGCCAGGACTCCAAGGTAGATGGCTATAAATATATAACAAAAATCCTTTAAAAAGTAATCTCAAAAAGGCTTTGTACTTTAAGACTGAAAGAACTCATTTATTCATCATATAATAAACACAAATTCATGAGAAATTTTATCAGTCACTCATCACTACTAGTGTGAAGGCAAAATGAAGGATTAATTTATTTTTCTTCTGCAGTATCCCATTGGCCTGCATGGGATCTCTGCCCCACTTCTCACTCACAATGTACTAGCAACACTTGAAGGAATGCCAGCAGATATATCTCAGGAATACATATGCTTCACACCTTTATAGTGCCACAATAATACGTCTGTCCTACAATTCTGCACACACAAGTATGACTTCCAAAAACCATAAATCCTTTGGGGTTTGTTTTTGTTTTGTAGCTTTTTTCTGTCTTACTGTCCTCTTACTAGATTTCACAAAGTATGTTGGGCACTGCTGTCTGTACATACTTCTGCTTTAAAATACTGATTTCTGTTGTACAGTCACAAGTTTCCAACTTTCATTTTATTGCAACATATATAATATGTTGCAATAAAATAAATCACATCTCCTATGAAAGACCTAAGATAAGAAAAAAGATATGGAAAGTTACCTTCTTTGACTATATTGTCAGTGAAGAGGCTTGTTAAAATTGTAGCAGGAAGAGTCCCATTGGCTAACAGGATGCCAGAAAGCATTGCCAGCTTTGTCTGCTCTGTCTCAGTAAAGGCTTTAAGAAACAACAGGAGCTGTGGGCCAGACAAGGAAAAAAAAAAATGCATTTGAGGCATACATAGACAACAGATAGAAATCAATATCAACAGTTTAATTTCTTATTTCTTCAGCAGTCTCGCTACAACTTAGAGCAATCACATCAAAATCTATTCAGAAGCATGACAGTGTCATTTCACTGATCCCTTGTAATTTCACTTTCCCTAAGAACACAAGCCAGTACCTGAAGGGAGCCTACAAGAAAGACAGAGAGAAACTATTTACAAGGGCAGGTACTGACAGGAAAAGGGTGAATGGCTTCAAACTGGAAGAAAGTAGGCTTAGATTAGGTATTAGAAAGAAATCCTTTATTGTGAGGATGGCAAGGCTTTGGGATAGGTTGCCCAGAGAAGTTGTGGATATCCTATTCCTGGCAGAGTTCAAAGCCAGGTTGGATGGAGCCCTGAGCAACCTGGTCTATTAAAAGGTGTCCCTGCCCATGGCAGGGGGTTTGGAGCTAGATGGTCTTTAAAGTCCCTTCCAACCCAAACCATTCTATGATTCTGTGGGGAATATGGCCTTAGGTATAAAAGGCCTGTCTTCTCCAAATATATGTTTGTATATGTAAAGATAAAAGTACTTGCCACAGGCTTGAGACACACAGAAATGACAGGATTGCAGACAGGAGCCTGCCTATTCACATCTCCACACTTCCAGCTAAGCCACACAGAGTTGCAGTTTGATTTCTAGCTTTCAAAAACTACTGCTCATGCAAACAATAAAAGGATAGGAAAGCTTCCTGTTTTTCTTTTAGGGAAGGGAACACATCACAATTACAACAGATTTTTTTACTGGCTAAAATAAGAAATATATTTCAAGTTCAGACATTCTTGATAAAGCTGACGAAGGACAGACAGGAACACAGGCTGATTTAGGACCTTGCCATTCTCAGTACTAATTACTAGAGAAAACACATAGCTTGAGAAAAAAATACAAATCTCTTCTTGGAAGATGAGAACTACACCTTTTAATTCTAAAAATGGCAATTAAGTCTATTTTTAAAATTTTAATTTCGTATGTTAAAATTATTGACTTGAGAGCATATTGATGAAGTAAATTATGCCTTTTTCCTTTACATCAGAAAAAAAAGTCATGCAAAATCAGATTTTGTCAATGGCATTACTGTTAACAATATGTTTTCTTAGTGTGTTGTTAGTGATCACAATATGGGTGATGGGAAAAAAGAGGTGAAACAATAAAGGACAGCTTCATTCAATGCAAAAAGCTGCTGACTCCATCAGATGTTAGCTTACAAATTTACCATCACCACAGAAGAAGGAAAAAAAAAAAGTACTGCAGATACAATTTTCTGGAGCCAAAAAGAATTCTCATATTCTTCTTCATAAGGAAGAAGAAATGGCACCCCTCCAAAAGGGTGTCATGACCTTCTGCTGTCAGGACACCCTATTTTCTTTTCTAAATGAGCAACAGATGCAATTAAAGCAAAACAGCTTGTTTTGACAGAAAATTCTCACCAGGTTTCCACATTAAGGGTATTTCTTAATCACCAGATTCTACCCATACCAAGGGATAGAATATTACACACGTCCTTGTCCTTGTTTGTTACCATGGACAGTGAGAGATCTTCTCTGAGATATTTAAGCAGCTTATCAACAACTGTAACGCTTTCTGAATGCAGTGATGTTTTAAAAAGCCAGGTAACTAATGAAATTATGAAATCTCATGCAGTATTTTATGAATAGTTCTGCTCTGCATCAGTGAACAGAACTGAAAAAAACCTCATTCATATGGTAGTACTTACATAATAACACCAGCTTTAAATTACAGCTTACACAGGCCTGAATGACTCAGCCACAGACAAATCACTTGGAATTTTTTTCAGTGGGTTTCAGCCAAATGACTGCAACATACACTTTTAGCTTAAAAGAACAATTATGAAACTACAAAATCTCAAGGTGTAATTTTATTTCAGCAAACTGTGACCCAAGCACAAAATGTATGAAAATTTGGGATGCAGAAGAATGGAATTACTATTTCTAAATGTATGAATGAGAAACAAATGGTGTGCTGTTATTTCCAAATGCAGTAACTAACTGGTGTGTATAATGGTGCAGGCAGAGGAACTCCAGGGCCACATTTAATGGAAGACTCAGAACATTTTTACAGAATTTCAATATAATCCTAGTGTGAACTGGAAGCCTGTGGATTTAAAGCTTTCTTTATACAAGCTTTATCAATAATGCTGTACTAAAATGAGATCTGCACAAGAAAAAAGAATCAGAATTAGACTTCTTTATTGGAAGTACTGAGATTGATAATAAAGAGGAAACAGCTTCAGATTTCTGTGTACTCCATTTAAGTCTTTTTTCTTTTGCTTCTATATAAGTAATAGATGAAGATTTTGATTAGAAAGTGGTCGCACTTGAATGTGACAGACCAGGTTATGACGTACTTCTGAGCTGTAACCTCCATTAGGCTTTATCAGTAATGTGGAGATCATGAACAGTTATACATATTCATGTCAAATTTGAGCCAGGAAAGCAAGAATCCAGCTGCAAAGCCGAACTTACAGCTGCAGTCCAAGATGGAGATGGATTCTATGAGATGGACACCCAAAACCTTATCAACTCTAATTCTGAGAAATCTGTATTTGTTCAAATGCTTTAAAAGGTCTGAAATCACATGTCTATGGAGTCTGCAGTCTCATCTTCTTCCCATTCCTCTGAAACATGCTCCTTGCAAGTCTCTTAGCATGAATGTGGTTTCTGGTGTTCTTGAACTGCACCTCCCTGCAGTTTTAAACAGAACCCTCATCTTCTACCCATCCCTCGCTACTTAAAGCACTGTTACTGCTACTAGCCTAACTTCTGTTTTACTAATATTTTTCAAAAGCAGCTCACACCTGTCCCTTGCTGCTGTTTAAGGATACTATTCTACACTTTCCAGGAATTGTGAAAAATAATTTAGGGGGAGACTGGGGGATAGGAAAACCCAAAATCTTTCATAAACCCATTTTAAAAACATGAAAAAGAACAAAAGATTCAGTTCAAAGATGCTGTTTCAGATTTTTACTGCTGATTAATTTAAGCATTCTTCTTTTACCATCACAATTGCAAACCTCACCGGGAAGTCACAAAATGCCCAAGACACTTCAGAATAGTTCCCAACCACCCACAGAAAGTTCTCCAAGCTGATGCATCCCTGCTGTTAGCCAAGCACAGACATTACTGCTTTTGTTAGACACAAACTGATTCCAGGCATGAAAAGGGCAGCTCTGGCTCAAAATTTTATATTTCTATGATATCTGTAAGAACTCCCAACTATTTAAGCAGAAATTCAGAGTACCTAATGAGCACAAGACCAGACCTAATGTGATGTTCTATGCTGTTTTTGTCGTTAAAGTCTTTTAAGCACAAATTCTGGGCATAGAAGATACACAGAAGTAAATGCATGGAACATTAAAAGCACACAAGAAAAACAAGTGCTTCTCATTACCTCCTGTGATCTGGAAATCTTAAATGGTGAAAATTAAGGAACTCTACCCACACAGGGAGCATGGTGTCTTTTTATGTCTTCATTATCTGAACTGGTCTGTTGCTGACAGTCTGTCACATCTGCAGACAGCATTGAATTGTCAGCAATGGAGAAGGCAGCTAACAGAGCAACAGGTATCTGCTGAGTCTTGCCTTTAAGCTGACTTAAAGCATTTCTTCTTACTCCCCATTTGATCTCAGAACATTACTCTCCTCTTATTTCCCAATTCCTAGCTTAATTTACGGTTCTTTCATCAGGGAAATAGGAACACAAATAATGGACATCACAACATCTCCCAGTACTTCAGATGTCCTCTCATGACTCAGTAATTTACCACTGTCAAGACAAAAAATAAATTTATCTGTTTCCCAATTTTGATCTTAAAAAGTTGATACAGAAAATTACTTAAACATGCAAACACACTAAATAGACAGATGGTAACTGCATTCTTCATCCACAGAAATACATATGTAGAGAAAGATGAACACAACTTTGGAACTTAGAATTTAACTGAACTTATTGCAAAATGTCATGGGCCTATGCCAGTACACTGGGCCATGCTCATATGAACTTAAGCTGCCTACACCAAACACAGCAAGTGAGCAGTGCACCTAAACATCTTTGTCTTCTGTTGAAATTGCTTGCACAAAATAATTTAGACATAAACTTTAGATATATGGTTTGCTTATGCCATTAGAAAAATGAGTAACTGGCAATTTTGAGGAGAGGGAGCTAAGAAATGAAACAACTAAAAGCTAGAAGCAAAGAAAAAGGGGAAAGATGGTAGAAAATAATGTCCTAATGACAAAGTTGTGATCTAGAAGACATAAAGCAAATACTTGTGCAAATACTGCTAAGATAATCTCTCTTGAAAGAAAAGTCCCAGTGACACCATCTGCTTCTTTAGCATGAAACTGCTGGTATTGCTTTGGCTTTTTTGGCATGCCTTTTTCTGTGAGAAGAGCTAATTTTCCCCCAAGTGCTCTATCTGCTTAATGAGTCTGCCAGAAACATCACTTTCACTGCTGGGACAGTGACCCATGAAAAAACGTCAACGAGTCATTCTCTTACATATACCTAACCACTGACTATGGCAGTAACACCTTCTGGAAATACAAATGTATCTATCTTCTGGCCCTCCACGGGCAGCTACTCCCGTATAAATTACAGCATGCAGGGATTAAAGGATTAAGTAGTTAAAAACCCTGAAGCCTCATAAGTGAGAAAACAGCCACTTTGTGGGTTCACACAAGCAGGGGGAGGGAGAAGGTAAGCAAAAGGCACCTACAAGGTGTCCTCAAGGGTTTTAAGGGCAATGGCAGCAGAGGTGCAATACACGGGCACAAACACCCTCACAACCACCATCCTAGTTTCTAGGTCTCTAATAAAATGGATTAACTGAGGAAGAGGATACACCTGGCATCCCCAGAAGCTACACCAAGATTCACACCAGCACCATGGGTGACGATGGGAGGGCAGATGGAAAGATTTCCCCATGGCCTAGGACCATTGTGCAAACTTCATCTCATGATTTGTCATACAAGATGTAGTGTGACACTAAAAACTATCCAAAGAAGCATTTACATAAAATTGAGGTGTGCAGTCTGCAAGATGAACAAGCCTGCTCTGATCCCATGCTGGCATGGCTAAGATGTTTCCAATGGTTTTCAATGAGCTTGGCTCTAGTCACACCACACCTCAAATGACCACCTTCTCCCAAGCTGGCATATCGCTAAACTTCATATCAGAGGCACTTGTTCCTTAACTAAGAGTTAAATTATTATGTATTAACCATAGTCTCATCTTGTCACTAGGAGTCTCAAGTGAATTTCTGGAAACTTAAGAGGATGCAAAGCCAAGCACGTCACAGAAATGAGTGGAGGCAGCTTGAATCGACATGGCATTTGTTTAATATGCTGAACACTCTCTGAAACTTGAATGATGTGAGTCAGCGCTTCTCATGTCAGTGATTATAGTAATTAACAGCAGGAACATTAGATTTGTGTGGGGATAGAGGTAAATTTAGGTCTTTAGAATGATGTACTGAGTAATCAGCATCAGTTGATAGGCATGCTGGCCACAAGTGTAAAAATAATTTCCTGTATGAGCAAGAATGTATAAATCAGAGCCAAATTAATTCAGATACAAGAAGCAGCGGTGAGGTATCAAGCTCCAAATGTGCCCTCATTTGACCCTTGCAGCAACCTTTCTAATGTTTAAATAATATGGAAACACACTTTTATGTTTAACAAACATGATAGTTTAGTCACAGGTTTTACCAGTACCAGCATGCCTGTTAAGTTACAGGACAGTACAGTGTTTATTACTCATTCAGGCTGTTAGAAAAAGATGTTTGCATCTGTTACTAGGAACTCAAAATAGACAAAATAAATTTGTATTTTGTTTTTCAAACATTTTTACCCTGGCTTCTCCTGTCTCCTTAGAATTCAGTATCACAAAACAAAACAGTATCCACAAATAGCCACTACAGTCTAACAGGCAAATCCTGAGCACTCTGCCACTAGTGAAGACTTTCTCTTACACATATTTGTGGCCTCAAATACAAAAATACTTCTGGTTAGGATTCATTCCACAGTGCAGGAGTGGTTTAATACTCATACATCAAGAGACCTTCTGCATAGCATATTTGCATTTATTTTTTGAAAAAAAACACAGAGAGTTGTTGTATTTGCAGGCCAGTAGTACCACTTCTCATTAAGAGGTATATCCCAAAGCGTATCAAAGTTCTGCACAAAAAAGTCTGCAATAAGGAGGTGAGTTTGATCAGAGCAACCAAAGGAATCATTAATTCAGAAATACTCTACATCAAGTGCTTCCTGCAGTATTCCCACAGAGCTGAACTTGCAGAATAAAGCTGCCTTCTGTAGATTCTATCCTCTTTTCCAGTAGAGCTAAATAAAACACCTAACAGCACCACATTCATACATGTACAATTATCCTAGAAATAGAGTAAAAAACATTAGCATTGCAGTAAAGACTGCCATCATTACCTTTTTGATTTCATCTTCAAATGCTTTCTCCAGATATTTGTATCTCCTGATAAGTTTATTGAAGACCTAAAGATAAGCACAGATTAACTTAAAAAGTGTAACAATTGCAGCCATCTTTCTTTACAAAAAAAAGCAAAGGGAAATAAGCAGCTTGCACAATGATATTTCTGTAGTGTCGTCTGCCTCACAGAGAGCACAAAACACCCTTCTCTCAATTTTGTGATTCTTGCTTCATAGAGCAATGCTTGAATCAGAGAATTTTTAGCAGTTTGAATCTTTTCAGATTTCTCAACATTTTTTTCCTACTCTACTTTTCACCCTATCCACAGATAAAAGCAAGGGAAAGAGGAGGGTAACTCTGCACCCTTCCCCCAGTAATGCAGCCCTGGGGAAGCTCTCAACTGTAGGCTGATGGAGTGAGGCAGTCAGGATGCTGGGCATCTTCAGTAGATGCAGTATCTTGGCAAATCAACTAACAGAAATGTTTACAACAAAACACACTACTGTCAGAGAAAGAGGAAGAACATTTGCCAAAGCTTCTACAATTATGATTTTGGAACCACTTGTTCTCCAGTTTTGACCATTTGCTTCCCATCATGCGACCACAGATTACAAAAGCAGAAGCAGGACAGGTGCAGAGTTCATTCAAGGTGAAGAAGGAAGAGATAAGAAATTAAATAAACAAATCACCACTTGCACTGCTGTACAAAGGCACACAGCATATGACTCACTGTCACAGGTAAAAAGGCTTATGTGGGGAACAAATGATATTATTGCCACACTGGATGGGGGAGGAAGGAAAATTAGGTTTAGAAAGCTTCAATTCACTTTCCAGAATATAAAACACATCCAAACATCCTAACTGGCAGTATTTTGGCTCAGAAAAACTGGAAAAACCAAATTGTGGCCGTGATGAGAGGCAGAGACACACAGAATCTTAAGAAAAGAAGAAGAAAATGTAAGCTTCTTGTTAATATTTCCAAAAAAAATTCTGCTTGCTTTTTTAAGTCTCTGTAAATGACAGAAGTATGACTTCATATGCAAATAATCTGCTAAAATATCAATACTAACTTCAGCCTTTTCACCTGAAGACTTTACACTTTTAATTGTTTCTGTGACTAAATCCACAAAAAAACAGCCACGCTACTGGCTCATTTGGGAGACAGAGTAAGAAATTACCTTCTAGGTATCTTCTAGATAAAAAAAGGTCTAAATACTGCTTTAGACTACCTCCACATTGTCATAATACAGTAAGAACTCTATTTTTCATTATATATGAAAAAAAATGGCAAGGTCAATAAAAGGACACATCTCTTCAGGCAACAATTACAAAATGTTGAATTATTTTGGCGGCTTTTGGTTTGACGTGCAGAGAATACATTGAAAAATCCACTCCTTCAAATTCTGAAGCAAAGCCTTCCTTTTCATTTTTCAATATGCAATCTTTTACTTTAAATTTCTCCTTGGAGGACTGGCTCTGCCAATTTTTGTTCAAAAGATTATTAAAATATTAAAATTCAAAAAGACAGAATCAATGCCTTTACCGATATGAGAGATTTTTCTGAAGCAGAATACCCTGTTTTTAAGAGATGATAAAGCTGATGCACAAGAAATATTGACTCCCTTTCCAAAAATAAGCATATTTCACTAATTTAGAGTATTAAAGATGCTTTTTAAATGAGCTTTCTGCTATTAAGCAAGCATTTTTTACCAATGCATATTTTGATGCCAGCACTCTTTTATAAATCAACTATGCACCTTTCCAGCAACTTATCAACCCCAGACACCTTAGCAGGGACAGCAGCCACTAAACCATGTCCCCAGGCTCCCACGTCTACAGTTCTCTTAAGTATCACCAAGAATGGTGCCTCTACCATTGCCCTAGGCAGTCTACTACAACGTTTGACAACTCTCCCAGTGAATAAATTTTTCCTAATATCCACCTAAACCTCACCTGGTACAACTTGAGACCATCTCCTCTTATCCTGTCACTTGTTACGTGGGAGAAGAGACCGACTCCTACATGGCTGCAGCCTCCTTTCAGGCAGTGTAGAGAGCAGTAAGGTCTCTCCTGAGCCTCCTTTCCTCTGGGCTAAACACCCCCAGCTCCCTCAGCGGCTGCTCACAGGACTTGTGCTCCAGACCTTCTCCAGCTACATTGCCCTTCTCTGGACACCCTCTAGCACACCTCATTGTCTTTCTTGTAGTGAGGGCCCCAAAACTGAACACAGGATTCAAGGTGTGGCCTCACCACTGCTGAGTACAAGGAAATGAACACTGCCCTGGTCCTGCTGGCCACACCACTGCTTATAAAAGCTGAATTTCTGATACAGTTCATGTGTTTCTCAAAATATGGTCATATTCCAGTCTGCACACAAAAAAGGTCAACAAAAATAATAAGGGTGGTGTCTAGAAATAGAATCAACCAACGGCAGACTGTGATAAGCAAGACTGCTTTTTGTAAAGAAAGCACTGCCAACTGTAATCAGATTATTTTAGTCATCCTATTTTCTTACCTAAAATGTACAGGTTAGGGCAGATTAATGATTAACTGGATTTTCAACTGGTCTGTAGCTAGCCTACTGCAGCCTAGACAGTCTGCAGATGTTCCACTGTAATCTCTTTTGACACATAAATGGAAAACAGTAATCAGCTATGCCTTTACTGACCTGAGCATAATTTCGGATGGCATCATGATCTTCATCTGCAAAAAATACACAGTGGTTGGTCATCTTGGTCTTGTCATTGTCATCTATGCGTGTGCCTCCAGGAGCTATAAGAAAGGAGAAAAAAAAAGGCAAGGAATGATTTCTTACTTTAAAGAATGTAAGATTTAATAAGTTTAATAAGTCTTACATTAATATCACTGAGGCAAAAGGCCACGGTAAGAGTTAGCATGGGAGAGGGAAAAACAGAGACAGACCAAGCTTTGCTAAGCTGTGGTGGCACCTGACAGAAGGGCCACCTGGCTGATATGCTGCACCATAGATCACACAGTCCTCACAGGATTGAGTGATTCAGTTCACCCTAAGGAATCTCAGCTGGTCTTGAGAGTAGTGAGAGTAATCAAATAAGTATGGGTTGGAGCACAACCCTTACAGAATATTTTAACTCTTACTTTAAACACCATAATAATGTAAATCCTTTTCAAAGAGAGAAGTATTAGCATTCTGTTACTAATCTGAGTACTTGGAACATCCTGCTAACCCCTCTAATGCTTACCAGGCTCATGTAAACATTCAAAACACTGGTTTATTTTGTTGAGAGTTTTTTTCCTAGGTATTTCTACTAGCTTTTGTTTCCCGCATTACCTCAAGTCTTACAAAAACACCTTTTCTTCTTACCAAAGAGCAGGAATCAAAGCAACATGACCAGTAAAAGGAGCTAACTTACTCAAAATAAAGAGGAAAGTGAAAAGCATGTGTTTGCCAAAATCTGCCACTGATGCCTTGTAGAAATGTCCCAATGTTCCACAAAGAACACCTCATTATTCTTCACTCTCTCAGCTAGCTCTGCAACATCTACAAAGCAAGATTTGCAGCAGCTCTTAACCTGGAGTGCTGTATTACACCTTTTTATGCTAACAAATCCCTCTGTTTCCCCTAGTTAGCATCTCTCTCATTCCCTTTGCTATTGCAATTATGTGCTGGTTTAGCTCATGCTGATGGCTTCTCAGAGCGGTATCCAGCAAGTACCGAGGTGTTCCTGCACGACAAGCAACAAACAGTGCTATGATATGAGATGCAAACAGTGAAATTGTAATACAGGTTATAATTCCACTGGAGAGGATGACAGCATCCTAAAGAAGCAAGTAAGGCTGATCATCAAAATTCTCTGTCAGATACTCTGCAGGTTACCTAACATGCTTCCAGCTACCAAAATATCAAAGAGTGTGTCAGCATAGCGGCGATAATCAAGTCGTGAGCCTGCTGCATCCAGAAACTTGGCTATAGCCTCCAGGTCATTCCCAGCTTCATTGAGGCCTTGGACAATTGTATCCCTGAAGACTGTGGGTTCAAATTTCTCCTTTTCATCTGAAACAGACAGAAAGAAGAATGAGTGTCAGTTTTTAAACTCATTAAAATCCTGCATCAGTCAGCAATTGAAAGGACCATGGCACCTAATATATTCTTCTCATTCTGGTCAACACATCAAAAGTTTGTTTGGCTTGTATAATTTCTGGAAATTTTTCAGTGTTTACCCTTGCTTCCCCTCTCCTCCTCATCTCCCAACACCAAAACACACATAAACATATGGGATGGGAATAAATAAACAGAGCAAAAGCAATTATTGAAATTGTTTTCAAACTTCATACTCTTCTCTTGCTGAAGATACTATCCCATGTGTGTAATACTGTGCATTGCTGAATCTGAGAGCAGAATAAAGGCAATGCCAAGCTATGTGTACATAATGTTGTTGTACATTCATTTCATTTTTCATCTCTTGCTATTTTTCTTTTAGCAACTATGGTCACATAGCTAAAATGTTTCAAAAAGACAAGTCTTCAGGAAAAAAGGAGATTGAGGTATTAGTAAAACTAGTTTTGAATAAACATTTAAGGCAACACGGTGTAACCAAGAATTTCTCTTTTATATTCACAGACCTAAGCAGCACTAGGAACACAGAAACACAGCACCCACACTGCATTTTCTCCAGCTGTACCTTGCTGAATTTGATTAAGGTACAGCCTGACCCCCAGACAATGTCCCTGTGTCAAGGTCATTAGTCACAACAGACATAACTGCAACCTCCAGATAACTCTTATGTAGATTTACCCATACCTCCTGCTGCCTTCTGCGCACGCAGCTAACAGCTTACCGTGGCCACCTGAAGCTTAAGAAAACACGCCCTGGCTTTATATAAGGGCACAAATGAAATGGCTGTTACTGTTCAAATAACTGAACTTCAGAAACAAAATTGCAAGCTGCTCTGTGCACTCAAAACCCAGGTTTGTTATCGCCTGCTGACACAAACATTGATACAAGTTCTTGAAAAACTGGAAAATATCATATCCAGAGGATCAATCCAGAGATTTTTTTATTCATTCAAATAAATGAGGACTGGTTAAATTTCTGTCTAAATATGTGCTAATCCAGTCTGAAACATGCCAGCTGCAACTCTTTAAGGCTTTTTGTGACAAGAGGTTCTGGCCTTTATGCATCCTCTGGCTGCAGGCTTCTGTTCCCTGCTACTCATAGTGCAGTTTTTCATACCAGGCCTTAAGAGACCTTGTTTTTTAACAGCCTCTCTTCTCTAATCTCTTCCCTCCTGCCACAGTACTTTCATGGCAATTAAATAACTATTTTACAGACAATTCCTACTTTTGATAGCTTTTGTAGTTCTCATACAGAAAAGTTTTCTCTCTCCTCTGCTGCACGTAGCCAGGGTGCACTCATTCTACTATCTTCAGTACATCACTTGCACATTCTCCTCCACTTCCAATGCACGCCCTTCCTCCATAGCAATTGCACCTGGAAGGCATAAAGCAGTCCCTTCCACTCAGTGTCCCAGACCACTGGGAAACTCAGGTGACTAGTTGACTTGTCCTTCCAAGGAGCCTGGCAGCACACAGCCAGCTGCAGTTCAAGGGCTGTCTCTCAAGCACTTAGCACTGGAAAATTGCAGCATCCCCTTATCTTCCAGAAATCCCCTGCTATGCCTAGCTTTTAGTGACTTATTGTGTCTACTACCCATCTCCACAGGATTGCTTCCCCGTCCCCCAAACCTGACCTTCTCAGACCAAAACTGAGACAACTCCATGGACACCCATATATATGCTCAGGAAACCATCTGCTCCCAGCTCTGGCTCATCCTGAAGTGATGCACGCAACCACAGTGCCAAACTAGATTCTCCACTACCACCCTCCCACCACCCAACACTACTCAATATGCCCCTTGTCTGGGCTGCAAATGATTCCTTCCCAGGCTTTACTTCACACCAGACCTTGGAGATGTTCGGGCTCCCAGCTGTGTTACGCCGACTTCGGCTGAGATGAAAACCTGGAGTCTGTGTTTTGAGGAACCACCTCTCCTATCTGCAGGGCACGGCCATCAGGGACAAACGAGAGGGTTGAGAGGGGAATTGAAGAAGGTGCCTTTGCTCTGGGCAAATGCCTACAGAGAAGCACACTACTGGAATCCTATCTGAGCCACCAGACCTGTTACCAAATACTTGGCTGCAGCTCTCCTCCAACTTGAAGTACAAAAACCAACCCAAAACAAGGAACAAACCAGCCAACCAATCCACAAACAAGATGGTCTTTTACTGAAATAAGTACTTCAGTATGTGTACTTCAGGCAGTTTTCTTTGTGCACAAGAAACACAGTTCCACCCATAGACAAGCATCTGAGTACAATTATTCTCTTTTAGATTGCCAAATAAGTATGTATTATTTGAAGGGTAAAAAAAAAAAAAAAACGCTTGATGACACATCAACTAGCAAGAAAACAGACTTTTGTCTTATGAGTTAAAAAAAAAAATCCTATTTTACTTTTTCAAATGTATTTTGACTAAAAATTTAAGATGTTCACATCTAAACTGGAAGGTATTATATGCTTGGTATCATGGGTACACAGTTCTCAGTGCAAACACAAATACCATGATTAATATTTCTTAGCTCTTTTAAATAGATTCTTCCCCTGTCCCAGAAGTCCTCCTCTCATCTGTAGTACCCTACTATTTTCTTGTCTATCACGATTTAAAAATTTACACAGGAACAGGAGGTAAATTCATTGCACGAAAAATGATTTTTAATTTTATTGAAACATTTTCCTACCAAGCTAATATACTGAAGAGGAATATGCTGATGTAGTACAAGAGGGTGAGTAAGAAGCCATCATCAACAAGGGGTGACAGTCTGTTGAGCTGTCAAGTGCACAATTACTAAACAAGCACAGCTCCAATCCTGGGCTAGCAGAGGCAGGTGTAGCTTGCAGATGTGATGCACACAATACCCACTGCAGCAGTGCTATACACAGCTTTTCATTTTCAGCATGTTCCCAGATCTGTATTTCCTATCTTTTGCTTCTAAGAAAATCACTAAGTACATTCATAGCCCTGTCCTTAAGAATTAATTTTCTCTCTTCAACAGAAGTCCCACAACTGTAATTGTGGAATAAAAAAAGATAACATGAAGTAAGAAGAGGGGCCAAACAAGGTAACGTAAAGATGTTAATATTGACTTTTTATTAGATAATTTTCTTCCTGAAAGTACTATGCAGCACTTCACTCAGCTTATTTTGCACCATTTTTTAGCTTTTATTAACCCTGTATTATCTATACCATGGGAATGAACCTAGGTATCAGGTATTGCCTGTCAACTTACTTCAATGTGCACTGTTCGATCCTGTTAAAGCTTTGGGAAGCTTTTTGTCCTGTAGGTATTTGTCAACTGTCTGGATACATAAATTTGCCTTACTACCTACTGGCATTTTTGCTATTCCAATTTTCCCTCTTCCATTTCAGAAGACACAAAGACATTCCTTTACATGCATGCATTCAGTCAATGCAGTCCACATCCCATGTATCTGCCCCACAAACACAAGGACTGGCCAGACATCAACTGCTGCTGACCCTCTCTGAAAAAGGAGTATTCAACAGGTACTGAGATCATACCAAAAACTAACCAAAGTATTTGCCTAGACTGATAGGCACTGTGAGATGCCTCCTTCCCTTGGAAGGTTCTTCCCTTAACAGCATCATTTTCCTTCCTTCAAATCTTTTTAAAGTCATTTGAATGTCTGCTACTATATATGCTGCAGGCAAGGCTTATTCCTTTCACTTGGTTAATTCAACATAACTAGAAAGAGTGAGATTTACAAGCTCCTCCTTCATGGTCCTCTCTCAAAGATACTTTAGACATTAAGTACACTTTCAAACTTTAAATTAAAAAGCACTGTATTATTCTTTTTTGCTCTCTGAAAGCTCAGAAGTTGTTCACAACCCATGATTAGTTGCAGCTAGCTGACCAGTGATAAGAATTCATACAGGCAATTAATTTTATTAGATGCCTGACTGCAGTGTCACACCTCGCCGAGACGGCAGAGCTCCAGGGATCAGCTGAAGGGAAAAAAAAGTATCATGGGACACAAATGGGTAAAAACAAGCAGCTCACTGTCCCCAGCAAGTGCATGTTTCACATCCCCTACCTGCCTGCCTTGTTACCACAGAACAGTCGCCAAAAACTGAAATGTCATGGTCAAACCACAGCTACTGCACTCTGTCCTAACTGGGTGACATGTAAGGACTCCCTCATATACTGAAACTCAGCATAAAAAAAATCCTAATATTATCTTTTAGTCTTAAGTCAAAGACATAATGACCTGTGACACTGCTGTGAAACAAAAGTATATGGAAACATAAGGGAATAAACATACTTGGAAGCCATTTCTCTTCCTCAGGCACTCTGCCTCTAGAAGGAAACAAGTATCTACAAATTTCTAAGCAGGATATTAAAATATTAAAGCAATCAGAATGACCACGTTTGAAGAAGAGATTTTATGCTTTGAGTACAAAAAGTGTTTGCATGTTAAAATTTCTATATTAAAGCCACTTAATATCCACAATCTCATTTAAGTAACCTCTCTCAAAAGAAAAACCCCAACCAATCCTTCAGACCACCCCCCACGTCATTTTCCTTCTTCCATGTATTCAATGAATTATTTAGAGCTACTTCCAATCACTGTAAACAGAAATCCACAGGACAGACAAGAACTACAAATATTTTTATTTATTCTAATTATTGCTTGTATTAAATGGGAGTCAAAGACCAAATCTGTATTAGGACAGACTATGCCAAACCCTGTGGAAAACGTAAGATGAAAGTCTCTATGAGAGAGAAAGAACATTTTCTAAGACAAGTTTATCAAATAACGTATTTACCATAACTGACTGACCTAGACTGAAAAATACACGGGATCAATCCAGCAGGGTGCATGTCTGACTGCTTTTACTGGCTGATCTGACAGACGGATTTCTTTAGGGATTGTTAATTCCACTCCTCTGGCTATGTCTATATGGTTGTGAGTTAATGCAGTGTATAGCTCCCACTGCATAATGCTCTCAACCGTGCTGATAGAAAGTTAATCCCACTAATTACTGGAGCACCATGACATTTAACTACAAACAATACTGGTTTCTTTTTTAATTAGTTATCCTTACAAACGCTGTATGTGCGCCACAGGAAAGACATTTTGCATTGAAGAGACTGTACCAGCGAAACAAATTGAAGAAGTGCTGGGTGCAAGGGAGGAAAGACAAGAAAAAGATGGCACTGCTTTTTAACATGACTGAAACCAAACTATTTTGCAATTCCTATCTAAGCTTCATGATCATCCTACATCTCGAGACTGTTCTTCAGACTTGTGACAGAACTTGAAATTTTCTGAGAAAGGTTACTAACTCTTTTTGTTTCTCTCATCCACACTAAGAAAATGCTCTTATTCACATTTTCTGTCACAAGACATTTAGACATGGTGTTAGCTTTTGATCAGAAATGGGAAGGTCAAGATGGCAAAGGTCCGTGTCATGACAGATAGGAACCCCACCTGTGTCTGCTGTAACAATCCACTATTATACCACCAAAAAATCAGATCCTTCTTTTCACAAACCAGACTTTTGGTTTTGGTTTTTTGGTGCGGGAGCAGGAAGGGAATAAAATAATTCATTAAATATATTTTGTCTCTCTGCCTCCAACTGCCCAGCCACCTAAACCACAACAAATGAACTCTTAGGATGAGTGAGCATGTTAGGGTAACACCTGCTGTGCTACAAAACCTGGCTGGTCAGTACAATCAGCGCCACTCAGCTTTCTTTAAGAATTGACACTGTACTGTACTTAATGAAACAAAGTGTTGGTCATGTTTACAGAAAATCAGTATCACAATGAGTAAAATGGGACTCACATAATTGTTTTATTTTAACTATTAAAAAAAAGACAACACCAACCCAGGAGAAATAAATATTTGTGAAAAAGGGAGTTTCTGACCTCCTTCTGACCTGAAAAGGGCCAGTGAGATGATCTGACCATCTCATGGAGATGGAAGGTGAGAAAATTCCTTTTTAGATATCAAAGGTTCACTTAAAGACATGGCATTGATTTGAGTCAAAGGAATAAAAATGAAAATCAAAACAAAAAAAGCACAGATAATTCTCTTTACACAACCTTTAAATAAAAGTTCATATTTTGCTTTCTTAGTTGAAAAGGACTTTTTAAGAAACACCCAAACCAAACGTCTAGCAAGTTTTCTTCATCAGATGTAAATATACTATAAATTCATTTAGCATTTAATCTTTAACTGAAGCTTCCACAAGACTTCATAGCTGAATTTTAAATAAGGTTCTAGGAGATAGAGTGAAAATAAAAGAATTCATAGAGCTTACTTAAAAGTAACATCTCCAACCTTAACATGGCTGAAAGAAGGGGAGAAAAATCCTTTAGCTAAACTTTCAACTTTTCCACCTGCTCTATTTCTAGTCATTTTAACAAAGAGGAAAATAAATCAAAAAATGTAATGCAACCTACCCCTCTTCCTAGTTTTGAACCGCTGGCCTGTTAGCACCGGCTTCTGATTCTTATTCATAAAATTTCTGGAGAAAGAAAAAAAGGGAAAAATATTTATACTCTAGCATTTACAGACAACAGTTTAATCTAAAGGCAAAATAAAGACTTGGTGAAGCAAAATCCCAACAAGTGAAAGGTAAGGAAAGTTCTTAACACATATTCAAAGAGTAATTCACAATATCTTTAAGATGAAGAGCACTGCAGTCCAAGGATAACTTCAATGAGATGTGCTTCTCTTAAAACCTGGCTGTTGGCATCTCTGTAAAAAACTTTGAAAGTTCAAAACCAAACGGCGATGAAGTCGCTGCCCTCGCTCCTGGGGCAGAGCCCACACAGCTCACGGGGATGCTGGGGACACAGAAGCCACTAAAGCAGAGGACTGGGAACCGTTCTGGTGAGGCTCAGCATGGCACAGGTCTCACTCACCCTCTGGCACGTTCACCAGGCAGACAGATGCCCAGGGTTACACCCTGTCCGGCTCCAGACAAGACTTTGTGGTCTAACCACAAAGACAGTGCTTTAACCATCAAATTCTAACCAAATGTTTCCTATGAGCATCACTGTACCTTAGTAACTTTTTGTTCTGAAAAGCGCGTGGGCGTTGTAAAAATAATAGAAGATAAACAAATCCCTTGCCCCATAAACTTTGTGCATAAATACGGAGTGAAGAACCTACATGGCACATCATACAAGAGCAAAAATACTGGGCTTGTATTACTTTACCTTTACAGCAAATCTCAACACATAATGTCAAAAAAACGGGGAAGCGATACTGTATTAATGGCATTTTATCTAAAGAAAATAAAACTATTTTTAGGCTTTGGATATAATCAGTTGCAACACACAAAATGCAGCTTACCCAAAAACCAAGAGGTGAATGCAAACAGCAGCAAGAGGAAGCTTTGATGCAAGTAGGAATCACCACACATCATCCCCCTGTCCTGCCCACAGCACGTGCCAGCCCTGAGACCTAGAGGCCACATACTTCACACCCTGCAGGCCATTAGGTCACTGTTACATGTAATTTGCTTGTCCAAAATTAAGCCTCCTCATGCAAGACTTTGAGCATGTTCTGCTAATAACTTTAGTTTTACAAAAATGTGTATTATTTGTACTTCATCATTGCGGACTCTGCAGGTCTAGTTTAGAAGTACACAGATTTGCCAACATTCTTCCTACCACAAATGAAAATAAATTCAAGCCCCATGGCTGAGAAAGAAACCATCAATCCACATGCTACTATCCAACCACTGCTTTCTCTACTACTGGACATTCATTTAACTCTCTTAACAATGCTCCAGCTATACAATATATTCCTATTCACCAGACTTCTAGTGGCAGCATCCCTAGCTGGCCACTTTTGCAACATTTCAGATGTTTTACTTGGCAAACCACTGCTTTCTAGTCTAGGTTTACCACCTATCCACAGTCAGAAACTGTGCATGCAGGCACATGAAGTGGAAATAGCCAGTATAGTTCAGAGTCAAGATGGGGTTTGCTTCCTGTAAGTCATAAAAACACAAACACACAACAAGCAGTTCAACTGAGATTCCCACTCATCATCACTGAGATTTAAAGCTGCAGTTGTAACAGACCAAGCAGCTTTTTGAAACAACTGCAACACTAAACAGCCTTCTGGAAAAACTATTTGCTCATCTGCAAGGAGAGTTAAATATGACAAACCATGATATCATGGGATCTTTCAAAGTGCTGTAGGATCCAAGAGTGTCTTCACAGCAAAGCTCATAAGGCTCTTTCCCCTGATGAGACAGCTCGGTGTTAGAGGAACAGAAGGTGCTTTACAAGTTAATTAGGCAGATAATCCAGCAGTCTACAGGGATATGCAACAGCCTAGCCTCTAGCCAGTGACTGGCTAGATTTGACATACTCATCTGTGCTTTGTCTTTCTGACCTTCAGTTATTTGCAATGAGAATGATCTGTAACATTCACTCAGGTATTTTTGGTTTGTTCTTGTTTTGCCTGGAGACCTTACCCCTTGTTTTGAGTCTAAAAATGTTCATTTCAAGAGATTGCAAGAGAAGCCCATGAAGTTTGCAAAGAAAGGGTCAAGCGAGCCACACAGCAGGTAAGAACTGTAAGAATGAATCCGCTTTCCACAGCCCTTCCAGAGCACAAACATGCCATCAGGCTGGGGTCAACAGTGCCACTTCCTTAAGGAACACACAGAAGCCTTCAACCCGGCACACTGGTACAGTTCCCCAGTTTCTATAAAAGACAGAAATGCATAAGCTAATTTTCTAACACCAGACTTCTTTCCTTTGATGCAGTGTATTTTTAAGCTGCAAAAAAGCTTGCATGCACCTGAAGCTCAGCTGTGGATTTTAACTGTTCCCTGTAAACATAAAATATGTCCTTTAAGACAGCTGGGAAAAAAAATTTTAAAAAAACCCAGTTAAAGCAGGACTCACAATTTGTGGCAGATTTAATAACTAGAAGTTCAGTGCAAGAGAAGAGACTCTTGAATAGTTATTTCCAGGAACACAGGATATGCCTTCTTCTATATTTAGCTTTAAATGTACTGTGCTTTAATCTGCTCGAGTGAGGGTCTGGCTTTATAAGGCACTGCTTCAAACCATGCCCAGGATCTTTCATGAAGAAACTGCATCTTGAGACTGAGCAAAACCAACCCAGTGATCTATACAACAGTCCAGAATGGCATCAGCTCCTGAAAATGAGATTTTAAAAGGCTGTTGCTACAACAAAAGGTGGCTGGATAATAGTTTAAAATTTACAAAAGTGAACGCAATGCAAATACTTTTTTTTTAAATCAAGAAGAAACCAGCAACAGCACAAAAGTGGTGGCTGAAGGTTGTGAATTCAGGGTGGCAGCATATAAACTTGCACAGCACATTTGATTTCATCAGACTGGAGCCTGCCTCTCAGGTGTCAGGTAGCTGTAAAACCTTGAAATCACATAAGACCTTTAACTATTATCTACATTATCCATTTTGAAAGGTACAGCACCTGGGCAGCTCAAAGCCAATGGCAAATTTTTAAACAGCTGCTAGAGAAGTCATAATGGTTTCAGTGGAGCAAGGATCTTAAGGACAGGTATGAGTAAGAAGGAAATAGCCTCCAAAAGAAAACCCAAACCACCAGTCAAACTTGTACCTTGCAGCCCAACATCCTCCAGGTTTCATGAATTTTCACAGGAAAGCAAGCGAGAGATATGGAAATGACAGCTCACCCCTTTCACAGACTCCACTCTTCATCAGAAGATGGGAGAGACTCACCAATAGCAGCTTTATTCTCCATTTACTGCTCAATACTCAAGCAGATGTCAGAGCGGTACAGAACCTGGCACCACACTCCACAATGGGTTCATTTTCCATACAAACCACAAAATGCCTAAGCCTGCTAATTACTAACTTGCAGCTACAAAATACATCAGAAAAAAAAATGCATGACTTTAAAGTTTACCAAATTCCACTCCCACTCTTGCTAACAGGCTCGTATAAAACAGATCCATACTTCAAAAATTTATAAATTGGTGAGTTGGCATATTCTCCTGAGACTGCTTAAAGTCCAGGAGTTAAGCTTTCTCTACAGCTGCTCTTCATTTTCATGCTAAAGACCCTAAACAGTTAAAATAAAACTGAGGGACAGTTATCCGGATATCTACAGTTGTAGATATCCAGACATCTATTATAAAGCAGTTACTCTAAGCAACCAATCCTTCTCACACAATTAATAAAAACTGTAACAGTTTTAATTAATAAATCCAGCATTAATTAATAAAAATAATTTATAAAACCTTCAACAGATGAAGTAAAGTTACTTCACCGCTTCAGCAAGTATGAACTCGCTTAATAAGTTAGAAAAATGCAGTCTTTTATCCACACCACAGGGAAATTCTTATGATGATTAACTCCTGAATTATTTAAAGCCTTGGTAAGGCTGAAGTTTCTACCATTTGTTCTTGGAAACATATCGCTTAAATTGAAAAAAAATACTGAAAACCTTTATTCAAAGCAACACTATTTTTCTAAGCCTTATTTTACACTTTTAACCAAAATAACAGAATCATCTGAGATTCTTCAAACATTAACATGCTCAGATGAATCTGGGAACAGTTGCTTCACAGCAGCGAAACTTCACTGCCCTAGTTACAGAGAGAAGGGAATCAATGCCAGACAACATAAGAAAAAGAACGTTTTGATAAAAACTACCAAGATTTTATGGCTCTGTGTGTGCAGGGCACTAAATACAGCCCACAGGGCAGGCAGTGACCCTTTGGGCACCCCACTGGAGGGGTTGGGGTTGGCAGCACTGCTCCACAGGATGCTGCTGCTGCTGCTGTGGGGACTGGCGCCGACAGCGTTTGACTGATAGGGCGATGGAGAGAGCTGCCAGAACACCACCAACACAGCACCACCAGCTTTCACAGGGACAGATGCTTGGCAGGAATTACTTCCATCTCCTTCTCTTGCTGAGATATCATGTAAGACAGGGGCATTAATCACAAAGGCAAATAAAATAGAAGCATAGATGGACAGAGTTGCTATGAAGGAAACATCCCAACCCATATATCAAGGGCAATCTTTTTTTCCCCCCCCAAAGAATATACAGGTCATTAAAAGGCTTTACTGGGTCTTTTTTATCCAGCAATGTTATTGGGTGTTCTCATTCTCTCACAGTTTCAGTTCCAGACTTAAGGTAAAGAGGGTTTTCCACTTCTTTCAGCAGCAAGCCAAGAAGTTATATTAAATGCAAATTACAGAACTTGAGCAGCATAGAGGAAGAGCTGCCCTTGCACTTCTGCCAGAGAGGAAACATGTCAGCATGCAATCAGCAGCTGTCTCAGCTCTCTGGAAAGGCAGCAGACAGCTAGATTATGAACTAACAAAATCCGTAGGTGGAAAACTTACAAATCATTACCAGTAGAGAGGAACAGAGCAATGTAAGGGGAAAAGAAAACAAGAGCGGTTGCAATGCAGGCACTGGCTCTCACCAAATGCTCATCAGGCTTCCCACTTTCCACCGGGACACTGTGCCCTTTGTTCCTAAAACACAGGTATTCTTTTAAGAAGTGACTAATAAGCTGGAGGTCTGTAAATTCAACTACGGCACAAATCACCAGGAAGTGCAGTAGTGGCAACCAGGTTTATCTTGCAGACTTGCCCACAGAGGCACCAGCACAGTTACAATGTTTATGAAACCCTTAACCCAAAGGTGCCATTCCTTAGGAACAGTAAAGCCAGAGCCAGGCTCTTGACACATTAAAATCCCTTCCCTGAGTTTATAGCCTCAACAGCAACATACAGGGACAAAACAGTAACATAAGGATGTGCAGGGTAAATACAATCAACATGGGGTTTTAATGTTCACATGAAATATGAATATTGCTGATCCACATGCCCTGTCTTTCCCAAAAGAGCCTTCTAGAAGCTCTCAAGGCACTTAAATTTTTTTAAAATGTTTATTTTTTAATCACAGAACAGTGTCGGTCCACAGTAAAAATATACCTACTTCAATAAAAGTACTTGTCCTTTATTAGCATGCCTAGTGGGAGAGAGAAAATAAAGAGATGAAACAAGTGGAATTGACTTAATTCTGCAGCAAGTAAAAATGAATACCTGAAGAAAATGAAACTTACCACACATTAAATAAATAATAAAAACCTGTGCTCATACAAGATTCTCCAGGCACGAATTGGGCATACAGCCTGTGAAGTTATCCCAGAGAAGAAGGAGGGGGAAGGGAAGACCTTACTGCTCTTTGCAGCCACCTGAAAGGAGGCCAGGTGGGGCTGGTCTCTTCTAAGTAATAAGCAGCAAGACAAGAGGAAATGGCCTCATGTTACATCAGGAGAGGCTTAGACTGGGTAGTAGGAAAATTTTCTTCACTGAAAGCATTGTGAAGCATTGGAATAGACCGCTCAGGGAAGTGGTAAAGTCACTATCCCTGGAAGTATTTAAATCATTTGTAGATGGACTTGGTAGACATAAAGATGGCACTTGAGGACGTGGTTTAGTGGTGGCCATGCTGGGTTAATGGTTGGACTCAATAATGTTATAGGCCTCTTCCAACACAAACAATTCTATGATGCTAAATCTAGAAAAAATGAGAGGACAGACTCACCGAAGTCCACACCATAAATGACATCACCTAAGCTAAACTGGGATGCACAGGATGATGTTTCTTGAAAAACAGTCAGAAAAACCCCAGTTCCCACTCCACCAACGAATGCACAATCACACACTGCATTAGAGATCCACCTCACTGCACTTATTTCAGGAGAGCGGGTATTTCTTAGGTCACTAACCAGGAATTTCTACAGAAGTGGCTCAGATGAGTAACACTACCGAAGCACTTTCAATACACTTCACAATGTCAAGAGAACTGTAAACTGAAGCACCGAGACAAAGGACATCTCTGTTGTGTCATCAGGAACCATATAAAAAATCCTCGAGTCATGGCACAGTGAAAGAAAGGAGAAAAAAGAGTAAAAAATTCTTAATAATTGACAGGTAGAAATACAAGTCAAGAAAATTAAATCACACACTCAGGTTGACACACACAAAATGTTGTCTTTCAATAACAAGATTTCTTCCAGCAACTAAAGAGGAGGCATTAGATGTAATTCTTTAAGAACAAGGTATTAGCAGGAGCTTTTCTCACTGTTGAGAGCTCTCTTAGGTGCTGTACTCTTAACTGGAGTAGGCTGAGATAACGGAGATGGTGTTGCTACAGATCAACTCATATCCAATTAACATCCATTTTAAGGTAATAGCTAGTCATCCAACTCCAAGCTTGCACACCTTGCCAACAGGAAAACCTCTTAGAAAAAGGAGGGGATAAAAAGGCTCAAGCAGAGATCGGGGTCAGGTGAACTGAGAAAACAAGTGGAAGACAGAACTCTTCCAAAGCTAACAAACTTTTTTTCTTCACACAAGACACCACTTTCAATGGACTGTGTAAATGCTAAAACAGGGTTCTTGAATTTGGAGACATTGGATGCCCTGATCATCATGAAAAATACAGCTGTCTTAGCAATTGCCATAGAGATGATTTTGTTATAGGAAAGTGGTGTAGCTGAAATTCTGCAAAAACACGACTGTAAAGGTACCGCAGCAATTTAACTCAATCCTTCATTAATGTTTGAGGGAGAATTGCTGTAGCCACTGCTCACAGTACATTTGCGAGAAATCATTAATGGAGTTCCTTTATAGGGCTCCCTTGAACCAGGTCTCTAATAAACCAATAAATACAGGTATTTGGAAGAAAACGTGTTAAAGAAAAGACCAGAGAGGCTTCATTCCCGGGAATGAAGCTTGTAAGACACAAGACAACACAATAACAGTACAATAATGAAGGCAGGAAGATCAGCTTTCTCATGTAGAGTACCACTCCGCTGTTCAACTCCATCCTGCTTCTGTTTTTTTTACTGTATCAGCCCACTGAAAGTTTTTACAATGTTGACCCTACACATGCAATTTCAGTATCAACAATAAAATCAGAAGATGCGCATCTTCCATTCTTCTTGCTACCTCAAAGCTCTGAGAAGCAGCAAAAGCACTGAACATCACTAGTGCTTCCAGGACACAGCACTGCAGCACTTGAAAACTGATAAACTAAGGGGCTAAGGTTAAAAATAAAAATAAGCAAATAAAATCTGTGCATTCTCCAGAAAGCAATGCTCCCCAGTTGCTAACAGTTTATTATTTCATGAGCTAAGTACAGTAACGGGAAAGGGATGTATTAATAGCCAGCACCTCCTACACACCTGCAATTGGTGAAGGCCTTGATTTTAATAGAACTGCTTCCAGCATTAAAGGAAGTTGCAATTCAGAACTCCCTAATTATTCCTTCAAAGTATGTGCAAGGAGTTCACCAAGATAACACATGATTTTTTCACCTGAGGGAAAGTGAATCAGCTTCCAGACATCTGAATTCTGATCTTTCTGGCAGAAGGGCCGGCAGTGAAAACTTAAAAGGCTTTGCAGCAGATTCAGCATTCCAAACATACCAGCTAACACCGATTACGCTGTTAGCAGTATTCACTTGGACAAAAAAAGGAGTCTGCAACTGACTTGTGTCACTCTGCATCCCAAAAGCAGTCCCATATTCCCTGTGGCTGCTTCTTCCTCCTCAGAGCGGGTGAACATTTTGACAGAACACGCTAGTCTTGGTAAATAAGTTCCTGGAGCGGGGAATAGAAGCAGTCAATGCTTGGACTGCTTCAACATGCACACAGTTATTTTCTAGGCAATGATGGGTACAACTCCTCTCAGATCAAGCTAAGATAATTCTATGGCAATAGATACTGATTCACATCCAAGTTATGTGTTGAGGAAAAAAAAACCTGAAGGCCACACATGGGGTGCCTACACAATCAACTGTTATGCTAGGTGAGTCAGAAAAATAACTATTACAGACTGAGCAGTCACTTGCTATCCTACCCCCTGCTTGGCAGCTCCCACACGGGCACTCTCAGCCTCACTTGAGAACAGCATTTCTTCACCTCTGTGTGGAAACCTGAAAGCTCTTAGATTAGTTCATGGAAGAAGAGTCTATCAAGGGCTATTAAACACATGAATGATACAACCTTCTATGCTTGCAAAATTGCTGTGAGTTTGACAGGACATGGAAGAAAAAAATATAGCACTCCTTTCTATCTATATTTTTATGCCACCACATTCTCCTCCCTCAACTTTTTTTTTCTTCTCTTTGTGTTTCTTTTCTCACCTACCAACACTACAAGCCACTTCCAGAGATGAGACTATAGACCCAAGGCAAATTTCTCCCAGTAAGCCAAGCTTTGTTATGAGAAGTCTGCCTCTTACATCCACAAACACACAAGGCAAGCATTACTCCCCCATTACAGCGTACTCCACCTGAGAGTATTATGACAACAGCACTGAGAGCTGGGTGGCACCTGAGTAAGGTGTCAGGTTAGAAGAAGTAAACAAAAATCCCAAGAGAACTATCCTGGCTCAGCTTGTTGTATTACTAATTTTGCAGGAGGACTTTAGTTTGCTTCTTGTAAGATGAGGGAAAACATTCAAACCAGTTCTCTTCAGTGATGAAAACAAAAAATCTTTGAGACCTATTGTGATTCAAGCTACGTATTTCTTCCCAAAAACTGGGGACCCCCACCGAGAAAATTGTCAAGACTGGTAATGGGAATCACATTGGTATTGTGATCGAACTGTGTATTGCAACTGCTTTACTTTGTTATGTGTAATTTAAAATTGTATGACTCCAACACTATTCACACATCAGAACTGGGAGATCAGGTTTGATTTGGTAACCAAAAGCTCAAATGCCAAGCAATCATATCTGGCAAAGTTTCCCTTACTTTGGAATATCATACACAGACACAGACCTGAAAATTCTCAAAGCACTGCATCTTCTCTCAATTTTGACAGTTCAAGTTTGCTTTTCTTAATCTTCTTCCATGCTGTATCTAAACATAAATGACATTAAATGCAAGACTTATCTGAAAATATAAATGCATCAAACCAAGAATATGTCTTTGTTGGTAATCCATATTCAGGAGACTTTGAAATACATCAAACTGAACCAAAAGAATTCACGTCTATCTATAACCCAAAGAATTCAAGTCTATCTATAAACACAGCACTGCAAGCAATGGCTATTATGAATGCTTCTCAAGTTTTGGTTCTCAAAAAGTGGTAGTTATATGCAATTTTGATCATAATTGCAATCAGATAAAAACTTGGTTCGCAAAAATACATTTGTATATATACAGGTGGCCAAAATCTCAGAATCAAGAAACATTGCCACAAAAGGAAGTCAAATAAAGCAACAATATCAATCACCCGAGGTAGAAAAAAAGTAGAGCAAGTAGCCTGCTGTGTCACTAATTTGTATCTATTTTCCAGTATTAGCATCATCTCCTAACAGCTTAACCACATTACAAGAAGCTAGTAGAAGTTATTGAGACATCTGTTTCACCCAGATGTAGACCGGAGCAGGTATATAATGTTTTACCCCACTCCACCACAGAAGCAGCAGGCAGTGCTGAATACACTGCAGTGCTTTGTGCCCACGCACTGGTAATGGAAGCACAGAGAGCTGTCAGTCAGCTCAGTTCAATGCAAAACCCAGCAATTTAATTGATACTATTGGTTGTGAGGACCACTCCCTGCTGCTTCACTGTCGATCATTTTAGAAGGCCATCAGCTAAGCCAAAACCCCTATCGACTTTTCTTGACTAAACAGCCAACTGTCAGAACCCCAAAACGGGGTGTGTTTGACCTGCCTTTAAAAATGAATGATGACACCTAAGTCTGACCCTGCAATTCTTGCTTATTCTCACCACAAGGAGAAACATAAACATTTCCAGAAAATAGCTTATCTAAAATAGTCTGCTTGCCCATCTTAGAGTGAGGTGGGTGAACAGCTTCACAGCTTCAGATTTAAGGCACTTTTTAGGTATCTGAATCAGATCAACTTCACACCTGCAGATCGGCCATCTGTGTGAAAGTCTATAGCTCAGTGATACCTATAAACAGGCAGAGTTAAGAATTTAGTTGCCCACCCAAAATTAACAATAAGGCAATTACTATTTGTATACTATTCAGTTCTATAGTTAATTCAGTAGACCTGCTTGTTTATCCTTCTGAAATAATTCACAGAGCTTTCATTATTGGCTTTCAAAATCCAGCGTACCACAAATATGCTGAGAGCATAGTTTCAGCATCAGACCACAGCCATCCACCCACTCCCAACCCAGTTTCTGAAGCCAAGCATTCCTGCAGGAGTTACGGATTTCTAACCAGAATATGTCTAGTATCTTTCTTAAAGGGCATATAGTATCACTATGCCAGACAGCCTTGCTTCCTTCGGAGAAAGCATGCATCCAACTTTGTGGTTGTTTGGCCTTTATCAGCTCGGCACAATGATATTTGACACTATTAACAAGGAAATCTATTTTCTTGTTTACAGCATCATTATTCATGCACTGGGAAGACCAGTATCAGCAACCTGCTTCTGCAGATAACTTAATAAGGACTCCATGGGATGTGTATCTATAGGTGTATGCATACATACATATGTACAAGAGAGAAAAAACACCCGTAAAGGCTACATTAGATTTCTACAACTCACTTCCTATGAAGGTGCAAACTACGAAGAATTTAAAAGGTTTACTAATAAGACAGCTAAAGGATTTTTTTTTTCTGGACTCAGAAGCCACAATGAAAGGCTTGGCTGGTCCCTCTGAGGCTTCAGAAAGACATGCCAGTTAACCTAGCTAAATCCTAGAATGTAGAGCTGCTCAGTCCTGGATACAGCCAAACTCTCCAAGTCAGTGAACTGACTGCTGAAGGCCACGCAAACCAACACATTTGTATCCCACCTCAAATGTTGCTCTGCCTGTTTTGATACACTCTGTAGAGCTGAATAACTAGAAAAGCCAGCATATGTTCTTTGCTAAAGGAGGATAAAAATGCAAAGGTAGGAGAAAAATAAAGTTGATATTTCAGATAAGAATACATTGATATGAACCTTTATTAACCAATTGTTAGGAGCACGACTTAAAGTACTTTATTCAGTAATTTAGTAACCTAGTGTTCAACATAAATGAAGTAATTTATGGCAGGATTACAAAAAAAATGTAACAAGTATGTTAAAAATAATAAATGGGGAACATGGCCTTCAGTCTTTGTCCCCAGTCACCAACATCTTGCTCTCCCTGAGCTTCAAAAGACTCTGTGTTGTCTCCTCATACCATAACACTGCTTTTGCATTGCTGATACCTACTAAAAAAGTCAACAATTGTTTAAACTGACAGGACAAAGGAAAATGGGGACAGAATTAGGCCTTCCTATACTTCAACAAAATACAGCTTAGAGAGGGCACTAAGATACTAAATTAATTCTAGCATCAAACAGGCTACCCATGAAATGCTTTGGCTTCAGTGAGCTGGGAATTGCTCACAGATGAAAGTTCAAGAATCGCAGAAATTTCTCACAGGAGAGACATGAGAGACTGATGCCTTGACGATTTAGCAGTGTTAAGTCACCAAACAACCAGTCCACTGCCATCATGAAGAATCTTGCAGGCACAACAGCAATGCAAATTGACATACAGAAGGCAGGGCATATTGGCAAAAAGGCACTTTTCAGCACACACCAATAAACATTTTAACAGGAATAAAACAACTGACAAAATAAAGTCATTCTCTTGGCTCTTCTAGAGAATTACAACCTTCCTTTCCTTTTTCTAATTCAAGAAGCCTTTAAACAAGACCCCACAAAACAAGACAGACGAAGTCAAAACCTGGCAAAAGACCTCATACATACACTTGAGCATAGAAGTAGGTGTTTCCTTGTGCTGGGAAGGGAGTTGAGACTGATGGGCAGGATGATAAATTTGAAGGGCAGAGCCAAAGCTTCACACGGCCCTGGGGGAGCACTGACTGGGGCCTCGTTTCACACAAAATGTAGGGAAAGAAACCCACAAACATCTTGGCAGAATATGGTGTTCAACAGCACAACACTGGGCTTCCATAGCACAGGCTGATGGCTTTAGGACACTCAGGTCTCAGTCACAAGAAATCACACATTAAGAAAATACAGTCAAAGTAGACCTAAGACAAAAGAGACTTAACAACACAGGCTTCAGAAAGGTGCAGAGACATGGAAAGAAACAGCAACCAGACTCAAACCAAACTCAGATCAATACTGGCATATACAAAGGTTGTAGATTGAAAAGAAACTCACCATCCCCTCTTCTAAAGGGCTGGCTTCTCCTCAAGCATTTAGAAGAAATAACAAACTTTGTTTTTCTAATTTTCTATTGCTCAAGGCACAAAATGGTAGTGAAAATAAATTACAAGCCCTGTACCTGCTAATGCTCAGTAGTATTTTCCCAAGATTTCACCCCTGTGTCTTATCATAAGAAAAAATGACTAATGTATAACTTGAATGCTGAATCTATCTTCTCTCTTAAAAACACTTCTAGACAACTAGAGGATTTTATTTATGGAAACAAAACCTAAAATGAAAGGATCACTTGAGCTTGCAAATTACAAACTGTTGAACTGCTTAGACTTCTTTTCTGCATGAAAACACATCTAACGAAAACACATGAGACAGTAGTTATTACAAGGAGGTACAACCTCAAAGCCATATTTAATTGTTCTGCCTGCAGTAGTTGAAAAAATTGTAGAAGGATGTAACTCGTTGAGATTCAAGACATCACAGAAGATGCTTCCTTCCAATGTCCCTGCCTAACCTCTGTCCCAGACTGTGTCTAGCATTTCCTTTGCCTGACCTGTCTGTCCTCAGTCCTAATTCTCACTAGAGGTAATCCATCGTCTTACGGGCTGAATAAAAGCAGTAATCTTTGTCTGCCACTATGAGTCTGCAAAAACTGTAAGTGATCTCTACACAAAACTTCTCCATCCAACCTAAGAATAGCTCAGATTTTGCAGAGAAAATTCTTATACAGAATGCCAAAACATGCCTATGTATGAAGAACTCAGTGAATTTTAAAATTCACTCTATAGTTTCTGTAGTAGAAAAAAACCATATTTCTAATTTCAAAAGCTCTTAGACACATAGCAACTAAGAGCTCTCATAGACAAAGTAGGAATTACTACTGATTTACTTCCTGGAAGTATTTTCCTGACTTGCTGGAATTTAAAAAACAAAATATGTAACTCAATATTGGTTATTTGTTTTATATGGCACGTGTGAGGAAGGCTTTATACTTTATTAAAACCAGCTCAGCAACAAAAGTGTATCCTAAAGATGGAGTGAGAACAGTCCTGCAATCTGATCTACATGAGCTGCCGCTTGCACTTAACCGTCCCCATCACAAACAGCAATCCAAGTTGGTTTACCAGCAAATTGTTACAAACATATGAGTTCCCTGTATTGTGCTTTACTATACAACCACATCTTACAGAAGACCAAAGCTGTTAAATCCTGAAGCTCAAGTGTTTCATTCTGCACTCAGCTGTACAGCATGCAAGAATGGTGAAGAGCACTACGATGCAGTAGATCTGGCCACCACACCACTGCACGTGGGTACTGGATTCTCTTTTGCTTTTTATTTTGACTTTTGCAATCTCTTACAAGATCTACAGCTACATTTAAGTATTATGGTATGGCAAGTTCAAAAGGGTTTTCAGGCATGGCAGAGTATTATTGCACTCCACAGACTTTTCTCTAGGGAGAAAAAGATAGATTTTTTCCACTTGTCCATTTCCCCCTAACACACCAGCATTAGCTCTGAGGGATCCTTGTGTATTTTATTTATCTTTGAACAGAAAATTACTATTTTAAATTAACATATAAGTACTGTTGCAATTGAGGGGAAGACTCGTGTTTAATCAGTAGTGGATCACATGGAAAAAGAAACAGTTTCAGAAATCAAATCTACAGTTTAATGGGCAACCACGGCAGTTTACAGGTGATTTATTGCTCATGACATATCAAAATGGAATTACTTCACCAGTACGCCCAGGCAGAGAGACAGATGCGGGTGACAGCCTATTGCCTTATCAGCAACACAGACATAGGAATTCTTGAATTTGCACAGGAGGAATGAGGACAGAAAATAAGCTGAGGAATAAAAGATGGTGTCTCCGAAAGCAATCTGAATCAAATGGCACACATCCATTCAATCCATGATCTAATTCCTCTGTCCTACGCAATAACCTTAAGCTTCCAAACAGGTACATACATCTGCACATGACTGTAAGAAGAGTTTAAATAATCCTGTCTGGAGGTTAAAAAAATTACTCACTAATTAGACCTAATTAAATGTTTAACCCAAGTGCCTCCACCATTCTTAACCACAAAAAGGTTTAATTGTCACTGACTAAATGCTGCTAACACTATTTTTCTTCCAGTATTGCATTCATGAATCTCCAAAAGCAGTACAAATTCTGTATGTGCTGAAGTTTTTCAATCTCCTTCTACACACAGATACAGCTCCCTTGCAGCTTTATGTAATTTTATTTGCCTTATATCTCTGAAATTTTGAATTTATTTTAGGAACAGCCATCTGAAAAGCCATTGCAAATCAACTCTTAGAGAAGCTGTGCTAATGCATTACTGGGTTATTGCTACCACTAGCAAAGCTTAAGTGGGAAAGAGCCTAATCTTGCAAAGGTGCTGAGGCACACCCTGACACATATTGCTCTTCTGTCACTAAACACATCTCAGTCTTTAACAGCAAAAAGCTGCTTGCATGACATCTCTTCCAAAAAATGGAAGTACCTACCTACATGGAATTCATAGGCATGAAACAATTTGTCTAAAGCTTAGATTTCTTTCAATTCTATAAAACCACAGTGACCTAGAGCTTCACACGAAAAGAACAAAACATGTACTGTCTGAGCAAGTTGCTCATACTAGAACCATCTAGAACAAACAATTAAGAGAATATGAACTCAACCTGCAAAAGAGCAATTTCTTTTTTTTCCTATGCTGGGTATATAAAGGGAGAAAGGGGCACAGATAGCTGATTTTGTTGTGAAAGCAATGCTGACTTTTTCAAAGGTAGCTTTTATCAGGTAGTACAAATGCACATTCATCTAAAGCACTTACATTGCCCATGATCATCATCATCACAGCACCTGAGCACCTCAAAATTTCTTCTTTTCACTGTTAATCCTTGCCCCCCTATGGGAAGATTCTGGTTGCCTTAGCATGAACAGCAGTTAAAGGCACAAAAGTAAAAGCATATGCTCAAAAATGAGCTTTGCAACCTATACAAATAAATTTGTGATCACTTTTCTCTAAAGAAAATTCTATAGGTGGCTGCTATTCTGTATACATTTTAGGTGCAAAACCACCAAGGCTGGCTCTGCTCAATCACCAACACTCAAGTTAAATCAGACTACTAAGCCCAGACAGGAGAACCTTACGGATGTTCAGCTCCCAAACTGGTACTTTCACACTGCTCTGACCTGTATTTCTTGCTGGAGAACACTTTTGGATGTGCTCACCTCAACTGTGCTCATCCAATAGTATGGATCAGACAATCCTTTGGAGAATACTTTGGTGTCCTTCTGTCCCATACACATAAAAACCCTTCAAGTCAGGATTCAAGAGAAGATGAAGCAAGTGTAAGCCTCATCTTGCCAGACTTTGGATACAGCTAGAGTCAAGTCCTGGGATTTGCTCCTAAAGTGCAAAGTGCAGAGAAAACCTAACTATGTGCAAGGTCTCACATTGGTAGCAGGTGGAGATCTCTATCCAGGTCTCAGAGTAGCATCTTAGCTGTAGGACTACCTTGTGTGCAGCTATTGTGGATACACCACTTGTGTTCAAACACGCATCAGGGCTCGCCAGTTTCAGTTACTCTTTTGTGGTCTTATAATCTACTCTCTGGTACAAAACAGGCCTTAGCAACGTTGACAGATCATAACAAAGATCAAGTGGCTGCCCTGAGATCCACAAAAAGATGCAAGTTGAAAAGACATCTCACTTACAATAAAATAAAAACACTAAAGAAATCAAAGAGTTATACAATGCCAATCAACTGGGCCGGGGAGGGGGGGTGGCGGAAGTAACTTATCCACAGATTACTATTTGTGAGATCCAAGAGGAAAAAACAGAGGATGTTTCTAGCAATAAAAACCCCTTGAACTTGCATGAACTTGAATTGATCTAAATGAATAATCCTATTAGATCCTCTTAACTTTGGCCAGGATATAATTATAAGGATTGGAGACAGCAGGACCAAAACCCAGTGGGGGTCTGTCTGCAAGGCTCAGCTCCACTCGAAGATTTCCTATTGCCCAGGGCATGCAGGAAGACAGAGCTAGTTTACAAAAACACTCTTGGCAACCATCTGAAATGGATTTTACATAGGAATGACTCAACACACCTAAGACTTCAGCTTGGCAAAAAGACTATGGCAGGGGACACCACAGGTCTGTTAAGGCATGACTGCACGTCAAGACTGAACAGGAACCAATTCCTCATCAGCTCCCAAAACAGGAACTGGGAGCGGGGGATTGAACAAAACCATGAAGTAGCAGGTTTGAAAACAGGAAAGAGGTCCTCTTTCAAGTAGTCATGAAAATTATAATCATGGGATGCTGCACAAACACAATTTACTTAAATTCAAAAAGCCTACCAGCCTACCTCAGGCTGTGAAATATAAAGGTAAAGACACAGACACCACGTTTTGCTGAGGAAATCCCTGGCTGTGAACCAGCGAGATGGGAGCTAGGAAATAAGTCATAGAAGTATGCATACTTGTTTGACCTATTATTTTATTTTCCCCTAGATAAAATGTACTGGGTCAGACAGGTTTCTGACGCTGCCCAGCCCAGGCATTGGAAGAGACCATAGAAACTTTGACCTCTGCAGAGTACATGGCCACAATTCAGGCAACCCTCCAAGACAGAAGTGAAGGTAGGTCATTCAAGAGAAAACAGTGAAACCAGTTCAGCATTTCCTTTCCCTCTCTTCCATGTCCAAAGACTGAGAGTTTCATGGCGCACTCTTCAAGGCATAGGGCAGTCTCCCCAAACTTGACCCAAGAAAAAGCTAATTGCTCTGTGCATTCTCCCAAAATGAATGTTACTTAACTAAATAAATCCTTGCTATTTTCTTTCATGAATTTTGCTCTTGACAATTGCACCCAGGCACTTAGGATCACCTATATATTGGTAACAGTAGCTATCACAAATCCCCACAAGCACACCTCCAGGCACTAAAACCAGCAAACTGCTGGGGAAAAATGTCCCCACTGGTTCCTGCTTCACAAATCACAAGTATCAGATGTATCACCTATGAGGAAATAGGGAATTTTTAATATATACACATATAATTTAAAATCTAAAAAATGTTCTGAATTACAGTGAGGTTAACATTTCCTTCTCCCACTGTAATACCCAAAATGTAAATTATTAATTACCAAGCAGTAATACCCACATCTTAAAAATGTGAAACAAACAGATGCAGCAGATAAAAGAAAATGCATTAAAGGGCAAGACACAAAGGCACAGAACCTACATTTTCATATTCCAGTTCCCTGCCCTGACACTGACTCCTTACACTGCCTTGAAAAAAAATCTCTTGTTGCCTCCATGCTTCAAATTATGTTCGTAAAATGGAGGCAATTACACTTCATGATCTCACAAGGATAAACTGAAGATTGTGAAATGTCTGCATATGGAAGGACTGAAGGTCATACAGAAACCAGGTAAGAGTGAGAAACATGTTTTAACTAGCACTGAAAGTATTTTATTACCCTTGAAGATGGAGCACTCCTGTAGCCTTAGTCACCAAGTGAGATCCAGTGAGGCTGCCAAGGAAAAATTGTGTTTGCCTGCTCACTCTGATCTAGGGTGCAATGGCAATACTGACATTCTCATACTAAATAAAGAAAATGTAATATGCATACTTTTGTATGCTGAATATACACCAGGTTTTGGGTTGGTTTTTTTTTTTAATGCAAAAGGAAGCTTGAAGGCTCTCGTTATTTAACAGTGCCACAGAGACTATCAGGGCACTGTAGTATCACAAAATTTGCTCACAGCAGGTAAATTCACACCCTGCAGTGAACCAACAAAAGACCACTTAAACCCTAATTTCAGCCTTCATGGGTGAGCCAGTGACATACTTCTGTTGGCACTACACGGGGATATTTTTCTGGATCAGAATATTAAAAGCACTTGTGCTTCAACAGCGTTTCCTTCAAGGCATTTTTGGTTTCCCACAAAAGAAGTCAATGGAATCTGTTACAATCTGAAGTCCAAACCAATCTCTGATTTACACTTGTTGATGCACGTAAAACCAAATGGTGGTACACCCCTGTATTTCCATAATTTTTAAAATCATGGAAACATACACAGTTTGGCTGTTTCGTTAAAACAAAATTGTATCACATTTTGTTTTTTTTACCCAAATAGTTATGAAGATACACTATATTCAGAGAGCATGCTCTTCTATGAGTGAGACTTCACCATTTCTGAAAGTCAGTTAACAAGTCAACAGATATCAAAACAGAGAACAAGATTAGTATTAGAAAGAGAAATTTCAATATGTAAAGATTGAGATGAGCTGCAAGTACTAAGGAAAGAAAAAATTCGGCTTGCTGATAAAGCTATGCCTTCAAAAATTAGTTACAGGGAAAAAAATGGGTTCCTTAGAAGAAAGGATACAAAAAATATACACCGAAGAGTAGGGTAAAGGAGAGTAAAAGTCAGCACTGAGTACCAGGGTCCTGCTCTTTTCTCTGGTACAATCAAAAAAATCAAGGATGTTAAACCTCAGGCTCCGTCCCTTGGAGGCAATCTCCAGGATCGTGCCTGTGCCTACCGAGCTTCCGCTGGAATAGTGGAAAGTTGGATCTGTAACAAAGATCATTTTTCCACCAACAGTTTAATTTTAGAAAGGCGCCGACAAAGGCACCGCTCTGAACACCCCGAGCGCGTTACTTCCCCTCCCGACCCACCAACGCCCGCTTCCTCCGGGAGACACGATGCCGCGGCACACCACGGCTCCGTTCGGCCGCCTGAGCCGAACGAACCGCTCTTCCTGCCTGGAAAAAAAACAAACAACAAAAAGCCCAACCACCCGACCAGCCGATGCCATAAAAAGGCAAGAAAGCACGAGCACATAAGGAAGGGCCGGCGCGCACAAGAGCCCGCACCGCCGCCCTCCCGCAGCGGCCCCGGCGCTGCCGGTGCTCCGCAGACCCGCGAGCGGCGGCACTTCCGAAGCGGGGCTCCAGCACCGACACCGGGGCTGCCACGCCGCCGCCCGCCCGGCCCTGCCCTGCCCCGCCATGGCCGCCGCGCCCGCCCGCCCGCCCGGAGCTGCCCCACAGCAGCCGCGGCCGCCCGGGCAGCGCCGGCGCGGGGCTCCGGCGGGGCTCCGGCACAGCCTCGGCCCGGCGCTCGCCCCGTCCCGGCCGCACCTGTCGGGTGGTTGCGCGGTCCGGGGCGGGGAGGGCGAGCGAGCGCGGCAGCAACGGCGGCGGCGGGAGACAATGGAGGAGTGAAGGACGGACACATTGACACACGGGCGCCTCCGCCCGCCCGCACCACTCCCGGCACCTCCCCGGGGGGGAGCATCGGAGGAGCCGCGGAGAAGCCAAAAAGGGGAGACAAAAGAAAAGAGAAACGCATTTCTCAACTTGGAAATAAGGACAGGAACAGACAGGCTCCTTCTGTCCGTCAGCACCGTGTGGGAAGCTGGCGAAGGAGGAAAGGCCGACACGTAGTAACCCCCGTGCCTGGGCAGGAATGGTTGGCCCCGCGGCCGGCCCCAGCAGGGCGGGGCTGCGGGCGGAAGGCGCCGTGAGGAGCGGGGCGGGGGCGGTGCCTGGGGCGGGGGCGCTGCGGGCGCCGTCCCGGGCCGATCCCGCCTTACCGTGCGCGGGGGCCGCGATGGCTCCCCCCAGGAAGGGCGACCTGAGCGCGGAGGAGAAGGACTTGCTGGCAGTGATTGCCACAGGTGAGCCCTCCCGGCCCTCTCCGCTCGCGGCCCCGGGCCTCAGCTCCCGCGGGCCCGCCGGCCGTGCCCCGGAGGAGTTTGTGTCCCCGCACGTTGGGGCGGCCCGTGAGGCGCCGTTACCCGCCGGGCGCCGCGGGCTCCCCTCGCCCCCGGCCGCGCTTCTCGGGCCACGGCGCTGAGGGCCGCTGCCTTGGGGCCCGGCACCCTTCTCTCCGCCGGGCACAGTGGCTGCTCCCTGGGTTTGCTTCCCTCTCTGGCAGGCCCGCGTCTCTCAGAGAGTGCTGTGGGGGGCGCGGTGCGGTGCACTTGGGCTGCGGACGCTCAGCTGGGCGGGTCTAACTCTGCTAAGGAAAGCTTACGTCTTACTAGTAACGTTTGTTGACATTTGCCTAATTATTGGTGTTAATGTCCTCTGCCAGAAAAAAAAAAAAAATCCTGGGGCAATCTAGTCTTCTAACGTGCTGTATGGTTTTCCCCATGTCCTGTTGGCAGCCCAGGACGTCTTTGCAGACACGTTATTCTTACGTTACCAGAACCTGGGCTTGTTTTGGGGTGTTGTGCACCTCTTATCCCTTATACGGTCATATTTTGCTATCCCTCATGCTATCTTATACTGTCTTTTTAAAGAGAGGAGAAGGGATCAATGTCTATCTGAAGGAAGTGTGTCAAGATGATGCAGCCAGGCTCTTCCCGGTGGTGCCAAGCAACATGATACGAGGCAGTGGGCAGAAACTGATGCACAGGAAATTCCACCTGGATAAGAGGAAAAACTTCTTTACTATGCAGGTGACTGAGCACTGGAACAGATTGCCCAGAGAAGCTGTGAAGTCTCCCTCACTGGAGATATTCAAGAACTGTCTGGATGCAATTCTATGCTATGTGCTCTAGGGTGACACTGCTTGAGCAGGGAGGTTGGACCAGATAACCAGTGCTTTCTAGTTCTGTGGTCCCTTCTAACCTGACCCGTTCTGTGTTTCTGTGACTTTGCATTTCATGTAAGTATCACAGTTTCATCACACTGTGTGGCACACGTGCTTGTTGCCAGGGGAGCTTTCTGCCATTTGGGTTTCCTGGTCCAACAACATGAATTTCATAGCCCCAACTAAATAGTTACCCTCCAACGGGTATTTTGAAAATCATGAGCAATGTTAATTAGTTGAAGGCAAACTAAAAACACTTCATGAGTTCCATGCACTTCTGTATGTAGTTTTCAGGCAATTTGAACCCATGAAAATTTTACTTGGTGCTTCACTCTCAGTTGTATTAAAATGTTCCTGTGTGTCAGAGACACAAGTGTAGGACAGTCAGCAGTGAATTTATTGCAGACCAGAATCAGTTTGATTGACTCAGTTTAATAAGAGTTTCAGACCTTCATCTTGCAGACGCCTGTGTCTAACTTACCTGATGCTTCTGCTTAGGTTCATGGGATAATTCAGGTTGGAAGGGGCCTCAGGAGGTCTCTAGGCCAACCTCCTGCTCAAAACACGTCAGCTTGAGGTCAAATGTGATTGCTTAGGGCTTTATCCCATCAGGTCTTGAAAACTTCCAAGAAGGAAGGCAGCACGGTGTCTGGGCAACCTCTTGCCTTACTGGGTTCATAGTGAAAATGTTTTTCCTTGTATCCAGTCTAAAGCTTGCTTTTGTTTCAACTTCTGCCTGTTATCTCTTAGCTTCCTACCATGCACCACTATGAAGAGTCTGGCTCCAACTTTTAGCTCTGGCCAGTTCTATAAGTCTGACTTCCATCAGTTTAGTGTTGTTTGAAAATCCTTCAGTGCTTTGTCATACAGAACTCTTAAGTTTGTAAATGCAACTATGCTTTGCTTGTATTAAAATTTAATTGAAGATCACCCCTTGAAGACTTGCTCTTACTGATGTTTCTTCTTTGGCTGGGATATTCTTCTGAAAACTGATCCAGTTCTTAAGAAGCTTCTAACATGTTTAGAATATATGCATGTCTGAGGGAGTAAGTTAGTTGATGGTTCCCTGACTGTCAGTCAGGGGTCTTTATCAAGTGTGTGAGCTGACTCAGGTAATTGTTGTTTTTTTCCCTAAATTAATGAATTTAAAGAAAGATGTAAATGCCCCTGTAGTGTAGTTAAACCACAGCAAAAAGCCTCATGAAAAGAAATTATTTCAACTATTTCTAGCGGAATTTTTAGCCAAACCTGAAGTTGCAAGAGCCGTTTTGCTGAAAAATTGCTGGATGACCACTTCCTTCTGAGAGTGTGAAGATAAATATGAAAATCATTAAAATAAGGAATGCAGTGTTTGTTTTTATTAAGCACATCACTGCTGGAAGAGCTTTGCTTATGATTGAATCAACGATTAGAAGCTTCTGTTAATTTGCAATAAATATTCTCCAAACTCACACTCTTTGAATGTTCTTTTATTTCTATTTCTTTGTGCCTGTAGGAGCTGCACTGGCAATGTTTGATTACTCCTCCAATGGGCTTTAAATCAGGTTCTTAGACCTGTGGCTTAGCCAAAAGGATTTTGGTAGGGAACTGAAAAATTCAGAGGTGTAGCCTGTTTCTCCTGGCACATTTTTTTTTCCAGACTTCAGTCTACTTACGCGTTTGGCAATTTTTAGAAATGTCAGTGATCAAGCTACCTGGGTCCTTGTCGTTTCTACCTCTGTTGTCTATTACCAAAAGCAAATTCATTCCACTTCTGTGAATCTGATATGTTGCAAATTTCAAATTGAAACAGGAAAAATGATGTGAGTAAATGATAAAGCATGTTTCATTCAGACCAAACAGTTTTTGAAATGAGGTAATTTGCTTTTGTGTGAATGTAGACAGCTCTTCTACACAAAAGATGCTCCAAAAGAGATGAAAGTACAAAATGTGTTAAAATGCTCTGTATCATTATACTCATTCAGAACTGTTCACTGTTTAGGTGAGACACACGAGTGTCCCATTCTTGTGTGTGTAGATCAGTTACTTCACAAAAAATTAATGTTTACTTGTAGTTCATGCTTTCCAACTGCTCTTTGATGTTGTGAGTTCTTGGCTTTTAGCTTCTAGAACATAACACAGTTCATTCCTATGCCTCTTCTCCAAGTGCAATTGCTGTCTTGGTGGTTGATCTACAACTCAAACAGTTAGCATACGAAGATTTTGATTCTAATGAGAAATGGAAGTGACAGTTTTCCTCCAGATTCTCAGTTTGTTCTGTTTCTCACCTTTTCTCTCTCTTTGTGTCTTTTTATTTCTAATCAAAGGAAACACTGAGGAGGCTGGAAGGCTACTGGGGAGCAAGAATGTCCGTGTCAATTGCCTGGATGAGGTACTGCAAAACTGTACAAGCATTATGCTGAGTTTAATAAGGAAAATACTAGGTCTGAAGGCCTTCATGTTGTTAAATAACATTTCTCTAACAGCAATTGCTATAGCCCTGAAAATCAGAGTTATTCTCAAGATATTTCCAGCCTGTAGCTGAATAATGAACCTTTGAAGAGTTCTTACGGGTTTTTTGAGAAAGTTTAAAGATTAATGTTACTTGAAGTACTACTCTGTATTTTCTCTCAAGTTCCAGCATGAGCTTTGTCTGTAAGGTAAGATAAACACTACAGCAAAACACGTGGGGGTGCTCTCTGGCTTCTTGTCACCCTCACGAGCGTGGTGGCTCTGCTTAGTCCCTCTCTGGCAGACCCAACGCCTGTCCCCATTCTGTGCCTGGGTCTCACTGCCCAAAGCCCTGCCTTTGCCAGACCATAAACATGCTCAGAGGGTGAGTAGCTAGATCAGAAATAGAGCCACAGCCTTTTATAGAGGTGGGTGTGGTAGACATATGGAAGATTAAATGCTGAAGTGCTACCTGAAGATTGGAATAAGTTCATGGAGAAGGGAACCTTGTTTCCTTCATGTTTCCTATTCTTTTTCTTTTTACAATGTTTTCTAAAGTATGCAACATTAATATGAAATGTTACATGCAAGCAAAACTAATTCCCAACCATGCATGTTAAATTAATGTGTAATTTTTCAATTTAAATGTGAATTTGTGTTTTTTTCACAGCTTTATAATTCCGTAGGAATCACTGGGAAATTCTGGGAATGTGTCTAGTTCAGCCTCTGGCTTAAAGCAGCTTCAGCTCCAGGGTTAGATGAGATTGCTCTGAGTTTTGACCTGTCTGGCCATGTAAATCTGTAAGGATGGAGACTGCACAGTATTTCTGGGCAACGGGTTCTATTCTCTTACTGTGATTTCAATGGAAAAGTATTTCACTTATGTCTGAACCTCAGCTTAGGCTCAATGTCTCTTGCCCTCCTGCCACCACAAGTGAAGAGTTTGTCTTCTCAGTGATCTCCCTGTCAGCTCTGGCAGGTTGCTGTTGGGTCCCACCAAAGCCATCTCTTCTCCAGGCTGAGTAAGCCCAGCTCCTGCAGCCTCTCTTCACTGCACAAGTGCTCAGGTTCCTACCATGTAGTGGTGGTACTCCATTGATTTTGGTGCAGTTTATCCATGCCTTTTTGCACTGGAAGGCTGAAAATTGGACAGGGTTTATTGTAGATGTGGTCTCATGAATGCTGAATTCAGGAAAATCACCACTTCTTCTACCAGGTATCTTCATGGAATATTATTAGTCTTTTTTTCTGCCAACAGATCCATTTTCTGATTGTTCTTAAATAAGTTAAATACTAATCCTGAATTTCTAGTGGATCAACTTCAAAAAGTTTCTGTAAAACTACTCAAACTAAGCTTTACAGTGAACTTTTAAGAACCCAAGATATAGTATGTTTGTAAATGTGCTTTATTGTATGGATATCAAAAGGTTTTCTTTAAGTGTAGTTGCTGAAGTTGTGCTGAATGACTGCACCCTTGCTGCAGTATTAGTGCAACATGCAGGATTAGTGTTGAGAGGATATGGCTTATTCAAAGAAACCATATCTGAGTTATGCCTCATGCTATTGTAGAAGAAATAGTATTAACAGTATTTGCCTAAGGCTTGCATCTGACTAAATACACACAAGGCCCATAAAACTTAAAAAGTTTATGCAGTGGACTTCTTGCTGACTCCTTTTTATCCCCAAGAATGGTGTGTAATCATGCATATTAAACAGCAGAGAGTTCAGATTCGTTTAGGATTCTTAAATCCATCAGCCATGTCAGCTTTAGAATTTTTCTATTATAACCCATTTTTGCTCCAATGTGTTATTCTAATATCTATACATAAGTAAGTGTGAAATCCCAGTTAAACATCAGCTTCATCTGTTATTCATTGTTGCCACAACTGGTGACTGCTCTCAATGCGTCAGGTCTTACTTTTTTTCTCTGTAGCCTTAGTTGCTTATCCGGAAATTCACACTTATATTATTACTGTTACTTATTTTATTAATGTTAAGAAGTAAGGAAGCCCTGAAGATGGAATGCTTAGGTATTGAAGTGGAAGCTCAATTCAGTTAGGAACTCATTTTCATCCTTAAAGACTTCCTTACATGAGAGAATCCACAGAATGAGCACAGGCTTAATGCAATTCTCTCTTCTAGCTGTGGTATAGCAAGCATGCAATCACAATTTAATAATTTCCACAGGCTGAAGAACCCAAAGCAGGCTGTTACATAGTGCACCTCCTAATTTAAAAAAAAAAAACACATAATCTGTTCCTTTCATTTTTGGTTTGACCATATATTCTAACTGCTTTGATCCTCTTTCTTGTGGATTAAAAACTACTGACAATCAGCTGTCTTTTCTCCATGTACCTTTAGACAAGTCACATTTTAACGTCTTCCAGATGCAGTGACCTTTTAAGTATCTTGCCTAAAGTTATGTTTCTGCAGCAAATGAGCTGTAATAGTGGCTCTTTTCCAAATCCTTCCCAGCTGTTTCGGCTTCTTACTTCAAAAATGTACACATGAGCTGGATGCAGTACTTCAGCATTGCTTCTGCTGTTGATACATGTATTTAAAAATAAAAATTACTCCTCTAAGTCTGCTTGCTTTTCCTACCCTTGTTCCAAGACTGTCTCACACTCTTCGCCTCCTGCTGTCTGCAGAGCTCTGCTGGAAGTGTCACCACAGAGTAAGATCCCTTCACTCAAATGAGTTTCCCAGATGCCCATCTTCCAGAGGGTTGGAGATCTCCAGCAGATACAGTCCTGTTTTCTCTCAGCACCCTTTCTGACCAAATAAATTGTTTTGTTGTTGTGTCTTTGTGGATTTAGGTAGATGAAGAAAGGAAGGCTATTTAGGCTTAATGAAACATTAACATGCATTTCTTATGAAAACAAAGAAATGCAATGGCTTTTCTACAAAACTGGTCTTTTAACAGTTTGGCAACTTAAAAACTTCAGGGACATTTAGCTTCAGATGTCCTAAAACATTAGGACAAAGAGATGGGATGTAGAAATGGATGTAAAAGAAATACAAATATATTTCATTTAAATGTACACTGTTTAGTAATTTTTTGTCCCATTATAAATGGAGTAGTTGCTAATTTGGAAACTTAGTATGGCAGAAAGTGTTCAGGACTGTCCTTTCCCCTGAGAGTGCAGAGCTTGTAAATATTGTGACTTCTTGTTGGCAATTTGCTGACTTGAGCTCCATGTGCAGTGTGAGGCTAAAACATTTCAGTTTACTATAGAAAGGCAGGCTCAAGGAAGCATATGGACTTTCCAACCGTGGAAGTTTCCTCTGATCATGTTGATAGTTAGGGTTGTGAAGGAGCACTGTAGGACTGCACCCCCTATTTTCTGCAGATCAGGCCGACAGACTTGACCTGAAAAGGACATAATTTTTCTGTACTTAAAATAACCGTAAGGTTGTTCATAATCTTTTTACATGAAGAGCTATCATCTGGCACTAGCAGCATTACTTTTTTCCTCTAGTTTGGTAATTCAGATGTTCAGTTCTGTAATACATCATTTAGAACCAGTCCCCTTCTCTGTGCTGCAGAGAATTCCTGGGAATTACAGCAGCAGCCTGCTTATTCATAGCTGAGGTGCGTGTAGCTTCACTCATACTGAGTATGTTCAGTGGGGGTTTCTTCAGGTAATCTATTTTGCTATTCCTGTGTTAACATCCTATGCTAGCAGAAAATGCGCAGATCCTTGGCCTTTATTGAGGAGGAAGAGTTTTGTCTTTTGATGTTTATTACAGAGTACTTCAAAATACACAAACCAAAGAAAATTCCACTGCTATTAAGAATTATCTGGTTTCGATTCAGGTTACTGATTGATGTAGGCTTTAACTTTTCATCACTGCAGATGAACTGAAATATCATCAGAGGAATCTAATGTGTTACATATGTGAAACCAACAGCTGAGCAGGATGACTGTAGAGAAGATCTATAGCTGTGATCAACACTTACTGAACAGTATTTCATATTCTAATTAGTCCATACTTAGCTACAGCAAAAATTATTTGTGCATGTAACTGTTGACCTCCTTCCAAATCCTTCCTTTAGGAAGTTTAAGATGTGTAAGAGCAATCTTATTCAAAAGCTTGAAGGGTGAAATTTCTAAAGGCTTTCATCCAGTGAAGTTGTGTTTCTAGACTAGCAGCATTCAGTACCAGATTTTGAAGATACACATCAACAAGTGTTTCTGCCTTGTAGCACCTGCTCTTTTTACATAATTTTTAGTAATGTCCCAAATACTGTCTCAAATAAAAGCCAAACCTACAGTTATATGTTTTGTTTATAATTTTCTGAATTGAATAGAACAGGTATAGTTGCCTGAATCTAAAGGGTAAAGTAAGACATTCTTTCTGTGTTAATGTGGGGCTGGGTTCCTCACTGGAAAATGAGCGGGGAAAGGGAGAGGTGAATGCTTTGTTATTGCTGGCATACAAGTGACTGCAGCAGTTTTTCAGCTAGGGTTTTGACAGCCCTTTCCCTTTCCTTTTTTTCTCTTTTCCCACTCTATTTAAATAGCTGGTATTCACGTGTGCAATGTCCTAGTGTACCCCCGCACCTGCTGAGGGACTGCTCCAGTGTGTCCAGCCTGTGTGCCACATCTTAGCAAGGTTCCATGGTTGAGAAGGGTGAAATGAGCATGGGAATGTTGGGAGCACTTGGATTGCACTTTTCACTTGAGTAACACAGGTTTATGTGTTACTCCATCACTACTTCAGTAGTGAATTGTCATTGTGTTATCCACAGAACAATGGCATTTTAAAAATACATGTGATGTCTGTGTTCTTACACAGCATGAGTGTTTAAATGCTCACAAAATGGAGAGATTTTGTGCCAAATATGCACATGTGACTGGAGTGGGAGATTGTGTATTTTTGTTTGTTTGTCCCACTTCTTGTTCCCTGGCTATCCTGTGTTTCCCTATTCCTCTGGTTGATGGAGGTTGAGCAAGAGTTTTGTTGGAAAGTTCCTAGGAGGCAGAAGGTTGCTTTTCCAGTTTATTGTCTTTATAAATTTATTTTTATTAATCCTGTTCAAGCATCAAGCTGCATGCTGAAGGGAGATAGACTGACCTGCTTTCTTCATTCTCTGTGTCTGGTGGTGGAGTCCAGACCCTCCCTGGTTCTAGTACTCATCTGCCTGCCCCTCCCACCACCCTACACATCCTTTTCTTCCCTTGTTAGCTACTTCAGCCCACTGACCCCACAGTTTGTTGTTTGGGGTTTTTTATCAATTGACTTCCCCAGCATTAGGTCAGTGTAGTTCTTGGAATGCCATTCCTCAGTCTGCTTTGGGGTTATTTTCAACATGAGGAACTGGGAAGGATGGTCTGTAATGGCTGGGTTGGCTGTGCCAAGGGCCCTGTTATGCCAGGGAGGCCTTGTTGGTTGGTGAGCTGGAGAACCGAGTCAAGAGAAGTGCCAGGTAATTTCTAGAGGCACTGCAAACTCTGTTCCTCTTGTGTGGTGAGCCATAGGGAACACTAGCAGCCCTGCAGGAGAGAAGAGATGTTACCATGTAACATCCCTGCAAAACAAACTAGAAACTGGGAAGGATTAATTTTTGTCCTAGGGAATAAGGTTAAAAGGCTCAATTTTTTGGTCAGAAGAATGTTACATGGTAACAGCTAGAAAATGGATCATTCATCTGATGTTTCATACTGGAACAAAAATTTGTTTCATCCGTATGCTTAACAAACCATCTGCAAGTTTTGTCTTTTAAGTATGTTGTATTGGCAATCCAAATGTCATCTGTGAGAAAACAGACTGTTGCTGGACCTGTCTTTGACATTCAGGCTGAGAAAAGTATTTACAGCCAAGCCAGTTTCAGTGTAAGGACATAATACAGGATACCAAGCATTTCCAGATAAACTTGTGTCTAGCCTGACCCTCTTTTGTTTGCTGTGAATGTGAAAAAATTAGATTAATGTGACTTTAAATCCAATTTTATAGCAACTGTCCACATATTTTCTGCCTGATATGTTTTTTTGATCCACACCACAGCCTGACACTTCCAAAATTTAATCAAAGGATTTTAAAAACAGTTTTCTGGGAGGAGAGGATAAAACAAACCCAGTTCTTTCCTTTGTCATATAATCTTCACATCTTAATTGAGGCAACTGGCTTTCAAGATATAACCAAACTTAAATGTCATTGTTTTCTAAAAATTCTTTCTCCCATCAAAAACCGTGCTGTGTTTATATTCCCTTACTGCAGTACCTTTCTGTGCTGCTAAAGACAAATCCCTACTGTGACTCCAGACTGGAATTGGCCTGCGAAATTGCTTTTGATGTAACATAATGAAATGTAATACAATAAAATACATTCTATGTAGTAGGACAGAAAGTCTTTATTTAACATTAGTGGCACCCCAAATGAAACCTAGGAAAACCAGTCTGTTTCATATTCATGAAGTGATCTCCTTAGATATTTCATTTCTTTAATGGCAGTTTGTAATGCAGTTTACCAAAATATGTGGGTTACTAAAATATAATGCATCAAGTAAGCACTTTTTATTATTTTCAGTTAAGATGGAGAATAATGACAATGTAATACCTTAAAATTATTATAATTTTAACTTTTTCAATTTCACTCACCTTTAGAAATTTTTTAAAAATTATGCTGGTAAATTAAACTTACTTGGGTTTCACTCTGTCATAAATTGAAACAAGAAATATATTAAGGCTCACACTGACAGTTACATTATTTCAGGGTATCGCATTACGGGGCATCTACAGAGCTGCAGTAATGGTGTGCATGAGTGTACTCAAGCACACAGCCTTGACTGGCAAAGAAAAGAACAGAATGCCATTTTGATTTCCTTCAGGGACAAACTAAAGCACACTCCCTGGTATGCAGTGTTGGAGGGCGTTCTTGGGCACTTAAAGTGTCTTGGCTGATAACGTGAATCCTGACCTGATGTTAAGTGAAAATAAACAGCATATTGGAAGAAGCATACTAAATTCTAAAAATGGAGTGTCATGCAATTTTCTCAAACAGCAACATGCTTCTCCCTGCCCTTAAAGAGGGAGGGAGCCTGCACTAACAGTTCACACTATTTCTGAAAATTTTCTTTGGGGTTTGCCCAGCTTTACATTTATAGTTACACCTCAGTCCTCCCTTGCTGAAGCGAATCCTTTTTGTGCTGGGGCAGTTGATCAAACCAGCAGGGCTTGAGGCTGTGATTGTTCAAGTCTAACAAGAGCTATGTGTCTTTACAAGGGCTTTCAGAACTCTGGCTGATCATGGACACAATGCCAAAAGGGTGGAGAAGTGGGAGAGAGGCGGATGGCAAAGTTACCAGTAATCATGACTAAAAATGAGCAAGATGGGTTTCAGAGACTGCAAATCTTTGTAATGTTTAAAACAACAACAGCCTACTTCTAATTTTGTTGCTGCTTATCATATAAGCCACAGCAGGAGAGAAAATAATAACATAGGAAGCTAAGAAGTTTTTGAAACAAAGTTTTTCCAACTAGCAGAAACATTAGTTGTCTTTAACACTAATGTCTTATGTAAAAGGAAAATGATAAATTGACTGTGAATGTTTTTCATATGCTGCTCTGTTTTCAAATCTATAGCACAGCATAATCAGAAAAGTGACTTGGAAATAGGGATCTGCTGCATGTTAGTAACCATATTTTTTCACAAGGATTTTGTGAGGTGTTTTGTAAATAAGATATTACGTGAGGTGCTGGTAGTTACATTGAATGTGTGTGGCCAAGTAAAAATGATCAGTGGTATGAAGATCAAGAGATGTAACATTCTACTTGCTTCTCCTTTCTTCTGGTAGCATGGCATGACCCCTCTGATGCACGCAGCTTACAAGGGGAAGGTGGACATGTGCAGGTTGCTCTTGAGACACGGAGCTGATGTGAACTGCAACGAACATGAGCATGGATACACTGCCTTGATGTTTGCTGGACTTTCAGGTAACTTCCTACAAAACTCAGATCACTGATTTTTATGACATCCATTGGTACAATTTGCCATAAATTAATAATTTAAAAGGAAGTATTGACATGCTTTTATTATTCAGGTTTCCTGGTATTTATATGAACCATGCAACTACATCATGACCAATAGAATCCCATGGGCAGTGGAAGAGGAGAGCTACTGTTCAGGCTCATATGAAAATTGATTTTGTTCAGTATTTTGAGGCATACAGTCTACTTGTCCTGTACCTGCTTTGTCCTGTTTGTTAGAGATCTCAACATTTGCTTTCCTGGGACAGTTTTCTTGTGCAGTGGGATACATTCTGTTTAGTCAGACTGTATTACACTGAAAATGATGCTGCACCAGACTGCCTTTTTAGTACTGCAAATCGGTAGCTTTTAGTAATATTTGAGAATTCTCAATCCAGTACTTTGCAAATTTTGTCTTTCTCCTATGCTATTTTCCCAACTATCCTGTGGACTTCAAAAAATTTATTTAGTAAGTGTTAAAAACATGTTTTCCTACATTAATTTTCACTCTTCTCTTACATTATTTTTTTTTTAATGAGAGCACTTATAGCTGTATATATTGTCTCCTGTCTCAAGTAGTGGTTTGCAGCTTTCCTCTTGCCATTCTTTTTCCCTGATGGCAGGAACAGTAATTTCCTGGAGTGAGAAAAAGACACTACATGAAAATATTGTTCCTTCTGGGGAAAAGATTATATTTGGGAATATTAGGTTATTTTAAGTATCTTCTTTACTAGGCCACTTATGTCTTCCCAAAAGTGAGATTCTAGGGAAGTCAGGTTTCATAGCAAGTAGAGTTCAAACTGCCTTCTTTCATCATAAGTAGATAAAAAAAGGCTTATGTGTGTATATGAACCTTAACTAGAGCATCAGATTGTTTTTCAGGTAAAACTTTGGTAAAAAGATTAGGGAGATTTCAGTCTTCTGTGGTATTGAGCAATATCACAGCTGCAGCAGATAGATGAGAACTCTTAGAGGCTGTTAAATGACTGCAGCTTTATGGAAAATGCTGGATTTTTACCATTTTCTCACAGCTGAGCTTTTAACCTGTCATCCTGGGTGTGAATGCTTCTGAATGTTGACTTTAGGGTCTGTTATCTGTGAGCACAAAAGGTACATGAGCACTACTGACGCAGTGACTTTGTTTTTAAACATTCATTTTCATCAACCATCCCCTTTTTGTATTCACTTTTCTCTACTTAGCATCTGCACTAAAACTGATAAAGTAAGAATACCTCTGAAAGCAGAACCAGCAGGAGTGGTGACAAGCATCCTTTTTTAGTCTCTGAAGGGCACCAATTAAGTCATCTAATCTTCCCATCAAATTTTAGCTTCATTTTAGTTGGTATGTAGCCCAGTCTGAACACCCAGTTCCCACTGTGGAGAAAGGAACAATCTGTTCTGTTCACTGTGTTCCTGCTACATCATAGTCCTGAATGTGTTTTTCTTAGAATAGCAAATGTAGTTGAACTGTCAAACTAGATGAGTAGAATTTCCTTCTATACTGCTGTCCAGAGGGACCAGCCTCTAGTGTAGCTACATGAGTATGACTCCCATAATCTCCATGGGAAGCTGAATGTGCATTACAGAGAGCAGAGTCACACCCTCTGGAGCTCTACATAAACATGTGCCTTTCTCTTAATCCATTCTTAAAATAATGACATTTAGAACATTCATTTTCCTCAGTGTTGTTCCTGGGCTTTGAGAAATTCAGTACATCTTTTTCTGAAGCATAGAGAATTACAAGTTCTGATTTGTCCTTGCTCATTCCCCGTATCTTTCCTGCAAATTCAGGAAATAAAGAAATCACCTGGATGATGTTAGAGGCTGGAGCAGAAACTGATGTTGTCAACTCTGTGGGAAGGACAGCAGCTCAGATGGCCGCTTTTGTGGGTAAGATGAAAATTAATCATTAATTAATAATTTCCTAAATTCCTAAAAAATTAAAGTTTTAGATTCAGATGCTTTTTGTTGGAGAAACATTATTTAATGACTTGTTCTGAACTGACACGTTGTTGAGCTTTGTTTTCCACATCTCCTCATGTAAGTCAATTTGTGTTCTACTTCCATGTTTGATTTCCTAAAAACACAGATGATCTTACCTGTGAGAACAGGTGCTACTGTTGAAGTGTGTAAGTTTTTGTAATGTCACCACTTTGAAAGCAATAAAAGGAAGTTGGTTACACTGGAGGTGTCCGAAGTGCAGCACCAAGTGCTGACTGGAGCTTCCTTTGTGGGAAAGAAGGACTGCAGTGCCAGGAGGCAGGAGCTCAGCTGAGCTTTGCAGCTGTGCACTGGCAGGGAGCCACCCCCCCACCCTTCCCCCCTGCTTCTGGGAGAGGGAGAAGTCTTGGAACCTGTTCTGAGGTGGTCACTACTTACTGACCTGAACTTCACTAGAACAAGATAAAGATTTGTCATTCCAGCATGCAGAGTTATCCCTGGCAAAACATGCAACAGGCTTTTTTGCTGTTGCTGTGTTTCTTTTTCTTGTCTTTTTTTTGTTTGTTTTTATAAGCCCTTTTTAAATTTTTTGCCCACCTTGACAGTAGTAGGTTCCTGGATTAATGTTCTGCTTTTTCTCTATTTCTAGCAAGGAGAATTGATAAAATACTTTGAGGTTAAGTGGAGTCATTTTCAGTGGCTCAGCTATTGCTTCCCAAAAACCAAAAATGTGGACCTGTATTTCCTTCCAAACACAACACTTTCATGGCATTTAAATGCCTGAGTTCCCTTTGAAGTCCTTTAGGTGTTCTGGATTCAAGTCTACCATGCCATTATTTCCTTGAATAGTGATTTAGTGCTAAGTTTCAATTTCCATTTTATCTCATCCTGCTGTTTTAAAGAAGAAAAGGTTGACATTGCTTAATTGAGGTTTGAGGAGCAAAACCTTAACTATTCACTTAATGTATCACAGAAATCTACTCCTATTAATTATCCTTTGGACTTGGAGAGTCTTTTCCAATGTGATGCTGTATGGAGTTAAGTGAATAGGGAATATTATCTCCAACATAATTTTTGAGAATTCTTGTTTAAAATCTCATCACATCACCAAGGTAGCATAAATATTTTCAGGAAGATGACTGAGATAAACTACTCTGTAGAAGTCTGAACATTGGAATCTATTCCTGTTCTTTTTTTATTCTTCATCCAATCAACATTAATTCATCTGCCTGTGTGTGGGAAGTGAGGATACTTCTTCCCCTGTCATTTGTCTTACACTGTGCTCTATTAGCTCAGAACTGTCTCCTCTAAAACAGTGGAGGATTTTAAATGCTGGAATTTGGTTGGCTGTCTTCCTCTGATTATAGGATTAGTGCCAAGACAAATCAATCAATTTAAAGAATGTGGTCCTGAACTAGAGAAGATAAGTTTTACTTTCTCTTTAGTCAAGTAATCCATTATATTGTCAGATGTAGAAAACAAGAAGAGGGTGTAACTTTTCTCATCTTGTTACTTTCATCATAGCCCTTTTTTTTCTGTAAACTTTAAGCATGTTCTGTTCTTATCACTTCTCCCACCTTAGGTTAATATACTAATACCTGCTTCAGGTCTGAAAACTTCAGTCTCAATGCAAATGTCATTAATTTTAGAAGTACAAAGTGAAAAAATCTTACCTTGAAAAATTGTAACACCAGTATGAGACTAGTATAGGGTAACTTGGGGGAGAAATAGCTATTCTCTTAGTTGTGGCTTACTAAGGGAAGAGGATGCAGGAAGGGGACAGGATATTCAAAATGAATTTTCATGAGGGTATTCCCTGCTGGGAGTCAGTAAGTTAATAGCACTTACTAAAGATTAAAGCTACGCACAAAAGGATGACAAGAATTGCCTGTTTGCAGAGCAAAGTATATTATGCAAAGCTCCTTTGCATGTGGGTAGTTCTCACTTTTATTGCTTATATTACATTTGGGTTTAGGGTTTTTTTTTTGGTTATTATTTCACTGGTGATTTTTTTCTTGTGTGCCTTTAGGTCAACATGACTGTGTGACTGTCATCAACAACTTCTTTCCACGTGAAAGGCTGGACTACTATACTAAACCACAAGGCTTAGACAAAGAACCAAAACTGCCAGTCAAATTAGCTGGGCCTCTGCATAAAATTATTACTACTACCAACATGCATCCTGTTAAGGTGGAGTAGTATGTAAATTGTTTGTGTTTGTTGGCATGGGAGCTGTTTCTTTGTGTCAAGAAGCATTCAGCTCTTCTACAAGTTCAACAAAAATCAAAAGCATTATTTACTAATTGAGCTACTTCTAAAAATGAGGAAGAATCAGGCTCAACATTTAGATGTGATTGAAAAATTAAGTTATTTCAGTGTCTGTATATACCAGAATCTTGAGCTAACACCTTTAAGTGGAGAGATTCTTATTTCTTATATCAGTAACCATAAATAGCTGTCTTTTTCGTTTTATTTCCCCGCCCCTCTTGAAGTGGAAACATAGAACAATTTCCTGTCTTAACAGAATCTCATTGTTCTCTCAGTGCTTTTCTCTTCCTACCTTCCTTCACTGGTTCACCACAGTAACATCTACCACTGCTGCTGTTTCTGAAAGTATGTGCAAGCGAATGTTTACTTTTACTTCCCAGGATATTGCTGACAATAATGTCTTTTGCGGTTTGCTCCTCCAGTGTAGTTCAGAGAAATGAATACACCTAAATTCAAATACAAATTCCTTGGGCTTGCCAATCAAAGTCCAGAATTTGTCAACAGTTTCCAGCCAGGTATCTGCAGCGTACACAGACAGTAGTGCACCAGTGATAAATTGAGTGAGTAGGGCATGGAGTTTCGTCTCAGAACATTTCATTCAGTGCTTTATTAGGCTACAGAAAGTACTCCAAGATTATGTGAGGTTGATGTGTTCTGTGAAACTGTTTAAATCATACAAGTCCAGTTTATTTTAGGTGTTCAAAAGGAAAGAGATTTTAGGATAGTGTATGGTAGTTTCTATAACTTTTTTTAGAAGTGGTTTTGATTCTTCAGGTTCTTATTCTTAAAAAAAAAAAAAAAAAACAAAACCAAACAAACTTACTATTTTTAATATCAGTCTTAATTTTAAACGTTTTCCTGTATGGGAACTGTGAATTGCAGTATACTGAATAATAATGCTAAATAGTCACTGGAAAAAGAAATGGAAGACTACATAAGAAGGAAGTAGAAGAATACTAGAAACTCCACTGAAATTTAGCTACAATGAGCTAGATAAGCTTTAATGCTTGTACACAAGTCTTAACTGGATTACATTTTCTTCAATGTTTCTCCTAGATCGTGTTGCTGGTGAAAGAGAACCCTCTGTTGGCCGAAGTAGAAGCACTGCAGAAATGTTACAGGGTTCTGGATCTCATTTGTGAGAAATGCATGAAGCAGAAAGACATGAATGAAGTTCTTGCTATGAAAATGCACTATATCAGTTGCATCTTCCAGAAATGCATTACATTTTTAAAAGAGCGAGAGGATAAACTAGATGGGTTTATCAAAAGGTGTGTATTTCTACAGAGAGGTCTGAAAGCACATGGATGCCCTAGCATTACAGATACCAGGGGAAAGACAACTGCATAAATTGGATTGGCTTGGATAAGGGCTATGACAAATAAATTGTTAAATAATCCCAGCTGCATTTACTTTAGGGTGGCACTGACTCCCTTTTATCTGTGTCTGAAATGACACTGTCCTTTCCTGGGTACAAAGGAAACATTCCTAGAATTTCAGCTCTCTGCTGGAACTGCTTAGAACTTGCCATTCACATATAGACTACGAAGCAGCAGACAGCAGCGTGTGATGGAAAAAAGGGGAGTGACAGGCTTGAAAAAAGAATTTCTCAGTGTCAAAATGGTTCATCTGGGAACATTTCTTGTGCCATTTTGCTCTCCAGCAGTCATACAGGTTGAGTTTTTTTTTCCAAAAACACTTAAGTGAGAACTGCAAATGCCACAGACTCTGGTGAGACTTAGACTCTTAAATCACTTAGACAGATACTCAGAATCTACTGAGTAACAAACCCAACTGCCTGATCTTAAATATCAAAGTAAGTGACCTGGCTTTTAGAAGGATCACGTTCCCTGTAGGCCTCTTTGGATTTTTACTGAAATCCTCTGTGAGACTGAAAATAAATTATGAAGACAGCTTTACATAGTGAAATCAAATAGTTCATCAGTGATCCATATAAAAAAATAGTAGCCAAAGAGTATAAGGACTATGACATGTTACCAAACATAATGAAGTGGAATTTGTATATGAAGGTATTGTTCATTTATCAGTGTTTATTGTTACAATGTTGATTTTTAAACAGCACAAAGCATTTTGATATTTTAGTCAGATGTAGACAGTAGATAGTCCACCTATAGATGATTATATTTCTCTGTGGTTGAATTAGTAAGTCCTGGTTTCAGAGCATACATTTATTTATTGTGTATTTAATAATGATTGTGCATTAGAATAAAAATGCTTTCATTTGCATTTTAAACACACTTTGACATATGAAGTTGCCAAATTATTATGAATGCTTCTCTATAGTCTGAAAGAAGACAGAGTACAGCATGCTGTATGTGTTTCTTCTTGAATATTTACTATGTGATTTCTTATTTTTCATGTGTTTTAAAAAATTTAGTCTCTTGAAAGGGAGAGATAAAGATGGTTTCCCTGTGTATCAAGAGAAGCTAATTCGAGAAAGTATCCGGAAGTTTCCTTACTGTGAAGCCACGTTGCTCCAGCAGCTTGTGAGAAGTATTGCTCCTGTTGAAATAGTAAGTTTTTCCTGTCAAGAAAATCCTTTCTAAGTAACATGCATAGTAAATTCAGATTGAGCCATCTTTCTGTCCTCAGCTTCTGCAGTATATTATATTAAGCAAAGTTTTTTGATGTCCCTGAACTCTCTGGCTAACTGGAGCTGGATTTTACATACTGCAGGAAAATGCTCTAAAATACTTCAACTTGTATTTTTTTCATGTGCCCATAACAAATGCTTAAACAGCTCAACTTTTAAAGAAAACTGAAGCAGTTTTTTTCTTGTCTCTCAGCTTTCCTTTCCTGCTCTGGGATGTCTGTTCAGTTTTTCTATGCTAGTTCACTTTTTGAAATGGTAGATTCAAACAAAAATGAAGCTTAATTTGCACTGTTTTCACAATGTCTGAATTCAGTTTAAGACTGAATAATTTCCTAGATTTAATGCATTCATTTGTTCTATTGTACACAAAAGGTTGGTAATATGTGATGGTTGAAAAAGGAAAAACATTCTATGAGGTTCCTTTTGTTAGAGAGAGAGAGGCAAGATGATGCAGTGGGCAGCAAAATGTATACCTAAATTAGGAAATCAAAATTACAACTTACAAATCTAACCTCAGTTATTCTCTTATGCCTTTGCTAACACACTCTCCGTTTTAGGACTATTTATTGCTTCATAATAAATTTTACATGAGAATTGCTGTTCTTTTTTAAGCATGTTCTCTCTGGTCTCTGAGAGTGAGATGTTGTATGCACAAACACTGGGGAAGTGGAATAATCTTGTGACGTGTTTGGATTATTCTGAGTCAATTAAAAATAGCCTCCATCTTAAGTGGCTCCAGGTCTGCTAAAATGCCCTGAGGCTTAGTGCAACCTCTACTGTTTGTCTAAACACAGTGTGAAAACATAAGCCATTGTGATGCATTACAACTTGCTTTAGAGTAAACATTTTCCTTCCTGTTGCTTCTTTCTTAGGAGAGCTTGCAGTCTTTCCTGCCTTTAAAGAAGGGACAGTTTATTCCATTGGATTTCTGTCCATTATGCAGAACTGGAAAGGAGGAGATGCTATAATTTTTATTTATCTGGAAGCCTTTGACCTTTGTCATTGCATGATTACTTGGATTCAGTCTGGGCATCTCAGTGTTGTTGTAGTAGTTATGATTGTACATATTCCATGGTAGTCTAACAGTTTAAGGAATTGCTTACATCCAGAACAACTTGGCATTTTTTTCTTTTACATCATTGCCCAAAAGAATAGTTTTAATGTATGGTTACCTAAACCTTACTGCTTGCATTGCATGGGAAGGATACTGCAAATAACATCTAAATAGTAATATGCAAATAATAGAAAATTTCAAGCTCTGATGATCTGGTCTGTAGCATCTGTGTGCACTGAGCACAGCAGTGACAAATGAAACATTTTTGTGTGTGCCAGCACAGAGACTGAGCTGCAAAAATCTGCTGCATAGGATCTACAGATGTAAAGAACATGGAGTTTAGTAATAACTTACAGAGGAAATTCTGCAGAAGCTCAGGACTTAAGTTAACTTCTTATACAAAAGTTTATCTAAAGATATAAATGTTGTGTACGTTAGTTGAAGTTCTGTGATTTGGTTTTCTGTTCTTGCTGCTGCAGCAGCTTCAGTGAGGCCGACGCTTGCGTTAATTGCTTCTGGTCTCCCTTGCATGTCCCTCTGTGCCACAGAGCTGGGTTTTAATCTCATTACCATCTCTTGTCTTTCAGGGCTCTGACCCCACAGCTTTTTCTGTACTTACACAAGCGATTACTGGCCAAGTGGGTTTTGTGGATGCTGAATTCTGTACAACTTGTGGGGGAAAGGGAGCAGACAAAAGATGTTCAGTATGTAAAATGGTAAGAATCAGAAAAATAGTGCCATTGAGGTGCTGAGGATTTTGAATGCTTCCCTATTTGCTGTGTAGACTCAGGAGGAGTGGCATGCATGCCTGCCCTGAAAACATTTAAGCCATCTATTTCTGGGAAAGATGCCTGAAATTCACAAGTAGGAGTACTTGGAAATCCAAGTGTGTATGGTTAAGAGTGGGGAAGGAGTAAAATTTCTGCATGTTTAGAATTAATAAAAAACTGCTCTTTATAGATTCTTATATAGGTTAGAATCACCCCGTATGACCTTACAAATAGCTTAAAAATACCATTAAATGCTATACATAGACATTTAACTTGGTGCACTAAGAAATGGAAGGAAATGTTCTATTTTTTAGTACATGAAAATGAATTGATAACTCTGCTAACTTTCAGGTGATGTACTGTGACCAGAACTGCCAGAAAATACACTGGTTTACCCACAAGAAAGTCTGCAAGACCCTGAAGGAAATTCATGAGAAACAAGAACTAGAAGCTGCCAAAGAGAAAAAGAAACAAGAAAAGAAGCAAAAGAAAGGTTAGGATCTGTTTCTCCCTGGCTGAAACTAATGCTGTGTTAACTTCATCACAAAGAGCAATTTAACAGGACTTAAAACTGTAACAGCTGAGGATGGGAGAAAAATCTTTGATGAAACATAACAGCAAAGCTGAGTTTGTTGGGATTCTGGAGTTTCAATTTACAAATGCCACATTTTTCCAAACGTTGTTTTTAATGCTACAGTTACACGGTTCTACAATGAAAGCATTCTGATTTACACTGCACTGTTTCAGAATTCAGGTCTTTAATTGAGTTTATGCAGAAGTTTCATGCTGCTCTACATTTTGTTGGAGGTGTTAGGACAAGTTGGATAATAAGCAAGCAGCCTGCTCCTTGTAGTTGCAAAGGTTAATGTAGATGTTAAATCTGCCATAATACTTTCTCTTCATAATCACAGTATCAAGTTAATTGTGTTCTGTGCTTTGAATGTGAGGAAAGCAAGCAGTAGTCTTTAAACTGCTCATGGTGATTTTCTCCCTTTAAGAACAAGTAATTAAAACATTATAACAGAAAGAACACTGTATCACCCCTTCCCTTAACTTACTCTGATGCAATGTTTCTCCAAGTGAAATAATAGGAAAGTTGGGGATGAAATCACTTTTTCTCTTTTACAACTTACTGGATTTTCCTTCCTTTGTTTTAAGGATTGTAGAAGTGCACTGCACAAATCATGGTTGCCTTACAATGGTAATGTGGTTCACTGGAGCTGTACTCAAAATAGCAGGATATAAATCAGTAATAAATTAGTAGTAATTGAATTTTTCAACACTTTCCTGTGTTGATCCTGTTAAAAGAGCTGCTGTTGCATGGGATCAGGATGACTGTGGAAGTTGAAGGTGAAGATGTTAGAAATCCCTGGTATTGCATACCAGTACCACAAAACTTAATGAGCTGTGAGCAGTGATGCCTCACACTGGTGCCAAACACACACCCTTCCAGGCTGATATTAACTGAAGGAGTTGGTGACCAGGTGCTGTCCTTTTGAGAGGGAGAGGCAGGATCTTGGTGGATGGCTCTTCTCCCTCCCTACCTAAAAAGGGAAGCTAACATTTTTTGTTACATTTCTACTCCACTATCTACATGTTCATCTTCATTGGCTTTTTCAGGTACATGGCCAGCACCCTCTAGACCTTACCAGATTATGCACTGTTAGCAAGACACTGAAGTCATCTGAGCTTCAGGTCACCTTGTGAATGGTGTTGTATCAGAGCATTTCATATCAACAGCAGTTTTATTTCAGAAAGTTAGTAATACCCCCTGCAAATCCTGTACATCAGGAAATTAATAATTAAAAAAAATAAATGTGACAGCTGCAACTACAAACAAACCCAAGAGTTTAAGCATTTCCACTGTGCAAGGGTGAGTGTCAAGGAAGTCCACACTTCAGCCTGTGCTGAAGGCTGTTAGCTCACAGCCAAGTAAGACCTTGGCAGGGCTTTGGCAGTTGTGGCTAGCTGTGACAATTTTTGGCTGGCTGTCAATCACAACAGAGAACAAGAAACCAAGATTTAACTGCTTTTGCTCCCAATTAGGCTTTCCCCTCCTTCTTTTCAGAATTGCTAGCATGCAAGCCCTACTTAGTAGAATCAGGGGAAAAAAGTTGTTAAATAACGTTTTTTCTCAGAAAACATTTCTTGAAGAGTAAAGCTGCAATAGGTGATTCTGTTCCATGCAGTCAAGTTATAAATTTTAGGATGGCTCACTTCAACCAAAGTTCATTGTTTTTAAGCACATAATTTCTTCAGTCTCTTTTATGCAGAAATGTTTCCTATGTAGTTGTGTACATGGCTTTTTGTGTGAAAACAAACCCCACCTGTACTCTGTGTTTACCCAGCCTGCAGCCATTCTCTGAAAAGCTGATGATAAGAACAGTGTCAATAAAACATATTTGAATTGAGTGTTAAAATAACTGTAGTGTCCTGCTCTGCTCCTGTCTTTGTTAAAAAGAAGTCTGGCAAAATGGAAGATAAATTAATGAGAGCTTTGTATAGGGTTAGTTCCACAGTAACTTTATACCAACTTAAACAAAGCTTTAGTGTCTTGGGTTTTTTCAGTGAAGATTCTCTACATTAATCACTTCTGTAATTGATGCAAAGTATCCTAGTGTTTATTGTTCTTCAGTAATAAAAATGTTTGCTTCCAAATTAGTTCAGTGTTTATTAATTGTGTGATTTTTATTTTGTTTAGATGAAATGCAACTAGTAGAGGGTAGTTCTACAAGTGAACAACAGTCAGATCCTGGTCCAGATCCTACAAAAGAAGTGGATCCAAATCATCCTACTGATGGAACAGAAGAACCTGAATTTACCAAAGAGATGGAGGCACTAGCTCTGCAACCTGAAAGTCCACTGGAAAGTGAGACTGCCTTAGAAGATGTTGATCTTCAAAAAATTCAAGATTCTGAGGAGTAAGAGGAGGGTAGGAAGGGACTGAGAGTTCTCAAGGGTACTAAAGAATTTTTTATGCTGACCATGTCTGAGTTCTTAAAGCATGGCTTATGCAAGACTTCCTTTAAAAGACAGAATGTCTCTGTTCATCGAGAGATAGAATGCTAGCTACTTTGTCTATAAATACTCCAGGTTTTGTTGTAAATTGTCAAGATAGGTATTTATTATCTGCTAAAAACTAGAGTGGCATAGATCCATCTGTATGTATACCAACAGTAAGCCTAGTGAAACTCTGAGTATCTGTGGTTAATGAACCACTTAGTGAAAAATGAAAATCATCGGTTTGGATTATTCATGTTTTCCAAACTTAAAACTTACTTTGATTGTAATTTAAATATTTTTTTTCTGCAAGTACATAGACCTGTAGTTAAAAGCACTGGAAGGCCAACTGTTAAATTGCTTTTCTTTTCAGCACTTTATGAAGCTTTATCTGAAGGAATTCAGTAGCAATTAAGTTTCTGAAGATACTCATCTGAACTCTCAACTTTTCATGACATTACTGTAAATATTTTTGACTAGTGAGAGCACAACAATAGTGTCTATTTTGTGGCAATTTTAGTAAACGACACTGCTGTTTCAGGTGTCTCAAGCTGATGGTGAAATGTGTATTTCACTATTGGTTTGGTCAGAAATATTCCAAAGTCTAATGAAGGGAAGACCAGAATGACTCAAAATATTTTGACTGACAAGAATAATGCATTCTGAATCATTTTTCAGGTAAAGATGCCTTAGAGCACACTGGGATGTTGCTTATGAATTATTTCATAAACATAAAAATGCTTAATATTTTTCATGCTGAACTGGTCACAGTGAATTAGATGAGAAAATTCGTGTGTGCATTGATACAACTGGGATTTCACTTCAGCTTTCAACTAAATACCAGATCTGGAAAATAGCTTCCCTCAACTTCGCTTTTCATTCAGATTTATTTCTGTGTCTCATGAAATCAGTGGGAATGCCACAACTGAATATATCACTTGCTGCATAAGGATGGCAAAATTGGAGACTGTCTTATTGTCAGCTGAATCACTGGTGTTTTAAACATGGCAGTATTCTTCTAATTAGAGGAGTAAGGACCATCCTCAAAACAGAGGGAAAATGCTATTAATTTTTTTACTGTTTAATATGTTAAAAGTTTTTGTTTAATATTCTGAAAACTGTAAGGTGAGGATACATAAATGCACCTGTGCAGGGAATGTACCTGTGTTTTAATTTCAAGGATTAGTAGCTTGTGAAGAATAAAGGGAAATTTTTTAAAAGAAAGGAGCTATGTGGCAATTCTGTTTTCTGTGTCTGTAACACGGTGACATTCTCATGGGACATGCAGGGGCCTCCTGTAGTTTGAGTATCCAAGTTTAACTTCCTGACCATTGGCAAGCGAGAGTTGCCTGCCTGGAGCTCAGATCTGCAGTCATGCTGTGGTCACCCTCCACTCTGAGCTCTGGGAATGCAGAAGTGCTGCTGCTTCCGTTCCACACAGCATTTGGGGCTCACAGGGGTGTGTTGCTCTGCAAGGATTCTCTGAAAATGCCAGCCCTTCAGGGCAAAAGAGTCAGGGTGTTGGAAGTGTGCTAAAATCCCCAGCACAAATCCTGCATTCATTCTCCCAGTGGTGGTGCCCTGCTCACTGGAAATCTTTGATTCCCTGACAGGCCACCAGACAAACTCATCTCCGACCTGCTTTCAACAGGAAGGCTGGACTAGATAAGCTCCATAGATCCCTGCCTACACAGACTGTCCTGTGGCTCTGTGCTAACTTAAGAAGGAAGAAACTCAGAAGACAAGCTACAACCTGAAAGAAGGGCTCTGATGTGTTTAGAAAGCATCATTAACTTTAGGCCTTTGATGGAGTGGAAGGAGAAATACATGAGGAAATGTATTATAAGAAATAAAAGTATTTATCCATAGTTTCTTAAAAATTAGTGTGCAGTTCAGTACTTTCTGATAACAAAATTACAGTAAATAGCATTTCAAGCAAGTTTTATTGTAACATTGCCACTATCATTTATCTTAATTTCTTCACTCTATATACTGCATATGATAAATGTTACACTAACAATTTTTTTCTGGAAATTCACTTAATTAGATGCATGTTGTGTACTTGTTTTATTGAGATGTTAACCTACTTACGGGGTTAACATTAGAGAGAGAAGTTGTTTTTTTGTCATCTGAACTGGACTGTCAGCTTCTCAAGGGGCTCTTCCGCTTTGTTTTTAAGCCGTCTTTCTTGACAGGTGGCTACTTTGGTCCAGTCCACAGAGGAAAATTCCATTAGAGATCTTGTTGTTTCCCGTACTAAAACCGCATCTTTGGGGTCCTCAAAGGGTACTCTGCAAAAACAACAAAGCAAGTCCATTACCTGAACATTTCCAAACCACTTCAGGATGAATTTACAACACACATTGTGTAGAAAGTGAAAGTAGCAGTCATGATGACACTAAGAGGGAGGACTTAAAAATTTTAAATTTCCAGAAGGTTTTCTTCTACCAAATTTAAGAAAGCAAAACAAAATGAGGATAGGTCAGAGTCATGGGATTCTATTTGAAATAATCATGCTATAAATTATTTTAAATACATTTATAGTAGACTTAAAAATGTTTCTTTCTTCTCAGTTTTTCCCCCACAAAAGTTATAATTGTATACTTTTAGTGCTCTGATTCAATGGACATGATTCAAGTGATTTGATACCCATTAATTTAAATGCACATTTATTTCACCGTGGCTCTCTTAGGCAAATATCCATTCTCCAAGCTCTGAATCCAGATCACTGTGAGCTTGTGTTCATGCATCCTGCCACAGGTGCAGTCTGGGAGAGAAAAGCTGCAGACTCACATCAAAGCAGGATTGGCAGGGAACCAAAACCTTCCAACTCACAATATTAAAACTATCTTATAAGAACTTATTTCTAAAAGATGTCCCTGTAGTAACACACCTCATACAAGCCACAGGACCATCTCCACTGAGTTTAATGCTCTTGGCCACGAAAAGGCACCTTGCAAAGCCTCAGCATTTCCGTAAATAAGACTCGAGGCAGCTGCACATCCATTCTATCAATGACAGCTAACTCCACTGAAGGCAGGTAAGAATTTTTCAACAGAAATTAACTTGATTTTAAAGATCTGTGTTCACAGTACTGTTAAAGGATATCACATGTAGGCTTTTATTATTTCCTTTAATGCATTTTTCAAATCCTTTCCTGTGTAAAGCTAGAAAGTAAAGCCAAGCCTGATACCTAAAGTTTGTAAATTTATTCTTACAAAGTTTGCATCTAAAATGTCATATTAAAATGCAACCTTTCTCCTGTTTCAATCCAGACACAGAAATAAAAGTTTTACATTTATTTCTATGATTTTGAAACTGAACAGAATAAAAATAACATCATGTATAAACTAAAAAGGTTTCATTCTACAAGTCATAATATTTTTCAGAGAGTGTATTTTTGAACAGCCAGTCAGAAGAATGTTTTCTGGGACATAATACAGAACAGGTATTCTGATGCTCTAATATTTTAAGCATGCTTTTTCTAGTGATCAGTATTTGATCTTACAAATAAATAGCATATTTATGTACCCATTTGCAAATGTGGAACACCTTTCAATACTAAATTTTAGACATCAAACCTAGTGTAGAGTTGCGGCAACATTAAATACAAAGACCTGAAACTGTTTCAAAAGCTCATTTTTACTAGACATTTTCTCTAGTTATGGTATTTTTTAAGCATGGGAAGAGGAGATTAAATGCTTCAGAGATGCAAAAAGAAGAAGAAAGCCAAAACATTACTTACTTATTTGTGTTATTTCCAAATTCACAACCTATAAGAGGAAGTTCAAATTATGACATTAATGGCTGTACACCAATTTGAATAGCTGAGGATTGATTACTATCCTGATCCTAAATTGCTTGTTCAAATTAGTTGAAAACCAGCACATGATTTGAAATATTTAAGATAATATTTTATTAAATTACTATGGAAGCAAGTATTTGTTGGGTTTTAAGTGTATGTAGTTTTAAGTTTCTTGTATTTTATTTTCAATAAGCGTTTTTAAGTTTCTTGTGTTTTATTTCCTATAGACATACACAGCCACACTTTGTTTTCTTTCACAGATAATGATGCAGGGTAGAGCTAAAGACAGCTGTCAGCCCACTTTGATAATCATCAGCAAAACAAATTATTAAATATACTTAAACTATGCTCCTCTTCCCAACCTCTTCAAAATCATTGTTAAATACAGTGCTTTCAGTTTTACTGTTGTGATATATACATTTAAAAAAACTGGCAGGTATTTGATTACTTTCCAAACCTCCATCTACACTATTTAAAGTACTACTATTTCAGTCATCTATGCACAATGGTGGTTTTCTTATCTTTAAAGCATAATAAAAGCTGACAAGATTGTGTGGAATTTCAAAGTTTGTTCTGGATTGTGATACAAGCCTCGTGGTTCCAGGTGGTATTCACCTGCTTTCTTGCTTCCAGATCTGAATGTTTTCAGAACTCTAAAAACTGCTTTATATGCTGTTATAAGACATAATTAAAATATTCTCAGCTTACAAAACCAGGCAAGATATATAAAATTTAGAACACTAGAAGAAAGTATTTTCAAGAGATTATCTTGTAAAAGCACTAGAGGGCATCAAAACTCTATGATGCTGAACACTGAGAGTCAGAAGTGTATTGAGACTTTTTAAATAAAGGCAAAACTAAACACAAGACTCATACTGACAAAAAATTTTGTTCAGCTGTCTTTAAAGACAATTCTGTAACTACAGGGTGTGATTAGAAATTATCTGCCACAATACTGTCAAGTGGAAGGATTCATTTGTTGCCTGCTGCTGCTACAACTACTTCATGAAGCAAACTAGCTGAGTTCTTGATGCATTTATATTTTATTACTAAAACCAATAACATCTTATCAGAGGAATGAAAAAAACATTTCTAATTCAAGTCACCTAAAAATGTATACTTTTCCTTCCAGTATTGTAAATACCTGAGGGCATTATCGGTCTTCTGGCTGGTTGAGGGCATCTGCTAGATCCCACTGGAGTCCCCAGGGATGTATCTGCTCTCTTCCCAAAAGCTATTGACTGCATGACCCAAGCCCTTTTGGGGTTATAGAGATGAAGTGCTGACTCCCTTTCTCTTTGTGTAACTACTGTTAAAAGGCATATAAAAAATTTAATTTTTTTCTATCGGTTGAAAAGGCTGCATACAAAAGGTGATTCATGTCTTTTCTGTGCAGTTTTTTAACAACAGTGATGTTAATGACACAATTTCAGAACAATTCAAAATGGGAACATGGAGTGATATTTTCTAAGGCTTTTAGGGTAAAGCCCTGTACAATAAAATATTTTCTTTTGAGTGCAGTAGGATCAGAAGTTTTAAATGAAGATGCTAGAAAGCAAGACTTTTTATGCTGCTTAAATGAGACCTACTGCAGAAGTCAGTAAAGATTTGGAAGCATCTTTATAAATAGCAAAAACAAGTCCTGGTTTAAGGCCAGTTCAATTCCCATTGGTCAATTAGAGAGAAAACCCTAGGAGTGCAATCAAAAGGAAAGCTTAAATTCTTCCTGTTTTGCACTTTAAAAGAAATAACTTTAATTTTTAAACAAATAGTTTGAGGCTGTTAAATCAAATTGGGGACAGTAGCTTCAATTATATGAACTTTATACTAATCTAGTACTTCAGCTATGGAACAGAAGTGAGCTAAACTTTTAGAATAAGCAACTGGCAGAAGCATTTTCAATTCAGGGAACTTTTGGAGTCATGGTGTCTAGGGGACCAATTAGGAAGGAACTGCAGTAGTCATGACTGAAGGTAACAGAACATGAGCACATGTCTTATGTAATGGAGACAGCCAGGACTATGCTCTGGTAATGTTCTACAGATGGTGAAGAAGCTTTGTAATGTTTTAGAGAAATAGTTCACTAAATAGAAAGTCCAGGATACAGCTTGACACAAATTACTGCCTCAAGTCTTAATCCAGGACTGACTATAGTAGAACTGCATTTAGGAGATGAAGTCCAGGAAGTTTTATGGAAGTGTTTCTAGACATGTAAATGCAGCATGTATTTTTCAGCACATTAAGTTTCAGTCATCACTTCCCAGTCAAAAAGTGATATTCAGTAACACAGCCTGACAGCTGTGTTAAGCACAACTCTTAACACAAGAGCAAATGCTCAGGAGAGTGGAGGTACCAGTGCAAAATGACTGTGTGAGCAAATGGGCACCTGGTGAGATCCAGCAACTCCTCATCAACCCCTGGCACCTGCTGGGGCCCATCCATCAGCTTTCCTTCACCACAGCTGCACAGTCTCCAGCACCTGCAGACGTCCTGCATCTGCCTTGCTCAGTCCCTTTTCAAGAAGGCACTGATTTTTCCTTGCTGCTTTCTTATAAGCTAGAGCTGAGGTAGGAATCAGCTACTTTCTCAGTGCTCTCCAGTAATTTTCAGTCCTGCCAGTCACACAGTTCTCCAAACACCAGAGACAAAAATCACCAGAGGTGATTTTCTGGGTACATTGTGGCACGTTTATGGCTTCACTGATTTAAAATCTGAATATTCTTAAGACAATTTTCTTTTCAGTAGAATTTACAATCTGTACACAAGCTGTAAAAGATGTCTTGATGACTTATGAATATTTATTATATGTGAATGCTTAGTCTGCATTTACCTTATCAAGAAATGTTCATATACATATTTAAATGTACAGAAACATGTAGATAGCTCAGGATATTATCCATACCTAAATAAGCACGCTCACCCATGTTGATTTATACCAGTCTGAATGCACAGAGGTAGGTACATGTTTCTAAGCACAGGTTTTTGTCTTTACCCAAACAGACCAAGATACAAGAAAAACCTACACAATTTAAAAGGAAATCAAAAGCATTTGACAAAGTGTTTATGTCATGCAAACTCTTTTTGCTAGACAAATCTTGCAAAATACGAGTATCTTGTTCATTAGTCATTTGTCTCTATCAACAAATGCATGTAAAAGAACAGCTAAGATAATTTCACCTATTTTTCCTAACTGGTTAAAATCAAAAGCAACTGTCAATGCTTTGTGAGAGAGGAAAGCAATCCTTACATTTCCTGTCAAGGAGCTGAACTGAAGGAAGGAAGTATATCACATAAAGCCGGTAGTCTGGATCATATGCCAGAGGGTTTTGGAATAGGTCTGCAAAATGTAAACAGAAAAAAACAATGTCACAAAAACCCAAACCCAGCAAAAGAAGAACTTTGCAAGGCAGGAAAATTAAAGGTCACTAGGAGCCAAAGCTTTTGTACAAAACATGAAATTCAAATTGTTCTTATTCTGGGTAAACAAAGCAATCTCTTTACACATGTGAAATTACTCATCTAAACATGGACTGCAGGAACTGACTTACTGCAGAGTATGGAAAAATACCATAGGCAAGAACTGAGTAAAGGTGCCATCATGCACCCCAAACCTTGGAAGTATTTTTCGATTTTTAAGATCTACAGAAAAACACTGAAGGGTTTCCCTTTGATTTTCTCACATATTGTTAGGTAATGCCTATTTTAAATAACAATGGTCTTTTAGGTGTGACAGCTTGAACATAAGACACAACATTTGTAGGAGGATGGAGTTATTAATATCAGATGAGCTTTAGGACACCTAAGCCTTTATCAGAGCTGATAAAAGGCTGTATCCCACAGACACAATATAAAATGCAAATACGAAGCCTTATGATGTTTTGACAGATGATGAGTTTTAGAACTTACTTAAGAGAAAAATGTTTCATGGGGCCTAAATTCCTGAGACTCTGTGTCCCACTAGCTTTCCTTGAGGCTTGAGATATCAAGCTCCAAAAGCCCATTAGCAGCTTGGCTAAAATGTTTATGTTCAGGCTCACATTACCTGTATAATCAAACCTTTGCAACACAGAGACAGGTATCAGTCCTGTGCTGCTGCTTTGCCAGGTGTGGAACATTAGCCTAGCTCACATGCCAAATCAGTTGGTTTAGTGACAGTGATGTCTGAGGCTGATTAAAATAGAAACTGGCTCATTCACAGATCACTTAATAAACAAACAAGTGTTGTGGGGTGGGGCTTCTTTTCTAAATAAAAAAAACATAATAATGCTATTTATGTCCTTATACAAATGCTGTTCTAAGACAGTAAAAAAATCAGGAGGCTGTCACCTCGAGATCAGAGCGAGGGAAAAAAAATCTTAATAATTTTTACAACTTCTGCTACAGTCTACAGTAATCTGTTTTTCTGGAGAGAGGCTGCAACTAGGACTTGTTCTAGGGTAAAAATAAATCTGTTATATATCATTTTAGCAGTTAGGGAGAGGAAGATGGTATTACTGAAGCAGATAAGAGACAGTAGAAGAAAAAACCTGAAAATACTCCACACAGATTTGTAAACTACAGGATGCAATTTCATGTTGTTCAGGATAAGTATGGCTGCTGAGAGGGCTCAGTGCTTGATGGGATTTAGCAGATATTTTGAAGAAGCAACCGGGCTGGAATAAACATTTGTCATCTCCTACATAGAAAACACTTGTCTCATGTATTCAGACAAAAACTTTTAATTTTAATTCTTTAATAATTTTTTTAAAATCACTGTACTTAAAATTAGTAGGAAACCCACAAGGTGGCAGCAAAAGTTCTATTTTTACTGAACAAAGTAATATAAATCTATTTTTTAGAAAGTGTTAGAAAGTGTTAATCAGAAAGAATATTATGTATGTATCTGATAAGTCTGTTCTTGAGTCAAGAAAATATACTATAGCATTCCAAAGAGAAAAAATGTTTCAGAAAGATCTCTAAAAGCAGGTATGTTTGGCAGTGAAATAGAACAAAGATTCAAGAGAGATTTTTCCAAGGCACAAGCCAGGTCTGATATTAAACACTTGTGAATCTGGATGCTGCTTGGACTACGTCCCTGCTCAACAACACTGATTTGTAGGTTTGTTTTAGAGAATGTGAATTTTTCTACTACTCATTTTTACAATAAATTCAACCATTGTACAGATCAAGATGTTTTTGTTTTACAAAACATCTGGGATCAATTCCTGGCTGAGCTATCTACTTTCTTGTCAAGGTCATGCAATTTTAGTTCTACAAATTAGGATAATGCTTTCTTCCTCCACAGTTTTGTCTGTTTTCTCTATTTGGAGTGTAGGAAAACAGTGTGCCTTTGCCACATGGGGCAGAAACAGAGTGAACAAGAGAGTTTTCTGAGGTCTAGCAGCAGGATGTTATCAGCTGTGGACAATAAATCAGTTGAGGCAATTTACAGTGTACGTAACAAAAATCTTGGATTCCAAAAGGGAGATGTGAGCACAAGGTGAGCCCATAAAGAAACACTCAGAATCTCCCAAAAGACTGCAGTTGTGAGCAGCATGTGCAGTAAATCTTTTAAAGCTGAGTGTCTTCTCTTGACACCTGATGAAGCATGGCTGTTATGCTACACATCCAGTGCAGGGCAGTGGCTAAAATCACGAGAGAGCCTTCAGGAAGAGAAATGCAACATTTTGGCAGCTGGATGCTACTCCTGAAGTGAACAATAATAGTGTGTTTTAATAGTTCTATTGTCCCCAAGAGCTACAAAATACTAAAATGTTGTTAAGCATCCAGGAGCTCTGTTGAAGGCTAGCAAGTGGGTTTTTTTAAAATCAGATTGTTTGGCAATAAAAAAGATCTACCTCATAACAGTGAGAAGTCTCACTGGTTTTGTTTTATAAAAGTGAGTTATGGGCACAGCCCTCTTCAAAGCTACACAGTGCAAATTCTGCATCCATTTATTATTTATTAATATTGCAAGAAGGCAGATAAAGTATATAGTAATATGATACATAGGATATTACTTTTAAAATTTATTTTGCTCATTTTCTGATTTAATTAAGTTCAAATATGACAGGGCATTTTATTAAACCAATAGGGACCTGTTAATTCAAGAACCATTACTATGAAATCCCCTTGGAGCAAACACATTGACAATTTTTTTCATGACAGCAAAGGTCAAGAAAGAATGACTTTAAAGTTATGGTTATTAAGATTGTTAAGCTTCTTCCACGGATTACTGTACTCTTGTACAAATCTTTGAACTAAACAACTTTTTTTTTTTTTTTAATTAGGGTAGATCAGTTTATTATATATATTGTTTGATTGCTCTTTGAAACACTTCCTTTTCTGTGGTGGGGGCCAGTCCAATTTGCATCCAATTTTCACCGTGCCTTTGTAACTGCCATTCATAATAACTCAGCAGCACTTTAACTATCTGCTACGTATTTCCCACAGATGGTTGCAACAAGTACAACAAACTTCCTGTGCTTGCTGAAGCTCCTTATTAATTTGTAGAGTTAACATTAAATTCAAGTGACTGCACCATTCATACATAGGATGTCTGTCCAGACTCTGCCTAATCACTTCAAACAACTGAATTCTTAAATGGACTAATTTTTCTATCTTGCATATAATGAAAACTAATTCAGTAGTTTGGCTGGCATGTTGTCTTCCTAAACACTTGATTTGGTTTTTTAGTTTTGGCCCAAGGTCAAGTTCAATTAAAAGTTTGCTTTTCCATTCATATTTTCCTTTCCCACAATCAGACATTCAGTTTTCTGAATGCTTAAGGAGGTGTTATGGCCTGGTGACATTCTGACATTCACCTGAATACATCCTGCACCATGTCACTAAGGCACAAAACTTGTTTCCTGTCTTCTTCTTTGCCAAGCATCTGGCATGGCCTATGTTGACATTCCTTTAGGAATCATGGAAAAAGACTGCTTATATTTTCACTTCCAATATCTTAATAGCATATAATCCTACCTTCCCTGGAGGCTACTTCTTACATTGCAACTTAATGGTGCCAACACTGTCTTGTGTAACTTCATTTGAAATCTCAGAGCCCATGCTATTTTCATTTCCAGCCACTGTGTGCTCATTAACAGATATTGTTCTGAATAATACCTAAAGTGTATTTATTCTTAGGCTCCAGAAATCCACAGTCTGCCAAAAAGATGTAGACAGGAAGTTCTATAAGCAAGAGAATTAATGAGGCAGGAATTTGGGTTCTATAACGTATCACTCACACTCTCAATAGCAGTAACACCCATTTTTCAACTCCTCTCACCTCTATGATAATCTCACTGTACTCCTGTATTCCATTACAAAGAGGCAGCTGTAAACTGCTTAGACACCCTCCAAGCTACTCATCCAAGATACTGGCTAGCCAGCAGCCAAAAAGTTAATTTCTGCACTCACTTAGCAGTTTTTCCTCAGTTGAGGTACTCTTTGTGGAATTTTCATGTCTTAGAGATCTCTTTCTTCTGTCAAATTTGGTTGAAATTGATAATTAGCCTCAAAAGCTATTGGCAAATGATGCGGAAACAGACAAGAAATATCCTGATAAGAAACTAAAAAGCTACTACTTGCTGTTCTGCAAAATAAAAGTAAGGTATTACTTAGAGTCTGCAAGCTTATCATTCCTTTCAATTCCTTCACTGTTTTGCCAAGTTTTTTTAACTCGTTGTTGTGAAGAAACAGAATCTGCAATGAACATAAGTGTTTCAGAGCACCTGAAATAAAATGAGAAATAGTTAATCATTCTCAACATACCTGCCTTTATTAGAACATTATTTTGCTATGCTGTACACCAAATTTGATATTTTGGTTATCTATCTATGCCTGTCTTTTGGTAACACATTGCAAGAGATATTAATTAAAACAATAAATTAGAGATTTTGATATCCTTTTCACCTTTCTAGTCACATCCTTTAAACACATGCCTAACCTTTTTTCATTTCAATTCCTTCCATTTGTCCACGTCACCCTTGCATCAACAAATCAGCCTCAACCACAACCTCTCTTCTTTCTCCCTTCCTTCCTCCTATATCCCTGTAATATTTGATTAATTCACTTCCTTTTACCTTGACCTAACATTACCTTTGCCTCACAAACAGTAGTATATCCCTAATGCTGCCTTTGCCGCACAGGTAATAAATAGTGAATTTCTAAGAAAATAGTTCAGTTCCAAGTAATTACTAATGCATTAAAAAGCTATTACAAAATATTGTTGTGACCCAGACTATGCATTCACATCCTCACACATCAGGATTAGACATCTCAATTTCCAAATTATATAAACTATTTTATCCACATTTCTCTACTAATGGTACCCTTCTGTTTACCCATATTTTGTTATCATCTGTATTGTCTCTTTTATCCATGCTTTTGTCTTTCAAAGATAAAGTTAGCTCAAAATCTCACAGAAACTAATCAAGATCATTTCTCATCCCAGCGTTTTATAGGGACAGAGAAAAATAAAATGTTAACATTTAAAATGTCTAAAACATTTAGAAATGTATTATGCTTTGGCCTGTTCATTAACAAATTCACAAGTTGGGTAAAGCCATTTCAATCTGCAAGGGCAAGAAAAACTGAAACAGAAGTATAACACAGATGCATTTTGACAATAAACCAAGTTTGGCAGTAAATTTGCAAAATACTTCTGGTTATAAATTCTTGATATTAAATATGGTCATTTAAGATCAAAAATTTTTTCATAATTGCCTGACCTAAAATGAATGATATTTCATCCCTTAGACCAGAATAAACATATCGCCTTATTGCCACTCAAGTATGCTGGAAAAATTAAGTATCTAACAATTAACATGTATTAATTATGCATATATAGGAGCTTTCAAGCAATAAGTTACTTGCCTGTCATCCAGTTTTATAAATATGAATGCCAATACAGCGAAAAGAAAGTACATGCCTCTGCTCAATAATCTAAAAAGGGAAGATTGGTACCTGATATATCTGTCAGCTCATTATTGTTGAGATAGAGCTCAGTCAAGCAATAGCTTTTGACCAAGAAGGTTAAATCTTGGATCTGAAATTAAAGTTAGGCAAACTGTTATATGTCAGTCCAAATACAGTGTTGGAGAATTATAAATGTGGCCTCTTGAAAACTGTTTAACCACAGCTAGTTTCTTATATTTCTGTTTAAGACTCTTGGTTTAAGGATTCTCTTGACAGTTCAACCCTCATTAGAAATACTAATTACACATGAAATACAAGCAGTACAGCCTTATCTAAGTTTTTGAAATAAAGATTTAACATCTGTATTACAGCCTTATCTAAGTTTTTGAAATAAAGATTTAACATCTGTATTTGGAAACACATTTCCCTGCAATTCCCTGGTCTCCAGATTTTCTTTTCCTTCTATCCACATATGAAGTAATTTTTATTGTGAGAAGACCCTTATAGAGCATAACAATTCTATGTTGGTTTAAAAATATTCCTAAAATATATAATTGGAATAAACCAAGCATCTTGTTTTTAAATTATTTTTTTACCAACAGGCTTAAAGAGCACAGATTTGTTCTAATTTTCCGGAAATGTCATCTAATCATATTTAGAGAATCAATTAGAGTTACAGAAAAAAAATACGTATATGCATAGGTGTATTCCCAATAAAGAGCTATCTTCAGTCCCTAAGGAATCCACCTCCTTGCCTGGAGAAGGCTCAATTCCAATACTGTTTGACTCCAGTGCAAGGTAAAGTATCTGAAGGGGGCTAACAAACTGACCTTTATAATTGCTCAGAACTGGGAGCACTAATGGTGCTGAAGTTTTTATCCCACAGTTCAAATGCAAGAGCAACAAACATAATGTTATTCCTGACTCTTTGAATTCTGTCATGGAAAGTAATTTGTTAGGAAAGGAATTATTTCAGTCCTTGAATTTTGCCACAGACTCTGAAATAAATGTGCTTTGCTCTGTGCATTAACAGCATCTGAAAGCTGGAAGGAAGAGCATTAAGACAGAAGTTTTCCCACTCCCTGGTACAGTGGTTTTCCCTATCTTGGGTAAGTTTTGTTTTCAGGATCATATGATGTTTGCTTTTTTTTTTTTTTGGTTGTTTTTTTTTTTTTTTGGTAAAAATATTGAGTACAGAAAAATAGGCTCCTCTTATTGAGGCATTTAAGTGAGACTTTTCCTATGAAAAGCCACTGAGTGACTTCTCCACACAAGTTATACAGAACAACAAAAGAATGTTCTTTGTTACTGCTTAGGTAGGAAAGTGAGCAAAAATCCAATTTATTTATCTTTTTTGATCAGCAAGATCAGTTCTGCTTAGTCATCAGGCCATTTCTTCTTTTTCTTTAATGTCCTTTAGCTATACAAGGAAAAGCCTTATTATACCTGTGATTTTAGTTCAGTATTTTAATATATCTATACTTCTGCTTTTTTTGAAAATAGTTGGATAAATAGAGATCTTTTGATGAATTGGACATAAGATGCCATATAACTGATGCTAGCCTGGGGCAGCAGATATACATGTGCTCTGAAGTGACATGGAATGTAAATTTATTTTTTCTGCTGCTCACAGATCTACTTACTTACCTGAGCAAGCAATTCTGGTGATTTAAGAAGTTGGGCTCACTGTGAAAGTCATGTAAACTACTGTACAGTAAAAAATATTTATGAGGTTTTATTAGTTTTCTTGCTTTTCATTACCATTGGCTAATGGTGAGGGCTTGGATTTAATTCAACCATTTAATAATGGTTGGCTATGAATATATAGATTTCTAAATCAGACAATTCTACTGTCTAGTAGATGATTTTGTGTCAGACACAATGTACTTACAATTGACTGGAAAATGTATTGTCTGGACATTTTGACAGAACATTGTCTAAAAACTCATAGAGGATATGATAAACACTAGAATCCAGACTTGAGCAGATGGAGGAAGTAAGACACGTGGTTTGTGTAACTGATTCAGGGCCTTACACTGCATTGGAAACAAGAGAAATTAACGGGGCCCAATGTCGCACTTCAATCATTTGTCTGGAAATCTCTTAAATACACCAAGTTTAGGTGACACGATGTGTAAGGGCAGCAGATACCTTGTCATGCCTAGAACTGCAGTGCTGCTTCCTGGGCCCAGGGACAAGCTCATTTCACAGAGTTTTATGTCACTCTTGTGTGCATGACATCAAAAAGGAGCCTCACCTCGACCATCAGCCTGCCAGGATATAAACTGTGCATGTCTGCAAGGGCATAAAAGAAGAGCCATGCAATCCACTCCTGTCCTACAGCCACATCACCCCTTGGTCTGTTCCAAGAACTGCCCACTCTGGCTACACTGGGAACTGAGGAATTAGCACAAAACCTCAGCTTCTTAAATACACAGAATTGATAAATCTGATGTAAATCTAAAGGAAAATACATTAGCTTATACTATGTAATGTGAAGAAAAAAGTTTTCTTCAAATCTCTTATATTTGACAGGTAAATTAGCCTGGAAATTAAAAGTAACTTATGAGTTTGACAGTTATATAATACTTTATGTTAGAAAAAAAAAATAATCAGGAAGTATAGACACATTGTTCTGCTCTTTAAAGAAATATTTTATTACCTTATTGTTGTTAATCCACAAATACCTTAATCTGGGAAACTGTGATAGACTTGGGATACTCCTTAGTCCTCTGGTGGGAAAAAAAAAAAAAAAAAGAGTAACAAATTTAACATCAATAGTGCTTAGTGATTTTATAAATATTTTAATTTTTCATAAATAATATTATACAAGAACTAGAAAGGCACACATCCCTAGAATTTATAGAGGAGAAAGACAAAAAGAACAAGATGGCAGAGACAGTGTAAGCACTCTGCACACCTGCAAGCATAACGAGGCAGCAGGTGGTAAAGAAACAGGAACAAAATAAGTGATACATTAATTGCTTTTCCATAAAAGCATGAGTTATGAGTCTGAGTCACATGTACTTTGCAGTTTGTAGATATCCTGCTCAGAACACAGGAGGAGAAGTTTGGCACCCTGGGGACATGAAGCTAAAAGGAAAACTGCTTTGAAGGTGCAGTGGGGATTGTCCAGCCAGAGGTGTCAGAGAAGCCAACAGAAGACAGATATCGAACACGTCAATGTGCATTTTTTATTATTTTTTATATTAGTCCATATTGTGAAATATTTTGCCCTTTTCCCACGCCTGTCCTGTTCTCATAGAAACTTAGTACATCCACTGCATCCACTGAGGCTGAAATGATCTCCCATGTGCAAATACGGTTTTATTTTTTTTAATTGTGTATCTAGCACTTTGAGCTTGCTAGCATTCTATAAATAAAAAATTACCTACTCACCACAAAATATTAGTGAGCTGCCAAGTAATTTTAACTAATTGCTCTTCTTTATTTTTCATTGCTTTAAATATATGTTCTTAATTTCCACTAGACAAATTATAGATGACCTTTACCTGACAATTTTTAATTGCCGTAATAAAAATTTCCTTGTGGATTTTAATGTGTTGCAAGACTAAGGCCAGTGTTTCAGAAAGTAACAGGACTGAAAAAAATTAACCTCATATCATCAGGTTAAAGTAATGCTTGTTTTCCAACTGTGAAGCCTGGTCTCTATTTTTACATGTTGCCATTTTATTTGCTGGGGGTTTTTTTCCAACACGCCCTCCAGGTACAGACAAAGGGAGGGTGGGTGGATACCTTTTCTCATCTTGCATTTGCAAACGAAAGTCAGTCAAGAGCAAACCCTACAAAGTTGAGGTGCTGTACTTTTAGTCCCTTGTATTACTGAAAATCAGATGATCCTCTCATGTTGTTACTTTGTTAAACTGTTTATTTGGCTTCCCCAGAGAAGCCATAAAAACTAACCCTGCAAATACATACTTAATGTGTCTATTGTCACAACTAACAGAAAAATACACTACTGCAAGTAGCAGGGACAAGCAGATGGCTGTTGACAGGACATACAGAGCTCCTGTCTGATTCTCCTCTGCATCCCTGAACTACATTTCAGGTAGCAAAGCCAAAATTTCTTATATTCTTGGTCACTGTCACTCTACAACTAGTTTACAGGTTTAAATTTAATTGGCTTTACTCCCTGTCTAGTAACAGCCTCAGATTGACTATCTCCAAGCCTCAGTCTGGTTTGTTGTTTGGTTTTTTCTTCCTATTAAGGCATTTAATTTGCCCCAGGTAGAGCTTAATTCCTCTAACATTTTAAAAGAGCCTGTCCTTTTCTAGATTTCTTTTTTCTAAACTGATCCTTTTTGGCCTGCAGCACTCTTTTTCTACCTCCTGCTAAGTTAATCGGTTTTCCTGGGAGGACAGCTTTCAGTGTCCAAAATACATTGTTTCACGTCCCTTTAATAGTAGTGGTTTAAAAATATAAACTCATTCTTTCTTAATTGATTGACTTTTTTTTTTCCACTTTCTTATTTCAGCTAGCAGAAAAATATGTCAAACCAACAGTAAAGGAGGCATGATCTGATACTGAGCTTGGCAGAGGTTCAAGTTTATATAAACTGATACAGAATAAAAGGAGTTCACTTTTATCCAATCATCAGAGAATCCATCTCGCATCATCTTTACCAAAATGGTTTCACTTCTGTATCTGCCATGCGAACATTTCTTTTTATTCTATAGCAAAAAAAAAAATATTTCAAAGCCAGTGAGGGCACACTTTCAAGCATTTAAGAACAGAAAATACGCCAATTAAGACTGTATACAGTCTTAATTCTTTACTTATGCAGTATAATAATTGTATTTTTTAGAAAGTATGTATCTATGCACCTTTTAATTGTTTCATTATTTAAACTTCTCTTAAATTTTACGTGTTTTCTTCTTTCTAAAATGCATATTTTAAAAAATTTGACAGTAACTATACGTTTTACATCACAAAGTATCAAATACTTTCTTGGTGTAAATCAGGAGATGGGATAAGAAATTTAAACATACTAGTGAGCACATTTAGATTTTCAAGACCATATGACTTCCACTAAAAACAGACTAGACAACACTGAAATTCCTTAACACCTTTTTTTTTTTTTTCACTCATTGGACCAAGAGACCTTGAAAGCCTTGTTCCTGAATTATTAAACTACATTAGTTCTTTCTATATGCTATCAACCATGTGAGCAGTGGATGCAGTTGTGAGGCTGCAGAGAGGTATGCAACACTTGGAATTGTGCCCTGGCCAGAAATTCAAAGCACGCTTTCCCAAAACTTTGAAGTATGTCCTGTCATGTATCCATCCCTCTATGGCAGCCTCTCAGCATGTTCATACCACAGCATACACCTCTATCAACCTAGATCACCCACAGGTTCATGAAAGCTTTGCCTTCCTTCACTTAGCACATCTTCTCCTCATCTGCCCTACATCTCAAGCTGTTTCATAAAGTTCTCAGAGATCAGCTCTCCAATCAGTACTGCCCGCCCAAAATAAGTGTTCTTGTGTTTATATTCACTTCATGTTGCCCTGCGCTCCCCTCAGCTCTTAATAGCAGAGATACAGTTAATTTCAAAGATGGTACCACTGAGTATTGCCATTGCAGTAACAGATTTCTTCAGGGAGGTCAGAAATCTGGCAGTTCTTAGACTGTGCAGGCCCTGTGTTTTTTCATTTGCCTTCTTGATACTCCTTCCACCCAGCCTTACGAGCCTGTTAGAACAGGGAGAGATCGGCCCCTCAAGCCTCACTGCTCTCCCCATGGCAGAAATTCATGCCTGTGTACAACTCTGTGAACTCAAAGACCCTCAAGCAACTCTGGGTTGCTGGAGACAGATTCTGTATCTAGGGATGAGGCTGTTAGCTGTGAGCATAGTTCTGCTATGTATGTCAGCGTACCTTCACCATTTCTTTATTCACAGCATGTATAGACTACATAAGACTGTGATTTACTGGTATTTCACATATAAATAATGTTCAGAGAGCTCCTGATACAGAAAGCACTATGAAAGGTTACTATTTACGGTGTGCTCAGCTTTCAGTAAAAGTCAAAACAAGAAACATTTTACTTACTGTCTAGCCAGATACAGTGCTACGACATCCATGTTGCTCTTATAGCCACAGATCCTCAGCTGGTTTTCTATTGCCTGACAGTATACAGTACATTGTCAGTATAATGTACTACATCACTATGGATTCATTACATTGTAACACGTCAACTTAGTGTTTAATGTGCACACCAAAATTAATATATGTATCACAGCACCTTGCAAACTGTTAATATAGTCTAAGAGAGATAAAGAGGTAATAAATTGCCAGTCTCTATTTTATATTGATAAAAATACTCCAGTGATTAGGCTACACTTACACTATTTTCCTGTGGAGAATCATGGTTGGTGGACATGAAGTGAAAAATTGTGTGTATTAACTGGACAATGGGCTTCTCGCTCAGGTCAGCTAAGCCAGCACTCCTGATGAACAAGGCAACTGCTTACTTTGCATTACAGTTTATTTTATGCAGCTTACTTTAAAACTGTGCACATGACATTTTAAAACTACGCATCTAGAAAATTCTGCTTACACATTTAACATTGAAAAATGCAGACACAATTTTTATTTTCAGAGTATATTACTGATGTGTCGTAACTTGGAAGAGCAACAAAACCCATCAACGTAAGAATTATGGATCTCTCTTACTAGTGGCTGATAAAAACTAAAATGTGTATCAGAAAAAATGGGTTTAATACATGAGCTATTGTGCCCGACATCATTATTATATTGTTTAAAACACAGGATTGATACAACTGTACAAGTACAAAATGGCTTGGAAGCACCAACAGGCACGTCAAGAGTGGCCTGTGTTGGCTGCACAACCACTCCAGCGTGTTCTGGGTGTACTAAACATTCAGAAAATAACTTGCCAATGTGCGGGACCTGTAGCACTCTCTGACCAGAGGCAGCCAGGCACTCACAGGGCTGCTTGTTCCACACAGCGGCTGCGGGACCCTGCCATTTGCCCAGAACTCGGTACAGCCAGCTGCCAACTGCAGCTGTCGGGTAGGGGACAGATCGGGGACAAATGGCCACAGTTGTCTTTCTACGCGCGCAAAATGTGCCCATGGAACACCAAGAGATCTCTGGAGAAAAGCAGCAGTGAGACATCCCGAGTGTACCGACGCAAGGCCCCGGCACTGCCAGACACAGCAATGGGGAGCGTGGACACGGCACCGGGGAGCGCACACCCACTGCAGAGAGCAGCAGTCCCGGGTGTCGCGTTCCAGGCAGGAGGGCTGTGCTCAAAGATTCGTATTTCGCATCCTCCCTTATGCGAGATCTCATCCTCTCCCCACCCTGAAGCCCCTTCCCTGTCAGCCCCGGCTCTCGGCCGCAGCACCCAGCGGGGCCCAGGTGTGCTCGGCCGCTGCCTAGGAAAGGCTGCCCCGGCTCTCTCGGAGGATCCGAGCCGCTCGCTGCCGCCCCGGGGCCGGGTGTGGGAGCCGAGCGCCTTCCGCCGTCGCGGGAGGACGGAGCGTAGCTCGCCTCGGGGTGCGGTGGCGGTACCGAGCGTCCCCGGCCCAGCACAGCGACAGGGCGAGGCCGAGGCGCTGTGGCCCCGCTCCGGACGGGGAGCGGCGCAGCCGGGGCGGCCCGAGGGGAGAGGCGAGGCCGCCGCCCGCTCACCTGCCCGCCGGCCGAGGCGGCCGCCGCCATCTTAGAGCCCCGCTGAGGGCGGCCGCGGGGGGTCGCGAGCCGCAGGCTGGGCTGGGCTGTCGGTGCCAGGACCCCCAGCGCGCCTCTAGAATTACGGAATCAGTTTGGGAAAATACCTCTGAGATCGTGAAGTCCAACCTATGACTGATCACCACCACCTCTACTAGACCATGCCGCTGAGTGCGCCACATCTAGTCTTTCCTTAAGCATTTCCAGGGACAATGACTCCACCACTTCCCTGGGCAGCCCATTTCAATGTCTAAACACCCTTTTTGTGAAGAAATTATTTCTTCCTCTGGCACAGCTTGACACTATGTCCTCTGGTCCTGTCGCTGGTTGCCTGGGAGAAGAGACTCACCTGGTACACCCTCCTATGAGGCAGTGTAGAGAGCAGTAAGGTCACCCCTGAGCCTCCTTTACTCCAGGCTAAACACCCCCAGCTCCCTCAGCCGCTCCTCACAGGACTTGTGCTCCAGACCCTTCACCATCTCACTTGCCCTTCTCTGGACACGCTCCAGCCCCTCAGTGTCCTTCCTGAACGGAGGGTCCTAGAACTGGGTGCAGTAGGAATGGAGTAACGCTGAAATGGGAGCCCTAGCCTGGGCATGAATCAAGACAGGGCTTTGTGCTGGGGAGGGAGTTCGATGGCGAGCGAGGGGTGCCCACACTGGGAGCCAGGACTCAGGGAGGGTGGGCCAGCAGGAGATCATGGTGGGCAATGGCTAAGGGGAACTGGGAGAGACCTCTGATGACTCTGGGATGTCTCCTGGATCATATTTGCTCTCAACACAGAAAAAGTGTGCTTGCTTGCTTTTTTTTAAAAAACTATATTCCTATGGTTTCTTTATTTTTAGGCACAGATCCTATGTCCACGTATGTATATCAGAATCACCGAATTAATTAGGTTGGAAGAGATCTCTGAGATCACTGAGTCCAGCCTATGGCCAAAACTCACTATGCCCACTAGACCATGGCACTAAGTGCCACATCCTGTCTTTCCTTAAAAACCTTCAGGGACTGAGACTCCACCACTTCCCTAGGCAGTCCATTCCAATGTCTAATCACCCTTTCTGAGAAGAAATTCCTCTGAAATAGATGTCATTTATAAAGAAAACACTTGTGCGTTTAATTTACAGCTAATTCACACCGTATGTATTGCTCCCTTGCAACTTGCAAATCACCTTGGTGCCTGAGAGCCCCTCTCCCGTGCCGGCTCCTGGAGAGGGCCCACTGCTGCGACAGTGCCTTGGATTGAGTTTGGCTGTAAAGGAACACAAAATGTTTATGACATCCACATGTGCAAGCAACTGTTGCCATGTTGCTATTTTTATAACCATTTTACTGCATAGCACAAGCTAAAGAATAGAAAAAGCCATTTCCAGTGTGTGTGTGTGCACGCACTCATGTGCAAGTAGGACAATAGAAAATGTTTGATCAAGCTACAACAAAAATACGTCTGAAAACTTGGAGCTTTATTTAGAATTTAATTTACTCAGAGTACTCAAGTTAGCAGAAATAGTCATTGTAAATTATGTGTAACTGATATACAAAGAGCAAGCGTTGTGTGTGCAAATATATGAATAAGCTGTCCCTCATGGAATTAATTATGTGCATGCCTTTGCTTGTTCAGACCACTGAAGCTAGATGTAGTGTGTATGATGGAGGAATGGAGCTACAGTACAACGTATTATATTGCAAATATCTAATTTTCTTGGAAAAAATTGTGTGGGTGGCTTCCATTTCAGCTAGGTAGCTTTTAAACAAATAGAAACCTCAAATAAGAAAACTAGACATCTTAAAGGTATAAAACTGACAAGAGAAATTCCTTTAATCCCTTATTTTAGCTTCTAAAAATATCTCTAGGGTATTTAAAATCATGAAAAGAGGAACTGTAATGGAGAAGAAGAAACTGGTACAGAGATCTGTATTTTTTTTATTATATATTCAAGTTCAGTGTTTTCAATCAACAAGATAGAGCTACCAGTTTAGAATTATGAAATGCAAGGTGGTTATTAAAGTCACCTTTAATAATAACAGTGACTTATCAACTAGTCCAATTAACATGATAGGACAAGAAAATTCAGTAATAAAGTATGGTAAAAGAGTGAGAGAGAGAGAGAGAACCTCTGGAGGGTATTTTGTTGTATTTCCTCACAGAGGTGTGATGTATGTGGGATGAGGAGTTTTTTTGATATGTTTTGAGGTGCTTGTCTCTATCAGCAACTGGTAGCTACAGACTTAATCTGGATGACTACATAGAGACTGTCTAAAATTCAGTAAAGTTAATATCTATTTCTTTCTGCATTTGCAAGTTGCCTCTTAAAATCTCACTAAGTTTAAAGGAACTTGGGCAGAAAATGAGTATTTTTTTATTGACTGAACTGTCACCATATTTTACACTGGGTTGGTATTGGGTTTCTTTTCCAAAATACATAGCCTATCACCTATTTATTACTATTCCTGGATTTCTGTCCATAAGTGAATGAGTGATCATTTGTCCTTTGGTTTACTCAGAATAATGACTGACTTGCTACACATATTTTTCCAAAAACTTCTCATATTTATGCAGTAAAAATGCTTAATGAGCTTATGCATGGATAAGCAGTTGCAACAAGATGTGACCTTATAGTATGTGATAACAGAACATAGAAATAGGGGAAAGCACAGACAGACGTGCTTTTACTGACAAAGGAGATAGGGCAGAACAGGAGGTTACTAATTTTGTAAATCATCAGGCTACAGATGCCTTGGGAAGTGACATCTTTGTTCTCTACTTCAGAGGCCTCCTGGTATGTCCATGCTTCAACCACACACCAAGGGTATAAGAGATTATCACTGTATTACTTTAGAGACCACATATAGAAACATGGATTTGCTAGGGACAATAAAATTCAGATTAAACCTGATTTAAAATGTAATCTGTCTCTGTTGGATGCTCTTGTTCAGTTGCCCACATTCTTCACCCTCTCTGAGAAGAACTCTTCTGTGGAAGAGTTTTATCACAGTCTAGCAACTGACACTTGGACAATAAGGATTTGATGTGCTAAATCGTTCTGCTATTTTTTTACTTTCCAATGATTTTGACAGGACTTTACTGAAAAACCAATAGAACAATAGCTATTTGTAACTTAACCTGTTGTTCAACGGCTGAATGGAAAGCCATTGGAAAGATGAAATATACTAAAACCAATGCCTAATATGTGATATTTTTAATCACCAAAGTTGATAATCTTCAGAATTCAGTTATTCTTTGCCTATGATATTAGAACTGTTCTTTATTTTTCAGGGTTTATAGTCAATTTCTGGTTTTCAAGTCCCCTGTAATTTCTAAAAATTACCATTTTGAAGGTCTGCATTTTTCTAAATATTATTTAAGTAAGCTTTTTTAAATGCAATGTCCCAAATATTTTAAATATTATCTATTTTCATACCGACAGCTTAAATTACTTGCATATTATTCTCATGTTTGTAGTCTTACTGACCTCAATTTAATGTTGAGTGTTTCAGTGCCTCTCCCTGAGAAAAGCTGCATTTTTAGAGCACATTTATTCAGTGAAAAAAGAAAAAATATGTAACAGTGAAAAACAAAATAGTAAGACTGCACTCATCCCTTTTTTTGGAGAAATTGATGTTATATACACCATTACAGTATGGTGACCACACAGTTCTTTACTATTGTCTATGATTGAACACTTCTCATCAAAGGTACTGTGCTGTATGGCTTTTCCACAAGGGTATTTTTAAAAACATTTTATAGACTCAACTAATTTATGTTGGAAGGGATTTCTGGAGGGCATCTAGTCCAACCCCCCAAAGAAAGTAGATCCAGCTACAGAATTATTTTCCATCTCACATTTGTGCAGTTCTGCTACTTACGGAGCATCCATCAAAGAACAAAAGTATTATCTGGGACAAATTTTAAATTGCCTGTGTTATACTAATGATACATAAAAATTAGTACAATTAACTTGTTTTTGATGTTATTAAGTACATTTCACCTGGAAAGTGAAATGCAAAATATTGTGGATAAATGCGTATTTCCTTTTTTTCTTCTTGTAACCGGAAATATGTTATCAGTGTTTATCAGGTGAAAGCCAGAAGCCTGAGGAAAGATCAGTAGGATATCCCACCTGCATTCCAGCTATTGCTCCAGAGGAGTGCAGTTCTCTCCTAGGTCCAGTAGCTGCAAGCCCTGTGCAGATGTTTCAAATACTTAGCACTGTCTAAAGCATTCAGGAATTTGAATCACTTCTCTCACTCATGCTATTAATCTTGCTGATGGCACCAATGACATCCCAGTGACCCTTTAGCAGGTTCAGGAGCAGAATTTTGGGAGGGCTTTTTTTTCCAATAAATAATACAAACTCGATCCTGTATCTAAACAGTTCAGACTGTTTTCAGTTTGAAGGTAGCGATTAACTGTAATGGTTAGGTTGCTGCCTGAAAAACAACATTATTTAATTTTTCTAGTATTATGTGTAATATAAATTAAGAGATTATACGCAATGGTGAGTGTAAGGCAAGAACATAAAACAGTCCAGATGCAACCTATGGTGAGATTGTCCCAGCAGACTGCATCATATGGATGAACCACCTTGTTTGAATCCAGCTTCACTCTGACTTGACAACTGAATACTACTCTGGAGAATAAAGACCACCACCACTAATGGGACAGGCCTGCAGGAGAGGAGGTCCAACAGATTTATAAATACTCTGTCTTATTGTTCTATCAGCACAGTTTGGATGTATCTTTCATTTCAACACAGCCAACTCTTAACTTTGTTCCCTGGCCATTCTGCATGCTGGAATGTTCCTGCAGTTTGGCTTCCAACTCTGATCAACAGTCAGAAAAGAAATTATTGTCTGCTGCAGCTCTTTTATGGGTATGTAAACAACTTTCTGTAAACAATATCCTTAAGGCAAATGATCCTATTACTCTAGTCTCAGAAATTTTCATCCTAATCTTTCAAAATGTTGTATGTGCACTTCCATAATGGTTTATAGCTATTCTAATATACATACATACATATATATATATATATATATAATATAAATATATATACTAACATTGTTGGTGTTTTTCATAAGAACATACTATGCACATTTAAAACTTTTAATATTGCTTCCTAACAAAGTTGACTACCTTCACCTTTAAGAAATTACTGTTTTCTAGAAGAATATCTGCAGCGCTCTCTACAAGTAGAAGTCAATACTGTTCTTACTGATGACTGATGGCAGTGTCCCTGTTATTTCAGAGAATTCTTTGTCAGTGAGCTGTTTTGTAACCTGCAGATACTGAAAAAAGCCCTTAACTTTTAATTTTCAAATAATATTTAATAGTGATATCTGCCAATGTTGTTTTCAGATGTAAACTTCTGGTATTCTGTCTTCTTAAAATGTTGGCGATGAGACTGTGTTTATATGGTGCAAGACTGTGCCACACAGAGATGCACAAAAGCAGTTCTGAATGAATTTCCTTGGGTGTTGGAGGGTCTGTGTCCATTGCTGACCCCTAAGCACTCTCTGTGGAGCCAGGAGGGTTCAGAGAATGTGTTCAGAGAGCACAAGCATTCCCAATAACAAGAAGTGTAATAACTTAATTGGTCAGTTAATGCCCTGAAGATTTAACATGGAAAATACATGTCCTGTGCTGAATTCATACAGTAATATTAAACAGATGCAAATGATCATATGCAATGCAAAATAAAGCTAAAGTCTGAAGAGGAGTTTGAATTTGTACATGTAAGAACTTGCATGTACATTCATTCAGGGGAAAAGGAGTGCAATCCTAATACCAGGAGTCTTAAAATTATTATCCGAATTATTAAAAAAGTCTTTATTTATATAATACTGATCATGCATCTTAATCTAAATATGGGCTACATTATGTCTCTTGGCTACCTGGCACTGAAATTGTTTCTTCATGCCTTCTGCCTTGGGAAAAACTCTTGACTCATCTGTCTCACTGATTTGATATTTTGAGATCCTGTAACTGTTATTTAGTCTATCAAAGCTGTACTGACCTAAACTGTGTGAATGAATTATGTTACTACTACTGTTCTCCTTCTACAATTCTTGCCATATACTTAGTACTGTACCTAGGCTACAGGTACTAAAAATTAGCTACAGGTACTAAAAATTAGCTAAACTTCGTAAAAGAGTTAGGGTCAAATGACATCTGGGCACCATAGCAGCGCATCAAAGGCAATTGATGGATTAATTCTCAGTTGTCTCTTAAATTTTTGTACATGGCAAAAGCCACCATTGCAGTACTGTCCTGCACAGAAAATAGGATCTAGAGTTGGAACAGATCTTCTAGATCAAGTCCACTGTTTTCCCCTTATGTTCATGTCATGTAATCACATTCATAAATTTGTTATATTTTTGTCAATTAGCAGCAGAATGAAAATACCATAATTATGTTTCACAACTGTTTCTGATTTTGTTTCTTCTTTCTTGCCCTCATGTTGGAGAAGAAGGGAGCAGGTAACATTAAATGGTGAAAAGCTGGAGGAGGTGCTTGAAGAGCAGCTTCATGAACTTCAAGATTTTCACAAACTACATAACTGTTACTGATTTCAGAGGTTTTTCTACAGCTGATAGGCGTGATGATTTCCCTGTCACAGAGGAACAGTTTAATAAATTTAGATTAAAATTTTCTTTTGCCCATAGTCTCATTTTTCACAGTGATTTTGTTCAATGATATGTAGGGGTATGGTGTGTATACTGATATGTATTGGCATTATTTAGGCCCATGACTAACAAAGATACGTGTTCAAGTTCACAAAACTGTACTGGGGAGAAAAATACTTGAGAGTATTTCCGTAAAAGTGGTAGGGAATTTGAGCAAGTAACAGTCTTTGTAGCAGAACACAATTTGAATCCAATATAGACTCTTTGGAAATTTGTTAAACATAGAGGAATTGATGAAAAAACATGAATTATAAAGAACATTTAGACAACTGGAATTCTGAGTAAACTTTGAGAATTTTACTTTTTGTCTGTCAGCATGAATTTGTGATTTCTTTTTAAAAAGACCAGCACAAGTTATAAAATCACATATGGATAGAGCCCATTTCCACTTCTACAGAAAGATCTATGTTTTTAAAAAAAATGTGCTAGATGTGTTCTTTAAAGTGTGCCAGCAGACCTTAAAAGGAACTGTCATCTTAGACAACTGTTCCACCTTCAAATATTTTGGTGTATGAACATGGCTTGAATCCATACTACGCCTCCTCTTCTAAGTGTATCTGGTAATTGCTCCAACCCCACAGCAGGCTACCTTTTAGTGAGTTCTAGGGGTTTGTTTTATTAGAAAAAAAGTACTGCTTCATGATTGTGCAATCTCTAAGCACCAGCTGAAGTATTTTTAATCCATTTACTGTATTTATATTTCCCCAGGCTCCCTCTAGCTTGATTTCTTCTTAGGTGAATGTTTACAGTAGCTGCAGGTGTCAGAGCTACCTGATTGTTTGCCTTGAGGAAACAGAAGATTTGCTGTTAGTTAAAGGTTATTGATACAAGGGAGGTCCTTGTTTTGTGTAGATTGAGGATTAGGAATAATTTTCCATTAAAAAGTATATGTCTCATGCAATATAAAATATCTAATCACACACATACATACACACACACACACACACACACAGAGAGCATTGGCTTTTGTTACTTTAGCTCATTCAAGGTGATGAGATTTTTACCTTAAAAAAGCTACCCAAAGATACTGTTTTGTTAAAACTGAACATTTTTAGAAAGCCCTAGAGATCCAGGAAACATGTAACTTCAGAATAGAAAGGAGAATTGTAATAGCAGAACTTTCAGATTTCAAAAACGCTCCTTTGAAGAAAAGCATTTCACATGTTTAAAATACTTTCTTCAACAAGGGCAGGAATAAAATATTGCCTAGTCTGCACTGTGATAGTTTTGTACAAGATTACCTGTGTCTGTCAGTGCACTGTTGGGAATTTGAGTTGGATATATATCTGCAAGCTTTTTATACAATATCATCTTAACTCTCAGAACAGGCTAAACCATATACTATTAGAACATTAACACTTGTGCTTTTTAGTGCTAATGTTAGGTCACTAGTAAGCAGTGCTGAATATTTAACTCCACACTACATGGGATTGTAGTTAAAGACTGGGTTTTTCCCAAAATAATTACCAGCAAAAAATTCCACCACAAATAAGAACAAGCTGAACTGCCATTCATTGCAACTGACTTTCTGGTTTAGGGTTTTTTGTTGGTTTGGGGTTTTTTTCCACCCCTTCTCTATTGCTGTGCTAACCTAACCACATACATAAACAACTCTAGCATACAATGTGTGTGCTAAAATTAGACAGTACATCCTGAACAATTTTCTCTGATCTTCTCCCATACTGCCTAAAAGAACCAAAGGAGTTCCAATTAATGTTTTGGTAACTGTGCCAACAAAGGTAGAAAGCAGTTCTGCAGAATTCTCAGAGAACTTCAAAAGTGATATAAATTAATATTTGGAACTGGCACCTGAGACTTCCCACAGTAAAATTCTGAAATGGTGTTCCATAACCTCAAAGCATCCTTGTCCATCTCATCAAGGCAGTCAGACCTCACAGCCCTCGCAGAACAGCCAGCATGGACAAGTGCTTTTGCAGCCTTCCTGACAGCACCACGGTGTGACACCTCTGTCTGCAGTGCTCTGATGGCCTTCAGAACTTCATTGTTGGGCTGTAAAGTTCCCAATTGTGCAGCTTCTCATTATACCCTGATTCTCAGCAATGCATTTTCATCACCTATCTCTTATCACTTATGCTGTATAGCCCATGTCATTTTGTATCACAAGGGTATTGGAGAAATGGTAGACAAGAAGAAAGAAAAAAGTTACGTAATAGACATAAAAGATAAGATAAAACCTACCAGAAATAATTGTCCCTGTCTTAATAATCCCATTATGAAATGTAATCGTGTAAAAATTTTATGCAATACTCACAAGCAGAAGAAGGGAAACATATGAGTTATAAAACTTAGTATTGCTGTGCCTGACTCCTGAAAACCCTTTCACTTACAGAAATTCATAATTTTGAGTGAACTCACCATACTGGAAAAATTAGCTGTCTAGAAAGGAATTAATTGAAATCAGTTTGCAGTGCAGACTGTACACTAAGCTAGCCAACAGAAAATGCAATTTGCAGCTCTGACATCTGCTAGGTGCCCAAAGCACACCAGTGCCCTCTTCCTCTGCCTGTAAAGAATGAGGAGAACATTCAGAGGTAATTTTTGGGCAGGGGCGCCAGTACCCAAAGGGACTCCTCTTGTCCCAGAGGCTCTCCAGCACCAGCACAACATGCCAGTTCCATCACTCCTTCTGTGTGTACTGTGTGTACTTTCTTCTGAGAAGGTCATTTATGCCCCAACTCCAATGAGTATAGAGCACCTCAGATTGCTCCTCTGTCAGATTTGTGCAGGAATTTCAGTTCAAGACTTCCACGAGCAAAATGTAGCTGTTTGTTCACTGGATATACTGCAATGGTGAACTTATTCCAAACCTATACCACTTAGGGTTTGGGTTTGGTTTTAGGTCTCAGATATCTTCTAGGTTATCTAGATAACTTAGAACTTTTTTTGGGAGCCAGCAACCAAAATTAATCTCATTGGTTTCTGTGAATCAATATTTTCGTCAATACATGCCAAAGCTTTATACTGAAGAATTTATTTTTATCAGTGCAAAATTCAAAGCACAAAATAGTAGTGATGGAAACAAAATTAAGATCTACTGACTCTCTTCTTGAAGCCCAAATAGCAGAGCTCTCTGCAATTAGAAGAGGGGGGAAAGAAAGTGGATTGGATGATATTTTAGTAAAATAGTTTTAAAAACTTTTAAAGTACTTGAATGCATGCAGTGAAGTTTGAGCCTGAGAATAATTTTTTGAAGTGCCTGAAAATTGGTCTGTTAATAGCGATTCAGCATTCTTGCTTGACTGGGACACTCTGTCTAGGTTTTTGGAGACAAAATTTTAGGAGGAAGAGCTCCAGAATGAGCACCTCCCCCAAAGGGAAAAGGGCCTCCCCTTTTCCTCCGCCAATGGGACAAATTAGTGAAAAGAAGTGAAAGTGGGAAAAAACCAAACTGTTTATTAGCACCAAAAAAACCAGGGTAGAACAGGAAAAAACAAAACGCAAAATACAACAAATGCCCGGAGAGGGAACAGACACACGGGCTTGCACCATCGGGGGCCACCCCGCAGGCTCCCCGGACCGGAGAGGAGGGAAGGGAGGCAGTGAGGCAAGGGGGAGGGAAGAGAAAAAACAAAAAAAATCCAAGAGAACCGTTTTCCAGCTAGCCAGAACAAAAAAAGGGCAGCACAGCGCTGCCGGCGCACTCCCTGCCGAGCCCCGCCGAGACCCTCGGAGCCCCGCGCCGTTGGGCCCCAGCCGCTGAACAGACCCGGATCCCGTGGCTCCGGCCCCATCCCACGGGTCCATCTTAGAGGCACAGCATCTTTGGGCATTAAGCAGGTGGTTAAGGAATAAAAAAAACACCCCCTTATAACATCACCCCAGGATACACTCACAGATTATACTGACTGTTCCCATGTTCTCTCAGAAATGTTTAAATAGCTGGAATAAAATAGCTTTGTATTCCAAATTTTGACTGAGAAGCAGGATGCTTTTCAGAGAGGGAACATACTCTTTCCCCAGCTTGTGCTATGGCAAAGTGAATGTGATCACTCTTCTTGAAATATGTCTCCACATTTGACACTAACTTTTGAGACAGAATTTTAAAATGGGAGCATTGTTTTGTTCTCTCAGTCTCACAAACTAAGAACTTCCTTTATACCTCATTTTGAGAGGGCAGACAGCTTACTATAAGAACATATAAGAAAAATTGGAAGTTGAATAGAATCCAAGTCCATACTGTGAGAATGTATATTTATATGACAAAGGCACAACTTATACAAATAAGCAATTTTAATTGAAAAATGCTGTCAAAATCCTAACTATTTGGACTGGTTTTGATTTCAGACATAAAAGAGTCTTAATTTTATAGAAAAGACATGATGGGACCATGTATTATTCAAAGTTCTCAATTGTCAAATATTGTGATCTTGTCCAACAGTGAGGGGATTGTATTCATTTTGGCAATATTCAAAATGCAATCAACCATAGATTATGAATGCCTTTAGACACTGTGCAATGGTGCATAAAACCAATCAATTATCTTTTTTGACTACACTTATCTGGCACTGAGACTGGAAACCTGTCTTATTGTGAATTGTATGCACCTCAAAAATACATAGAAACTATTTTCTTGTTTCTGTTTGCCTAATTAGTATACATGACATTCCTAGCTGATCTGGGCATGGGAATCTTTACCATCCAATGTTCACATGTGTCCTACTTCTGTGAAACTTATCCAGGAATTAAATAAACCCAGTTTATCACTCCTTAGAACCTTGTTGTGTGTCTCGTCTCAGTCTCATGAAATACCTCACCACATTGTTAATCTACGTGTGCAGCATGGAACTCATGATTGTGTAGAATACCATGAGATTTTTGCAGCATTTTGAACTCTACGGGAAAGTAAAGAACTAAATGTGTTTGCACTACAGTGTCCTGAATAAGTACTTGAACCAGTATAGGTCAGTTTGGATCTTTGCCACCACTGCTATTTGTAATTCAGATCAGAAATAGGCAATTGTGCCAAACTGTGCGTCCTGTCAATGTGCTCATACGAAGCTCAGCAGCACCATCAGGGCATTTCCTTGAATGCTGTAAAGTGGCCTCCCACAGAGGAACAAAGGAGCCAGAGAAAGATACTGTATTCTCCAAGCTTCCTGCACATCGCTCTGCTTTATCCAAAATGCAACCCCCCTCTCTTCTTGCCTAAATAACCCATTTGTTTAACACTTGATTCCAATCAATGTTCCAGTTCACCATTATATTAAAAATGGGACTTGCCATTTTATCACGACTGCAAGGCATGGAAGTTTTCTCCACATTCCTTACTATATGTTGCATTTAGAGGATGCTCTCTTCAATCACACTATTACTGCCTTGACAGTTTAGTCATTGTTATTCATGAGGACTTCTTGATGCTTATCTGCAAGTTGTTCAAAGAAGATCACACAGCGATGACCTTGAAATGAGAATGAATGAGGCCTTTGTGTTCTATAAATCACTAACAACCAGCACAATGCTTGCATTTTTCTCCTCGGAGGAAAAAATAAGATAAGTACCTGTGGCCATAAGCTTCTGTGCTTGTACGTAATACCTGTTACTAATGCAAAATTAAATCTCTAGCAGATGAGGCGGAAAAAACACTCCTCAAATGAAAGTGAAAAGTATTCAGTTGAAGTTGCTAGAGCAGAAGAAATACTGAGTGTCAGAGAAGGCAACGAATATACATGATTCAGAGTCTTTGAGCAACACTTTAAAGACATTCCAGGAGAGCCTAACATAATTAAAAGAGCTGTAGGTATAGATAAATGCACTAAAGGACTAAGCAAATAGCACACTGGAGGAAAGTGTAAGTATTACTGAAGCACAGCTAAATAGCCTGCAATAGCAAAAATGAGGTACTGTTTAAATATTAGCTTTTAAGTTAATGAAAAGCATTACATATAAAATAGTTGTTGGAAATTAATAAGGAGGAAAGTCAAACTGTATTCTCCAGAAGTAATTTTTGGACCTATATGCATAAACAATAGGGAAAAGTTACCTGTCTTACTAGAAAGGCAACTATCAGATTGATAATATGAAAATCTTCAGTTTTCTTTTCACCAGTATAGCAGTTGAATCTCAAAGTTGATGAGAAGCTCTAAAAAAATTAAAAATGTCTTGGCATTCTGTATAAAACATGTTCCAAGTGGAACTTAAATGAATATGGAATTCAGCAGCTACCTTATGTGGAGAGACTAAAAGGATCGGGAGTCTTCAGCAGTGAAAGGAAAAGGCAGGGAAGAGACATGACAATGTCATGAGAGTTCTGGATAAGGTAGAAGCAAAATTTCTGTTCATTCTATCCTGTAATATGACAACTTGAAAACAGTAGAATATCAGCCTAAAACAAATTTTAAAAACGCATTTATTTAGACACAAAGTAGTGGATTTCTGGCACTTGCTATCACGTGGGATTTCAGGGCATCAAGAGGTTCCAAAAGGAATTAGACAAATGGATGGAAAATACCACGATAGGATGAGGATTTACCTCTGGCTACCCTGACACAACAGTAGTGTGTATCATGGAAAAAGAAAGAGGAATGGACCTCTGAGAACAGCTGGGTTTGTTAATCGCTGAATAGCCTTTCCTATTGCCACTTCTGAAGACAGAAAAGTTGGCTGGACAGACCACTGGTCTGAACCAGTAAAACCTTTCTTACATTCTTAAAATTAAATTAAGAGCTTTAAGCAAATGCAAGGATCAATCTGATAGGCATTATTAATCCTAAAAGTGAATTTAAAGCTTGAATAATGCAGTTTGTTGTTAAAATAACTTAAGAAATCCATGTTACTTATCTTGGCCTCATAAAAGTCAAAATTGGGCTTGCCTAGTAAAAATAATTTCAGTAAATTATGTCCTCCCTTTACAGGAATACTGCTGCTTTCTGAATTGTAAGAATTTGTGGTTACTTTGTTTTAAATATACAGCTTGTGTATTTTAAGATTCTTTATTGTATCATATGATGGGAAAGTACTACATGGTTGCATGTGCTTACACATTTGCAGCCAAACTTTACCTAGAAACCAGCATTCAGAAATGTATTACACCTCTTTAGAAATATAGTGGTGTTGGTGATGTTTCCCAACACTGCTGCAGTGTGGAAAAGTCCAAGCTATTTAACTCATTTGTTGGCAGAAAAAGGGAGGGTTGTGTGAGGTTTTGCTGAGGATGAGCTCACAATAGATCTGCAAATTTTCAGCACATCAGCTGTAATTATACACAGATGAGATTCTGTCTCCATTTTTTTTTTTGTATCAAAAAAGACACCCTATCTCTCTCTTTGCATGCTTCATGAGAAATATAAACATAGCAGACAAAATGCATTTTTCAGGCAAATATATAACATACATTGTCAATAATGCTGTCTTCAAAATTCTTCTTCAATTTTTTTTTTTTTTTGCCACTAGGAAATTCAGTAGACTATCCTGCTTCTAAGGAAATCTCTCAAAACATTCATCCTATTACACCAAGGGGGCAAAAAAAGCATACTCTAGAAATTAATTGTTCTGGACTCTGACTAAAGAGAAAAGTTTTGATCCAGGGCTTTTTACTTAGCTGCTATATTACATACCTCAGATACATGCAATGAATCCTCGAGCATAGAAGAGCCTGCCCCAGTTGTGTTTCCATTTTGCAGTTCACTTTGCTGGATGGGCTTAAATTTGCAGTCAGATTCACAAAGCCCACCTAGGTAATCTCTGCTCTGCAGACAGGTCGAGGTGAGCCACATGAATGATGTCTACTTCAGTAAATAGTGCAGGCTAATGGGAAAGCATTTATGGCATGAGTCGGTGCTGGGAAGTTTACAGCCACATCACACAGGATTTTGGGAAGGTGTTTCTGGGATAGATAGATAGATAGATAGATAGATAGATAGATAGATAGATAGATAGATAGATAGATAGATAGATAGATAGATAGACAGACAGACGGCCTGGACTTTTGGCTGGAGAACATTAGGTGTGCTTTTGGAGCATATTTTCTAGGTCAATCTTATCCAGAAGCTACCTGGTTTCTATGCTTTGAGATTGCTTTATGATGTGGATAAAAGCATGATAAATACTGCAGAAGCACAGGCTAAAATGTCAGTGATTAAATGCTGTCGTGGCTATCATCAACATTTGAAATTAGTTACATTTCAGTACTTGAAGCACAAACCTCTTTGATAGTCTGAGTTACTTAGAGGCCACGCTTGTGAAGGATTTTCATCTGAATACTGCTTCTTACCTTCAGCATGAGACTAAATATGGCTATGAAACTGTAAGATATCTAAGCAAAACCAAATTTTATAGTACAAAATTCTGTATTTGCTTGCAAATATAAACATTTGTTTTAAGTACATTTATCCACCTTATGAATGGCCCACAACATAGCCCTTAGGACCCACCTGAAGGAATAAGGAACAGTTGTGTGCCTATTTCACAAATACCAACAGCAGATTCTTGAAAATCACAAACAGTTTTTGATATGTGAATGCTCAAGGACAAATTTTACAGTATATCGAACTGACACATCTGGAAAAAAACCCCATGGTAAACAGTGCTCTTTATTGCTGCATTACATTTTGCCCATTTTCATCTTTCAACAAGCAATGGAGTCAGGAAGATCTCAAGTGTTCATATTTTATTAGAACTGAAGAAATTCTGCATGGTTTAGAGAATATTGACACTAAATTAATCAATTCAAGCTGGTTTAGGAAAAGATCAAGCTTATATAAATATAAAATATTCGTCTACTCAATGACAAAATTTTGAGAAAGGGAGGCCACTAAAAAGTGGAAAAATAGATCTTTTTGATTGATGACTCAATAGTGGAAGAATGTTGCCCATACCCATCTGTGTCCCAGACAGAGTGAAGGAGATGGTTTATCTCCTGCCAGGACAAAAGCCAGCACAAAAGAAAGATCTTACAATAGAGCATTCTGGTGAATCTTCACTTATGGTACCCCATGGAGTCTGTAGTAACAATAGGGAAAGGAAGTGTGACAGACTGAAAAGATTTCACAGAAAACCACAAGATGAGAATTTAAGGTCTTGTACTGAATGGGGCTGTAGGTGTATATTTGAGTGCAATCTGGTTGTGCTTATGAAAGAACACCGTATCACTTTAAATTCCTTACTAGCAAAACAGTAAGTCAGGAAAAACCAAATAGAAAATAAAAATAGAATCTCTGGTTCTTGTAGTGTGTGGTTCATTATGTATATGACACTAAACTAAACTTTTGGCAAAGGCAATTTCTCTGTTGGACAAGTAGATACATAGTCATGGGTAAAAAAAAGGTTGACTCCATACCATGTAGATCCCACACTCACGGTTGTGATTTAAGATTTAGTTAACTTTGAAGAGCATACGTGTTTCTTTTCCTGGTGTACTCTCCAGCTTCTGCTTTGGATGAGGAGGGAGGTAGGTTCTGGAGTTCTCATGGTTCAGGAGGTGGATTCACTGTTTCATGGCCTCCCTCTGCTCCTGTCCTGTGCAGTCCTCCCAACAGACATTCCCCCAGCATAGCTCTATGGCTTGCCTCATCCATCTTTTAGCCAGTTCTCAGGCAGCATGATTTGTGGGGCATGACCTCCTATGTAAGGAACTGGCCCAGAATGACAAATAAATAACAGTTACACAAAAAGAAAAAATAAAAAAAAAAAACCAAAGCCCAAGAACTCACACTTCTTTTGGCTTTAAGTCATAAGTTTTCTATGAAATGGTTGAGGCAGAGCTCCTAATTTGGTATAAAGTGATTAGTGTCCATGTGCAGCTACTTGGCACCCTATTTAATAGTATGCTCCATCCTCTTATTCACTATATTCTGCCTCTGATTTTCTAATTAGTTTCCTATCTTTGTGTTAAATCCTTGTTTATTAGTAGAAGTTTGGGTTTTTTTACTTCTCAGTGACTTCTATAGCACCTATGAAACATGAGGAGCAATTATATGTACCCTTACCTGGTTTAAAATGTCAGCATTCCCTGCCTTTATTCCTTGGTGTGCACCTGGACTGTCGCACTCCACTGGTATGTGGGGCATCAGTATAATTGCTAAGGCCTTCTGCAGATTCATGAGTTTGCCTGATGAAATACAGAAATACCTCTAGGGGATGGAAATTTTGGTCTGAAACCACAGTACTCGCCTGAACATGTAACCTTGCTCCCAATTCACATCAAATGACACCAACCTTCATCCCACAAGTTCTAGGAACACGTTTGTTTCATGTCCATGAAAGCACCAACTTCCCAATTTGTACACAGCTTTAGAATCAAAGACAATGTCTGTATAACTTATTCATAAACCAGTACATTTCAGTCTAATGAATCTGGAATTTCTACTGCAAGATGATTCTAGAAAGAATGCATAATTGGACTGTGCAGAGGTACAAATTACCAGCATCCAGTGAAAAATTAGCAACCAGCCTGAAACAGGCCCTGTTCTTTTTATATGATCCTCTAAAGAACCCAAACAAACAGAGGCAAGGGGGGTCCACCTCAACTAATTCATTTTCTAGAGGTACCTATTTGCATGATGAAGCAAAGCCTGTAAAAGGTAGAGACAGATATAACTGTTTTTATTAAGGTATTCTTCACTCTGACACTGCTCAGAATTTGACAGCGCTGTTCTTATATTTGGTTTTTGCCATTAATGCCTTGATGTTTTGTACTCTGTGTATAGCAGGCCTCATACCATATTTTTACAGACAAAAATAACTCTTTTGTGTTCAGCTGAGTAGCTTGGCATTGTCTGAGAGACTGAACAGTGATAAATGAGAGAAATAAAAGAAGACTTAGAGATCACTGAGATCACTGTAAAGGCACTGCCTGGACCTTTACAAGGGGAAGTTCTAGGTAATATTATAGCTAAGAATTCTTCGTGGCCAAAAAACGAAATCCCAAACCTTCAGGCTACAGGTAAGATATATATTCTTAATAACAAGGAAGAATTTCCACATTAACAGAAGGGATGGACTACACATCTCGGAAGGGGTCTTCCTTCACATTTTAGTGTCTTTCTGAAACACATGCTTTAGTCAAATACAGGTAATGAAGTTCGGTACAGAAGAACCTGGTTGTATTGTATAAAATGACCTGAAAATCTCCCCTGGCCCTCCAGTCTTGAAAAAGCCTTGAGAAATGAGGTAAAATTTGATCTATGCTCTGTTTACACTTCTATTTTAAAAAGAGTAACAAATAACATTTGAATACTTTTCATGTGTAGGCCAAGTATTTTGCCATATCTGTAGCCTTTAGAATTAATAATTTACATATATTTTTGTGGCTTTCATAGTCTCAGATTCTTGGGCTCTAATGAAAAATAGTGCTTTGCTTTAGTGACTGTCTTTTTCAGATAAATGTCCAGCTGATAGAAAAGAAACCATCCTTGTGAACCAATTAAAGTGGACAGCTGATTTTCTTTGGCTCTTTTAAAGACTTCATCCAACATCAATTTTCCTTTTTTTATGTTTCTCCTACAAACACAAACTCAGAAACAAGAAAAATTTGCATTCCATACACTTAAAAAAAGAGTACTTCTCTTCTGTTTTTCTAAAGAGTTATCCCTGAAACAAAGCTATACTGTTAAAGACTTTACAGTTTGTGGCACAGAACAACATACACAGCTTGGCCAGTGCACCATGTGTGGAAAGCTAAAAAAAGTTTCAATGAATAATAGGTCCCAAAAAGCAACATCAATTGTAATCATAACTTTCTTTTAAAATTAAGTTGGTCCAATTTTAAGAGCATTCTTCCAAAATCTCATTAAAAAAAAAAAAAACCCAAAAAGAAAAGAAGAAAAAAGAAAGTATGCAGATTATAGTTTACAATTTGAAAGGGAAGAAGAAAATGTATGTTTTAAAATGTTTTATGTAAGTTTATCATCTGTACCATCTGCATTGTGTTTTGTCCATAAGTGTCCTATTGATAATTTACATAAAGTGCTTGGATAAGGACTGGCCCTTTGGCAGGAGTAGGCTAGCACAGAGTACAAAAACCAAAAATCTCTTTCTTTGGGTGAAATACATTTTTAGTTTCTTGAGACTTTTGCCTCAATACACAAAAGTGCAGTTTCAATTTGATTTAGTATTTCTAATGCCATGTACTAAATCCTTTCCTTCTCCAGTCTTAAGAGCATTTCAGCATTTTAAGCGACTCTTCAGCAAGCTAGATCCTGCCTTGCTTATGCACAATTGCAGTTGAACTGTGGGAGAGTTCCTGCTTCTAAAGAAGCAGACATTTCAGTCCTGACTTGTGTCGAGCATTTTTCCATCTTCCAACATGCTTGATGCCAAAATACAATGCCACATGACAGTTCTGTAAGCGAACAGAAAGAGCACTCACTATATCCTCCATTTTAATTCCACTCTCACAAAAAAGCTCCTGATTTTAATATATATGTTCACCCAATATTACTTCCTATATCAGTTGCTTGCATGAAGTATTTGTTTTCTTTCTAAGTTTCTGCTGTGTCTAGTATCTTTTATTTTTAGCAGAGCATACCAATCTGGCAAATGAATACTAGTAACATTCAGTTCAGTCCCCTGTAGGAAAGGACTTTTGCTTGTCTGCAGCCTCACTAAGGCTTTGTACCTGACAACTGTCATATCTGCATGCAAAACATAGGAACTAATATCCAGATATATCTGTCAAGGAAAGCCTAACACTCTAAGCATTAGCTTTAAGACACACAGACTTGTAGTATTCAAATCCCAACCAAATAATTTCACTGCTTCTACCTTCCCAGGTACTTAGTGGACTGGTAAAGTTCACAATCAACTGAGTATTTTGAAAAATCCAGGGTCCTGGCCATTTCATGTAAATAAAAACTGTATTGTTCTTTCAATGGTGGTAGAATTTTAGTCTAGTGCTCGTGGCCAAAACTCCTGTGGTCCAAGGTATGCATTGTGCCTCCATGTCTGGTTGTTGCTCCCCATGCAGTTTAGTCATATTCAGGTGATTTTGATTGAACGCAGTTTGCAAAGTCTGTTGGGACTTTTCAGGATGAAAAGCACTTTATAAATGTAAAATATTTTATTATTACAGCTGCTTCCAAGAGAGAAGCTGTGTTTAGCTGAACATTCGTAAAGAAAATTTACAGAAATTTATTAGAAACTTTAATTTTGTTTCCAAAGCACACTCACTAGAGATTCAAACTATTTGTTTTGAATTGTACCTGCCAAATTTTCATGACATGAAATTCCCCCTCCCCATTTAAAAGAGAGGGATTGACCACAGTCATACTGCAGACATTAAAGTAACTTGCATTATTAGGTTTTCTCCACATTCCAATCTATCTGCCTTAGGGTATTAAACCCTACTTTCATCTCCGTGAGGTTCAGTATTGCCAAATCCGAGCCATAAGGCCATGTCTAGACTACAAACTGAAAAGTGGGTTTGACTGCACATATGGGCACCCTAAGCCACATGTCCCACAATTTTTCCATCTCTACTTTTGTACATAGCCCACTCACAGCTTGGTTTTAAATAATTTACGCTGTTACAAAGAAAACCAACCTCCCAGTACTAGCTGATGAGCCATTACTATGATTGATTTTGCCTGGGTGCAGGCCAGGCAGGCTGCCTGAACAAAAGCTTGGCCCACACAAAGCCACTGAGTATAATCAGTGTTTCTGAGTGTAGTGAGAGTTTTTCCACCTCCTGGCACTCATCTAAATAACGCCTCGGTATTAGTTTAAGGGTTTGTGGTGTGAATTATGGGAGAGTTAGGTTTTGAGAATATTTCTCAAGATCCACACATGCCTGACAGTAGAGATACAAATCGTAGACATAAAAAGCATTGTAATGGTCCCAAAATCATGTGATTAGATTAATGAGATATTTTCAAGTACACCGCCATCTTTTGATGCTGGAGCCCAAACCAATTAAGGTTCAGGATACAGTCTGAACTTTCACCATGCAAAGATTATGCGTGCCACAAAGCTGAAGGCTAGATTTGGAGAGCAAACTCAGTGTTCCTGCTCTCAGATGTTTTGCTGAAGGTAATAAGGCAAACAATGAGTGACTTCAATCCTCTGCAACCTCCCTGTAGCCAAAAAGGACCTTAATAACCAAGAGTAATCCTGAAGTATGATTATATTAAGCACCCTCTGTATTCCTCAGCCTGTCTTCCTTCCTTTAATCTTTCTGTGTGGGATAATTAAGATATTTTCAAGTTCTTTCAGGTACTGTAGTTTCACAAATTGTGATAAGTCTTACGTGGTGACGTGATATTACGTCACTGCTCCATTACTTATTGTATCAAAATAAAGAACAGTTAGTGATACAAAAAAGACCCAAATGGGAATGGGAGGATTCCCAAGCCTCTCTTTCAGGGACAGTCCGAGATTTTTTATAGTGGCATTACTGCATGTGGTTGAAATTGGAGCCTTGGTGTTGAATGTCCATAGGAAGCAATGCATACTGGGGGGAAAGATATGATACATTCACTAATGACCTCAAAGCACACTACACTTCTATTAGGAAGAATGAAAAAATTCCTCCCTCAGATGTTTGGAATGAGTACTTGGGAAGGACCGCCATCACATAATTAGCACAAGTGTGCTGACACTAGTAATAAACATTAAGTAATGGAAACACTGAAAAGATGTAAACTATTTTAACAAGCTGGATAAATCAAAATTTATATATTTTTATAACCATGCCATTCATAGATATGATGTTTCTTTGTAACATGGAAATATGAATCTAATGGTAATTAAGCAAAAGCTAGTAAAGAGACCATACTGATTGCTGCATATAGACAGTTAAAATTCATATTGGCCTTTAAGTCCACGTGGGCTACATAAGAGCTTTCTGGGCTGCTGGTGACATGCCATTGCTGTATTTACATTTTAGACTCTGAAATCTCATGTGCCACCTACTGGAAAGATGTTTTGGGTTATTTTAAAGCGCACGCTCAGAGCACAGATTGTCAGAACTTGGCCAGCTACTCTCTTGGTGAGTGTTTTACTGCATGGAGGCTCTAAACACAACCCCCTGTGAGATGACTGAAGGATTTCCATTGGCTTCAGCAAGGTCCAGATTGGACCCCTAATGCTGAAGCAAAAAGCATGTGTGGCTTTTCCTTGTGATGGTTTAGAAAACAAATTACCTACCTTAAACAGTTTATTTTTGAAGGTGTTGTCTAGAATGTACAATAAAATTCATGGCCATACATTCCTGTGTCCTTAGTAACCATCATATACTTTCGTTTTTGTTTATACTTGTTGACTGAATTAAGAGTAATAAAATATCAGTCATTAATGAATAAATTGGCTTCAGCACTTCAGTTTTAGGGGTTTTTTTAACAGACCTTATACTGATACTATGTTGACAAGAATTATGGATTTGGTTGGCCATAACAAAACACTTTATTCTGCGTAAGAGATCCTCTTTTCTGTTCTCTGTATTATTTGTTAGAAGGAGCAAAAGATATCTATTCTATGCACAATTTATAAGAGGCTACATTTGTAAATGTGGTATAGTTCAAGTTAGAAGCAGTTGTGAAACTTTATATCAGCTAGAGCAGGCAAAACTTCAAAGTTCAGGTAGGCATTTGAGCTATAATATTTACCGACATCCTCTACACCTATAAAATACAAAAATTATGCTATAACTTCTTATACATATAGAAGTAATTTTTAACTAGTTTTCCCTTATGTGATTAAAGTAAGAAAGTCATCACAGATATGCTGCTTCACTGTTGTAAGGAGCTCTACAGCAACAGGTACTTCCATAGAATCATAGAAATTTGTAAAATTCTTTTTAACAAAGTATTTTATATAAATGGGTGCAAAATGCATTGCCACCTACTAATTAAGAGAATCTCCTCAGAATTCCAAATTTATAACATTTTTCCCCAGGTTGCCTCCTGGACCTGCCTGATCTACTGGCTCTTTCTGACATTGTGCAGGTATGCAGCTTTTATATGTACTTCAAATGCGTTTCCTTCCTTGAAAATTCAATTGTGCAAAAAAATCTCTGTCTCCTCTCTTGGTTGCTAAATGTGCTTCCCTCACAGAGGAGCCAGGTGGACAGACATGGGAATGCCAGGCAGTTGTTATCACACCTCTCATGCTCCAACAGCTTGCCAGAATTTGCAATGGAAAAAGGAAAGGAGGGAGTCGGCATGGGGCGCTAATTCCATTCAGCTGTGCAAGAGGTGGATGGAAATGAGCATCTGTGATGCAAAACTCTGAAGGGAGGCTGGAAGACAAGATTTCATGATCCTACCCTCCTAAGAGGTAGCAAAGGTAGCATGTAACGAGAAAAACAAAAATGAAACAAAATACCGTCTTTTACTGGCTGTTTATACCAAGGTGGCTTGACACATCCAGCTCTACAAAGGAAATAGACATCTCCAAGACTTATGGGAGGCCAGTCTAGTTACCATCAGGGAAGAATCAGGCCAGGGATTTTCACCTGCAGGATTTTCCATTTACAGTAAAACTTGTTTTGTTGTTCTAATCAGGCAGGCATGAATATGTGAGATGAGAGCTACATTTTAGATGAAAACACCAAGAAAGAAGGACACTACTCTGGTTTTCTTCAGAGTGAAAATTTATTGGAAATATTCCTCCTGAAAAACAAACTCAGATGTTGACAGTTATGAAAGCTTTATTTGTCTAACGTTTCCATGCTAGGATACATTTTAGAAAAGCAACTCTTTGAAAAGCTTTGAAGAATTGCAGAAAGGCCAAGTGAACAAACAGAATGTTCTGACATTTCCTTTCTTGAATACTGTTTATAAGTCATCTAAACCAGTTTGTCATTCCAAAGACTAAAGACTGAAGTCCCAAAATAAATGTCGCTCACAACAACCATGCTTTGCATTGGAGAAAGAATGTCTTCATTGCCTGAAGGCTGCAGGCATAAATAGTGGCAAAGTTTTGAATATTGGGTAACATGCATTTGTTGTTGAGCCTGTTTAGTTCCTGGACAGTGACGTGAGGTGCAACAGTGACAAGAGGTACTGTTATGGCCAGCTTTGAGCAGTATGGACAAAGTTTAATCTTCAGAGAAGTAGTAATTTTAAAATAATCGTTGCTGATTATCTCTGCTGACAGCAGCCTCATTGTTAAATTGTTTTGTAACCATATAACTTTAACTACATTTTAATTCAAAGTGCTAATCTGTTGTGATCATATAGATATATAGAGCATTAGGTGAAAACTGAAATCCCACTGCACTTCAGGCTAGAAGATTGTTTTGCTTAAAACTCTGTGATTAAGCAAGTACAGCTAATAATTATTTATTACCATGAAGGCATACTAAGTGACTTCTAATCTTAGATAAGATGAGATAAATAATCCTTTAAAACCTAAGGCAGGGATTATCCTACTGCTGTTGAACTGCCACTATTAAAAGTCAAGATTAATCAAAGAAAAAATAAAAATAGTAACATCTGGTTAGATTTTCTTCTTTCTCTGAAGTTTCTTCTGTAAGGAGTTTCAGAATGTGAAGATTTTTTTCTGACTTGGATTGAAGAAAGATTTTGAAATCTTGACATTTATGGCTGCAAAGAATTGCCATTCTTGTTCTTCCCTGAAGTGTTTTGATATTAAATTTTGCATAGAACCTGGAGAATGGGTGGAATGTACTGAATATTCATTCCCACCTCTCAACTTCACGTCAATAACATTTTTCACACTCTTACCAAACAGACTGCGCATGTGTTTGTATGTATTATATTTGTGAGTGACATGACTCAACTGCAACAACAAAATGTTCTCACTGTAAAAATGCCTAAAAACTATTAGGCACTAGAATTTTGGAAACTTGACTTTCTGTGTGGATTTTGCCACTCTATTAGTTAAGGTTGTATTGTAGTCAGAGTAAGTTTTACTAAGCTTTAGTTCAGTAAAAATGTAATTCTAAAAGAGATTCTAGAGCATTCCACCGAGATCATAATCAGCTCTTCCTGTTATGTTTTCTTTTTACATGTGAATTCAAGGTAGTTAAAATTGCTGGAAAGGAAGTCTGGAATGGGCTGTAGTGTCTGTGTAGTCAGATGATACTTGGTTCTGTGTCTTAATTTCATTTAGACTGATTCATTCATTTATTACATGAACCAGTTTGGGACTTAAAAGAGAATTAGGCGACTGAAACTAACTTCTGGTAGGAAGGAAATACTCTCTGTAGCAGAGAGTAAAAACCAACACATCAAGATAGATCCTTTGAGAGAGAGACAGATTTCCATTTTTATTAAGGTTCCCAGTGTTTAGAACTGTGTCTGGGGTGATAATGTGGAAACATTTGCTGGATCCCACATGTGCAACTAAGAACTTCTCAGTACTCTACACATGCACCATCATATTGGATGGATTAATTTTAACAAAATAAGCTCTATACACTTTGATCAATTATATTGTGGTTCATGGGTTAAAAGTGAAACCCTGATACCAAGTGTGTGGTAAATCTGTGAATTTGTTGTGCAGGATGGGCCATTTCTGTCTCTTGGCAGGGAAAGGATTACACAGTATTACAGTTATTAAAATTCTAATTTGGGGCCAGGTTTTGCCCTCAGGAGCTTCCTTAATTTCAGCAGGGAGTTGTGCATGTTTATCTGATTGAAGAATTTGGACACGATCATTCTTGGTGAAGGTAACTTTTTTCTTTAACAAGAATGTGCACTAGTCAAATATAAAATCTGAACGTAGCAGGGATAAGTTTCCTACCAGGAGACAAATGTCAGTAACTGTTCTGTTTTGATAACATAAAGTGATTTCCTTGTAAAGGGAGTGGGAGATGGAGCAGAAGGAAGGAAAGAGGGATCTTCTTCCAGATACCTTGTAGGCTTGTTTTTAAATTATGACTTTGGATCTAACAGGTTTGGCAAGTGTTTGCCGAGGAAATCCTGACACCGTGCCAGATTTTCTTAGCTGGTTTGTAGTAGAGTGTGCATTTTTTAAATACACTGTAATCAGTTCAGACCACATAATTAGAAACACAAAGCAGTTTACTGAAACATAGTGATATATTAAGAGTTCAGTTAATTACACATAAAGAAACAAGTCAGACTTCAAAACCTTTACTCAGTTTCTGTTTTATTTGCAACTGGGGCATGCTGATGGGACTTTGCCTATTTAACATTGAGTAGGAGTTTCAGAATTTTAACCTGAGGGTAAAATTTTCAAAAGCATTTAAGTGACTTGCTCACTGAAAATCAATAGGACTTTCACTCCTTAGGGCAACACTTTACAAAGTATGTAGATACCAAAGTCCAGTTGACTTCAGTGTCTATGTGTAGTAAAAAAAGAAAAATCCATCTTTCCTGGCCTAAATTTCCTTAAAATAGAAGTGCAACATTTCAGTGTCATCTAAGAGTTTCCAAAAATGTTATCACAAATGGACAGGCTGTTATTCCTTTTTTTTTCATTTGCAAAATGGTTTGTTACTCTTTCTTCTTCAACACATACAGAAATCATAAAATACATTTTGGATGATATGCCACATTGTCTTCAAACTTGTCTTAAAATCTTACTGCAAATGTTCAAGAAGAGTTCTTCACTCTACTGTAAATTTTCCTAGAATTTTAAAAAAACAAAAAAGATATTTCCCCCTTTTCAGTCTATTTAATGTCTTTTTTTGACAAAAGTGATAAACTACCTCCTTTGAAGCCACAGCTTGACCTAAATTATTCTGTCTACATTATGTATAAGAGCAAGCAGAAAAAAATAAAACAGTAATATGGCATCTTAGGGAGGTGAAGAAGATATAAATCAGAACTAATTAGTCATTCTTATTAATGAGAATATATGTTATGTTTTCCATTGAGTCTCTCAAATGTAATTTACTAAAAAATGAAAACGTGTCGGTACAAAAAAACCTCAGTATTCAAAAAATCTTTGGTTTTAGAATTTGCAGCATGGGAGGGTATCTTGGTTCTCTAACGTTTTCTGTGTGAGCTTTAAAACTATGCTAACTTGTTGCACAACACCTTACAAGTTCTCAACAGTTGCGTTTATTACAATTTTACCTCACTTTCAGACAGGTTCTCTTATCAAGCTCCAAATCACATTTTATGCAGCTTTGAAGTACATTACTAATATGCTTATTGCTTAACAGAAAATAGCCTGACAGTCATTTCTGTTTTAAGGTGCAAAGTAATAAATGTCAGTTTATTTTTTTGCAGTCATTTATCTGAGCCTGTGCTTACTCTCAAAGTATCTGGCTTTGAAACAAATTAGAAGTGCAGTGCTCTAATGGTCTTCTTCTTTGAACTAACAATAAAAATATAAACCCAAATTTTGAACCTTTCTTTCCATGATGCCTTCATTCTAATTCTGGCCTTTTTCTGTCATTATTAAAACCGAGCAGGCCTAAGTTTTATGAAAAATTGAGGATTCCTTCTTTTTTTGTGCATGTTCAGTGATCATGTGGTTTGCAAGGCTCTCTGGCAGTCATTTGTACTTGTCAGTGCATACTCTTCTATTCCCTGTGGCTGTTTTGTGCTGCTAGACAGGTGTGTGCACTCTACACAAAACTCTGCCCTTTGGACATCATTAGAGTGTCTAAGAAACATGGAGAATGGTATCCTGACAGACTTATAAATGACCACGAAGAAGGGAATTCTCTTTTGGGATCTTTAAGGAACATATGCCTTATGTTATTCCACATCCATTGAGAGAGTGTGGTTTTTCTATCACAGAAAATGGCAAAAGCAAGATTTAAGGTGTAGATAACTCTGGATACCATTCTCTCTGAAGAATGATGGATGGCTTTACCACTGTGTTTAAGGTTCACTCAGAAGAAAGGCTGTTAAGATAGGAGGAGCAGTTGAGTTGAAAAAAGTGTGCAGTTAAATGTAGCACTTTATCCCTGGGTACATGTACAAACATTTAAATTAATCTAGTTCATGGGTTTCTGCCCTGTGCCTTCCCCACAGTCACTTTTCAAGCATCTGACTAAACAAGGGCCTTTACATCATGCCAAGCAGCAGAGTGAAGCTCTCTTGTGTCCTTGGGAGCAGTGAAATGCAGACTCCTGGACCCTTCACACTGAGCATTCAACCTCTCCAGACACTCAGGTATAGTCAGTATGCCCTGGCAGATCTTAAGCATCATAATGGAAGATAAAGGAGAGAGAATTTATTGCCTAGGACTCAAAGCACATAGGGTTTTATAGATCAATAAGAACATCCTGAGTTATGCCCGGGGGCAAAAAGGAAGCCAGTACAGACTTCAAAGACCTTTTGTAATATATTCCTTATGGCCAATATTACAGATTAAGCAGAGCAATGTTCTACACAAGCCATCGAATTTGACTAGCATGAGAACAGACTATACATTGTATAAGTCTATTTTGGAGGCTACAAGGATAACTTAGAGCCTTCACCTTTGAGAATTTATCACAACATCTAACTAATGATAGCAAAATATATTTTAAGTCTGGGAACTCATTTTGACCTAAGCAACAAGAAACACCTTTTGATTCTGAAGTTCACTCAGAAAAAATAACCAAATTTGTCTGATCAGAATTCCTTCAAGCAACTTCCAATCTCTCTCAGGGAGACTCAGAAAAAGTGAAAGACTGCAAGCTCTAGGTTTGATAAAGAAAGTATAAATCAAATTAACTGACAAACTCCTCAGAAGCCTGCTTACCTGTCAAAGCAGGGAAGGCTGACAGTACTGACCAAGAAACTGAAATCACAATATTTTCATACAACATTTGTAACAAGTGGAAAATTCAAATAAAATTAAAAAAAAATTTCTACTCTGGGTGTAGTGCACAGAAAAAACAAATGAGGTAATCTGTATTATCTTTCCTGTGGCAAATTCAGGGCCAACCTTTTCCTTTACAAAGCCTGTAAGAAGCTTTTCTTGAGGTCTTCCTTCTCCAAGTGACAAGACCAAGAGATATACAGGACAAACTTAATGGATTCATGTAGACTAAATTTGAAGGGATGATCATTAGCTTTCATTGAAACCTGAAAAGGTTGAGGCCTAGAAAGCTCCTTGTAGACCCAGCCCTACAACGACTCCAAAGTCCCGTTCATTTTCCCTGTGAGAAGATTATATGCCTTATTTCAAAGAAAACAGCTCTCAAGGAAACCTCTGACTTTCTTGTCTAATGTGGGGAAATCTCTCTGCTAGGAAGAGGTCCCCTGACTGGTATACACAGGTACTGTGGATAACTGAAAAATTGGTTCCATGCTTTTAATTACAGTGGCTCAGTTCAGCACAGAGACTAGCCTGCAGGGAAGGTGAGATGTGTAAAGATCTATATGATCTGGGAATATGAGAAGAAATGAAGTAGAACTTGAACATCAACAAGGTTCACCGCTGTTGAAAAAAAAAATAATGCTCAAATGTTAATGATCTGTAAGGTATATATATTTTTTTGTAATTTGCTTAAGAAAATTCTTTTTAACGGAAGGTAAAATGCCTATCTTTGCTTTTGTGGTTAGATTAGATGCTCCATGAGAGTGGAACTTGGAGCTTTGTAAGGGGTTAGCAGTGATCCCACTCCTCCATACATTACTCTTCTGAAAGATCTCACTCTGCCTTGCAACATTCTTGTTATTCCAGAACTGGGTTGGGCTAGTCATAATAGATGCAGGCAATCAACTCAACTTCCCCACACACAGCTCTGCCAGTAAAACTCACTTCACCTTGCAACACTCCTGTTTTTCCTGTGTCCTTTAAGCAAAAGCTATCAGTTTGGCACTCACTGTGGATCTGTCCTTACTCCTGCTGAAATCCAGGATAATTTTCTTAGTGATGCAAGAGGAAAGTGTTGCTGATATAGACAAATGTCTGCTTGTGACTAGGGTGAAACAAAGTTGTCTTCTCCGAATGACTGAGATTTTGATCCTGGTAGTAGACGTAAGTAAACCATGTTCCACTTCTGATTTTATAACAGCAATAAAATCCAGTGTGACTTTTGATATCAACTCAGTTACAGAGAGTGTGAGATTAGAGTCTAACCTTTACATAATATGGCCTTCTGCAAGGCTGTACTTTTTCTCAGGAAAAAGGTTGCCTTTCTAGTTAGAACACTAGAGTCTTCAGTGTTGATCACTGTTTTATTTGTATTGAAAATCTATAGAGCATTCACCACGATGCAGACAAGCATTGGCCTAGTGGCAGAACTTAGTTTACACTGCTGTGTGTATCTGGGACATGTAATTTTATGTTAAATCAAGAAAGTGTGTGACACAATAAAATCGTATGCCAAAGTAAGGATTATTCTTCCGAAATTTTGAAAAAAGATTTGCATATGTTCTCTTTGTTTCCTTTATCACATGAAATAATACATTAAAATATAAGAATGCTCTAGGCAATGTACAAAACTAAAAAAGACTACTTTGGTGAATGAGCATGGTGAGAGGCTATGAATATGGATATGTTTATACTAAGGAGCCTAGAGGAGATAATTTTTATGTGTGGTGATACAGAAATACATACTTACAACTCTGCACACTAGGGAGAGAATATTCCCCTAAACCAAGTCATTTCTCTTGCAGCACTCCCTGTTGATCAAAGCTGCATAATTTAAAGCATCTAGAAGCAGCTTTAAATTATTCACAATATTTTTTTAAAATGATCTTGGTATATTGCAGACAGTATTTGTTAACTAGCAGTCTTCTGTAAGTTCTATAAACTTTTGCATCCATATAGATGCATCCTATCAGCTCCGTTTGAGAAGAGGGTACATAACTTTGCATAGAAGGGGCAGGAGAGACTCATTCTGACACCGTGTTAGTCACATCATGCGAAAGTGCCAGGCCCATAGGGAATGGCAGGGCAGAGCCGGCAGTCTTTAGGTCTCAGCCCGAATGCTGCTGTGTGCTGGTGCCTAAGAGTTTTCTGATACCCTCTAAAGCCCCAAATAGGAATCCTGCAATTAGTGCATCTAACTCCTCCTTTACTGCAGGCTTCTCTCCTATTGGTGAAAGGTCTTCGCAGCTCATGTAGGGACCCCACCCCTTTTGTGGGTTTTCATTCTGAAGCTATCCACAACTTTACACCTGAATGAATGCCAAACCTCTCTGAATATATAAAGGAAACCTTCAAGAGCAATTTCAGTTACACAGAAGAAGCAGAAGGAAAAGATTTCATCCAGCTCTGTCAGACAGAGACTAAACCAGCCATGCTTCTCCCTGCCATTCACTTCTACGGCTTTCTCCTGGCTTGCATCTTCACGAGAAGCTACTTGGCTTTCAAGAACGATGCCACAGAGATACTTTATTCCCACGTTGTTAAACCCGCTGCGGCGAGCCCAAGCAGCAACAGTACGTTGAATCAAGCTAGGAACGGAGGCAGGCACTACACCAGCACTGGATCCGACCGTAACAGTGAGTATCCCACCGGCGGCACTTCCACCGCAGCCCTGCGCGGCAGCCCCGCCCGGCCCGGCCCCGGGAGCGGCAGCGGAGCCCCGGCCGGAGCCGCGCATCCCGTGCCAGCGCCCAGCCCTTCCCACCGCCCTGCCCGAGCGCGGCGCTCCAGGGAACCGGCGCCTGCGGGAAGCCGGGCCGCGGGGAGATGCTGCTGGTTCCCGGCCGGGATCTGCCTCGCCGGGTGGCCCCCGAGCCAGCCGCCCTCCCACCCCCGTGCTGGGAAGTCCTGTAGGACCGGCTCTCTCGGGCAGGTTACTTCCTGAGGGAGGTTCATCCAGGAATGCAGGGTTTATGCGTTATCCGGCAGGGAAGCGAGATAAAGGAAAAGGAGAGAGAGGCATTTCCAGAGCGCTCTCTTTTTTAACTCACCTCCCACTGCGGGCAGGGGAGGTGTCTGGGCTACTTTTCAAGTGCAATAAAAAACTCTGAATTTTGTTCCCGCTGTTTAGTTTTACTTCCTGCTGTAGCACCTACCTGCTTAACACCTCCAGCAAAAGTAAACAAATCAGCTCGTAATTTACCTATGATCTCTGCTCTAACTTGCCTTTTTTATATCCAGTCTTATCCTTCTGAGTTTTATGTGTATATGTCAGATACGTGTGGATCTGGAAACCTGCTGACTTTATCTGTTCCCTCCCTGCCCACCTCCTTAATATGAGAGAAATCCAAATAGAGAAACACACGCACACCAACCCACCCACAGCTACTTGATAAAAATAGAGTCATCCCTGGAAAGTGAAGGCAACAAGTGACACCGATACCTTTCGGCTAAGCCAGGTGTGTCAGCTTCTATGAATGCTAAGGGTTTAAATGCACAGGAAACATCTCATCATTATGAGATTACTGGAACAGCCCAGTAGGTATTCATTGTCAGTGAGCTGTCACTGGTGAAAAGCTGAGCCAGGGAAGACAGAAAAACAGAAGGAAAGACAAACTCAGAGCTGTGACCAGCTGCTTCCAGGTACATTCCTGAGTGCAGCTGCCGGAAGGCAGGCTTGAATCTTCTCTGCAAAGCAGGCAGTAGAGCAGCCCTGTCAATAGTCCCCAGGATCAGCCTGCAGATTTACAGTCCCTCTGCCTGCCCACCCTGAGACACAGAGGACAGGGTGAAGCAATCTTAACGCAGTGCCTCAGTTCAGAACTTGCCTCCAAAAATCCAAGTAGAAACAGAAGCACCCTGTAGCTGTGATATGTAGATGCACCTTCAAAGCCTTTTATGATTCACTCTGAAATGTTTCTAGTAATTACTTCTATTTTAAAAGCGTTAGTTAATTGCATTGTGTGTAGAATCTGTGCCGTAATTGTCCTTCGGAAAGAGGGAGAGCACAGCCAGTAAAGATTGCTTATTAAAATTAAGCACGCTGTGGGCGTTTATTTCAAAGCGTAATTACTGAAATAAACAGTTGTGTTTATTGCAGGGTGCAGAGCCGCACATACAGACGGGTACAAACATGCCTGTATGAGAAGCTCTGCATGTTGATTCTGTCAGCTGCCTGAGAGAATTTGCAGGATCCTCTATGTTACATATAATATTCAGACTACTACAGTTACAAAGGTGGTGTTCTCTTGAGGGCAAAACGACCCCTCTGAAATTGTTACTGCTAATCATTCATAGGCAGAACCCCATTCTGTGGTAACTTCAGCTGTTACCACTTCTGCAGTGTCTGCTCAGAGCCGCAGAGTTCATGGGAGACTCAGTCCACTGCAACCATGGAATGAGAAGAAACACACTATTTGAAATTCATTTAAAAGCACTTCAACTGTTTCCAAAGCACTGTTTTCCCCCTTGCTAATGATCCAACATAATTGTTGTAAACATCACAGAGCAGATTCCCTAGACTGAGAACAAGCAGGAAACATTTCTTCCCTTGGGGCATTTTTTCCTCTTCTAAAAGGTATGTCCCTGAGAAGAAGGATAGAGAATAAACTTGCCTCTTCTACCAAAACTGCTGAAGTGCATGTCATTAGGATTTCTTTATGCTGTGGTATTATCCAGAGATACCATCAGCACTTGAGGCCCTTGTGTTGGGGGACACAACAGTAAAGAGATGTCCTGTAAAGATTACAGCCTACTTTAACTTCTGCAAAACATACCTGATTAATGTGAAAATGACTGGTTAAGGAAGTCACTCCATTCTGAATATCAACGTTTCTTGTTCTGTGCATTCTGCAGATCGCGTTCAAGTTGGTTGTCGAGAACTGAGATCCACCAAGTACATCTCAGATGGCCAGTGCACCAGCATTAACCCCCTGAAGGAACTGGTGTGTGCTGGTGAGTGCCTCCCTTTGCCACTGCTCCCCAACTGGATTGGAGGAGGTTACGGAACCAAGTACTGGAGCAGGCGGAGCTCGCAGGAGTGGAGATGTGTCAACGACAAAACTCGCACTCAGAGGATCCAGCTTCAGTGCCAGGATGGAAGTATAAGAACCTACAAAATAACTGTGGTCACGGCCTGCAAGTGCAAGCGATACACCAGGCAGCACAATGAGTCCAGCCACAATTTTGAGGGAACCTCTCAAGCAAAACCCATCCAGCACCACAAAGAAAGGAAAAGAGCCAGTAAATCCAGCAAGCATAGTACAAGTTAGAAGTCAGACATTCTCTGCTCTCTCATCTCCCTCTCCTTGTGCCAAAATTGAACTCACCTGTAACCATTTGCTTTACCACTCTGACTGCTTAAAGACAAGTCTGCCATTGCTGTGTTCTCAGTTGACACTACATGCTTACTGCTTTGACCAAAATCAAAAGGGGCATTCTCAGCATATGGACCTTTTGGGTGATTTTCCAAATGCTCAAGATGGGGAATAATACAAGCCTTCCAAAACCACACTATAAACTTTTACATTTTCTCCAGCCATGGAAGAAAAGAAAATTTGCCAAGAGTATTCACTGAAGTCAATTTTGTAAAATTATGCTTTGTTGTGTGTTTTCCTGAGAACAGTTATCACATCTATTGCCTTTTATATCATGTTTTATGAACTCCTGACAACAGCTTAAAAATACATCACCTTGTATCTGCTTTCAGATTAATTCTAAAACAAAGTGCTTTGCATGCTCACCTTTCTCTTATCTCAGTATACCAAAAATTAAAATATGCATGGCAGCAATCAAAAAGTAAAGCTGAACAAACTATTTATTTGTTGTTGTAATTATTTAATGAGCTTTTATGTGTGTTATTTCCCTTCAAAATTTCCTTATGTTTATAGCTTTTCATATGTATCAAAGTATTTTCCTATGATTGGGGCTGGATTAGAACATACATTTTGTAGATAATGTAAAATAGACATTTTAGCATTCTTGGTATATATATTTTAATTTTGAACATTCATAGACTTAGGTGTTATTTTGACATAGCAACATAAAAACTGTATTTTTCATTCTTCACCCTGTATTATTTTTGTTTAAAAAGTGTGCAATCAAAAGACAGATATGACTTCCTTTCAAATTCATTGGTTTCTTTTTTTTTTTTTACAAAAATAAACACTGCTAAAAAACTGTATTGTCTGGCTCTTTCTATGAAAATGCATATATTTTAATCAGTCACAATACTTAAAAAAAAAGGGAGAACATTATTTGGTTTTAAAAAGTCTATCAATGAAATTTGACATTGAAACAATCTTTCTGGATGTAAAAATCTTATATGACCATTTAACAGATGGTGCTTCCTAATGGTCCAAGCCAGGTTCTTATTTAACAATTCTCAAGCTCTACATTTCAGAAGAAGTGTATGTTTGAGAAGTTTTACAAGCTAGTGAGACACCACCATTTTTTTTCTTTTCATTAGTGATGATCAAGTCAGAATAATGGTACAAATTACATATGGTTTCATTTTTTCCACATAACCAATAGAGTCCAGAAAATTTACCCACAAATTCTTATAGAACGTATCGGAAAATTAGTAATTTACCTTTCAACACATAGTGCATGAATCACCTGTTCCTAACCTTTCAAGCTATATTTAAACACCATGGGCAAGGTTTCATCATGAGATTCTGCTGTTCTTAAATCATTAACTCTTACAATCCATTTGCACCCAAAGTAAAAATTACAGAAGATGAGATTAATGAAAAATTTTGCCTGATAAGGTCTCACACAAGCTCTCTTTCTTTTTATCTCATCCTATTTTGCATTTTAATTCCAAAAGATTCATCATGAAGTTCTTGGCAGAGGTCTTGGTCATTAATGTAGAATTGTTTGAAAATCACTGCTGCTGCCTGACTTGACTTACTGAATCCTAAATTTTATCGACAAAATGCAATGAGTTTTCCTCAAAGTTACTTTCAAGAATTCACTTTAAAATTTGCCATACCTAAAAGAGAGATATACTTTTTTATTCAATTTTAAGTGATCCACATGATAGCACAGTTAAAAACCCCCATTGCATTAATGACCTAGTTGTTTCAAATTCAGTTTTGTGACTGTGAAAATATTAAAATGATGAGACCAGAAACCATTTATACTTAAATTCTCTGATCTTAAAGGTGCTTCTTTTAAGCATAAAAGGAGAGATGATGAATAAAGGAGTTAGCAGGGAGAGAACTGAAATGACATTGCTTCTAGGCATATCAGCAGACTCACAGATTTATAATTTTTATTTTAACAGACATTATGGTCTCGTTCAATCATTTCATGACAGAAGAATTTCTCTCAAATGCCAAACATCTATCTATTCTTAAATTGTTATCCAGCTACTTATTCAGGATGATAAAGCACAAAAGATTGAGGTAATGGACCAAAATTTAACCAAATTCAAGGCCAGTAGTCACTAAAAACCAGTAAAGCTGCCCTACCTGTTCTGTGCTTAACTTCCAGAAATAAGTATGGTGAAAAAAACTGCACATCTTTCTCATAACATTTCTGCAGTCAGTGAAGTTGGACTGTGGGAACAAAATACACATTTAATAGGAGCTTGCATATAGAAATACAGATAATAACTTCTAGATTGCCTTTTTATGCAGAACTACTCAAAGGGGAATAATCTTACACACTTCTGCTAAAATGACTTTGTGCAATTTTGCTGGACATGCTATAGAAAGACCACAGGCCCCCATCTCTAAGTCTGGCATATTTGGGGGAGCATGAGGGAAACCAGCAGGAGCTGTGTCCATCAGCAACAACTTAACTTTGATGTGCTGCCTGAGTTAGCGAAGGTCTCTTCTTTGGCCACGAGTGGCCTTTTGTGGGAGAGAGCTGCAGGAAGCACTAGAAACATGTTAATATAGAATTTTCTGAAGGAATAATGTTACCCTGTGATGAAAATTGCAGCTCTGAATGCTTCAATGTGGCCTATACAATCTGCTTTCTGTTTCATCCTGTTACATGTGAACTCACAGGGGTCTATCCAAGGATCCAGACAAAAGGCATTATACAAGTACATCTAACTAGTTTCTTTTGGACAATCTTCAACATCTAAAGTTGCAGTGGGTAGGATATGGGGCATTGCTCTTGTGAAGGACAGTGACCAAAGTTTCTCAAAGACTCAGTGAAATACTACTGCTTAAACTGAAATAATTTTAAATTTGGTACATCTTAAATTTGCTTCAGAGTTAAAAAGGTAAGACAAACATGCTAAAATTTTCAGCTAAAGTATTGAGTCAAATAGATACAAAAAGTATGTAAATATTTTGAAAAAGTACAATGTAGAGCCAGATTAGATAATTTTTTTCAAAAATTAGACTATAAATAGTCTAGATTTGTTACACCAAAAATATATAGAAGTTGACTCCCGATGTTAAATCATACAGGCAGATCAGAATTCTGAGGGCTTCTAATAAAGCATTCCAAACATCTAAAAAAGAACCTAATAATTTTAAAATTTCTCATACTTGCTTCTTTAAAAAACTAAAAGTGAATCAATTAGAAATAATCTGTTAATCTGCCATCTCTGTTTCATTACTTTAGAGTTGACGAAATTGGCTCCCAGCTAAGGGGTAAATTGTTTTATAATGAGTGGAAATCAGTTTTCCTCAGACATCACTAGAAACAAACTTAGCCAGATGCTGATTGTTTTGATAGCATGGAGGCACTCAGAGGCACACTTCATAGAGGCAGTGGTAGATAGTATGTGTCATTAAGGCATTTATCAACTGTGGAAGTCGTAAGGGCCTGACATTTGCAATCTAGACTAGAAAGGCCCTTGAGAAGTTTATTTACTCAGTTATTTAATAATAGTAACAAATCTGTTGCTGTCTCCAGCAGCCTTGGAATCAAAACCACCCAATCCAAGCTCAGTCATTTGTTTGGAAATAAAGCAGACATTTGAATAACACCCTTCAAAATACCTAACAGATTTCTGCTAGTAAATCACTTTAGTCCTTCTAACCTTGACCTTTATATCCTTCCTGAAGAAGTACAACATTAATCAAGAAAGGACTGTTCAATACATTCCACTGTGAGAGTCCTGTTGCTACAGTATTAACCTGGAGGTGTTCAGTTGAAAATTATAAGGAATGCTTAGAGTTGGAAGGTATCCTATTCTCATGATGCATTTCCTTTCCTGTAGGCCAGGCAAAAGGCTTTGATTTTAAGATCATTGACATACATATGAACATCGCTCCAGGCTAAACCTGAAAATTCTCTAGAGATTTATGAGTTAAGCAGACATTCTGTCACTGGATTTGTTAATTTTGCCTGAACGTCACCCCCACAACAAAAAGCCTGCCCATGCATCTTTCTGAAAGACATCCAGCCTTTCAGCTCACTCCTTCTATGAGTTATGTGGGCTGACACACTAGAAAAGTGTGATTTACAAGAGATGTTGCCTACCACTGAGTTAATAATCAAAAATCTACCTTACTCAGTATTTCCATGACAAGAAAATACCCTTCATTTTTAATTAATGTTTACGGAACAACATGCTCTGAAAATAAATTGTTTCTACTAATTGCTGAGAGAATTGTCTAGAAACACAGGACTGTAACTCCATTCCGGGAGTTTGTATTTTCTTACCTCCCTTTGGCTTGATATGATGGTGAAAGAGGTAATGTTATATTAACTAAAGTTCAGGCCTTCTTAATACTTCATTACAACCACAAAGAAATGGAAATGAAATAGAAATGAAAATCTGGACAATTTCTTTAATAGGGATGTTTATGAAATATGGTACTTCTTGAATATAATGAAAATTAAAATTAAAAAAAGAAGTTAGCTATCAGAAAAGAAGCCTAAATCAAAATCCCCTGAAAGGATAATACAGTTCTGTTTACTAAACTGCAATGATAACTCCTGTCAAAGAGTGATTTTTACTACCATCCGCTTAAGTAAAAAATACTAAACCACCCAAAACAGTTTTGAAAACTTTATTTCTTGTCCCCTGCTCCATTTCAGTAGTAGTACACTAGTGTATAATTGTCTCATTGTTTAAACCCATAACTGTTCTGAACTATATTATTACAGCACACTTGCTTTTGATACATAAACATTTTAAATCTCTTTTTAGACTGTCTGGATGCATTATTTTTTAATTTTGACTACTGGGAGGAAAAGCAATACTCTGACTTGGCTTAGGAGGTCCACATGTGATTTGTTTTGTTAGCCCCAGTGAGAAGCGACTTACTGAGGAAGTTGTAAAGCAACTTAGTAAAGGCATAAACTATTCTGTGAAGTCTGATGTTTGGTTGGCTAAAAAAGAGCTATCCAGGCACAGTTAAAGCTCTTTTATATAAAACAGTGGAGAGTTGAGAGAGAGGGCCTAAGGAGAAAAGTACTTGCCTAGCCCTACCACAAGAACAGCCACTGAGAAATGGAGTGACTATACAAAGATTTAAAACACTCTATAGCACAAAGACATTGTCTTAATTGCAGCTGAAGCAAGTTTAAACATCTGTTGCTTGTTAGATTATTATTTTACTTATTTGCTTATTTATTTATTCATTTACTTTGGGATGGGTTGGAGAAAACCATTTTAGATTCCCTATGGCCATTAAGTTGGGATGGAGAACTGAGTGTTTCTAAAACGTAAGGCTGTAAAAATTTTGGTTTTAGCAAGGAACATTTGCTTTTGGTGTTTCTTTATTTTCTTCATTGAAAAAGCCTGCTGAAACTTTTGCTTTTGTGCATCTTTATTGCAATTTTTAGGACAGTAGCCAGAACAGCTGGCTGGGAACTAGTTGTATCATTGCACTGCATCTTTTTTTTCAGATATTGAAATGTCTGAACCTCGGTAGGTCTAGAAGAGGAGAAAAGAGAGGATGGATCAAAAAAAGAGAACAAAATGGCATGTGGATGACGGCTTGTGCTGTGTCCTTCATTTTCTTCTGATCCTTACAACTTTTCATGAGACTTCAAAAGACTTGCTCCATCTGCAGTCTGCCAAGCCCAATAGCCCATGAACATTGGGATATACCCAATATTCCCAGGGTGTAGCAGACCATCGAGTCTAAATACACGTGGTAGAAAACTATTTCTGACTGTCTCTGTGTCTTCACTTCCCATGCAAAGGGAAGAATGCACAGGACAGTGTGTCTGTACCATTCCACACTGAACCAGGGAAGTCAAGGAGACTTAAGAATCTGCCATCTTCACAGAAATTCATGTTTCACTGCACTGCTCACATTTTCTGGTGGGTGACCGCAGCCTCCTGCTTCTCAGGAGAACAAATACTGCCGAAGCTGACCAGATTCATGTACAGGTTTCTTAGAAAGCTATCAATCTGCCACACACTTGGACTTCCATGCTGAAGAATTTGGCTCAAAACCCTGCTTACCACCTACATAAAATATATCACATATCATATACATGTATAAAATTACAGTAATCTGATTTTGTGAACAATGCCATCAAGAACACTGTAGTGAGTTATCCATAAAACCTCTTCTAGGTGTTCTGCAGCTACTGTCCCCATATTTTCTTTTGATCTTTTTGTAATCAGTTATGAATCTTGACATCTCTCCCAGAAGAAAATATCTACAACATCTTTTGCCAAGAATAAAGTAAATACTAAGGATTTCCATTTTTATTTGCTTAATTAAAATACTTCTTGGCATACGTCTTCCGTAAAAACCCGCATTAGACAGACCATTCAAGCCACTGTCTGAATCTTAAGAACATAGCACTTTGTGGTACCCTTTATCTACTCAAATACTGCAGTCCCTTGCAAATCTGTTTGTTTCTGCCCTTCCCTTTGAAACTTCTGGCTCTAGCAAAATCAAATCCTCTTTCCCATCGTGTCACAATGACCAGGCTCATTTCTTTCCAGTATTTAGGTTACTTGTCCCACAGTTCGTTTCCAACACACACACACACACAGAAGGATGCGTTCCTTAATCCATTTTCTGAAGCATTCAGTACTGAAGAAAACAACGTATGAAAAACACAAGTGTACTGGCACAGGTAAGTGCCAGGAAGAATTTTTACAGTAAAATGAGTTGGACTGCATTACTCAGAAAAACAGGAGCAGAATAAAGAGCATTTTTCATTAAGTAGTTGGTTTGCATCCAGCTAGATTAGTATGTTGGAAAATGGTTAACCTTTGATGGTTGCTCAGTGGTGTAGGTTAAACAAGCTGAGTCTCTGTATAATTGTTGGATGACAGGTAGCCACATTGCTGCAGTTGGGAAAAATCTGTAACCTTGATCTTTCTAAAAACTATACAGGATTAAAGGATTGACCCTTTCCAATCAGACACTTTCATGCTAGAACTGCACAAGTCAGCAAAGGATGAGGCAAAAGATTAGGACAAGACTACTGTTTTTAGGGACTATTATCCTGCATGTTTTGCTCAGTATAAAGCAACTGTTTGGAAAGAGAAAAAGGATTCACAAACCTTTCCACAAGGCACTTTTAAGGCATTTCCCTTACCAACTACCAAGAGAGTTAGAAAGTAACACTAAAAAATCAAAAGTAGAGGAGAAAAAGAACTACTTGCACATGATTGTTTTGTCTAATGTATACCATATAAATACGCAATGAAGGCTAAGCCCAGTTTTTGTGTTGGATAGTGGCTTGTCTTGCCTTCTGCAGTTTCAGTCCTCAATGGCATAGTTAGAATCAATCTTCATTTATTGAGTAAAAACTGACATGGATGAACTCTATGAACTGACTTCATCTATATTCCTTAGACACAGAGCTATTGAATAACATTCCCGGTATTCTTAAAGTAAGCACCATTATTAACATGACAAGAGATGCAGAAACAATGTTTTCAGTGTAGCAATAAGTAGTAAAGCTTGTACACCTATGCATACCAAACCTGCAAGTTTTCTTTGGTGTTAATTCTCTCCATCACTTGAAGATTGGTGAATTGTTTCATATTCTTTCACACACATTCCATGGAAATAACACAGAAGATGGTAAAGAATAAAACACAGCATGATAATATACACACACCAAATTAAAACAAAGACTTAGAGCGTGAAAATCCCAACTTCATTCTGAATCTAACGTCAACTGATATATTCTCTAATGTTTCATTACATCATTCTATATCACTGGTGTCTTGACATCTGTGGCTCAACACCACTCACTTAACCAGTTCATAGACTATCTCTGCTTTGAATCATCTTGGGAAAAGGAAACTACCATTAGTCTTTCCTCAGAGGTAACTGTTTTTACTGACACTATAGGGCACTATCCTAATGGCTGGTGCCTGCTCTTACATCACAGTGACAGTGGAAAACAGCCATGGGGATTTCCATCCCTCAACTTGCACGTCTTTGTTAGTGTCAACATCCAATGCACTCTGACAGCCAAAGGCCCTAAACCCCAGTTCCTATACCCCAGTGCAATACACGGTGACGTTAAAGCTGAGCAGGCAGGCCTACCCAAACCTAGCACTACTGAACATCTGACCAACACACCTAGAATCTACAAAGATCCTTTCAGAGCCAAGTGTTTAAGCCTAGTCAGCCGTTTCTAATGAAAAATTACAAGGCCTCCATCTCATCACCTACTTGCCAAAGCACTCCCCAAAGCAGTAGAAGTCTTTTTTCAAATCTTTAACCTTTCTGAATTTCACAAATTCTCCTGCAGTCAGGGACGTTCACTCTCATTAATTATTGGATTACATACTATAGGGCAATTCTCTTATCTTTAAATTCTTTTACTTTGTGTACACAAAATAGTCATTAGCTCCTGAAATAACCTTCCATGTCCTAGAGGCCTAAAGGATTATCAGGTAGAGAATAGATAAACACTTCAGGGGAAATAAAACATTTTAGCTTTAAAATGTGTGCCAAACATCAAATTCAATGTTAGTCAGTTTTTTTCTAGCACTAGCACAGAACACAAGCAAGAGACTTCCTCTGTGTATCAAGTATTCATAGCAGAAATTTACCTACCAAAACCATGTAAAACAATGCCAAAGGGGTTTGCACATGTAAAGCACACAGGATACAACAGGTGAAACTCAATGCATGTTTTTCAACATATCTACAATGACTTGGAAGCATGAAAACACTCTTCTTGTTCAAAGACCACATTTCCTTTACATTTCTAGCATTAATATTCTCTATTTAGACTTCAACTATTAAAAAAATATTTTTTTCAGAACTGCCTATGAAGGAAATAGCACTTAGAATTTCCCTTAGGGTTCTGATCTATAGGTGGCTCTACGCACACTGTATATAAGGCATGTAAGCACCCTTTGATATTTGATAGTCAACATTTACATCATTTAAGCTATGCATGTGTGTAACTCCCTTACTGTACATGCTGTTTTGATCTCAGTTCCATATACCAATAGGAGCAAATCAATAGCACAACTTTATCTAAATATTCCACACATCTATAGCATCTTTCATCAAAGAATCTCAGAGCAAGAAATAACCCTTTGCAATCATATTTGTAAAAATACAAATATAAATATATGCTAATGTGAAATACGATAAGATTTCCCTGAAGGTGCTAAATATGCTTTGGAGAGAAAATATTTTTGCCTTTTACAACACTGCCCTACTTATTATACTGCCTCAAGCTCTATGTTCCCTCTGACACTATATTGACTTGGAAACCGCTGTCTCCACAGAGCAAATACTTTGAGGCAGCGGCTGTGCAACAAAGATTGAAATAGGGAAGATGCAAGTCAGTCTAAAAGGACCATGTGGAGGGCTGATTAGACCTCAGACTCATGTAACAACTAGAAAATTGTGCAGAGCATAAAATAAAACTGTCCCACGATTATTTTTTCTAGTGATCAATCAGAACGGAAATAAAATATTTGGAAACAATAACCACACTTTCAATGAAGCCTAAGACTCTGAGATCTTGTGCAAAGTGCTACAAATAGCAACAGACATGCAAGATAAAAACTGAAATTTTATCTTTTGGAGGACTTTCTAATCTCTTTAGATAGGCAAAGAACCTGTGTCTATTTCTGTAAACAGTGACTTCAATAATTAGAGACAGTTATTGGTGACTTCAGGAGAACCAAGGCTGATATCCTACTTGAAGAAAAAAACGGTCTAAAGAGAACTGGTATTCCCCTTCCTTCCTTCCTTCCTTCCTTCCTTCCTTCCTTCCTTCCTTCCTTCCTTCCTTCCTTCCTTCCTTCCTTCCTTCCTTCCTTCCTTCCTTCCTTCCTTCCTTCCTTCCTTCCTTCCTTCCTTCCTTCCAGCTCTGCATGTTCATTTTATGGCTTGCCACCACTTAAGTAATAATTTATATATCTGGATAAAATTAGTGAAATACAATCCTGCAAACATAAGGCTCTGGTTAAAAGCCTGCACAACTGCCCAGAATGCTACAGATACCATGTTAGCCTCAAGAAGGGCTCTCAGATTTTTAATACTTTTAGTTTTATGTTGTCCTTTAGCAATCTTGCACTTCCACAGTAGGAAATATTGTGGATTTTTTTGTGATTTTGCTTTTACAGTCTAACTTGCAAAATATTCCTTGATTGCATGCATTTTTCTTTAAAACACACAATAGTGAACATTGCTGCTTGTCAGAAAAAGGCAAATTCATCTTATTTTGCTTGCATTAAAAATAAAAGGCTTTAAGAGCTTAGAGATTACTTTGAAAGCAGGACAATTTCTCAGTTAATTTATACCACATCTACAGAAGACTCAAATGCAACTTTAAATTAAGAAATCTTATTCTTTCACTAATTTTTCCACAAAAACTTTCCAGAATGATTTCTACCACTCCCATAACTTAATGTTCTCTGAAAACCCTATTATGAGTTTCAGTCGTAGAAACAGATGATTTTTCCCCCAGCAAATTGTCAGGTGAATTTCACTACTGTAATATGATTCCAATTTGTACATATCTTCTTTCTTCAATAATAAAAAAAAAAAAAGAAAAAAACACCACTTTTCTTTTCAAACATATGACTGGCATATTTACTGCATAATTGCAAACTACAACTGTGGTTTCAGATGTTATATCCCTGCACAGAAATGATGGATTAGTCTGCTTTTTACTTGCTTTGAGGTAAATGCTGCCTCTGTCCCTTTTTATCCAGCCAAAAACTGTGCAAAATTTTTCTTCCAATATGTGTGAATTTACATTTTATCCACTTCCAATGTTTATACATGAGCATGCATATATATGCACAGCAACTGAAATACTAGATTGATTCAATACAAAATGTAAAATGGAATGGAACGGAAGATAAATTATGTATTCACAAAATGTTGCTGCATTCACAAAGTGCTCCACTGCATGTTTCTAACAAATGAATATTAAAAAAATGTAATCCCCCAAATCCCAGTTTTGTTAACTCATGTTAAAACATAATATAAATGGATAAGAATGTTAAATAAGCTCTTCCTTCCATATCATTGTCTAAGAAAACAGAAAAAAATCAAGGAGAAATAGCAGTAGCAAGTATAACCAACATCCCAAAAATCAGACGGGCTTCTGGAAAAACTTACAGGTGTTAATCTTTTGACTCCACAGGGACTACGGAAAGCATGAAAACTTCTGAAGCATTTGATGTTCAAGCGCAGCCAAAAGCAGCTTCAAAGTACTTTTTGGCTGGATTGTAAAATCTCACCATAATATACAACAGATTTGATGACACTGAAGTCTGCATCCATCAAAGTCCATCCATCAAATACAATTTATGCTGGATTGATCAAGTCTCATATCCTTAGCATAGTAATGAACATGGACTTCAGAACAAGAATAGAACCAAATTGGCACATGTTCTTTCTTCCTTCACAGAAGAAGTTAATATTAATGAATGAAATGAAGTGGGGAAACACTAGCTGGACAAGAGAGAAGGTACTGGGCACAACAGCTTGTGGGGGTAGGTGAAGACGCGTAAAACCACAATGTCAAGAAGGAAGGGGGAAATAGTTCTGAAGGCTGTTTTGGTGTTTGGTAATGTCTTACTTACCTACCCCTCAGAACTCATGTACAGTTGTGAGAAGCCATGGAACTAAAAAGAACTTATTTTGTTCCTTATAGAAAGGCAAAGAGGTGTGGTCTTTATGAATGAAAGCATGAAGACCTGAGACAGGAATTCAGAATATCTGTTACACTGAAAAAACCGAAAAAGTTGGAACGCTGCAGAATAAGCTGCCATGAACGCATTTGTATAGAACTGCTGCAAGAAAAGATTAGAATCCAAGATGACTGTTGATACTGGAGGTGCCTAGCTTGAGAAGAAAAATTCATTTTGGGCATCTAATAATAATGAAGTGATGCTGATTCACAGTACAAACTTGGCAAGTCCCGAAAAGAGACAACACAAAAATACATGTCATCAATCAGAAATTAGGTAGTGAAATACTTTCCAAGAAAAGAAAATAAAAGACCTGCTGAAAAAGAACATAAACGGTTTAATATAGTTGCTGAGCCAATGGACTTAAAAAAAAAAATCCCACATGCTAAACTGTCCTGAAGACAATGAGACCAACACTTGTTGGGAGGAAAGCAGTCCAATTTCTAGCTAATTCATTCTCTGGTGAAAAGTCTCAATTCCAAAAGTTTTTCAGCAATCTGTATAAGTCATACATTTTCCTCTTGTACACATGCCCCTTTTATTCAATACCTATGATAATACATTTGTTCCTTACAGAAGCATTTGAGACATCATTGTCTAGAAGGCTCACCTGTATGTTTGCATTCAAAACGTCTGACATTAGTCCCTCTCATGTTTCACTGCATGGCACAAGCTGGTGTAATTTTTGTTCATTGCCAGAATTGTCAAGACACTTCTGCATGTAAAGTGCCTGTGTTGTCCATGACTTTCCTACTACTGCAAGTATCAAGAATACCTGTAAAGTCTTGTCTTTGCTAGGAGGGATCACTTGACTCCTATTGTATGACTCCTACTTATGATGCCTCTGAAAACCCTCATTTTACCCCAGTCCACAGCTGGCACTGGCAAAGCAGCCCAGCTGGCACATAAACTTCCATGCTGCTCTTCTAATCAGACTTACTCCTCAGAAAGGTCTCTGTATGTGTTTTTCTTAGGCTGCTCTTAACACAGCTAAGAGAAACCTGAAAAGCTGTAAATAAGCTATCTTCTCAAAAACATAAAGAAATTTTGCAGACTCTAAAGAATTTGGTCATCTTAGGATAGCCTGCATATAAGACACTGAATTTTTCCTAAAATAATGTCAAAGAGGCACGGGCCAGAGCCCTGACTGCATCCCACTTCGAGCTTGGATGACTGAGTTAAGGTGTCTAACTTGTAAAGTGCAAACTCAGCTCTTCCACTAGTAAGAACTGTTATGAAAAAAGCTAGAAGCAATCTTCTTCTTAACCCTCCTTTCCTCGGTTTGCTTTGGGAGCTACTTTTAAGCAGCCTTTACTGTTGGTCCCCTATGTCTGCACCTGGTCTGATGCCTCCCTGACCTTGACTTGCACTCACAGGCTCACCTTCCTGGCTTGCCCTGGGACGAGCCACCTCACTGAGGTCTTGACCAGACTGTGTCTCCTCTGCTATTTAATGGGTATCAGCCCTGGGAATTTTCCAAACAACACATTTCAGCCACCACTGCTTACAGTAACACCATGAGATGAGCTGGAACACCCCAGTTCCTGCCAGTGAATTGACTACTGCTGTGTTTTACCTGTGGGTGCTGGTTGATAGTGGCTGAACATGAGCCAGGTGGCCAAGAAGGCCAGTGGTATCCTGGCTTGTATCAGAAATAGTGTGGCCAGCAGGACCAGAAAACTGGCTGCTTTGCTGTACTTGGCACTGGTGAGGCCACACCTTGAGTGCTGCGTCCAGTTTTGGGCCCCTCACTTCAAAAAAGACATTGAGGTGCTGGAGTGTGTCCAGAGAGAGGCAATGGGGCTAGGGAAGGGTCTGGAGCATAAGTCCTGCGAGGAGCTGGGGTTGTGTAGCTTGGAGAAAATGAGGCTCAGGGGAGACCTTACTGCCCTCCACAACTCCCTGAAAAGAGGCTGGACTCAGGTGGGGCTCAGTCTCCCAGGTAGCAAGGGGCAGACCAAAAGGAAATAGCCTCAAGTTGCACCAGGGGAGGTTTATGTTGGATATTAGGAAAAATTTCTTCACCGAAAGGGCTGACATTGGAACAGGCTGCCCAGGGAAGTAGTGGAGTTGCTATCCCTTAAGTGTTTAAAAGGTGTGTGGATGCAGCACTTGGGAAATGTAGTTTAACAGTGAATACAGACATGCTGGTTTAACGATTGGACTCAATGACTTAAGAGCTCCTCCAACCCTGAGAATTCCAATATGATCCTATTCCAATCTCCCCCTCCTAGGATGAAGGTAGACAATCACCACGCTTCAGCAGGTGGCCCCAGACAGCCCCTGGGGCTCTCACACAGACTCAAGGCCCACGATTCAGCTCCCTTTCCCCTCAGCACCGTGTTTATTCCGTGCCGTGTTTATTTCCTCGCAGAGCCCAGAGCCCCCGCCCCGTTCCGCGGCTCCCGGCGGGACAGGGCCCCGCCCCCCGAGTCACCCGCGGCCGGGCATTTAAAGGGCCCATGGCGGCTATGACCGGGCGGTGCTGTTCTGTGTTCGCTGCCGCCCTCCGTGCTGCCCTGGCCGGTTCCCCGCCGGTTCCCCGCCGCGGCCCGGGCGTTCCCGCGGGGCCGCTGAGGCCGCTGGGGCCGGCGGAGCTTCTGCGGGGGCTCGCGTAGCGCGGGGGGGGTGGCGAGCGGGAGGGCCCGCTGCGCGCCAGGGGCAGGCGAGCGGGCGGGCGCTGGATTCTTTGGATCGCGGACGTCGTGGGCGAATAAAGCAGGCGGGCGGGCAGTTGCGCCGTTCGTGCTGCGGAGCCGCCGCGGGCCCAGCGCCGATGGAGCCCGGCAGCCGCGGCGCCGCGCCCGGCGGAGTGTCGGTGTCGGCCGTGCTGCCGGCGGGCGGGAGCGGGGAGCGCCTGGGCGGTGCCACCCCCAAGCAGTTCTGCGCCGTGCAGGGGAGGCCGCTCGTCAGCTACGCGGTGCGGGCCATGGAGAGGTAACGAGCCCGGCGCCGCTCGGCTCCCGGCCGCGCCCCGCGGGCTCCTGCCGGCCCTCGCCGTGCTCCGGAGAGCCGCGGGCAGTCCCCGCAGCCCTCGCCTCAGGGCCGGGCACCCCGGCGGGCCTAGTCTGCGCTGCGGTGTGTCTCCGTCCCTCCCCTCCCGGTCAGACCGGGCAGGGAGCGAGGTGTGTCTGGGCCCCCTCACCTGGGACCAAGTCCCGGGCGGGAGCTGGCGCTTCCCTGCCCACCCCGCCAGCCTGGCTCCAGCGCCGCCGTCCCCGTGGCTCTCCGCCCTCCTTCCCCAGCCCTGCCCGTGCTTTCAGGCTGTGCCGCATTCCTTGGCTCCTGGAGAGCATCTGTTCGAGGCCCCTCAGCCTCGAAGCTCGAGGGTTTGTGTAGCTACAGTGGCCGGTTTGGTGAGCTGTGAGCCCACCGCAGCTGTTGGAGACAGTCACAGGACTATCCATCAGCCCTGAAAAGAGATCTCTACTGCCACTGCCATTGGAGATGGTCTTCATAATGTCCAAAGGCCTCGAAAAATGACCCACTCCCCATGATGGGATGAATGAACTTACTGGTGTACAGCACTGCATTATACTCCACTGTTTCCCATGGTAAAACACGTTCCATCAGCAGGAAGTTTAAAGCAAAAATGTTTAAGTTACAGTTGTTGGACTAGAAGCTGATGGCTTATATAGTGTGAAGCTTCATTTGTAACTTTTCCATGTTTATGTTGTAGTGATACCACAAGGAGTAATGGGTACAAATTGAAAGATGGGAAATTTAGGTTAGATATGAGGAAGAAAGTCTTTACTGTGAGAGTGGTGAAGCATTGGAACAGGTTTCCCAGGGTGTCGGGATTGGTGGGATTTTGGGAACACAGAGATGTCACATAAATGATTTGTTGTTCAATCAGCCTCATATTTATTGAAGGTTGAGACAGGGGTTGGCAGTAGCAGCAATAGCAGAGGTAGCTGTAGCAAGCACAGCTACTGAGGTAGCAAAGGCAGCAGCAGCCACAGCAGGTGCAGATGCCAGGGCAGCTGTACCAGCAGTCAGGGATACTTTTTTCTACAAGGCCCTCTGTGCTTCCTTAAGCCAATAAGCAAATGCCACAAAGCTTGCTAACACATTTGTACCAATCATCACTGTACGTGATTTTACCGCAATGCGCATTTTCTAAACCAATCAACATGTTGCTATTAAGGCCTATAGTACAGGCTTATATTGCTACATGTTAACTTTTTAAGAAGTTTCATTAAAAGGTTTATTGCTGAACTCAAAATTCTTTACTCTTTTACTTATCACTATTATTTCTTACATAAAGCATGTTCTTACGTGTTAAAAATACATTTCTGCTTTTATAAAGCATACTTATTTCAAAACTACAAAACTACAAAGCTACATTCTCACTTCAAGCTGCAAAAGCAAAGCTCACTTTTCTAACTCAGGCAGCTTCTGCCAAGGTCTCAGATGGAAACGTGTATCCTTTTCTATCTGTTCAAGCACAATGCTGTTTATGTACTCTGTCTGCACCTGCAAATTCTCTGTAACTTCATTTCCCACACCAGAGAGGTTGTGGATGCCCAAACCCAGGTAGCGTTCAAGGCCAGGTTGGATAGGGCCTTGAGCAACCTGGTCTAGTGGGAGGTGTCCCTGGCCATGGCAGGAGGATTGGGGTAAATGGTCTTTACAGTGCCTTCTATGTTGGAGCAAAGGATTAAAGTAATGGGATTTCTTAGCAGCCAGGCTTTTCCTTTTCATAAGGCTGTTGAGTTTTAGGCATGTGACTGACAGTTAATATATTATTGTCAAATGTTAACATAATATAAGTCTTGTTATCTAGTGTCACTTGAAACACCGCAGGTAGGAGCAGAGTGTCAAGGGGAATTCTGGATATGTTGCAACAACTTGTAGGAAAACAAACCTTTAGCTTTTTAGAGAGAATAAATGGGGAGGAGTGGAGATTGGTGAAAGAAATAAAATTGCCATCATCTCCCAAAGTTCTTAACACATGGAAACTTAGACAACATCAGAATTGGGACTCTTTTTCCATTCCCACCCAGAGAGGCTTCCCTCAGGTCACTTGTTACTTTACGAAAGAAATACTGCTTGTTTTCCTTATTTAATTTTCAACAGCAGCCAGTGGCAAAGCTAAGCACATCAGTAAGCAAAGCGTCCAATCCAAAGCTTGCCAGAGCTGTAATTTCTGCCAAAATGTCATGGGAATCTACAGAGAAGAATTATATCCTCACTCAGTGTATTGGAGACCTGGAAAAGAGAACAGAGTGAGGTTTGGAGGTTTGGGAAGGAAATGTTATGCATCTAAAAAAAAATTTAACTCTATTTTTACTGCCAGTAGGCTTGACAAAATAGCCATACTTTGAGCAACAGTATTGTATTTGTCCTAAAGCTGCAAAAAATTAGAAGGTTGATTTCTAGTTGTACAGTTTAACCAAGTTGCTTGTGAAGGTAACAGCTTGGTGCTTTTGCTTAGGAGTGCAATAATCACTGCCAGTGCAGGCAGAGCTTCCTGCTACCTCTGCTGAATTAGTTTTGACTGGTATAGATGTATATGAGGAGCTGGGAAGAGATGTACTACAAAGCTTGGGATGGCTTTCATTTTCATCTCAATGCTTTTACTTCTGGCACTGAAACTGCAAAAGATGTACCCTGTTCTTACTTTGTATGAATGTAAGCGCAGAAATGTAAGATTGAGGAACTGCAGTTTGTCACATAATCTGCCCAGAAATGGCAGATTTTGTGTTTAGCTTGATACTATCTTCTCATGTCTGTTGTTCACCTGATGTAATTGAATGAGTGACCCATTTGCCTGTAATAGTTTCAATTCAACTGAGCATCTCAGCTACTGCCACTATTTTTGAGCTTTCTTAAATCTGGAAAAGAGGTAGCAGTGTATAGACATGAAATGCATGAAGTACATGAACAGTTCAACAATGTGCAGCTGCTTTGCATGTGGTTTTTAAAGATCAGTGGAAAAAGATTTTTTTGCTGTTCACCTGAAAGTGGTGAGACTAAATATCACTGTGGAAAAATGGACAGATGAGACAAGGGCAGGCATGAATGAATAAGCAGTGCATCCTGTTGCATAGGATAACAGCATGTAGAACACTGGCCTGCCCATAATAATCACAGATAATACCCTGACGAAGAGGAGGTGAGCAGAACTAGGGTAAGGAAAAATCATTGGTTTTAATTGCCAGTGCAGTGGCACTGATAGGAAGGTCAGGCCCTACCTTTGGGCTAAAATTAAAGTGTGTTAGAAAACTTAAATGTCTTTTTTTTCCCACTGGATTTGTTCCTGCTTTTGTTGAACTATGCAAGGCTTTCGCAACAAGTTCAACTGATTTAGAATGGCATTCCTTGTTTTTGCTTCAGCTAGCAGAGTTCTTTCTTAATTTGATTTTTTTTTTGGTGTGTGTGTGTATGTTTGTTTGGAATAGAACTTTTTCAATTCCTTTTCTGAGACAGGGAGGAATCTTAGATCTGTGTGCACATATGCATGCATATTTTACTAAATCTATAGAGAGGAAAACAAACTGAGGTAAAGACTGATTTTAAAATCATTGTGGAACAAATATGCTGTTGCTATTCTTGCTGTGCTCATATTTCACCAGTTGTTGAAAGTACAGTGAGTAGTTACAAAAGAGGAAAGCAGAGTTAATATCTTCACTGGCAGAATTAAAATTTTCTATAAAGGTTCCAGACAGCTTTGTTTACTTTATTGTAGTATCTCAAAACAGGTGGCTGTCTCTTAAAGTCCCCTGGGGAAGCTCCCAAAGGAGCACCTCTTTGGAAATGTCTTGCATAGTTTATTTGCCAAATATTTTTCTCCATTGACTGATGCATATTCACTGGCTCTATAGGTCACACAATTACAGTTTTGTTAAATGGATCTACTTTGATAGATCTTTTTGTTCAGTTATCATTACTTTATTTTTGAAATAGCTTATGAGTGAAAAATAGTTATAGCAAATTTATGGAGGTATCTTTTTTATCATGTCTGACTCCTAAGGAGCATTTTATTTCTGGAAAACATTGAATGGCTTCTGTACATGAGATCCTCCAAACTTTCTTAATATACCATAAAAGCTTCCTGCTTCCATTTTTTAACTGTAAGAGATACACTTGTATTAATATATTTTTTCATATATCAATAAATTCATAACAAAGCTGTTATGGACCAAAAAGAAGTTATGCTTGCATTCTGCAAATGCATTTTGCTCTTGATACTTATTTTTCTCTTTTGGTTTTTAATAAGGTTAGCAAAAGTAATATAATGATTTATCTTGCACCTCTGAAAGTTTCTGTGGCAGTGGAAGATCCTGTCTAACACTGCTGAAGCCATCTCAGCAGTGACTGCCTGGCTCTGGCCTTGTTTTGCTGGTCTCAGTAGGTTATATTGAATAGTTTGTTAGTGGCAGAGTGAGAGTTGCAGGAGATTGAGTGTATTTAAGCCTTATGTCAGATTTCATCACTGGTTTCTATGCGAGTGAACTGATAGAGGGTTAAACCTGGGTCACATTTGGACCTCAGCATGCCATTTAGGTGATACAGTTTCAAAGTGGGTTTATTTCATTTCCTCTGCAGCCTGTGTTTTGAAGTCATAGCTTAATCTGTTGCTGAGTTAATGATCTCCTCTACTTTCAGTTCTAACTCAGCTAGTGTGTTTGTACTTTTGTTTGAAATTTAATGGAACAGTACTATTTTCTATTAGGCAGTAAGTCTGTCTGTAGGTGATGACGAGAAGGATAGCTGCAGGAAACAAACATATAGTCCTTTTCTGCCTCATTGTTTCCTTTCTGCTAGTATTGGGGTCCTCCCAAGGCAGTTGTAAAGTAATTGTAACTGGGCTTGTCATTTTGCTTCATTTGGTCAGACTTGATTTTCCACTTTGGAACCACAGCCTGTGGTGTATGGAAGCACTAGAGTTGAGTGTTAAAGCACATTGCAGTACAGCATTGTGATCTTTTTCATGTGTCATGCCGATTCTTTCAGAAGCTTGATCCAATATTACAGTTATAAAATTGAAATGGTATTTTTGAACTAGGTTTGAGCAGGTCCTGAGTAGATTATTATTGTAGTATGAAATCTTTCTAAAGGAAAGAATGTGACAAATTGAGGGACGGAAAAAAGATTTACTGCCAGATTGAGTGTATACTGATACCTTTCTACTTCTTTAAAACATTTTGCAACATTTCCATAAGCAGAGCAAGCATCCTGTGTGGTGCACAGCTCTAATTCATTAAGATTTGTAGCACACTTTACTGGATTAGTACTTTTCATGAGTTTTAGTGGGACAAAACCTAAGCTATTCTGTATGTAGTCAATCTAGAGGATATGTTTAGCTCTTACATGACTATGTCACATCCCTAAATCCCAGCTCTGATTACAGAATGTGGGTCCGGAATGAGTTTAAGGAGGACATACTCAAGTTTACAAATGTGTTTATGCAGACACAGGGTGGAGCTGTGGCCGCATCCTGTCACTTTTTTGTGTATTGTACCACTGGAGGCCTTGAGCCATTCCACCCCCTCTGTGCAGAGATTTATCACAGGCTGGCCAGTACTTGTGTTCTCTTCCCCTCTTCTCAGAAGATGCTGTGTACTACTACCCAGTTGCCTCATAATCTGTTTCATTTAACTCCAGAAAGGGCAGTGTCAGTGCTCTTCTTACACAGTCACAGTGACTGTGCAGGCTGTCCAGTTTCTGGGTTCTGTGTAAGGCTACAGTCCTTCTGCAAATAGAAGTGCAGAGCTCTTGTTCTCATTTAGTGTGAAATAGCTCTTCTTGAATTCTGCTTTGTTTAAATGACTGACTCTCGGTATTTAAAAGAAGAATTGAGATTAATCCAGTTAGTTTGCCCTAGTTCCAAGCTGAAGTCATGCAGAAGTGCTACATTTCGTAGCTAAATGTAAGAGTATGCCAGAAATCATATGAGAGATTTTTGAACTTTTTGATGGACTTGTGGTGAGTGACAAGTTGAAATGAAACTTGAAACCACATGACTTCAGATTTTACAATTGAGCAACTTCAATACTTAAAGAATGCTGAGAATATGTTGGTTTGGCTGTATTTTCTGCCTTTGCTAATAGTAAAATGAAAATAAGGACAAGTATTTTTCTTTTGAAGAGTGGTAATAGCACTTTATTTTATTTTAAATAGTTGTTTTGCAATTAGTTAAAATAGTTTTCCATGTAGTATTATTAATAACAACCCCCCCCCCCATACATAGGTGGAAGATGCTCTGTTGTTACACGTAGTTCTAGGGGACTGGTTTCTAACACAGATAACTTTGCTTTTGAAGTAAGGATAGTTCGCAGGCAATGCCTACTCATGTGTTATTGCAGAAATCAGTATGTTGAGCCTGTGTATTTCTGAACTGTGAATTTCTTACTCTTATTTTTCTAACTGGAAATATTTAGTTCTTAGTACCTTAGTTCTACTGGTGTCTGCAAAATTAGTTTCAGTAGTTTTGCTAGTTTTAGTTCCAACAGTGTATTGTACTTGTCTCTCTCCATAGTTGGGTGTGTAAGCTACCCATGGGTAATTTTAACATAGTAATTTTTTTTTTTTTTAATCATTGCTCATCTGATGAGTTTCTTGTCTGACTTGCTAAAAAGCTCTTTTGCCATCTATGGAGACACAGAAAGGAAGCACAATTTTTTTTTTTTTGATGTTCTCCACATAGGCATTTAGAAAATAAGACACTACAATGGATTTGAATTATGGTATTTCTGTTGTTTTGAAGTACAGTGTGCCACATATGACTAGAATTTGTATTCCTAAATACTTTGACAGAAGTATGATTTCAACCTAGCTTCACTAGTGACTGGTTTTAATCTAGTGGTCTGTGGGTCATTCACTTCTTCCCACATAACCCCTCAGTTGTAGAGCTTGACTGATACCAACAGTAAAATCTTGGAGATCTCTAAAAATGTACTTTTGATATGATATTCTTAACTAGCACAGCTATGTTTTTACATTTTCCTAGCTTCCTACAGGAGAAACCTTTGTGTATATAAATATATGGGTTTTTTTCAAACTACCAATATAATGTTTCCTGTCAATATGAAAGTGTTACAGTTTCCATTCATTACCATTCTGTCAATTACTGCTCATGCCTGTCTTGATAGTGATCTTTTTTCAGACTTTTTCTTGATTGTCTTATTCCCTTGTACACTGTGTACTTCACTGGAACGTGGAGTATTCCAGGTTACAGGATTTACCAGTTTATTAGACACCGATTAGCAAACTGTCACTGTTTGATTTAGAAGTTCTGCTTGAAGTTAGGAATGATGCTGGAGTAAGAAATGTTTTGAAGGCTTTTGAATAGTTATCAGAATGTGCCCCTCTGCAAAGTAGTTGTTGGAAGGAAGTCCCTTCCCAGAACTTCATTGTTATTGGTGTAAGTCTTCTGTTATAGCTCTCCCTTAAGGAGTGGAGTACAAAAACATCGATTTGAGTATATTGAGAGATGCTTTATTTAGCCACCTTGAATATTTGTTGTAATGAATTTCTTTGTTTCATATCTCTCCACTTTTATTTGGTCATTCATATCTACTTTCTCTGGTTTTGTACTGGTTTTTCTAGGATAAGTTGGATATCTGACGTTATTGTGGTCGTCTCTCCTGAAAATATTGAAACAATGAAGACTATCATTGAAAAATACAGCCACAAAAAAGTTACAGTAGTAGAAGGTGGAATAACTCGTCACCGGTCAATATTCAATGGACTGAAAGTATTTGCAGAGAATGAATTTTCCAGCCATTTGCTCCAGAAGCCAGAAGTAGTGATTATCCATGATGCTGTGAGGCCTTTTGTTGAAGAAGATATTGTTTCAAGAGTGGTTATGGCTGCTAAAGAACATGGGGTATGTACTATACAGCAATGCAACTCTGAAATGTGCTTTATACTGTACAGCATAAAATCATGATTGATAAATAAGGAATTTTCTAGCAATTTTATTAATGTGTGATGGGTTGTTTCTAAGTAGAACAGATCCAGGTTCCCTATTATGCAGAGAAGTCAGGTGTGGGAGGTTGGCATTTTTAAATGCCGCAGGTATTATTTTCCTACAGGGAATAATTATTGCCATAGAGACTGTCAGTAAGCGATTGAATTAATCAGCAATTTGTTAGTTGAAAGGTAGATTATGTAATGATAGTTTACCTTTTTTTCCCATGCAGAGTTATCACCTAATGCTAGAGCAGTTCTGTTAGTGATTACTAATATATCCAAAGAGTGTTTGTACTGCATTGGTTGACTTGTAAGTTTTGTGTTTGTCTCAAACGTACATGCAAATCTTGAATAAGCAGCAAGAAAAGTGTGTCTGTATTAATGCTAAATTGTTTTAGAACCTGTGAGCATTGCAAACCGCTGGTAAGTAGGAAGTCTCCAGCTGTAGGTTGGATATTCTTTGGTTTATCACTGCATTTGAGGACTGGGATTACTCAGAGAAACTAAAAAGATTTCTGAGAAAGTAAGTGATATATAAAGTAGAAGAGTTGGTCGAAGTTGTGTTATACAAGTAGAAGGATAGGAGAGGCATGCACTAGCAACAGGAGGAACTCTTAGATGAACTGGCTAAGTCAGAGATGTAAGAAATCACAACTTAGCCACAGGCTTGTTTGCAAAATTTGCTATCTTTAATTTGTTCTTGAATTCTCCATTAATAAGATAGCATAATGCTTCCCTGCTTCAAGGACATGGCTTGAGGTAGAAGTCATTAGTGATAACAGATTGTTTGGGTACTAGAAAACTAGGAAAATATACCACTGCTCGTCTTTTCCAGAAAATGTGGTAAAAGATAAGCTAATTGACAGGTGGTTCACAATTTTGACAGTGGAATAATGAGTCCGAAGAATGAATCGTGGTGTTTCCTTAGTGCTCCTACACTTTTTTAGAAAGTTCTTAGTGTGGGAGGGCAATGTATAGCTTTCTAAAATTTTTATTATGAAAATCGAATTTTGCCAAGCCTCTCAGAACACTCTGTTGATATATCGAGCCTCTGTCTAGTAGGCCTGTAGTTTTGTAGATAGGCTCAATAAGAAATGGCAATAAAATATAAACTCTGCACTATAGTTTTCAGTGATATACAACATAAGTTTCCAGTCATTAAAACATAAAACCTGTTAGAATTTTAACAAGATTTTTGACCTTTCTCATATAGCACAAAATAGTATTCCAGAATTGATTCTCTGCCAAGGACTTTAAAATAAATCCTCTTTGTAAATCAGTTTTAGATGTGATTCTTTGGGAGTGGTAGAAGAATGGAGTTAATTGTACTGGTTTTGGGTTGAAATGAGAATAACTTTTCTGAATGTGTTTGTGTTGTCTTTGCATGTTAAGGTATATCATATCTCATTTGAATTTGTGTTTAACTTGTTCACTTTTTTCTTGAAAGTCTTGCAATTTTAATGTAATATTTTCTCCTGGTTTTCTTTTTAAAAGAAAGGTAAGGTATTTTCAGTAAAAAAGTAAGGGGAACCAAGGCAATCTCCATTGACCTTTTCATGTTAGTGTACTCTACTTCATCTGAACTTCTGACTGGTAAATATTTCCTTACGTTGATCACTGAAGATCACTTGGTCTCAAAAAGGTGATTGTGTACATGTGTAATAGTCTTTTTCATTGTATAACATTTGTCTGAAATATGTGTGGTATTCATTTGCTTGGTGGCTTTCTGTGCTGGGCCATCAGAGATATGTGTGCTCTAAAACTCTTAAGAGCTGGATGCTATTGATGCTACTTGACAAAGTAATGGAATTAAGGAACATGAGAAGAATTTCATTTTATGTAACAAATTGGAAAACCACCTTCCCAGAGACAGGTGGCTATCTCCACTTGAGAACTACAGAATTCTGAAAAACTAAATGGAAGGCTAAGACTTTCTCAAAACTGGAATGCATGGTTTTGAATATCAGAAAAAAAATTGATCAAGAGCAGCTACCATGTTTAGTTCTTCCTATGGTCAAATTCCTTGCATATCTAAAAGGATGTCAGTTCTTCAAATCTTTCAGTACAAGAAGTAATTACTTCCTCTTGCATTATGTAGAAAGGTACAGAACCTGGCAGAAACATCATATTGAATGACTTGTGTTAATAGGGGTAATGCTGTATTGTTATATGTCTGCATACCATATAGATAACATAATTATAAGAAGCTTTAATGTTCTTTAAGATGGCAATTGATCAAGTAAGTTATTGCACTTTTAGCTGCCAATTGTCAGACAAATAAACTGCTTTATTACACTAACTAATCAGTTTGTTATTTGCCTGTGGGAATAAAAATGTGTACCTTAACCAGAATTAATAAATTATGCCTTAAACCTCCCAAACAATTCCTTGATTATGTCAAAATATTACTTTGTAACCAATTAAATTCAGTTTATGTTTTTGGGGTAATTTTGCAGTTAAAATTACATGTTTCTAGAAACAAATTCTTTACAGCTAGTAAAAGTTGGGAAAAGTGGAAGCTTCAGAAGGCATCAGTTCAAAGCCTCTAGCAATATCTCATTGCCAACATTGCATTTTAAACAACGTAACTAAAATGAAAAATGCTTGCATGAAAAAGAAATCAGGAAGGTGGGGGGGAACTTGTCAGTTCTGCTGTTGAAAGTTTACAAAAAGAAGGCACATCCAAAGACTTCTTTTTTTTCTCTAGTTAACATAAACTAGGTTTGAAAGTACAGTTTGTTTTGTTAAAAGGACTAAGTCAAAATGGCATTCTTAAAAGCTGGTTTCTGGAAGATGTCTAACATCATTACTTTATTCTGAGCTTTAGCAAGGGCCTGAACAAAGCTTACATGCCAATACGGCTGGACAGTGCTACTCAGTCTCGTGGACTCCTACTCACAGAGGCCATCAAAATACTCCCAGACAGAAAACAGTACATGTTGTGCTCAGTCTGTTCCTCTCGTGTTGCCATTATGACTCTTACTGTAGCAGAAGGCTGGAGCAGAAAACACAGATCCCTGTGGATCCTGTTTTTTCACCCACTTATTTTGCTACCTATGGTTGCTGAGTTACATTAGCAAAACTTGGTGGGTGGCAAGCCAAAAGCCACCTCTTTTTCTCCACTGATGGTAAAGGAAGACTTGGGTGGATAAATAAGAGGATCTGCTGTGGTGTACTTGAATGGGAACAGAATGCTGGCATGGTTCTGCCCATTCTGACCTTTCTTTGCACTTTTTCTCTTGGAGCAATTATCTTTCTGTTTTCTTATCTCTTCTGGTTTTGCCATGTATAGAGTATTTTACACATGGTCTTTGTCTTCTTTGTTGTGTTCAAAGACTGATCTTAGCCAGCTGGAAAGGCTGCATCAGTGACAAGACTGTTTTTGATTCATATTTATACACTGGGTCATCTGAAATTATCCTCTATGTTCTCAGAAGTTCTGCTTTCATTGTATGCTTGGCGTTTTAGGGGGCTCTCACTGTCCTGTCAGACCCCTGTACAAAAACACAATCAGGACCTGATGACATATTACCATTACCATCTTGACATGAATGGAATGGATTTTGAAGTTTAGGAGAGTGACTAATGTCAGTGTAAAAATAATTACACTGACATTAGTAAAAATAATTAATGAGTTGTAGGGTGTTATTTATCAATTTGAGAATATAATAACATTTTAGACCTACATGCTCTTAGTCTACCAAGGCACATGGAGGACAGGGAGGGGATTAGAGTGCACCATTATGGCTTCACCAAGGGCAAGTCATGCCCAACCAACCTAGTGGCCCTCTATGATGGAGTGACTACATCAGTGGAACAAGGAAGAGCTATGGATGTTGCCTCTCTCTAAGGCCTTTGACACAGTCATCCAAAATATCCTTCTCTCTAAATTGGAGAGAGAAGCATTTGATGGGTGGACTCTTGAGACTGTTCAAATGAGGAATTGGATGGCTGCATCTGGAGGGTAATGGTTAACACCTCAATGTGCAGGTGGAGATCGGTGGCACATGGTGTCCCTCAGGGGTTCATACTGGGACCAATACCCTTTAATACCTTCATCATTGATGCAGACACATTGGGATCAGGTGCACCCCCAGCAAATATATAGATGACACCAAGGCAAGTGGTGTGGTTGACATACCTGAGGGGTGGATGCCATGCAGAGGGACCTGGACAAGCTCAAGCAGTGGTCTTGTGTGAACACTGAGGTTCACTATGGCTAAGTGCAAGCTCCTGTGGCTCGACTGGGGCAATTCCTAGTATCAATAAAGGCTGGGGGATGAAAGGATTGAGAGGACACTTTGGAAAAGGACTTGGGGTACTCATGGATGAAAAGATGGTCATGAGCTGACAAGTATGTACTCATGGCCAGAAAGCCAGCTGTGTTCTGGTCCAGAGGAGGTGTGGCCAGCAGGTCCAGGGAGGTGTTCATGTCCCTCTACTCCTCTTTTGTGAGAATCCACCCAAAGTACTGCATCCGGCACTGGGGCCTTCAGCACAAGAAAAATGTGACCTGTTGCAGCAGGTCCAGCAGAGTGCCACAAAAATGATCACATGGATTGAACATCTATGATGAAGGTTGATTAGCCTGGACAAGAGAGCTCTGTAGAGACCTTATTGTGGCCTCTCAGTACTTGAAGGGGGCTTATATGAAAGATGGGGACAAATGTTTCAGCAGGGTCTGTTGAAATAGGACAAGTGGTAATGATTTTAAACTAAAAAAGAGCAGATTCAGACTAGATAGAGATAAATTTTTTTTTTACATTGGGGTGGTGAAACACAGGAAGAGTTCCCAAAGAAATGACGGATACCCCATCTCTTGAAACAGTCAAGGTCTGGTTGAACAGGGCTCTGAGCAACCTGATCTCAGTCAGAGTTTAAGACGTCTCTGCTCATTGCAGCAGAGTTGGACTACATGACCTTTAAAGGTCCCTTGCAACCCAAACTATTCTATGATTCTGTGTTATTGTAAAGATCAGAAGCTCCTTAGTAGCCCTGAATGTGTGAAGAAATTAAGTGTGGTTTTGCTGTTGTACAAAAAACAGTTATACAATGCATTTTTCCTTTTTAATGGGTAACTATCGAAAGCATAGTGATGTTTCCATAGCTTATGGCATTTTTGGTCCCATGGAAATTAAAACCTTCTCGGCCAAGTTGCTAATTGTTTTCTGTGTTGAATGGAGAACTGATGCATTGTTAGTAAATACTTGTAGTCTTAGTCCTAACAAGATGTAATGTTTGACAGTGGCAGGGCATTGGTAAAGGGAGAAACAGCTCTGTCATTTCCCACTCTCAATTTAAGTGATTTAGATGATTCACTGCATTTATTAGAAAGGAAGCAATTCAGCCAATTGAAATACCTAAATCATAGACAGAAACCTGAATTATAATCTCCTTTTTTTTCTTTGCAGCATTTCTATGTTGTACTATCAGAGCCAGCCTAGTACTAACACAACTAATATTTTTAATAGTGGCTTAATCCACCACTTTTTAGCTTCTGAAAGTCTACACACATTAATTTTCAACTTCCTTTTTTTTTTTCTGCATATGGTTAGTTAATCCTGAAAATAAATTCTGAGCATAGTTTCCTGTACTTAAGTGATTGTTGGGGTAATTTTTTGTTATGTCTACAAAATGTATCACCTTCAAATTTAGAGAAACTATACAGATGGTACTGCTGTTGATTTGAGGCTAGTTAAAATCTATATGCTTCGTCTGAGAAAACAATATTATGTTTGGGAAATGAAGGAACCTTTAGCAAAGATGTGTCTGTTCAGCACTCAGATTTCTCCTTCCTGCAGCAGATCAAAGTTTTAAAGAATAGTTCCTTAAAATAGGGGAGATCTCTTCTTGTCCAGCATGCATGAGAAGCTGAATAAAGACCTTGGATTATTCTAGCAATTCCTACATGGCAAGATCTGGAAGAGGTTCTTAGCAATACCCCTGTGAATAAGGGTTAGGCATGTAAATTTTACCCCTTTTCACCAAATATTGCCCTGAAAAGAAAGATTATCTCAGTTTTCAAGCAGAAATGTTCCCAGCTGCATTTTGGCTGAGTTTGTGATCTGGGTGGTTGTGGCAAGGACACCACCAGCCCTGCAGGTTAGGTGAAGCTTCTGAAAGCCAACTTGGCCTATTTCATATGCTGTAATAGTTTGCTGGACTGGTTCTGTGCTTATCCTCCTGTTTCCAAGAAGTAAGCGGGCTGTGGTACAGATAGACCTAAAACTGCCTTGAGGAGCCTTGGAGCATGTAGGAGAGAATTCATGAGGTATGAAACCCACACATACATGTATTAAAGTCACTATTTGAGCCAAACTGACATGGTAAGGCATAATGATGCATTTTACAAGGCCCTTGATAACAGAAGGTGTTAGATGAAGCCTGTATGAAGAGGTGACTTGAAATTTTGTATCTAATGGGCAGTAAGGGAAAGAAGCTCAGGTCCAAGGTTTCCTGCAAGGAGAGGCACAAGCAGTTCTGAGAGAAGCAGCTGAGCAAGTTCCTAAGGAAAAGACATTTGATAAGCAAGTGCAGAGTTGCTTAGGGCACTGCATGACCACAAACTCCAGTGCCTGTGGGTTTGGTTGCTCAGGACTGTATGTGTGGGAAAGAGTTATTAATTAAACATTGCAGTTTTGCATTTGGTTGATTAAATTGTGCAAGAGTCTTCCTACAATGCATCGAGTTTTTTTCTTCTTCATAAAATGATGCAAATCATATATTTAATGATATGCAGTGGATCAGTAACCTTCACATCATGATGTTGATTTTGTAATGATGCACGCTGGCTGGAGGTAAAATACTCTTCTTAAAGCATAAACTTCTTAAAAACAATTTTCACTCCTGTGGCAGTTACGTCAAGATTTCTGCTCCACTGAATACAAGTGCTAACTCATCCTTGTATTGATTTACTGTAATATGCAAAATCCTTTGTAGCAGAGTCCATGCTCACTGATAGCTTTTTGCAATGTAAATCAGTATGTGGGGTATGAAAGATGTCTTGCTGACTGTAAGTTGTGCTTCATTACTTGTTAATGCAAGGGGAGACTATGCAGTCAATGTAAAATAAACAGTCTTGATAATTTTAGTGGCAAAAATGATTGTTTTCGTGTTTCATTAATTTTAGAGCAAATATTTTGTTTAAATTTTGCCACCTAGATTTGCAGTATAGCATGAGTTAGAAAAAGAAAGTGCTGGTATCTCATCTTAGTGTCAGTTATTTTGAATGAATGCCAAAATGTAAACCTGTAAGTGTGCTTTAAAATGCTTCAAAAAGTATTGAAAACTGATGGTGGGATACTGGCCACGTGATTTGCTTTGAAATGTTTGAATTGCTTGGACCAAATTATACATCTTATAGAATCCATCATAATTGTGTATAATGTACAATTGTTGCTGACAACTGAAAATAATAAATACTCATAAGAAAGTCATAAGAAAGTCTCGAAGCCCTGCACCAGCATGTGCTGTTCTTTACGTGGGGGATGCCATGTGTGGTCTGCATCATATACTTAATATGGATCTTTAGTAGCATTATACAGACTCTATATACCAAACTTTAAAATATTTTTTAAAAATCTGTCTAGAAGAAAACAAAGCTTTATTAAATGAGAGCATGTTGTTAAATATTGCCAGTTATTGCACTGTGACAAAAAACAGTTAAACAGGTTGACTAAGATAGTAAGACCTGTTTTGGCTAATAAAATGACAAAATTTATTTTATGTAATGTACTGTACTGTTGTATCTATGAAAAACACTAACTTCCTTGACCATTCTTGAATTCCCACAAGGAATGCACGGATAAAGAATGCCGTAGAAGAAATGCTATATAATTTGTATGACACATTAAATATCTATTGGTTTAATCCTGCTAACTTTTGTAATTTTATGCTTTGTGATTTTTAAAAATTGTCAGTAATTCATGATACAAGAGCAACGTAAATGACATTCTTATGACTTACTTTGTCTGCTTTTTTTAAAACCAATTTTATTATGAAATCAAATGTTCACATAAATGTTGTGTCATTGTTTGCAGTACCACTCTTTTCCTTAGTGCTTATGTACTTGGCTTTGCTTCTTTTCCACTTATGCTGTGTTTTTGAGCTTGTTTTCAGTGCTGTGTGTTGAAAAATTGCAGCATGTGATACACTTAGTTCTGCTTCCTTCCTCTACTTTAAACATATATATATATTTTTTTTTTTTTTCAGTTATGTATTCCTATTGTTCTCTCTTTTTGAGGGAAATCTTTCTTATTTTCTCTGAGAAATCTTACTTGTTCCACAGAATAACATCTAGAGTTTAGCATGCGGTTGATAATACCAAAACAATATTTACTGATGCTTAGAAGTTAATACTTTAAATACGAAAGAATGGAAATTATGTAAAAAAGAACATGTGCACTCTTAATTTTTGAGCAATGTTATCTTCCTTAGTTTGCTCTAGCTGATTGAGGCTCTGACATGTCTTGATGTACATGTGCTATCCCCAGTTACTCAGATAGTATGTTCTGATAAAGGTGACCTCATTAGAAGAAATGTTTTCTTTTTCTTAAACAGTGTCATAAATATACATTACATTTGTTTAAGACATCCTATGTCTTTGAAGTCATTTCAATGTACAACCTAGTGTCAGCTCATTAACATTGGATCAAAGTGTATATTAAATTTCTGATTAAACATCCCCTCTCTTTCAGCTAGGAATAAACACAATTATAACTTCTTCCTTCCTGGTGTTGGTTTAAGATTAACATGTGCCCAATTTTAGTGAGTTTGACTGTTGCTTCTAGCCAGCTGGGTAAACAGACTTTAAGGAAACTAGGTGAAGTTTAGCATACAGGCCTTTTTTTCATAGTGTTCAAAACTCCTTACATGTGTTCTAATTAACCTTCTTTTTGTCTAGCTGATGATTAGGTTTAATATCTGTGTAAAACTAGGCTTGTTTAACATTTCAACGAGTTCTGTCCTTGGGCAATTAAAAGCTGCAGTGCAAATGTGTGAAGATAGCTGAAATTGCACTGGCTGGTGATACTGCCTACATAAAAGAAATTTTAGTTCTCACTAATGAGAATCAAACCTGCAAAATCCATAAGGATTATGAATTTTGGGGTCTTTTTCCCCAACAAAATTCAAAATAAGGTAATTTAAGAATTATTCTTTTTGTTAAAGAATATACAGAGAGAAGATACCCTTGCAGAAAGAAGGTAATCCTTTTTCTTCAGCCTCAATTTCTAATGCATACATAGCCCAGGTTGCAGATCGTGCTTGTTTGTTCAGTGGAAGGAATAGGTAGAAGGAATCTTGGCCCCACCGCAGCACAGTCACAGAAGTTATGTATCTGCTACATGGGTGAGTCTGGGTGTGAGTGTGGGTGAAAGTATGTGATGCCCTGGACTCAAATTTGTGTTTCTGCATGCTAATGAGAGTACCTCTGCCTTTATTGTGGTGTGCTGTTCTTTACTGAGTCATCTTGCTTGTCCTGTAGTCCTGACTGACTGCTTGCTGTATCTGGTCCTTCAAGAGAAGTGTGCAGCTGGTTTGGCGGGGGGGAGTCTTTTGGACACGACATTTACAGAATGAGTTCTGGGGGCAGATGGTGACAGATTTGAGTTGAAACCATGCAACCAAGCTGCTGCCTTGCCATGCTATCCAGAAAGTAGGTTGGTTCTGGGTGCAGAATGAGGTTATGAACTCTGAGGACTATGTGCAGGCTTGTATTAGTTTGGTTTGGAAGCTTGGCTAGTTTGGGCTTGAACAAGTGTTCACACCTAAGTTTAGAAAACCTTGCTTGCATGGTTGAATTGTTGTTTTCAACTGCTCTTCTGTATAGGAGTGGTGGCTTACAGTTTGTGTCATGACTTTGTTTCTGCCTCCATCTTGTCTGTTGAAATAGACTTGTTTTGCTAGGATTTCTGTAGATTGGAGGAGGAAAGACTCTAAATCTTCCATCTCTGCACCGGAATCATAAAACTCATAGATCAAAACTTTTGGTTATAGAAAAAAAATGTAGTCTTAGATAAGAGCTGGATACAAAATACAGAAAATGAAAAGCAAAAACAAAACAAAAAAAGAAACAAGAAGATAAGGTTAAGATATGGTTTTTTAATGCTATACCTTAAATGTGCATTAGAAGTAATTCTCTAATTGCTTTATTTTACAAAAATGGTTATATGCCTTTGTTTTATTAGATATAGAAGAAATTTAGAAGAACATCCTCTTAAATATGTGAAATAGTTTAATCTTATAATTAAGTTTTTGAACTTTGCTTTGAAGGTTCTGTTTGATAAATTTGAAATAGGAAATCTTTCAGTAGAGACTATTCTTCTAACTTAAATGGTAATTACTGAGTGTGGCTGAAATATGTTGATTGCTGTAGATACAATTAGTATGAATGCAGATGTCTGAATAGAAATGCAAGTTTCTACCTGTTTCATGAATCAGAGATACTGTGTTTATTTCTGTATTTTTTTCATGCTGTAGATGGCTGTGAGTGCCCTTCCTGGAAAGTAGTTTGATCCGTGTAAAAGAATACTTTCCCTGTAGTAACATGTGGAAACAGTTTGATGGAATAGAATGAGAAGAAATTAATCATAGTTATTCTGAGCTTCTTCTGCTGGTTCATAGCCAGACCTAATTTAGACTGAAATCCCTATGAGATGGTAGTGTTTGGAAACATATAAATAATCTTTCACCCAACAAAAACCATTCCAGGACATATTTGTAAACTGTTAGATACCTAGCATGTCTAAATTACCATTGATTGTTATTGTTATGGAGCTCACCAGTGTCCTAATGCAATCCTTGTCTTCATGGAAAAGCAAGATAAAATTGCTTGTATGTTTACCAAGGTCACAATTATAAAACTGACTTTACTGGAGTTCCAAGATGCATATAGTTGTCCTATTAAGTGTGACAAGCCCCACCATCTCCAGCATATAGTTTCAAAGAAATTAGCTGCTTTGAAATTATGAAAATGTATTTCTAATGTACTTCTATTTTCAGTGTATATGTGCAAGCCAAGTTTATTTTTTCTAAGGCGGGATGGCTAAATTATTTGTGAGCCTTGCTTCAGTTCTATTTTGCTTGTCAGACTTGAAAACAACTCTGAATAAAGAATTAAAATTTATAAACACAAATATTGAGAAAACATGTAAAAGCTTAAGAATAGGAACATTCTTTTAAACTTAGCACTCATAGGCTTGCTTTTCTATGTCTCATTTCAGGCCTACTCCTAAGTAATATTAAAACATTGAATTGTTAGTTGGGATGATTAAAACATAAAATAAAGAAAACATAAAATATACACTTACTTAATGCTACTAGACGGCTGAGAAGATAGCATAGGGAAAATTAATTTCAGGGGAGACAGACAATGAATCGAGACAAAAGTATTGTTGGTGTAATTAAAAAGTAGAAAAGAAGTCATGTTAGAGAGGTGGAAGGCTTTGCTTGTTTATGACTAGACTCTCTAAAGTTTTAGGCTGTCATTCCCATTCACTTGAAGTTGAGGGTTTCAGGCTGGCTATGTGAATGAACTTTGTGGGTCTGCATTAGCGCTTGGAGCTTACTGGGGACAAGGGCATGCCAAAGACATAGCATACCTTTTTTTAGCATGCCAGCCTGGAGGATCTGTGGTTGTCTGAGCTTGTTACCACACTGTTCTAAAACAAAAGGAATTGTAGTTCTGACATTTTTTGTAAGGATTTTGTTCCACTACAACTTTTTTTCTTCCTAGTCCATGTCATTCAACTTGTTGAGCTTTGCAGCTATTTAGCATTGTTCTGTTTCAACTCTGGCTGCCCAAAACAACCAAATCAGCGCAGCAGTTGTGTTGGTTTTTATGCTCTTTTGGAGCTTTTGGCTCTTTGATAACTTGTTCTTGGTGTGTTGTGGTTGAAGTGGGGAGTGTTTGTCCCAGGTGAATATTGCACTGTGCTTGGGATATCTGTAAGCTGGATAATTTGTTGCTTGTGATAAAAGCTCCATCTCCCTACTTAACCCTTACGAAAATTTTAATGTGTTCTGTTTGCATTTTATTTTATTACCTAATATTACCTTATTATAAATAAAATGAGGATTTAATATGTTTATGAATATTCAGTAACAGTAAGCTACACTGCATTATGTTAGCCAAGTTGTTATGCTGTGTGTCGGCTTCCGTGATCTAAAAATGCATATTTCATTTTGTAATAAAAGATGTCATTAATACTTTTTGGATCCAATATTCATTGAACTGGCTGTGTTGTCTGATCTTAAAGCACACCCTGGTTATGGATTTGCTGGATACACACATCTAAACAATTTCTTGTAAGAGTGGAAGTATGATAAACTGAGAACAATATGTTACTGTTCAGTGAAAAGGTGAGTTAGTACAGCTTGGATCCATTGAAAATGCTTGTGATGCCCTGCTTTACTGAGCTTCATCATGCACTTCATTCTCTACCTTTTGTTCAGTCACAGTTGAATCTTTAATTCTTGAATACATATTGTGATCTAGGCAGTTAGGCAAAAACGAGGAACACAAAACTGAGAACCTTTTTGTAAATGTTTTTGATTCGTGCAGTTTAAAGTGGATCATAAAAGACACCTGTTGTTTATAAAAGCATCTGGAAGCGGGTTCAGTTTCACCAGGTCGATGGATGAGCTTGCTTCTGAGTGACAGGAGTCTGTCACTTCCCCTGAAGTTGATAGAATTCTCTATTCTTAGGATATTTTAGCATTGTTTTAAGGAAGTAATAGATTAGAAGGATGTGTTTACTTCCAATATTTTGTCTTCAAAAGAAAACTAACCAGTTAGTGGTATTTGTTTCAATGTCTGTTGGGCTATATAGGAATATTTTAAGAGCTTGCCCACTCATATTTGGATACTTTAACTGGTTTATTTAAAAAAAAAAAGCAGAAATGGGGGAAAGAAATGCATTTCCTGGACATGCCAAGGCTAGTGCTTGACTGTGCTTGAAGTAGAGTGGCTTGAAGGCTGTGAAGTGGACATTTAAAGAATTTCAGTTTAACTCTGTTTTCACATTCAGGAAGGGTGTATAATGCATTTTCTCTATGATTTTGAAAGCAAATCTCCTTGAGGTCTGACTCAAAATGATTAGAAATCGGAAGACAAGTACTCTGAGTAGGGAAATGTCAGTATAAGACCCAGGCACTTGCTTTAGACTCGCAGGATTTGTATTTTGTGCTATGGTAATTCAAAGTACAAAAAAGACTTTTAGAACTACAGTGACATTAGCAAGTACTTATAATTTTAAATGAGGGCACGTTTTCTTTGTTTTATTCATTTTTAAGTTCATGTCTGAACCTCGCCTGAGAGCCGGGCCAAATACTTGTGCATTCCTGACATATAGAGCAAGTCAATGCTTCTCAAATTAGAACAAATCAAATTCAAATACCTGAGACTCAGTATATAATCTCTTTCAGTAATATGGAAATAATTTTTTGTTACTGATTTACAACCACAAAAACCAACATGGAAATTCCTTGCAAAGATTAAAATGCTTGTTGTTGTAACTGAATAGATATGGACTAGCTGAATGATTGTGTTCTTCATTTACAGCCCACAGTTATCAGGGATAGAAGTCCCATTAGCTACAATACTGCCTTATTGTATTATTGTCCCTACTTTGCTCTAATATTTAAGTTTCTGAACTAAAAAATGTAGTCTGTAGCCCTGTCTTAAATTCCTAAATTCTCCATTCAGTTCATTGCAAGGCTGCTAGCTGGAATTCAGAAAGGCTTTGTGCTTCTCAGGACGGGGGGGAGGCTTGTGCTAACCAGAAGGAAGTACTGTAGAATGGGTCATGCATCTTAAAAGTGTGCCCCTCTTTGGCCTGCATATAAGGCAAAACTCACAGCTTAATTCTTTTGATTTTACATGCCAAATATTATGCTTAGACCATGAATGAAGATACAATGAGCCAGTTTTGGAAGCAGAAGCACATGTGGTGAGGTCTCTGTGAGCCAGTGTGGGTTTGGCAGCTCTGCTGGCTTATACCAGCTCAGGGATGTTGCCAGCAGTACTGCAGATGCAAGGTTTCCTGTGTTTGGGAGTCAGCTCTCTTGTGCCATAAGAAAATAGTGCAGGGCCACAGGCCAGTATTTTCCCTTGCATGGTCCCAATTTCACCCAGTCTGAAAGTGGCCTTAGGAACTAATGTAGTTAATGTGTCAGTGAGGTGGCAAATGCAGCCCTGTGTTGGGTTACATCATCTGGTTGAGGGAGCCCGTGTGTGTTTGTGAGACAGAGAAAGGTCCTGTGGAAAGGTGAGCCAGTAGTGAGCAAAACAGACAATCAGTTTCTGTATCTTGTCTCAGGATTTTAAGGTATTGACTCACTGCTGCACCTTAGCAAGTATGCTCGAGTTCAGCTTTTGGGGCTTTTGGGCTGCAGCTCCTTATCATATGAAGGTTTTCTGAGCAGTTGAAACTTCCTGGCTTTACTAAGTACCAGAGCTCTCTATTCTGCTTTCAGTCATGGACTGAGTTGTTCTGTTCTGTTATAAAAGCTGGGGGTTTCTTTTTAAATGACTGCTTATTTTCCTGTTTCTGCATACACAGAATTTTTCTCCTTTGCATGATCGAAAGTCAGCCATAAATCTTATTCTTTGTATTAAATTTCATGTTTTCAATCAGTGTCAGGTATAGTTTGAGTGGACCTGCTGCAGAAAAAAATCTTACTATGCCCAGCTTGTGATTTCTTATTGAAGTGGTGGGAAGCAAGAGGAAAAACTCAGCCTGCCACGCTGGACTCAGTTATGGGGTATTGTAAAAGGAAACTGTAGTTGTTTGAAAAATTCACTTGTTAAATGTTAAGTGCCATGAAGCTTTCAATTACTTGAGAAGTTAATTGCAGAGTTTAAAAAAATGTTGCATTTGGGTTTAGTAGAAATTAGGTCTTTCTGAATTGTTTGGAAGAGCAGAGCAGGACTTGTGGTTCCGTATTGTCACAAAGATACCGAAACAGATATTCATAATTTTTTATTGTGCAATAAACCAGATGGCAAGAAAACAATGTGTTTCAGAGTTCTTTTAAGAACATAATTCTGAGTATTCAATTTTATTTAGAATTGCAGTTTGGTTTTTTGTTCCTCAGAGTGCATGTTTCACTTGTGAGATTTGGTTACGCAAGTCACATTGTATTCTTCCAGCTGGTTTTATGCTGAAAATGTAACGTGACAGGATTGTTAAAAACTGTAATAAAATATTGGATCAGCCTGAGGAATCCTCTTTTGCTAAATGCCTTTCTGGAATGGTAACTGTTCCATAAAAAAAATTTCAAATATATAGCTAATTACAGAAAAAACTGTGGGTAGCATGCTGCTCTCTCTCTTTTCCCATGACCTTCTAATTTTATAATTTTGTGTGTGTATGTGTGTATGACCAATTAAAATATGACGGCAGAGCAAAATAACATAGTCCAAAGGCCCAGCAGCTGGGATATAGATGTAATAATACATGTCCTTGAATATAGGAAATAGAGAGGGGACAAATTGCAGATAATTTAGTCTCTCTACTTCTGCTATGCACAGCTTTTGCTCTAAGTACGTCTGTTAAATTTACACCTCATTTAATACACTGACATATTGCTAAAATTATAGTGGTGTTTAGTTTTCTCAGTTTGTCTTTTCTATTACAGAAATAAAATTGATCCTGTCTAGGACAGAAAGGTGGCCTAGATGACCTCTTGAGGCTCTTTACAGACAGTTATTATGTGATTTCACATTTTTTCCTGGTCTATCTGTACCACATTTTGCCTTTGGATAATAGTGTTTTGCTCCGTGTAGTTTTTATATAGGTATCTCTTCCTATGTATTAGAAAGAAAAAGTGCTTTTCAGATTTTGAGTAAGTAGTTCAGATATTTCTCTTGTCACATGAATCTTTTGTATCTTTTCTCTTCCTTCACCCTGCCCTGGTTGCTCATGCATATCAGAACTCTTTGGGCATGAGAAATTGGTTCACATCTCTGTATTCATTCTGTAAAAGAATGAACTAAGAAACTGTAGTTTAGAGCTCATAAAGTGCTCAACATGCAGACTGCATTCCTCTTTGTTTTATTGTTTAGTAGTGTAAAAGGGGGAGGGAAGAGAACTTGTTCTTTCTCTTCTGAGAGGACAAAACCTTTTTTGTCTTTTTCTGCCATTTTATGATTATCTGAGGTCAGAAATCTTCTAAGAATGGACAGGACTCATATTAGGGCAGGATTGGCCAACAGAGATAAGTAATATCAGTAACAGCAGTGTTCATTTGTGATAAGGGACATATTTTTTTCTGTGACAAAATTCACTAAACCTCAGAAAATCTATGGCTTCAGTGAAAAGTGTCAGAATTCACCACTGGGAATGATTTTCTAGGTATACTGATTTAAGATGTTGGATAATTCCACGTTTTGAAGCAGCATCTATTATTCTTTTTTTATTATTCTTGAAAATTGGTAATAAGCAGTACAGTGTGAAGATGCTGTTCTCAGTGGTTAGCATTGATGGGGAGCATGCTTTAGCCCTGTGACTTCGTAAGCAGTGTTCTGCCATTACAATCTTCATTTTTGTATGGACCACTCTTGTCCCAGTTGTCTTAAGCTACATCCAAAGCATGTGAGCATTTGGTAAGTTACTGATGTGGTGTGAGTAACTTTCTGGTATCAAAATGCCTAAATCCACATAGCAGAGTTCTGTTTCAGAGATGCCACAGATCTTTAATACTATATACTGAAGAAAAGATCAAAGGTATGTATTTAATTGGTTTCAAACCTAAGCAAAACTAAAACTGAAATATAAGCATTTAAATACGTGTTCTGCAGCACAGTGCTGCTGGATATTGAGTACTTTCATATGTATATGATGTGTTCCCTCTGATTTCACTGGTAAATGTGATTATTTGGCATTTCACAGGGTGAATTCAACACAGAGGAACAAGCTCAATTTTTTTTAACTTTTCTTGCAGCTTAATTCTGATCAGTTTAGATCTGTTTATATCAAGTTGCGATCTGTGAAAGCAATAGGTGTTGTGGATTGTCAGGACTTCCCAGGTGTGTCTGCTAGTGTTTCCCATCTGAATAGGCCTAGAACTGTCCTCACTGAAGCTGCCTACTATGTATATAGAAGAAAGTCTGAAGAATGAACATCTCAGATCTGTACATGTATTTGCAGTAGATCCTTATGGAGGACTTAAGAATTTTTTTTTTTTGGTAAATTGTCCCTCAGTGTGTACTTATACAGTCTTCCATTGCACCATTAATCTTGAAAGTCTCACACAGACTAAGTAGTATGACTTACGGATTTGAAGATACAGAAAAGATAAAGAAGAAAAAAAAATTCAAGCTTTTTTTGACTAAAGCTATGTGATATAAATTAATATTAATAACACTGAGGTCTCTCGTGTTTTGTTTCACAGGCAGCAGGAGCAATCCGTCCTTTAGTTTCTACTGTTATTGCCTCTGCTGCTGATGGCTGCTTAGACCACTCACTGGAACGTGCCAGGTACAGAGCGAGTGAAATGCCTCAGGCTTTCTTGTTTGATACAATCTATGAAGCATACCAACAGGTAAGACATTAAGACTTTCTAAGACCCTTTTTCCATTTACTTCAATTAAAAAGAAAAAAAGGTAACTTTATTTCTCTTCTTTCAAGAACAGAGCTTCAGCATCTCTTTCTGATCACATCAAACTGTATGCATCTTACTTCTGAGTCTTTTAAAAAATCCTTATCATTCTAATGTGTTCGAATTTTTGATTAGTTACCTGTCAAATGCAAGAGGGGTTGATGGCTGGAAAGACAGATTTTCTTTAATTTTTATTGTACATTAAATAGATTACTTAAATGAGTGGGTGTATATGTTTGAAGTTAGGTGTCTATATAAAGTATGTATTGCTGACTGAGTATCAAAGGGTTTTGGATGCTCAGTGTAATAATGACATTTTATAGTAATTTAGTGGCATACAGGGTGTTCTAAAATACTGAGATAATATAATTTTCTACATCTAGGTAAATGTTTTATTTTGTTTCTTTTTGCATGTGTATTATACATACTTTGATTAGTGGCTGAAAACAATGTTTACTTAGTCTCTGTTGTAATTCTTCATTTTTTCCTAATATATTTCTTTGACATTAATTTTATTCACGAAAATTAAAGTTGTGGATAGGGTATTAAACCCTGACTTTTTTGCCTTTATTTGCCCTGAAGACTGCTTTCATTTGCCTCACCCTGCATTCACAGTTTACTGGAAACATTCCAGCCTTTCGTCTCAACATTCTACTTCCTTTTCATTCATCACCTTGTGGAAATTGCCTGTCCTCCAGGTATCTTCCAGACTGACTGGAAGCAGAGCATTTCTTCATTTGTCACTTGGAAGGAATTATTTTTCATGTTAAGGCTGACAGTCATGCTTCCCATCAGTCTTTCAATTCTAAACAAGCCCAAGTTTCTGATACTTTCAGAGAGTACAAAGCTTAGAAGTCACTAACAACAGAAAAATGTGAGGACAGGCAATGAAGAAGCTGTTACTTAATTGTTCAGTAATTGTTTTCCTTAGAAATGTTGGCACAAATTCCATGTCATACCCTTTATGCTTGATACTTGAAGCTATTAGGTGCTGAAGATGAAGGACTATCTGAAACGAAGAGCTACTCATGTGACTGGACTGGCTTCAACCTTTTTGCTTCTGATAGGAAGCACGGGGGTGTTCTTAGTATATGACACACAGCTGATGCTTTGGAGATTCTACCTGGAATGTAGTGGGTATACTCATAAGAAATGCAGCCTCTATGTGCATAAGAACACATCTGAAGAGACGACTGCTACTGTTGGTCATGCAACTCTTTCTTGATGTGTGTATCTTTTGGCAAATTGCATGTTTATGTGCAGTTTCTTGAAACCGCCTTCCCCCCGCCCCAGCCCCCCAGACAACCCAGTATTTTTTCTACCGTGTTTTCTCATGATTTGCAAATACAGTAGAGCTGGCAAATACATAAAAAGCTCTTGCCCTAAATGCCTCACTCAAAAGACATCTATATTTGCAGTTCCTCCGCTCCTCTGAATAGTTTTTTTCTCACATATGCATTCCATCAGTCTTCTTTTTTGTATTCCTGCTCTTTCAAGAACAAGCCACCAAAGTTGTTAGAAGCAACCAAGGCCATGGTTTCTTGTCCCCAGTTCCCTTTGCTTTGGCTAAATTCTGGTCATTTAAATGCTCTGTGCCTTGGACCCTTGGGAAGTATAACACTTTGCTAAAATCTCTCAACTCATATTGTTTCCTAATTATTTATGTTTCAATGGTGTCTAGCTGTCCAAGTCAAGGATTAAGACCCTATTGTTCTGGGAACTGTACAAACAAATAAAAAAAGACAGATAATTGTTGTCCTGAAAAACCTAGTCAAGCTACTGTAGGACAGATTTTTGTAGGAATGGAGCTTACAATGCTTCTTAAATATTAACATATCCATAATCAATTCCCACAACCTGGTGAAGGTAAGTATCATGGTACAGATGAACAAAGAAGAGAAAATAATTTTGTTACTCATGTTGCAAATCATTCACAAAGCTGGGAATGGAATTAATTTTGGCTGACTCCAGATGGGATCATGATCCCATGCCTGTGTATTTTATACAGTTGTGACCTTTATGCAACAACAGTGTGGGGAAAAACAACAGTCAAACATGCATTCCTTGGAAAGAAACTGTCCATCTGAATTAGTGCTTTGAGTAACACAGGCTTTTCAGTTACACTGTGGGTAATGTGGAATACTGCTTTTAAACTCCATCTCTATTTAAATGCACCATCTGATGTGATAGGTTTATAGTGTTTACTTCCAGATGTGTTCGTGAATGTAAGATCTCTAAATATATTGACCACAGAGTTGCAAAATTCAGGGGTTTTCCTTGGGATTTTAGGTAAAAGGACATATAAATTTGTTAAGGGGATAAATGTTATGTTGCATCACTACTCTTGGTTCTAGTATGTTCTAATTTGTGAGTTCTCATTACCCGCACAATGTAATGAACCACAGTAAATATTAGTAATTGACATGTTAAAAATTTTAAAATCAGAAATGCAAATCTCTAATAAGTAGTAAAACCTCTGGAAAGGTTGTAAAAAATGGCAGAATCCGTGGTTTACTTAATTTCTAAACTACCTGGGACAAAATCAGCCAGTTCAATTTTTTTATTATTATTTTTATTTTGTTATGTTAGTAAGAAATTTCTGATCTTTGAAAATACATATTTCTTTTCTATTCTTATAAATCCCAAGGAACTTCAGGAAAGTTTAAGTGTTAATTGAAAATCCACCCTTTCCAAAGATAGGGGATAGGGATTTCCAAATAAGAGATAGATTCCTTAGACCAGACTTGTTCATTTTTGCTTAAGGTAGTTTCATGTTTCTGTTCCGCTTCTTAATTTAAATAGGAACAAATGTGAAGTATGATCCTGCAAGCCTTGGAAGAGGTGGGTGGGGGAAAGACTTCACTTACCAGAAGTCAAGTGTTCCCTGAAGCAGTACCTTTTAAAAGAATTAGAGTATCAGGAAGTCAGGTAGACCACCATTTTCCTTTAATCAGAGTAGGCTGAGACTGATTTCTGTAGTGCTTGTTTTTGACATACTGTGAAATGCACAAAGATCTCAAAGTTTTTTTGTCTTTAACACAAAGCATCTTGTTGTGTCATATCATGTGTTTTTACAAGGTAACACAACCACAATATGTAAAGGCTGAAATATCCAAACTTAACAAAGCATTGAACCCTTGAAATGTATCTGCTAAAGCAAGAAAGGTAGCAGGAGCTTTTAAAAAGCTTTACCTTTCATGATCTGGAAGAGAAACAACTGAAAATGGAAGCAGAAGAGGAGTGGTAGGTAGAAGATTCTGACCAGGTTCTATGTCAGATATGTAAACAAACAGCCCTGGGAAGAGGATACGATGGTTAAGGTGTTGTCAGCATGAATGTGGGGCATTCCAGAGAGTTGCTCACCAATGCCACAGGTCCAGGGAAGCCAAAAACCTTGTGAGAGGGAATAGCTACAAACAGGAGCAGGACATGTTAGAATGCTATTCCTCAGGAATCCTTCATATGTAGGTAGCATGGCAAAGTCTGATCACTAATTCAAAATTGAGGGATAGCATTATAAGAGTCTTATTAAAAAAAAAAAAAAAAAGTGATACACTTCTTTTTTTCCTGCTGATCATTTATACATTATCTTAAAATTTTCCTCAAGATCTGCTGTACCTTTGGAAATTTACTGCAAGAGCTACACACTTTTTTTTTTGGGGGGGGGGATGTTTGTATTGCATATATAGTTAGTTTAATCATCTGTTGATAGTAGAGCTTTTGCAGATTACAGAAGTTTATATTTAGCTAATGAGAACAATGAAGCTGAAGTAAAAAAAAATAGAAACAGGAAGCAGGAATACTCATTGAAGGAGAATAAGCTTCAGCATGTTTTAGAGACATTCCTCTGATTCATGTCTATAACCTCCTTATAGATATCCACACAGATCAGCTGATATTAGGGATTCTTTCTAATCTGTGTAGAAAATATGTAGTGATTAGTACTTTTTTGGGACTACACTAAACTAGTGCATCTGTTCATAGCCAACATTAACCACTTTTTGAATATTAAGCAATTACATTTACTTATGGGCCATTACAGCATCTGCCTGCATGGGAGAGAATGGCTATATATAAACATAGTAATGACAAGATACAAAACAATAGTGTGTCAGAGAGAACCATGCACATACTTTGATGCTGAATTCTGGGAGGCAGATGTTCTTCCACTCCCCCAAAAAATCATTACAAGATGTCCACAGTTTGGGTTGAGATGGGGAGAAGAGATGGTCTGCAAACTGTCCAACCTGGTCATTAGTAGAAGAAAAGGAAATCCTAAAATGTTTCTCCTCTAACAAACCCCTGCAAATGTTCAGGGAAGATTTTGCCAGAGTAAGAAAGGAAGTTGGCTATTGTTAGGACCACTGTAGAAGTATTTGCTCAAAGTATTGTCTTTTCTGTATGTAAATAATAGGGAGTGTATTCCATGTGGATTTTGTAAACTTCTAAAGTACTTTTTGAAAGGGCACAACATTACTGGGATTCTTTTTCAAACATGTGTGAAGCATTTTAGTATCCTCTATAGCAGGGAAGCGGAGTCAGCTGTAGCAGTTTAGCAATACTTTGGCATAAGTCAGGCAAAGTCCTTCGAGGCAAAATGTCTAGACTGATTTGGGGATTTTCCTGTGGCTTCATTCTTTGTTAAAAACATCAATGTCTGTCAAATTATTATTGCCAGGAGCAACAAGCGATTAGATGAACAGTAGCAGACAAATTGTTGACTAAAACCTTGGTGACTTTGGAGGAAAGGGTCAGATTCAGAAAAAGGACGAAGGGTCAAGATGTTAATGAGATAAAATTTCGACATTTAATTCTAGTGCCAAATCCTGAAAAAAAGCACTGCTCATCCCCTTGCCAAGACTAAAGATACCTGAATCTTCAAAGCACCTCAACCTTTATTTTTAACATTCACCAAACATGAAACTTTGTGTACGTCAAGGCGTGTAAGTTGTCACCAAGTTTGACCAAATTAATATTATACTTCCTGTAAGAATTCACTTGGAGATAATTTTTTTGTCTGATTCTATTCCGTCATGAATTAGTGATATGGGTCAGAGCTGTTCATTTTTGTAGTGTAAAAAAGCACTGAAAAAGAGATCACCATTGTTTTAAACGTATGACAAAAAGTGCCTAAGAGATGTAGGTTTTATCATGAGTTGTACTGGGTTGTTTCTTGGCCTCTGTCTTTTTAAAAAAGCATCAGAAATCTTCATGAAGTGTATTGTGGTGTAAGGATGATCATTTAACCTCATTCAAATGGATTTTGCAGTTTCTGTATGCTCTGCGTATGTGCGTGTGTGAGTGTGTATGGAGGTCCACTTCCTTTTCTACATCCCCAGCTCTGGTCACCCACTTTACTTTTGTAGTTTATAGTTCTATGGTCAGGTCTTATAAATATCTGCCATGTAACGTTGTTGTATTTGTCCTAATTCTGCATTCCAGTTTGTGTCTATAGGTTTTCTTCCTTCTCATTAAAGGTATTCTGAAATACTGAATCAAGAAGTGATTTGTGAATTAGACAAGAGCTGGCTAGACTGATAGTAGTCTTGTAGTATGATTTGTACGAAGGCAGTACTACAACCCAACTTTCTTCTTTGTATGGAGTCCTAAAGGCAGCATTCTTCCATCTGCCTATAAAATATAACTGGTAATTACATTTTTAGTGTAACCACCTAACTGGTTGGTCCAAGTAGGCTGGATACTCAACTGGATAGTTTTTTGATATTCCTACCCCTAATTTTAATTAGCTGTGTACTACTAGTATGAAGATGGCAAATATCTGTGAATTTTTCAATCTAAGCATATGAAATAATCTAACAAGAGGCAGCCTTTCTGATTTGTTCATGGGTCATTAGGATTTGAGATATGATTGTTTGACAAGGAAATCTGTGTAGCTCCTAAATGATAAAAGAAAATCTATTTCTTCTTACATGAGAAGTTTCATGTTATTAACAGCACCCTTTCATTGTTGTGGTCCATTTCATCTTGGATTTTATGACTTGTTTTAGTCACATTAAAGAAAAAAAAAAATTTGGAACTTCAATAGAACCTGAGTTCTGTTCCATTTAATGCATGCTGAAAACTGGTAGTATTTTTCTTGTTTGGATGCAAAATTGCTACAGTGCTAATTTTTTAATAATGCAGTTTTGCAGAGGATTTTGTTCTGCCTTTCTCCATTCACTGTCAGGCTGATGCACACAGACTGTTGCTTAAATACAGGGTTGTCAACCATACCTAAATGAATATCCTTACTTGTACAGTCTACAGGTTGTAGCTCTGAGATATTTTCCAAAGAGATCTCAGTTATTTCATCTGGCATCTTTTTACCCTGACAACTTTGCCCTGAGATTGAGAGGAATAAATATTTTTTTCCTATCCTTAAAGCCTACCCAATTCTACAGAATACTTTTCAGGGTAAATATGCTAAAAGAAATTTTGTCAGTAATGCCTTCTTTTATTCAAAAACTGAAGCTAGTTTGGTGGTCTGCAGAAAATTGTGCTAATTTAGATAGCTCTGTACTTGATTAGTTCTTTAGCGCAATGGTAGAGCCAGAATATTGTCTGAATCCCCACCTTGCCCTAATTAATTTCTGCCACAAGAATGTTTGGAGAGATTCTAATGCCTTGCACAAGGAAAAAAGTTTTTTTGCTAATGGGATAATTGCTTCCATTTTGTCACTCCTCATCCTGTAGGATCTCAAAGAACTTTGCAAATTCACATATTAGCTCTTGGAACTGTTTGCTGCAGTGGTGCAAAGCTTCCACTCCATGGGTGAAATTTGGCATCTCTATGGCAGTGAAAAGGCATTTTGTCTTCAGATATAATCTGGGAGGTGTAAGTTAAGGAGACATAATGCAAATATTCAAGTTGGAAGTTAGATTGGATTATGAGAATATTGTTGTGTTACTGGATTTACCCTGGTAAGTGTCCTGTATCCATGAGAATCACCTGTTTGGCACAGGCTCAGAAAATGCTGAATACTGAGTGAGGCTCTTGGTATCCTGCATATGGGAGACCACTCACCTAAATTGTCATCTGTTGCTTGTTCCAAGATAGCAATGAAGAAGACAAGGTAGTGAAGCCAGAGGTTTTAATCTCCTCGTTATTGACAGTTTGGTGTATTGAAAGGCAAGGAAAAGGACCATTTCTGATTTTGCATAATTCAAGAGATGATTTTTCTGAAGTAAATTGTTCAAGAGTGAATAGTCTTACCTGTTAAAAAAAAAAAAATCTTAAATTTTAAAAATGCATTTTAGCTTGGCCTGAATTCGGCTTACCTCTGCTTCCAACCTCGATTAAATTATCTGTTGGTTTCTTAATTTTGAACATGATATATTTAGAAATATCTTTATTGGGAGAATGTGAACAATTACTTCTTCAAATTTTCTTAGAATAACCTAAAAATCTGTATTTTTCTGCATTAGGTCAAGATTTTTCTTGTCTTTGTCTTGTCCAAATAATTATTTCCCAAGTATTTTTCCAATTTGCAAGATAATTTTAAAAGTGTAAACAATGAGTCCTAACACAGTGTTTTGACTACTGCTCTTGTCACATAGAATATTACGTTTTCTTATTTCTTCATGTTGTAACTGAAATATGGGTATTTAGTGTGCTTGGAAGCAACATGAGTACCAAAATATTCCAATGAGCAATCGGGAAGTATTCAGGGGTCTAATTGCCAGGAAATCATAGCATGTACAGAAAAGGCACTTGTAGTTACTGCACTGAAAGGTGTTGGGATATAGCTACAAGTCTGAGTAAAACCAGGCTTGCTTAATTCTATTAGAGACTAAATTGCTGTATCTTTGTTCTCTTCACAACAACTGCATCTAGCAGTTTTAATAATTAACTACAGTAAAAATAACTTCAGAGATGAGATTATCTGGTTTTGTGTTGATCTCAGTGTTTCCTCGTTCACGTTTCCTCATTCTGTTTGCTGCTTCTTCTATCTCTCATTTAGCTGTGGTACATTGATGTAGGCTGAGTGCTTGCTGCAAATCCACTGTTGTATTCAGCACTTTTTTGGTTTCCATGGTAATGAGCATGGTAAAAAAAATCTTTATAAAGTATGATAAAAATAGACCAGTTCAGGTGCAGTGAAAGCTTGTGTCTGCCTCTTTTCTTAATTCAGTAAAATGTTCCTGATGATGAATGTTCATGATGTCCTCTGGCACTTCAGCAGTGGAAACTTGATTTGCAAGGATCTGGAAAAATCCTAAAGTTCTGCTAGTGTTAATTAGTTATGCAGTTTAAATGCAAGTGTTCTGGTATTGTTGCTGAGTGGATTTACATGGGAGAATAAAATGGAGACACTGGTGGCAATGGAAAAAGTGCTAAAGATCACACAGTCAAGGGTTACAGAAGTGTGAATGCTGGCTCTACACAGGCTTTAAAGATACCTGTGTAAAGGAATAAATCTGAAGATTTTCTTTCAGTTAATGCATAAAGAATATTATTTTGTGTCCTTATAAACTAAGGAATTATAAAAAGTTAAGGAAATCACCGTGCTGTATTGAACCTTTGTTTTTCATCTGTGCTGGTTCTGTTGTATGGTTACAAGCTCCCATAAAAAGATCCAGTAAATTAGTGTTCAGAGTATTGTATTGGAAACAAGTGAGCAGATGGACTATTAGTAAATACCAGGGAGACACAGGCTGCATAGCTGCTCTTTTCTCTAACCTCTTATTCTATGTTTACATATCAGGAACAACAATGTACCTTGCATTTTACGAAGTAGTAGTATTTTTCAAAATGTTTTCAAACTAATTTGGGGGGAAGAGGAAGAAGACTTCATGTAATGCTAAAATCTGTATCTCATTCCACTCCTAGCACTTTATTCAAACATCCATTCTTGGAAAACAAACAAAAAAAAACCACCCACAAAAATGTCTTCCCAAAACTACCTATTAGAATGCCTTTGAATATTCAACACTACAAAAGCATTTTTAAGTAACATATTTCCTTCTGTGTCATTTAAAGAGCTAAACTATTATGTTTTCTTTCTTTTGTGGATATGTTTTATGCCAGTATTTCCAGCTGTTTCCACCATTTCAAATCTGTGGTGTGAAACTTAAACTATGTCTATTGTACAAGGCTATGTGTGCATGTCAAGTTCAGTTAACTGACACTGTCAAACTTATGTGAAAAAGGCTTTCAGTCATAAAGGGGCTTTAGAAAGAGTAAGAGTTTTAAACAGATTTTGTATTGTAAATTGAATCTAGATGTACACTGAATTACATAGAGAAGATTTAAGATGAGAATGGTTGTATACCTGGATGAGTATGAATTTTCTTCACAGATATTCTGGAATTTTTGTAGAATCAGAGAATACCCTGAGTTGGAGGGGACCATAAGGATCACTGAATCCAACTCCTGGCCCTGCACAGGATACGCCCAGTAGTCCCACCATGTGCTTGAGAGCATTGTCCAAATGCTTCTTGAACTCTGCCAGGCTTGGTGCTGGACCACTTCCTTGGGGAGACTGCTCCTTCCCTCTGGATGTAGAACCATTTCCTAACATCCAACCTAAACCTCCTCTGACTCAGCTTCAGGCCATTCCCTTGGGTCCTGTCACTGGTCACCAAAGAGAAGAGATCAGTGCCTGCCCCTCCGCTTCCTTGTGGAAGGAAGTTGTAACTGCAACGAGGTCTCCCCTCAGCCTCCTCTTCTCCAGGCTGAACTGACCAGGTGACCTCAGCCACTCCTCATACGGGTTCCGCTCAAGGCCCTTCACAGTCTTCGTTGCCCTCCTTTCGACACTCTCTAAGAGTTTAATGTCTTTTTTATATTGAGGTGCACTAACACTGCACACAGGACTCAAGGTGAGGCCACCCCAGTGCAGAGCAGAGTGGGACAATCCCTGCCCTCAACTTGATGCCTTTTCCTGGTCTTAAAATCAAGAGGCAAACATGGTTAGAAGGGAAAAAAGGATTTTACCTTGGTATTTGTTTTAAGGATCCTTAGGTGCACCACATCCAGGTCAAATGCACCGAAATGCAGACCACAATGCCCCTGCCAAAAGATCTGGAATAATATTATAGATCTTACTAATTAACGTATCTATCAAAAAGTCCCCAGTGAGAGGCTCAAGTGAGCCCCCCCTCCCCAAGGAGCCTTCCCCTGGATGGTTCTGTCTTAGTTTACAAAAGGTGTTCTGGAGAGGACCTTGGTGTCTGGGGCACACTGATCCCTAACTACAGAACCTCTGAAATGTTTAGTCTCCTAGCTTAACAAACAAGTCCAAGAATGTAGGCAAAAAGCACTAAGAATACAGAAGTTGTAAAAAGATATAAAAGGGGTTTAAAAGAAAAGGAAAAAAATTATCATGGCATCAAACTGGCTGGTGATACCATGCCTGATGCAGGACTTTTTTTTATAGAAGCTCTCTGATAATGCTTAATTCGGTAACTGAATTTCTTAGAGCAATATAGGAGCTTTTGAATTCTGCTCTTTGAATATGGATTTAAAATTTCACATGTGAAACTGTTTAGCATGTAGATGGTATATAAACAGCTGGCCTTGTGCTGCTACTTCATTTCATAGTTCTCCTCTGACATCAGTGTATCAGACTTGGAGAACAGTACTCTCTGACAATATGTTTAGGTTGAAACAATTACAGATAATTAGAGTGGTAAATGTCATGATATACAAGTGTTAGTGAAATATGTTTTTAATTATTACTTTGCTTTGTGTCATATTTCATCCCTTGAAGCAAGCAATACTCTCAAGATTCCATAGCCCATTTATGGAACTTCTCCACTCCCTACTAATTATCTGTGATTAATACCTTGCTAAAAGGTTGGAATTGCTTAGTTTTGTCCTAGTTGCATTAATTACCCACAAATTTAAAAAATGTAACTTAATTTTATTGCAAAGTAAATTCTTTCACAGCCAAATTTATTTCTGAAATTTTCTCTTCCATTCTAAAACAAAAATAAAAATACATGGGTTTTTTTAATCTGTATGTTATTCACATTAGTGAAAAATAGTTTCTGTCCTGCCAGAAAATTTTCCTTAAAAACAAAATTAAAAAGGAAACATTTTGGTAATAAATATTCGGAATTGACTAGGCCATTTCTGGTTTTACTGGTGCTTTATCTCTGGATATCTTTACTTGAAAGATCACTGCATTTTTATGTATTTTGGAGCTAGAGTTCCCTCTTCCTTTATCTTTTCTGTTGACCTTTTTTCTCCTATTTATTTAAATTTCTGCATAATTTAAAAATGTTCCAAAGTTTTTTTTGAAACCCCCTTCTTTTTAAGTTACTCTATGTTCTTGTGTCCATTTTGTTTTGTAATTCAGCTAAAAAACTGTAAAGAACAATAATATTTAAAATACTTTTCTATGTTGGCTGACAAACTAAAATGATAGAAATTACCGATTTAAAGAATATAAAAGTCATAGCTATCTTTTTTCTAAGATGTCTGTGTGTATGAGTATTGCAATTCAGATGTGTAAGGCTGATGAATTCCTTGAATTTCACTGACACATTATAAAACACGATTAGAAACAAAAAATTTTCTTCATCTGTTTTAATGAACTTCTTGAGGAACTTAATAAAAAGAAAGGCAGGTTGTGTTGCAGTACTCTCTTTTGGTTCTTCTTTAACCCAATGAAGTTTTTACATGCTTGGCAATTTTGGTTTCTTGAATCCTGGAGGGGCTGGAAATTACTGAGCACAGTATCTTTAAAACATGAACTTGTAGGCACAGGGTTAAATTTGACACAGTGGAAGTATTTGTAAAGGAAAGGTTATGTATTGCAGAGCTAATTGTCATTCTTTGAGGACTTTACTGGCATCTTGTTTGAGGTTGATTGAGCTGATAATAACCTAAGTGCATTAATAAGATGTTTCACAGAAGCTTTTACCAAAGACTCTTGAAGGAATCTTACAGATATGGGATAAGAGAAAGGATTTACCAGAGTAGATTATTTGTTAGAAGATAAGAAACAAGGTCAAGTGCATGACCAGTTTTCATTGCAGTAAATCACCAATGGAGTTTCTTGATGGTCTGTACTGAGATCTGTGCAGTTATTTTGTTCATAAATAATTTGGAACAGGAAGTGGAGGTATCAATTTTTTTTTCTGCATAATGGAGATGAGGGCTAACAGAGAAGGTTTGTAGAAGGATATTATGATAAAATGCATTGGTAAGTGTAGATAAATGGAGGACAAAAAGGTCGATCGAAGTTTTGAAGTAGTTTCCGCACATGAAATGACTGAATAGATAGTGATCTCTTTATCTGTGGAAAGATGTGAGAAGAGATGTGGTGGAGCATTTTGAAGGGTTGAGAAGGTGGTTTTTTTGTCAGAATAACAGAGCATGTGATGAATAGAATGATGAATGAGATACTCCCTGCTGCAGTTGCTTAAAAAAATACTTCTATTTGAAAAATAATTGGGTGAATTCAGGATTCCTGTAATTCACTGAGTACTGTTAAGGCAGTTGCTTCTGGTTCAGTGTGTCCCTCAGGGACTTTTTATTAAAGTGATTTCTGAAGCCAGAATAATAGCTTTATATGAGGCAAAGGGAGCATTCTGGGAAAGTAAGAACATATTATTGCCTTGTTCTTTCTTACTTACTGTTGACAACTCACTCTGAAATAGAGACTGGGTACTGTGCTAGGCAGCCTGTGATCTTCTCAAATACTTCCTTTTTTTATAAAAGGTGCTACCTTAAGTTATCCTTCCTTGTTACATGGAATATATGTTTCTGTATGGAATGGTAATTTAGCAACACGAAAACAGAGTAGAACTTTCTTAGCTTAGCCAAGCTAATTCATCTTGAGGTAGTCCTGACTGATAAGCTCCTAGGTCCTGCTTTTCTATCTATGTTTTGGTTCAGGAGATTCTGCTGCCTACTCAGGTTTTCATTAATGAGATTCTAATAATCTCTATCAATAGGAAGCCAAACTGCTTGGGAAGGGTGTGTTGAGAGAATAATATCTTTTCTAGATGCCTCAAAGGTAGACAAACTTTTGTTTGTTGGGTTTTTTTTTTAATCTGTAGGGATCATGGAGCAGCATGAGACTGCTATTTTTTTGTGCAGGTAACTGGAGAAAAAGATAGAGGGAATCACGTAAGGAATACAGAGGTTACTGCCATCCCTTATTTGATGCTGCAATAACCAAAACAGGCACAGCACTTGAGGAGTCATGCTTCTACATCTATTCATTTGTTCCCATACTCTAAAGGTTTGTCACTGAAAAGTCAGTGGTGTGTTTTGGTGATGCCTCTCTTGACTACATCAAGAATTTTTTTATACATGAAACTTCTCCTTCATTTAGTTAACAATGTAAAGGTTTAGCAAGATACTAAGGCTTAGCAGCATCTAACTGAATTCATCTGTGCTTATAAAATATTTGTTTACTTCTGTAACACTTTGCTGAATAGCCACAATTTGGCATAAGCTTCTTGGAACAGTTTTATTTCTGATCTATCCTAAACCTATATGCCTAATACAGATGTAATACTGTGGATAGGACTGTTGAGATGTAAGGTTTAATTAATGAAAGAAAATGTGTTATTGCTTAGAAGTATCTAAGACTAATTAAGGATATTTTTCTTTTTTAATTACTACAGTGTACAGACTATGACCTGGATTATGGAACTGAATGCTTGCATCTGGTTCTGAAATACTGTAAAACAAATGCCAAACTTGTTGAAGGAACAGCTGACCTCTGGAAGGTAAAGACAATAATAATATCTAGTTCCTTATATGTAATTTAAAATTAATAAAATTTGCATATTACCATAAAAATTCAAATGTGTTTTCAACTGTAATTTAGGCTTTTCTGTTTCATATCTCAGAATTGGTTTTGTCTGAGCTCTTTTTAGAGCTCAGTATTGTAGAGAATCTTGGGTAGTTGTTACTTGAGATAGTCAGTGAAGACAGTACTTTCCTGTAAATAGGAAAAACATCTAGGTACTTCAATGACCTAAGAATGTAATTGTAGTGTAAAACTATAAATCTGTAATCTCCAAAACTAAGAATGTTCTTTTATGATATGGGCTTTCTTCTGCTATTTCTGTATCTTTTGTCAATTTTCCTCTACTTTTCCTATGAGGACATTGCTTTTTTTCTGATGTCAAATACCTGGCTATCAACAGTTCGATTTTTAAAGTAGTTCATTACATTCAGTAGCACTGTAATATTGAAGACATCTTCAAATAATCCTTTACATTTTTTTAAACATCGTTTACCTTGTCTGGTAATCTGGTAGGTTCCTGATGACTGACAAAGCATCTGTGTGTACAAGTGCCAAAGTATGTGTCCCTTCTACTTCAAAGTATCACATTTCATTGTTTTGGATGGTGGGAAATTATTCTTTCTTAGTGGCTGTTGTTTCAAGCAATTTTAAAGTATTTCATTTTTGTTTGATTTGATTTGATTTGATTCATTACCACACTGAAGGATCTGGAAGCAGCTCATATCACTGCATCTGTCTTTGACAGTAAATTTCCTCCAATGAGACATTATTTCTAATAGTGTAACCATAAATCTTACAAAGAAAGGTAATTTCCTGAATCTGCAGTGTATGTTTCCTGTGCAGTTTAACAGGAAAATTTACTTGTGCATTGGTTACATACACAACTTTTGATATCGTGTTGGGGCCATGCAATCTTTCTGAAAAAGTATATGGTCTGTTTTCCTATTTAGTATCATCTAAGGGACAGATTATGTCATGAATATTTACATTACATAATTTTTTGGATGGTTTTATTATTCGCATTGCAAAACATGATACTTAAATGAAGGGCAAAGTGCACCAATAATGCTCATTTAGCTCATTATAATGTTCATCTGGTTCTTTGCTATCTGTAGATGCTACTGATGCCCAGCAGATAAATGTAGCTTAGAATGACAGAATAATTAAGTCTGAATGAAATAGATAGATGTCATCTGGTCCTACACCTTGCTCAAAGTGGGACCAGGTTAGTTAGATTAGGCACTGCAGGACCTTGTACAGCTGAGTTTTGAATATCTCTAAGAATGGAGATTTCACAGCCTCTCTGGGGAAGACAATTCCAATGAATATCACCCTGCGTGGGGACTTTTTTCATATTTTTACATAGCTTCCCTTACTGCCTCTTCCACTGGGGAAGGAAGAAAGGCCAACAGAAAGCTCTGCAAGAAAAGTCCAGTTTATTCTTCTCTATGGCCATTAATTAACCCTTCCCCACCTTCCATCTTCTGTTCTTTGGGCTGAACAAGCCAAGTTCTCTCATACCGTCTTAGCAGACCTCTACTGGCTTACTCCTGTTCCTCTTTGTGTTATACTGGGGAGCCCAAAACTAAAACCAGTACTCTGGTGTATTCTCTGAAGTGCCAAACATAGGGGAATAATTCCTGTATTACCTGTAGTGAGATCTACTTCCTTACTGATACAGCCCTGTCTGATTCCTTTTCTCCACTGCTCCACACTGCTGACTCATGCTCAGCTTGTCCAGAAGGTCCTTCTCTGTCAAGCTGTTTTCTACATTTCAGCATCAGTATGGACTGCTGCTGCCCAGGGTCGTTCTGTCCCAGATGCGGGATGCTGTATTTATGTTTGTTATAGACCACAAAGTTTCTCTCAGCTGCTTTCTCCAGCCTTCCAGGATCTTTCTAAATTATTGTTGCACCCTTGAGCATATTGAATGAATACTTGTTAATTTGTTGTCGTCTACTGGTTTTTCTGAGGGTATTTCCCCTTTCTCAGGTTGTTAATAAAGATATTAGACAGTATTGTCCCCAGTATCAGGTCTCAAGGAATAGCATTAGTAACCAGTCCCCAGTTTCATTGGGACTTGAATTTATGCTCATCTCTGTTTTAAAAGAGATTTGTTGAAGTGTTGGTGTCATTCCAACACTGTTTATGAAAAAAAATCGTGATGCTATTAGCTTTATAACGTGTGGGACACATTGCAGTAGCACTGGCCTTTAAATAGGCCTATAAATGTTTTGAAAATTAGAAGGGAAGGGAAGGGAAGGGAAGGGAAGGGAAGGGAAGGGAAGGGAAGGGAAGGGAAGGGAAGGGAAGGGAAGGGAAGGGAAGGGAAGGGACGGGAAGGGAAGGGAAGGGAAGGGAAGGGACGGGAAGGGAAGGGAAGGGAAGGGAAGGGAAGGGAAGGGAAGGGAAGGGAAGGGAAGGGAAGGGAAGGGAAGGGAAGGGAAGGGAAGGGAAGGGAAGGGAAGGGAAGGGAAGGGAGTCCTCCCCCTGAGGAGGAAAGAGCAGCAAAGACGTGATAAACTGATTGCAACCCCCATTTCCCATCCCCATGTGCCACTGGAGGGGAGGCAGTAGAGAAAATTGGGAGTAAAGTTGAGCCTGGGAAAGAGGGAGGGGTGGGGAAGATGTTTTAATATTTAGTTTTATTTCTCGTTATCCTACTCTGATTTGACTGGTAATAAATTAAACTAAATTAAACTAATTTCCCTGAGTTGAGTCTGGTTTGTGTGATCTCTCCCTGCCCTTATCTTGACCCATGAGTCTTTTGTTGTGTTTTCTCTCCCCTATCCACTTGAAGAAGGGAATGACAGAGCAGCTTTGGTGGGCACCTGGTATCCATCCAAGATCAACCCAGCACAGTCTCAGTGTTGACAGTGTTGTGCAGTGTGACAGTAGCAAGAGCACCCAGTTATGTGCAGACACTGTGCTGCAGGCGATGCAGAGCAGTGAATATGTTCCATGCAGTAAACACAAAGATGCTGGTGCCAGGTCACTAAAGAACCTTCTCACATCCCATGTCCCGTCTAATTCTGTAGCTAAAAGTCATTGGTGTTTCTGTGGCTTGTAAAGACATTAAAAGTGAAAGGCATAAAAATGACAAGGTCTGTAAAATATTACATTGTTTCTGCAGGAAATACTCATTTCAGTTCAGAGCCTACAGGGCAATATAGCTCCTTCTTGAAGAACTCCCTGCAGCGGTCACTCTGTACCCAGGTGTTTGGCAGGTGACTTGGAGCAGGACCACTAAAGAACAGTCATGCTCAGTCTGTAGTTTGATGAAGTGCAGTTTTCTCAAGGGGTGCTTACTTACAAAATGATTAGGAGCTATTGCTGTTACTAATCAGCTCTCAGAAACAAAATCATCTTTCCTTAGCTGTCATAAAACTGTAATTTGTAATATATTGTTATTATTTTCTGCTAGGTTTTTAATGCTGAGCTAAATGAAATTTCATATGCCAAGAAATGATGTTCTCCCAATGGCTCCAGTCCTATTTTTTTCAGCACAAGGCAAAAAGATATTCCATCTAGATAAATAAACTGAAATAAATAATCCTCGTTCAGGTGAGGTTTCGGAGGATGTGTCACAGGACTGCAGTTAGTTAACAGTTTCTGAAGTTCAAGTATAAAAAACCAGTTTCATCCTATGTGGATCTCGAATCTTTAAAGGGCAGATCAGATATCTGTAAGAATTCAGTTTATGCATGAGGTGCACAACCAACATAACATTAAATGACTCAAAGTTGTGTGAAAATGTTGTGTGTGTTTATATATTATCTTATTGAATTAACACTAATTATTCTACCTGAGCACTTCTACATTAGGAAAAGTAACATTTCAAAGTCACTGTTGGAGCTAAAGCAGAGATAGTTTATTTTCTGGGAACAAATTACAAAATTAAAATCATTCTTTGCAGTGAAAACAAATAATTCAAATTACTTCAGTATTATAAATATTTCTTAGTTCTATTTTAAAGATAGTTATTGAATAGCTATTTATAGGGTATTTGGGATCAGGACAGCAAAAAAAGGAAACAGAAAGACTCTATCAACACCACATTTTCAGTTTCTCTGTGTTTGATACCTTGAAAGTAAAATTACCTTAAATATTCTGGGGCAATATGCTCTTAAAGTGTAAAATCAACTAACAGAATGTATTTGTTATACTCTGATATATGCGTGTGTGTATAATGTAGATAAAAAGTTCAGTATAAGAACATTTTTTAAAATTTGAGGCAGATTTATAGATGTAATGTTGACAGAGTGAAAAATCCTCAACATTTCTAAAGAGCGACAGAATATTTTCTAATCCTACAAAACTCTCCCATACAAAGGAGATCTGTATGATGTCTTAGTGTAAGAGACAGGAAAAACTTCATTAAACTGAAATGCAGTACATTTGTGTATGGGTGTGGTCATAACTTTATTGTATTTGTTCAGTAAAGAGTTGTATTTTTGCATTTAGTGTCCATTTTTGTAAGTCTGAACTGTTCATCAAGCTAAGTCAGTTTGAAGAAGACGTTTAAACATTACATGAAAGTAATTTTGGGGAATAACTTTTAAAAGAACATCTTCCTAGTTAGTGAAAACTTACAGTCTGACAATTAACAAAAAAAGGTTCACAGGAAAGCAAACTCATCTGATGATTTTTGAGGCTTTCTTAAAGAAGTACAATAGAGTGTTTATTATACAGAAGAGACGTTTAATAAGTAAGACTGCTTTGCCTTTCCTATAAGCAGGTCATGTTATCATGTTCTGTGACCGTGAGGTATTTGTGTTGAGTTTTAATATTTGGCCTAGGGATATTCTGGATTGCAGCAATAAAATTCTTAAAGTCTTAGGCCACTGGATGTTCAAGAGGACAAAATGCAAATTAATATTGTCACATGAAGAATGAGAATTTGAGTAATTTGTAGCCTGTGAGTTTGATATTGATCCACAAAACAAAAGAGTGCACTGCTACAGGAAAAACTTGTTTATTGAAGAGTCAAGGGATTAATGTAATTAATGTCAACCAACATGGAATTTAGTTATTGTGTGAAATTGACTTCAGGACTTCATTACAAAACTATAATCTTGGCTGATAAAGATACTGCTGCTGATAAAACACAACTGGCAGAAGTTTGACTTGTTGTTACATGACATCTTAATTAAAAATAGAGTGACTGTAATTGTACTAGTTCTCATTAAATAGATGAAAAATTAGATAATTGATATATTTCAAAAGATAATTCTCACCATGTCTCACCAGTCTCTGCAGAAGCTGTTATTGTCTCTAAGGTATTTAATGGTTGTCTGATAAAGTTTGCAGACAAAGATTTAAGGATTTGTAAATAAAAATATAATTGATCAGAAGTAACCTATTTATAAGGATTGCTTGGCAAACAGTTTAAACAAAAAGTATGCTTTTCATTGCAGCCAAATATAAAGAACTGATTTTAGAAACAAATGAAGTGTAGGTCATATTTAGTGGATTGTTCTTGGAAGGCAGTGACTTTGAATGTGGTACAGGAATCACAGAGGATAGCAGGTTTCCCTTTATGTGGGCAAAATACCATATGTCAGCCATGGATAGAGATACAAGAATATGAAATTAGAGAAGAAATGTTCTAGTATTACAAGTGCACCTAGAATGCAATGGACAAATTTGAGCTCAAGCTCTGTGCAACTGTTATAAATAGGGAATGTTCAGGGAATCGAATTTAGCATCTTACTCAAATTGAGAGAGGTGTAGAGAAATCCTCTCTCCTTGACTGGTAAGGGGTGGTCACATATGGTATCTGGAAGGGTTTTTCTGTGAACTCTGCAATTTTCACAACACTTACAGGAGCTTGTATCTGTAGCTTATAGGATCAAAGATTATGAAAGAAATACATATGAAGCATGTGATGTGGTCTTTGATGACTTACTTCTCTAGGAAACAAAGCATTTGCTGATGTCTTTCTAAGAATTTCAGAAGAGATTTTTTAAAGGTTCATTCTTAACTTTTTATTCTCCTGTGCTGTTTTCTTGAAGTCTGCACCTACCATTTTTTAAGATCAGGCTGTTTAAAAATACTTTTGCACCTCAAAGAAACCTTAATTGTTCGAGTATGTGACACCATTTCTGACAGACCTTAGTCTTGTTTCTTGGATGGTTTTGGGATTATCTGTTACACTTAACTGAAAATTCAATATAAATGCCCTCTAGAATCTGGTGAATAGAAAGAAACTTTCCAGCAAAGTCAGTCACTCAATTGGTCACTCTATCCTTAAATCTAACTTCAAGACATTGATTCTTCCCAACAGTAAGTAGAAATGTCTGTTTGTAAACAGATACTCCTAAGATTTATCAGGATGGATTCATTCTCTGGCTTCTCCTCCTGCAAGAAAAACTGTAGGGAATTAAGTTAGTTTTGAATTTTAAAAGAATATAATGCCTTGGGGAAATCATGAGATGTTATTAATCTATTTCTGAATATAATACAGAGCTTAATTTATGAGATTTAAAAGGAAAGTGATCACAAGAATCCTTATGTTAATATCAAATAATCACTTACTTGGAGACTAAGATGCTGACACCATTAACAGTATCCTGCTGTAAGATTTGCTTTGCAGCACTAAAGCTGTTGGAATCCTGTTCAGTTCATTTGAAAAATAAAGAAATATTTATTCAGACTCTAGAGAAAAAAAAATTCAGAAAATCCAGTAAAATTTTATTTAGCATTACAGGAAGTTACAGTAAAAAGAAATACAAATATTCAAGAGTCATATCAGTTCAAGGAACTGCTTGTTATCGTGAAGACAGTGCTAGCAAACACTGTTAATATCTTGGGTAGATGCTGACTTTAATTTTCTGTTATTTTATTTGCAAGGTCTATGATTGGATAGACTTCCTTATTACAATAAGGATAGACTTCCTTATTACAATAAGGAATAAACAGCCACCATGAGTGTACAAAGACAGATATGAAGGGTGTTTTTGCAAGTACCAAGTAAATGTTCAGCATCTTGTTGTTCATCTAACTTGATCTGATTAATGTCTTTAAGGAGAACTTGATGTTTATTAATTCTCTGAAAGCTCATGCACAGTCTACTTGTAGTCTCACTGACTCCCACTGGTTGATTGGACTCTTGTTAACGAAAAGAGTCTTGCACTACTGAAAAATTGCACCTACATTAGTAAAAGCAATAACAAGGTTTCTCCCTGGCTGTCATTTTCATGATCCGAACTCCTGTTAAAAATTAATCTATTCTGCAATAAAATTAGTGTAGAATTGGTATGTAAAATAATAGATGCATTTTTATGTTTTCATGATTTTTCAAAGCATTGAAAATAGTTTTGGTTTCAGATGAGTTCTAAGAAGATGTAAGTATTTGGAAAAGGGGTTTTCTCAAGTCTCCAGTACTTTCTGCAACCTCTGTTCTCATAAATTGCCAGTGATATTTTACCAAATTAAGAAATTGACAATATCACTTGTTTATGGTATTTAAAATGTAAAGAATTGCCTTCAGGGCAATTGTGTTATTGGTTTTACATTCCTTCCTGCTGTGTTAAATCTAATGAGGCTTGTCTGTCCTTTAGGTGACCTACAGGCGGGATCTGTATGCAGCTGAATCGATCATTAAGGGTATGTGTTTGTCCTTGTGACTGTCAGTTTGCATATGCCTCATTCTAATTGAGGATTTGGTGTGCGATAGTTTGAAATGTCTTTAAGAAAAGTTTTATGATGGATAAAATGTGCTTAGGCAAGTTGTTTTAGCTCATTTGCTGGGATCTTTGTATTACACATATTTATCTTTATTTATTTCTGTTAGAATACAGAACCTTATAAAAAGCTGTGTATATTACAAACAGATTAATTTTGAAGGGCTTTATAAGGAATAAACAATTTATTTTTTTCTGTCATTTGCAGGTCAATGCTGAATATGTTCCATCTTTCTATTCTATGTTGTACAGTGAAAATTAAATATTAACTCTTTAAGGCTTGTCCCTGTTTTACATACAGTCAGTCATTGTCTAAATTGATGTGGCAATTATGTGATATTGAGATATTTCATAAATTTATAAATATTTTGTTGAACAGTGTGTTAATATTTTTTTTTTCTGGTGGCAGTGGTTTCGTAGCAGTTTAACGTAAAGACTGGATTTAGCCTTTATCTAGGTTGACTCACTCTAAAAACAATGTAGAAAGTAAGAGTTCTCAAATACTGTATAATGACCACACTGATGGCTATTGTAAACTGATAGGCAGTGATTCAGGGTACTCTTGCCTGACTCCTTGTTGAGAACTGAGGGATAAAACCCCAGAAACTGATGAAAAGAAAGGGAGTTCCGTTTGGATTAAAATACATTTCCAGAAAAAAGAATGAAGTTCCTATTTAAGAAAACCAGAGCAAAACCTGTGTTCTGTTGGGGCATGGTGGGTGGCTGGCTAGCTGTCCACTCTGCTTATTACAGTGGGCAAATATTGCGTATTAGATGTATTATTAGAACTACTTAACTAAATTTTTCGGGCACAAATCAAAAAGATAGGGTTGGGAAGCTTGGAAATTTCTGATTCTGACAGGCAATAGGCTCTCATATTCATAGCTAGAAGACTGGGATTTTTGAAAATCTTACTTTTTTTGTAAGATTCTTAGATGTTCCACACTCCTTTTTGTTTTCCTTAAAGCCAGTACAGTCTTTTTCAGCTGTTGCTTATAATAAAAAGCTCGTGTAGTTTAAAGTAAAAATTAAGACCTTCATGGTGGTCAGTCAGGCTAATCCCTTTAATCATGTCTAATCTAAGTCCCTTTGCTGTGGCAGCATGCAGTATATCTGCTTCAGTAACTGCAGCAGTCTTATTATGGTGGTTTCTATGAAAATCTGTACTTTAAGATTATTGAAGTTTAGATTTGCTTCTTGCTGCATTGCGTGAGTTCAGGAGGCAGAAGCTGTACGTGTTCTTTGCTGCTTATGCAAGCAGTGTAATGAGTCCTCCATAGCAAATTAGGACACTGTGTAACAGAGTTATCTTACATAATTAATTACCTTTAATGGGGTTTTGAATTGTCACTGTTAGTTATCCAAGACAGCAGTTTGAGAGATGTGCCTTATCTATTTTGTGCCCTTCAAAAGCCTTCAAATCTCAGATCTTCAGGTCACTATAGCATGAATTATTTTGGTAGTGGACAGTTGAACCATGTAAACTAATATTAGGCAGGTGCTCTAATCACAGTTCATTCCACACTTAAAGCATATTTAAGGGGAGAATATGTCTTTGTCCTTTGGAGCATCATCCTGGTGTACCCCTGTATGGCATCATTTAGTCTTATGGTTAGTTTTACAGAAGAAATCTTATTAGCTATGTTCTGCTGGGTTGTGCAGTACCTATGGAAAACCTTCAAAGGTAGGTCACCTTAGAGAATGGCAACCATCCTACAAGCCAAGGCATGTTCAGTTAGGCCTTTCTACATGCTGGGTAATTGACTATACGACAATGTCTGCTCTTCTTGAGAGTTCAAAACCCACTACGTGGTGCTATATCGTAGAATCACGGAATCATAGAATAGCCTAGGTTAGAATGGGCCTTAAAGACCATCTGGCTCCAACCCCCTGGCCATCAGCAGGGGCAACTTTCACTAGATCAGGAGGCTTAGAGCCCCATCCAACCTGGCCTTGAACACTGCCAGGATTGGGGCATCCACGAATTCTCTGGGCAACCTGTTCCAGTGCCTCACCACCCTCACTGCAAAGAATTTCTTCCTAATAACTAATTGGAACCTACTCTCCGTTTGAAGCCATTCCCACTTGCCCTATCACTACATGCTCTTGTAAATGATGTGCTCTTGCTTATCACGTTTTGTGCCATGTAGAGTGCCTGAGAGGGAAGTCCTACATGGCTGTCAAGCTGAGCTGCAAGATGCCAGCTCTCTGAATGCCACCTTGCATGCTGCCAAGGCCCTCTGGAGATGTCCCAGAAGCTGAATGAGGCTAGGAGGGTGCAGGGTACTAGGGGCTGTGGCCCCACACTGGTTCCCCACTGCTGTTTCAGTCTTTGCAGCTGATTTCTTTATTATTAAGTTACCCAATTTACTATGCTGGATGCACATTTTCTCACTGGATGAATTCAGTAGTGATGAAGAAATTTTGAGTGCACACATTTGATTGTGTGATTACAATTCCAAATTTTGTATCATCTACAGTTTATATGTATTAGTGATCAAAACTTTTGGTTTTCATCAGGAATTCAACAAATTTCAGCTTGCTAAACTTGACTCAGGTGGAAGTAAGAAAAACATGCATCCCTACATACGTTTTTTTACCTTAGATATTTATACACATGCATATAATTCTTATTCAAGGCAACACAAAGAAACATTTCACTGATGTAAAAAGACTAATGCGTTATTTTTCTTTTGAGACTGGTTTGTTAAAACATTTCTTTTTAGTTTCCTCACTTCCTCAAGTCTTTTTTATAACTGTTTTATAAAAAGCAAATTTAATGCTTTTCTTTCGTTACACAGGTATAAACTTGTAGAGTATGCAGACAAGGTGGCACACGCCTATTTTTAATAGTCTTGAAGTAAGAAAACATTGTCTTACAATAAGGGTGACTCATCTAGAAATGTAGTTAAGATCAGGCTAATACAAAACATCCTAAAAAAATTCCATTAGGGTTACTACCCTTGAGGTAGATAATTTTGAACTCTAGTTCCAACATGTAAACTTTAAACGGTGCTTCTCAGAAGACGTTTGTAACTTACAGTTTGACTCTCTCTCTCTGCTCCTCCTCCTCCTTGTTTTTCTTTTCTCAAGGGCCTTACTTTATAAATAACTTTTCACAAGAGCTTGCATTTGCAGATTGGATAACTTGCCCTCACATTTGGCTAAAGAAGTATCTGTTGATGTAGATAAAATGATGGTTTTTGCAAGTGCCTAGAAAAATATTGTAATGCCTTCAAACTGTTTATGGCTGTTGGGAGCTACATATTATGACTTGTGTTCTGTGAAGAAACCATGTGACTTTTTATAAAAATAGAAATTGAGATACGCCTTGTTTAGCAGAGGACAGAGAACTTATGCGAGGTAGGCTGAATTTTCATGGGCACACTCATGAGCCAGTAGCTGTTCTCTGCTCTGAGCCAAAGAAATAGACTGGCAGGTGGGGAATACTCCTTGGAATGGCTACTGTCAGGTGAAAAGAACCCTCTTTTCTTGCCTTCTACCACAAAATGTTCCTTTCTTTCCTGTGTACTAATATTGGTAGAGGCAGTGTCAAGTTGGGTTTTTAGTTTTTGTGGCTACAGAGACATGTGGAATGGGTAAACAAAAAAATATTTGTTAGATATTTTTGGTTACCTGTATTATTCAAATAAAAATTTCAACTCATTCTGTTGATCATGAATGAATTAAATGCTTGGCAGTATTTACTTAATTTTTTGTATGTTTACAGTGGTAGCATCTCATAACAAAGATTCTAAAGATGCCAGGGGAAACCATACGGAATTTCCAGGCCAGTCAAGCCATTGCTATGTAGAAAGTGCAAATGGAATTCTGATAAATTTATTTACTACTTGGAGTTCACTGTAAACTTCAAAAGTATTATGATGAGTAGGATGTGCTTCTGAAATAGGAAGCAATAGCAATTGTAATAGCATACTAAGAGTGGTGTGGTATGAGCATGTTTCCAAAAACAAGTGTATGTACACACATATATGTGCAATTAAGAGAAAAAAATTATATCTGTAGGCTAAAACCTATTTGCCATTCAGATGCTTTTTTTTTCTTATGGTATTAATTCTCTAGGATGTGATATTTATTATCTTTATTCAAACAAAGTATTATTTTAATTGCTGTTTGTTTGTGGCACGCTCTTCAAGGTAAACTTCTAAGTCTTCCATTAGAGTACACTTAATACATCATCTAACTATGGCAGTTCCATAAACATTCACACATTTTAATTTATAATTGGGTACGATCCTAGGATAAAGACTGTGGCAGGTGTTGGTGAATAATAATGTCATCTAAAGCTTTCAGGATATCAAAGGAGGGCATGGAAAAATTGAAAATCAAGTTTTCTGATGGAGGAAAAAAGAGGTTTAATGGAATAAATTCTGAAATCTTCTGCCAAATTTAGCTTTAATGAAGAGAACTCCTGATAGAGAAATTTAATGTTTAAATTTGACAGTGTAAAGTTTTAACTATTTTTTATTTCATGCAAAAAATATGCTCTGAGTGTATGTTAAAAATGATGGATGGGATCAAATGTGATGCCTGTGAATGGGGAACACTACTCCATTATCAGGTACAGCTGGATGAAGCTGGCAGTAAATGGGTGATGTCTGTTGGGGAGAGGAAATTTCCAGGGAAATAATAAGTTTAAATAAGTAGAGGAAGCAGAAGCCAAAGCAAGGTAGAGGGTTTGATGTGTAACGTAATAGTGAGAAAACAACTGAAAAAAAGCATTGGGCAGATGAAAAGGAAGTTATGGCAGAAAGTAGTTAAGTGAAGTAGAACTGTAGTTCATTGTGGGAGGACAGAAGGAAACACAAAAACCCAACCAAGGGAAGTTCCAACTCAATAAAAGGAATAACCTCTTTCACCCTTGACAGACAAGCAAGCAGCAAAGAGGTTGCCCGGAGGGATTGTATGCTAGAGCAGTAAGGGGCTGAGTGACCTGGGTGATCCTGCTTTGAGAAGGAGTTTGAACGAGAGACCTCCTGAGGTCCCTTCCAGCCTCAATTATCCAGCAGTCCAATGGAAAAAAAAAAATGTTTTTAGCCAAGTATTAAAATTCCTTGTGACATGGCCATGTCGTGGCTTTCCAGAATGACTGTTTCATTCACCCAAACAGAATTCTGAAAACCAGGTGTGAAATGCTGCACACAGTCAGCTTTACTGGCAGGCAGCAAAACTCATGGAATCCCTGGAGTTATGAGCCAGCACTCCAGCTGTGCTCACTGAGTTCAGCGTGACTATGCTGAGTGACAGAGCTCCATCATCTTAGCAGAGGTGGGACATGGGCAGTCTTGGGGAGGAAGGTGCCACTCAGTCTTCCTTCCCACAAAGCAGCAAAGGTGCAGCCTAAACTAACACATGGATCTTTTTTGACCACTTGAAATAGTTTGGATTTAAATGGAAGTTGAGTTTCAAACCTCAGCTAGAACAGAACTGTTGCTTTACTATGATGATTTTATAAATTATGATTTTCCAGACTTCTTTTACTCATTTCCTTGATCATTTAAAAGCATGCAGCATCTTTTCAATGTGGGTATTATCACTACTTTAATGTTCTCCTACTTTATTAACATACTTTCCCCTTATAACATTATATTCCTCCTCCAGATAAAAAATAGTTTTCCACACTTCATTGGATTTTCTCTCTTCTTTATTAAATTCAACCTGCAAGTCTTAGTTGCATTTTTGTAATTGCCTCTCCTTTCTCATTTATATTACAGGAAGTTAGAGATCTAAGAGGGCTGTAGAGAGGAGTGAGATGGTTTTTTATAGCTGCAGCCTTTGAGCAGCCTTTTGTGAGAATACTTCTGACACTTGCTGTTGATTACAGACTTCTTTTTAAAAGGAACTGTTTGAGCCTAAGCTATGGTGTGTTTCTGGACTCCACAGCCTTCTTCCACATGTGGATTTTTGTAATAGCTCCAATCTGACCTTCTTCATTAAATTACTTAGTTCAATAGAGTCTGAGTTCTTGAAACCTGATATGCTAGTCTGGTTTATTGTGTATGTCTATCTTGTATCTGCACTTTGTGTACAGCACTAAATTCAAGTGGCTCTTGATCTGATTTCAATCTACCCACTGGTTTCTTTCTGCTGATAAGAAATTAGTTCAATATGGTTTCCCATTTTTCAGACTGTAAAGTTGCTCTGTATTAAGTAAAAGCCAACTGTGATGCATGTTCAGTATACTTTTTTGCCCAGTGAATCTATGGGAAGATAATTTCTCCCACAGTTGTGGTATCCTGTGATTTCCAGTCCTGTGAGAACTGGCCATGCATTTTTTTCATTCTCACTTCCATCTGGTTATGATGGTTTATAAGCAGATGTTTATTGTTCTCTCTCTTTCTTCCTCCCTCCCCATTCTTGCTAACTTAATACAAAGTCAGTTGCCACCACTGTTTTCATTGTCACTTTATAAATATTGGATGTAATAATTATCCATGCTTCAAAAAATCCTTCTAATTATCTTTTGGGGTTCTCAGTGGTTAATTCACTTTTCCTGCTCACAGAAAATTGCTTAAAAATCACAAGTCACTTTCCAATAATGTTAACTTTACAGCAGCTTTAAAATTAATTTTCAGGTCTTTATGTCTATTTTTGTAAAGAAGTCTGTGAGTTTACAATAGAAAGTGAGATGTTTCTGCACTGCTGAAGTAATGCATCTGATGAAACTTATTGTGTGGTATGTAATTATAGAAATAACTTTCCACATGCAACAAATACAGATGTTTATATCCAGTCTTGTTTGAAGACCAGTTAGCCCATATTTTTATAATTTTTCTTGTCTTTCACTCCTAATTTATTTTGTGGTGGTGTTTGGTATATTTCTGTCCCTGGAGTTTCATTGAAGTCTGCTTTAAACATAATTAGACTTCACTTTTATGAAATTTCTAATTGCTGATGGAATGGCTCCCCCAAAAACTTTGGAAATCTTATGTTTTCTTCTGTGTGTTAGTTCAGCATCTAAACTTGAATTTTGATTTGTTGGCTTAAAGAAAGGAAAATGTTCACTGAATCTAAAACCTGTAGTCAAGAACAAGAGAAATTATTAATTTCGGAAATAATGGCTTTGTGGAACAGATCAGTAAATAACTTGAAACTATTGCTCCTGATAGCAAGAAAATACTGTATTTTGCCCCAACAGTAAAACATCTAGGAAGTCGACCATGCCAGGATCTTTGTCACTAGTTTTGCAGCTTCTTTGCTATTGAGGTGAACAGTTACATCTGCTGTCTCATTAAACAGTATCATCAATAAATTTTTTGGGCTATTTTTTAGTATATATTGTTGGGAATAGGATTTATGTTATGTCCTGTGGGTTTTTTTTGCTTTTTTTCTCCTTAATTTACTCAATATTACTGACACTGCATTTAATGATCTGTTGAAATGATAAGAGATGAAATTTTCAGAAAGTTTTCTTGATTGTCATCTAGTGTCACTGTGGACCCTAACAAATATCTTTTAATAGATTTAAATGGGCTTTGGGGACAGGCCTTATGTAATGATATCATGTTGTACAAAATCATATAAAATATAATTTGAATTTTGAGATGTATGCTATATAAATTATGTAGTTACATTAACTGTACCTTGTAGCTGTTAAATTTACAGCTGATGAAAAAGTTCTGTCAAGAAACAACAATATGTGGATTGAAGGTAATGTTTATCAGATTAGTAATTTGGATTAATTTATTTTTGCATGAAAGACTAAGGTTTTTTTCTTGATCACAGACAACCTGTCACAACGAGTTTGTGTTATCACCAATGTGAAGGAAACTCTTCCACAAGTAGGTTTTCTCCTTCCTGAATCTCTGAAAAGCCAAATAAAAGTAAGTGCAACTATATGTCCCTCTACTGTATGTTTGATTTAATGTTTCTGGTTGCCACTGCTCCTTAGAAATGGTCTAAATAATGTGAAAACAGAAAGTGAGACATCCTGTGTCACTGTGGTATTTATTAAAAGGAATTAACAACAGGTGTGGAAGTTACCAAGAAGGAAGCATCTTCTGCCCAGTTGTGCTGTACAGGAGAATCTTACAGATCCACTTAAAATGTCCATTTAAGATTAGAGGAGAAATTGAATCCAGACAAGAGAGGCAATTTTCTTTAAATTTTATTAATTCAGTAAGCCCAAATTGTTACAAATATGTTACGGAGGAAATGCTTTTGTTACTTTGAAGTCTGACTTGGAGTTTGAACCAATTAAAGAGTATGTTGTTTTCCTGCAGAGCTGTGAATGCAAAATCAAATTAATCAGCTTTTTTGCAGAGTGATAGGGGTACATTTCCCTCACAGTGAATGCTTATTGAAGCCTTTGCTTTAGGATGTTGATGGAATGTTCTACTGGCATTTAATGATCTTTTTCATTATTCTTTCTGATAGAGCTATCATATTTCCATTTTCCCAAAGGCGATTAACATTTGGTAATTGCTTAAATTTAGATTGGTGTTGGGGTGATTCTTAATTATATCTTATGTGATGATATCAGATGTTCCTGTTACCCAGAGAAACAGACAGGGAATAGCTGTTTAAAAATACATGTTTTCTGATTTGCATATTGTTACTTCTGCAATGGTTTTATTCAAGTCTGTTGATCTTCTGCATGGTGTGTTAATTATTAGAAGGATATGTTTCTCTACCAACCTGTATGGCTGTTTTATATCTGGAAATGTCATCTGACATTGCACTTACAGTTTTTGTTTGGAAAGAATTGTATTTAGTATGGAATCATGCTTTATATCTATTAAATGTCTACATCTAAAAGTGAAAAAAATTAGCAGACTTGAATAAGATCTTTTCTTGTCTGAATAGCTGTATGATGGGACAGAAATGTTTCCATTTCACTGACACCAGATCCATTGCTAGTTCTCATGTTTATTTCTGTGTAAACTGTTCTGCTGTTAGTAGGAAGACATCACTTACCCATATACTTTTAAACAATAAAATCTCTGAGTTAATTTTTAAGCTTAGCAATGTACAGAAATTCTAACCTTAGAAACAATATATGCACAAGCCTGTGTGTTCTCAAATGAAGCACAGAACCTTGTGTGAAAGAGACTTGATTTTGTGCAAAATAATTATTTTAAGCACTATAGATGTGCCACACTGAAAGCTGGGCCTTTTCAAATGGATAATTTGAAGGTAATTAATCTAAATAGGAGACCAACTGGCAATCCTTCAGTAGCACATATTATTATATGGAACCAGTATTTTAACATTTGAGATACTTTTGATACTCCAGTTCTCAGTATTGGCCGTATTTATTTCTGAGGTGTTTGTTAACTTCTATATATATCCTTAAAGTGAATTAAAAAGAAATTTTGTTAGAAGGATTTCTGAGAGAAGCTCTAATAACATGATAATGCCAGTAACAGGGGAAAAAAAGACCTAAGAATTGAACTAATAAGAAAAAGAAAATGAAAAGAAGAGCTTTTCTAAAAATTTTATAAGGCTACATTGTTGCTTGTGAAGTACTGTAACAGTACTTTAATCAGTGTTACTTTAAACAGTATGACAATGAATGTTTTGTTAAAGAGATCATACTGTTAAAGACGTAACTTGAGTCTTTCCTTAAATTTGTTATTTAGCACCTTCTTTTGAAACAAACAAACCTCAATGGGAGCTGAAGGTGTTTTCTTCTGTGACTGTAAATCATGTACTCCTGTTTCTTTAGTGACAAAGTGCTGTTGTCACATGAAATGGAATCAACTGGATGAAATTGTGTGTCATTTTTGTGACTGGATAATTATCCATGAGCAGCATATAAAAATATTTGGTCGTTTTCAAATAGAAAAAAGAACTAGCATTTCACTAGTAGAAATTCACCAATTTCTTAATGATTGCATTGTCCATCTGCTGCATTGGTGTTAATTGTGATTTTAAATTCTGATATAATTTAAATAACTTTTACAGGTTCCAAATGTCCTGGTATTAATTTTTGATTTTATGAAAGTTGATGTTGAATAAAGTTGAAAAGTCGGTACAGGGCATCTGGTAATTAAAAAAGTATTAGAGAATATCAACTGTTACAAGGACCAGAAGTAATAAAGGAAATTCGTATACTCCTTTTTATTTAAACACTGAAACATTATGTGACAATCACTTTTTACCAAGGTGGAATTTTTAAGTAATTTTTGCTCTCTTGCATAGCTGATAGCATTGATTAATATTAATTTAAATTTGAAAAAAGTAATATTGAATAAGATATTAAATGGCAAATAGAATAAGAATTAATTTTAGTTAATTGATGATTTATTGAAGCTTTTACTTAGGCAGCTGTGCTTACTTTTCCAACAGATAATCTAGATTTCATTTTTTCTGGATAATATGGTGGTTAAAAAATGCTAGTGTGGTACTTAATAAAATTGTTTGAGTTAAAATTGTGATATACTGAAGGAGTTTTTAAATGTTCAGCAATGCTTAAGCATCATGTATTGTAATATCTCAAAGGAAAAAATAAAAGTAGGCCTTCTGCCTTGGGTCATGTTCCAAATACATCCAAAAGACACTGACTTGCAGTATGCTTGTGTTCATTGAAGTAAGTGCAAGGTTGAGAAGATACCAGAGATTTCTGATTTTACATCTTCAGAGGTTCAAGCCAGGTGAGCCCTGGCGTATTGCATTTGCCAAGTATTTTTAGTAATTCATTTTAGTAGTTCCAAGTATTTAAGTAATTCATACCTTCTGTGACTTTTTTTTAATCTTAAAATATTAAATGTCAGCTATTTGTGTCTATGCTATCAAATTTTGAGCCCAAAATGTGTCTAAAATTTTTAGAGTAAAAATATCAACTGTTTGGTTTCAAACCACCTTCCTTTGCAAACAAGGTAGCTCCCAATTATTACAAAAATTAACAAATAGAGCTTTACCTAACACTGCAAAGCCTTTTTAAATGTTGTATTTGGAACTTCTGTTGGATTGTGGATTAAGTGGCATTTTAAGGAAACACAGAAATGTATTGCTTCTGTTCTGTGATGCTTAATATGTGTTTTGGGCAGAAATAAAGCTCAGTTGTATAGTGAAACAGTGGGATTTGCTGATTTAATGGAAGCAACATGAAGATTTTTTTTCTCCTGAATTTCAAAATTTTATTTGCTTCAAAGTGTTATCTTCTCTTAAGGAACAGATTTTCCCTCTGCTACCTGGTTTACTGTTTTATTTAAGGCAGTGCTGAAGCTGATAATGCCGTAGAATCTACTTTTTATTTTATCTGGGGTGAGATAGTTGCTTAGCTTGTGTAAAAGGCTGCAAAATAAGTATGTCTGTGCTTAAGAAATTATTTTAAAATATTTGTTGAGGAAATTATTTCAAGGAGAAACTCTAGTCAAGTCTTGTACTCTTGTTCTGGGCAGAATCCTGGAACACCAGTGCACCTGGTCTTTCATGCACACTTATTTTATTTAATTTTTAACTTCATGAAGACAAAATGTATATATTTGAGTATTAGAGAGGTTTTCTCAGAATTAGATGTCTAAAATCATTAGATCATTTTATGGACAGTGTTTTCATCTCTGGAAACAGTTGAACATCCTAACCCCAGCAGCAGCACTCGTACCTGATGCTTCCAGGGCTGTTTCTGGAATGGCTTCCCTAAGCAGTATGCTTCAACATATGTTGGGCTCCATGCTTCACTGTTGAGTGCCCCAAAATTTTGAGCAATTTTCATTTTTTGTAGTGGAAATAATAATTGCCAGTTTAAATAATGTGAATGAACAAACTCTGCCACAGTGGGGGGAGCTTTAGCAGATAGTTAAGGCTGAAATAGAATTTTTTACTTTTTTTTTTTTTTTTTGGTCGCATCAGGTTGAAGCTATTTCACTATCTCTAAGCAAAAATGATAGCCATCTACAAAACATCATTTCAGGACAGTGCTACAATTTTGTTTGTGTAAATGTAAGTAAGGATGCATGCTTTTTATTTTGCACGTAAACTTATTGGTAGTGGTAAATAATTAAATATTTGAGTAATAAGTTGTTTGTTATTTTTGTCCTCATGTGCTGTGTCCATTCTGATATTTGATGTTTCTGATGTGCACTAAACTAGACCTTTGAGACACTGGTCTGTTCATTCTCCTCTGGTTCCACACTTCTGTCATGGTGTTGTTAACCAGCCATGAGTTCTTAAACAAGAGGGATAAAACTGGAAGTAGTTCAAAATTTCTTTTCATAGATGCTGTATTGAAGTGAATTATTTTAAGGAGAGGCCTGTCATATGTGTGGTCATCTAACTGTGCATTCATTGCTACCATGGTCTACATTAGTGTTTCCCATTCTGGACACGTGCATGCCATGTGATCTGTGTCTGGGTCCTTGTATGGGATCAGGTTGGTTTTAGATGAACCAATTCTGAGACCAATCAAGACCCTTAATCTTGTTTGGTTTTTTTTATATATATGTATATAAAGGGTAATCTCATTCTTTTTCAAACATCTATAACTTTACCAGACAATGCCATTACAAGTATATTAAAAATAAACAACTAACCATCCAAACCCCCCCAAAACCAAAAAAGGGATGTATATTTTTTTGGTAAATAAAAGATCTTTGAATTCCATTTTTATGAAATAATTGTTGTTTTCAGTAATTCTAAACATCTATTTTCATTTAGGATAAAAGGTGTGCCATTCAAGAAATCCAGGAACTAGTGGATATGTTGGAAAAATCAAATATTCCTGTCTTATATCCAGTTGTCCTTATTTCGGTAGGTAACTCCTGTAAGTTACTGTAGAAAGTATCTCATTAAATATTTTTTTTAAATATTTAATACAAATATAAGTAATATTTAATATAAATATTTTTAAAGTTAGACTAGGTTTAAACTGCTGCTACCTCAGAATAAAATTTTAAATTCAGACTGCAAATTGGTCTCTGAAAAAACTCATTTGCACTTCAACAAATGTACTGCATCCTGTCAGGAAACAAAGTGACACTAGCAAATGACAGTTTGTTAGTTATATATTTCTGTGAAAGGCTCATTGTGGCTGGCTGGTTGTATTGAACTGTTAACTCCTGCCTTGCTGTTGTGCTCTGTCTCTTCTGGGGATGCTGTGAAGCATGTGCTGGGCTTGAATGCTCAGTGGGAACAGAATTAGGTGGCTTTATTTTTTTCTATGCATGTGTGATCCTGAAGGCTACTCTGGTTTTGATCCAGGCCAGGATGCCATTGGCCTTCTTGGCCACCTGGGCACAGCTGGCTCATGCTCAGCCACTGTGAACCAGCGCCCCCAGGTCCTTCTCCACGGGGCACCTTTCCAGCCACTCTGCCCCAGCCTGTGGTGCTGGGTGTGGTTGTTGTGACCCAAATGTAGGACCTGGCACTTTGCCCTCTGGAACCTTATACCCTTGGCCTCAGCCCATGTATCCAGCCTGTCCTGATCCTTCTGTAGAGCCCAACCTATCAGCCTGCTATATCCTCACCTATTGTGTGCTGTTCTCTTGGAGTGAGTTACTGTGATTCTGCGAACATCAATATTTAGTACTTTGTTTCCAGACCATCTTTTTTTCTTGTCCGTGTTTCTGAGGAACTTCGGGGTAAAACTTTAATTTTACTGAATTATCAAAGATAAATTATTTCTGCCTTTCATAATCAGAGCAATTATATGTCTCCAATTCTGTTGGTCATTTACAAGGCCACTGGATGTGCAAAATGCTTTCTTCTGGACTGAAAATGTTTTCATTAGTCCTTTATCAAGAATATAAAAAGCCATTTCTGTCTGTGTTGAATTTTGAGGGTGTGAAGATAAAGCTGGAATTGTTAATCAACTAGCTGATGCTAAAGTGTCAAAAGCATGCTTATTTTGTGCCCAATTGATAGCACTTTCTAGTCTGGACTTCGAATTAAATACTTTTTTTAATGTGACGCTAGGAATGTGAAAACTTTGGTTTAATAGTTGTAGCTGTAAATATTCTGGTCTTAATATCTCCTAAAAAATAGATATGAATGCAAATAATTCTTACACAATCTCCCCAAGAAACTCGAGTTTTGCCCCGTAGATACTAGATCTTGAAGTCTTTGTAGAACCCACAACCATTTTTAATGAAAGTGTACTTGCTTGAACAGCCTGCAGCATGCAGAAATTATTTAGGTGGACTCCTCTTAAAATAGCCTTAGGAGAAAATGATACATTTAATCCCTGTACTATATTCCAGATCCATCAGTTGTTTTTGACAACTACTTGACATTTCCCAGAACTAGACAGTGGAAAAAAAATCTCATAACTAGGTGGAAACAGTTGCTAATATTTAAAACACTGATAGAAATATATTTGTTAAAAGTAAGTTGCCTATTTGCACTTGGGCATCTGGTGCTACTCATTTGATGGAAGTACCACACTATCTGTTAGAAATGCTAGAAGGGAAAAGAAGCAGATCTGAAAGGTATGTTTTAAGTGACTAAAGAATTAGCTTAACAAATCATTGTCTCATATTAATCACTGGGAAGTATTGAAGTCCTTTAAACTTCTCATCTCTAAAACTCATTACAGATGGTATGGGAAGCAGAAATTTCCTTCAGCAGTCTTTGATTAAATTCAGTGTTGGGTGTCCTCTTCACTAAGGCTCATGAGTGGGATTTTCCTCAACTTTATTCTTTCCTATATACCTTTTTAACATATTACCTGAATAAATTTTTCATGAGCAGTGCTATAATGCACTTTCTTTCAATGTGAAAGGACATATTAATATTTCTTGGGCAAATGTGAATTAGAATTTTAAGCAGTATGATGACATTTAAATGCGTAGGTCTTAGGTACCAGCTGTAAGGGAAACGTTTTTCTACTCTCAAAAGTAAAATTCTTTCTGGTAGTGAAGAATTGAAAGAATGAATGGGGAGAGCAGCTAACTGCTTCCATTCTAAATTAATAACTTGGAACAGTCTAATGTAATTGGATTTGGGTAATTGGAAAGTTCTTGTCTATTCTTTGATTTCATGACAAAAATAACTTATTCATATTAATCTGATAATTAAGAAAAAAAGGGGTTTTTTCCTTCCAATAATCATCTTCTTTAGTTGTAAAAATGACAGGTGGTATTATTGTGTCAGATGCTCTGTTAAAACAGCTCAGAGACCATTGTTCCAATAAAAGGATGAGCTTGCAGTGGGCACGATGACTTCTGTCCATAATCCCACCTATCAATTGCCACAGATTCAGTCTATCCATTATCCTGGTGCCTGACTGGATTGTTTCGTGGCATCTGTAAGCTGAAGCACCAACTGGACTACTGTATCTGGACAAAAGGGAAGATTAATGTTACAGGAGAAATAGGAAGCACAGAGGTAAACTTCAGGTACTTGTTTGCATCAAGCCAGTATCCTCTCCAGTTATGCTGTAATTGTATTCTTACACTGACGGTACTTTTTTGAGCAATGCATTTTCATGTTTGTAGATGGTATGAATGGATTTGATTTTTATGTTGCTGCTTTGCTTAGGGTTAGAAAGAAAGGACTGCTAGTACTTCAGCTCTGTAGTTCCAATTTGCATTTCAGTACCAAAGTAAGTTTGAGAAAAATCTCTTTTTAAAGCTGTCAAAGAGGTTAATGGTAAGGAGGAGCTAGGTTAAGTTCTTTCAAATTAATAGGTTTTATAATTTCTTGTAAATAGCTGTAAATGAGTAGTACTTAGCCTTGTTTTGGATAGAAAATAACAAAATAATGAGTGAGTGTGAAAATTAATCTCTGCTGGTGTAGTAGAAGACAATAGCTTTGCTTCTGGTGAGTGTGCATTTAGCCAATAAACAGCTTTTTTTTTAAAGTGTTGCAAGGGAAAATGCATGAGGACCTATTTTCTGTCAGTATAAATGGAACATAAAGTGCAAAGAGAACTTGAAATAATTTTCCTAAGCACTGGTCACTGGGGAGATCTCTATACCCCTACCTCTGTTTAGTGGTCACAGGTAAGTTTTATATGATGGAATCATTCAGCCAGAAAAATGTTTTTTCTCTCTTCTAGGGGTAAAGGTACTTCTACTATTAATAGATACTGAAACTTTATATGTAGAAATTGTCATCCTTAACTTTGATTTCTACGGCTAATAGAAGCTTTGTAAGATAAATTGATTGAAATGTGGAACATGTAAGCCTTGGGAAAGGGTTGAGCTCTAGTTGATGCCTTCCTGGAAATACCACTTAGAGAATCACAGAATATTCTGAGTTGGAATGGACCCACAAGGACCATTGAGTCCAACCCTGCATTAAGATACCCAGGAGAGAATTCATAGAATCATAGAATGTGCCAGGTCAGAAGGGACCCATCAGAATCATCAAGTCCCACTCCTGGCCCTGCACAGGACACCTCAAGAATCACACCATGTGCCTGAGAGCGTTGTCCAAATGCTTCTTGAACTCAGTTCAGGCACTGTAAGACCTGCCATGTTTCTGCAGCATCCCTGGTGGAAATGAGACCTACCTTTCCCTGCCCGAGAGCTCAGGACAGTCTTATCCCTACCTTCTTTTGAGGTAGTTTCTGCTTTTTAAACTTGAAGTGTTACCTTGAAATTAATCCAGTTTAGGCAACTAATATGCTATACTTAAAGGATTGTAAATTTCCAATTAAACTTTAGAGAATTCAGTTCTGTCTTGAAAACCTTCAAGATGCAGCCTTGAGAAAGACACATGTATTCTATAGTCCTCTAATAGTAAAAAAACCCAAACAAAACAAAACAAAACCCTGTGAAAGTTAGTCTAGAGCTTATAAAAGAATGTTGTTTGTTTTCTTATTTAATTGAATATTTTTAAGATGCATGACATGTTCTGGCATATTGGTCTCTTTGTGCTTTGAAAATAAAAGGTTTTTATTTCACTAAATGTATAAGTAGTAGAATTCAATAGTAATAGAATTTATCTCAGAAAAGCTTTTGTTAGTCTGTATTTTTGTGTGTGCTTAACACATAAAAATGAGGTACTAAAAACCATCAGTCTAAAATGGTGCACCATGGAAAAAGTGGATTTTGTTTTTTCCTCATTTATTCTTTTGCAGGTGCACTTGGATATTTCGGAAAATAATTCTTTCAGCATTGGGATGGAAGACCTAACTATGATCAAGAAATTTGCAAGAGAAACTAAAAAGAAAAACATTTTGGTTTATGGTCTCCTTATCCAATATAAGGTATGTAATTATCTTTCTGTGTGCAAATCATCTTCTTTTGCAATTTATATGATTAATGATAGAATCTTCATTTAAAACAAAATCAAAGGGAAATATATATGACATGAAAAGGATTTTTTTCGGACGAATCTTGCCTGCTCTTGTTCAAAATTCAGACAAGCCTCTAGTTATAGACAAAAATGTAAGCTTTTTGATTAGAGAGGAATAAATGGTAAACATTTTCTAGAAGTGCACAAAAACATCAGGACCTTTTTTGCTTTTCTGCTTGGGAACTTGCTTTTTTCAGCATTAAAAAAAAGAGAAAAATAATGAAAGTACATTTAGTCGGTGGTTCTGCAGTATTTTATGTCCCTCATCAAAACAGAGTTTGGTACTCAGGTGACAGGAAGGGCATGGCATATAGGTGTTGAAACAGTGTCTGTAATAGCAGCAAATTGCCTCAGCTGGAGGCAAAAGGACTTAGTATTCCAACATCCTTTGTACTCACAAAAGCTATTTAAAAATAAACTATTTTGCCTGGGAAACATATTCTGTCAACCAGAGGAGTGGGCTGCCTTGCCTCCAGTGCAGATATAGTTTTGCAGCTTCTTAACTCAGTCAACAGTGAAGAAAGAAGGAAGTTAGATATTCAATGGAAATTTTAATAAAGAAAAATAAATGTAATCTTAACTAGGTTTTTTTTAGGTTGAGTTATGTGTTTGGGTTTATATATAATTGATTAAATGTGGCTTTAGTTTTATATCTTTTTCTGGTATACCAAGCACTTGATTTTTCCCATCAAATTCTATTGCTTTATGAAGAGCTGGGAGTATCAATACCTATCAGTTTATGTTTTTATAGACTTTTAATGCCAACACAATACAAATATTGCTATTATATGACATTAGTTTGTCACTTTGTAAAACGCTGAAGGGCATACAACTGTTCAGTTTTCTTTCTGGTGCTACCATTTTTTTTCAGGGTAAATTCTGGCCTCCTTTCGTAAAAATAATTTGAATAACTATTGAAACATAGTTCTAAGAGTCACCTTATCCTGGTAAAAAGTAACACTTCAAATATTTCTTTAGTCTAACTGCTGTTTTTGCATTTTAGACTTCATTGTGTATATATGATTTTATATGCAAGTGAATCAAATAGACATATGTGGATAGAAACAGTTAGTAAAGCTGACTGGAAGAAAAGAAAATCTTTAATAATCTTTAGTGGATTTTGATGGGCATGGCACCAAGACATTTTAATATTGACGGGCACGTATAAGAGCAATATGAGATCTGAGTGGGAATTCTTGATCTGTGGTGATAAGGGAATTGCAGCAGACTGCTGCCTCCATTTTTTGAAAATAGAAAGCTAGAATCTTTATGTAATAAAGCGTCATCACTCATTAGCATGGAAAAAGTCTTAAATAGAGTAAAACACTTTGCAAAGTAAGTAAACTATTTCTAGCTGTCATGTTTTAAAATGGATTTAAAACATGTCCCTGCTCACAAAGACAAGGATATAGTCTTGAGTTCCTGCTTGTCAGTATTTTGATAGATAACAAAAGAATAGGTTCTACAGATTGTTTGTATATATGTGATATATGTATCAAGTTTACTTTTGGCTGCAGATCCAAAAAGAACGTAATTGTTTCTAGGTGAAGTCCTATGGAAAGACTTGACATATGAATCTAGAAATTACATAATCCAAAATTTATTGTTGGTCTGGTTGGGACTGAGAGACTGTGAACAAAAGCAATTTGTTACAATGAAAGACATCTTTAAAACAGTTTCTTTTTTTTTTAATCTTAAGTCCAAAGCATGATTTGAGAGTCACCAAGGTATTTTACTTCTAGTACAAGCCATTAATAGATGAACCTGTAGCTGGTTGCCATGCTTGAGGATGAAATTTCATATAGGGGAGTCCAGAAGAAGTAGAAACACGAGAAGCACCTGTGCTAGTGCAGGATAGACTATTATTGCAATAACTTCTGTCACGAGATGCTTTCTAGAAGTCCCAGAAAGCTGTAGTTTATTTCAGGAAAAGAGTGATGACAGGTTACTTCATGAAGCTTTCCTCTAGCTGACAGGTTTGTATCATCACTACCAAACATACATAGTTGATAGATACACATTTACTAATTAAAAAAAAAGGGAATTTATTGAGACACATGGCATGGTACAATTCAGATGAAATTAGGTTATGTTTAGAAGGGTTATATATTTTGTGTGAGGATATGTTGATATAAAAGAATTTGTGGGCAGTCTTTCACATTTTCCATTAGAAGAGCAAATTTGTTGAAATAAATATTTTTTGAAAAAGAACCTTTTTTTAATGGCATATATATATTCTGCAAGTGGAAATTAAATGCTTTTGGAACCAAAGATTTCAGTTTTGATGGTATTGAAGGAGCTGTGAAGCCCTAAGGAAAAAGTATGAGTATTTATTTTCACTTCTTAAATGCAGTGTTTGTTTGGTATGTAGAAAAAGATGTCAAGTATTTTTATGACTATCTGATACACCAAGAAGCTAATCAGAAGAATTAAAGGAAAAGGCTTTAATGTGCTGTATAAGTGACCTGTTTTCACTTTGCATTTGCTCAAAACAAGAGCATGTTCACAGCTGGTACACAAATAGTTACTTCTCTTGTAAACCTGATGCATAGAATGCCACATTACTGATACTGATGTATAGATTGGATCCACTTCATAAAATCTCCTGTTTGCATCCTGAAAATGCTGGTAATTTAAATCTCACTTTGTTGGAACCCAAGGCACGCCTCTGGCTGCCCTGGGAGGTCAGGAGCCCCGGCACGGGGGTCCTGGACCCTGGCAAAAAGCCCAGAATGACACCGTCTTTGATTTTAGTCCATGGGAAAGATTGCCGACACAGCGCGATGTAATGCAAAACAAGAGAAGTTAAAAATGAGTAGTAGTTTAGTACTTTACAAGGTAGATCTAAAAAGTAGATTTTAGGCTTTCTGATATGAGGATGAAGGGTCTAAGATGGAGGATTTTGGGCGTTGCCCTGTTCTTCTTCTTCTTCTCCTTCTCCCCCATCTTCTCTCTTAGTGTTGGCATAAAATGATTGGTAGAATGAAAAAGAGGTAGAAATTACGTGTCTAGAATAGGTGCAAATTAATTGGCATAGAGTAGTAAATAATAAATGCGTTGTGAAGGATGGTTGGATCACGAAAAGGGTACAAAAAGGACGGGACGGCCCAGGACTGGGCAGTTCCCACTCGGACTCAGCTGGCATCAGATGTGCGGCCAGAGCTGAGAGCTAGCTAGAGATAAGAAGAAATAAACAACCTGAAACAACGTCTGCAGGCTTTTCTCATCTGTTCAGGCTTGGAGTAAGGTGTCCCAGAGGTGAAGATAAGAACCAGCGTTTGTGTGGAGTACCTAACTCCCACATCACTTATGAAATATTTTTTGGTTTTTTTAATAAAACAGTTCTGCACTATTAGAAATGGTTTACATGTTCAAAGTACAAAGGGGAAAAGAGTATTCAGTATTCAGAGTCTGAACTTATGGAATTAGTTTTTGAGGGTTTTTCAGATAATATGAAGGAAATAGCTGATAGGCAAGGTGAATTAAAAATAGCGAGAAAGGTCCATTTCTTTATGGAAGATATTACCAGCATGTGTTGATGAAAAGGTTAGTAAAATTCCAACTCTTTAATTTAGTGAGAAGTTCACCTTGAAAATAGCAATGGCTAGCATGGTATTATTATATATTAGAATAAGACTCTTTATTTTAATAGTAGTCTAGTAGGATGTAATGGAGAAAGCAAATTCTGAACATTAGGAGGAAAACCTATAAAAAGAAGCCAAGTTATTCTTAAACAAACAAAGTTTTACTTAAAAGGAGTCTTAAGAACTGCTAAAACCCCAAAATATATGAAAGCTAATGTCAAATCATTGTATCCATGCAGGGCTCGAAATATATTAAAAGTACTGATTTTTATCGTTGGAGCCACAAGATTTGAGAGGACACCTCAGCTGCATGTTGTTCTATGTTCTGAGCAATGGAATAATACTGAAATTGGGCCTTGTTCTCACCCGCACACATTATTATCTTTAAACATATTCTAGGTAGTGAATGGCCTTATGTTTGAATATGACAGTAATGTTTAAAAAAAACCCCTATTTTCTCTATTTATTGCTCTTCTCCCTTTAAAAAATAGTAATAATAATAATATTGTTGTCTTATGACTGAATTGCAAAAAATAATCAGCACACATAAAAAGAGAATATAAGAAGCATTTTCTAGCATGGGAGTTCAAATTCAACAGCTTGTAAGGGTTACAGGAATAAAATCTTGGTCTGTAGGGTTCACTTATAACTTCCTTACTCTTCAGAGGGAATAAAAAGGAACAGTACTCATCCAAAATAAAACGCATTTGGATGGACATAAGAAGCCACAGAAAGCTTTAAAATAAGAAAGTAACACTAATATGTCTTGGTTATAGAACTGTACTAATTTAAAATAATCCTACTTCAGAGAAGCACTAACTGAATATTGTGTCAGAGCAGCAAATACGTGCTAAGGCTTGCCAAGGCTAAGGTGAGCCCAAATACTTTTGCCTCTGAAACTTCTATTTGGTTAAGATAAAGGAACTATTCACTGACAGCCAGGAAAATTACAGTACGTACACTAAAAAGAGACAAATAATGCAATAGAATAATTGTTATGAAGCTGCTTGAAACTAAAAGAAACCTGAACTGTTGGTGATTTCTTATGCAAACATACTGGACATTTATTGTAGCCTTAAAGACTTTTTGAAGACGAGAGGCCCATCTGCAGTGTGGTTGATGGCTCAAGAAATACTTAGTGTGCTAGAAGTGTTTTATGTCTGACTTGGTAAACCCCAAAGGTAAACATTTATGATTTCTTTTTCATCAAAGATCCCTTAAAATAGTATTATGGGTAAACATTAAGGCAGTGTTTCTCAAGAGAGGAACACACCCCTCAGTGGGGTAATCCACAAAGTGGAAGGTGGTTTGGCAATCAGTAGTGAGATAATGAGCCTGGAGGGCAAATGTAGTAAAATCACAAAATAAAACTTTGGAAACTCATTAAAAACAAATAGGTTCTGCCCTACATGACCCCTGCATGCTTCTTAATTCACTTAATAATCAGCTTAGAATTGGTCAAATGATTGCAGTCTGATTAAAATGATTAGGATGCTGCCTGGAAATCTCACTTTTCTCAAGACGACACATTTTTATTTCAGCTGCAATGACATAATAGATTGTAATGAATCTGGAAATGTACATTTATTTGTAGAAATCCTTAAGGCCAAGTAATTACTGTTTAGTATTTTCAAGAGGCAAGAAGTTGAACTTTTAAATATCTTGATCCTATGGACTATTTATTCTTTCATCAAGGAAAATTGTGCAAATTCTGTGATGAACCAGAATGATCTGGTTTCCACTGAGTTTGGGACAAAGAGGGAAATCTGACCAAATCAGTTTGAAACTTTCTATATGGGTAGCCTCATAGAAATCAGAATCTGTAAGTTTCTTAATACAAACTCATAGCCAGTCATTCACCAGAAAAACCAGAGACTGTTATTTATGGAGGCTTAACATTTTTATCCTTAATTATTAGTACTATCTGCAATCAGCCATGAATGCATATTTTGCAGTAAGTAGAACTGACATGATGAAAAAGATTTACAAACATGGATTTGTAAGATAAAACTACAAGTAACTTCAGGAACTGCAAATAGCACAGTTTTTAAACACTGTTTAATTAAGTCACACTGTTTGTAGCAACTGCCTGTTAGCATAAGATATTTCTATAACTTTTACATTTTAGTAATAAATTTGTTTGAAAGTCCTTCTAGGATTTCTGTCAATTAAACGTTTATGTTACTTAACTACAGAAAAATCAGTTCTAAATTTAGTGTTTGAAAGACAGAAAGCTGAGTACTTCCAAAGAAATAGATTGATGTGTGAATGTTTTTTTAAGCTATTTAATATATACAGAAATTATAAACAAAGCTAGGTTGCTTTGTATTTTGAACTGAAATCTAACTGATCAAACTAGCCTTTTGCATATATTTTGTACCATTCAGAAGATGTCAAGAAATTAAAAAAGAACATGTCTCTGGCACAGTTCTCAATTAAGAAATGTATTAGTTCAAATTTTACCAAAATATTTGTTAAGCTTTGAGCTTTGAGTCAGGAAAGGTCATAAACACAGAACTTGGAAGCCTCACGATTGCTTGCAATGCTCTGGTGCATCACACTGTGGGAAGCACAGCTGCTTGGCTGTACTGCTGCTCATTTTAGTAGATATCCCGAAACTTGATACTGGATAATATTGATCAACAAATTGGGATTGCTGTTCTTATATTTCAGAGTTTTAGTGTGTCTACCTTGAATGTATGCATACAGGCTCTTTTTATTTTCTTGCTCATTTTCTCTTGCCATCTTTCTTTCTCAGTTGTTCTTGTTTCCCCTCAAGTCTTCTGCCTCTTCTAGCCAAAACAGGTAACACACCAATGGATTTTCTACAGATTTGCAACTCTTCTAAAAGCAGTCAAATAAAGCATTTACACAAACTAATTTCTCAGTGCAGTACCAAATTCCCAGTCTGAGGAAAATGGGCTATTAAGAAGAATAATTGGTAACCTTTCGGGCTTTCATTAAATAACTGTGTAGGTTTTTATCAGACAAAGGTCAGAAAGTTGCTCAATTTGTCTCTGCTATTACAAGTTCTAGGAGTTTAACAAGCTGCACAGAAAACTATGAGGTTAATATTTTATGCCTTTTACACATGACCTTTTTAGACTTGTTTCAGCTATTGAACTTATAATTGGAGAAACCAGAGTTCTTCCATCAACTTGTCAGCCAAAATGATTAAGGCATGTAGACATATCTTAAAAGTCATGACTTCATAGAATGGCCTTTAAACATCCTTGCTTTTATACGTCAGTTCAGCCATTCTGACAATGTTAGTCAATAAAGGTTTCCAGTTGTTTATTTTCTGGATATTTTAATTGTATAAAACATATTACTCTAAAATAGCTTCATAGTATGGACTGGAATTTTGGAGAACAAGTGGAACTTTCTAGTGGAAAGGAAAATATGTAATATACAATATAGTAACTTAGAAAAGTATGTTGGTATTAATTATTCTGGATGCTTTATTTTAATAGGAAATAAACATTGAATTGGAACCATTTGCAAAAACAAATACTATGAGGATCAAATCTGAGTTTTATCTTCAAATCTGATAGTATGAGTTATTCTGATTTTTAGTTCTTGTTAAAGCTTTGATGTTGACCTGCTATCTCTTAATGGAAACATAAACATTTAAGATGAAAGGATTTTGACACAAAATTTTGTTTGCAAACAAATGGCTTTTAACTTTTTTTTCCATTGCTAGCTTGCCTGACAGAAACCTCTGAAGTTCATTGCATCTGTTTAAGGATAGTTGCACTTTTGAGTTTTTAGTGCTGCAATTCTCCACTTAAAGCAATGTTTGTGCTCTTCTACTGTCTAAGCTGGGTATCCAAAATTAGTCTTCTCACTTGGCTTCCATGCTGTCCGCCAGAGGCATTGTTTAGCAGGCAACTAAAATACCTATAGAGCAGAATACATCTGATTTTTCTGGGTTAGATCTGATTACATAAAACAACAATAACAAAGAAGCTTACTAAAATTGTTCTGTGTGCTTAAGAGGCATTTTGAAAATGTTAGCAGCTTGCTGTTGTGTTAGTTTTCTAATGAGCTTTTGTATTTTGAGTGCACTTTCTCAATTAAAAAGTTGGCTGAAATTTTTCAGATAACTTTTTCCAGTTTCAATGCAAAGTTTAGTTTTATAGTGAAAATATGCAAAGGTTGTAGCACTTTTTCATCACTGTATTGGACCAGGAAAACTTAGGAAGTTCTTCAGCCATATAAACAGAAAAAGAAATTCCCTTCAAGCTGTACATTGTAGTGACTGTAACCATTCTATGGCTTTTGCTGCAGTCCTTGTGGTGTGGTAATTCTTAAAATTTGTGCAGCAGAGGCAGTGACTATCAACTCTATATTGGGAATATTAATTTCCTCTTTCATCCTCTCCTGTTATATACTAGCAGAAGTCAAGTAATGCAACCTCAGGCTAACTTTGGGGGATTTCTTTAGAAGGGCTGGAAGAGCTGTGGTTGGGGTTTCTGTATTTGAGATACTAAGCCCCACATCTTATTTGTTGCATATGTCTGATTGTTCAGTGAAAGTCATCCATTATGGATCATACCCAGTGCTGAAGTATATAAAAATAATATGTGATATTACACTTCATGGCAAAGGCTCTCTAATGTCAAGAATGAAAAATGCCCCTTATTCCCCAGCCTGTGCACTGCCATCAGATCCCAGTGACACCCTGTCTATCTTAGTAGCTCCTTTGTGCATTTGAACCTTTTTCAGATTTGTCACCCATCTCCTCTGGAAGTATCTGTCCTGATACATCCCAGGTTTGGGTTTCTCTGTGGTGGGACTTATTATGCTGCAGTATGTTGCCATCAAATGTGGCCATAATGGACCAGAACAGAAGTTTATCTATGTCATTGTCTTGTGTCCAACAGTAGCTGTAAGGAAATGCCTAGGAGAGGATCAGATCAGGGCAAGCATATATAGCACCTCTAAATTTTCTCGTTAGACTCAGTAATTGCTGACTTAAGTATTTCCTGAGCCAGAGAGGTTTTCTGTGGAAGTACTAGCCCTGGTGGATTTCTGTTCCGTGCTCTTGTCTTCTGAGATCTGTGTAAAATTTAGGCTCCACTGTGTCCCCTAATGAACGACTATATAGACTGAAACACAAAGAAAAAGAGGTGGTTCTTTACAAAGTAGTGTCCTAAGCACAGGGCTTGCTTCCGGTCTGATGAATTGTCATAATTTAAAATTTGAAGTACAGATGAATTGTTTTACATTCACTTACATTCAACTTCATTTATAATTTTATTGTCTAGTTACTAATTTTATCATGATCTTCCTGCATTCCATGCCAGTCAGCCACTACCCTAATGAGCTTCATATCATAAGCAAACTCATATTATTAATTTACTATTTTTTCCAATTTGTTTATGAATATGTTGAACAACATGGATACTATAACAAATCCCTGCTGAACTATGTGGATTCTGTTCTGAATACTAAGCATTTACTCCTACCCATTTTACTCTGTCTTTTGAGCAAGGCTTTATTCCTGGCAGGTCTTCCGTCTTATATCCTGGAACCTTTGTTTTCTTAAAAGCCTTTGGGGAGGAATTTTGTTGGAAGTCTTGGGAATCCCAGTAAATTCAATCAACTGTCCCCCATTCCTTTGAAGAAATACAGTAAGAATGCACATTCAAACTTAAAAACAAAGACATGTCGACTTTGTCATCATCTTAACTTGCTCTCTGCAATTACTCTTAAGTATTTAATTGTGAAATTATAATTTGTTAAATTGTCTGGCACAGAGTTACAGCTTTCTATTCTGTAGTTCACTGTATCTTTTCAGAATTTTTTTGTTTTAAATTGGAAATTATTACCACGATGTTGTGACTACTAAGGCAATTTTTAAACTAGAGATGATGCACACCACTAGGAACATGTTGCTTCTCTTCATTAATGATAAGACCAGAACAATCACAGTGCATTCTGCTGCTGGCTTGTGGTTGCCGAGGGCTATTTATTTTTTAACATTCAAAGATAACAAGAGCAAATCTCGTGGCATCTTTGTCTCACTAATGTTAAGTTTCTAAACATTTCAGCTGGCTTTCATCTAAATATGTTTTGAAACATCTGAATATGAAAATATGTTCATATCTCAAGACCATGAGATGCAAAGCGTTTGAAGTTAGATTAAACTGTTTTCTTAAAACATGGAAATGCATGGATTGAGGCTTAACACAAGTCAGAGAAAGATCATAGAAAACCTCCACTGAGTAGTGATTTTCATCTGAATTTTGTTGTGAAGTATTTCCTGGAAGTTATTTTCCAGTCGAATACGTAGATTGAATGAAAGTGGAAAATGTTACCATTATAGATTTTCCAGCATTTTCACTCTGAACTCAATAAATTTGATTTTAAAACATTCTTTGAGGAGTTGCTTTCCTAAGCCAATTTTTTATTCATCCTCCTAACTAATATTATAACCATATTCCAAGCCTTACAGTGTACTTTCTCACCAGGTCAGAGGTCGTAGTTTCTACTGAGCACCAGGGCCCATTACTTTGCAATGTACTTATATAAATCTGCTTGATTTATAACTGTTTTGATCTTTGAAGTTTTTACCAAGCAGAATCTTTTAAAAACTGAGATTGTTTACATTTGAGTTTTATTCAACCTGTGTGGTACTGGCAGCAGCACGAATGCACATTTTTGGCAGAGCCTCTGCCTTCAACTTTTTCCTTGACTCAGTCTTTCCATTTTTATGCAGCTATGAGCTCAAGTGTCTTTCACTTGTGTATTTAATTCCAGTATTCTGTGCTTAAATTTAGAAGACCAGGTGTTGAATTTTGTCGGAAATTTTTAGCAAATGATATGACAGATTAAGATAATGTGTGATTTATACTTAACAGCAGTATAATGAAGTATACTGTGTAAGCCAGACTACACACCAACTTTTATGGTCACTTGCTCCCAGAACTGTGCAATTTTAGTTGCCTCTCCCTGTCCTGTGAGGTCTTTCATTATTCAAAAAGAGGTAAAATGGCTTCAGAACTTTCCTTTGACTAGGTCAGATATCATTTCCATAGTTCAGCTTTTTATTTTTGTCCTCAAAGTGTGCTCTATGCTTGCCATGTTCAAGGCACAAAGATTCTTCCGTGGAATGATGGCATAACTACGTTTATGAGTTCATGGAGTTCATAAACCAAAATAGTTGGTGGTGTCAAAAGGGATAACATGTGCCTTTTCCTCTGAAGTAGAGAGTGAACTTCCTCTCTCTTTTGACTCTGCTTTTGGAAGTGGAGGGGGTGTTAGTTCCTTCTGTAAAAGTTAAATTTCTTCTTTCAAGGACTTCAAGGGGGCGGGGTTGGGGTAAAGCTCCGTTTCTTGTGCAGAGTCCTGTTCCTGTGCATCTTTTCCTCATTTTGTAGGTAATAAATTTCAATTAGAACATTTTCCCTCTTCTGCGAGATGTATATGTATGTAGCAATATAACTTTTGGAGATTTAAGTCTTTGTTAAATTTACCATGGGAAAACTGGGTGAAATATGATGCAGTTACCCAGACTACAGATAAAACATCCTGAATTCTGCTTCTTAAAAGTAACTAAGGAGAAATCTGACATTCCTTATTAAATCTGAAGCAAAGGTATTCATGTTTCAGAATTTGCATTTATTTCATGGATTTTTTAAATCATCCATAAAATGCTGCAGATGCTTGTGTTAGTTGGGACTGTAACTTCTCTTTTGCTTGCTGATGAATAATTAACACACTGATATGAATATGGCCTAAAAATAACTACATTTCTGCAAAGAGACTGAAATATTGGGGATCTGCAGTTAGCATTGCTGATTTTGATTTTTCAGAGCCTGTTCAACAGTGGTTGGTGTGAAAGGGCTAGCCACCAATTTGTATGGAAAAGGTTTCCAGTGAAAAATTTGTGTTCAGTGGATTCTCAAATTATGTAAGCAGAGATGATGAGTTTGTTATCGATAAAATATTTTATGTTGAAAACATTCTTTAAGCATTGTGTTTTCCATCAGGAAAGAAAGAAAAGTAATATTATTAGACTCCCTTTAGGGAATTGGAGCCTAAGTGGGGAGGTGCTTTAGCATAGGAAAGGATTTTGTGATGTATTTGTGACATATTTGCCTTCAAACTGCTTGCCCATTTTGTTATGCTGTACTGCATGTGCATCTTTAGGAGAAACTTATTTTGCCAGCCAATATTTTATCACATGAACATTTTCAGGAACACAAAGGGAGGTAAGGCAGAGTATTAATGTTTGATATATGATGTAGTAAATTTGTATATGGGTGTTTGGTCCTGTAGGAGAGGGTGAAGTAAATGAAACTCTAAACAGAGCATGGTTCGAGGTCAGTCATCATGGGAGACCCATGTGAGGCTGTGGGTCACTTTCAGATCCCACCCTTCATCTCTGGCCAGGCAGGTTTGGTCTGATAGAAACCACAGCTTCAATTGTATGCATAAGAGTAGATGACCAGTTATAATTACTCTGATACTGTGATGGGTGTGCAGTTTAAGAGTTCTCTACTTTGAGTGAGCAAAGTTGAAGGTTCAGTGAGACTAACTGTGCTTTAACTAGTGGATGTGCTCAGAGAGTTGCAGTCTGTGACTGATACCTGCTTGTACCGAGAATAAACCTTCAGCAGGTTTAAAACTGACATTTCTGCAACATGTCCTAACTGCTTAATTGATTAGAGTTTACTGGTGAAAACGTACTTCTGAACAACAATCTCTGCTTGGTATTAGTTGTGTGCTAAATTTAAAGCAGAATTTTGTCAGTGCCTTAGGTATTGACTCGGGTTTTAAAGGTAGTTTGCTCTGATGTGCCTTGCAATACAGTAGAGCTCAAGAGTAAATTCAAGCCCATTCTCATGAAGTCATACCAAATCCTTGTTTAAAAGTTATATTGAAACTGACACTACTGCTTCTATGCGCTCTACACTCTTCTTATGAAAATAATTTAAACTAGGATTTCTCTAGAAGAAATAGCATGGAGAGTTAATTTTTTATGGAATTACATGTTTTCTGCATGTGCCGTTTCTAAATCTTTTGGAGGGGAGATGAGTCTGCTTTGTTTATGAAGCTTCAAAATGTTTTGGGGTGATTTACTGCACTCTGAAGTTCCATTAAGCATGTTTGTTTGTATGTCAAAATTCCACTTACTAAAGTTTACTCCAAACCCAATTTCAAGTAGTTAGCTGTTACTAAATAAGAGCTAACCATGCATTTACATCCAGTTGAGGTAAGATTTTGCTGATTAATTTACTAGTGACTCTTACTGGCATGTCACTTTTTCAGATTTTACTTAAATTCTGGAATAAATAGAAATTTTGGACAAGGTAACAGTTATCTGTAGGTGCAGCCTCTTAGCTTTTTAACATTCTACTAAAACTTAGGTGACTTGTTTGCAGTTTGTTTAGGTTTTTTCCCCTGATGATAGAGAAAAATGCATTTTACTGCCTAGAATCAGCCAGCAAATGTTAATTATGATATTTCTAGGGCTTATTGAATAATTGGCCTAGTGAAGTCAGATGATTTCCTCATTTTCCTGAATTCCTTAACTGACTGATCAAAATTTTGCTACAAGGTACCTTGCCACCCTGCTTTTCAGGCATGAATTGGAAAAACCTGTCTTTTTATGCTAAACAGTATTATCTTTTTGCTGAAATAGTTCATTCCAAGAGTGACAGTGGGGATGAAATTTAGTTGTGTAAGACAATAGCTGCTGAAAACTTTCATAGACAGGTTGTGTGTCAGACACAGCAATAGCAAAGATAAGTTGTTAGTTCCGTCAGCTGTACTGCTGCCTTTGTTGTTAATGGGGTTTTTGCATGTCTAGTGGAAGGGCCAGCGTGGTTTCATGTGCCAGCAACTCCTTGTAGCCATGCCTGTAAGAGCTTGAAACTGATGTTTCTAAAAGAGGTGAATTTGAATGTTCAGTGCTAAACAAAACCAGTGGCTAATAATGTTTCTTTTTCTTCATGCATAGAAAAATAGGATTTAAGTGACAGAAAAAATGATCATTCAGCTCCTTCATTCTACATGCAAGATTATTCTTTTAAGCAAATGTTGTCTTTGCCTTCCTTTTGTATTGGTTTTAGTAACTTTATCCATCTTGCCTACGTGACTTGATAAAGCTCATCTGAAACATGTATTTGTGCTATATACCCATCTATTCCATTTTTTCACTGCTTGGCAAACATTGTTATGTAATTAACTCTGTATATTTATCCTCTTCTAATTCTTTATGGTATAAATTAGGCCATTCTCCCCTTCTATTTGGCAGGGGCATATTTTGTACTAATTGATATTACAGCATTAAGAGAAACTCCTTAGAGACTCACTGGCTCTGTGCCTAATTACCATCTACATATTCTTGGTTAAGTGGGATGTGAGCAAAATCTTTTTGAGCACAGAGACGAATAGAAATGTTCAGGGTCATTATTGAAAGGCAACTGCCCAAATCATAGTAACATACTTCTTTTTCTTGTAGGTCAGGATCTTTCTTCATGATGTCTTTTGAAAATAATGTTCACTCTTGCCTCAAATCAAAGACCACCACAAACTAAAGTGCTACAACAGGGCAGAGCTAAGATAGCTTTTTCTTTACAGAAAAAGAGAGTGGGAAATTTATTCTGAAATAAGATTTTTTTCTTAAAAGCTGTGAAGCACTGTTGAAACCATCAAGGGTTGGTTTTGGGTTTTTTTTTTCCAAGGATTCTGTATCAATATTCCATTTTGCTAGAAGCAGTGCAGCTGTGTTTAAGAGAGTACTTGCCAGTATAATTAAGGATATGAAGGATCAGGTTCACTTGGGATGGGAACATTGGTCAGAGGGCCTTGGAGTGCTAATTTATAGCATAAGCTTGCACTAAATTGTGCCAAAATGGGAGTCATACTCAGTGTCCACCCTAAAACATCTCTAAATCATTTGAGGTAGCATCAGTTTAGTATGAAATGGACTGTTTGGTTCTTGACATTGTTCCCATACTGAAGTAGTGCAACAAGTTTAATTTTTATCCTAGGGCAAGTGTTTTGCAGAAAAAGCCATCTGTATCCTGATAATGTAGCAACTGTGTCTCCTTGCTGATGTTTTTCAGCCAAAGAACACAGGCATTCAAGTGTACAGGCAAAAGTGATGTTATTGCAGAGAAAAACTAGGAACTTTAATGGTTTTTAACTGAAGGGGAGTTTTTTAGATTAAATAAAAAAGTTTTTTATCGGGGGTGGTGAAACACTGGCACAGGTTGCCCAGAACCCAGAATCATTCACAGTCAGGTTGGACAGGGCTCTGAGCAATCGGATCTAGTTGAAGATGTCCTGACTCATTGCAGGGGGGTTGGATTAGATGACCTTTAGAGGTCCCTCCCACTCAAACCATGCTGTGGTTCTATGATTGTGTACTTTGGTATTGGGTTTGGCTAGTACACTCCAATGGTACTGGTCCAATGGCTCTTTTTGTTCCTATGATTTTATCGTTGGTAGCAGCATGATTATTATTTCTACAAGCTTTAGTAAGCACCATAAATTGATATCCTTACGAGTTGTGTTTACTCTAAATTCATGTTATCTGTAGGATTTGATTTGATTTGGTAATCAAGGTAAGTGCAAGGTGAACGTAAAACTGAATGTAAGCTTCCCCCCTAAAGATAGGATGCTTTTTTTGGGTAACATTAGGAAAAACTCTCTTGGCTATGCATAGAGGTAGTTCTCCAATTAAGAAAGGAATGTTCTTCTTTGTATAGTTTTCTTAGCAGATGAAAGTGGATTTACTCAATGCAGTGTGTTTTGAACTATGTGATTCGTTCACTTACCAAATACTTGTAGCCTGTCTTAGCACTGTGCTTTGTGAAAAGTGAGCAACAGCTTGGTTTTATATGCATTAGGCATACTTTCTTATGGATCTGATGAACTCCTCCTTCTATGCAGCCACTATAAGTGTCTTAGCTTCTGTCCATTCACAGGGATATTTAATAGAGTTCCTGCTAGGGAAGACTGTCCAGGCTGAGCAATGAGCTAAGGTGGGACTGGAAGCTACAGTAAATAAATTAACTTTAATTTTAAATTCTTTTTTCCCACTTTTCCTTGATGAGGAAGATAAGTTGCGTTCTGGTAGGGAGAGTCAACATAATATTAGGAATATTTTTTACTCTTTTCTTGTGAGACAATGCTTTCAGGCACATGATGTAATTTTGAGGGTCGTCCTGTGAATTGGACTCAGTGAACCTTGTTGTCCCTTCCATCTCAGGATATTGTGTGATTTGATGATTAATCCAGATTTAGCCAAGTGATGCAGCTCTATAAACATTCTCTCTTGTACACATACAGTTGATGCTAGTGAAAGCTACAGCCCTGAAATTTGTCAACATTCGTCTGTATTCATCATGGATTATTGTTCCTGGGTTTCAGCTTTCTTTATGGCTGTCCTTTCCACAAAGACTTTGAACAGACCACTCATAGGCTTTGGCATTTTTTACCTATTTTTTTTCCCAGGGAACACACTGCAGTTCATTGCTCCCATTTGGTGATGTGCAATGCGTTTTAGCTGCAATGGGGTTTTCATGTGTTCATAATCACCCTCAGCTTGGGCACCTGGTGTCAAGAAGAGAGAATAAGGGGTAAAGAGACATTTTAGTGGGCGGGGAGAAAAAAAGGCAAGACAGGAGGGAACATTGCTGGACAGAGAAATAAAAAAGACTGGGAGCAGGGCAGCAGCCATGAACTTGGCTTTTTATGGCATGGGTGGAGTAGACAGTGGAGTCCATGATAATTTTACCAGTCTTGGTAGTTTTCCACACTTGTTAGTGCTGTTCCAAATGGGTCTTGTGGGGCAAAAAGTGAATAATTGTATGCTATTAAAATGCTTTATGCAAAAATATCCTGAAATAGTCTGCACAGAAACTCCTTGATTGTTTGATTTCTGACATTTGAGTTAACCTTTGTATTTTAAAATTAAAACTTGATACAGTGAACAGTTTATTTCCTATTTTCTTAAAAAGGCGTCTAATGTAAAATTAATTATAAGCTGTCTCAATTGAATGTAGACCACGGCCCACAACTCTTCCACTGAGAACAGGAAAAGCGTTGCAATAACCACATTCATCTCTGAATGAGGGAAGGCTCTTCTGCTCCTACTGACAGCATCTGGAAACTCTATCAATAAGTACTTCATAAATATAGATGAAAATACCACTCACGTTTTTAATCTTTCTAGAAGATCTAAAGCATTTAAATTTAAATTTGCAGTTCAGATGATGTATCCCCACTTGGCAACTGTAAAATAGGTCTTCTTTTTAATATTTACTCCAGGGATATAGTGAGCAAAATAAGATTAAAGATATGATATTAAAATAAGATAAGATGTTTCTGAGGGTTGTGCTTTGTAGGCATGTTTGGAAGTATTTGCTCTAATCTACTGAGACAATGTTTTACTACATATGAAAGATGTCTTGAAGATGTGATTTAGGACAATGAGCATGCATTTTACATAAGCATGTTTCATCCAGTAAAGACCAAGTATTGTCTTGAATTGATGAGTTATCATGGCAATAATATAGATCATAGTAAAAAGATAATACAGGAGGAGAAAGCCAGAAGGATTAATCACTGAAGTCCAGAGGTGAGTTATTTCATATACCAATGAGTAATTATTTTATATACCAATGAAGTGTTATAATGCAGACTGGATTTTTAACTGACTGAGTATAAAAACGTGTTGATTTGCAATCCCTGCAGCATAAATTGTACATTTCTTCATCAGTCAGCAATACTTTTATTACTATAATTATAGTCAGAGGCAGTAGGATTTTAGGCATCTTTATCCAGATGATAATTATGTATTTATTACTCAAGTTTCTAATATTTATTTTGAAACAAGACATTCCTAAACATGCTCATCCGTGCAGGAACACTCAAGGCCTACCAGGAGTTACAAATGCACCTTATATTAGAACATGGTGTGCTATTATTCTTAACAGTATCTGTTCATCATGGTGTAGAGAAGGCAAAAGTGGGAGCAAGTACAAAACTGCTCGTTTGTTCAATCTGTCAGATATAAAGAAAAGTACTAGCGATGCAGATTATGTTCTGTATGAAAGATTAGTCCACCTTTCCCACTTGCTAGAGATTATCAGCATCTTTCAGTAGAGAAGAAACTGACATGGAATGTTTTTAATATAAGCAAAGAGGAAGGGTGAGCTGTAGTAAAATTCAAGTAGCAGAAAGGAGTTGTAAAAGTCAGAAAATAAGTGTTCTCTGCAAAATTCCTGTGAAATTGGCCTACCACGATCCTTAATTTCTGTGCTTTTCTCCACCCTGGAATTGACATCAGTATCAAGTTAGCAAATACTTAGTGGCTTCAGCTGAAGCATTTTAGCTGGACTGCCCTCGCTGAAAACCTCATGCGATGATGAATAGCAGTTTTTGAAAATGAAGTGCAGTTAATTCGTAAATCTCCACACAGACACCCTCTTTCAGACGTATAGTAGCCTCGGGCCAGTATCTGTGGGGGAGTGGAATGCGTACGGATTCACAGCTTCACTTCACAAGTTTTTAGTGTGATTCCACATTTTCCTCCCCACAGAATTTTACATCTTTAAAGTCTATTGTGTCTTAGAGTTTTTGAACTGTTCATGCTATTAGTTTTTTCTTTCCACACCTTGTGATAGGTGAATAGCCTTCTGTGTGGATCTTCATACATACTATTGCAATTATTAATGCTTTCATTGTAAGTGAACATTATTGATGAGATACTTGTAGAGTGATTTATTGCTTTTCAAGTATCAACAAGCTATCAGGTTTAGAAATAAGCATATTTATATTAATTTCTCTGCCTCTGTGATTGATGACATGACCACTGATGCTATGCTCAGCGTGGGGGAACACATTCTAGGGAATGCTGTGTCTAGCCAGATCTGGAGATACAGATCTTAGTCTCTCTGTCATCTTTTGTAAGAAGATCTGGGAGGAATGAATATACAGGATCAGATTTGAGAGAAAGAAAAAATGGTGAGGAATTCTCCATCATAAGCTTGGAATAAAGGAAAGATTCTACCTCACTCTGAGCTTTTAGGCTGAATAGTGGGGGTTTGGTTTCTTTTTTGTTTTGTTTTGCCTTTTTTTTTTTTTTACCTTGTAAGGTTTTGATTGATTTAATGCCTTTGTTATTCCAGAATTTTGGTGTTTAAGAAAAACACTTATTTTAAAATATATTCTCTTTGTGGCATGCAAATTAATTATGCAGTATGTTAGAATTTATTTTGATACCTCATTCTAGTATTTATATGTTTATATAAACAATGTGAGGTTTGGTTAAGTATATTCAAGGAAGCTGAATTTAAAGTAGGCTGGGTAGAAGCCTGGAACCTGGGAGTCCTAGGAGAGTGGAGGGTTTGTCTGCTTGTCTGGCTGTGAGAAGCAGGGTTTAGTTAGTGTTATGGTCCATGTTGGCATAGTAATGGTACTTCAGTTTTTCAATATCTGGATAGCTCAGGAGCAAGAGTTTGCACGGGAAAGCTGTGTAGATTTCCTTCAGTTTTATGCTTCTATTTACAAAAATGGAATTCACAACAGCTACTCAGTTTTGAAAATGATTGTGCCAGACTACTCATCATATTTCCCTGCATATGCATGTTAAAAAGCTTTTCTCAATGGCTGATGAAGATGTTCAGTGGAGACCCAATTATCATCTGAGATGCTGCAGGAAAAACAATTTCAGTGTCAATTAACTGAGTTCTGCAGTGATGCTGGTGTATCTCATTGGAAAAAAAAAAAAACCCTGCTGTTCTTGCAGGTTGGTTGCTAAAACTATAAAAATTAACATTAGCAAGGTAAAACTTTCACTCCAAAAGACAGTGGAAAGTTTATTATTAATGATGATAACATGTTAAAGCAAGATTATAAAAGTGATGTTAGCAATGGCAGGGCTATTTATTCCTTTGAAATTGCAAAGTAAAATTTTACCCCCCAAATAAATATACAGATTTGCTAAGACTTGCCTGAATAAGAAACTTCTCCCATAAGAGTTGTAAATATTTTCCGGACATTTTTACTGTAAAATTCTAGTTTTATACTGTGATTCACCAGAACAGGGTTTGGAGGAGCTTTTTAGTTATTCATTGCTGCTTTAGGCTGTCAAATTAGAAATGTTTTCAGGCTGCTTCAATACTTGAACAGAACAGAAGGAAGAGCCCCAGGTGGATCTTCCCAAAAGAATCCTCTCGTATTGGTGTTGTAGTACCTTAGCACAGCTGACAAATGTTAAGTATGTTAATAGTGTATTGCCTTTTGTTTGTTTGTTTGTTTGTTTTTTAAGTTGTAACGCTACTATAACAAAAGGAACCTCTGTGCAATCATACTATATTGTATTGCCCCAAGTGGAATGTACTGCTGAAATGGTCTGCTCATACCATCAGAGACTAATAAACCTCATAGTCTTTGCCATTGACATCGCTGACAATGGTCACTGTCCCTCTAGTACCAGTTCCACTGGAGTTTTCATGAGTAATGTGAACACCTCTAGGTTCAAGACTTGATCATATCATACTGCTTCATGTGAGGAAAAGATGCTCTCCATATAGAGTTATGTGTACACTATTCAAAAAATATGGTTTGAAAAATGCCCCCAGCAGTCTTGATTATACCTTTGCCCACTGTAACTGAACAAAATTGTAGGCACTTGAAATTTATTATGAGTATGGTGAAATCACGATGCCAACTCCTAGCAGAAGGCTTTGATTGTAGGCCTCTACATCCTGAAGTTCTGCATATGCTGTATGCTTCATCCCATGTCTCAGGAAGATGCAGTCCCATCCAGAGACTCTGGCACCTCCACCTGGTACCAGACTAGAGTCAAAGCAGCAGTGGTGCTAGAAACTCCTAGAAAACATTCTCTCCTCAGACTCAAGTGGCCCCATGAAGTCAGTTCATCTGGGGTATTCTGATGGAATAACTGCTATAGATGGAAGAGTAGGAGAGGGAGGATCAGAATGAACAGGGAGCTCCTGATGGCTTTATGTTGGCACTTCAGTGTAAGGAAAGTCAGGAAGACTCAAAGCAGAAGCCAAGACGAACAGAAAGGGCTGACTCCATATGTGAGGTTTATAAAGGAGATACACATCACTGCCTCTGCCACCTGCATTACCGTGTGTGACAGACAAAAGGATGGTGAAGGATGATAAAGTGCTTCGTCAAGTATCCACCTGATATATCTGCTCTTTGGAAACCAAAGATTTGTGGGATAGTTATCCTTGGAATTGCTGCAGGGAAAGCACTTGATCTAGGCCTCGGATTTGAACTAGACTGAAGCAAAATCTGCAAAATGTGTATTGTGTAATTGCAGGAACTGCATTGTTGCATTGATCTGCTCTTACTGTACTGCTCTACAGTACAGTAAGAACATCATTCATCTATCAGTGAAGATATCTGAATTTAGGAAACTCCAGGAGATACTCTTTCCCTGGGTTCTTTGGGTTAAAATGCTAACTTGGGCTTCAGTTTTCTGTCCTTCCTGCACTGGAAAGCAGCAGCAACTCTCCTTTCCATACAACAGCTGCTCACCTTTCTTTCTTGACAGGCAATCTTCCCTGCTCCTTTCATCTTTCCGGTACAGGAAATTCTCTTTTTCTTTCACCTGTAGCAGCAGCATCCTTTTTATAATCAAATAGTCCCTTTCCCTTACTCCCTTCAGCAACAGAATTACCTGTTACTTTTATTATTTGCTCTAAATTATCTTTGTTTCCCTTACCTTCCCATCCCTGTCCAGAAATTTCCACTCAGCTCATGTGTTTCAGGCTACTGGTATGGAGCAGAAGTGGTCTGGAATGGGTGTGTTGCTCAAGTCAAACCTAAAAAGCCTGGATGCTGTTAGTATAGAGGCTGTGCTTGGGAGGAGGCATCTTGCAGCCCAGTGAGACTCCCATCTGAGTGACCTTTTACCCTCCGTGCCCCTCACACAAGTAGTCTGTCTGCCTCAAGAGCGTCTGGTGCTTTAACAGCATCTGGTTCTGTGACTCTTCCAAGGGATCCTGTGCCAGATGGCAGGATCCACAAAATGGATCCCTGTCACTCTCACTCAATGTTATTGGGCTTGAACACAAATACAATCTAAATGAAAACAGAATTAAACACTTTAGCTAAAAGGTACACTATGCAATTTATTCTTTTACTAATTGGATGAGCTCTTTGAATCAAGATTTTTATAATGTAAGTAATAACTGCCAACTCTTATTTTTATTGCTTTTTATTGCCTCAGGCAAATATATTATTTTGATATTTAAATAATTGGCAACAGAAAGTTGACAGTTACTAGAAAAATTACAACCGTGAATCATCAAGTCAGACAATAGCTTTTTTTTTTTTTTTTTTTAAAACATGGATGGGGGTTTTAAAAGACTTCCAGATGTTATTTTGTTCATATCCCTCATCAAAAGAAAATATTCTGAGCAGGCTGGTCTGAACAGGTAGTATTTCTCAAATATTGATAATTAGAAATTCTTCCTGACATATCCCAAAATTCACTAAGCTCTCTCCATTGGGTATGTGTGGTAATCTGAATCATTCTGCAGTCTACCCAAGAGCAGCAGGATCCTGAATGGACCTGGTGGCTCCTTTTTAGTGCTGGGCATATGCTTTTACAGTGAGATGAGCAGCCTACACAGACCCAAGTTGCCTCATGGATATTCAGGATTGTGCTTGGTACTGTAGTTACGAGGAAGACAATGCAGATAGTGAGGGTATTGTATGCCTAAAATTGAGTGCAAACTGATGGGAAATGCTTCATGAAGTTCAATTCATTATTTTAAAAAAAAGTGTAGATAAGGATCTTGTCCTGGTAGAAACAGGCTTCCATCATCTGCTTTTTTTCATGGCAATTTACTTTGATAGACTGAAGATGAAAAGAGTGTGAAAACAATAAGCATTGTTATTGCTCAGTAGTATTTTGGTCATTAGCTAGAGAATGTTTTAAAATTTGAAGTGATGGGAATGCAGTTACCAAAAAAGCATTTTATCACAGTGTGCAGGGACATTTAAAGCCAGCTGGTATTAACATAGCAACTTAGTACAGTTTTACACAGTCTGCTTACACAGTTGGCTCTAATACTCAGTTTTACGTAGTTGGCTCTAAAGCTCACAGTTCAGAATGTGTTTTTCTTTTAAGTGTAAACATCTATCTCACAACATATACAAGGCAGCTGGCGACTGCTGGTTGGATGAACAATTGTAAGGCTTCTCTGTGAATAATCGCAGAATCGTTCAGGTCAGAAAAGACCTCCAAGGACATTGAATCCAACCTGTGACCCAACACCACCTTGTCAATTAGACCATGGCACTAAGTGCCACAACCAGCACTTTCTTGAAGACCTCCAGGGATGGTGACTCCACCACATCCCTGGGCAGTGTGTTCCAATGCCTGACAACCCTTCCTGTAAAGAAATTCTTTCTGATGTCCACCCTGAACCTCCCTTGGATCAGCGTGAGGCTCTTGTTCTTGTCATTGGTTGCCTGGGACAAGAGGCAAACCCCCACCTGGCTACAACCTCCTCTCAGGTAATTTTAGAGAGTGATGAGGCCCCCCTGAGCCTCCTTTTCTGCAGGTTAAACATCCCCAGCTGCCTCAGCTGCTCCTCAGAGGACTTGTGCTCCAGACCTCTCACCAGCTCCGTTCTCTGGACTCGCTTCAGCACCACAATGACTTTATTGTAGTGAGGGGCCCAGAACTGAACACAGGATTTGAGATGTGGCCTTACCGTGCACAGTGCCGAGTGCAAGGGTATGAACACTGCCCTGGTCCTGCTGGCCACACCACTGCTCATACAGGCCAGTATCAATAATAACCTAGTAACAACCAGATAACATGTTCTGTCAGGTGTTTGCTAAACATCTTCTATATAAATGCCATTTAAACTTTTTTGCTGTTACAACAAAGTTTTGCTGAAACCTCAGGATGGTGGGGACTGAACTCCATGAGTGAAGCTGTAACAGAAGTGTGTCCATATCTACATTAACTTTATCATCAAACCCGAACACTTGCATGTGCTGTGATTTTGATAGCACTGCTCAGAATTTCAAAACGCATTAAGTCATAGCCCTAAACTTGAGGCTTTGGGCTTGATCCCATTCTTGCAGCAGTACATGATCAACTGAAAACTGTGTTACAGTGGTATAATACTGGTTTTAAATTGAGCCACACCAAGATTTACTTTTGGAATATTAAGTTAGTGGTGCAATGTGCACCTTACAAAGTATTACCATGCCCTGGGTAAGCACACTACCCCACTATTTCCGAAAGCTAAAACTTTAACATCTTTTTGTGGTGTTATAGAGTGAAATTACTGAGGACTGTTCAGCAACATACAGTATCTCCACCCATATTCTTATTTGCACTGTAAATGCCACATTTTTTGAAACACACTCCAACTTAAGCAGGCAGGACTGTGTTTTTATATGACATGGAAGAGTAAACACCTCTATGCAAAATAACATTCTAGAAGTTATAAGAGAAGTAGGTAGTTGCAAGAGGTCTGTTAAGAGAGCAGTGAGGATATATGTGTGCAGTGTTTCCACTGGTGCACTGAGATGGGTTATGTAGCTGAGAACAGTGCTGCTTGGAAAGTATGATAATAAAGTACATTGTGCTTTTGTATTGGTGTTTTGCCCCCAGTTTTGCTTCATATTCTGGTAAATGCTGACAGTTATACCTACAGGTTGTTGCCTGTTACAGCACTGTCAGGAATGTTTTTCAGGTTGGAAGGCATGTCTTGAGATCTGAGCAAGTATCTTAAACTGAGGAGTAGGAAAGAACTGCATAGCCAGTGGAAGCAAGGACAGATACTCTTGGCAGTATACAGGGATACAGTTTGGATGTGTAAGGATAGGATCAGGAAAGCTAAGGCACATATGGAACTGGACTTGACAAGGGATGGGAAAAATACTTCCTGAGAAATGATTCAAAATTTGAAGTATGGGGAAACAAGGTATGGCATAGAAGAGTGGAGTTTCTTCCCTCCAGTGTGTTTGCCTGCAATTTGAAAACTTGACTTCAGGCAACTTGGAAGTGCTCTATGAATACAGATTGGTAGCAGGGGTTGAGCAGATTGAACTAGAAAATATTTCTTCATTAACAATTGTCTTTGCCTAACTGAATGGGTGTGATAGGTACGGCTTGGGAATAGACTCAATGAACTCATGCAGTTACAGATAAAGCAGCTGACAGTTTTAGAGCTCTTTTGTTCATCTGTTAAAATGAACTTCTAAGTGAACTGGCAGTATCTGTGAGTTACATAGAGTATGTGTCATTTATCTGTTCCTTCACTATATACCTTCCATGAATTAAGCAAGAGTATCTGGCAGGCATGTTTCATTTTTCTGATATGCTCGTCTTTCATTTATTAAATCTAGGCATTTAGCAAATGCAAATGAGGTTAATGTTATGTTGACCCTCACGGAAACTTGTGGAACTTCTCATTTTGATTTATGCTCAATTAGGTGTTAGGACTCTTAAATGTTTATGTTTAATTGGCTTACTTTATCTTGGGGGATTCGTGTAATAAATACTACAAATGGAGACTTCTAATGTGCAGAGGCACTCCTTTTACTGACCACAAGGAAGAATGGAAACTTTTTCCAGTTTAAAGAATTTTAATTTGTTATCCTGTTACCGGTATATTTCAAATTCTACTGAATTCTTACTAGATATAAATATTTAGTTCTGTGTTTTCAGTTACAAAATTTTCTACACAGTTTATGAAAGTTGTAAAGATAATACAACAGAATATAGTTGTAAAAACACATTTCCTCTAAGAATTCTCATTTTTTTTTAATATAAACTAAACCACTGTATATTTGAACTTAATGCTGTGCATTATAGAACCTTCTTTGCTACACTGAACTATCTTTGGAATCAAGTAGCCTGGCATTTGAATTTCCTTGTGTTTGCATAATATACAGGGTTCTGAACAACTTAATTAAATTGAAGACAGACAATCACAGGTCTTTAAGAAAATATGTTACTTAACCTGTAGAACTTGTGCACAGACACTCAGTAAATAGGAAATTGGAAATAAACCTGCAAGAGAAAGGCAGGCAGAAAATACAAGCCTGTTTTAATGAGAAGCTATAGCAACTGCACTGAAGTACAATTTAAACAAACTCCAACCTCCTCTAAGGTATCATTTATAGCAATTTAAATCTATCAAGTTCTATTGTAATTTTCTCTTCATGAGTGACAACTAATGCAGGCACAAAATTACACATTTTTAGATGAAAAAACACTTTTTGCAATATATAGCTTTTATTTTCAGTGACTATGCAAGTAATAATTTCATAAGTTATCTTTTATCACAACAGACAAAGTGCAGCATCTATGAAAAATAAGAATATGTGGGACTTAGTTTGGTGTTTTGCTGCTTATATATATATCAGGTTATATGTGCCTTTAGAAAAGATTTTTTTTAAATGCTCCTCTTCCACACAAGAATTTTTCTCTGCTAGATGAGGTTTTCTAACAAATACAAAATTCTCTATGAAATCTTAAAAAGAGAAAATAATTCCTCTTCATATTGTGGATTATTTGATTGTTACATCCAGCTATGATATCTAAGTAAGTTGTAGGTGTTAGGCTCCTGATCTGAATTGCTTTATATGAAAGGAGAGGTTAATTTATATCTTCAAAGGGTCATGAGGGGAAAAAGCTTCCTGATTTAGCCATCCACTTTATTGCAGGTAATGTTAGAGTAGAGTAAGTCAGGCAACTTAGTATACAGAGTTTGAGTAGATTTTAGGTTTAGCCATTCTGTGTTTAGCAGTTTGACTCTTCTAAAAGCAGAGTATATCAGGATCATAGTGTCAAACACATGAACTACTTGACTCGCAGGTGTCCTTGGATTTTGAAAGTTATATTTCTGGACTTATACGCCTTTTTCTGTCCAAGATCTATTGAAAACCGTGCAGTTTTTCTGTGAATCTGTGTCTGAATCTGATATGTTTTTGGATTCTGTCATCTGATGTAGCAGTGAATATTAGTAACTATGTTAAGAGCTGTTCTCCCATTGCCTTGTTTTGTAATTCTGACTTTCTTGTGGATTGTGTCAATCTGGTTGTCTGATTTTGAAGAAAGCTATTGTACCTACATCACTCTTTCATCCCTATAAGCACTCAGAACTGCTTATGTTATACAGAAGGATATTTAAAAAAACCTTTCTGTTAAAGCATTTTCCATATATGTCAGATCAAATTATTATATAGATTTGTTAGGGATTATTTATGTGTTGTATGAACTCAGTGTTAATCCTTTAACTGTCCAGTTGTTTACCTTCTCTCCTAAATACTCTTGCAAACTATTCTTGGGCATGAAATAAAAATTAAGAAAAGAATTCTTATGAAATAAAGGTGATCTGTATTCCAAAGTTGACTTTATTCTTACTATAAATCAATTGATCTATTAACCTGTTTTATGAATAATCACATTATATATGAATAATGCACATTATATTATCCTTATTGGTAAATTCTGATGTCATTCAGTCGCTGTTAATACATGTATCCCAGAAGGCTGTAGATCACTGTTACTTTCAGATCCTTTCACATTAAGTAAAATATTAAAGAGTACCTCTGACTGTATACAAGCCAGATTTCTCACTTTTGTAATGTTGCCTTTAGAATCCAATTCCTGTTTTTTATTTATGTAATTGAATTCTGTAGTTTGCTCATTTAAACTTCACAATAGTGTTCTACCTTCTGGTTTTGGTTCTTTACTTTTCATGTGATGTCTGAAGCCACAGTTGAAAAGCAGAATTTGCCAAGGAGAGAAAACAGACAGGTAGCAGAAGTAGTGAACAAAATGTACTTTGGGTGAACACATTATTCATGCTGATTTCTCCTTCTGATGCCTGGTATTTGAAGATGTAGTTGAAATTTTTATAGTAGAAACAAAGGTATGCATTTTGCATATTTTATCAAGACTATTTTAAAATATTTTTGAGGTACAGATACTTGTCAATAATGCTTTGTCTTAAAACCAATAAGATTTAGAATCCTCGATTAAGGACACTGTAGATATGCTTGTGACAAATGAGCAATTCATATCAGACATATTCACAGCTTTACAAGAAAGCTGCTGTTCTTGGGATGCCACCAGAACCTTGCAATGCACTGGCCAGAAGCCATCCTCAGTTATTGCCCTTAAAGTACATGATGTGTGATGTCAGAAAGTACATATCTACCCACTGTAAGGCTGAGTGAGTTTGTTATTGCCAACAGCCTCTGCTGGGACTTGGTTTCATCCAATGAAATAGATGAAACCAAGTCTTGGTAATCTGTTGATGTTGAATCTTGGATGTGTGTCTCTACATAAAGTGGGACTGGCAACCTGGGCAGTAGCTAACTAATCTATTTTGGTGATTCGTGATGCTTTTTGTGTTTTTGCAGTTCTTTCAAGAGAAGGAACTGATTGCAAAATAAACTTTAGAAGATTCCACAAGTAACAGACCTTAAATGCAATTGCAAGTGACACAGCAGTGTGAATTACCTGACTGAAATACAGGGATTCATGGACTGTCTTTTTTAATGAATGCATGCAGCTAAGCTTCTTGAATTTTGACTGTTTGGTGATGAATAAGCACTATTCTGTAAATCTGAACTTTAAAAAATCTTATTTTCAGGTTCTAAGTCATCAAATCAGATCATACTATTGATTAAACAGTGTAAACAGTGGGTGCTGGCAGAATCTTGCAATCATGCAATAGTTCTGCTTTGTAATGCTGCTTATGAGACTTTTCTAGTTCTTTTTATCTGAACTGTATTTCTCTTTGCCTAATACTTTATGAAATTGAAAATTAACTGATAGCAATTGCTGTTATAAATAGCTTCAGGCTATTTGATAAAAGTAATGTCCTGGAGCTGGTGTGCAATGACATCATTCACAAATCAGTCTATTGCTTGTCTTCCTTATTTTGAAGTTTATTTTCCATTTTATATCAGTAATATAATCCAGGCATTTTAGTCCAAAACAGTACTTCTTGGGTGGTAAAACTCAATAGGTATTTAGTCTCATGCCTTATAAATCTACTAGAGGCAAATTATAATTGTCTCGAAATACAATGCTTGTCATAACTTATTACAGTTTATGTATTATCTATTGTGTAAATACGGTATTGGGTCCTTTAAGCACATACTAAAGTCAAAGCAGAATATAACATCACAGTGGCCAGCACAAGGACCCAGAGAATTGTCTGGGGTCCATGGCAGCTTTCTCAGAACATTATCAGTTAAGCACAATAGAGGATTGTTTCTACTGACTGATTTGGCTTTAGAGCTCCTGGTATTTACTGACTGCAGAATATGAATTTGGTTGCCACATATTGAGGATTAGAAAAGAAAATGTTTCACTGAAAGAGTGGTCAGGCATTGGAATAAGTTGCCCAGGGAGATGGTGGAATCACTGTCTCTGGAAGTGTTCAAGAGGTGTCTGGATGTGGCACTTGGGAGATACGGCTTAGGGCTGATTATGGTGGTGCTGGGTTGATGGTTGGACTTGCTGGTCTTGAAAGTCTCTTCCAACCTTGATGATTCTGTGGTTTATTTACTTAATATAATGGTGGTTGCGGAAACAAGGATTCATATACAATGCTTTTTAAATATATTACTTCCCCAAATGCATCCTTATGACATGGAATGAATTTAGAAAAGTTTTGGGAAAGATGATTTTTTGCATAATTACAGTCTATTTTATAAATAGCTCTGAATGTGAAAATATGTTTTTTCTGATATTTAGGATGATGCTTAAAGATTTCCTGATTAGTCATTTTAAATGTCATTGCAAAATTATAATGTCCCTAACTGATGCTTATTACCATTTTATACAATGGCATTTTTATTTTTGAGTTTGTTTGAACAAATTAATTCTAGTATATATTCATAAGGCTTTGAGATTGGTCATAAAGAAATACCCAAAAATTAAAATTGACACTTCAGATTTCCATCCTAGTATTAGAATCCTATAAAACTATATTGGAAAAATTGAAAAAATTAAAAGGAAAAGTAAGTCAGGTAACTTACTCTCAGTAAGAATAATATTCTCGGCATATATATTGCAAGTATAAAAGATGTCAGTAGTGAGTTTGGACTTAATGACTCTCTCTGTAGAAGCGAGACCTGTGTCTTGGAAGTATACATTTTGGAAGTCATTGCTTATATTTTCCAGGATATTGGTAAGAGAGCAAAGATTTGAAAAAAAAATTCAAAAATTTCAGGGAAGTGGAAGACAGGAAGTTTTTTTCTACTACATGTTTCCATAATATTGTCTAGTTTATATACTGTAGAAATATGTCCTGCACCATTAATGTTGTAAGAAGAGTAAAATCACTGGGGCATGAACTCAAGCATATTTTTCAGATGAGGGTTAGGCTAAACAATTCAGGAAATCCTTTCTGCTAGTGTCTGATCTGGTTATAGGAAAGGGTATGCAGAAACCAGTGGGAAATAATCAAAAAGCGGTAACTGAGAAAGGATTTTTAAGTCTTATCTTTGGGCTGGAACAAGTCCACACAATCTCAAGCACAAGACAGACTGTGTTTTCCTAATGGACCTTGAAGGCAACGTATAGCTGTTAGATTTGCTTGACTGGGAGAATGGAATCTCATTTTGAGCATATAAAAGGGTATTAAGCAGCAAAAGTTAATGCAAAAGTTCTTACCAGGTAAGCTTCAAGTAAATAATGAAAAGATAATCTCAGTAGTTATTGTGAGGGGGACATTGTGACTGAAGACAACTGGGAGTGTCAAGAGACGAGGCTGTGTCACGTCTGTACTGCTGCAGACATAATTCTGCTGACTGAATAGGCAGCAGATTTATGGAAGCAGAACATGCAGGGTAAAAGCTGAGGCCAAGAGCAGGCACAAGGGAATACAGTTTGCTGGAGACAAAAGAGATATTGAATCAAGAGAGGAATTAGTGGAAATGGAGTCAGAGATTACTTCTTTTGTCCGGAGGAAACTTTTAAAGCATATCCATGAAAAGCCAAACCACACATTCATCTAATCGATACAGGCTGGGGAGATGAACAATGTGAAATCAGTACCCATGTAAAAAGATACATGCACTTCTAAATGCAGCTGTGAACTTGGAAGCAAATATTCAAGGCGGAAGGAAAAGAATAAAAGTGAGTCAAAGTCAGAGAAAGAGTAAAAGTTGTGCTTTCTAGTTGAAACGAACACCTAAATTGAACAGCAGAACTGGTTTTTAATTCTGGATAAGGCTTAAACAGAGCTACATTCCTTTCCTTTTTTACCAATCAAATCTATGACATAATAGCTCTGCAGGGTCTCATAACTGAGCTCACATGGTGAGTGCTGTGCCATCTGTGCCATCCAGTGTTCCCACCTGACTAACTGACCATTTCATGAGTATTATTTTCTTGGTAGCTGTGGATACCAAGACCAGAACTCCACAAAATTAAGCTACTACATTTCGCTTAAACATAAATGTTGTTATTATAATACAGTTTCTAGAAAATAAATTGACTTTTTAAATCAATTTAAAATTCCTTGGCACTATTACGTCCAGGATCTGTAATGGTTGGATGCTGTCAAATTGTTGCTATGAGAGTGGAAGCTACTTAATGTTTTGTTTGCTTTCATTTTTGACTGTTATATTCAGAGAATAATCCAACAATTTTGTTAAATCCTCTAAGTTATTCTTCAGTTTGTTTTACATATTGTTCAAAATTACCATATTTTAAAATACTTTAGACATTTTTCAAGTGAATTATAGAAGTATCATGATTATCATGATTCTTGCATCCCTTCTAAATATTGACAACAGTAATTTAGATGGATGTTCAATTTTTATAGGGAAAGGTGAGAGCCAAAGCCATTTCACATTCAGGCAGTCTACAAGACAGTCTACAATATCACCTCTTCTACCTTACTATTTTGGAAAAATGGCAATCCATTTTCCTTTCAAAAATACTAGTGCCATCCATCACCATGAAAAAAGCATTGGTCACTTGTTCAGCCCATGGATTTCAATAGCTTTGGATGACTCAAATTTTAAAGTGAGGACTGAGTGATGTGACAAACTCTTACATACCATGTTTAATCATGCCCTTGGAAACTGCCATGAATACTTTCTTAATCAAATGCCTATTACAGAAGGTACTAGGGAGAACCAAACTTACCTGTGCAGCCAGTCACAGACATATTTTAAGTTGCAAGTAGGCACAAGATGGTTTTAGGATTTTTGAAAGGGAACTTTGGTAACAATTTAATTGAAAATGTTAAAGGCTGTAAAACGTAGTCTCTTCTGTTATGCAACTCAAGATACAACATACCTGGGGAATAGTCTTAACACTGAATGCTAATCTCATAAAAACAGATGTGTTCGTAGCGAACAAAATATTTCATATGCCTTATTTTTAATAAAAATATCTTAATTATAGAGTAAAATTAATCCATCTGCTAAAGTAGGTCTCATTCATTTTTTTTATTCTTTTCTTATTCTATTTATTTCAGTTTCTTTTTAAAGCTTTAAAAGAGCCTTTCTTCTGAAAGCAAAATTTTTTTGTTATTTTATGAATTTTATCACTTGGATATATTTTCATTTTGAGTGCCTTTGTTTGTATATAGACAGGCTATTGTGTTACATGATTTGGGCTGATACTTGTTGGCAGAAAGAGAGAGAAGCCTGTCTTGGCAAACCCTGCTTTTTATGTAAGAGAGCATCTGTGAGCTCTATCTTCGTGGTGTAGCTGGACCCTCATAGCCTAAGAGAAAATTAGTATCTAAAAGCAATCACATCTGTCCTCTTACAACTATAAAGATTATACATTTTGGGTTTAAGGATAAGAATTTACTGGTGAACCCTGAGGAATGCTACTAACTGCTTTATCTGTTTGCCATGGTTTTGCTACAAGGCAAGTTATGTGCTCTTGTCTGCCCTCCTACCACTGGGCTTTACTCAAAGGGTTTTTTTTGGAAACTGGTTATTTGCCCTCCAGCTATGCTATGGTTTAATCACTAGCTAGTGGTGGAGAGATTCCTCCATTCGATTTAACAGTGGAGAGATGATCAGGTGAGGGGTCAGACTCAGAACAGCCATCACAGCAGGAGCATTAAGGTTGGAAAAGACCTCCAAGATCAAGTCCAGCCTTTCATATAATACCACTGTGCCCACTAAATCATATTGCAAAGTGCCATGTCTACTAATTTTTTGAACACTTCCAGGGATGCTGACTCTACCACTTTTCTGGGTAGCCTGTTCTGACTCTTAATCATTGCTTCAGTGAAAAACGTTTTCCTAATATTCAACCTGAACCTCCTCTGATGCAACTTGAGGCCATTTCCTCTTTGTCCTGTAGCTGGTTGCCTGGGAGAAGAGTCCGACCCCTACCTGGCTGCACCCTCCTCTCAGGGAGTTGTAGAGAGCAAATGGCCTTACTGCCATCCACACTTCCATGGGAAGATAACAGAGTGTCTGGTGCTTGCCATTCCTCTTGGCTACTCAGTGAAAACAGAGCACTTTGCCACACAGTTTCCTAGTGTGTTTTTATACTTTCCTGCCCCATCTGTTGGATTAGACACAGACTGTTCACTGCTGCTTTCTGAACCTCTGCTCACACCAGATTTTAAGACTTGTCCTTCCTCTAGGATTAATTATTCAAAATTCATATGTTCCTACCATTGCTTAGCTGAAAACTTTAAGGACAGATGCATTGACTTTAGACGATGGACTAAGGATGACAAAGAAATAAAGAATAGAGAAATTGAGAGTTTGGATCAACATTTTCAGAAATTATTATTATTATTTCCTTGTACCTACTGAGTAGGCATTCATTCAGTTCATGTCCAAGACTGCTGGACAGATAAACTGTCTAGTCTTAAGGGAATAGGTAAACATTGTGTAGGCAAAATACCTGAAGGGAAACAATAGAGTGCAAATGCACTTTCTCCATTTGCAGCAGTTTTGAGTGTATTTGAGCATACCTGTGCTTAGAGGTGCTTTGCTCATGGAATTATTCAGTCTTGCAAGAAATTTAAGTTCCTTTTCTACTTGTTACATCCACTGTGTGAAGACTGGAGCTGGGAACAAGTTTGTGTTTTGTGCAAAAGAATGTTGAGAACAATCAGAATTACTGTAAAATTGATGTGTTAAAACCTAATATTGGTGTGAGAGACAAAGGGAATAAATCTTATTACTAAATTCTGTTGTAACTTGTTTTACCCCTGCTGACTCCTCTCCTCTTACTCTCCAAGGAGAGATGTCACCTCATGTCCTTGTAACCTTTTGTCTCATTTCTGGATGCTTTTTCATCAGTCTGTGTTGGTTTTTTTCATTGTTCTTGGGGTTTTTTATTTGTGGGGTTTTTTTTTGTTTGGTTTGAGTTCTTTTGTTAAATGTAAACTAGCTTGGCCTTACATGAAAGTCTTGAATTGCAAGGAATTATATTTTTGCATTCCAGTGGGCTGTAGAGTCTCAGTTGTAGATAGGAAAAGACAGAGATGGACATAAACTATGCCTTAGTATCACAGAGATGCTATCAGAGAAGTAGAATCTGAGTGATAAGATGAAAGCTGTAGGATGGACATTCAAGGAATGTTTTCAAAAACATTCAAGGATGTTTTCAAATTTCAGTGTGTAACTTACACACGAAGTTTTTATGATTTATTCTGCAATCAGTCTCTCCTCACAGAATGATGAGATGATGCAACTTGAGAGCCACTTTGCATGCAACTAGCTAGATTCAATTAAGAGTATCAAATTAGGGAAAACTGTGATATCAAATGACTAACAATGAGCTTCTGGACAGCCACTCCCTCTAACTGTGTCTTACTGCCCAAAACACTGACATTTGAGTCACTTTAAAGCTGCTTTTGAAATTTTGAGGGAACAGTTTAAAACCAGTTACATATTAGATCTCCTGTAGCAAAATACAGAGTTTAAAGTTGAAATTCAGTCTCTGCAACTGCAAAATAACCAGGCTTGTAATACTGTCATTACTTTGGTTTGTATTTCTGTAACCAAGATTGGAATGTGGCCTTTACCCCACTGAATTGATTTTATCATCCTAAAACTTTGGAAGCCACAAGGCTGGATGTGAACAATAGCCCAGCACATGTCTACGCATACTTTGTCCCTCAGTATCTCTTGGGTTTTGTTTACTTCTTTCCCCAGAGGAGAATTTTTTATTTTGTTTTTTGGAAGGCCATACAGCTTTTCCTCTGAACCATCTAAAATAAATTATCTGTAATCAAAAGGAATGTTTCCAATCAATTAGTTACTGCAGCCGTGTGCTTGTATTTTAGATTATTCACAGTCTGTAGGAGTTGTATAATGAAGATTTTAATGACTGAATGTTGGCATGTGTCCATTTAAACGAATGGACACATGCCTCTTCTTATTTTGGAGATCTGGATGTCTATTGTGCTTAATATTACATATGAAGTTAGCACATATAGGAAGGGAAAAAATGTGCTTTAGACTCAGTAAAGACTCATAGAAAGGAAAAAAATGCTCACATTTCCTCTGCACTTATTTTTAGCACCCCTCAGGAGATTCAAATGCATCACTCATTCTTTCCAAAAACCTTACCATTTTGTTACAGTCACTAATTTAAAGTTGCCCAATCTTTTTATATAACACTGATAGTCACAATCACAAATTGTATGTCACAAAGTGTATGAAACTGCTGCAGCACATTTGTGTGCAAAATTCTGTAGCCTGGGATAGCGAAAGCATTTCATATCTTGTACTACTTATTAGCAACTTAGATGTTTGTGAACTACTGTGTTCATTTATTTCTCTTGAAAAGTGACACAACCAATCCATTTTTGTCAATGTAATATGGTATAGAAAGGAAAAAATCTAATATTGAAATCTACTGTGTTAAATATACCATAGATATGTATTTTTTGCTTGTGCTACAAGTTTATTGAAGAAATGCTGTATTGTTTTCTCTGTCCCCATTAGGTAGGTTTTGTAATTTTTTTGTAATTAATTTTTTTCTTTTATAATGCAATTACACTGATTACTCCAGATCTCCCTGGGTAGAAATGTCCTATGTGCTTCTTTGAAGATCTTTTTTAAAGTTATTTATTTCACCTGCAGTATATGATGTAGTTTACTTATCAGACAGAGCCTCTGACATTGATATAATCTCACCTGATGTTTAGAGGTGGTGTATTTTTTATATTTCCAGGGCTGAGATAGTTGTGTACTTAAACTTTTAACTGTGTTTTTTCCTTTTCCCTCTTCTGATTTGCTCCCCCATCACTTCTCTCTGTCTTCTCTACATAGTCATTTTTGCCTTCCTTCTTATTGGCAGCTAGGGCTAAAACACCAGTCATCAGGTGAAAGGGAGCTTGAAAGTGCTGCATTTCTCTGTTTAAAATTGGAGAAAACCAGCTAAACTGTGCTGAACTGCTTTTGTGCTGCTACTAGCCCCACATGTCAAATGCAGTCATACAGATCTATAGCTGCTCTGTCTTTGCTTGGTGCCTGGAGAACTGCAGCAGTCTGTAAATGATTTGCATGATTGGGGTGTTATGTTTTGCAGGAGGCCTGCAAAGCCTAAGCACCTGCAAAGCCTAAGCACCTCTTAACCCATTTTTTCTGCGTCTGTGCATGTGGTGGGTCCACTCTGTATTCCTGGCTAGCTGCAAAACTTAATGCCTGTCAAAGTATTGATAGACTCTCGCAGGGGAACAGACAGCAGAGAATCCACCACACAAACACACTGAGGGAAATGCTGTCATAACTTCTTCACTAGGGGAAAGGCAGGGGCAGGCACTGACCTCTCCTCTCTGGTGACCAGTGACAGGACCCAAGGAAATGGCCTGAAGCTGTGTCAGGGGACGTTTAGGTTGGATATCAGGGAAAAGGTTCTTCACCCAGAGGGTGGTTGGGCACTTGGAACAGGCTCCTCAGGGAAGTGGTCATAGCACCAAGCCTGGCAGGGTTCAAGAAGTGTTTGGAAAATGTTCTCAGGAATATGGGGTGATTTTTGGGGCTGTTCTATACAGGCCCAGGAGTTGGGACTTCAAGGATCCTTTTGGGTCCCTTCCAACTCAGGATATTCTGTGATTCTGTGATTCTATTCGCAGCTGCTCTATGGAAGGCTTAAATCCCACTTCCACTTGAATTTATTAGTGCTATCAGATTGATCCACAGCTTTCTGAAAACAGAGGAATGACTTGCTACAGCTTCAGTAGACTTCATTCAAATCTTGGATTTTCAGGAGGTTGGAGAGTGCAGGTTGTCAGAGCAGAAAGCGAGGTTCCTGTGCCTCCAGAGCATTTCAGTTTTCCTGCATTGATGACAAGAATAATTTTTTCCTTCCCCGTAAAAACTCTTATGGTCTTTTTTGCAAGGTTACCAGAGTGATCCCTCATAGAGCCTCTAGGTAGCACAGTAACACATATTAACATGAATACATTTCATACTATAGAATTATTCGGTAACATACTGTATTAAGAGACCACCGCTGAGAAACCTCAAACACATAATATAGTTTTGCAGGCAATCACATCTGTTAAATGACCTGTTTCTGCCAGTACTTTTGTACCAGTCCCATACAGGTGGCAGAACTGGCTGTTAGTTCAAGCATTAGGCTGCTTTTGGAGCAGCTTAGAGGGCAAGGTGGCTGACAGGCATTAGGGGTGTCACTGCTGGCACACTCTCTCTTGCCAAGAGCTTCAATCAGATAGTGGTAAGTGCTGAATGAAAAACCTTGCGCAAGCTGCAGTGATTGAATGTGCCGAAAGTGTTCTTCATAGCAAACTCTTCAGAGAATTTTCTTGGTCCAGGAATTTTTATTGATCATTCGGCATGATCACACTAACAGTGTTTTTTACAGGGGAAAAAAAGAAGATTTGGAGAACTGAAGAAGGGAACTGAACCCTGGTCACCTACATGCTGTAGAACATGTAGATAATGGAGCTGTTTTAAACCTGTTGATTTAGGGTAAATCTGTCTATTCTTACCATACTAGAGAAAAGAACACTATTTGAGTTTTTGTTTGTTTGTTCGTGCTGTTTTGTTGGACTTTTTTTAACAAAAGAGTGACATTTACCTTCAGGTTTAAATCTGTGAATCTTACATGAAAAGATAAAAGCAAAAGCACTAGAGACTTAATCCTCACAGTCTCCAGAAGATTTAAAATATTTGTTTCTTCTCAGTATATTCACACAGTCATTTTAAATGCTGGTGGCTCTCCATTTTTATTGTATAAACTATAAGAACCATGGCTGATGAAAAGTACGAGAGAGAGTTACAGTACAGTTTCATGTATTTATGCACAATTTATCCAGGCTTGGGTTGATTTGCATGAATGTATGACCATTTAATGGCAGGGAATTAACTCAGATCTATCAGAGTTCACTAATTAAGTGGTCTGCTAAACTACATTTACACAGTGACAGGGCGGTTCTTCCAGTGCCACATCACTTTTTTTTTAAATCCTCATCACATCCTCAGGATACAGATTTCAAAATTGTTTCTATTTTGAGGAGTAGCCACTAATGAAAAATTGATTGCATTTTCTTAGTTCAGAAAGGAAGGCTATGTGTACAGAGGCTCAATTATGAACCTGCTCTAGTAATTTTGAGCCCAGCTACCTATCTGAACTCAAGTGCTACCTTAATTACTTATGCATTACTTGAAAGGAAACCTAAAAATATTCAGAGAAATAATTTTCTTATCTTTTAGAATGATCTGCATAGCTAGCTTCTTATTGAGATAAATTGTTGCATTGATATTATGTATGAGATGACACTTATCAATAGATCCTCTGGCACATGGATTAAAAAATGTGATGTGGAAGAATTTTAAGAAGAAAGGAGACTTCAGATTAATTTGTACTATTACAGAAATGGAGGTTGCTTTAATTTGTTGATGCATGCCAGTACATATCTTGAGGGGGAAAAAATGCTTCTTTGTGAACCTACTGATGAATTCCTCATGGTGTGATTAAACAAGAAACCATGTTAGATCATTGATTTCTGCTAGCGGAAGAACCTCAGCCCATCTTCAGAACAACTGTTTGAGTTAAAAGTATTAATTGAAGAAGAAAATTTCAAGTATTGAGGTTTTTGAGGTTAGATTCCCCACGCAGTTTCTCTGAGTGCAAATAAAACACTCAGTATGTGATGTCAGGTGCATTTTGGAGGGATCTGGTATAGCCTTTGTATAAATTGCAGCATTCAGTGGAGCTTTGAATTACCAGCAGCTCCTCTTGTACTGCCAATGTAGTCTTTCACAAGATGCTTGCCAGAACACAGACTGTTTCAGCACTTTTCTCTTCTTCTCCTGTCTCCTGGTGTACCTGGTGTGCACCCATAGCCACCCTGTAAAAAGGAGCAGTAGGCATGAGTTCCTTTTGCTGGCTCCAGCCTTTTCCCATAAGCTGGTAGGAATGTGCAGTACAGCACAATTACTGTCTTCTAGTGCGGTTCATCCCTCTCTCCTTCTCTGTTTTGGTGGGAAAGGTGTCCACAGAGTAGTAAATCTTTATTTTTTTATTGACTGTGTTTATGTGATAGCAACATGGGATTAGTGCCTCACTGTGGGAGGCACTCTTTGATTGTGGTTCTATGTATTCTTGATGCATCTGGTAGGGAGAGAAAGGCTCAAGTGTCACTTCCCAGTGGTACATAGGCTGTATCCATAGTGATGAGTAAAACAGGCCAGGGGTGGTTCTCTTGTCCTAGGGCTAAAAGGCACAGCATGCCTCATCTCCATATGGCTATATTCTTGATTCCCAAAAGAGGGTGGCTTCATTCAGCCTGTCCCTTGGGAGCATTCCTTGGCCTGTGCTGTCCCCTGAACCATGCCCAGCCATTGTCTGGAAACATGTTAGCTGTCAGGAGCCAAAACTGTGCCAGGGAGCAGGCTCACAATGGAACAGCAAGGGCAGGAGTATGTCGGCATGCCAGCGCATGCTCCCACCCTCTTTCTGTTCCTGGTACAAATATAACCATGTTAGTACTGATATTGCCTAAGTTTAGCAGCGTCTCTAAATCCTGTTTCCAGGCTTTCTGTCAGCCACTTAATCAGGACTGCACAATTCTATTAATTTTAAAAATCTTTATTAAACAGAATGTCAAATAATATTACAACAAGACAGAGTGCAAATAATGGAACACAGCAGTTTTATTCTTTCGGCAGTACAAGACAGAGGTAACACGTGCAGAGGCTTTCCTTTTTTGACCTAAAATGGGTAGGTGTGTTTTTCAAGCTATTCTTAAACTGAACTAGTACATATGTAAATTGAAATGTGTATATGTGAAGTTCCAGCTGGGGAAAAAAAAATAAATCCTAAACAGATTGAAGCAAGGATATGAATTGTAAGGGAAATGTCAGTAAATATTCAGATATCCTCACAGTTTCTTAAATAAATGCACATTTGTAAAATATCAGATAGCATATTCCAATTACAACTTTAACTCTGTCCCTGTAGCCTTTCCCAGTCTGTCTGCAGACCAGAGAACCCCTACAGTCACTAACTCTACATCAAATAAATTCTGAGTTACAGGCATCACACAATATGGTTACATTGGAGTATCTTTACTATTTAATAACAGACAAAGTGGATATTTTATTTTGGAATCAAAGTGCTGTTATGTGGATTTATGGTTTATAACATTGGCAGTGTTTCTGAGTACTTTCTTTTCCAAAGTACATAAATATAAAGTGGTAAAAGTTTTGGTTTTAGCTTATAAATGTAGTTAATAATCTGTTCAAACAATAAAAAATTCTATTTATTAATGGCCAAGAAATGTTTGGGGGAATTGGTTTTTCTTTTTACAGGAGAATCATTTAAATCAACTGGATGAAACAAATAGACAGTGAATATCACAATGGTTTGGGGGGAGTTCATGGCACACCAGTTGGTCATGTGGAACTTCAGTTATTAAGCCATTAAAGTCATTTCTGCCTCCAAGTCTTCTTTAAAGGTCACAGTCTTTTTTAAGGATTTTGTTAATGAGGAAGACTATTCCTGTTTGATCCGTCCAGTGTGTGCAGGGCTGTGCACTCACTGCCTGTCATGCCGAGGGATGTTCTGTGCTTGGAATTTGCAGCACTGAGCAGTAACGTGCGAGAGCTCTTGTGGGCTGCCTGAGGATTTGTATTGATCCTCCTGTTCTGACATCCGGGGTTTTATTGTGGTTACAATGCAAGCAAACACATCAGGCAATTAAACATGTGAAGACATGGTTCTGCTTCATTATTTGACTTCCTGCAACTAATAATGAGATTTTTGAAAGATTTAGTGCTATGCCATTGAATATAAAAGAAGTTTAGAGGCCTGTATGTGCAATGGAGTTAGGTGTGGTGGATTAAGTTTGTTCTGGCATCCTTATTGAAGCTTCCCTGTAGGCACTATCAGCTGTAATCAGCATTGTTGCCAGATATAACATTGCAGTGTCAAAAACATGGGTGTTTTAAGGGTATACTAGGGGATTTGAAGTGTTCACTTGTTTGTTTAACTTTAAATTAATAAAGACTCACAAGATTTTTTTCTTTCCTGGGTTGTTGTTGAATTCTGTCATTTTATTTCTTTTTAATATTCTTTAGAAAAACTGCTGATGTTCAAATTACATTGAAAATATCTGCTTACAGGCAGACTAATGGCCTAAAATGAAATAAAGTCCTAGCAGGATTTGGAAGAGAGAAAGAATACCTAAGATATAATGTAGCAGTTGCATCAGTCAGTGTTATGCCTACACTTTGAATAATGTGTTACCTTTCAGTTGCTAAAATTTATTTTTCTGGTTTGTTTTGTTTTTGGTTTGTGGTTTTTTTTTTTGTTTTGTTTTGTTTTGTTTTGTTTTTTCTTTTTTGGTGGCGGGGGGAGGGGTTTGTGATCGTGACTGGAAATTATCAACAAAAGTTATAAATTATGCCCAGGCAGTGACCATCAGATACTGCAATAATGATTCCTATCATAAGAGTGAGTTTTGATTCTCAGAAAGATACAGGATATACAAATTGAAATTCCTGGAGGAGTGCAGTTCATCGTGTTATTTACTACCTCCTTCCAGTAAGACTGTGCCTGTGAGAGTAAAGCAAATTAAAGTCAGCACATACTTGACCTCTGTGGCACTGATGTCTCCTGCACTCAGAGGCTGTCTCCTGGGCCCAGGTGCTGGACACCCTTCAGTGAATGGGTGACCCTGAGATCAGAATGGGATAATGTTACTGGGAAGAAGCATCAGCATAAATCTAAAGTTAGTAACCCCTATGATAAATACTTTAAAAGATTGCCTTATTGAAATCCTCACTGTATACTTCACGAGGTAGTTAAACCATCAACTGCAATTGTACTAAGAATATATTTTCTATTACATTTGTTATCCTAAATGAGATGATGTATATTCCCTTAAAGAAAAACTCTTCTGGTTATTTCCAAAAAACAGACTTACAGTGACCAGTCCTACACAGGGGCCAAGAGGTTTCCTGAAGAGTTATAATGGTAGTATTAATAATCGGATTATTAGAAGTGAAGTAACTGTAAAGCTTGCAGTTCTAATTTGTGCTGCTTACTTACTATGTTTCTGTTTTTGAACCGATTTCAGTTCAGCAGTCAGTTTCAATGGGCTTTAGACCACTTCTGCATGCAGGTTTCTGTACACATTACTCTGCCACATTGCCTGCCTTACAAATATTACTCATAATTCTTTGCATGTCTTTCCTACATGGAAATTAGTACTAAAGCCTTAGGTTTAGCTTTAGAAAAGGCTTTTTTGAGTCTAAAGGAATCTCATGGTGTCACTTTCAATCTCTCCTGTGAAAGTTAAATTTCTTTCTCTTACTTCCTTTTATGTTCAAAAACTTGAATAATTTATTACTGCAAAGGAATGTGTACCAAATCCAGTAACCAACAGAGGATGTGGAAAGATTTATTGGGAGAAACATTAAGAGCATTCCTGGCCAGGTGTATTTTATTTCTTTTTGTGAAATGGAAAAAAAAAATACTGTACACCTCTAGCCAACTTCAGATATGGCTGGAAGCCCATTTGGAAGACAGTGTCTGTAATTGTGAAGTATTTCTTGAGATAAACGGAACAAAAAGTGATGAATGGCACAAGGAGATTTGGCATTGCTGAATAGCAAGAAATGCGTTGCTCGATTTTGAAAGCAACTGCAGTGTTTGCCATCTGAGTGGGTGTGCGCACGACTTCCGCTCTCCTTGTACTTCATCCAGCAGTTTATACCCATGGCAAATGAGGGAGTGAACGCCCCGCCGAACTGGAACAGTGGATTCTGAGTTTGCCTTTGCACCCTTGGTCCATGACAAAAGGTCCTGAAGGAGCAGGACCTCAGTAGACTTCCACACTCCTTGCTTAACAGATAGAAGGTGTCACTCAGTGAACAGCAAGACATGTCATGAAAGTTTTTACTCTACCACAGTTTTTTAGAACTCAAATAATTTTACTGCATATTGGAGTATATAACATGAATTTGTGAGGAGTGTAATATTTTCCAAGGTTACAAATTGTAATTTACTTAGTTGATGATATTTAGGACAAAATTCTAGTAAAAAAAAAAATTAATTTTTTCAGGGATGATTAAAAAAATCAGTTATAAACTAGCTATTTCTAATTCGATCCAGTTATATCTCTGGCATGTTTAATTTCATTTACATAAGTAACAAAGCTAATAAGAGCATTATCATAGAATCATAGAATAGTTTCATTTGGAAGGGTCCTTTAAAGGTTACTTGCCAACTTCAACCAGATCAGGTTGCTCAGAGCCCTGTCCAACCTGACCTTAAATGTTTCAAGGGATGTGGCATCCACCACATCTCTAAAAAACGTGTTCTTTTGTTTTACCTGCCCATCATAAAAAATTTCTTTTCTATATCTAGTCTGAATTGACTCTATTTTAGTTTAAACCACACCCCTTTTCCAGTTACTACAGACCCTACTAAAAGGTCTGACCCCATCCTTCTTGTAGGTCCTTTTTAAGTGCTGAAAGGTTGCAATAAGGTCACCCCAGGGCATTCCCTTCACCAAGCAGAACAACCCCAACCCTTTCAGCCCTTCTTCATAGGAGAGGTGCTCCAGCCCTCTCATAATTTTTTGTGGCTCTCCTCTGGACCTGTTTCCACATTGACAATGTTCCAGGGATACCTTTTCCCTTTCAGTTTTTCCTTCAACTGCAACTTCTTAGTCTCCAGCTCCCCTCTGTGCTAGCTGAATAGGTAGGTCCCTTCAGCAGTTGCTGTACTTATTAAAAAGCAAGTTTTGATATTGTGTTTTTGTATAAGTTGTGGAAACAGTTTCTTCTTCCTCCATTAATACAAGTTTCTTAAGTGTTCTCTACAAATTCTTCCTTCATGCAGCATCTTAAAAAAAAGAAGTGAAAATATGTGGAATCAAACTGCTCCATCCTCCTACGCCAGTCAGGAAGCTCTATCTGTATCCCATTTTATATGGATGCAAGTCTCATGTTATAGGACCCTCATGACGAGTTTCCTTGATCTGTCCAATAGTCTGTTCCATTGTATACTAGTCCTTATCTATTGCTTCCATAATGGAATGAGTGGATGGATAAAACCTATTGTTTTATCCATCATGGCTATGGAGAACAGCTCTTGATTTCACTTTGTAGATTCTCCCTACCCTAGAGTTTTGTAGACCTTTCTTTTTTTCTCCATTGCTTCCCAGAAATTGTTCTCTCCTATTTCTTGCTCCAGGAATGTCTCCATGCCTGACTACACCTATTGCTATTTTCCCCGTGTGCAAATGGAAATCTTACTGGTAGCAAGAGGCCAGCCTTTTGTAGTCCATACAAATAAAAAAAGTCGTAATTAGACAAAAGACTCTTTCAAATGTGAGCTGAAGTGCTCAATTAGAAGCACAGAATCAATGTCTCATTTTATTGCTGTTTCCTGCGTTGGTTTCTATACTTGGCTATCAAAACCAGACTACATTTTGAAGTTATTTGATACAAAAATCAGCCTAAACCATTGAAATCCCAGTGCTTAAATGCCTTTGTGAATTTAAGTAGTTGGTAGACTACAGATGGGATTCAGTAGGTCCTTAAAGTTGCAGGTCTTTAACTATGCTATTCAATTAAATCCTGTATTTTGTTCCATTAATTTCTGCTGCCTTTTAGATTTTAAAATTAATTTAGGAAGCCAGTGACAGAATCATGTTTTTTGGTGGTCTCTGAGTAGATGCCATTCTAGCAGTTTTGCATCAAGGCGATTGGAGAAAATGGTTATTACTATGAAATTACGCTGCCTTAAAATAAAAGTTTTAGATGTTCTTCTTCTAATAAAGAGCTTTGTTTCTTCAAAAATCATATGGTAATTTGGCATACTTGAATATTGATTTTAAATATTTACTTTTTCCACTTTTGTAAATATATTGTTTTCCCTACTTCCTCTTTTTTTTTTCTTTTTGTTCCAGGACCCTTTGCTGCTTCAGGAGACAGTAAATTCTGCTGCTGCTCTTATCATGGCATTAATAAAGGACAGAAACCCGGAGCTGATTGGCCAGCTGTTGATAGCATAAGACCATAAATCATGTGTAGCTTTTGGAAATGTTAGTTTTTCATCATCTGTTTACCAAAGGTCTTAAGACATTTTATTCTTTCTTGAAAACTCTGGATTTATGCCATTTATTATTAAGATCCTTTAACAGCATATTTTTGATATTTAAAATACAAGTATTATATTATGTATAAAGTATAAAAGGACATACAAATAATTCTGAGATACACTGGATATATACTGTGAGGAATGATACTGAAGTATTTTTTAAGGTACTCATCATTTAAAAAGGTGCACAGAGGACACCAAAACATTCATGCAGAATTGTCTTTAACTGTGTGTGTATTGTACTCTGGGACTGCACAAATTAAATTTTTATTTCAGATAAATTAATCCTAAAGCAGAGCTTAGCTACTTTATGTGAATTTATTTAAAAATTGCTGCTGTAATACCTATTAGTGAATGTAGCGTTCATTACAGAGTGTAGCTTTCCTGACATCAAGAGAAATGTATATTGCAGGAAAAGTTGGAAAGTTCAGGTATCTGTTCTCTGTAGAATGAAGGTAACCTCAAATCAAAGAAAAGATATGCATGGGTACAACGAGGTGCTACCCCACAGTTTTCCAGATGCAGTATGCTCTGGCTGTAGCCTCCTTGGTGCTACACTTCTTCCAGTGCCCCTGTGCCATCATTCAGAGCTCCTGGAGCTCCACTGAAATAGGAAGAGTCTGTTAATTCATGTGTAAGAATACAATTCTCATCTCTTGCTGGTTAGCAGATGTATGTAGGAAGTAGTAGTAAGGAGACTAAGCATTATGAATTCGAAGATACACTACACTGATAGTCAGGTGTGGACAGATGGGACAGGAAGATGAAATGGTGAATGGTTAGTATGTAGAGTATCACTAAGAGCAATACAAGCAGAGTCCCTGAAAACATATGTCTTTCCCTATGTATCAGACCCAGGAATTTCATCTCTCCTGCAATTTGTGAAGGGGCTAGGTTAATGTCTTACATACTTATGGCTGGAATAAGGTCTTGGAGAAGTATTCCCACCAGAAGTGTCCAGTGAATCCCTGATTCAGCCTGTCACTCTCAGCTCAGCAAGTTTCCCTCTTAAAACAGCATTCCTCCCCTTTCTCCCACTGTGTTCCACTCCCTCTGGTGCTCACACAAAACTTAGGATAACAAGCTCCATGCTTGGTCCCCTTCCTCCTTCCCTTCACATGACTATTTATATCTCTGGTTTAAATTGCTTTTAGAAGCTGGTCTTGGTCCCAAACTTCCTTCATTGCATAATAAAATAAAGAGTTGTTAGCTGACGGTTCTATATCCAAAGCAGACATTTTCTTCCACGCACAAGTCATGCAAAGATAACTAACAAAGTTCTTGTGCATCATCTGCTTTCTTCTTTGCTTCTTTCTTCTCTCTACTTTGATTAATAATTTGTCCTTTTCTGACATTGTACACCATCAGCATTCATATTAGCTCTGTGTATGGCTACACAATAGGCATATTTTATTCATACATATATTCATGTCTGTTCGTAAGCAGAGTACGCAAATAAATGAAGAACTAAAGAATTTATTACTGCTATTCATAATTTAATAGGACAGCTCTCACAAATAAGTTTTCTGAATGTGCTTTCACATTAATAAATTTGGTGAAGGAATTTGTCCCATAGGCTTTTAGAAGACATGATGAAAGATGTCTCTTTGACTGTATTTTGTTTTTCTTGTTTGCTTGAAGACTAAAATGCAATCTGTGATGTGTTTTCCCCAAATGATAAGAAGGTGAATTTAGAAAATCCTTCATGTTTTCTATCCAGTCTAATTTATACATTGTGATACTGCATTAACATTGGTTTGTGCATAGCATCATTTGCTTAAACAGAACTTTTATTTTTTAGGGTTGTTTTACTTACCTCATTCTCCTAAGAGGATTTCAATCCAATTAAAAATGATACTGCAATGAACTGCTGTAATAAAAAAAAAATATAGTTTATGAATTTATTTTGAAAAGAGAACAGACAGTGCATAACAAAAAGTAAATTTTGGGTCATCCAATATACTTAGTACTAATCCTAAATGGAAGATAATAAGCTTTATTAATGTACTGTTAATCATTGCATTATGGCTTTTTAATCTTTAGCAATGTTTTAAAATACTCGACAAACACTGAAAAATCCATTTTGCTGGAAGCAAATACACCAACAACAGAACTACTAAAACAGATCACAAAATACTAAAACTGCAGTTAAAAAAAAAAAAAAAGAAACTGGACTGTGATTAATGCTATTGTGTATCCAAACCAAATTAAAATGGTTTTTTGGGTGATTGTTAGTACTTACAATGGGAATAAAGATATAAAATGAAATTAAGAAACTGGCTGATTGTTTTTTGTCTGTGCATAGCTTCTCACAAATAGCAGTATACATGAGAAACTTGGCAGCCTTTTGTACACACATGCTGTTTTGAATTTAACTAGTGAATCAGTCACCACCCATATTGCTTTGAACATTTGGACAGAGATAACAGAAAGTAAATAAAAGCTCAGACTCTGCCAGCCTTGCTTACCTTACTCCTCAAGCACTCTAATTAGTATTCCTTGGGTAGTGTTCATCAGAAAAGAGAATGCAGAATGTGGCCCTAGAAATACTCTTCATAACTGCAAAGTTGAGTCAATTAGAATTGTATGCTGAAACTAACCCACTTCATGCAAAATCCGAAATCTCTATTACTTTGTTTTCAATCAGGTAGAAGATTTTCCAGTTAGTCTTTTTTTTCTTTAGCTTTTCAGACAACCTAGCTTGAAAAAAAAAGTCTTGATGGTCCTCTAAAGAAAGAAATTAAAAGGATAGAAGGTAGTGGCATTATAAACAAAAAACCCCAATACCCCAAAACTATACCAAAAAGCAAAGAGAGAGGAAGTGAGATGTTACCTGTTGTAATTAGTGGCATAGTAGAGTCAACTTCAGTTGAGCTCACCTTGATAATGAATGTAGGCTGCAGAGCAAAGATTTTCTGGTTGCCATGGAGCTTTTGGTGTAATCAAATTTGTGTTTCTATGTGACACTAAAGTCTCATTATCTCCACAGTGCTGTTCTAGGTGCCAGCCAAAGAGAAGCTTCCAAAGACATGTGAGGTTTCCAGTTAGTGCTTGGCAATTTCTGAGGATACAGCAATTTTTCCTGTCTGTAGGTCATTCCACCACAGAAGGATCATACTTTGGTTGCTCTGTTCTCCCTGCCTCAGACACTTGCCACTTCTCACTGCTTTTTGTTTGGCTTTCATTTCTGAAGAAGAGCTCATTCACTTTGAGACATGCAAAAGCTTTTTTATTTTGTATCTCCTTCCTCTTCATCCATAACTTTGATCTGAAAAATTCTAGTTCATCTCACCAAGCATCTACCAATGTGCAGACAATCCCTTTATTTCTGTTGAGGAAGGTTTTGGGGTTCAGGAATAGTCTCATGTTAACAGTGTTCCTGTAGGCCAGAGTTTGGGAAGAGATTATTCCTGCACAACTCAATCGATCCAATCTTTTGCACCTGATTTTGAATAATTGGTAAAAGCACGGAGTTCGATGACTAATGCCCTCCTCTGGGTGCCTGCAATGAGATACCAAAGGCAAAGTGTGAAAGTGGGCTCCAATTTTTGTGCCCCAATGCCTGCACTTTCAACTTCAGACTGGTAATTTTTTATGACATCTGTCTCCCTCAGCCCGTTCCCCAGCCCAGTTGTTTACCAGAATTCAGTTTATCTTGTGCTTCTGGCAAGCACCAAGGAAAAGAAGTCACTGACACTACATTTTTTCCCAGTGTAGGTTGATTTTGATTGACAGGGCTGCAAAGCACTTGTTAAATATACATTTTCCTTCATTATTTCTTCCAGGAATACTCAATCAGTTCAGAGATCCAAAAAAACACAATTTCAGCACCTGTGTTGAGGAAACAGTGGCAACCATGAAAATACTTTTCGTGGTAGAATAAAGTCACTTGTCTTGCATACACCAACCTGGGGAGCAAAGTGGCTTTTCTTAATATGTTTATTCCAAGGTTAATTTAAGTATGTTTTCAATCTTCAGATTGAAATGGATCTTGTCCTTCATCCTGCACCTATTCCTGTCTCAGAAACTAAAATTGTAATTCAGTTAAAATGCCACAACGCTGAATTATAACACAGTTACAAAGATAAATGAAAGAGTAAGAGACTTGGAGAAAAGTGTTGTGATTTTAAATAGCGTAGAGAAGCAAGGAGGCAAGAGAGAATATACCAGAGCTCCAGCAGATGGCAAAACCTGCAGGGGACACCCCTTGAATGGCACGATAGGCTGGGGGCTGCAGGCAGGATCACTTTCCAGGTTCAGTAGCACTTCAGAAGGCAGCTCAATAAGGCATGTTTCTATCCAGCAGCCATTTTAGATAATCGTCTCCCTTGGTTAGTTGTTTGTTGTTACTTCTGCATCTCTTTCATTACTCTGCCTTCTTCCTTTTGTTTTTGTGCCTCAGACTGGACACTGCAAATTTCATATTTCATTTTTATTTCAGCCATTCCTGTTTTCTCCTGCACTCTTTTCCCCATCCTTTCCCCTACTTCTGTTGCTTATTCTTTCTCTCCGTATTTGTCACTCTTTTTCCATTCCTCCCAGCCCACCATCGTCGAAGGAGACGATCCCCCCCCCCTCCCTTCCCTTGCAAGCCAGGCCGTGGTCTGGCATCAGAAGCCCTTCCTCGCTCCTGGATCGAGAACTGAGGCGTTTGGGCTTTGGCACCTCCGCGCCGCTCACAGCTGGGGCCGAAAGCAGATGTGACTTCCGCTGCCAGCTGCCGGCAGATGAGCAGCAGCTGCCCGGGGGGACAGACCTCCTGCACGGCCGCTGCTGCGCTGACACTCTGTGCCGCCCGTTAGCTGCAGCCAAGCTGTAAGCAGAGCCATCCCTCTGAGGGGGAATGATCCGCCCCAAGGTCAGACCCCCCTTCCCCGGCTTCGGTAGCCAAACTTGGGTTTGTAAAGTCAGCACCTAGTCAAGGAGCTAGATTTGCAAATCTATCAGAAGGGCAGCAACAACAAAAAGTGAGAGAAAAAAAAAAGCCAAATCCAGGTATGGCTTGCAGTCCTGGTGACTGGAAAAAGTGTGTTTTCACTTAGTAACCAGTGGCTTTGCCAGGAGCTGCTCAGAGACAAAAAGCAAGGAACCCCACGATGCTGTGTGAAACAGTTCCTTTCCATAGCGGAGACATGGCCTCACTGAAGCCCCACTGAAGGCAGTGGGACTGAAATTTCCTTGCACTGCACTCAAGAATGCATGGCATCTCCTCCCTCTGGACATCTTCAGCTAACCCACACGTAACTGTGCTGGTTATACTGGGGGTTTATTATTATTATTATCATAATTATTTTTATTGTGCTGCAGTTCTATGTGTGTATTTATGCTGTGCTCAACTCCCTTGCCATTTGGTGGGGAACGTTATGGCCTTGATTAATGCCCACTATGTTTTGGAATTTAGTTGTGACTCCAGCTTAAGCACCCACAGGCGTGTGGTATGTGGGGTTATAGGGGCACTTGTGAAGGGCAGTTCAGAATTTAAAATTGCTCTTTGAATACTCACTCTGAATCGAGTGACAGCACAATAAGCCTAAAAGGATGATTTTGTGCAGAACTAAAAAAAGACTTAGCCTCTTGTGGACACTGTATTTTGTCCCTCTCTCCTGTATGCTAGCATTTAGGGTTGTGCTGCTGTGTAGAAATTCAGACAAAGAAGCTGAAAAACTCTTACCTGTCTGGAAACTAACTCTGCAAAAAGTGGCTAGGGCTCACCTGAGTTACCAGGTGGGATGACTTTGGGGCAGGAGGTGCGTTGTGATTCCTGCTGCAAAGGGATGTGCTGGAGGCACATAGGGCTGCAGCAATAGAATCACAGGTTTGCCTAAACAGTGAGTCACCCGTGGGGCACTGTTTTCTTAACTTTGCAGTTTCAGGTCCTGCCCGTGTCGAGGGTGAGATGAGTATTTACTGTTCTAACACCGTTGTGCCCCTTCTGCAGACAAGAGCGTATATGCGTGGGTGAAGTGCGGGAGGGTCAGAGCTGGATGTGACTCCTCTCTTTGGCTGTCGTGTGCAGGCTTTGTGAGCAGTAAAGTGAGCCCGGTTGTGTGTTGTGACATGCAAATCTCTCTGAAAATTATACATCTGAAAATGCTCAGAGGTGAACTGCATTCCAGACTGGTAGGTCAGGATAAGAAGAGGAAGGAAGGAAACGAGGTGTCTCTCACCCCTTCTGGGAGTGGCTGCTTACAGCAGATCAAAGAAGTACTTTTATGATGGATATTTCAAGAAAAGCTGCAAAATGCCTTGAGTGCACAGCAGAAAACACACATCACTTCTCCTTGCTTGTTTGGTTTTTTCTTAATCTTTAAAGCAACTGTCTTCACTGACTTTGGTCTTGAATCCTGCTTCTGATTGTGAACCTTTGTGTAGGCACAGACTTGGAATGTGCAGGATTTGTCCAAAGCTTTGCTGCACCATGGTTACTTATGGTTACTTACAGTATAAGAACATTCATTACAGTGGCAGCAATGCACCCTCTGCTGGTGTCCATCAATATTTTATACAAAATCTTCCCCAAGTTAACTATCAACAAACACTGCTGATGGCAGAGGAAGGGCCAATATTTTTCTCTCCATCTTCTCCGATTCCCAGCAGTAGTAACCTACGGTGTTGTGATGGGCTGAAAAAACTCTGGGCATGGTGTTGGCTCTGCAGCTATGGGCTCCACATCAGCCCTAATGACAACAAAATGCAAAACAAAGATGCAACTACCTTCAAGAGGAGGCTGGAAAACACCCTCAGCATGTGGGCTAATGGAAAAATGGGAATTCATGCTAATCAGGTTGTGTGGGTGGAGGATGGCAAAGTATTTGTTATCGTCTGGGACAGCTCCTGCCAACATGTATCTGCCTCAGGCTGGATTCTTGGTAGTGGTTTTTGCAGACCTCTTTCATTCCTCTCAAAACACACGCTGAGTAAGATTTGTTTCAGATTTCTGGAAAATCCTAAATTACAGCCAAAATGGGCAAGTTCTGGACAATTCTGTGTTAAAATTATGAATATTCAAGTGGGGATTTTTTGAGTGCTATTTTGTACTTTAGTGAAAATCTCAGGTCTGTATTTTTTTTTTTTTTAATTTTTATGAATCTTAAGCCAAATTTGATTGAAACCTTAGAAGCATCAGAAAAAACCTAGAAAATATTAGCTGTACTGAACCATGATAGATGTGGTCCATGACTCAAGTGAACATTAATGAATGCCTGGGCATAATGGCAATCAGTGGGAAACAGGCAAATGTAAGCCCATCCTACATTACCGATCCTGCATGCAAATTTTAAAAAAAACCTGTTTTGAGTGTGAAGTAAAATGGGAAAGGACATCTCCTTAAGAAGAGACATCCACTAGATTCAGGGAGGATAACAGAAGGATTTCTAGTCCATGATTATCATAAAGAAATATCCTTTAGAAAGAATATAATAATTTATGTTCTTTGTTAGGTTTGTATTTTTCCACAAGAAAGCATTCAGATGGATTGTTAGAGGATCTTTTGGGACAAAAATGTGATACTGTAGATACTCAGTGTGGAAATATCAAACTTGTAGAAAATTATGTTGCACGTATTAATGCCTTGGAAGTAAAACATTCTGCTCTTCAGTAGCTCTTTCATGCCCTCTGCAGTTAAAACTCTGTTTTGTGTCTGTGCAGTCAAAGTGTGTTTTTCCCGGTTGCAGAATGCAGTAGCCAGGGCTAATGAAAACTGTAAACCAGTAAATACTATTGGAAATGTTTTGGGGTTGCCTGTAGGCTAGGTTGTGTTTTTTATTATGCACTCACATTTAACAAGCATTACAGTAATGCAGATGCTTTCACAGTGGTACCTCTTACATGGCAAGAGCTGAGAGCACAGAAGTCAAGAGAGGTGCCCTCCTGTATGAGATCTTTGCTGGTTTCACTACATGCAGGCATCCATCTTCACTCAGGTCTGGCGTTTCATGCATATTTGCTGTCAGGTAGAAGTTATGTACAGATGACTGTATAAACAACTTTAAGGCAACCGTGAGTCTCATCATTACATGCAACACTTTTTAGCATCACTTTCAGAGAGTGCTGATCATATTTATGTATAGAATCATCTGAAGTGGTTCATCCTAGCCAAAACAGTTATAAAAGCAGGTGAGAAAAAGTGTCTTATTTCAATTGACTGTACCTCCATTACATTCAACTAATTTCAAAGACATGTCTAACTTTCACATGTAAAATTGTAAAATAGTGCACCATAGCCCTTCTACTTATATTTTAAGAGAAATGTACAAGACTGCATAAAAATTTTATTGGATGAAAGAAGAAATGGTCAGTTTCTACAGTGCCAAAGGTCAGTCTTGAAGTATCAAGAACAGGACTCCCAGGGAGGAAAGAACCAGTATGATATAATTAAATGAAAGAATTAATAGCAATAACAATAGCAGTAATAATAATAGTCATGATAAAAGGAATTAAAAGGTGCAAAAGTTAGAAATGCTGAGAAGGTGATTTGCTGTTTAAAACATCAAAGATATCTTATTTTTCATACCAATGGCATTTTCAAGGGTAACTGCTGGTTTCTGATTTTGGCATGGGCTTCCACTATGCACTAGAACCAGTCCAAGTAGGTAGGTTTTATATATATAATGGAAACAAGAATAACTCCTGCAAGCTTTTTGGGCTATGGCTCTCACTGTCACTGTTGTGTTCATTAGTAGAAACAACACTTGAACTCAGACACTTGTCTAACAAAAGTATTTCTGAAGAAACAGAAATTGCTGTACACTGAATGCATTGCTTTGGGTTTCTGATCTTCACTGAGACATTAATGTGCCAGCCACTTTTGAAACAGTGGCTGTTCTCCAAGGAGCTCTATAGCCTAAATTAACCACCCAAGGAGTGAGGCTGGACACAGATGCTGTAAGGAGGCTGGGGAAGGCCGAGAACTCAGGCACTGCTTGAGGAAACACAAACTCCCAGAATGGTGAGGCCAGTGCCAGATCACAGAGACTCTGTAGGCCCCCACTGTGTCTTGTTGCTCTTTTCTCCCCACAAAAGAGCAAAGTGAGTATGGTGAACATGGTCCCATGTTTCAATAAAGACCAATGAATCTGGTTTCCTTGGTGCTAGTTCTGCTCAGGGAAAATGAGAGCTGGCAGGTTGGTAAACTTCACTATGCTTCAGCCTCCCCCTCTCTGCAATATGACTAATGGCTACTTCACAGCAGCATTTCTTACAGTGAATGTATTCATATTTATGAAGTCTTTTGTAAATTGAAAACCATAAATACTTGAATGTGCAGTCTTGTAAAATTTATTACTGCTGAGATGATACCCAAGTGCTGAAAACAACTCTGTGTATTAGGGATCCCTTGATTAACCAGTTGAATCATGGAAATCTTGTTTTGCCTGCATTCATTTTTCAGTGGCTCTAGAGATAATAGGTGGTATTATTCATGTACCTGAAATACAGGCAAGGACCTTGGACCACAGAATTTATCGGCATATTAAAATTACTGAGCCATGTTTCTCATTTGACTCATTTGATGTTGTGCAGTAGATTAACGAATGCTCATCCCTCTTTATGTTGTTTATCAACAACATGAATTGAGCTGAAATCCTTCTTGGACAGACCCACAGACACTGGTGGCTGTGCTGTTAAGAGCAGAGTTTTTGTGAAAGCATTTAATAGAGGATACTGGACTTCCAGCTGGTGTGTGCAGTGCTAGGGGAGCAGGGCTGGTGCTTGTGTGCTAACCCTGCCAGCCCAGGCTGTGCCACTGCAAGCAGAGGTGGGGCTGGCTGGGGGACAGGCAGCTCTTTGGCCTTCATTTCCAGGCAGAGCCTTCTTCTCGATCCCTGCACAGACTTTGCTGCAGGTACATTGTACCCTCAGCCCAATCCAGACACTGGCTGAGCCCCTTCCCAGCCCAACAGGCCTGGCTGGGACAGTGGCTGAACTCAGGACCATGCTCCCCCAAGGGACCATCAGTGGGAAACATCCCCACATCCCTCTTCATCGCTGCCTGCTCTCTTCCTAGGGCTGAGGCTGGTAGGATGAGGAGGAGAAAACCCTTGGGAATATTCCACCTGAATGAATTTTTGGGAAGAAAACACATTGTCTAAAAAGTAGAAGTGATCTCTGGAACAGAATTGGAATAAGTCAGGATTTTAGCTGGTTTAAAACATGCGGGCTTTGATCAATTCACCAAAGCCATGGCCTAGCATTTCTGTATTGCCATGCTGACTTCAGAGGAGAGCAGCTCATGCTCTCATCCCTATCTTGCAGGTGTCCTCTGACAAGTGCCTGAGGGACAACCATCTTCTTCTTCTGAGGCACTGAAGCAAGCTGCAGGCACAGGGAGAAAGTCAGACATCTCTGAAGTCATTCTGAAAGATGTTCAGCCAGGAATATTACTCCATAGGCAAGACGTGGCATTAAACAGCAGAGTATTCCTCTCATGGGGCACTACACTATTATAGGGTAATGCAGTTTAATACAAAAAAAAACCCCAAACAAAGCAAAGCACTTGAAAGAAGCTGCATTTGGATGCTGAAGTGTTTTACTTTGATTGGAAATGCTCAAATAGATGTTCCAAAATTTCCCTTTTCTCTCACTACTCATATCAAGAAAAAAAATGAAAATGCCCTTTTCTGGCTTTGATATAGGCTGAAGATACTCAAATGTCAGACTTCATAGAGCAGCAGAAAATCATCTGTGCCCCTCAGTTCTTGCTGCAGAGCAGTGCTGAGAGAGACGATGGAAAGGTGTGCTGGAGGTAGCGGTGCAGGAAGAGAGGGCTGTACCAGAAAGGGAGGGACGGAGAAAACAGCATCGCTGGAAGCACCTGAGAGCCATAAAGAAATGGGCCGAAACCCTAAAATACTGAGCAAGAGGAGAGAAAGCGAATGCTGGTGAGGTTACGATTGCTCCTGCGACAAACGTACAGTGTTACATCCTAACATCCTTTTCAGCGGGATGCTCCTGATCGTGGTGAGTGGTGGGTGAGCGCCGGGGACAGGGAGCGGAGCGGCCCGGAGGCGGCAGGAGCGGCGGGGCTGGCCCTGCAGGGGGAGTCGAACACCAGGAATGGGGAGCGGCGGCGGCTCCCGGGGCTCCGCGGGCGCTGCGAGCCCGGCGCGCTGAGCCCGCGCTGCGGCGGGCTGCACACAGCCCTCCCTGCGCCGCCTGGGCCCCTCAGCCCCTGCTCGCTGTCATTTGTGCGCTGCATGGGGTAAAGGCTGCCCCATGGGTTTCGCTAATGCAAAGTATTTTATGATATTATGAGGAGGATGTGCATGTGCGGGGAAAAGGGGGGCCTCCTGGCATGTACCAAGGTTAAGGTTGTGGATTTCCAGCTGAGGAGCAGCCTAAAATCTCTGCCCTCTGATGTAGTCAGTCAGTCCCAGGCTCATGGGTACCTCCATCAAACTTAAACTGTTTTAAAACTTAAAGCTTAAAAAAAGGAAAGTATATTGTTCAGCATATTCTACACAGAATTTTTTTAAATTATGTTTGTGATAATTCATTATCTTAAAAATAATGTCATACAATCACATATTAATGGCTGAGGATAGAATCAGCAAAGGCTGAAGATAAATATCTGTTCAATACCAAAGTTCTTATGCTCCAGTTATCACTTGCCCTCTTTCTTTAGGATAGTGTGTGCAGGAGGTGTGGGCTCTTCCCAAGTGGGTCGGGAGCAGTGTTGTGAATGACAGTCTAGAGCCAAGGGAGCTGCACCTGGTATGTAGTTTGGGGAAACAATTACCAGCTCCTCAACAACTGCCAGAGCCAAGCAGGGCTTGAGGGAGCTGCAATAGCTGCCTGTGATCTCTGTCTGGCAGACACTGAAAGTACATGCACATGCACAAAGGCACGTTCAGAATTGCACCTGCACACATGTTAATTTATAGGTCCAGTGTTTAAGCCAGGGCCAGTCAGTGCTATTCTCAGTTGTCATCAATCTCTTCATTCTTTTGCACTGTTGGTTGCGTCCACTTATTTTAAGCACTAGTGCTAGAGGTGTAGTCAGTCAGTGCCTCACCCCCGCTCAGAAAAGATTCATAGCTCCAAGTTGGTTGGACTCCTTTGCTCAATGTCAAAGTTGTCTAAAGACCACTTACGTGTAAGATGTTTGAATATCCTATAGATACTGAATCTTTTTACATACTTTATCCAGCTTAAGCTCTGACTGTTATCAGTGCAATATACTTAGACAATATTCTGGCTGTATCAGCTTGCCGTATGCTTGATTGTTCATATCGGATTAAATACAAGTGCTGGTAAATGACAGATTCCCTTTCTCCATCTATTTGTGAACATATCACACTTTTCAGACAGACTTTTTTCAGATTTCACATATTTTACCCAGTCAGCTCTTTCCAATTAGTCTGACCTATTTGAGACAGACATCAAAGTTTTCCACTAGTTACTGTTAGCATTAGCTTAAACAAGTACACAATGAAAATTCATTTTCAGTGGCTTATATGTAACATTTTGCATGGGAAGATCCCCAAGTACTTTATAAACATTCATTGAAGGTGACAGCAAGCAATGTGTAATAGCCAGGGAGAGCTGTTCCCATTTTGCTGAGAGACACAATTTCTTTGCCTTGATTTACCCACAGCCTTGACAGCAAGATAGTGCAATTACACTTTTTGACAGCAGCACAGCATCAAGAAGTGCTGCTACCTCTGTCCCCACCTTTCCTTACAATGTGGCCCCTCTCCATAATAGCTCATTGGCTATTTCTACAGAAGACTGTGACAATCCAGCTGTTTTAAAGGATTTAGCTAGGTGTCGCATTAAAAACTAACATGATTAATTTTGGTTCACAGGTACTCCAACTAAAATCAATAGTGTCCCCATTAAAGATCAGAAGCTTACTCCAGATAGAACTGTAAAGCAGCATATGGTTCAACCATCTCTTTTCCTATGCTATTCATAGAAAGAGAAAACAGCTGCTGAAATTGCAACTCTTCCTCATACTTTCTGTCATGGACAGTCCAGTGAAGCTCCCCTGAAGTTGGCAGTTTCGTCCACCTGGAATTAAGTACACAAATGGTTCATGGAGTGCTGCTGGTCTCTGTGCTATTACAAGGACATATGGAAAGCAACTGAGGGATCTCAGCTGTCTGTGTGGAAGGCCAAGAAGGTATCATTTAATGTAATCGTTGCATAAATGAGAGAAATAAGTGGAAGCAGGAAAAAGACTTGTCTAGATGCCCCCACAGTAACCCAGTGGTCCAGCCATACTATGCAAGGTGCTGCTTCTGGAGACTGTAAACAGTATCCCCCAAACAAATCAGCTTCCTATTTATAGGAAGTATTTGTGTTGTTCTGCACTTGCACTTAAAAGCACTGCCTTTTGCAAGTCTTACTATCTCACCTGCAACACAGGCCTGTCATGACTGTGTTGATTTGATTCTTCTATTAGCCTGGCTTCTGTTACTTGTGATTCCTCTGCAGTATTCCTTTTCATGGTATAGAAGGAAAAGGACCAGATACCAACAGCTTGTTGCACAGCCCTGAAAAGCCTTGGGAGAGTCCTCGTGGGGAGGTAACTTAGAAGGACATTGATGCAATGAATAACTGTGGGTTTTCTCCTCAGGAAAAGAGGTTCAATGCATTCCTTATAAACATACAAAATTGTTTGAGAGAAATATTGATTTCTGCACCAGCTTCTGTTCTTTGGGACAGTCCAAACTCCTTGAAGTTGGCTAATTTCTCAGGTCCTGAAAGATAACAAGAGCAGAAGTTTTGACAAATTGTCCAAGGTACTTTATCAGATGTCTCCTGAGGAATGGAGACCAAGAAAGTATATAGCTCAGTAGTTGCCAGTAAAAACATTTTCACTCTTATCTTCTGAAGTGGAACAGGATTGAAGTCACAGGTACAACCTATGGTAATCTCCAAGCAAGTTATAAGGACAGCGAAATTCCTAAGATAAAGGCTTGTGTGTTGTTTTGGTTGTCTTGCCACACTGTAGAGATTCCTATCTTTTAGCAATCTGTGCACAGTTCAGGGGTAGAAACCAAAGTAACTTCAGGGAGTGACAGAACTGGTAGCCCATTGCCAGCACTTACCACTGCCCACACTACTCAGAGTGGTCAAGGCCTTCTGGCAGCCCCTGGTCAGACTCCTTTCCAGACTATCTCAGCCTCAGCTGCATGTCCTTCTGGCCAAACTCCCTTCTGCTACACCAGCTTCAAAGTTTCTATTCCTTTCATAGGCATCTGTTGTTAGCCTCAAATCCATCATCTCCAGCCCATACTATCATGAGCTTCAGGGGTGCTTTTCCAGTGGAAGGCCTTTTTCCTATCCCAGGTTACTTTTTCCTGGTTTTCTCTTGTGAGTCACCCCAAGACATCTCTGAACTGAAAAATCTCATTGAGCCCTGTTTCCACAGGAGACCAGAAATCTCCTCTGTATATCCCTCTTCTGTTTCCTAGAACAATACTATCTGCACCCTTAATTTTTTTCCTCTCCTGGTCTATAATATCAGAGACAAAGCTTTTCTTCTCATTTTTATACTATCCTCTTCTACGTGGTACAGCCATTAACTTACCAACTGCACATGGAAAGGGCCCTCAAGTACATGGTACTCACAAATTCTGTGCTGCTCTATTTTCAACAGAAGTCTGTTCTGATGTTAAGTAAGCTTAAGAGATCAACAGGTGTTGTTATAACCCAGAAATATTCATTTTTAGAGCCAAATCCTCATTAAAAAATATATCATATGCACTTATATCCATCCATAAATAAAATCTATAATCTATGTGTAAAAAGTGTATGGATGCAAATATATGCATATGTATATTTGTTTGCATTTTAATGTCCATAGGCCTAGGAGAAACACATGTAAACAATATGCAGTTTGGGGAACAAGAATAGAACCTGTCAATATTCAAGAAGTTAATGTTTAAAACCAGACTTCAGGTAAGTAATAAAAGAGGCGCCTTCATCAGATGTGTTCACAAATATAATGATAACCTAAGTCTGATTAAGCCAGATGCCAAACATGAAAGAGCAGGCAGGAAGCTTCAGGAGGCTGAGAACAACATGAAGAGATGGATCTGGAAGGCCATGAAGAGCGAACTATGTTGAAAATGAGATGGTTAAACATGAATGACACAGAATAAGCTCTAGTTTCTTACTTGAATGCTTTGTGGGTGGACCAACACAAAATATTTACTCTCAAGACTTGGCAGACTCTTATCTTTCACCTAAGAACAACTTGCTGAGGCATTTAGAAACAGTTCTGAACACTGAGCAGACAAAGTTGGCAAACAGTTTTCCCCAGTAGTATTTCTTTTTTCTCTCACTAGTCCCTAATGCTGTCATAGTGTTTACAAAATGAAGAGGTGCATGGTGTGGTATGGCACAGTGGTGTATTACTGAGTCTTTTTTTAAGCTTTATGAGATCCAGAAAACCATATGCCAGGTACAGTGGCAGACAGCTGCATGGCTCTGAAGAGCTCTGCCTCTGTACCACCATATGTGCTAAAATAGCCTAATTATCATACACAACACTATGTCTTCCTCTGTATTTCTTTCCATTCATTTATGTAACCCTGTGAAATGAAAAAGGTTTCAATTAATATTAAACACGTTTTAGCAGAACTGCAAGGTATAGAACAGCTTGGCTTCGTGAAGCTTTATTTGCTTGGTTAGGGGCTTTCTAATGTACCTCTATGGGAGACTCAATCCAAAATCCCACCTAAGCCAGTGGGAACACTTTCCAGGTCTTTAAAGGGTAGCAGAGCAGTTCACAAAGTGGGTGAGATGATTAGCCTCAAATTCAATATTCTTGTGCAAACATTGATTTTCAGTTCTACTGTCTTACAACGAGGAAAAGTCACTTAGGACAAAGTGCCTTGCTCAGCTGATAAAGTTTCAAAGAAGGAATCCTTTCTGTTCAAACTAACTCTGTATTTCTCATGTACACTTGCAGAAGATTCTTTGTCCCTGACGCCCCCCCAGGTTTGGTTAGCAGGAGGTACTGCAGACCCCTGCTAGCACAGGTGGTGTGACCCCTGTCTCATTGCTGCTATGCAGTGGTGCTGTGGCCACCACAAGGAAAATGCACTCCTGGGAGACTGTAGCTTAAGGGGAGCAGAGAAGATGGCTGAGCACCAATGGGGACACAGAAAGGCAGGAAGAAAACAAGAAAATACTGAAAACCTCTAAGTGAACTTACAGAAACTTCAGAATGGGCTAATTTCAAATGGTGGGCTCTGTAATACAGTTCATTCACCTCCTCGGTAGTTATTATGCTGTCACCATGATTTAGATAATGAGTGAATACTTTTTTCAGCATTTGTCTTAATGGTCTTGTATCTTTTCAACTAGCTGTTTACTAAATCCTCTTTTTGTACATAATAATTGATCAAGATAGGATCTGCATTTGAAACAATTGGAGAGCTCTTTATGTTAGTTAAATAGTGTCATTTTGCAAGTATGATTTTCTTAGATGAATCCTGCCATATTTTAAATCTAATCTGAGATCTAGATGAAAACATTCAAGCCCCCTCCCCAGCTATCTCCAATAGCCCAACTGGACAACCTTCATCTGGTTTTAGGAGTTCAACTTCTTCACATACCACTAATTAATTCTAGTGATTAGTTAATAAAAGCTCCCCTCACTGCTTTCTTTTCTACCTTATGTCTATTCCACTAATTTATATCAGAAAATGTCTAATGGAATGATCTATCACAGACTACTAATCGAAGAAAGCTGTTTCATTGAACACCAAAGGCCTTGCATTTCTCAGAACCTGAGCAGCAGAAAGTCAAGGTGGAAAACCACTGCCTTCACAGGTTTGTGCATCAGAGCTAACTCCCAGCTGGCTGGAAGCCCTTCAAGTCCTGGCCCTTGGTTCTACTCTTTGTCCTCAGTGTCTGGGGGCAAAGAGCCTGGAAGTGTTTGGCTCCAACAAAGCCTTCCGTGGGACTGGAAGCCCAGAAAGTACCAGTTAAACATGAGATTTTCCCTGGAATACCTGGTCTGAGATCTGATAAGCCAGCACAGCTATTAGTGAAAGTGATGTTTTTCCTAGTTTTATAGTTGTTAAACTAATGGCTTGAGCCAAAGGAGAAATTTCTTTAAGGAACACCCCCTCTGCAATTGTTTCTAATGCAATTTTTTGTAATGTCTGACTCAAGAGAAATTTGAAAAACAATAATTCATTCGTATTTGAGCTGAATCCAAGTTCTTGAAAAGTCTTGCAAAGGCAGAATCCTGGATTTTGGCCATTTCTTTCTGGGTGGTAAGCAATAATCAAATTAATGATTTCAAATTAGTTAAAAATCATCTTGAACCAAAACCAGCACAATTACAAGCAGATGGATAAACAAGAACAATAGGAACTCAAAATTTAAACACCAGCTAGTTATTTTAAAACACCTCTGGTAAAGGAAAAGCAAACCAAAACATTTTTAGGGCGTATTCAATGAGGCAGTGTGATTACATTAGCTAGAGGCTGTGAGATGCACACTGTCAGTGACACTACTGAAGGGACTCAGTTGCCCAATAGCTTCCAGGACTATCACAGAAACAAAACCCTGTCCAGTGGTAACTGCAGAGGGGAGCCTTGAAAATAAATTTGGAGTTTTATGATTTGTGCTTTTTTACAAAGAAAATTGTCTCTGACACAAAAAAAAAGCAAACCCACAACCCTGTCTCAAAAAGTGGTGGACTCTGCCTCTCCTTAAAATAATGTCTCACTGGTGAGAGTTGTCCAGGCCTATGGATGGGCAGCTGAGACATTCCAAGTGTTCCCAGGAGCCAAGGCCAATGAGTAGAGGGCAGCCAGCTCTGCTCTAGTAAACACTCTTATCCTTCAAAACCATGTGTCTGCTTACAAATTGTCTTTTGGGAATGGTTCTGGAAATCCCCTGCTTCTGATTTGTGCCTGGGAGTGGTTTGAAGGGTAGTTGGCAGCAGCCTTGAGGCTGCTAAGGATGCCTAACTCTTTAACACCATAGATGATCATAATTCAATGCTCAAGACTGTTCCCAGGCCCTGTTTATTTCACCAGGATACATGTAGACTGAGAAGAAAATTAAAATGAAATATTTGGTTTGTTGAGACTAGAACTGTCGTGTCCTACAGGACATCTGTTACAGAGATGGATTGAACTAATATGATGCTGTTGTCTGGTGCTGAACTAACTACTAAACTCACAGAAGTATCCTTTTAGTAGTACTGATATTACTTCAGAAAATCAACTTGTACTCAGGGGATACTCCAGCACTTTGCAGTTGCAATATTAATTTTGCCAGCATCAGCAAAGAACCAAATTAATCTGCAGCAGACTATAATGTGACCTATGAACCACGTGAGTTGGGTTTCATTAGTGATAATGCCCAAATTGGGAAGCATCTGTTCATTTCTTCTCTTACTTTGTACATCTGTTATCAGTCTCTTGTGTGATTTGATTTTTGGAAGCTGGATTTCCTTACACACATACCAGAATGCTCACTTCAATCTCCTTCATGCAGTTTACTGTGAAGCCCTTGATTAACGTGCTAAGGGCCAAACCTGAAGAGGGACGATGAGTCCAGACTGCTGCTGGTTTCTACCAGCTGAAAACAGAGCTTTTAGACAACACAGAGCAAGTCAAAGCCTACAGCACCTATTTTAAAGATTATTGGTAAGTGTCAGCAACGGGAAGTGCATTCACTTCCACAACCCTTGTCTGTAATTTTGTCTGGGGATGTGAAAGGGAATGAGAGTACAATGGTTTCACCTCTTCTAGTTCTTAATGATCCTGCCTTTCCCCAGTCAACCTACGCAGAGACATTTACAGCCATCAAACGCACGGACTGCCAGACCTAGGTGTGTTGGACTGCGCCTCCAGGGATCTTAGCCAGATGGAATTTTAGGAGAGGACACAGTTCATTTCAGAGCAATCCGAACGAGCAGCTTTCTTTTCTTTATTACACCATTGCATTTGGCAGCAATCCACCAGAGGCAGATTCTCTGCTCTCTAAGGAATGATCTGCCCACTCTGTCCATTTAACAGGACGTTCAGCTCAGAAAATCCAGTTGCTGATCACACATGTGGAGCAGATGTGCGAGCATGCGTAGCAAAATAAAAAATAAAAAATCCCAGCAGTGTACGGGGAGAAATGTAGCGTAACTACTGAAAAACAGTGACACAAAGGCTCTGATTCTGAAACAGTGGTTATTGTTGTTGTAAGGAAGATTTTTCTTATTACTCTTTCTTAGGGAGGAAAAAAAAGCGTAATAAATCCTTTATTATTTTTCTCTTTGGAGGTCAGGGAGGATTATTCATGTTATACTAATGTGGCTTCTTTGTTCAATTTCACAGACTTCTCCTTACAAAGATATGATTCTGACTATTTTGACCAGACTATCTTGGGGCCCTACCTCTCAGGAACTGAGTGCTGGAAAACTTCCACTGGAAAAAAAACACAGCCTTTTAAAAGAGAGGATATCAGAAGTATACATCTTTTATCCATGCCCCACACACTTGCATGTAAAGGGAGAGCACCAGCTGTTTTTCTCATGGTGAATAAGGGTTACTTGGGGAAATCTGACTTCCTGTTTTTACATGGACAGCTACATTGTTGCATAGCCAGTTAATTTTGGTTAGGTCAATAGAGCAAGTTTAATTATTGGAACCTACCTTATTCACTCAAGCTTCACACCGTACAGAAGAAAGAGGGAATGCTAGGAACTCCGAACTATGCACAGAAGCTGAAAAGCTCATCTTAATTGCATGGCCCCTGCTCAAACATATAAAACCTTTCCTTTTTTTCTTTTATTTTACTTTGGTGGCGGGTGGGGTGGGGGCAGTAGGGAAGATGGGATTTGCTGAATAGTGTAATTTGGACTGCAGACAAAATTTCTGTCTTAGTTAAAAATATACTGAATAAAAATCTTATAGAGATTTATTTTATCGATATATAAGTGGGTGTATATATGTATTTATATATATATATAAAAATATATATATATATATATATAAACCCAAACCAACAAAACTCCACAAACTCCCAAATTAACACATTTAAAACACTGGGAGCAGCATAACTACTCCTACCAATGTGGTGGGAAAATGGTCCATTTTGTCCACAACAGCAAAATTCAAATCAACAAAAGCTTGCACAGTGTCGAATCCCCTTTAGCTACAGGAGGTCCTATGAAAACACATCTCTCAAGTTGTGGCTCTCATAACCAGGACCACTGGTGATGGTGGAATGAAATAGCAACTAATCCCAGGTACAATCCCCTAAGAAACCAGGAGTATTCCTGTCACCCTATGATGTTCATTTCTAATTTACTTTAACTGGAATGCTTAGGGGTTTTTTTTTATTTAGTTCAGTCACTGGCTAAGCCTCTTCCTCCATTTCATATGGTGTTACAAGCTATGGTGGATTTCTAAATCTTGGTCTTGGTTAATGCATCAAAGGACATATGGGCTGATTTCCTTCAGTTTCTCATAATATACATGTAGCCAGCTGCATGTTATTACATAACTTTAGACTTAAAGCAACCAGATCATTCTAGATACCATGATCTATTTCTGTGTTTTTGATACAGTAATATTACAGTGGGAGAAACTCAGCAGTGCTGTTACAAAGAAAGTTTGGGGTTTTTTTAAAATTCATATCCTTGTTCTTAATAAACATCCCAAAGAAAAATATTCAACAGCAGCAGGCAGTAATAAAGAGGCAAAAAATGGCAAACCACAGTACTGAGGAAACCTATGTGAAAACACTGGTTGTGTCTTCCTGGTTACAGAAAACAAATAGAACTGTTCAAAGTGCTTGCCAATAAGGGCCTGCCAAATAAAATATTGTTTTATGAAGTCAGGAAAAAACTAATTTTGAAGGTTATTGTAGGTTATTTGTGGTCACGTCTTGTGTTCATAAAACATGATGTCATCTTGAACCCTTCACTATTTTTATTTCAGCCCTATAGGTCTTTGTCTGAGACACTATCTCAGCAATTGTAGACATTTAAAAGTTATTGGAAAATACTTACAAGAGTCCATTCTACAAATTTAATAGGAATAAAATAAATTAGACACAAGCCATCAGAAAGCAAGAACCCATCACCACAGCTGTATTTTAGTGGAGTTTATTTACATAATCCAGTAATTTGGAATGATGAGATCTCACCAGCAGCATTAAATTTGAAATGAGAGATTTGGAAAAATGTTTTCCCTACTTATGCTTGTTTCAAATTAGGTTAACACCACAAAACTGTACATGGCATCTGATTCTCTGCCTTGTCCCTGGAACACTGGGGGAATGATTATGAAGGCCACTAGGATAAACATTGTGTCACTTTCTGCTTTTTTGGTGGAAAGAGTTTATTCACCTCAATGAGAGAGTCATCCCATGAGCCACTCTAATGTATCTAGATGAACTGCAAACTGATGGAGAGGACAGAAGTTAACGAGATGGTCATAAGGAGTTAAAGACTTTTCCTGGCCATGATTAAAGCTTTTGTCTCATTTCTTTCTCTCTGTTCTATCTGACATTCATTGACCCATCATAATGCCAGATGGAGTACATGAGATTTTGGTTTTTTTCAGAATCAGGGCTTCCTATAAATGGTTTCTTCCATTTGAAACTACCTAATTAACAGCTGACTCAAGCCTGAACACTTCCTTGAATGTTGTGGCCACTCTGGGGATTTCTTCTTTTTAGCCACTGACAGCCCCATTTCTCGTGCTCTCACTGCTAAAGCAGTTTGTCTGAGCAAAGAAATGCTTATGATATCTTTCCTTGTGCCCCTCTAGGCTTGTGTGCCTACTAATTTTTTCATCAGGATAAGAATATCCCTCTAGTTCTCCTTCTCCTTGTTCCATTTAGGCTTTGTTTTATGGTCATGGGAAATGACTTGACATGAACCAAGTCATAAAATATGAGATTTTTTAAGGTATTAGATGAATCGGTCTTCATTTTCTTTCTGAAGCCCCTGACCCCACACTATCCCAATGATGGTGGAAGCACCCTGTATATGGAAGAAGCTGTGTGCTCAGACCTGGCCCAACAGGAGCAGTTCCTTATGGCTTGGCTCATTGTGGGGATGCAAGGAGATTCATGGTGGGTGCTATGATGTTTTCATGGGACATCAGAGCATTTCTCCTGGTGCAACTTCTGGCTTTATTATTCTCATTCCTTTTCTCAAAATATGCCTGCCTCTAAATTTAAAGGCAGATCTGCATGGATCCATGACAGTGAGGGGTGACAGTCTGTGTCACCTGCCAAAGAGCACAGGACTCCTACTCACATGGGAGGAAGAAGTAAAAGCAGTTTTAGCCCATTTCAGCCTCCTCTCTACCCCAGGCTGCTGCAAACACTGAGGCAGTCTTCAGATTTTTGCAGAATTTATGTAGCCCAGAGGTCTGGGCCAGGGCTTTGCTGGTGCCAGCGTTGCTCAAGGTCCCTGAAACGCATGTGGTTTGGCTCTGTGGCCCCATCTCCAGGGGAGGGCCTATTTGATGCCTGGGGTAGCCGGTGACTTTTAGAGGGACAGCTAAAAGCCCTCCTCATGGCTGCAAAAGGAAATCCTTCTTCAGTTGCATCTGAAATTTCCAGAGGCTCTTTTCACTACATGAGCCTTTTTCCTGCATAAAAGAACTGCAGTCACAGGACAAATCTCACCCAATATATCTTACCTGTGAACGGCATTTTTTTCCCCCAGATCAGTTTCTAACACTCTGCTGATGTTTGTTTTTCTGTTATATTGCTAGTTGGAATTGCTGGTGCTATTTCCACACTGTACTATCGTATTTGTGAAATGAATCTCAAGACCACAGTTTTTATTGATGGCTTATCTTTTGTATTTTCTGGTCAAACTTCTTACTCTACCTACAGTTGAGTCAGACTTCTATTCCCACTATTAGTTTCACTCCTCCCAGGTGTCTCCTACCACCCAGCTTGTAAATACTTTTCTTTCTACTAAGTGCTGCGGAATTCATTCTTGGGAAACCAAGCTTTAAGACAATTTGGGCTGAACTTAAGGATTCTTTTGTTCCTGTGGTTAATCAATAATATTCAAGTACAAAAGAGGAAAACAAACTTAGGCAGATGTTAAATTTGTCGTGGAACAAATACTGGGTTTTGGTGGTAAAAATGCTTAATTTGCTTGCTTTCCTCAGTAGCTAAATTCAAAAAAAGGGAAAAATGTGACATATTGAGTCACTATATTTGTGCATTTCTTAAAAGAAACTTGAAGGGTCTCTATTACCATTTGGCTTCATTGGCTGAACTTTTTGATCTCTATCTAGTAACATTCCAGCCAGTCAGTGTATTAGAAGTACAATTTCTAAAGCACTGAACAACCATGTAACTCAATTTTGGATTCAGCCAGCTTCTATCTTCCTCCTTAAGCTGTCTCCTATATTTGCAGAAGGACTCATGGGGTTTTGTTGTGGGTTGCTTGGTTAGGGTTCCCCCACATGGGTTTTTTTATGTGTGTGTCTGTTCACAAGCTAAAAGGGATGATCTGTTCTGTTCTTAAAATGGAGGAAAAATAAGCAGTAGGAGGTCTCAGTATTGGAGACAGTTGTGCAGCATGGATAAGGTAGGGATGGGTTGGGAAGGAAAATAATCCAGTTGTCTGTAACATGACTGGAACCATGTATTGTATGATACTAGAGCAAAAGGGGGCCATAGCCCTTGCATTTTAATATTAATTCATGCCATAGGTAATAAAAATAAATCATACAGTGTTTAACATAGGAAATCGTGAATTGCCACCCCGGTGTGCCCCAGAAGATTTGCTCTTGATGATGTATTCCTGTAAAGGGTACAAGTAAGAAACTGACATTGTGGAGTTCCAGCAAAAAGCCTAGCATTGATGAGAAAACTAATTCAGCCCTTTCTGAGAAAATTATAAGAACTCATCTTCTGTATTTCTAACTCTTTACTTTTCTGGGGCAGTTCCCTGCAGGGGCTCCTCAAGGTGTAGGAACAGTGCAGCAGATATTAGTTGATGGGAAATCTAGCAGTATTTTCCACCTCTCTTTGGAGAAAGGCCCCACTTTGATCCTACCAGGAACTGGCCTCCGTGACCGCCCCTATGGGACTTTTTGCCCCATGGGATGGCTGTTATCAAATTCCCTGAGATGGGCCCACCGCTGGCCAAGGCTGAGCCAGGCAGTGGTAGTGGGGATAACAGATATCTCTGGGATAACAGATTTCACAGAATCACATAGTGGGTAAGGTAGGAAGACACCACCCCTAGAGCATGTTGCTCAGGTTTGTGTCCAGATGGATTTTGAATATCTCCAGGGAAGGAGACTCCATAACGTCTTGTGGCAACCTAGTCCTGTGCTCAGTCACCTGCACAGTAAGGAACTCCTCAAATTCAGGTGTAACTTCCTGTGCATCAGTTTCTGCCCATTGCATCTTGTCCAGCTGCTTGGCACCACCAAGAAGAGCCTGGCTCCCTCATGTTGGCACCTTCCCTGAGATACTTACTGGTATTGATAAGATCTCCTCTCAGTCTTTTCTTCTCCAGGCTAAACTGGCCCAGCTCCCTTCAGCCTTTCATCATAAGAGAAATGCTTCAGTTCCCAAAATATTTAAGGATGGGGAAAAAATATGCAAAACAGCAACCAGAGAGAGGAGTGACAACATGTGAGAGAAACAACCCTGCAGACCTCAAGGTCCGTGAAGAAGGAGAGGGAAGAGATGCTGCAGATGCCAGGGCAGACATTTCCCTGAAGTCTGTGGTGAGGCAGGCTGTTCCTCTGCAGCACGTGGAGGTCCGTGGGGGAGGAGACATCCACCTGCAGCCAGTGGAGAATGCCACACTGGAGCAGGTGGATGCCCAAGGGATGCTGTGATCCTGCAGGAAGCCTAAGCTGCAGCAGGCTCCTGGCATGACCTGTGAACTCATAGGAAGAGGATTCCATACTGGAGCAGGTGTGCTGGCAGGTCTTGTGACCCTGTGGGTGCACACTGGAGCAGTCTGTTCCTGAAGGGCTGCACCCAGTGGAAAGGACTCACACTGGAGCAGCTTGTAAAGAACTGCAGCCAATGGGAAGGAGTCGTGTTGGAGAAGTTCATGGAGGACTGTCTCCTGCTAG